>CM064434.1:16949942-18446028 GCA_032690845.1 Eleusine coracana subsp. coracana | reverse complement strand
GTCCTTGAGGGTGACACACTTCACAGTATGTGGAAGAACTTCGAGCGAGTCTCATGAAGCAACTTGGACTCAAGCTCTTTGACTTTGAGGGACTGAGCTTCCAACTCATCTGTGAGCTTGGGGCACTTCTAACATGCACCCAAAGAGTGGTCTAGCTTTGAACTCATCAAGCTCCTTGAGGGAACTCTCAGCTGACTAGCAACTTGAGCATGCACACTCTCCCTCTGTGCAAGATCACTCATCAAACTTGACAAGACTCACACTCTACAACCATGTCATCCTTAGCAAGCTTAGACCTAAGCGAAGCAATTTCAAAATCAGCACTCTCCAACTTAGACTTAAGCTCTCTACTCTCACGAACAGCACTGCGAAGCTTATCATCTTGCAAAAGCAGAACATCACGCAAATGATCAAGTTCAGAAGAGAGCTCATCAGAGTGGGAGGTACCTCGCTTGTGTTGGAGTTGGATCTAGAGTCGGTGTCGTGGTTGTTCTTTGCCATGAAGCAAAGCCCGGTGAAGTCATCCTTCCTCTTGACTTGTGGCTTTTCAACCTCCTCCTTCGAGCTTGTAAGGCCTTCGCTGATGTGAGGTCGACATCACTCAAGGCGGCAACATAGGCGCTTGCAATGGCCTTGGCGAACTTTTGGAGTTCTTGCCCTTCTTGTAGAAGCGGTTCTTCTTCTGCTTGAAGTTTTCAGTGTTGTTGTCGCGGTACCTGGCCTTTTTCTTCTTCTTAGGACAATCAGCGATGAAGTGTCCCGGGTCACCGCACTCGAAGCAGGTTCTTGAACCACCTCCTCTTCTCTCCTTTCGGTTGTTGTAGAACTTACTGAACTTCCTTGTGAGCAAGTACAGCTCCTCATCAGGAATGCACTCCATCTTTCATCGGAAGCTACAACAAGAGAAGACAAAGCAAACTCCAAGGAAGACTTGTCAAGTGAGGGGTAAGTTCTATAAGAAGCATCACTGTAACTAACCTTCTGAGTGCTAGAAGCAAAGCCATGCTAAAAGCAGGAATAGCAAGAATTAGGACGAGATTTCTAGATAGTTCATGAGATTTCAGCTTGCTATAATAGTTGCTCACTGTTTAAGGTGTTGAAGTCAGCAGTTTCTTCTAGAGCAGCAATTCTAACACCCCCCAAACATTTTCATCAGGTGAATATAGTAGTTGCTTAGCTCTATCCTTGTCATTGTACACAAGGGTACCACAAGCCCGCAAGTTGCACACAATTGCCTCAAACCTACGAAAAGTGTCATCTAGTGACTCGCCCGGTTTTTGAGCGAAGGTTTGGTATTGTCTATTGTAACAATCCTTACACATAGACTTGACCTGGTTGGTACCCTCATGGTAAGTGCAAAGCTTAACCCAAATAACATGAGCAGTGTCAAGGGTGGCAACCCTATCATGTTCACTCCTACCAAGTGCAGACAGCAGAATATTGACAGCTTTGGAGTTGTTCACTACCTGACTAACTCACCTACAGAAGCAGTGTTCAGGTCTTGTGGTATAGTATACTCTTGATCAACCCAATCTCCCAAATGCACATCCTTGACCTCAGCAGATACGCCTTGGTCCGTGACCTCCAGTAGGGGAAGTCCTCTCCATCGAACATCCACAGCTTGATAGCACGCTTCTCCATGTAGACTTTGGATCACAAAGCCGGTTGAAGGTCAACTAGTGATCAAACTAGCTCTGATACCAATTGAAGGACCGAGAAGGCGACCAGAGGGGGGTGAATGGGAGCGAATCAAAATTCTCCAAGAGAACTTGGCCTATGTCCTAATTACAATCCAAGCCAACCTCTAACCGAATCACCAAGGCTACACACCAACTTGTGATGTGCTAACCCTAGGAGTGATCAACAATAGCGGAACACATCGGAAACAAGAGAGAACGACAAAGACTTGAAACAGACGAATAAGCACGCACAAAATCACCTTACTGGTCTACAATCGGAAGTGTCGATCACAACCATCGGTAGTGCCGGTAGACACCATCGGCAGTGCCGGTCACACCCATCGGCAGTGCCGGTTGTAGCTGTTGGTCGAGTATAGCCAAGACACAAATCTATGAAAAATCACACAAAAAACAATTAACAAAGGTGGAAAACCAAGGCACAAAACATGGAAGAAAAAGACTCAAAAACTAAGTTGTCCTGACGAAGAATCGATAGTGCTGAACAGTTTATCGGCAGTGCTGGTCCAGGCGATTGGCACTACTGGTCCTTGCTGGTCCATCGGTAGTTGGTGCCACCGGCAGTAGCCATCGGCACTGCCGGTCGGGCCTGACAGATTCAGAACAGCAATAGTGAACCGCAAAGACAAATTGCAAAACCTTATCAAACAAACTCCAAAAATCATGAAATTTGGATCAGTGAATCCTCAGCACATCACAGCCCTAATCCTAGAAGATCAACTCATGTGGCTCAAGAAATAATCATGAATTTTAGATCTTGTGCCAAGAACACCAAAAAGGGGAAACTTGAGAAATCCTTCAAATCGAAGGTGCTAGAACTATTGAATCATTCAAGGACGTATAGAGGATTGTTCTAGCTCATCCAAGCAACAAGTTTCTCAAGAAATCCAGGCCAAAAATCGTCCAAAAGTGAGATCGAAAATCACCACGAAAATAGCTCCGAAAATAGGAAAAAGGGAATTTCGGGATTCAAGTGAAGAGGGAAATCTTGAACACAAAAATACTTCTCTTATCATAGAAAGGTGCTTACAAGATCTATAGATACAAGGCTAGGAAGCCACCCTCTTCCTCCCACTATTTGGAAGAGCAAGAGATGTCTCTCACACACCCACTACTCTTCTAAAACATGAAGTCCTCTCCTAGCACTTTGAATGGAGTCCTAACACAAGGCTAATGGGAAGAGAGGCACCTCTCCCACTAGCCACACCTCTCCTTATATAGGCCTAGGGTTTTTTGTCCACATGACCACTCTACCCTTGACCTACATAACACACCCACCTACCACCGGGGGCATAACCGTCCATCTTTTTCCTCATCGCCTGAATGCCATCGAACGCTTTACGTCTTTGCTTCATCTCGAAGCAATCTCCGAGATGGTGCCACGTGCACCACCAACCACTACCACTGGTTTTGAGGTCCAAACCGGGAAACCACCTTGCACGCTTCCCAAAGTGCGACTTCTCGATATGGACGTGTGTCACCTTGTCCCGCGATCCTGACTACCGACAAGTCTCTCCCAGTCCCTGTCCATCGGGCCCCTTGTCACTTGCACCGGCATCCCGTTTGCCTTGACTTGGTCAACATGCCGTCTTCATCACCACCACAGTTTTGAGGCTCAACCGTGAAACCATCCATGCTTCTTGCCTCTCCACGTGTACGGTGTGGATCACCCTTGACTTCACCCGGCATCCCGATCGTCTGGCCCCAAGTCCCCTACTTGTGCCCGATCCTCTCGCCGTTGACCGCCAAGTCGACTCTAGTGACCTACACATCATGAGACAAGCAAACACATTTCCCATCTCCTGTAATATCACCGATATCTCCACCAACTCCGGTTAGTCATAACCATGATATGCAAACCCATGCAATCCCTGGATTCCCGCATTTCAACTCAAACACCAAATTCACTCAAGTCTACTACTCATCACAAATATAGCAAACCATGATACATATCCACATGGTTTCTCATTTGTAGAGCTCATTTCCTATGAATGCATGTTGCCCTAGTTGAGATTGAGACTGGCTAGTATTCTTTTGATTCACTTGGTGCTTGTTTTGCCTTGGATGGGAGTACTTATACATGTGGTGGCAGATTTTATCATGCTAAGCAAAATTTGATTCTATATAAGCTAGTCAATCTTTTTGCTTAGCTTGTATAGCTCTTGGTGTTTATACCATGTATCTATTTTGATCTTTGCATGATTGGGAGCTATTGCTTTTACACTTTATGGCACTATGGTTATGGTGAGCAAAGTTAAATGCTTGTTTGCATAATTGTTGAAGCTCCTTAGGATTCCATTTCCATGCATTGCATGTTTGCTTGTTCTTTTGCCTCTTTGATGAGTTCATTACCAAAGGGGGAGAAATAATTGCTTAAGGGGAAGAATAATTGCGTCATGCACAAATAATGCTAAGAAACTTAAAAAAATGGCCCATTTTGCATTCATGTCAACCATCACAAGTTGAGGGGGAGCATTCCATTGCTTTGAGCTTTTCACAATCTTTGCATTCTCGAGTAGTTTTCTTTGCCAACCCTTGGTTTTGTGATCCTTACTTTGCTAGATGGCTACTTTTACCTTTCTTTGGGTTTGAGCTATTTGGACGTGCCTATTCAGATTCGCATTTCACTTTCTAAATCTTTGTGCATTTGGTGTTGTCAATGTACTCATCAAGGGGGAGATTAAGAAACCATGTTGAGATGTGCCATGGTTTGCAATATATGTGATGAGTAATTGACTTGAGCTGTTTTAGTGCTTGAGTTGAAATACGGGAATCCGGGGATTCCATGGGTTTGCAAATCATGGTTATGACAAACCGGAGTTGGTGGAGGTATTGGTGATATTGCAGGTGTTTGGAAATGTGTTTTCTTATCTCGTGATGTGTAGGTCACTGGAGTCGACTTGGCGATCAACGGCGAGAGGATCGGGCACAGGTAGGAGACTTGGGGCCAGACGATCAGGGATCAAGCACAAGTAGGAGACCTGGGGCCGGATGATCAGGAGGCCGGGTGGAGTCAAGGGTGATCCATAACATACACGAGGAGATGTAAGAAGCACGGACGGTTTCACGGTTGAGCCTCAAAACCGTGTGTGATGATCAAGACGGTGGTGTTGACCAAGTCAAAGGTGATCGGGTGTCGCTGTAAGTAGAGGCTTTCAATGGACCAGATGAGAGAGACTTGCCGACAAGGAGGATCATAGGACAAGGTGACACGTGCCAAGATCATGAAGTCTTGCTTCGGTGGATGTGAGCATAAAGTTGTGCTTTGAGAAGCGTGCAAGGCGGTTTCCCGGCTTGGGCCTTAAAACCGGTGGTGTGGTCGGTGGTGCATGTGACACCATCACGGAGCTTGCTTCGTGGTGAAGCAAAGTCGTGAAGAGCGTGAGAGCGTTCGGGCGACGAGGAGAAAGATGGTCGGATCTGCCCCTAGTGGTAGGTGGCAGTGTTAAGTAGGTCAAGGATAGAGTTGTCATGTGGACAACCATTGGGCCTATATAAGGAGAGGTAGGGCTGGTGGGAGAGGTGAGCCTCTTCCACTAGCTTTATGGGTTTCATTCCTTTTGTGCTAGGATAGTGCTTCATGTTTTAGAGGAGAAGAGAGGGTGTGTGAGAGACATCTTTTGCTCTTCCAAATAGTAGGAGGAAGAGTGTGGCTTCCTAGCCTTGTACCTATGGATCTTGTAAGCACCTTTCTATGATATGAGAAGTATTTTCGTGCTCAAGATTTCCCTCTTTACTTGAATCCCAAAATTCCCTTTTTCCTATTTTTGGAGCTATTTTTGTGGTGATTTTTGATCTCATTTTGGACGAGTTTTTGGCTCGGATTTCTTGAGAAACATGTTGCTATGAGCTAGAACACTCCTCTATGGATCTTTGACCGAATCAATAGCTCTAGCACTTTCAATTTGAAGGATTTCTCAAGTTTACCCTTTTTGAAATTTGTGATGATTTATTGAGCCACTTGAGTTGATCTTCTATGATTAGGGTCGTGATGTGCTGAGGATTCACTGGTCCAAATTTCGTGATTTTTGGAGTTTATTTCATAAGGTTTTGCAATTTTTCTTTGCGGTTCGCTGTTGCTGTTCTGAATCTGTCGGGCCCGACTGCCAGTGCCGATGGCTACTGCCGGTGGCACCAACTGCCGATGGACCAGCAAGGACCAGCAGTGCCGGTGGTCACTGCCGATGACCGGACCAGCAGTGCCGATCGCCTTGACCAGCACCGCCGACCGGCACTGCTGATAAACTGATCGGCACTACCGATTCTTTATCAGGACAGCTCAGGTTTTGAGTCTTTTTTTTTCCATGTTTTATGCCCTGGTATTCAACCTTTGTTAATTGTTTTCTGTGTGATTTTTTAGCAGATTTGTGTCTTGGCTGTACTCGACCAACAGCTACGACCGGCACTACCGATTGGTGTGACCGGCAGTGCCGATGGCTATGATCGGCACTTCTGATGGTAGACTAGTAAGGTGTTTTTGTGCGTACTTCCTTGTCTGTTTCAAGTCTTTGTTGTTCTCTCTTGTTTCTGTTGTGTTCCACTGTTGTTGATTGTGACACCCCAGGTGTCTCATTTCTATTTAACAAACCTGAAGAGCACAGATCATGAATATGATAGCATGAAATAATAAAGACTCACTCCTATATTTACTTAATTCCAGACAATTAAAAACCCTGCAAACCAATTGTGAGCAAAATAAAAATTTTATTATATAACATATGCCAAATAAATTTATAATCATGTTAGTAATATTAAAATAGAATTTTATGTATTTAATGAGTATTTTACCATGTTTCAAAATACCCAGATAATTAATTGAAACCTAGGAACCTTTCAAATTTGAATTTAAATACAAAAATATCTAGAACATTTGTGACCAAATGGGTCCCACCAAAGCACCAGGAATATCATAGACGACGATTGTGCAAAATCCCAACTAAATTGAAGGCCCCTAGCTATTTATTTCAGAATTTCTATTGACCAGGGACCTTTTTGTAAGGATCTAAATCTCCAAGGGGGTTCAGAGGAAAATCTTTTTCCATTCCTCTCCATGGGGCTGGCACCGCACTGTTTCCTTCCCCGGCCGACACAAACGCCCTGCTCACCTCTCCCCCACAAGCCACCCCACCTTGGAACTCCTCGCACTACAGCACTCCTGCCACCCCTCTGCCTCGCCTGTGCCGTCCCGTCCATCACCGCGCCACGGTCGCTATCCATTGGCCGCCCCTTCTCCCTCTACGCCATCAACGAGACCGGTTGGCAACCTTCGATTCCGCCCCCTCTTCCTGCTCCCCGACCCCAACAACCTCGCAGGCCATCGCACGGTATCAAGGCGCATCCGCAAGCCTCTCACGCATCACTTCAACCAGCCGCTGCTCTCTGCTCTCCCTATTTTCTCCTCTCTGTGCTCTGCTCCTCCCCACCATTACCGAACCAAGATCAAGCTTGCATTGCCACTACTCCCGCTACCTCCCGAGCTAAGCCATAAGCATTAGCAGCTGCGCACAACTCCCCTCCCGCTTCCCCGTTCATCGCTCGGTCAATCTCCGCCTGAGCTCGAACCAATTTGAAGAAAACCGAGACACATCACTCCGGTGAACTTCTCTGCCGCTGGCCAAAATTCCCAGTTTCTGCTGAGCCTCGACTTGTCCCTTCTGCTCTCTCGCGAACTTAATCCCGAGTCGACCTCGCCTGACCTTTTTCCCCTTTGTTTTTGCACGTGAAGTCGCCGACGGTTTGCTTTTCCCTGAGACCTCTCTCTCAGCCGCCGAAAACCAAAGCCGCTCCATAACAAGCTCCCATCTCCGGCCCTCCCCGTCACACTCCAACTCGATGCCGGTGACCGCCTCGTCCCCGTGAAGCTGTACGAGAAGACGGAGTCCAGTTTGGTGCTCCCTACTGATCCTACGACACAACCGAAGACCTCCTCTCCGCTGTCTCTCATCGCCAACCCCCTGCCGGTGAGCCTCCGTCCTCGCCAACCCTCCAGATGTGTTCGCCTCGATGTGCGCATCACGTGTGTAGTCCCGCGGCGAGCTTTCCTTGCGCGCAACCGTTGGCGGTGAGCTTTGACCGCTCTCCGGCGAGTCCCCGACGCGGCTGACCCCCCTGCACACTGGCGCCTACTGGCAGCTGATGTGTCACTGATGTGTCCGCTGATGTGTCACTGATGTGGCGCATACGTGGCAATCCCTTAACCGAGAAAATACCAAGGAAATCCCAGAGATTGCTATACATTTTGGAAAATCATAATAAATCGAATTCAAATCCAATGAAGCTCAAACAAATTTTGTTAGGTTCATCTTAAAGATCTCTGGTTTAGTAAAATGATAAATCACTGTCACGTACATGTATTTTTATTAATATATTAAACTATCAAAACACTAAATAATTCATCAGAAATTCTAGGAATAAAATTAAATCCTGATTTTTGGCATGCTTAGTAAAAACATGATTATCTACAACCCCAAATTTGGGTTGGTAAAAATATGAATTATTTTAGGCTCTGAAATTTATTTAGTGTGTTTGCTTAAATTAATTATAGTAATTATTCTGTAAATTATCTACCCATGCCACTTGGCCTAAAAATTACTCATATAAGTCTCTGTATACAGTAAATCACACATCTCCAGAAACATAAATTTACTCAATTAATTAATTTATTTGCTCATAACACTCATTTACCTTATTTAATTGCATAAAGAATATATAGACCTAAATCTTAAATAACGACTTCACTTCTCTGAAGCATATGGCTACGAGAACATTATAATAATTTTAATTGACATTAAAACACTATGTGCTTGCATGCATCATGTCATTGCATTCAACGGTATTTTGCTAATGCCGTTAATACAATTCTATCATATAGGCAACGACAACTAGGAGCAAGAAGAGGATTTTTAGAAGGACGTTGACCCTCAAGAGCAGCAAGTTGTAGCTGCTAGCACTAACATCGATCCAGGCAAGCCCAGGTTTACATTCGCCTAACATTGCTAGTTTACAATAATACTAGTGTCTATACTTATTGTTGCATTAGGTCATAGGAGTTGATTGAAACCCACCTTGCATGATATCGAAATGACCTATGCTATTGTCTTAGAACTTGGTAGAATCGCTACTGTTACGCTATGCTTAGTAATTGCTAGTCTCGTTAAGAAGGTATAATTATTACTAACGAATGAACTTGACCGCTGGAATGGGAATTATTAAAAGAAGTTTATTTTATGTTACGACCGGGCAGGAATAATGCATGTGTAGGTTGACAGCAACACATGGGTGTTGACTGTGGTAGCCCTCTCTTGTCGAACCTAGGACCCATCCGTGGCCGGCCGCTTGATCAAGTATTGAACAGTACCGAATGCATGCTAGCTTATGGGCACTAGTAAATTGATGTAGCATTAAAGGTCACTTGCATTGAGGACGGTTAAGGTGTGTTGGTCATTGACCCTCCAGCTGCTGGAGTGGGCGGTTCAGACCACAAAGTACTGTTGGCAGAACGGCATGCCCACTCGACGTCACCACACCTGGGCTGAGGTGTTGGTGCTTTTCTTACGAAAGGTTGCCATATACGACCTTAATTGGTGCGTATGTGTCGTGCATCTCGGGTTTTCCCAGCTGGTGTAAATCGATTGCAATTGATGTCCCTAGCAGTCCTTTCAAACAAGCCACCTATTAGAGCCTGTGCATGTCTAGGTGTCCGACGGGTAAGTCTTGCTGAGTAATTAGTACTCAGGCTTTGTGCCATTGTGTTTTTCAGGTAATGAAGAAATAGAGTTGCTTGTAGATGTGATGCCTTGGGGCATGCAAGTCCCTGAGGGTTGGACTGCCTACTGGGAGTCCGACTTGCCACCGCAGTGATGTTGTGTGTTGCTAGAGTGATGGTTCTTCGGGTATGAACCATTACTATGTTGTATCGTCGAGCTCGTAGTCCTTAACGTTATTGCTTCCGCTATTTTCAAAACATTCATGAACTCGTATTATTCTGTTGCACTCTGAATCATCCAATTCATGTAATATTCAACTTAAATTTGGACCAATGTTGTATTATCAAGTGTCTACGCTATCAGCACTGTCGGAACCTCGATCCTCGGGGAAGGGGCACCACAGCTGGTATCAGAGCCGTGGTCTATGTTAATACAACATTTAAATCATATTTTCAAAAACTACAATGTTTGCGAGTGAGGATACGTTAGTATTGCCTATGTAGATAATAGGGTGGTGACAAAGCTAACCTGGGTTATGATTGTTTATATTACTTGCATCTACAGCTTCTTCAACGAAGGTACGTGCGTGCTTAACCGACACGCGTGATATTGGTTTCTGTGCTCGTAGGGGTTACGAGACACTGTTCGATCATGACTTATCACGGTGCGATCCTTTTCCATAGATCGTTACTAGTAGAAATGTGCTTATTTTCATAGTTTCTTTTGAATTTGATGTATTGTTTCTGGAATGGATTTTCTGCAGGTACACTAACGCCATTAGTATAACATTTAGATTGAATTACATGTCGAGTGCGGGTTGTCACCAAGTATCCGTGCTGCTAAGTATCGGCAAAGATAGGCGTTGTGTTGTGAGGAACGATGGGTTAATAAAATGAAAGTTTTGCATCATGCATCCTCTTGCTCACCAACCTCTAAATAAAAATATTCATAACTATTAATTTACTCAACCAAATAAGGCATACAAATACCTTTCGGAAAGGTCTCAACTTCCCCTATCACCTAGAATTTCAATTAAAATTCGATCATAACAGTAACAACCTCAGAAATAGAGAACAAGTACAATCTGTCAACTCACTACTTTCAGCATTGACCCTGAACTTAAAAATTTTCATACCTAAAGTTGTACTTCGAATTTGCAAGAGTTTAAACCCAATCTGGAAAGCCCTTCAAGTCTATTTTCATCTCCAATAGGTTTCATAATTTTGTTGTTTTCCCTCTATCCAGTAGAGTCAAAACACTCAGCCTCTGTTATCCTGAAATAGAATCTGCCAACCTGAACATGCAAAATTCATAAGTCCAGATTTCCTTGGAATTTTTCAGAATATAAATATAATGTGGAAAGCTATGAAAGTGAGGTATAACCTAGTTCCAACCCCAATTTTTAAGACCTTGTTTTCTGTTCAAAATACCCACTTTGCTGACTGTGGTACAGTCAAGACAACATCCGTTTTTAAAAACCCTTCACCGTATTATTACCCCTTGAGGCTAGAAAATGTGAACTAAAAACTTGGTCTCTATATTCCATAGCACTTTATATGAAACTCATCTTTACTGTAGGGAAAGTTTGACTCAATCAAATTGTTGTGATGTAGTTTTGCTATCATTACCAGCACCATGACAGTTGTTAGTGATGTGCATTTTACCCATGGAACACTATACTCACAATTGGGTTTTTGTTCCAGATGGGTGACGACGGTTTTGAGGACCTCTGGCACGACGGGTGGCGCTACACCACCGGTCTCCACTACCGTGGCTTTTCTACACTTTTGTGGGATCTGCTACACTGTTTGGGCTATGATGAGCCGTCCTCCTACAAGGGCCGCGAGATCCTTCGCCATGGGGTGACCCTTACTGAGGTGCACATCAGCGTGCCCACTCACCCGCCAACCTCGACAAGGCGGGGATGGAGAGCATGGCGACTTGTGGGATCCTCCATGAGGGCTTGGAGAGAGTCGCCCACAGGGCCCTCACTCACTTCTGTGGGCGCCACATAGCAGCGCTCTTTGGAACTCCGTTTGAGATGATTCCCATCTGGCACCAGGCCGACCCAGTCTGTCAGAGGCGCTTGAGGCGCATCGCCCGCGATGACTACCCGGCGTATCACGCGGGGTACCACCGTGTGTCCCACTGTTGACTTTTGCTAAGCCATATTAATAAATCATTCCCGGCACGGGGCCAGAAATGGTTCACTAATATGTCCCAGAGTCAAGTAGGTAAAATCCGCAAGCGCACGGAGAATACCGCTGTAGCATTTCACCCGGAAGTATTCAGGGTATCGTATTTGTTTATCCCAAAGGAAGGGTATGATCAAGAAGCGTTACTAACATATAAGATCATGTTAACAATTAGCAAGGATATCTTAACCAGACAGGCGGGTACATGATAATAACCGGGTAGTGTGACACACACAGAAGATTCCTACTAAATAAATAAAGTCTAGTGGAGGAAAGACTAGGCTAAGCTACTCCTACTATACATTCCTATACAGTTGCATAGCCTAAGTAGAATACATACAGACCCACACTCAGGTTCAGCAGTCAATAATATAGCACTTCAGGCACGGACTTACCCCTGCATCCACAGGCGACTTCTGCCAAGAGCCTACGCACTAGCCTAGCGGGGAGGATTTCAAAGGACGGACAGGGCTGTCACCACCTGCCGCCTACCTCAACGAACCAGTAGACTAACGAATAATTGATGCAAATCAGTCACCCAAATACCATACTTGCATGACCAAAGAGCACTCTGCCCCTCCGCGATTACTATTAACGAGGCAGAGCTACCGTACGAATACGATCACCAAACCCATGCTATACTTTATCAGCTAAAACTAAGCATAGAGACTATAACATATAAACTAGACTATAGTGACGGTATATAACTAGCATGACAATAGTAGTATAATAAATATAAACTACTATCACACAAGTAGACTATACTATCACATATATGGATCACAATATCAAACAAGAAACTCATGACCCAAGCACAACTATATAGAAAAGATATATATATTGATAAGAGCAAAGCCTTACAAAAGGGAAAAGATACAAGAGCCATACCAATTCCAAGTGAAGACTTGGGACTAGAGAGCTCTAGACTCAGCCTAACTCCACTAAAACTCCAAGAACTACTACTAGCAAGAGAGAAATGCTTCTTGTGGTGTGTCTTAAGTGTGAAGGCACACCCTCTTATTTATAGCCTCAATAGGTCGGCAAGGGAGCGTAACCGCCACGGAAGGCATCTCAAACCGTCATCAGGAGTCGCGGAGGAGCCAACACGTGGAAGCCCAGGCGGAGAGGGCGCGGGTGGCCCCTCCTGGCCTGTGCTTTCTCCAGGTGGCTGTCCTGTGGGCCCTGACGTCGGGTTGCGCCGTATTACAGGGAGTTACGTCGGTTAAGTGCTGAAAATGGGCCCTTCAATCCGTGTGACATCCATGTGGCACTCTCTGATTGGTCGAAAGTGTGTTTTCTTGCCTTTTGAGGTGTTTCCTTCACATTTCCTCCTGCATGCACAAAATTCTCCAAGTACAAGTGGAACTATATTATTGTGCTAAAGCATGCGTGTATGAAATGCCAAATTCTCCTTTATTTGAGTATAGTTGACGGTAAAAAATGGTACTTAACAGCCGTCAACAAACTCCCCCAAGCTTACCCTTTGCTCGTCCCGAAGCAAAGATAAACTTAAGTTGTTGATCAGGAGTTGCTACAATGTCCTACTCCTCAATAATACTATGCGCATAACAAAGTACTCTTCGTAGAATTAAATATGTTGGCACATAACTTACCCATTTACCTCGATCCATGGGGCTTTTACACCTCATTGTCTTGGGCGGTTGAGAATAGAACAATTGCAGGACACCAATCACTTGCTCTAGATTCCGCTATGTTATTCCGGAGGTTTTCAAAAGATTTTGAAAATAAAAACCAAGTTCCTCAAATGATTCTCTCGGATCACTCAATATGTGTATGATTCCTCACCAAGGCAAAGTGTTGCCTATAATCACCTATTTCTAAATAAGGCTTTATGTGGAGCTCAAGGTAGGGATATATGAGGCACTCATGTTCACATAATATTGCTATGTCAAAAGACCGGATCCAAGAAAAACATCAATTCAAACAATCTTGATCAAGATGTGCAAGTGTGTGGGAGAACGGAGGAATGGTGGATGGGAAGAAATAACTCCTTTTTGAATTTTTCTTCTCTCTTTTGGAGTTTCTAGGCTATGGCTATCTTTTGCTTGCTCTCTTTTTTGAGCATTTTTTTTTCTTTTCTTTTTGCATAGCCATAGTCCTAGTTTGCAAAGAATACTTTGAGAGAGGAATTTTGTAATGGATATATGGAGTGTTTCTTTGGATGGAAGGATGGATAGTGACTTTCTTCCGGTGTAGAAGAATAGCTCACGATGGATATGGTGGATATGGTGGATGCTATCTTCTTGATTTAGAAGGATAGCTCATGGCGGTGGATGTGTGTATATGATCTTGATCAAGAAAGCATGAAAAGAGTTCTACTAGGGTCACATCAATTTTGACTAAGCTCAATGTGAAACAAGCAGCATATGTGTAAAGGTTTTCAAATGTAAACACTACATATGGCTGTGGTGGGAATTTCATCATTGAGGAACTTGTCAATTTGTCATTTTGAAAAATAAAACTCCGAAATTCAAGCTTTACGTTGAGCAAGATCATAGCAGCCCTATCTATCATATCATACCTCTCAACAACTTAGAACTAGAGAATGCATATGCTACCCACAAGATTCAAGTTCAAGGCAAGATTTACCAACAAACCTAACTCTTGAGAGAGTACTAAGTTGTAAACTAGCATTAGAGAGGAATAAAGGACAGAGCAACTATTCATCATCTCAACATAGGAAAATTATACACATTCATACCGCGCATGAAAAAGGGAAATATTTTTGTTCTTTTTATGTTTTGCAAATTTTTATGGATTTTCAGATTTAGCAAATGCAAGAAATAAAGGGAAGGGGAAAGATACAAGTTACCGTGAGAAGGGGGGTCCTCCCCCAAGCTTGTTCTTGCTCATATCTGCTGGTTCGGGTCGTAGCCTTGGGAGCGGAAGAAGGCATCCCAATTGTTCTGATTCTGAGCCATCATCGCGTTCAGCTGGCGGAATTGGTTGTCGCTGAAATTCTGCCATTGCTGGGTGTCGGTGACATGTTGCGTGAGAGTTTGTTGCATGCTCTCGGTGCGCAAATCAATGTCGTTCACCCTCCTTGTCAACTCGGCCATCCCATAGTTGAGTTCACGGAACCCACGGGATGAGAATGACCGAGTGGCAAAGGATGGCGGTCCGCTTGAACTTGATGACATCTGCATGGGGTAATCGTACTGAGATTCCCATGCTCCGGCCTGCCATGTTGATGCACCCGCCTCGTCCTGTGGCGGGGGCTGCTCCCATACCGGATCTCCGGTCGGAGTGTGAAACTCCGGTGTAGGCTCCATATGCCTACGGGAACGTGTCGGTCGCCCTGAAACACTATGCCTGCGAACTTCTCCCACTGGCTCAAGTGGGAGGGTTAGTGCCCGATAGTGATACAAACGAAGACCCGGGTTAGGTAACGGGAATTCATTTGTATACCCGGGAAAGTGATAGATCAAGGTATTATTTGGACCATGTTTCAAAGTATGTCCTTGCACAAAATAGTCCTCGCCTAGAAATTCTCTATCTACCGTCAAATATTCAACATGAACATTCTCAAGCAGACCACACTTCTGCGCAATGCGAGTAACTAAAGAGGTGCACTCAATTGGTCCTGTCAACTTTATATTGTCTAACCATTGATCAATCATGCATTCCGCGGGTGACACCCTAATTTTCTTAACCATGGCATAAAGTATTTTCAATTCATCTTGCCGGACAACCCTAATGTCATCTCGAGGAAACAAGGTCATAGACAACCACACATGCATAAATCTAAGTGTAGGATTATGGATGGCACTTGTTCTAGGCTTGGGACCCCACTCGTTTCCGGAAATCTTTTTCCAAAAACTTTCTTTATGGAACCCCTTTAGCGCTTTATCTAAGTCTAGCCTACATTTAGGATTTAGACCTAGCATAGCATGAAGATCACCCCATGTGACCAAGCGCTTTTGCCCAAACAAGCGAAAAGAAATGCCTTCATCATACTTTCTAAGGGTGCATAAAAACAGCATAGTAAGCAAACGAGAACCCGGCTCATCTACTTCTACGAAATTTAGCCAACCCATAGTGCGAAAAATAGAGGCAAATTCTTCTCTCATACCTATTTTCTCGAGGAAGTCCGGATCGAAGCGTCGGGTGTGGGCGAATGGCCGTTCTCTCATGAGCGCGATGGCTTGGCCCTCGCGGTCATCCTTGATGTCGAGATGCTCCTCGGTGATGAGCAAGGCCGGCCTTTCCTCCGGAATTTCAGCTTCGGGGTCACCATGCCCCGGACTTGGTGTGAGCTCGACGGAGGATGCTTGACTCGTGCTTGCACGAGTGCTTTTTCTCCGCTTGATTCCGACGACTTGCTTCATTCGTTTGAACATGGCTGCACACAAGAACAAACACAAGACAAGAACAAAAACAAGATCGAACAAGTGTTCGGGTGAGCGTTAGTGAAAACGACAAACCCGAGCTTCTCCGAAATTGGTTTTCTTCTCACAACAACTTGCAAATGCACTAAAATAGAGGGGAAATATTTTTTTTGGGTTTTTGGGTCTGTAGTAAAGTTGAAGAACACGAAATTTTGAGAGAGCAACAAGTGAGCAAAGGAGGGGAGTCAAAGATGAGCATGGAATGGTGAAGCTCCTCCTCCTGGGCGGTTTTTATAGCAAGATGGCCGTTAGAAAGGGACAGAGCAACGGCCATATAGCCGTTTGGAGAAAGGAGCACAGGAAAAGGTGGGGCCAGGGGGTCGGCCGACCTCACCAGGTCGGCCGACCTGGCAGGTGGGCCTCCTGGCAGCCCCCTTTTTCCTATGTGTTCCCCAACGGCTAGGGGATTTGTCCCCTGCTGCCTTTTTGCTCAAAAAGCTCGACAAAAAATCTTTTCAAAATGGAAAGCCCAAAAACCTATTTTCTAAATTTTCAGAAATGCAAATGAGTTTTGAAAAATTTCAAGGTGGCTGGAAAAATTCAAAAATGCAGAAATGCAGTGGTCGGAAAAAATCAAAATGTGGTGGAAAGCAAATATGCAATTAAAAGAGCAAATATGGATAACTACCGGTTTAACCTCCCGGCGAGGACTCACCTTTTAAAGTCCGACGAGCGGGACTTTTCTCCGGCGTTTAGCTCGATGAAGCGTTGTCCGGTCCCGGAGATGAAGACACGGATGATGCTTCTTGTTTCACTCGCCACACCTTCTTGGTCTTTGTTGCGGCCGGTGGCTTCTCGGGCTTCGGAGGCTGCGGTTTTGCAGGCTTCACAGCCTGTCTCTTTGCAGACCTTGGAGGTTGCTGCCTTGTGGACTTCGGAGGCTGTTCCTTAATGTGTGACCTTTGCCCCCTTGCCTTCATCAGTTGTTGCTGTGCAACCTTTTCCTTCTCAAGGAAGTTCTTCATGAATGTGATGAGGCTGTCCTTCTTTGGCGGAGTGACCTCCACTTCCTTGATGTTGCTTGGGTTCGGCTCGTACTTGATACGGATCATGTTGCACTGTTCTTTTCGTGGCCGAAAGTCAAACTT
This sequence comes from Eleusine coracana subsp. coracana, assembly GCA_032690845.1. NCBI lineage: Eukaryota > Viridiplantae > Streptophyta > Magnoliopsida > Poales > Poaceae > Eleusine > Eleusine coracana. The sequence continues at coordinate 18,428,933 of CM064434.1, read as the reverse complement.
CTCCTCCTTGCCATTGATGTGGAAGCGGATTTCTCCGACTCCTACATCGATGCGAGCATCCGCAGTGCTGAGAAATGGGCGTCCCAGGATGAGCGGTGTGCTCTTCCCGACGTCCATGTCAAGCACTACGAAGTCGACGGGGATGAAGCAATCCCGGATTTTCACCGGAATATCTTCAGCGATCCCTGCCGGATAGCGGACCGTTGAATCGGCCAGCTGCAGCTGCATCGGCGTGGGGGATAGTGTGGTGTAGTTGAGCTTGTCGAAGACATCCTTCGGCATGACGCTCACACTTGCCCCAAGATCACATAAGGCATGGTCGAAGTTCTGTGTCCCGATCGAGCAGGTGATCGTGGGACACCCCGGATCTTTCTTCTTCTCAGGAAGCCGGTTGAGTATAGCAGCGCTACACTCTTCCGTTAGCTTGACAATTTCTGTGGTCGGTAGTGGGCGCTTGTTGCTGATAAGATCCTTAAGGTAGCGAGCATACGTGGGTACTTGTATCGCATCCAGCAAGGGCACGTTGATGTGCAGCTTCTGGATCACCTCAACGAAGCGTGGGAACTGCTCGTCCACGGTGGGCTTCCTTCTTCTTTCAGGAAACGGCATGAGGTTCGTGTCATAGAACTCATGTGGGGCCGTTTTCCTGGGCGGCAGTTCTTCTTCTTCTGCCGGCTTCTCAGCTGATGTGTCCTTTCCTGCATGGTTAGGGTATGGCGGATCCCGAGTGGACTTACCTCCTCTCGTGGTAACCGCATTAACATTTTCTAAGGGGGTCTCGGGTTGCCCCGGGATTTTCCCCGACTCAGCAGTAGGAACAGCAACAGCTAACTGAGCTAATTGGGTTTCTATCATTTTATTAAAGCTCAGCTGATTCTTGAGAGCAGAGGAAACACCCTCTATCTTAGTGTGGATGCTCTCAAGAGTCCTATCAGTGGTGGCAAGCTTTTTACTGATGTTATCATTAACCTTAGCTTGACCAAGCACAAGATCTTTCAAGGAGGGCTGATTATAACCGGAATTAAAACCAGAGAAGTTGCCAGAGTTCCCTCCTTGGTAGTTGGGACGTGGTGGACCCCAACTTTGACCTCCTTGTGGACGGTAGCCGTTGTTGTTGTTGTTGCCCATGAACATTGCGTCCTCACGGGTCTCAGGGCAGTCATTGCCCGAGTGTCCCGTGTTGCCACAGACCTCGCAAGTCATACGAGCGTCTAGGGCTTTCACTTCTCCATTGGCTTGGTCGTCCATCTTCTTCATGAGAAGGTCGATCTTGGCGGCGAGCATGTCAACCTCCTTGACGGAGTGCATGCCTCGCTGGCGAGGTTGGAGGCGCTCTTCATTCCAACCTTGGTTGGACACCATCTTCTCGATCAAATCTTTTGCCTTGCTCACAGTGAGCGAGAAGAAGGCTCCACCAGCAGCAGCGTCGAGGTGGTCGCGGGCCGACGGAGTAAGCCCGTTGTAGAAGTTCTGGATGATCAGCCAATCATCCATCCCGTGGTGGGGATATGCCAGAATGTACTCCTGGAGCCTCTCCCATGCCTCAGGAATCGACTCCTTCGACTCCTGCTGGAAGCTTGAGATCTTTCCGCGGAGGGCATTGGTCTTGCCCAGCGGGAAGAACTTTGCAAGAAACGCAGCTGAACACTTCTCCCAAGTGTTCACAGCTTCAGGGTTTGCGTAGAACCACTGTCTCGCTCTCCCAAGTGTTCACAGCTTCAGGGTTTGCGTAGAACCACTGAGAAGGAGATCTTTCCGCGGAGGGCATTGGTCCTTCATTTTGAACGTGTTGCAAATCTCCAGGAATTGCTGGAGATGAGCACTAGCGTCCTCATTGGCTTTCCCACAGAATGGGCTAGCCTGCACCATGGTGATGAGACCGGTCTTGATCTCGAAGTTCGCATCTCCCACATTGCCAGCTGGTCCCGTAGGGATGTTGGCAGCGGAGAACTCGCGGAGGGTCTTGTCGGCCATTTGCTCAGAGCTTGATGGTGCGGGAATGACAGGTTCGATTGGCCGAGTCTCCTTACGAGGAGGGGTGAGCCTAGCTCGTGTCCTTCTCAGGAGTGACTCAGGATCTTCAGTGAAGTTTGTCGGCAAGTCGAAACCAGTCATACACTACCCTGTTTTCATACAAAATGCAGAAAACAAAGCAAGGTTAACCTGCTTAGGAGATAGCCTTAATAATTGCAACACTACTATATACATTAGTAATTTTTCTTGAATCATACGCCTTCCCCGGCAACGGCGCCAGAAATGCTTGTTGACTTTTGCTAAGCCATATTAATAAATCATTCCCGGCACGGGGCCAGAAATGGTTCACTAATATGTCCCAGAGTCAAGTAGGTAAAATCCGCAAGCGCACTCAGAATACCGCTGTAGCATTTCACCCGGAAGTATTCAGGGTATCGTATTTGTTTATCCCAAAGGAAGGGTATGATCAAGAAGCATTACTAACATATAAGATCATGTTAACAATTAGCAAGGATATCTTAACCAAGACAGGCGGGTACATGATAATAACCGGGTAGTGTGACACACACAGAAGATTCCTACTAAATAAATAAAGTCTAGTGGAGGAAAGACTAGGCTAAGCTACTCCTACTATACATTCCTATACAGTTGCATAGCCTAAGTAGAATACATACAGACCCACACTCAGGTTCAGCAGTCAATAATATAGCACTTCAGGCACGGACTTACCCATGCATCCACAGGTGACTTCTGCCAAGAGCCTACGCACTAGCCTAGCGGGGAGGATTTCAAAGGACGGACAGGGCTGTCACCACCTGCCGCCTACCTCAACGAACCAGTAGACTAACGAATAATTGATGCAAATCAGTCACCCAAATACCATACTTGCATGACCAAAGAGCACTCGACCCCTCCGCGATTACTATTAACGAGGCAGAGCTACCGTACGAATACGATCACCAAACCCATGCTATACTTTATCAGCTAAAACTAAGCATAGAGACTATAACATATAAACTAGACTATAGTGACGATATATAACTAGCATGACAATAGTAGTATAATAAATATAAACTACTATCACACAAGTAGACTATACTATCACATATATGGATCACAATATCAAACAAGAAACTCATGACCCAAGCACAACTATATAGAAAAGATATATATATTGATAAGAGCAAAGTCTTACAAAAGGGAAAAGATACAAGAGCCATACCAATTCCAAGTGAAGACTTGGGACTAGAGAGCTCTAGACTCAGCCTAACTCCACTAAAACTCCAAGAACTACTACTAGCAAGAGAGAAATGCTTCTTGTGGTGTGTCTTAAGTGTGAAGGCACACCCTCCTATTTATAGCCTCAATAGGTCGGCAAGGGAGCATAACCGCCACGGAAGGCATCTCAAACCGTCATCAGGAGTCCCGGAGGAGCCAACACGTGGAAGCCCAGGCGGAGAGGGCGCCCGGCCGGGTCGGCCGACCTGGGGGTGGCCCCTCCTAGCCTGTGCTTTCTCCAGGTGGCTGTCCTGTGGGCCCTGACGTCGGGTTGCGCGGTATTACAGGGAGTTACGTCGGTTAAGTGCTGAAAATGGGCCCTTCAATCCGTGTGACGTCCATGTGGCACTCTCTGATTGGTCGAAAGTGTGTTTTCTTGCCTTTTGAGGTGTTTCCTTCACATTTCCTCCTGCATGCACAAAATTCTCCAAGTGCAAGTGGAACTATATTATTGTGCTAAAGCATGCGTGTATGAAATGCCAAATTCTCCTTTATTTGAGTATAGTTGATGGTAAAAAATGGTACTTAACAGCCGTCAACACCCACTACTCCGAGTACCTCCTCAACTTAGATGAGGAGGCTAGCAGCCACACAAGGATTTTACTGGCTGACACTAAGCAGGCCTGGGTGCAGAGGAATGATCTGCAGACACAGGTTGACGCATAGTAGAGGGAGAGTCAGTGGCTGACCGCTGCTCTTGAGGCGAGTGAGACTCGTGTTACTGAGGTCACTAGATAGTGTGACACCCTAGCGCAGGAGGTTGACAGGCGCGGCGTGATTATGCAGCAGCGAGCCAACCACAACGAGCACCTCCAGCATCAGTTGACGGCTGGACAACACGAGATGGAGCTCATGGGAGAGGATCTAGAGACGCTGGCTCACGAGAACTAGAGCCTGTAGCAGCAGCAAGAGGCGGTCCTGGCGCCACCACCAGCACCCGAGGAGAAGGATCCAGACAAGGACATGGACGAGGAGTCTGACATGGACTACGAGGCACCAGCCAGAGACAGGACTTAGGGGATCATGATAGATCGGACTAGATCGTGTAGGCATGACAAGTTGGGTAGGTAGCTTTTGTCGTCCATGCGAGGTTGTGGTATTTTGGGGGATCATTGTGTGAGATGCTTTTGTAACTCGATGGTCGCATATCTCATGTTCATGTACTTAAGACTATGTTGACTTATGACATGTATTGGTTGTACCCTTTTCCGCTACTGTTGTTGCACCAGAGTTTCATAAGAGTTCCAGCTTGATCGTACTCTTTCGCTCAATCGAAGTACTTTCCTTGTAGATGGCTGAAAACACCAATCAACCACCACCAGGTTGGGAGATCACCGATGGCCTGGAGTTCATAGGGATGGTTCACCTGTTTTAGAGAGTTCTCCAGAGATTCGGATATTCCATTCCTCCCACCTATATTGGCAAGGAATTTTAGGAGCATGGAGTCCCCTCATGTGTCATCCATGTGGTGGTTCCCGCCAATTACTCGGTCATTCCCGCATGGGAATCTTGGACCATTAGCGTCATCGAGACAGATTTGCCTTCTACCTGGAATGTAGCTGCATTCAAGGCACTTATTCGGTTCTGTGAAGACCACAAGCATGATGTTGCTGGAACACCCGTCGCCTTGCTTCCCATTAATGATGTGACGGACTTCGAGTGGATTAGGCGTGTGGATTTCATCTTTGATCCAAACCATTGCCACCATGATCCTATGCTGCCCATAATAGAGTATTATGGCTTATCCACTTTTGCGTTATGCACAAACTTGTGCCGGCGTCTGGCTGTGTTTCATGCTGCACTTCGACTTTCTGAAGTCGAAAAACAAGCTAAGGATGAGGAAATTGCAGAACTGAACCAACAAATTCAAGCAAAGAATGAAGAGATGGATGCAATTATAGAAGAATGCGACCAAGCCTTGCTGGATGCAGCAGATCTTGAGCATGATATGATTGAGGCTCAAGATGACTTGGACGCATTCATGGCTGCCCACCTTCCTATTGAAGGAAATTGGGACGAGATCATCATGGAGTATGGAGAACAATAGGATGTAGAGATGGCGCCGGTCGGTATTAATGATGTGGAAATGATGGATCTAGAGGTACCAGAAGAGCCTATGGAACCAGAAGAACCAGAAGAGTCGGAAGACATAGGCCAGGAGTAGTTGGATCGCTACACCCCGGTGTATGGTCGTGTAATATAAGAATTCCTAGTTCGATGTAGGAGTGTGAATCTTGCATTATGTGTCTGCAATACCATAGCTAGGCGTTGGCACATATGTGTAAGAAGTCATGTGACGGTGTCCTTTTAACAACCATGTAGTCTAAATTGAATTAATGAAGATTGTTGTTACTTGTGAAATTTATCCGTGCCTCTTGCAAATTTATATTCTTGCACATGTGTTTTAATGGATTATTTTGAGGAATAACTAATGTGCAACCGTATAAATTGCAGCATGGTGCATACTCGGAATCAGGATGATCCTGAAAGCTCTCAGCAAGGAGCTAATGCTGAGCCTTCACAAACTGAGGTATTGGCTGCTGCACTCAACCGGCAGCAAAATGACTCCGAGATTCTTCGTCGGCTAGTGGATATCACGTCCCATCTAGCTGGACAGGGAGGCCACCGTAACAACAACAATCAGCCTCGACAAAGCACCTACTCAGATTTTCTAGGTACTCATCCGCCAACCTTCTAGCGTGCCAGAGAACCTCTGGATGCCGATCACTAGCTGCGCCAGATCGAGTCAAAGTTTAGAATGCTGGAATGCACCGAGCACCAGAAGGTTCTATTCGCCGCCCAACAACTCCAGGGCTCTGCTAGTGCCTGGTGGGCGAACTATGAAGCTTGTCTGCCCGCTAGACGCCGTGTTGAATGGAATGAGTTCAAGACATCATTTCATGCACATTTCATCCCAGCCGGCCTAATGCAGAGGAAATTCCAGGAATTTATGGATTTGAAACAAGGAGGGAGGAATGTCCTCCAATATTCTGAAGCTTTTAATTATCTGGCTCAGTATGCTACTGAGTATGTCAATACTGAGGATAAAAAGAGATATGCATTTCTACGTGGTATGAATGCCACCCTTAAGGAGCGTCTGACACAACCGGCACATACAACGACTTGGTCAATGCTGCTATTGTCCAGGAAGGCCCTATGCGCCAAGTTGAACAAGAAGATCGCAAAACAAAGGCCCCTGCTAGAGCCTCTGCTGCCCCACAGGCGAGGCACCGCCTGATTTACACTTCACCTATCGGACAGCGTTTCCAGGCATCTCCGTAGCATCAGTATCATCGACGATATGGTCAGAACTATTCGAGGCCACCCCAGTAGCAGATTTTCCCACACTGTGCATCGTACCAATAGCAGAACACTCAGTACCGTGCACCATACCAGCAGCAGGGAAATCAGACTGCCCATGCCTCACAACCTATTGATCATTGATGCAGTTATCCGTGCTACAACTGTGGTCGTACCGGCCACTTTGCCAAGAACTGCACCGCACTGAGGCGCAATAACAACAGCCACAACAGCAACCAGCCTTAGAACCAAACCAGGAATGTGAATGCACCGTCTCGTGGTGCCCAAGTGAACTACACCAATGCAAAAGATATTCCTCAGGGCAAACCCGTGCTAACCGGTACACTCGCACTCTATCACCAGCCTGTCCTTGCACTTTTTGATTCTGGCGCTACGCATAACTTCATTAGCAAAGCTTGTGTGCAAAAACATAAACTCCACACCACCGTCATAAATAGATGCTACACCATCCGCTCTCCTGCTGGACAAATTTTTGCTAACGAGGTAGTGTGTAAGGCTCCACTAGAAATTAATCGAAAGATCTACCCCACTGATTTTACCATGCTCAAGGACCAAGAGATCGACCTGATCATAGGTATGATCTGGATGAAAACCCATAGAGCCATGCTAGATATTAAGCCTCGCATTATTCACATCAACTCTCCCTTGCATGGAAAGGACACACTTTCTCTAAATGCCAATTCATCGAAAGCCTTGGTTGTCCATCACTTGGAAGGGCAATCACTCGAGAGTATTCCCGTCGTTCGTGAGTATCTGGATGTGTTTCCCGAGGACATCTCTGGTCTACCGCCTGACCGTGACATGGAATTTAAGATAGAGCTACATCCAGGAACTTCTACGATATCCCGTTGCCCGTATAAAATGGCCCTGAATGAGCTGACTGAGTTGAAAAAGCAACTGAATGAGTTATTGGAAAAAGGATTCATTCACCCAAGCACTTCACCCTTGGGCTGCCCTGCTATTTTTGTGAAGAAGAAGGGCAAGTCCTTGCGCCTTGTCGTTGACTATCGGCCTCTTAACAAAGTTACCATCAAGAACAAATACCTGTTACCCCGTATAGATACCTCTTTGACCAATTGGTTGGTGCTAAGGTCTTTTCAAAGATTGACCTCTGATCGGGCAATAATCAAATCAAGATTAGAGCCGAAGACATTCCGAAGACCGCCTTCTCTACTAGATATGGATTGTTTGAGTATCTAGTAATGTCATTCAGAATGACAAATGCCCCTGCCCATTTCATGTACCTCATGAATTCGGTATTCATGCCCGAGTTGGACAAATTTGTGGTAGTATTCATTGATGACTTCCTCATCTATTCTAAGTCCATGGAAGAGCATGCTGAGCATCTTCGCATTGTTCTTCAACGCTTCCGAGATCACAAGCTATATGCCACATTCAGCAAGTGTGAATTTTGGTTGGACCGTGTGCCATTTCTTGGTCACATAGTCTCTGCGGAAGGTATCTCGGTGGATCCTAGCAAAGTTCAAGACGTGTTAGATTGGAAATCACCAAAGACGGTTCATCAAGTACGCAGTTTCCTCGGGCTAGCTGGATATTATCGTTGGTTCATTCCAAATTTGTCTCGGCTGACCATACCCATCACGGAGCTGTTGAAAAAGGATAAGAAATTCAGTTGGAACAACAGTTGTGAAGAAGCATTTCAAGCATTGAAGAAATTATTGACCACTGCCCAAGTACTGGCTCAACCAGACATCACCAAGCCGTTCGACGTGTATTGTGATGCATCTGGGATAGGACTTGGATGTGTGCTCATGCAGGAAGGTCGTGTCATTGCCTATGCATCTCGACAACTACGAAAGCATGAAGAGCACTATCCAACTCATGATTTGGAACTAGCTACAGTTGTACTTGCACTAAAAATATGGAGGCATTATTTGCATGGAAACTTAGTGCACGTCTACACGGATCATAAGAGCTTAAAATATATCTTTACCCAGACTGATCTGAACATGAGACAGCGTCAGTGGCTAGAGCTGATTAAGGATTATAACCTGGAGATTCATTATCATCCGGGCAAGGCCAATGTAGTGATCGATGCGTTGAGTAGGAAGGTACACTGCCATCACCTAGTACTAGAATATCAGAACAACGGCAACCACGTCACTGCTTTAGAACCCAGCCTTCACGTTTTGCCTGCCATTGTGATTAGCAACCTTAGTGTACATTCTATTATTCATGAAGAAATCATTGCTGCGCAAAAAAATGACATTGTTATGAATCATATCCGTCAACACATTAAGAAGGGTAAAGCAAAATGCTTCACTCAAGACTCCGACAATACCCTATGGTTCAATAACCATTTGGTAGTACCAAAAGACTTTGAACTTAGACGGAAAATCTTGGATGAAGCACATCACTCCAAGTACTTCATCCATCTGGGTAGTAATAAAATGTACCAAGATCTGAAGAAGAATTTTTGGTGGACAAGAATGAAGCGAGAAGTGGCTTGATATGTTGTAGAATGTGATACTTGTCATAGAGTTAAGGTTGACCATTTGAAACAAGCCGGATTGCTTCAATCATCGAGTATTCCCACTTGGAAATGGGAGGACATCAGCACGGACTTCATTGTTGGCCTACATCTCACTTCGCGTAAGAATGATTCTATTTGGTTCATTGTGGACCGACTCACCAAATCTGCTCACTTCTTGCCGGTCAACAATAGATACAACATACGGCAATATGCGGAGCTATACATTGCAAGAATTTTGTGTCGTCATGGAGTACCCAAGACCATCATCTTAGATCGTGGTTCGCAGTTTGTCGCTCATTTCTGGGAACAACTGCATGCATCTTTGGGTACAGGCCTAATTCGTAGTTCTGCTTACCATCCCGCCACCGATGGACAGACAGAGCGTGTCAACCAAATTTTGGAAGATATGCTTAGGGCATGTGTTTTAACACATGGTGGTAACTGGGATGAGTATCTACCCTATGCTGAATTCTCGTATAACAACAGTTACGAGGAGAGTCAAAAAATGTCACCATTTGAAGCACTCTATGGTCGCAGTTATAGAACACCGTTAAACTGGTCTGAATCTGGAGAAAAAGTAACGTCCTGACCTTGTCAAGGATGTAGAAGAAAAAGTTCATACCATTCAGGCAAATCTTAAAGCTGCTAAATGACGTCAAGAGAAGTATGGCAACAGATGACGTGGGCCCTTATATTTCAATAAAGGTGACTACGTCTATCTCCGAGTGCCGCCTATGAAGGGTATACAACGGTTTGGAGTCAAGGGAAAGTTAGCTCCCCGTTATATTGGACCATTCCAAATTTGGAACGACGTGGAAAAGTAGCCTACAAGCTGGAGTTACCCGCTAATCTATCTGGAGTTCATAATACCTTCCATGTCTCTCAGTTGAAGCGGTGTCTCAGACCACCCATCGACAAAATCTTGGAAGAATATGATCAACTTCAACCAGACCTCACATACTCCAAACAACCAATAAAGATCCTCGAGGAGAAAGAGCGCACAACCAGTAAAAGAACCCTCAAATTCTATAAAGTTCAATGGAGTAATCACTCAAAAGACGAGTCCACTTAGGAATCTGAAGAATTTCTGAGTACTCATTACTCGGGATTTTGGTCGTCATACACAGGTATACTATGACCACCGTACTTCCCTCTAGTTCACCTTGCTCTTAATCTCGAGATGAGATTTCTTTAAGGAGGGAGGGCTGTGACACCCCAGGTGTCTCATTTCTATTTAACAAACATGAAGAGCACAGATCATTAATATGATAGCATGAAATAATAAAGACTCACTCCCATATTTACTTAATTCCAGGCAATTAAAAACCCTACAAACCAATTATGAGCAAAATAAAAATTTTATTACATAACATATGCCAAATAAATTCATAATCATGTTAGTAATATTAAATAGAATTCTATGAATTTTATGAGTATTTTACCATGTTTGGAAATACCCTAGATAATTAATTGAAACCTAGGAACCTTTCAAATTTGAATTTAAATACAAAAATCTCTAGAACATTTCTGACCAAATTAGTCCCACCAGAGCACCAGGAATATCACAGAGGACCATTGTGCAAAATCCCAACTAAATGGAAGGCCCCTAGCTATTTGTTTTGCAATTTCCATTGACCAGGGACCTTTTTGTAAGGATCTAAATCTCCAAGGGGGTTCAGAGGAAAATCTTTTTCCTTTCTTCTCCATTGGGCTGGCGCCGCACTGTTTCCTCCCCCGGCTGACGCGAACTCCCTGCTCACCTCTCCCCCACATGCCACCCCACCTCGGAACTCCTCGTGCTACAGCGCACCTGCTACCCCTCTGCCTCGCCTATGTCGTCCCGTCCATCACCGCGCCGCGGTCGCTGCCCATTGGCCGCCCCTTCTCCCTCTACGCCATCGACCAGACCGGCCGGCAACCTTCAATTCCGCCCCCTCTTCCCGCTCCCCGACCCCAACAACCTCGCAGGCCTTCGCACGGTATCAAGGCGCACCCGCAAGCCTCTCATGTATCGCTTTAACCAGTCGCTGCTCTCTACTCTCCCCATTTTCTCCTCTCTGCGCTCTGCTCCTCCCCGCCATTACAGAACAAAGATCATGCTTGCATCGCCACTACTCCCGCTACCTCCCGAGTTAAGCCATAAGCATTAGCAGCTGCGCACAACTCCCCTCCCGCTTCCCCGTTCATCGCTTGGTCTATCTCCGCGTGAGCTCGAATCAATTTGAAGAAAATCGAGACACATCACTCCGGTGAACTTCTCCGCCGCTGGCCAAAATTCCGAGTTTCTGGTGAGCCTCGACTTCTCCCTCCTGCTCTCTCGCAAACTTAACCCCCAGCCGACCTCTCCTAACCTTTTTCCCCTTTGTTTTTGTGCGTGAAGTCGCCGGCGGTTTGCTTTTCCCTCGGACCTCTCCCTCCGCCGCTAGAAACCGAAGCTGCTCCACGACAAGCTCCCATCTCCAGCCCTCCTCATCACACTCCAACTCAATGCCGGTGACCGCTTCGTCCTCGTGAAGCTGTAGGAGAAGACGGAGTCCAGTTTGGTGCTCCCTGCACACTGGCGCCTACTGGCAGCTGATGTGTCGCTGACGTGTCCGCTGATGTGTCGCTGATGTGGTGCATAGGTGGCAATCCCTTAACCCAGAAAATACCAAGAAAATCCCAGAAATATCTAAACACTTTGGAAAATCATAGTAAATCGAATTCAAATCCAATGAAGCTCAAACATATTTTGTTAGGTTCATCTTAAAGAGCTCCGTTTTAGTAAAATGATATATCACTGTCTATGTACATGTATTTTCATTAATATATTAAACTATAAAAACACTAAATAATTCACCAGAAATTCTAGGAATAAAATTAAATCCTGATTTTTGGCATGCTTAGTAAAAACATGATTATCTACAACCCCAAATTTTGGTTGGTAAAAATATGAATTATTTTAGGCTATGGAATTTATTTAGTTTGTTTGCTTAAATTAATTCTAGTAATTATTCTGTAAATTATCTGCCCATGCCACTTGGCTTAAAAATTACTCATATAAGTCTATGTACACAGTAAATCACACATGTCCAGAAACATAAATTTACTTACTTAATTAATTTATTTGCTCATAACACTCATTTACCTTATTTAATTGCATAAAGAATATATAGACCTAAAATTCTCTGAAGCATATGGCTTCGAGAACATTATAATAATTTTAATTGACATTCAAAAACTATGTGCTTGCATGCATCATGTCATTGCATTCAACGGTATTTCGCTAATGCCGTTAATACAATTCTATCATATAGGCAACGACAACCAGAAGCAAGAAGAGGATTTTCAAAAGGACGTTGACCCTCAAGAGCAGGAATTATAGTTACTAGCACTAACATCGATCCAGGCAAGCCCCGGTTTACATCCGCCTCTTTACAAATTTTGCTAGTTTACAATAATACTAGTGTCTATACTTATTGTTGCATTAGGTCATAGGAGTTGATTGAAACCCACCTTGCATGATATCCAAATGACCTATACTATTGTCTTAGAACTTGGTAGATTTGGTACTGTTATGCTATGCTTAGTAATTGCTAGTCTCGTTAAGAAGGTATTATTATTACTAACGAGTGAACTTGACCACTGGAACGGGAATTATTAAAAGAAGTTTATTTTATGTTACGACCGGGCAGGGATAATGCATGTGTAGGTTGATAGCAACACATGGGTGTTGTCTGTGGTAGCCCTATCTTGTCGAACCTAGGACCCGTCCGTAGTCGGCCCCTTGATCAAGTATTGAATAGTACCGAATGCATGCTAGCTTATGGGCACTAGTAAACCGATGTAGCATTAAAGGTCACTTGCATTGAGGACAGTTAAGGTGCGTTGTCATTGACCCTCCTGCTGCTGGAGTGGGCGGTTCAGACCACGAATTACTATTGGCAGAACGGCATGCCCACTCGACGTCACCACACCCGGGCTGATGTGTAGGTGCTTTTCTTGTGAAAGGTTGCCATATACGACCATTATTGGTGCGTATGTGTTGTGCATCTTGGGTTTTCCCAGCTGGTGTAAATCGATTACAATTCCTGTCCCTCGTAGTAATGAGTACCTCTTGGTCACCGCACCAATCATGTAGTCGCACTTGATACTCAGAAATTGATTATGATGTTTATTGTTTATTATGATTATTGCCACACTTATATTGTACTTACTTTATGTATTGTTCTATTATCTTATTGTTGCCACTAATGTTACATTTCAGTTCAACCCATTAAATTGGCAAATAAAACTTGATAGAACTAATAGGATGCTTAGTGCGAGTCCTTTTAAACAAGCCACCTATTAGAGCCTGTGCATGTCTAGGTGTCCGACGGGTAAGTCATGCTGAGTAATTAGTACGCAGGCATTGTGCCATTGTGTTTTATAGGTAATGAAGAAATAGAGTTGCTTGTAGATGTGCTGCCTTGGGACATGCACGTCCCTGAGGGTTGGACTGCCCACTGGGAGTCCGACTTGCCGTTGCAGTGATGTTGTGTGTTGCTAGAGTGATGGTTTTTTGGGCATGAACCATTACTATGCTGTATCATCGAGCTTGTAGTCCTTAATGTTATTGCTTCCGCTATTTTCAAAACATTCATGAACTCGTATTATTCCGCTACACTCTGAATCATTGTATTCATGTAATATTAAACTTAAATTTGGACCAATGTTGTATTATAAAGTGTCTACGCTATCAGCACCGTCGGGACCTCGATCCTCCGGGAAGGGGCGCCACATTTATCACTCCTAGGGTTAGCACATCACAAGTTGGTGTATGATAGTCTAGGTGATTCGTTTAGAGGTTGGCTTTGGTTGTAATTGTGACATAGGCCAAGTTCTCTTGGAGAATTTTGATTGGCTCCAATTCACCCCCCTCTCTGGTCGCCTTCTTGGTCCTTCATTATCTCACCACTCCCAACATCAATACTTGCTTTTGCTATCCTCAAGAAGGGTCGACCTAAGATCAACGGGGTCCTGGTCCTCTTATCCATATCAAGCACAATAAAATCAACAGGGATGATGTGATCTCCAATTTGAACAGACACATCCTCAGCAATTCCGTCAGGAAGCATACCGATTGGTCGGCAAACTCCAAACACATACCCGTAGGCTCCAATTCGGGTAAATTGAGACTTGAGAATATATGATGGGGCATGACACTTACACTTGCTCTAAGATCGCACAAGCACCTATCAAATATCCTTGTTCCAATCATGCATTTCATCAAATTCTTAGGGTCGGTGGGAGTTTTTGACATGAATGAACCTGCATCCAAGTGTTGACAAGATGGTTGATTCAATACTGTGTAGAACCTCTCAACAACTTCTCCAACCATCGGACCGTGATGAGGGCATGCATCCTGATACTGATTGTATCTCTCCCATGCTTCTCCAATGCTCTCATCAACATTCTGTGTAAATCCAAGAATCTTATTCTTCAAAGCTTGAGTCTTATCAGGAGGGAAGTACTTGGCCAAGAATTCAGCTGCTAGTGCATTCCACACCGTCTTTACTAGGTTTTCCAATCCATTGTACCATTGTTTGGGGCGTCCAACTAGAGAGAAGGGGAACAACCGCACACGTGCTTGGTTTCCGTCAAATCCCGCTATCCTGAATGTACTGCAAACCTCATTGAAGTGTTGCAAGTGATGATTGGGATCTTCTGAACGTGTGAATGGTTATTGCGCCACTATTCCAACATATCTCTCCAATTGATACGGATGTTGATCTTGAGCTTCCTGGAGATCCGTCTTGACAACATTAGCAAATTGAGGCTTAAGACGATTAACCATAGGTAACTCTGCCATCTCCTATTCTTCTTGAGCTTGAACTGGATATGTTATTGTAAATAATACTCGAGGGGTGGTGTGGACTGCTTCTCCAGCTAAATCTCAAAGTGACTTGCTTCTCTCCTCCAGTATTCTCTTCCTGCAAAAGAGTCTTTCTAGATCATCGGTGCAATTAGAGGGTTTGTTTGACTTAGGACCGTCCATACCTGTTAGTTTCACTTAAAAGAATGTATGTACTAAAGAGACAAGTAAAATTAAGCACAATGACTAGACACCAATACATCAAACAATGTTTAAAAACCTGCTATGGTCCTCGGCAACGGTGCTACAAAAAGGGTAAGCTTGTCGGTTGTAACTACGCACCCACTTATATACCGTAAGAGGATGATGTACGATTGTAGCACTTTTTCCCTTGAATTGAGTATTCAAAGGTTTATCAAATCCACTGGGACCTTAGGGATAATTAAACAAAGTTAACAGTAAAATATCTAGTCAAAGCTACTGTCAAATTCTGGTTGCATGAGGGGAGACTGGCCAGCGCAAAGGTGCGCCAGCCAGCAAATCTGTCATTGCGCCGATCGGCGCAGGTGTTGAGCCGATCGATACACTGGTAAATCTATCATCCCACCGATCAGCGCGGTTGTTGAGTCGATCGGCACACTGGCGAATCTAAGACAAAGTGCACCAGATACCTAGTAAGCCTAAGCTATTAAGTGAGTAGCCGAGTATCTACTAATGAGATCGTAACCAAAAAGTCTAATCGAATAGCATCATAATGGGTAATTACATGGATAAATGAAAACCTATAATGAATAAGACCACCCTGGTTTTCGAGGGGCTCCCTATGTATTGCTGCCGAGAGGAAACCCTTAATCACTTGAATATCTTACCCTACTCAACTATCCAATAGTGCTATCACCGCTAAACCACACTACTAGCATCATCAAGCAACCATAACCAATGCACTGTCCGAATACTATCCGAATCACCACGATGAAGATAATATCTGCTTACTTAGCCTAGAACTAAGCAATTGGAATAAGCATATGCATGATTATAGAATCAAGATAGACAAATCACAAAAACCATCATCAACATATTCAATCATCCTTGAGAAACATAGAGTAAGATCCATCCCCATCGAGATGGCCTACATTGACGGATCAACTCTTAACACCAATGGTTCTTGAAACTCAACTAGAGATCTATTCTAAGGGGGCGAGCCCCAATTGCTCTAACTCACGGCTATGTTGTCCCTCTGTTGCCTCTGCTCTCTCTTTGACCGCGGCTTGGGTTTACAAGTATTTATAGAGGTTCTACTTGTAAAGGACTCGGTTTCTAGCAAATAAGGCAGTTGTGCCGATCGGCGCAGGATTGCGCTTATCGGTGCAAGCCGTGTCTTCTCTGGTTTCTTCTTAGAGTCGGTTCCTCTGTCTTTCACTGCTTCCATGTGGGCCTTTTCCTCCGAGATAAAGTCTTATACTGCACGTCGAGATCTTGAAGTTCCATGAATCTTCTAGACAAATATCTTCAATTGTCTTGCGTAGATAAACTTTCATAAACATGTGGAATGGGCCTCGGTCACTTCTATGGGCCAGAACACCCTTGCGCTGACTGGCTCATCGACCACACCGATCGGTGCACTGGGCTTCATCAGTGCTTTTCGTCAGTTCTAGATTCCTATCCTCTCCAGCTTTAATCGCCAATTTTACCTATTTCTGTAATAAAGCTCGAAAGTAACGCATATACAAATATATAGGCAATATCACAGGTAAATGGCCTAAGTTAGTATCAATTATGCTCTAATTGGGGTAATATTCACATATAAAAGGGGCACTTGGGAAGTGCCAACAATTCCCCCACACTTAAACCTTTGCTCGTCCCGAGTGAAGTAAAAGAAAGAAAAATCAAAGAACATACTCTTTCTATCATAAAAGATATCTCAAATCAGCAAATATTGAGCATTGTTCTATTGTGGTGTATTTCATATTGGTATTCAGCAAAATAGTTCAAATATGGGCATAAAGCCTAAAGCTTCTCCCCAAAGCAATAAATCATGTCCAAGTCACAAATTATAACTTTTCCACTCATGCAAATCACTTAAAAGATTGTTGTGAACATAAAGAATCTATCTTCCAAATAATCCAAGGCAACAACTCATCTTTCAAATCACTCAACCTATATTCTACATCATAATGATCAAATAATATTTGTGTAAGGCTTATATGAGTAGCTAGGTGAGGTAATTCAAGGATTGCAAACACAAATCAACAATATATTGTAAAGCTAGGAGATTATTCTTCATTGGAATTATAGAAACTTTATCAAGATGGCCATTAAGAAAGAAAAATTTAAGAAAGGACTCACACTTTGGATATGTGGACATGCGCATCGCAAAAATTGATCTTGGAAAAAAATGAACTCCCATTATCAGATTGCACATGGTTGGAAGGATTCATGGCTATATTATAATGAATTTCGAGAATAAGCATGTCATATACCATCCCCCCGCACTTAAAATTTTGCTGGCCCCTTAGAAAACAACAGAGCTTTTTCTTTTTCTTTATTCTTTTCTTTTTTATCATTCTTTTTCGTTCTCCCTTTTTTATTTTGCTCTCTGCTGCGCTGATCGGCTCTCAACCCAAATTCACCAACATTTGTTGTTAATTGATTCGTCTGGCTTCAACATTTATTCAAGAATTAAATATAGCCAGAAATATAGGATGTGGTCAAGGAATGACATACAACAAGATATTTTGGGTTTATTGTAGGATACTCGGTGGAATTGAATTTTTGCATGAGTAATTCAAGGTTAGAAAAAGATACACAAAGATTTGCCATCTTAGTGAAGTTCATACCAAAAAGAATTAAATCCTAACCAAACTCAACCATCAATTTAATGTTTATCTACTTATCAAATGTTCATGAGAATTGCTCAAAATATGGCATTGGTAGGTAAGGATCTTGAAAAGAATAAATTCCAATGTTCACAACATGAAAATTTATTTATGAAAAGATTGGTACTAAGTTATCATCATAATTTGGACAATACAAATGAAGCACATGGGTACAGAAAATTGCTCCACATAAGACATATTTGCCGAATAGTCATTAAGTGTAAGTTCAAAATTTTATTCAATGCTCAACATTATTTGGTCTTCATCGGTACTTTTCAAGAAAGAATAAATAATTCAATTCTCCTACAAGAGCATAACCACCACCATTATATTAAGATCGAGACTAGAATACATGGTGATGATTTTTGCACACACTTGCATAAAAATAAAATTACTACTAGCTTCTACTAACACGCTTGTATGAATGTAAACACACCCGATACATGGTTTCCCAACCCGCTCACACACACATAAGCAAATAAAGAAAAAGATTGAAAAAAAAACAAGAAAAATGCAAACCAGGAAACCGATACATGTGCCAACTCCTAGGCACTCTAGTCAAACAGAGGTGGAGATGGTGGCTGATCGAGGCCATAGCACCACGCCTTGAGTCACTCGAACTCCTCCACCATCGCCTCATGATTGTTCCTCATTTGGGACGTGGCGTCCTCCACGCGCTCGATGTACCCCTGCATGAGCATGAAGAAATCTGCACCGGGCACAGGAGGCACCACAGGTACACGTCCTTGGTACCTGTAGTCAATACCTACGCTGAAGTAGGTTGTACTGACCGGCGCAGAGGGCTGTGAACCACCTGCTGCGTCGCTCCACCCGAGCTGGTACTGCTGAGGCCCCTAGTGTGAATTCCAGGAGTCCCACTCGTCGCCAACTACTATAGATTTCGCCGGTTGTCGAACCCGCCCACGACGGTCCTTGAGAACTCGGCCCCCCTCCAGGAGACCTTCCTCAAGCCAATTTCCTCCATCCAGCTTGCGATGGAGGAATACTCCTAGCTCCGCACGCGGGAGCCTTACGTTGGTGCCGCTGACATGGAAGCCGGCGCGAACATTCCCGTGACAATATTGCCACGAGTCATATTCTCGTCGATCTCCATCACGCACTCCCACTTGTCATTGCGCCCTCCTGGTCCGTCACCGTCGTAGAGAGGGCTGCTAGGCGTTGAAGATAGGCCTCGAAGGCCAACTTCTTGCTCGCCTTGCCCCTCTTGTTGAGCCAACCCCGCACCATCACCGACATGGGGTTGCAGTGAGACGGACTAGCAATGGCGTTGTAGAGCCATCACAAGTCCGCATCGGTGACATTGTTGGAGTCGATCTTGTTGCCTATACGTGCCGCCAACCACCAATGAAGACTTGAATGGTTGGATTGCGGATGTTGCCGCACTTCATCTCCTCCACGAACGAGAGCATCCTCCAAAAGGAGTCCAACTCCACACATCCCAAGATGTCGGCGACGTTGACATCGGAGTCGAAACCGAAGGTTATGGCCGCTATCTCCAGGGTCACCGTGTAGCAAATGTCGCGGACACGGATGTTGACGGAATGGTTGCCGACTTTGTCGGTGCCAAGCCTCATCGTAGAGGCAACCTTGGTGATGATGTCGAGGCTATAGTCCATGGGAAGGATGTATAAGTCTGTCCAACCGAGATTGTTGAGCATCCTCCTTAAGTCCTGATGTAGATATGGCCCGATCTTCCGAGAGGTAAGGGGATAAACTCGAATTTGGGGATCAACGACCCGGCTCGAATCAGACAAGATCCAACCCCACAACCGTTACACCAAGCACAACTTGATTGTTCCTGCAAGCGAAATCGAGAACACAAGCAAGAGAGGATAAACACGCAATCTGAAATTGCAAATATGGATGAAGCGAATCACAAGAAAAGGTTCAAGCTCTGAACACAAAAGGACTAATCGCCACCGTGGTGTAGAACAAGAACAGGGGCCCTGGACTACTGTAAAAGGACTTGTCGCCACAGTTACAATAATTCGATCAAGTTTCTCTCTGGAAAACTGAACTAAACAAAACCCAAAACTAAAAGACGGCGGCTATTGAGTTTATGTAGGAAACAAAGACATCCTAGGGTTGGGGGCGACCAGGGGGGGTGCCCACAACATGGGCTTAAGGCCCGACATGATACATGGCCAAGTTGGCCCAAAATAGGTGGCACAGCACCTTGTCATGGTCACATATTATGACTCACGACCGTTCTGGAGCAAGGACCAGAACCAAAACGACGGCGTCGTCGTCCCCTTTCCAACGCATCAAAGAACACCTCGTTTGGACGTCGGATGTGGGAGATATCATCAAAACCGTGAAGGGGTGTCGGCTGAATCCGGGACGAACGCGGCGACCGAGTTGGTGACGACTTGTAACTTGGGGAAGGCCATGATATGCATGTATCCAGCATGGTGATGTCCTCATCAAGTCCTCCCACATGCCGATTGTGGTGAGGAAGGTCTCATTTAAGTCAAAGTTGGGGATGAACCTTCCCCTCACCGCGAGGTAGTGTTGTTGTTCCTCCGGGCTCTGGAGGGTGAAGCCCTCCTCCACTGTGCGCGGCATGAATGCCAGTGGGGGCGGTGATCTGGGAACCCCACGGCTTGCCGCCATTTGGCTCCTCGTAGAATGCCCCATTGGAAGGGGCGCGCTGGAGACGGAGTGGCGGGCGCGGATCTCTGCCGCTGAGCCGGTGGATGCATCTCCCACCGACATGTCATCACAAGCGCTAGAGACCCCTCTTGCCGAGGAGTCACCGATCGACTTGCAGCTGCCGCCGGAACTGCTTCCCGGTGTAGCCTCCTGCCCAATGTTGATAGTCCTTAAGTGCTAAATCCCACCATCAAATCCTTGCATAAACAACAAAAAAGGAATAAACAAAATAGTGATAGCATTTTATTATTATCCATTTCCGTGAGTTTTGGTGAGACATGTGTTTGCAGGTATAAAAGAGCCAAAATATGCAAAAACATGAAGAAACGCCCCGTCGACCGATACTGCCATAAAACAGCCAGCTGACAAGGTCGTATGAGGCTGAAATCAGGGCCCGGCAGGGTCGTGATTGCTGAAATCAGAAGCCGATAGGGTCATATCAGGCTGAAATCAGCCATCCGACGGGTTAAAACAGAGTCTCATCAGGCTGAACCATCTGACCCAGTCGACCCTGAAAAACACTCCACCATGAGGCTGTTTACCATCCCCGGACTAAGGTGGGTAAAAAGTGGAGAAGTAAAGGAGGCACCCACGTGGCACAACTTGGACAAGTGAAGACATGACCTGGAGGGGGTCGGCACCAAGAATGGGACATCGCCCGGCCTGCCAGGCAGCCCGGCCTGGGAACTTCCTCCTGAGGTGTCCAGCCCACTCGGCCCATCATGCCAAACTACACCAAGTGGATAAGGCGATTGAAAACCGACTCAACAACCGTTATCCGAACCAAATCTGAGACGTCCAAAGGAAGTCGGTCGGAAACCGACCTCATCCAACGGCCGCCCGGCCTGGGTTGCCGCCCAGCACGGCATGCCCGGCCGCCCGGCGGGGGAACTTTTGCCCACCGACCCTCCTTCACCTACAAATACCCGCCAGCACTTCACCACTTGTAAATAGAGGGGGAATTCGGCAGAAAAGAACAACACAAGAAGAAGATATTAGAGCTCCACTCAAAAGGCTTTAGCACTGCCAAAGTGATTTAAAATAGGGAGAGAGTGAGGGAGAGTTAGGAGGATGTCCGGACTTGTCGGCGCCTTCTTCATACTTGTACCTCGGCGGATGCCTTTCTTTCTTAGTAAGTATTCATAATCTTCCATTGGTATTTAAGTTTCCTTTTTAAGTAAGTTCTTTCCTTAATTACTTACGGGATCATCGTTCTATTTAGTTAGAGTATCATAGTCTTCTATAAGTGTGGTGTCGAGACTTTGATAGTAATTAATGGCGTAGACGTGGTGTCTAGGCTAGAGGTTACCTTTGTTTGCTGCGTGCCCCACGGTTTGTAGAGGTAGTCGGTGGTCGTGACAGCCCTATCCGGCCTTAGTAAACCTCCACGTTCGGGTACGTCGTAGAGGTGTTGGCCGGAGTTGCCTGTGGATGCAGGGGTAAGCCGGTGCCCGAAGTAAGTAGTTTTAGACTTAACCTATCTTATTATAGGATCCTAGACGATAGGAATCCTCTCTACCCTCTGCCTAACTTATTCTTGTTGTCCTTGGATGAATTAAGATACCATGGAATATTCCTAGGTGATGTGCTACAGCGGTATCCGTGCACTTGTGGGTTTATCTGTGATCGTAAGAAATACCAACAAGAATTTCTGGTGCCGTTGCCAGGGATAGTAATATTTCTGGTGCGACGTTAAGAAGTGTCAACTAGCATTTCTAGCTCCGTTGCCGGGGAACAGTTGTTGTATTATCTTCCAACTTTATTCATCCTCATATCTTTTCCTTTTTCCTTTCTTTTTACTTGTTTCTTTTTTTCCACTATGGAGCAACCCACAATCCTATCTTTTTTCTGCTCCGAAGGGCGAGAACCATGAGCCACCGCCGTCTGTGGACCCAATTCGCACATCCGGCTATGAAGTCCGCCCTGGTTTTATAGCCATGGTTCGGGAGCAATCCTTCTCTGGTCTGGATAGTGAAAACCCATACCATCACCTACGAGAATTTGAGCAACTGTGTTCGTGCCTTTCTATAAAGGGCATAACACAAGAAACTCTAAAGTGGAAATTGTTTCCCTTTTCCGTCATGGAGAGGGTAAAACAATGGTACCCTCGTACTGTTGGGAGTGTAAACAGTGATTGGGAAGAACTTTGAGATAAATTTTGTCTTTCTTTCTTCCATACATCCCGTATTGACTCCCTTCGTATGGAAATTTTTGGTTTTCGCCACGATAAGAAGGAGTCTTTAGGTGCGGCCTGGGCTAGGGTTAATTTACTATCCAAATCTGGACCCAACCTTGCCATTCCTGACCTGATGTTGCTACAACATTTTTGTGAGGGTTTGAATAAGGAAGCTGCCCTATATCTTGACATTGCCTTCGGAGGATCATTCGTCCACAAGACCGCGACAGAAGGAAGAGAAATCATAGACCGTATTTTAGAAGACACTTCCTTCCTTTCTTATCATGTCGAACACCTCCAGGACGAAGTCAAGTCCAGCCACGAGGAACCCTTAATATTCGAATCCAAACCCATTCTATGCATACACCAAGATTTGACAATTGAGCCCTCACCCGAACCGGGAACACCTATGGAAGAAGAAATTCAACCCTCAGATTCCCCATTTGACTTTGAGGAAGAGCTTTTGGAAGATTATGGAAACACCTCAAAGTATTGTTCCTGAAAGAAACCCCCGACTCCCATCTCTCCTCCTGAGCCACTTGAAGAGGCATTCCTCCAAGAGACGCTAAAGGAGTTAACTTCAATTATGAGCGATGAACGGTTGCGAGAGGTTAAGCTATCCTCTGAAGTAATTCGCATTTGCTCTCCCTCTTCAACCATTCGATGCGACATTAGAGGAGTCATAGTGGAAGTTTTTTATAATCCCACTGTTGGTGCCAACATAGTTTCTAGTGCCTTTGCATTTGACATTTTGGGCAATATGTCATTGGCACCGACTAGTAAGTCCTTCAAGAGCCCCTTTGGCCCTATTTTACAAGGATACAGGATTTTACAAGATGGGACCATAAGGCACGCAAACGTCGAGGCTGTCCTAGACTTCCATGTCTTTGACATTCAGGATTTTGAAGTCTTAATCGGACATTCCATTGAGAAATTACTCATGGATGTACCGACCCTTGGACGTCTCGATGTAAAACTAGGGGTAGAAAAGTTTTCTATCCCGATCTCCCGATCAAGGAACTCCCTACCAGATCCTTCTCCCTAGGAAGAGCCAATCGAGGAAGTAATGGCTATTTTCTAATTTGATTCTCCTAAACCCCTTCTAGAAAGAGATGCTAAATAGTTTATCCAAGAGGAGGATGAGTTTCAAGAGAAAATTGAGCTACCTATTGAAGAACCACCATCATGACCTCTGATTGAGCTTAAGCCCTTGCCTTCTGGCCTACGCTATGCTTTCCTAAATAAGGACCTAGAAGCCCTTGTTATCATAAGTGATAGACTATCCGAGGAAGAATCTGCTAAACTTTTAGCCATCCTAGAAAAGCATCGCTCTGTCCTAGGCTACTCACTCCAAGACATTAAGGGAACTAGTCCTGCTCTATGCACCCATCGCATTCCCATTGATCCTGATAGCACACCTTCTAGGGAGCCTCAAAGGAGGCTAAATAATGCAATGAGAGAGGTTGTTAAGAAGGAGGTTTCAAAACTTTTGCACGCCGGGATAATTTATCCCGTTCCTCATTTTGTATGGGTTAGCCCTGTGAAAGTAGTGCCTAAGAAGGGAGGCATGACAGTCATTAGAAATGATAGAAATGAGTTGATCCCTCAACGCACCGGCACAGGATGGAGGATGTGCATCGACTATCGGAGGGTCAACAAGGCAACAAAAAAGGATCATTCCCGCTGACCTTCATTGATGAAATGTTGGAGCGTCTTGCTAAGAATTCCTTCTTCTGTTTCCTTGATGGGTACTCTTGTTACCATCAAAATCCCATCCATCCAGATGATCAAAGTAAGACTACCTTCACCAGCCCTTACGGAACCTATGCCTATTGGAGAATGTCATTCGGGTTGTGTAATGCACCCGCTTCGTTCCAAAGGTGCATAATGTCTATATTCTCTAACATGATCGAAGAAATCATGGAAGTCTTCATGGATAATTTCTCTGTTTATGGGAAAACTTTTGATCATTGTCTTAAGAGCCTAGATAGGGTCTTACAAAGATGCCAGGAAAAGGACTTAGTACTTAATTGGGAAAAGTGCCACCTTATGGTCCAAGAGGGCATCATTTTAGGACACCTTGTGTCCGAGAGGGGTATTGAGGTGGATAGAGCTAAGATCGAGGTCACACAAAGGCTTCCACCTCCGATTAATGTTAAGGGGGTCCGTAGTTTCTTAGGACATGCAGGTTTTATCGGCGTCTTATCAAGGACTTTTCACAAATCGCCAGAACCCTCACTAGTCTTTTGGCTAAGGATGCTCCCTTTGATTTCGATGATGAGTGCCTTCATTCCTTTAATATCCTAAATAAGGCACTCGTCTCTGCTCCAGTCATTCAACCCCCCCAATTGGATGTTGCCCTGCGAAATCATGTGTGATGCTAGTGACTATGCTGTTGGGGCTGTTCTTGGCCGAAACAAAGATAAGAAGCATCGCGCCATAGCCTATGCTAGCAAGACCTTGGCAGGAGCACAACTTAATTATGCCACTATAGAAAAAGAGCTCATTGTCGTTGTTTTTGCTATCAATAAGTTTAGGTCATACTTAGTAGGAGCAAAGGTTATCGTTCACACTGATCATGCTGCATTAAAATACCTACTCACTAAGAAAGATGCTAAACCAAGGCTAATTAGATGGATTCTTCTACTCCATGAATTTGACCTTGAAATTAGAGATAAGAAAGGGGTAGAGAACTCTGTTGCGGATCATTTGTCGCGTATGCAAGTGACTACAAGCAGGAAATTCCGATAAATGACTTCCTCCGCGATGACATGCTACTGAAGGTGACAGACTCCAACCCCTGGTATGCAGACATTGTGAATTTCATTGTTACAGGGTATGTACCACTAGGGGAGAACAAGAAGAAGCTCATCTATGAGAGTCGACATCACATGTGGGATGACCCATACGAGTATGTTCTGACGGGTTGCTAAGGAGATGTGTCCCAAGAATCGAAGGCACCCATATAATCGAGAAATGTCATGCAAAAATCTGGCAGAGTGGATTCTTCTGGCCATCAATGCATGAAGACACAAAAGAATTCACCCGAATATGTCGGAATTGCTAGAAGCATGGAGGAATAACTGTCCGCAACGCAATACCCCTAACATACGAAGAATGCTCCATGAGATCATCTTTCCTTGTTTTGGAACACCACGGATGGTGATAAGTGACGGAGGGTCTCATTTCATTGATAAGACCTTCTGAAACTTCTTAAGAGAGCTTGGAGTAAAGCACAACATTGCAACTCCATACCACCCTCAGACAAGCGGGCAGGTAGAAACTTCAAATAAACAAATTAAGAACATCCTGTAGAAGACCATGAATGAGATGTGGAGTGCATGGAAGATGAAGCTACCAGATGCACTTTGGGCATACAAGACAGCATACAAAACATCGATTGGCATATCTCCCTTCTAGCTTATATATGGAAAATCATGTCATCTACCAGTCGAGCTGGAACATAGAGCACATTGGGCCATCCGAAAATGGGACATGGACGTTAGGTAGGCTGGGAGACATAGAAAAGTACAGTTATCTGAGTTAGAGGAATGGAGAGAGAAGTCTTATCATAGTGCCAAGGTCTATAAGGATAGAACCAAAAGATGGCATGACCGAAGGATCAAGCCTAAGGAGTTCAAGGCAGGTGACAAGGTGTTGCTCTTCAACTCTAGAGTCAAGTTGTTTGGTCATGGGAAGCTTTGGAGTTAATGGGAAGGACAATTTACCATCGCTAATGCTGCATCACATGGAGCAATCACACACCAAGATGACGGAGGGAACCAGTTTAAGGTAAATGGTCACCATTTAAAAGTCTTCGTAGAGCTAGATGACAACGAAGGTAAGGAGGTAGATGTGATCAATTTAATTGATTTCAATGCTCTACTCTAGCATTCCTCTCTACATTTTCTCTCATTCAAATAAATTTAGACTCCCCGGTCCCAGACCCGGTAGAGTCCTTTTTGTTTCCACAACCCTCTGTTTGTTTTGAATAAAAAGCAGCCAGGTACAAGAACAAGTGTGGGGGAGGCTTCTCAGGCTTTTCAATGTGCAAACAACAGAAGTCAACATCATAAGAAAGAGCGTGGTGTCCAGGCACATCCCAGCTTCCACCCTCTTCAATACGACGGTTTGCGCACTCAATTCCTTCACCTCCTTGTTTTGCGAGTTAAAATTATTTTCTCTTCAATCAATCATAAAAATTTAACTCAAAAAAATTAAAATGAACCTTGTGGAACCCTCATTTTATTTCATGCTTCTATTTGGTGGGCTTGCATGCTCCTTATTCCTAGTTCATAAACCTATTGCTTGTGAACTATATCTTAGGAAAGCATGTCACCTTCGTAGTTGATCCATGAGATATGGTTTGACAAAATGAATCTTTTTCTTATGCTTGATGTGCTTGGAAATGTTTCTTAAAAAAAATTAAAATAAATATCTTGACTCCTCAATGATTATATCTTCCTACCAAAGCCATATGATGAACTCATTGAAAATCTTACGCATATGCTACTTGTTGTTTCATTGAACTTTGTCAAATTGTTGTGACCCTTGTGAGTTACTATTTATGACTTTTTGATCAAGATTTTGTGCACACCACTTTGCTAATACTTCTTCACAGGAAGTTAGCGCCACCATATCCATCATCCATGTGCTATTTCTTCTACACTGGAAGATAGCATTTCCATGTCATCATCCATCCATTAAATAAAGTACTCCATTAGATTCTGATGAACTCCCTCTCCAAATATCCTTGTAAAAGAGACATGGGCTATTCATGATAAAAAAAAGAAAGAAAAAAAAGATAGAGAAAGAATTGGCCCACGTTCTCAAATGCCTATCCAATAGAAGGGAGGGAACATCTTAAAAAAAGGGGAGTATTCACATTCATTCATTTTCCATCCACATATCCACATGTGCACATGCTTGATGAAAAGTTCATGAATTGTTCTTCACGGATCCGGTTTTTGACTTAGTAATATATGAGACACAAGTATGCCTCTCTATTATCCCTACCTTGAGCTCCACATAAAGCCATATTTAGAAGGAGGATGAAAAGAGGTAATGCCCTGGTGAGGAACCATACACATTGAGCGATTTGAGAGAATCATTTGAGGAGTACAGCTATTATTTGTTTTGAAAATCTTTTCAAAAACCCAAGCGATATAGCAGAATGAGTGAAGATGATTAGAGTCAGGACCATTCTATTCTTCAACCCCCAAGGTGACATGATAGACACTTTAAAAGTTCATAGGTACAGGTATAACATGGAATAATTTGCATGCTAGCATCATACCAATTGAAGTTACGATCCACTTTAGTCTTCAACCTTTACTCGAGGATGAGCAAAGGCTAAGTGTGGGGGAGTTTGTTGATGGTCCTTAAGTGCTAAATCCGACCATCAAATCCTTGCTTAAACAACATAAAAGGAATAAACAAAATAGTGATAGCAGTTTATTATTAACCATTTCCATGAGTTTTGGTGAGACATGTGTTTGCAAGTATAAAAGAGCCAGAATATGCGAAAACATGAAGAAACGCCCCGTCGGCCGATACTGTCGTAAAATAGCTGGCCGACAGGGTCGTATGAGGCTGAAATCAGGGCCCGGCAGGGTCATGGTGGCTGAAATCAGAACTCAGCCGACAGGGTCATATCAGGCTGAAATCAGCCACCCGGCGGGTTAAAACAGAGTCTCATCAGGCTGAACCATCTGACCCAGCCGACCCTGAAAAACACTCCACCATGAGGCCGTTTTCCATCCCCGGACTAAGGAGGGTAAAAAGTGGAGAAGTAAAGGAGGCACCCACGTGGCACAACTTGGGCAAGTGAAGACATGACCCAGAGGGGGTCGACACAAAAAATGGGTCGTCGCCCGGCCTGCCAGGCCGCCCGGCCTACCCCGCCGCCTAGCCTGGGAACTTCCTGCCGAGGTGTCCAGCCCACTTGGCCCATCATGCCAACCGACGCTAAGTGGATAAGGTGGTTGAAAACCAACTCAACAACCGTTATCCAGACCAAATCTGAGACGTCCAAAGGAAGTCGGTCGGAAACCGACCTCAGCCAACGGTCGCCCGGCATGCCCGGCCACCTGGCGTGGCCCGCTGCCCGGTGGGGGAACTTTTGCCCACCGACCCTCCTTCAGCTACAAATACCCGCCAGCACTTTGCCATCTATAAATGGAGGTGGAATTCAGCATAAAAGAAGAACACAAGAAGAAGATATTAGAGCTCCACTCAAAAGGCTTTAGCACTGCCAAAGTGTTTTAAAAATAGGGAGAGAGTGAGGGAGAGTTAGGAGGAGGTCCGGACTTGTTGGCGCCTTCTCCACACTTGTACCTCGGCGGATGCTTTTCTTTCTTAGTAAGTATTCATGATCTTCCACTGGTATTTAAGTTTCCTTTTTAAGTAAGTTCTTTCCTTAATTGCTTACGAGATCATCGTTCTATTTAGTTAGAGTATCATAGTCTTCTATAAGTGTGATGTCGAGCCTTTAATAGTAATTAATAGCGTAGATGTGGTGTCTAGGCTAGAGGTTACCTTTGTTTGCCACGTGCCCCATGGTTTGTAGAGGTAGTCGGTAGGTGGTGACAGCCCTATCCGGCCTTAGTATTCCTCCACGTTCGGTACGTCATAGAGATGTTAGCTGGAGTCGCCTGTGGATGCAGGGGTAAGCCGGTGCCCGAAGTAAGCAGTTTTAGACTGAACCTATCTTATTATAGGATCCTTGACCATAGGAATCCTCTCTACCCTCTGCCTAACTTATTCTTGTTGTCCTTGGATGAATTAAGATAGAAGATTAGACACACACGTTCCCTGTGACCTCTATACCTTGGAATACTCATAGGTGAAGTGCTATAGCAGTATCCATGCACTTGCAGATTTATCTTTGATCGTAAGAAATACCAACAAGAATTTATGGCGCCGTTGCCGGGTTTAGTAATATTTCTGGTGCGACATTAAGAAGTGTCAACACCCAACTTGTCGACAGAGGAGCGGAGACGATCCATCTGCGAGGAATATGGAACGTGTGCAAGATCGTTGGTAGTGGGGAAGGTGGAGAGATTACCGGGATGGTGTGCTGAACTGGGGGCGCCTGGCCTCCCATTTATAGTGTGGTAAACTTCCAGGAGAAGGACCCACCATGAAATTTCAAAATTTGGGATTGCGCCGATCAGCGCGAAGGTGCGCCGATCGGCACAATTCAAATTTTGAATGCCCCGACAATTGTGGCGCCTGATTCCCCTCCTTTATGTCGCTTCCCGGTACATCATGTGGGTTGGCAGGGGAACAACACAGAATCCCGACGTCTTGATTGACTGCGCCGATCGGCACTGGCCTGCGCCGATCGGTGCACCGTCTCTTTTTCAGCTTTTGATCAATTCCATGTCTCCTCTGCACCGCACACCTGCATAGATATCATACTTGTTCTTCAAAATCAACGCCTACCACCTTTGTCACCCATTTGGGAACAACATGGGTACCTGCGCCGATCAGCGCAATAGGGCGCCGATCGGCGCAAGTCCCTTGCACCTCGTCTTTTAATCCGGTGCTGATCCTGATGCCTCATATTCATCTCTTTCACCTATTTTTCTAGTTTTCCCAATGTTCCAATAGTATTGACATACGTAGCAGGGCCCACCTGGTTACTATGACGAACGGTGAGGACACATGCCGATCGGCGCGACGTCCATTTTTGCTCCTGGCCCCTCGCCTCTTTGCTAGATGTTACTCTTCATCCCTTCCTGCGTCATCCAGCAACCATTTTGCACACAAAAATTAATTGAAAAAGATTTTTAATTACCTTAAAAATAGCTCTATCTCTGACCTGGGCAATAACGTGCCGATTGGCGCAGAAGTGCGCCGATCGGCACAAGCACTGTTCCTTCCTGTTTTCGGTCCCTTGTTTTTTGTTTTATTCCTATGTTGTTAGTCTATAATATGTATATAGACTGATTTGCACAAATAAACAGACAACACAAGAGCACACAAGAATTAAGCACACACTTTTTCTATTTCTTTTATTCAGGAAATTATCTTTATTAAAAGCAAGCAAATTAAAACACTAGGTTGCCCTCCCGGCCAACACTAATTAACTAGATGAAACGGGTTGCCTTCCCGCAAGCACTACACAACTTCTAAATCCCCCGATCATTGGGTTACCTCCCAAGAGTGCTCTGGTTATTTAGAGGTCAAAGAGCTTGACCTCCCCGCAAACAATCAATTCTTAGTGTCGTGGTGCAGGATGTGACGCAACGACACTACAAGGTTCTCTTATCTCCATGGTTCATATACCTCGAACGATCTATCCATACATCCCCTCCAATTACTCTTGATGCCTCGCTGCCACGGTGTTTTGCATCTCTTCACTTCATCAACATTACGACACTCTTCTACCTTTGGGCGGAAGTTGAAAGAGTAGGGAGTCCCACTTACAACGAAGCTTATCTCACCACTCCCAACATCAAAACTTGCTTTTGCTGTCCTGAAGAAGGGTCTGCCTAAGATCAACGGGGTCCTCGTCCTCTTATCCATATCAAGCACAATAAAATCAATAGGGATGATGTGACTCCAATTTGAACGGGCACATCCTCAGCAATTTCGTCAGGAAGCATACCGATTGGTCGGCTAACTCCAAGCACATACCATAGGCTCCAATTCGGGCAAATCGAGACTTGTGAATATATGACGGAGCATGACACTTACACTTGCTCTAAGATCGCACAAGCACCTATCAAATATCCTTGTTCCAATCATGCATTTGATGCTTGGTGATCCAAGGTTTCTTCTCAAGTGCAACATCATTGATTGTCGCCGTAAGCTCCTTAGTAACCTTCACAATCTCCTCAATAACTAGAGACTTCTTGTTTTGCATCATGTCCTTAATGTACTTGGCATACGTAGGTACGTGAATAGCATCAACAAAAGGGACATTGATGTAGAGCTTTTTCACAATATCGACAAACCTTGCAAATTGCTCATCTTGTTGCCGCGCTTTTTTGGTCTTTGTCAGCAGTTGAGTATCTTGGAACATGGCAGGGCCATGCTCCTCTGTTTCCATGTTCATTTTTAGACCAGAGAGGTCAACATCCTCCTCGCGCCGATCGGCCTTTCAGGGAGCCGAACGGTGCCCTCAGGACCGTTGTGCCGATCGGCGCACTCCCATAGGGTGCTCTGGATCTTCTATTTGTTTTCCTGACCTCGTAGCTATTGCCTTCAATTGTTCTGCAGACTTTGTGTTGCTAGGAATAGCCCCTTTGTTGCCTTGAATGGCTTGCTATAACTGTCCCATCTGTTGCACCATAATCTTGGTATGCTTCAAAATCTGCTCATTGGAGCTCCCAATTTCTATCACATTGTCATTAATTCCCTCAAGGACATGTTCAATCTCGTTGGATTTAGCTTGATTGTCCTTGTTGATCTTCTTTTGAGCTTGGCAGAACTCATGACATTGGAGACGAAGTGGGATAGAATTTTGCATGGACGAACTAGGAGAGAAAGAACTCCTTTGCTGGTGACATTAGGGCTTCCACCCACTTTTCGTCATATACTCTAGCATCTTCATCTCTTCAGGGCAATCTTTCTGCACATGACCAAATTCTCCACACTCACCACAAGTGGAGCGTGATTCCGCTAGCTTGAGTGGCTCTTCCTTTGTGATATGAAGGATTATTGTCCAACCTCCTTTGAATTGTGTCGAGGTGATCTATAATCATGTCTTCATGAGTCCTCTCCGCCAATCCTTTTGAAGGTTGCAAATTTCTTGAACTTCTCTCACTATCCCATGATTGATTTTCAACTAGCAACTTGATCAAATTCCTAGCATTAGTGGGAGTTTTTGACATGAATGAACCTGCAGCTGAAGCATCCAAGTGTTGACAAGATGGTTGATTCAATCCTGTGTAGAACCTCTCAACAACTTCTCCAACCGTTGGACCATGTTGAGGGCATGCATCCTGGTACTCATTGTATCTCTCCCATGCTTCTCCAATGCTCTCATCAACATTCTGTGTAAATTCAAGAATCTTATTCTTCAAAGCTTGACTCTTACCAGGAGGGATGTACTTGGCCAAGAATTCAGCTGCTAGTGCGTTCCACACCGTCTTAACTGGGTTTTCCAATCCATTGTACCATTGTTTGGGGTGTCCAACTAGAGAGAAGGGGAACAACCCCACACGTGCTTGGTTTCTATCCAATCCCACTATCTTGAATGTACTGCAAACCTCATTGAAGTGTTGCAAGTGATGATTGGGATCTTCCAAACCTATGAACGGTTGTTGTGCCACTATTCCAACAAATCTCTCCAATTGATATAGAAGTTGATCTTGAGCTTCTTGGAAATCCATCTTGACAACATTAGCAAATTGAGGCTTGAGATGATTAACCATAGGTAACTCTGTCATCTCCTCTTCTTCTTGAGGTTGAACTGGATCTGCTATTGTGAATAATACTCGAGGGGTGGCATGGACTGCTTCTCCAGCTAAATCTCCATTGTTCTCTTCTTGCAAAAGAGTCTTTCTGGATCATTGGTGTAATTAGAGGATTTGTTTGACTTAGGACTATCCATACCTGTTAGTTTCACTCAAAAGAATATATGTACTAAAGAGACAAGTAAAATTAAGCACAATGACTAGACACTAATACATCAAACAGTGTTTAAAAACCTGCTACGGTCCCCGGCAACGGCCAGAAAAAGGGTAAGCTTGTTGGTCGTAACTATGCACCCACTTATATACCGCAAGAAGATGGTGTACGATTGTAGCACTTTTTCTCTTGAATTGAATATTCCATGGTTTATCGAATCCCCTAGGACCTTAGGGATAATTAAACAAAGTTAATAGTAAAAGATCTAGTCAAAGCTACTATCGAATTCTGGTTACATGAGGGGAGACTGGCCAGCGCAAAGGTGCGCCAAGCAGCAAATTTGTCGTTGCGCTGATCGGCGCAGGTGTTGAGCCGATCGGCACACTGGTGAATCTATCATAGCGCCGATCAGCGCGGTTGTTGAGTCGATCGGCATACTGGTGAATCTAAGCCAAAGTGTGCCAGATACTAGTAAGCCTAAGCTGTTAAGTGAGTAGCCAAGTATCTACCAGTGAGATCATAACTAGAAAGGCTAATCAAATAGCATCATAATGGGTAATTACATGGATCAATGAAAACCTATAATGAATAAACCACCCTGCTTTCCGAGGGGCTCCCTATTTATCGCTGCCGAGAGGAAACCCTTAATCACTCGAGTATCTTACCCTACTCAACTATCCAATAGTGCTGCGCAGGCTTAGTGTTGTCACCGCTAAACCACACTACTAGCATCATCAAGCAACCATAACCAATACACTGTCCGAATACTATCCTAATCACCACAATCAAGATAATATCTACTTACTTAGCCTAGAACTAAGCAATTGGAATAAGCATATGCATGATTATAGAATCAAGATAGACAAATCACCAAAACCATCATCAACATATTCAATCATCCTTGAGATACATAGAGTAAGATTCATCCCCGTCGAGATGGCTTAACTTGACGGATCAACTCGTAACACCAATGGTTCTTGAAACTCAACTAGAGATCTATTCTAACGGGGCGAGCCCCGGTGGCTCTAACTCACGGCTCTGTTGTCCCTCTGTCGCCTCTGCTCTCTCTCTGGCCACAGCTAGGGTTTACAAGTATTTATAGAGGTTCTACCTGTAAAGGAATCAGTTTCTAGCAAATAAGGCAGTTGCACCGATCGGTGCAGGATTGCGGTGTTTGGTGCAAGGCGTGTCTTCTCTGGTTTCTTCTCCTTTGAGATAAAGTCTTGTACTGCACATCGAGATCTTGTAGTTCCATAAATCTTCTAGACAAATATCTTCAATTGTCTTGCACAGATAAACTTCCATAAACATGTGGAATAGGCCTCGGTCACTTTTGTGGGCCAAAACACCCTTGCGCTGACCGGCTCATGGACTACACCAATCGGTGCATTGGGCTTCTTCAGTACTTTTCATCGGTTCTGGATTCCTGTCCTCTCCAGCTTTAATCACCAATTTTACCTATTTCTGCAATAAAGCTCAAAAACAACGCATATACAAATATATAGGCAATATCACAGGTAAATGGCCTAAGTTTTATCAATTATGCTCTAACTGGGGTAATATTCACATATAAAAGGGGCACTTGGGAAGTGCCAACAATTCCCCCACACTTAAACCTTTGCTCGTCCCGAGTGAAGTAAAAGAAAGAAAAATCAAAGAACATACCCTTTCTATCATAAAAGATATCTCAAATCAGCAAATGTTGAGCATTGTTCTATTGTGGTGTATTTCATATTGGTATTCAGCAAAATAGTTCAAATATGGGCATAAAGCCTAAAGCTTCTCCCCAAAGAAATAAATCATGTCCAACTCACAAATTATAACTTTTACACTCATGTAAATCACTTAAAAGATTGTTGTGAACATAAGGAATCTTTCTTCCAAATAATCCAAGGCAACAACTCATCTTTCAAATCACTCAACCTATATTCTAAATCATAATGATCAAATAATATTTGTGTAAGGATTATATGAGTAGCTAGGTGAGGTAATTCAAGGATTGCAAACATAAATCAACAATATATTATAAAGCTACGAGATTATTCTTCGTTGGAATTATAGAAACTTTATCAAGGTGGCCATTAAAAAAGGACTCACACTTTGGATACGTGTACATGCGCATCACAAAAATTGATCTTGGAAGAAAAAAGAACTCCCATTATCAGATTGCACATTGTTGGAATGATTCATGGCTATATTATAATGAATTTCGAGAATAAGCATGTCATATACCACCCCCCCCCACACACTTAAAATTTTGCTAGTCCCTTAGAAAACAGCAGAGCTTTTCCTTTTTCTTTATTCTTTTCTTTTTTTATCATTCTTTTTGTTTCTCCCTTTTTTATTTTGCTCTCTGCTGCACCGATCGGCTCAGGGTGCGCTGATCGGCTCTCAGCCCAAATTCACCAACATTTGTTGTTAATTGATTCATCTGGCTTCAGCATTTATTCAAGATTAAATATAGCCAGAAATATAGGATGTGGTCAAGGAATGACACTCAGCAAGATATTTTGGGTTTATGGTAGGATACTCAGCGGAATGGAATTTTTGCATGAGTAATTCAAGGTTAGAAAAAGATACACAAAGATTTGCCATCTTAGTAAAGTTCATACCAAAAAGAATTAAATCCTAACCAAACTAAACCATCAATTTAATGTTTATCAACTTATCAAAGGTTCATGATAATTGCTCAAAATATGGCATTGGTAGGTAAGGATCTTGAAAAGAATAAATTCCAAAGTTCATAACATGAAAATTTATTTATGAAAAGATTGGTACTAAGTTATCATCACAATTTGTACAATACAAATGAAGCACGTGGGTACTCAAAATTGCTCCACTCAGTTCAAAATTTTATTCAATGCTCAACATTATTTGGGCTTCATCGGTACTTTTCAAGAAATACTAAATAATTCACTTCTCCTAAAAGAGCATAACCGCCGCCATTATATTAAGATCGAGACTGGAATATATGGTGATGATTTTTGCACACACTTGCATAAAAATAAAATTACTACTAGCTACTACTAGCACACTTGCATGAAAGTAAACACACGCGATACATGGTTTCCCAATGGAAGAGATTGCAAAAAACCAAGAAAAAACGCAAACTAGGAAACCAATACATATGCCAACTCCTAGGCACTCTAGTCAAACGGAGGTGGAGATGGTGGCCGATCGAGGCCATAGCACCGCGCCTTGAGTCGCTCGAACTCCTCCACCATCGCCTCGTGGTTGTTCCTTATTTTGGACGTGGCATCCTCCACGCGCTCGATGTAGTGCAGGTTGTTGTCGATGTACCCCTGCATGAGCACGAAGAAATCTGCACCGGGCACAGGAGGCACTATAGGTACACACCCTTGGTACCTGTAGTCAATACCTGCACTGAAGTAGGTTGTGTCAACCGGTGCAGAGGGATGTGAACGCCTGCTGCGTCGCTCCACCTGGGCTGGTACTGCTGAGGCCCCTGGTGTGAAGTCCAGGAGTTCCACTCATTGCCGGCTGCTGTAGATATTGCCGACTGTCGAACCCGCCTATGGCGGTCCTAGAGAACTCAGCCGCCCTCCAGGAGACCTTCCTCAAGCCAATTTCCTCCCTCCAGCTTGCGATGGTGGAATACTCCTAGCTCCGCACACGGGAGCCTTATGTTGGTGCCACTGACATGGAAGCCAGCGCGAATCTCCATCTCGTCAATCTCCATCTCGCACTCCCACTTGTCATTGCGCTCTCCCAGTCCATCGTCGTCGCAGACGAGGGCTGCTAGGCATTGAAGATAGGCCCTGAAGGCCAACTTCTTGCTCGCCTTGCCCCTCTTGTCGAGTCAACCCCGCACCATCACCGACATGGGGTTGCAGTGAGATGGACTCACAATGGCATTGTAGAGGCATCGCAAGTCCGCATCATTGATGTTGCTAGAGTCAATCTTGTCGCCTATGCACGCCGCCAACCACCGATGGAAGACTTGAATGGTCGGGTTGCGGATGTTGCCGCGCTTCATCTCCTCCACGAATAAGAGCCACTGAGGCACCCCTTCCCAAAGGATCCAGGTCCCGAAGGTGCTAATAATGTAGACACTTGATAATACAACAATGATCCAAATTTAAGTTTAATTATTACATCAAAGTGCAGAGGAAATACAAGTTCATGATGTTTTGAAAACAGTGGAAGCAAAATAACGATAAGAACTACGAGCTCGACGATACAGCATAGTGATGATTCATGCCCGAGGAACCATCACTCTAGCAGCACACAACAGTCACTACAACGGCAAGTCAGACTCCCAGTGGGCAATCCAACCCTCAGGGACTTGCACGTCCCAATGCAACACATCTACAGGCAATTCTATTTCTTCAGTACCTAAAAACCACATACGCACAAAGCCTGAGTACTAATTACTCAGCAAGACCGTCAAAACCTAGACATGCAATGACTCTAATAGGTGGCTTGTTTGAAAGGACTTGCACTAAGCAACCTATTAGTTATATCAAGTTTTATTTTCTCAATTTAATTGGGTAGAGCTGGAATATAACGTTAGGGAAGCATCCTATGGTAATAAACAGTACATAAGGTAAGTACAACATGAGAATAGTAATAATAATAATAATAATAATAATAATAATAATAATAATAAACAATAACATAGTTAGAACCCAAGTATCATACTAATCAACAATAACCATCATAATCAATCTCCAAGTATCATGTGCAACTACGTGATTGGCGCGGTGACCAAGCGGTACTCATTACTACGAGGGCAACAATTGCAATCAATTTACACAAACTAGGAAAACCCGAATAACACGACGCAAACGCACCAACTAAGGTCGTATATGGCAACCTTTCGCAAGAAACACCTACACCTTCACCCGGATAAAGTGACATCGAGTGGGCATGCCATCCTGCCAGCAGTACTTCGCGGTATGGACCGCCCACTCCAACAGCCGAGGGGTCATAAGACCAATGCACCATAGCCGTGCTCCAATGCAAATATTTAATGCTACGTCAGTTTACTAGTGCCCATAAACAAGCATGCATTCGGTACTGTTCAAAACTTGATCAAGGCGCCGACCATGGACGGGTCCTAGGATGCCACAGTCAACACCCATGTGTTGCTGCAAACCAACACATGCATAATCCCTGCCCGGCCATACATCAAAAGAAAACATCTTTTATTAGTTCAAATTTAGTGATCAAGCCTATTCCTTGGTAATAATTTCTACCAGAACTATTAATTACTAAGCATAGCAGTTTAGTACCGAGCCTACCAAGTTCTTTTAATAGCAACATAGGTCATTTGGGGTAACATGCTAGGTGGGTTCCATTCAACTCCTATGACCTAATGCAACAATTAAACATAGACACTAGTAGTATTGCAAAACTAGCAAAACTTTAAAAGCAAATGCAAAGCGGGGCTTGCCTAGATCCACGCAAGTGTTAGCAACTACAGTCCCCTGCTCTTCGGGCTCTTGGTCCTGCTGGACATCGGGGTCTTGCTCATGGGTTGTGGTGCCCCTTCCCGGAGGATCGAGGTCCCGACGGTGCTGATAGCGTAGACACTTGATAATACAACATTGGTCTAAATTTAAGTTGAATATTACATTGATGCGATGATTCAGAGTGCAGTGGAATTAATACAAGTTCATAAATTTTTTGAAATAGCGGAAGCAAATACGTAAAGGAACTATGCTCGACGATACAACATAGTGATGATCCATGCATGGAGGACCATCACCCTAGCAACATGCAACATCACTGTGGCGGCAAGTCGGACTCCCAGTGGGTAGTCCATCCCTCAGGGACATGCATGCCCAAGGCAGCACATCTACAGGCAACTCTATTGTTTCATTACCTGAAAACAACAATGGCACATTACTCAGCAAGACTTACCCGTCGAACACCTAGACATGCACAGTCTCTAATAGGTGGCTTGTTTGAAAGGACTCGCGCTAAGCAACCTATTAGTTCTATCAAGTTGTAGTTGCCAATTTAATGGGTTGAACTGAAATGTAACTTTAGTGGCAACAATAAAATAATAGAATAATACAAAAAGTAAGTAGAACAGAAGAGTAGCAATAATCATAATCAACAATCGACATCATAATCAATTTCGAAGTATCAAGTGCAACTACTTGATTGGCGCGATGACCAAGCGGTACTCATTACTGCGAGGGATAGCAATTGCAATCGATTTACACCGGCTGGGAAAAACCCGAGATGCACGACACATACGTACCAATTAAGGTCATATATGGCAACCTTTCGCAAGAAAAGCACCTACACCTCAGCCCGGGTTTGGTGACTTCGAGTGGGCATGCCATTCTGCCAACAGTACTTCGTGGTCTGAACCGCCCACTCCAGCAGCAGGAGGGTCAATGACCAATGCACCTTAACCGTCCTCAATACAAGTGACCTTTAATGCTACATCGGTTTACTAGTGCCCATAGGATAGCATGCATTCGGTACTGTTCAATACTTGATCAAGGGGCCGACCACGCACGCGTCCTAGGTTCGACAAGGCAGGGCTACCACAGTCAACACCCATGTGTTGCTGCTAACCTACACATGCATAATCCCTGCCCGGTCATAATATCAAAATAAATTTCTTTTATTATTTCCCGTTCTAGTGGTCATGTTCATTCCTTAGTAATAATGGTATCTAACGAGACTAGCAATTACTAAGCATAGCATAAGAGTACTGATTCTACCAAGTTCTAAGACAATAACATAGGTCATTTTGGGTATTATGCAAAAGGGTTTCAATCAACTCCTATGACCTAAAGCAACAATAAGTATAGACACTAGTAAGATAAACTAGCAAAATTTTGTAAAAAGGCGAATGTAAACCGGGGCTTGCCTGGATCAACACTAGTGTTAGGAACTTCTACTTCCTGCTCTTGAGGGCCAACGTCCTTCTGAATATCCTCTTCTGCTCCTGGTTGTCGTTGCCTATATGATAGAATTGTATTAACGACATTATCGAAATACCGTTGATTTCAATGATATGATGCATGCAAGCACCTTGTGTTTTAATGCCAATTAAAATTTATTATTATGTTCTCGAAGCCATATGGTTCAGAGAAGTTGGGTTGTTAATTAGGAGTTTAGGTATATATATTCTTTTATGCATTTAAACAAAGTAA
Organism: Eleusine coracana subsp. coracana; assembly: GCA_032690845.1. Taxonomy (NCBI): domain Eukaryota; kingdom Viridiplantae; phylum Streptophyta; class Magnoliopsida; order Poales; family Poaceae; genus Eleusine; species Eleusine coracana. The sequence continues at coordinate 18,388,588 of CM064434.1, read as the reverse complement.
AAGAGTGATATGAGAAATTAAATTAGTTACTTAAGTAAATTTATGTTTCTGGACATGTGTGATTTACTGTGTACAGAGACTTATATGAGTGATTTTTAGGCCAAGTGGCATGGGCAGATAATTTACAGAACAATTACTAGAATTAATTTAAGCAAACACACTAAATAAATTCCAGAGCCTAAAATAATTCATATTCTGCCAAACCAAAATTTGGGGTGGTAGATGTTCCTGGTTTTACTTAGCATGCCAAAAATCAGGATTTGATTCCATTCCTAGAATTTCTGATGAATTAATTGGTGTTTCAACAATTTAATGTATTATAAAAAATACATGTTTAGAGATAGTGATTTATCATTTTACTAAAATAGAGCTCCTTAAGATGAACCTAAAAAAATTAGTTTGGGCCAAAAGGGGTTTGAATTCGATTTACAATGAATTTTTGGGCATTTAACCTAACATATCAGTGCCACGTAGGCGACACCTAGGATCCACATTGGAGCCACGTCTGTTGCCAATGGGATGCCAGTTAGCGCCAACTCAGCGCCACCGGAGGGGCCAGAGCCGGCCAGAGGGCTCGTCGGTGGGCGCTACGCGGGGAGGAAGCTCGCCGTGGGAGCAATGAAATGACGTGCGCACCAAGGCGAAGGGAATGGAGGGGTTCACGAGGTAGGGTTCTCACCTGAAAACCATTGGCGGCGAGAGGTGGCAGAGGGAAGGACTTCCGTGACGTTGTGACGTTGGCTAGGTGTAGGAAATTGGGCTCCGTTTTCTCGCAGAGCTTCAGGGAGATGTGGAGAAGGGCGTCATCAAGTCGAAGTTCATCGGGGATGGCCGAAGGTATGAGCTCATCGATGAGGTGGCTCAGTTCCGTCGGAGCAGAGGAGGCGGCCAGAGAAAAGTGGCAATGTGCCTAGCTCGCACCAAGAATCAGAGAGGAAAAAGTCAGAGGGTTCACGGATTGGTTGCGCACACGCATGACGAGGAGGGGAGGGATGAGGCATACCAGAGACTGGAAATTTTTGGTCGTGGCAGAGGAGGTCACTGGAGTTGCTTGCTTTGATTTTTCTTCAAATTGGCTAGAGCTCACGCGGGGTTTGGTCGAGCGAGTGGCATGGGAAAGCAGAGGGAATGTGCGCGCGTGGGTTTGGGGTTCTGCTCGGCTCGGGAGGCTGGGAAGAGGAAGCTCAGCTCAAGCATTCGCTCGGTGATGGCGGAGGGGATCAAAGTTCAGAGAGGAGAATGAGAGATAGCAGAGAGCAACGGGAGTGAGAGAGGAAGTGAGTCTGTGACTGGCGGGTGCGCCTTCAAGTCCCACAGAGGGAGAAGTGGCAAGTGGGGTGCAAGAGCGGGGGAGACAATAGAAATTAAAGTCGGCCGGTCGGCCATGGTGGCATGCAGGTGGGAGAAGGAAGCCCGTTGGGCGGGCTCGCGGCTGAGGGCAGCGGGGATGGGACGGCTGAGGAGAGTTCAGCGGCACAGTGCACGTGAGGAGTCCTGCGGTGAGCCGGTGGCATGCGAGGAGGAGCGAGCAGTGTGCAGGCGTCGACAGGAGGAGGGAACAGTGCCGCGCCGGCCAATGGAGAAGAAGAAAGGGGATTTTGCTGTGAACCCCCTAAATAATTTGATTTCTTGCAAATAAGTCCTTGGTTAAAGATATTCCCAAATAAAAAAGCTAGGCGGCTCCTAAATTTATGGGATTTTGCACAAAGGTCCTTGGAGATATTCCTGGTGCTTTGGTGGGACCCAATTGGTCAGAATTGTTCTGCATATTTTTGTATTTAAATTCAATTTGTAAAGATTCCTAGACTTTAATTAATTATTTGCGGTATTTCCACAATTGGTAAAGTGCTCATTAAATTCATAAAATTCTAATTTAATATTACTAACATGATTATGAATTTATTTGATATATGTTTTATAATAAAATTTTAGTTGGCTTACTATTTGGTTTGCAGGGTTTTTAATTACCTGGGATTAAATTAAATAATTGGGTTGAGGCTTCATCATTTCATGCTATATTGATCATGATTTGTACTCTTCATGTTTGTTAATTAGAAGTGAGACACCTGGGGTGTTACAGCCCTCCCTCCTTAAAAAAATCTCGTCCCGAAATTATGAACAAGGCAAACTAGAGGGAAGTGCGGTGGTCAAAACATAACTGCGTATGACAACCAAAATTTCGGGTATTGCGTACTCAGAAATTCTTCAGATTCCCAAGTGGATTCGTCTTCTGAGTGATTACTCCATTGGACTTTGTAGAATTTGAGTATTCTTTTACTGGTTGTGCGCTCTTTATTGTCGAGAATCCTTATGGGTTGTTCGAAGTATGTGAGATCGGGTTGGAGTTGGTCATATTCCTCTAAGATTTGGTCGATGGGTGGCTTGAGACACTGTTTTAACTGAGAGACATGGAAGGTATTATGAACTCCAGATAGATTAGCGGGTAACTCCCACTTGTAGACTACCTTTCCACATCACTCCAAAATTTGGAATGGCCCAATATAACGGGAAGCTAACTTTCCTTTGACTCCAAACCGTTGGATGCCTTTCATAGGGGACACGCGGAGATAGTCGTAGTCACCTTTATTCAAATATAATGGCCTGCGTCGTCTGTTTGCATAGTTCTCTTGGCGGCATTTTGCAGCTTTAAGATTTGCCTGAGTGGTATGTACTTTTTCTTCTGCATCCTTGACAAGATCAGGACCAAAGGTTACCCTTTCTCCGGATTCAGACCAATTTAATGGTGTTCTACAACTGCGACCATAAAGTGCTTCAAATGGTCACATTTTCACACTCTCCTTGTAACTGTTGTTATACGAGAATTCAGCGTAGGGTAGATACTCATCCCAGTTACCACCATGTGTCAAAACACATGCCCTAAGCATATCTTCCAAAATTTCGTTGACACGCTCTGTCTGCCCATCGGTCGCGGGATGGTAAGGTGAACTACGAATTAGACCTGTACCCAAAGACGCATGTAGTTGTTCCCAGAAACGAGCGACAAACTGCAAACCACGATCTGAGATGATGGTCTTGGGTACTCCATGACGACACAGAATTCTTGCAATGTATAGCTCTATGTATTGTCGTATGTTGTATCTATTGTTGACGGCAAGAAGTGAGCAGATTTGGTGAGTCGGTCCATAATGACCCAAATAGAATCATGCTTACGTGAAGTGAGAGGTAGGCCAACAATAAAGTCCATGCTGATGTCTTCCCATTTCCAGGTGGGAATGCTCAATGGTTGAGGCAATCCGGCTTGTTTCCAATGGTTAGCCTTAAATCTCTGACAAGTATCACATTCTACCACATATCGAGCCACTTCTCGCTTCATTCTTGTCCACCAAAAATTCTTCATCAGATCTTGGTACATTTTATTACTACCCGGATGGATGCAGTACTTGGAGTGATGTGCTTCATCCAAGATTTTCCATCTAAGTTCAAAGTCCTTTGGTAGTACCAAACGGTTATTGAACCACAGGGTACCATCGGAGTCATGAGTGAAGTATTTTGCTTTACCCTTCTTAATGTTTTGATGGATATGATTCATGCCAATGTCATTTTTCCGTGCAGCAATGATTTCTTCACGAATAGTAGAATGTACACTAAGGTTGCTAATCACTATGGCAGGCAAAACATGAAGACTGGGTTCTGAAGCAGTGACGGTTGTCATTGTTCTGATATTCCAGTACTAAGTGATGGCAGTGTACCTTCCTACTCAACGCATCGGCGACTACATTGGCCTTACCTGGATGATAATGAATTTCTAGGTTATAATCATTAATCAGTTCTAGCCACCGACGTTGTCTCATGTTCAGATCAGTCTGGGCAAAGATATATTTCAAGCTCTTATGATCCGTGTAGATGTTCACTAAGTTTCTGAGCAAATAATGCCTCCGTATTTTTAGTGCAAGTATAACCGCAGCTAGTTCCAAATCATGAGTTGGATAGTGCTCTTCATGCTTTCGTAGTTGTCGAGATGCACAGGCAGTGACACGACCTTCCTGCATGAGCACACATCCAAGTCCTGTCCCAGATGCATCACAATACACTTTGAACGGCTTTGTGATGTCTGGTTGAGCCAGTACTGGGACAGTGGTCAATAATATCTTCAATGCTTGAAATGCTTCTTCACAACTGTTGTTCCAATTGAAAATTTTGGAATGAACCTACGATAATATCCGGCTAGCCCAAGGAAACTGCATACTTGGTGAACCGTCTTTGGTGACTTCCAATCCAACACATCTTGAACCTTGCTAGGATCCACCGAGATTCCTTTCACAGAGACTATGTGACCAAGAAATGGCACACGGTCCAACCAAAATTCACACTTGCCAAATTTTGCATACAGCTTGTGATCTCGGAGGCGTTGAAGAACAATGCAAAGATATTCAACATGCTCTTCCTTTGACTTAGAATAGACGAGGATGTCATCAATGAATACCACCACAAATTTGTCCAACTCAGGCATGAATACCGAATTCATGAGGTACCGAATTCATGAGGTACAATCCATATCTAGTAGAGAAGGCGGTCTTCGGAATGTCTTCGGCTCTGATCTTGATTTGATGATAGCCCGAACGGAGGTCAATCTTTGAGAAGACCTTAGCACCAACCAATTGGTCGAAGAGGATATCTATATGGGGTAATGGGTATTTGTTCTAGATGGTAACTTCGTTAAGAAGCCGATAGTCAACAACAAGGCGCAAAGACTTGTCCTTCTTCTTCACAAAAATAGCCGGGCAGCCCTAGGGTGAAGTGCTTGGGCGAATGAATCCTTTTTCCAATAACTCATTCAGTTGCTTTTTCAACTCAGCCAGCTCATTCGGGGTCATTTTATATGGGCGACGGGATATCGGAGAAGTTCCTGGCTGTAGCTCTATCTTAAATTCCATGTCACAGTCAGGCGGTAGACTAGAGATGTCCTCGGGAAACATGTCCGGATACTCATGAATGATGGGAATACTCTCGAGTGATTGCCCTTCCAAATGATGGACAACCAAGGCTTTCGTTGAATTGGCATTTAGAGAAAGTGTGTCCTTTCCATGCAAGGGAGAGTTGATGTGAACGATACGAGGCTTGATGTCTAGCATGGCTCTATGGGTTTTCATCCAGATCATACCTATGATCAGGTCAATCTCTTGGTCCTTGAGCTTGATAAAATCAGTGGGGTAGATCTTTTGATTAATTTCTAGTGGAGCCTTACACACTACTTCGTTAGCAAGAATTTTTCCAGCAGGAGAGCGGATGGTGTAGCATCTATTTATGATGGTGGTGTGGAGTTTATGTTTTTGCACACAAGATCCATCATTTCGAAGCTCAGTTCCGTCGGAGCAGAGGCGGCGGTCGGGGAAAAGTGGCAATGTGCCTAGATCGCACCAAGAATCAAAGAGGAAAAAGGTGAGAGGGTTCGCGGATTGGTTGCGGACACGTACGATGAGGAGGGGAGGGATGAGGCATACCAGAGACTAGAAATTTTTAGTCGTGGCGGACGAGGTCTCCAGAGTTGCTTGCTTTGGTTTTTCTTCAAATTGGCTAGAGCTCACACGGGGTTTGGTCGAGCGAGTGGCATGGGAATGCAGAGGGAATGTGCGCGCGTGGGTTTACGGTTCTGCTCAGCTTGGGAGGCGGGGAAGAGGAAGCTCAGCTCAAGCTTTTGCTCGGTGATGGTGGAGGGGATCAAAGTTCAGAGAGGAGAATGAGAGAGAGCAGAGAGCAACGGGAGTGAGAGAGGAAGTGAGTCTATGACTGGCGGGTGCGCCTTCAAGTCGCGTAGAGGGAGAAGTGGAAAGTGGGGTGCGAGAGCGGGGGAGACGGTGAAAATTGAAGCCGGCTGGTCAGCCATGGTGGCGTGCAGGTGGGAGAAGGAAGGTCGTTGGGCGCGCTCACGACTGAGGGCTGAGGAGATGGGATGGCTCTGGAGAGGTCAGCGGCACAGTGCGCGCGAGGAGTCCCGAGGTGATCCGGTGGTGTGGGGGGAGGAGCGAGCAGGGCGCTGGAGTCGGCAGGAGGAGGGAACAGTGCCACGCCGGCCAATGGAGAAGAAGAAAGGGGATTTTGCTCTGAACCCCCTAAATAATTTGAATTCTTGCAAACAAGTCCTCGAACAAAGATATTCCCAAATAAAATAGCTAGGAGGCTCCTAAATTTGCTCTGGTTGGACCCAATTGGTTAGAATTGTTCTGGATATTTTTTTATTTAAATTCAATTTGTAAAGGTTCCTAGACTTTAATTAATTATTTGGGGTATTTCCAGAATTGGTAAAATGCTCATTAAATTCATAAAATTCTAATTTAATATTACTAACATGATTATGAATTTAGTTGATATATGTTTTATAATAAAATTTCAGTTGGCTTACTATTTGGTTTGCAGGGTTTTTAATTACCTGGGATTAAATTAAATAATTGGGGTGAGGCTTCATGATTTCATGCTATATTGATCATGATTTGTGCTCTTCATGTTTGTTAGTTAGAAGTGAGACACCTGGGGTGTCACATGGATGTCGTTACCTATTGATGAACAATGGATTTAACGGTATTATCGCAACACCGTCACATGCAATGATATGGTGGATGCATATTGCGTTAGTGTTTTGGTGCTAACAACCTTATTAACGAGTTGTCAAAGCCATATGCTTCAAAGAAACAAATTAGAGTTTCATTATTTTATGTGTGTTAATCATTTAATTAGGGTTGTTATAGTTTTTAAGAACAAATAAGCAACTAAAATAGTAAACAATTGATTCTGGACTTGAGTGATTTATGACGAGCAGGGACATATATGAATTGCACTTTTACCAAGTTACAGCCTCTGGATATTATTATTCTATTTACTAGCTTTTATTCAAGTTAAAGCATTACATAATTAATAGAGTATTAAATACTGCAGAATTAACTTAACCAAGAATCAGGGTGGTGTATTACCATGAAATAACAGTGCATGCAAAAGATTGCATTTAATTAGCATTTACAGAATTTATAATGAATTAATTAGTGTTTACATGAGTTATTTAAATTGTCAAAATATAAGGGCAGAGACAGTTGGTTCTCATTTTAGTAAAATAAAGAACATTATTATGAAACTAACAAAATTAGTTTGAGGTCATTCGCACTTGGATTGAATTTACTATGGGTTTTAGAAGTTTTCAGCAATTTATGTGAATTCCTCTGGTTTTTTAGCTTATTCACTTAACACGTGGGCAACAAGTCAGCGCCACGTTGGAGCCACGTCAGTACCATGCAGGGTGCCAGCTCAGCTGCCAGGCAGCTTGCCTGAGCGCGGTGTTGCACGACCGGGGCTTGCCGGAGGACTCGCTGTTGGGCGCGTCGAGCGGCAAAAGCTCGTCGCGGAGGCGGGAAAATGGCATGCACATCGAGGTGGAGGGTTTGGTGATGCTATCAAAGTGGAAGACTCACCGGAATGGGGTCGGTGACAAGCGGCGGCGAAGAATGAAGTCCGGTGATGTCACATTTTACCCAGGGAGCACCAAATCGCGCGCTGCTAGCTCCTACAGCATCACGGGGTTGCGGTGATTGCCGGCATATTATTGTCGTCCACCGAGGAGGACCGGAAGGGGGTGTTCACCATGAAGGCGGCTCCGATACGGCGGTGCAGAGGAGGCCAATCGGGGAAAAGGGTAACGTCAGCGTCCTAGCGCGAGGATTCAAGGCTAAGAGAGGTCAGACACGATCAAAGAGGTGTTGCGCATCGTTGCAAGAGAAAGGAGAGGCGAGGCTCACCAGGGTCGACGAATTTGGCGTTTGCCTCAAAAACTGCCGCCGGGGAGCATGGTTTGGTGTTTTTCAAACTGGCTCGATTTCGCGTGAATATTCTGGGGTGAGCAAGGGGGGCTAGAGGGAGTTGAGACGCGGCTGAAGGTGCTCTGAGTTTGGGGAGAGAGGCAGTGATGGCCGGGTATTGAGCTCAAGCTCGGAGCTCGGTAATGGTGTGAGAGCGGGATGCGGAAAATGGCAGAGGAAGGGGGATTTATAGGCCGAGAGGTTCATGTGATGGTTTCACGAGGGAGCCGTTGCTGTTGCGCAGGAGGGAGCACACGGGGTCGAGCGACCGAGAACAACGTGGCGTGTGAATTGACGGAGCTCGTTCCATTGGCCATGTCTGCATGGGGCAGAGCGAAAGAAACTTGACTCTATGGCGGTTTGTGGCATGTGGGAGGTCGAGCTGTAGTGCTGAGGTGATAGGGTGAGCATGCGCACGCTTTGCAGCGTGTCAGAGCAATAGGGATGGCCGGGCGCAGGGAGGCAAGCCGGGAATTGGGGAGCGACGAGGCAATGGGACCTTGGGCAGTGGCGAAAGGAACTCGCGACAGCGGCGGCTAGCGGCTGGACGGCAGCATGGCGCTACGGCAACGTCGAATGGCGAGTCACGGAGGTGCAGGACCGAGTCCCGAGGGCGGCAGCACATGGAATCGTGCGGGCGCGCGCGTGGGAGAGGCGATGGGAGGAAGAAGACATGACCTTTTGTAGAGATCCCTGGTTCCAGTTTTAAATGAATTAAATTACTTCCTTTGGTCCAAATACACTAAGATCTTAAACATAGGTCCCTGGAGATATTCTGGGGCTCTGGTGGGGTCCATTTGACCAGAAAAAAATAATTACTTTTGAATATTAATTCTATTGTTAATGGTTTCTAGGCTTTAATTATTTATTTGAGGGGTTTTCTAATGAAATAAAATTTTGATTTTTGGCCTAAAATTCTTATTTATTTTTCATAATTCTCAAGTAATTATTTGACTTATGTTTCATAGAAAGTTTTAGTTTGCTTTCAAATCGTGCTTGCAGGGATTTATTCTAGCTTTGGGAAATCCTAATTTTAACTTGCTCTCATTATTTCTTGCTCTTTACATGAGTTAATATTTTAGGCAATTCATGCTAAGTAAGAAGTGAGACACCTGGGTGTCACCGCCCTCCCTCCTTAAGGAAATCTCATCCTGAGATTAAGAACAAAGCAGACTAGAGAGGGCCAATAATTTTTACCTGTGAACAAAGACTAGAATCTCGGGTAATGAGTACTTGTTGACTTTTGCTAAGCCATATTAATAAATCATTCCCGGCACGGGGCCAGAAACGGTTCACTAATATGTCCCAGAGTCAAGTAGGTAAAATCCGCAAGCGCACGGAGAATACCGCTGTAGCATTTCACCCGGAAGCATTCAGGGTATCGTATTTGTTTATCCCAAAGGAAGGGTATGATCAAGAAGCGTTACTAACATATAAGATCATGTTAACAATTAGCAAGGATATCTAACCAAGACAGGCGGGTACATGATAATAACCGGGTAGTGTGACACACACAGAAGATTCCTACTAAATAAATAAAGTCTAGTGGAGGAAAGACTAGGCTAAGCTACTCCTACTATACATTCCTATACAGTTGCATAGCCTAAGTAGAATACATACAGACCCACCCTCAGGTTCAGCAGTCAATAATATAGCACTTCAGGCACGGACTTACCCCTGCATCCACAGGCGACTTCCGCCAAGAGCCTACGCACTAGCCTAGCGGGGAGGATTTCAAAGGACGGACAGGGCTGTCACCACCTGCCGCCTACCTCAACGAACCAGTAGACTAACGAATAATTGATGCAAGTCAGTCACCCAAGTACCATACTTGCATGACCAAAGAGCACTCTGCCCCTCCGTAATTACTATTAACGAGGCAGAGCTACCGTACGAATACGATCACCAAACCCATGCTATACTTTATCAGCTAAAACTAAGCATAGAGACTATAACATATAAACTAAACTATAGTGACGGTATATTACTAGCATGACAATAGTAGTATAATAAATATAAACTACTATCACACAAGTAGACTATACTATCACATATATGGATCACAATATCAAACAAGAAACTCATGACCCAAGCACAACTATATAGAAAAGATATATATATTGATAAGAGCAAAGTCTTACAAAAGGGAAAAGATACAAGAGCCATACCAATTCCAAGTGAAGACTTGGGACTAGAGAGCTCTAGACTCAGCCTAACTCCACTAAAACTCCAAGAACTACTACTAGCAAGAGAGAAATGCTTCTTGTGGTGTGTGTTAAGTGTGAAGGCACACCCTCCTATTTATAGCCTCAATAGGTCGGCAAGGGAGCGTAACCGCCACGGAAGGCATCTCAAACCGTCATCAGGAGTCGCGGAGGAGCCAACACGTGGAAGCCCAGGCGGAGAGGGCGCCCGGCCGGGTCGGCCGACCTGACCAGGTCGGCTGACCTGGGGGTGGCCCCTCCTGGCCTGTGCTTTCTCCAGGTGGCTGTCCTGTGGGCCCTGACGTCGGGTTGCGCGGTATTACAGGGAGTTACGTCGGTTAAGTGCTGAAAATGGGCCCTTCAATCCGTGTGACGTCCATGTGGCACTCTCTGATTGGTCGAAAGTGTGTTTTCTTGCCTTTTGAGGTGTTTCCTTCACATTTCCTCCTGCATGCACAAAGTTCTCCAAGTACAAGTGGAACTATATTATTGTGCTAAAGCATGCGTGTATGAAATGCCAAATTCTCCTTTATTTGAGTATAGTTGACGGTAAAAAATGGTACTTAACAGCCGTCAACAAACTCCCCCAAGCTTACCCTTTGCTCGTCCCGAAGCAAAGATAAACTTAAGTTGTTGATCAGGAGTTGCTACAATGTCCTACTCCTCAATAATACTATGCGCATAACAAAGTACTCTTCCAAGAATTAAATATGTTGGCACATAACTTACCCATTTACCTCGATCCATGGGGCTTTTACACCTCATTGTCTTGGGCGGTTGAGAGATAGAACAATTGCAGGGCACCAATCACTTGCTCTAGATTCCGCTATGTTTTTCCGGAGGTTTTCAAAAGATTTTGAAAATAAAAACCAAGTTCCTCAAATGATTCTCTCGGATCACTCAATATGTGTATGATTCCTCACCAAGGCAAAGTGTTGCCTATAATCACCTATTTCTAAATAAGGCTTTATGTGGAGCTCAAGGTAGGGATATATGAGGCACTCATGTTCACATAATATTGCTATGTCAAAAGACCGGATCCAAGAAAAACATCAATTCAAACAATCTTGATCAAGATGTGCAAGTGTGTGGGAGAACGGAGGAATGGTGGATGGGAAGAAATAACTCCTTTTTGAATTTTTCTTCTCTCTTTTGGAGTTTCTAGGCTATGGCTATCTTTTGCTTGCTCTCTTTTTTGAGCATTTTTTTTTCTTTTCTTTTTGCATAGCCATAGTCCTAGTTTGCAATGAATACTTTGAGAGAGGAATTTTGTAATGGATATATGGAGTGTTTCTTTGGATGGATGGATGGATAGTGACTTTCTTCCGGTGTAGAAGAATAGCTCATGGTGGATATGGTGGATGCTATCTTCTTGATTTAGAAGGATAGCTCATGGCGGTGGATGTGTGTATATGATCTTGATCAAGAAAGCATGAAAAGAGTTCTACTAGGGTCACATCAATTTTGACTAAGCTCAATGTGAAACAAGCAGCATATGTGTAAAGGTTTTCAAATGTAAACACTACATATGGCTGTGGTGGGAATTTCATCATTGAGGAACTTGTCAATTTGTCATTTTGAAAAATAAAACTCCGAAATTCAAGCTTTACGTTGAGCAAGATCATAGCAGCCCTATCTATCATATCATACCTCTCAACAACTTAGAACTAGAGAATGCATATGCTACCCACAAGATTCAAGTTCAAGGCAAGATTTACCAACAAACCTAACTCTTGAGAGAGTACTAAGTTGTAAACTAGCATTAGAGAGGAATAAAGGACAGAGCAACTATTCATCATCTCAACATAGGAAAATTATACACATTCATACCACGCATGAAAAAGGGAAATATTTTTGTTCTTTTTATGTTTTGCAAATTTTTATGGATTTTCAGATTTAGCAAATGCAAGAAATAAAGGGAAGGGGAAAGATACAAGTTACCGTGAGAAGGGGGGTCCTCCCCCAAGCTTGTTCTTGCTCATATCTGCTGGTTCGGGTCGTAGCCTTGGGAGCGGAAGAAGGCATCCCAATTGTTCTGATTCTGAGCCATTATCGCGTTCAGCTGGCGGAATTGGTTGTCGCTGAAATTCTGCCATTGCTGGGTGTCGGTGACATGTTGCGTGAGAGTTTGTTGCATGCTCTCGGTGCGCAAATCAATGTCGTTCACCCTCCTTGTCAACTCGGCCATCCCATAGTGGAGTTCACGGAACCCACGGGATGAGAATCACCGAGTGGCAAAGGATAGCGGTCCGCTTGAACTTGATGACGTCTGCATGGGGTAATCGTACTGAGATTCCCATGCTCCGGCCTGCCATGTTGATGCACCCGCCTCGTCCTGTGGCGGGGGCTGCTCCCATACCGGATCTCCGGTCGGAGTGTGAAACTCCGGTGTAGGCTCCATATGCCTACGGGAACGTGTCGGTCGCCCTGAAACACTATGCCTGCGAACTTCTCCCACTGGCTCAAGTGGGAGGGTTAGTGCCCGATAGTGATACAAACGAAGACCCGGGTTAGGTAACGGGAATTCATTTGTATACCCGAGAAAGTGATAGATCAAGGTATTATTTGGACCATGTTTCAAAGTATGTCCTTGCACAAAATAGTCCTCGCCTAGAAATTCTCTATCTACCGTCAAATATTCAACATGAACATTCTCAAGCAGACCACACTTCTGCGCAATGTGAGTAACTAAAGAGGTGCACTCAATTGGTCCTGTCAACTTTATATTGTCTAACCATTGATCAATCATGCATTCCGCGGGTGACACCCTAATTTTCTTAACCATGGCATAAAGTATTTTCAATTCATCTTGCCGGACAACCCTAATGTCACCTCGAGGAAACAAGGTCATAGCCAACCACACATGCATAAATCTAAGTGTAGGATTATGGATGGCACTTGTTCTAGGCTTGGGACCCCACTCGTTTCCGGAAATCTTTTTCCAAAAACTTTCTTTATGGAACCCTTTTAGCGCTTTATCTAAGTCTAGCCTACATTTAGGATTTAGACCTAGCATAGCATGAAGATCACCCCATGTGACCAAGCGCTTTTGCCCAAACAAGCGAAAAGAAATGCCTTCATCATACTTTCTAAGGGTGCATAAAAACTGCATAGTAAGCAAACGAGAACCCGGCTCATCTACTTCTACGAAATTTAGCCAACCCATAGTGCGAAAAATAGAGGCAAATTCTTCTCTCATACCTATTTTCTCGAGGAAGTCCGGATCGAAGCGTCGGGTGTGGGCGAATGGCCGTTCTCTCATGAGCGCGATGGCTTGGCCCTCGCGGTCATCCTTGATGTCGAGATGCTCCTCGGTGATGAGCAAGGCCGGCCTTTCCTCCGGAATTTCAGCTTCGGGGTCACCATGCCCCGGACTTGGTGTGAGCTCGACGGAGGATGCTTGACTCGTGCTTGCACGAGTGCTTTTTCTCCGCTTGATTCCGACGACTTGCTTCATTCGTTTGAACATGGCTGCACACAAGAACAAACACAAGACAAGAACAAAAACAAGATCGAACAAGTGTTCGGGTGAGCGTTAGTGAAAACGACAAACCCGAGCTTCTCCGAAATTGGTTTTCTTCTCACAACAACTTGCAAATGCACTAAAATAGAGGGGAAATATTTTTTGGGTTTTTGGGGCTGTAGTAAAGTTGAAGAACACGAAATTTTGGGAGAGCAACAAGTGAGCAAAGGAGGGGAGTCAAAGATGAGCTTGGAATGGTGAAGCTCCTCCTCCTGGGCGGTTTTTATAGCAAGATGGCCGTTAGAAAGGGACAGAGCAACGGCCATATAGCCGTTTGGAGAAAGGAGCACCGGAAAAGGTGGGGCCAGGGGGTCGGCCAACCTCACCAGGTCGGCCGACCTGGCAGGTGGGCCTCCTGGCAGCCCCCTTTTTCCTATGTGTTCCCCAACGGCTAGGGGATTTGTCCCCTGCTGCCTTTTTGCTCAAAAAGCTCGACAAAAAAATCTTTTCAAAATGGAAAGCCCAAAAACCTATTTTCTAAATTTTCAGAAATGCAAATGAGTTTTGAAAAATTTCAAGGTGGCTGGAAAAATTCAAAAATGCAGAAATGCAGTGGTCGGAAAAAATCAAAATGTGGTGGAAAGCAAATATGCAATTAAAAGAGCAAATATGGATAACTACCGGTTTAACCTCCCGGCGAGGACTCACCTTTTAAAGTCCGACGAGCGGGACTTTTCTCCGGCGTTCAGCTCGATGAAGCGTTGTCCGGTCCCGGAGATGAAGACACGGATGATGCTTCTTGTTTCACTCGCCACACCTTCTTGGTCTTTGTTGCGGCCGGTGGCTTCTCGGGCTTCGGAGGCTGCGGTTTTGCAGGCTTCACAGCCTGTTTCTTTGCAGACCTCGGAGGTTGCTGCCTTGTGGACTTCGGAGGCTGTTGCTTAATGTGTGACCTTTGCCCCCTTGCCTTCATCAGTTGTTGCTGTGCAACCTTTTCCTTCTCAAGGAAGTTCTTCATGAATGTGATGAGGCTGTCCTTCTTTGGTGGAGTGACCTCCACTTCCTTGATGTTGCTTGGGTTCGGCCCGTACTTGATACGGATCATGTTGCACTGTTCTTTCCGTGGCCGAAAGTCAAACTTCTCCTCCTTGCCATTGATGTGGAAGCGGATTTCTCCGGCTCCTACATCGATGCGAGCATCCGTAGTGCTGAGAAATGGGCGTCCTAGGATGAGCGGTGTGCTCTTCCCGACGTCCATGTCAAGCACTACGAAGTCGACGGGGATGAAGCAATCCCGGATTTTCACCGGAATATCTTCGGCGATCCCTGCCGGATAGCGGACCGTTGAATCGGCCAGCTGCAGCTGCATCGGTGTGGGGGATAGTGTGGTGTTGTTGAGCTTGTCGAAGACATCCTTCGGCATGACGCTCACACTTGCCCCAAGATCACATAAGGCATGGTCGAAGTTCTGTGTCCCGATCGAGCAGGTGATCGTGGGACACCCCGGATCTTTCTTCTTCTCAGGAAGCCGGTTGAGTATAGCAGCGCTACACTCTTCCGTCAGCTTGACAATTTCTGTGGTCGGTAGTGGGCGCTTGTTGCTGATAAGATCCTTGAGGTAGCGAGCGTACGTGGGTACTTGTATCGCATCCAGCAAGGGCACATTGATGTGCAGCTTCTGGATCACCTCAACGAAGCGTGTGAACTGCTCGTCCACGGTGGGCTTCCTTCTTCTATCAGGAAACGGCATGAGGTTCGTGTCATAGAACTCATGTGGGGCCGTTTTCCTGGGCGGCAGTTCTTCTTCTTCTGCCGGCTTCTCAGCTGATGTGTCCTTTTCTGCATGGTTAGGGTATGGCGGATCCCGAGTGGACTTACCTCCTCTCGTGGTAACCGCATTAACATTTTCTAAGGGGGTCTTGGGTTGCCCCGGGATTTTCCCCGACTCAGCAGTAGGAACAGCAGCAGCTAACTGAGCTAATTGGGTTTCTATCATTTTATTAAAGCTCAGCTGATTCTTGAGAGCAGAGGAAACACCCTCTATCTTAGTGTGGATGCTCTCAAGAGTCCTATCAGTGGTGGCAAGCTTTTTACTGATGTTATCATTAACCTTAGCTTGACCAAGCACAAGATCTTTCAAGGAGGGCTGATTATAACCGGAATTAAAACCAGAGAAGTTGCCAGAGTTACCTCCTTGGTAGTTGGGACGTGGTGGACCCCAACTTTGACCTCCTTGTGGACGGTAGCCGTTGTTGTTGTTGTTGCCCATGAACATTGCGTCCTCACGGGTCTCAGGGCAGTCATTGCCCGAGTGTCCCGTGTTGCCACAGACCTCGCAAGTCATATGAGCGTCTAGGGCTTTCACTTCTCCATTGGCTTGGTCGTCCATCTTCTTCATGAGAAGGTCAATCTTGGCGGCGAGCATGTCAACCTCCTTGATGGAGTGCATGCCTCGCTGGCGAGGTTGGAGGCGCCCTTCATTCCAACCTTGGTTGGACACCATCTTCTCGATCAAATCTTTTGCCTTGCTCATAGTGAGCGAGAAGAAGGCTCCACCAGCAGCAGCGTCGAGGTGGTCGCGGGCCGACGGAGTAAGCCCGTTGTAGAAGTTCTGGATGATCAGCCAATCATCCATCCCGTGGTGGGGACATGCCAGGATGTACTCCTGGAGCCTCTCCCATGCCTCAGGAATCGACTCCTTCGACTCCTGCTGGAAGCTTGAGATCTTTCCGCGGAGAGCATTGGTCTTGCCCAGCGGGAAGAACTTTGCAAGGAACGCAGCTGAACACTTCTCCCAAGTGTTCATAGCTTCAGGGTTTGCGTATAACCACTGTCTCGCTCTCCCAAGGAGAGAGAACGGGAACAGTCGAAGGCGAACAGCGTCGGGGGTGACGTCCTTCATTTTGAACGTGTTGCAAATCTCCAGGAATTGCTGGAGATGAGCACTAGCGTCCTCATTGGCTTTCCCACAGAATGGGCTAGCCTGCACCATGGTGATGAGACCGGTCTTGATCTTGAAGTTCGCATCTCCCACATTGCTAGCTGGTCCCGTAGGGATGTTGGCAGCGGAGGGAGCGGATAACTCGCGGAGGGTCTTGTCGGCCATTTGCTCAGAGCTTGATGGTGCGGGAATGACAGGTTCGATTGGCCGAGTCTCCTTACGAGGAGGGGTGAGCCTAGCTTGTGTCCTTCTCAGGAGTGACTCAGGATCTTCAGTGAAGTTTGTCGGCAAGTCGAAACCAGTCATACACTACCCTGTTTTCATACAAAATGCAGAAAACAAAGCAAGGTTAACCTGCTTAGGAGATAGCCTTAATAATTGCAACACTACTATATACATTAGTAATTTTTCTTGAATCATACGCCTTCCCCGGCAACGGCGCCAGAAATGCTTGTTGACTTTTGCTAAGCCATATTAATAAATCATTCCCGACACGGGGCCAGAAATGGTTCACTAATATGTCCCAGAGTCAAGTAGGTAAAATCCGCAAGCGCACGGAGAATAACGCTGTAGCATTTCACCCGGAAGTATTCAGGGTATCGTATTTGTTTATCCCAAAGGAAGGGTATGATCAAGAAGCGTTACTAACATATAAGATCATGTTAACAATTAGCAAGGATATCTAACCAAGACAGGCGGGTACATGATAATAACCGGGTAGTGTGACACACACAGAAGATTCCTACTAAATAAATAAAGTCTAGTGGAGGAAAGACTAGGCTAAGCTACTCCTACTATACATTCCTATACAGTTGCATAGCCTAAGTAGAATACATACAGACCCACACTTAGGTTCAGCAGTCAATAATATAGCACTTCAGGCACGGACTTACCCCTGCATCCACAGGCGACTTCCGCCAAGAGCCTACGCACTAGCTTAGCGGGGAGGATTTCAAAGGACGGACAGGGCTGTCACCACCTGCCGCCTACCTCAACGAACCAGTAGACTAACGAATAATTGATGCAAATCAGTCACCCAAGTACCATACTTGCATGACCAAAGAGCACTCTGCCCCTCCGCGATTACTATTAACATGGCAGAGCTACCGTACGAATACGATCACCAAACCCATGCTATACTTTATCAGCTAAAACTAAGCATAGAGACTATAACATATAAACTAAACTATAGTGACGGTATATAACTAGCATGACAATAGTAGTATAATAAATATAAACTACTATCACACAAGTAGACTATACTATCACATATATGGATCACAATATCAAACAAGAAACTCATGACCCAAGCACAACTATATAGAAAAGATATATATATTGATAAGAGCAAAGTCTTATAAAAGGGAAAAGATACAAGAGCCATACCAATTCCAAGTGAAGACTTGGGACTAGAGAGCTCTAGACTCAGCCTAACTCCACTAAAACTCCAAGAACTACTACTAGCAAGAGAGAAATGCTTCTTGTGGTGTGTGTTAAGTGTGAAGGCACACCCTCCTATTTATAGCCTCAATAGGTCGGCAAGGGAGCGTAACCGCCACGGAAGGCATCTCAAACCGTCATCAGGAGTCGCGGAGGAGCCAACACGTGGAAGCCCAGGCGGAGAGGGCGCCCGGCCAGGTCGGCCGACCTGACCAGGTCGGCCGACCTGGGGGTGGCCCCTCCTGGCCTGTGCTTTCTCCAGGTGGCTGTCCTGTGGGCCCTGACGTCGGGTTGCGCGGTATTATAGGGAGTTACGTCGGTTAAGTGCTGAAAATGGGCCCTTCAATCCGTGTGACGTCCATGTGGCACTCTCTGATTGGTTGAAAGTGTGTTTTCTTGCCTTTTGAGGTGTTTCCTTCACATTTCCTCCTGCATGCACAAAGTTCTCCAAGTACAAGTGGAACTATATTATTGTGCTAAAGCATGCGTGTATGAAATGCCAAATTCTCCTTTATTTGAGTATAGTTGACGGTAAAAAATGGTACTTAACAGCCGTCAATAGTACTCAGAAATTCTTCCGATTCCCAGATGGATTCATCTTCTGAGTGATTAGTCCATTGTACTTAATAGAATTTGATGGTTCTTTTGCGGGTTGTGCATTCGTTCTCATCAAGGATTTTTATTGGTTGTTTGGAATATGTGAGGTCCGGTTGAAGATGATCATACTCTTCCAAGACAATATCTATTGGAGGTTTGAGACACCATTTTAGTTGTGATACATTAAACATGCTATGCACTCGAGCAGGTAACTCCAACTTGTATGCTACTTGACCATATCTCTCCAAGATTTTGAAAGGGCCAATATAGCGGGGTGCTAGTTTTCCTTTGATTCCAAAACGCTGAGTGCCCTTCATTGGTGATACTCGGAGATAGACATTGTCGGTTTGCATATTTTTCTTGAAGACATTTAGCAGCCTTGAGATTTGCCTAAATGGTTCGAACCTTTTCTTCGGCATCCTTGACAAGGTAAGGACCAAAGGTTACTCTTTCTCTAGATTCAGACTAGTTTAATGGCATTCTAAAACCCCGACCATAGAGTGCTTCAAATGGAGACATTTTTACACTTTCTTGGTAACTGTTGTTGTATGAGAATTCCGCATATGGTACGTACTTATCCCAGTTACCACTATGTGTTAAAACACATGCCTTAAGCATATCTTCCAAAATCTGGTTGACACGCTCTGTTTGTCCATCAGTAGCGGCATGGTAAGCAGAACTCCGAATCAATCTTGTACCCATAGATGCATGCAGCAGTTCCTAGAAACGAGCGACAAACTGCGAACCACGGTCTGAAACAATGGTCTTGGGTACTCCATGAAGACACATAATTCTTGCTATGTATAGTTCTACATACTGCCATATGCTATATCTGGTGTTGACTAGTAGGAAGTGAGCAAATTTTGTGAATCTGTCCATAATGACCCAAATCAAATTGTGCTTCCGAGAAGTGAGAGGGAGGCCAACAATGAAATCCATGCTGAAGTAGTCCAGCCTGTTTCAAATGGTCAGTCTTGACTCTCTGATAGGTTCCACACTCCATAACATATCGAGCAACTTCTCGCTTCATTCTTGTCCACCATAAATTCTTCTTCAGGTCCTGTACATCTTGTTACTTCCAGGATGAATAGAGTACTTAGAGTGATGTGCTTCATCCAAGATTTTGCGGCAAAGTTCGAAATCCTTGGGTACTACTAGATCGTTATTGAACCATAGAGTACAATCTGAATCTTTTGTGAAGCATTTTGCCTTGCCATTTTTGATGTTCTCCCAAATGTACTTCATTCCAATGTCTTATTTTTGTACAGCAATGACTTCATCACGAATGGTGGAATGAATACTGAGATTGTTGATCACTAGGGTAGTCAATACATGCAGGCTAGGTTCTGTGATACTCGCTTCAATGCTGTTGTCTATCATCAAGTGATTGCAGTGTATCTTCCTACTCAGAGCGTCGGTGACCACATTAGCCTTGCCTGGATGATAATGAATTTCCAGATTATAGTCCTTGATTAATTCTAGCCATCGACGTTGTCTCATGTTCATATCAGTTTGAGTAAAGATGTACTTCAAGCTCTTGTGATCTGTATAGATGTGCACTAAATTCCCGAGCAAATAATGCCTCTAAATTTTTAGTGCAAGTACAACTGCAGCTAGTTCCAAATCATGAGTTGGATAATGCTCTTCATGCTTTCATAGTTGCTGAGATGCATAGGCAATGACACGTCCATCTTGCATGAGCACACATCCAAGTCTTGTCCCAGATGCATCACAATACACATCAAATGGCTTGGTGATGTCTGGCTAAGCCAATACTAGGGCAGTAGTCAATAATGTGTTCAATTTCTGAAATGCTTCTTCACAACCATTACTCCAATCAAATTTCTTATCCTTTTTCAGAAACTCAGTGATGGGCTTGGTCAACTGAGAAAAATTAGGAATGAACCTCCGACAGTATCCAGCTAGTCCGAGGAAACTGCGAACTTGATGGACAGTTTTCGGTGGCTCCCAATCTAGCACACCTTCAACCTTGCTTGGGTCTACAGAGATACCTTCAGCTGATACTACGTGACCAAGGAATGGCACACGGTCCAACCAAAATTCACACTTGCTGAATTTTACAAATAGTTTGTGATCCCGTAGACGCTGAAGAACAATACGAAGATGTTCAGCATGTTCTTCCTTGGACTTCGAATAGATAAGAATGTCATCAATGAATACCACCACGAATTTGTCCAGCTCTGGCATGAAGTTTGAATTCATGAGATACATGAAATAGGCAGCGGTATTTGTCAATCCAAAAGACTTTACTAGATACTCGAATAATCCATATCTAGTAGAGAATGCAGTCTTCGGAATATCTTCCGCTCTGATCTTGATCTGATGATAACCCGACCGAAGGTCAATTTTTGAAAAGACCTTGGCACCAACCAATTGATCAAAGAGAATGTCAATACGAGGCAGCAGGTATTTATTCTTGATAATGACTTCATTTAGAGGTCGATAACCAACGACAAGGCGCAGAGACTTGTCCTTCTTCTTCACAAAAATAGCAGGGCAGCCCCAAGGAGAAGTACTTGGGTGAATAAATCCTTTCTCCAGCAACTCATTCAATTGCTTCTTCAATTCAGCTAGCTCATTTGGAGCCATTTTATGTTGATGTCAAGATATGGGAGAAGTTCCTGGCTGAAGCTCAATTTTGAATTCCACTTCACGATCAGGTGGAAGACCAGAAATATCTTCAGGGAATACGTCGGGATACTCACAGACAACATGAATACTCTCAAGTGATAATCCTACCGAATGATAGACAACCAGATCCCTCAGTGATGTGGTACTAAGAGAAAGGGTGTCTGGACCATACAGGGGAGAGTTCAAATGAACCACACGGGGCTCTATATCAGGCATGGCTCTATGAGTTTACATCCACATAATGCCAATGATTAGATCAATTTCTTGATTATGGAGCATGACATAAATCAGTGGGGTAGATTTTCTGGTTGATTTCTAGTGGAACTTGGCATACTATTTTATAAGCTAGAATTTGGCCAGCTGGAGAGCGCACAATATAGGATTGGTTTATAGTGGTAGTGGAAAGATTTTGTTTTTGCACACATGTTTTGCTAAAAAAATTATGGGTAGCCCCAGAATAACAAAAAGTAAGGACAGGCTTCCAGTAAAG
Source organism: Eleusine coracana subsp. coracana (assembly GCA_032690845.1). NCBI lineage: Eukaryota > Viridiplantae > Streptophyta > Magnoliopsida > Poales > Poaceae > Eleusine > Eleusine coracana. Next base: position 18,366,999 of record CM064434.1, on the reverse strand, counting down.
TGAAAGCGTACCGGTCAGCACGGGGTCACCCTGAGGAATATCTTCACCACTGGTGTAGTTTACTTGGGCACCACGAGACGGTGCATTCTTGTTCTGCGGTGGGCGCGTATTGTTGTTGTTGTTGCGCTTGGGTGCAGTACACTCCCTAGCAAAGTGGCTGGTACAACCGTAGTTGTAGCACGGGTACTTGCCTCCATGTCTGGCAGGCTGTGGAGCACATGCATTCTGACTTCCCTGCTGCTGGTAGGGTGCACGGTACTGAGTGTGCTACTGCTGGTACTGTGCATGAGGCAGGAAGTGCTGCTGCTGCGGTGGCCTCCGGCGCTGAAACTGCTGCTGCGGGGACGTCCGGTACCGCTGTCCAGACGGTGAAGTGTACACCAGGCGATGCTTCGCCTGTGGGGCAGCAAAGGCACTAGTTGGGACCTTCCTCTTGCGCTCATCTTCCTCAACTTGGGGCATGGCACCCTCGTGGAAAATAGCAGCATTGACCAAGTCGTTGTAGGTGCCGATCGTCTGCCAAGTCAGACGCTCCTTCAGTGTGGCATTCATGCCATGCAGGAAAGCATACCTCTTCTTTGCCTCAGTGTTGACATACTCAGTAGCATAATGAGCAAGATGGTTGAACGCCTTAGAGTATTGGAGGACACTCCTCCCTCCTTGCTTCAGATCCATGAACTCCTGAAGCTTCCTCTGTACAAGACCGACTAGAATGAAATGAGCTCGAAAAGCAGTCCGGAACTCATTCCACTCGACACGGTGTCTAGCGGGTAGTGAAGCGGCGTAGTTCGCCCACCAGGCACCAACAAGGCCCTGGAGTTGTTGGGCGGTGAATAGCACCTTCTGGTGCTCAGTGCAGTCGAGCAGACCAAACTTAGACTCGGTCTGGCACAGCCAGTGGTCGGCGTCCAGGGATTCTCTGGCATGCTCGAAAGTCAGCGGATGCATACCCAGAAAGTCTGAGTAGGTACACTGTCGAGGCTGGTTGTTTTTGTTGCGGTTGCCCCCATGTCCAGCCAAGTGGGACGTGATATCAACCAATCGGTGGAGCAACTCGGCGTCTTTCTGCTATCATTTGAGTGTGGTAGCCAAAACCTCTACCAGCAATGGCTGAGCAGTAGCTCCCTCCTGAGAGCTCTCAGGATCATCCTGATTCTGAGTTCGCACCATGCTGTAGTTCAGATCATTACACATTAGTCATTTCTCCAAATATTCCATATGTGCATAATTTTGCAAGGTGCTCCAAGAATTTAAGAAAGGATAACCATTTTCATAAATCCAAAGTAGATTACATGGTTCTAAAAGATAACATGACACTAACTAAAACTTATGATGTCGATGCCTAACAATGGTATTGCGGACACACTAAGGAACATACACGACCAACTCATCTACTCCTGGTCTATGACTATCGGCTTGTTGGGTTTTGGCGGTCCCAACGGTTCTTCTGGCTCTCCTGGCTCCATCATCTCTACATGAACATTATCCGCCTATCCCATTTCTTCATCCACTTGCTCTCCATATTCCATGGGGATCTCATTGCAGTTATCTATGATGGGGAGGTGGGTAGCCTTGAAGGTGTCAAATTCGACCTGAAGCTCCTGCAATTCAGACTCCATTATGTCTGCATCTCTAATAGCTTGGTCACGCTCGTCGATTATCATATCCATCTTTTCATTCTTCACTTGAATTTGTTGGTTTAATTTTGAAATCTCCATAATCTTGGCTTGCTTTTCTATTTCAGAAAGCTGAAGTGCGGCCTGAAACATGTCCAGCTGATGGTACAAGTACTTGCATATGCCAAATAGAGAGAGTCCATAGCGCTCTGCCACATGCAGTGATGGATGATAAAGTGGGTGGTTTGGGTCGAAGACGAAATCCAGGCGACAGTTCCACTCAAGATCCTCCAGATTATCAATTGGCAACAAAGTTACCGGTGTTCCGGCGATCTCATGTTTGCGGACCTCGCAAAACAAAGTGAGGGCTTTGAAGGCAGCAACACTCCAAGTAGTGAGTAGGTCTACTCTAGAGACGCTCCATGATTCCCATGCCGGTAGGAAAGAGTAATTTGTGGGGACTGCGACATGGACTACACAGGAAGTGGTTTCATTCTTCTCAGTTGTCTTTCCAACATAGGTGGGAGGGATATCATGTCCATAACCCCGAAGGACACTCCAAAAGAGTTGGGTCATTCTAGAGATGTCCAGACCATCGGTGATCTCCCAACTCGGTGGAGCTTGGTAATTGTTTTCATCCATCTACAGGGGTGGAATTTGAATGAGTTAGAATTTTCCTTGAATTAGGCGAGCTGCACTATCCCGTGGCGGCGCTGACTGGCATCCCACTGGCAGCCTGCATGTCGCCTACGTGGCGCCTATGTGTCACCCACGTGGCTCTGACGTGGCACTCCTTTAACCAGAAAATACCCAAAAATTCCCAGAAAAGGCTTAAAACATTAAAAACTCATAGTAAATCTATTTTAAACCCAATAAGGCCCAACCAAATTTTGTTGGAATCATCCTTTAGTGCTCTATTTTAGTAAAATGATAAATAGTTGTCTCTGTACATGTATTTTTATTAAATCATTTAATTGTCAAAACACTAATTAATTCACCAGAAATTCTACAAATAAAATTAAACCCTGATTTTTGGCATGCTTAGTAAACACATGATTACCTACCACCACAAAGTTTTGTTTGGTAAAATATGAATTACTTTGGGCCCTGGGATTTATTTAGTATGATTGTTTAAATTAGTTCTAGTAATTATTCTTAAATAAATTACCCTTGCCAGTTGGCATAAAAATCACTCATATAATTTTACATTCAAGAACATAATAATAATTTTAATTAACCTTAAAACACATTGTGCTTGCATGCATCATATCATCACATTCAACGGTATTCTGATAATGTCGTTAATTCAATTCCGTCATATAGGTAACGACAACCAGGAGCAAGAGGAATACTTTCAGAAGGACGCTCACCCTCAAGAGCAAGAAGTTGTAGTTGCTAGCGCTAACATTGATCCAGGCAAGCCCCGATTTACATTCTCCTTGATACAAATTTTTACTAGTTTATTTTACTAGTGTCTATTATTATTGTTGCATTAGGTCATAGGAGTTGATTGAAACCCACCTTACATGATATCCAAATGACCTATGTTATTGTCTTAGAACTTGGTAGAATCGGTACTGTTATGCTATGCTTAGTAATCACTAAGTCTCGTTAGAAAGTATTATTACTAAGGAATGAACTTGATCACTGAAACGGGAATTATTAAAAGAAGTTTATTTTATGTTATGACCGGGTACTTCATCAACAAAGAAGCCGACCGACTCGACTTGGAGCACAAGACATGTAGAGATAGACTTTCTATATAAATCCTTGTGGGTTATGTGACAACCCAGGTGTCTCACTTCTATTTAACAAACATGAATAATATAGCATGAAATGATGAAGCGTCACTTCAATTATTTAAATTAATTCCAGGTAATTAAAAACCCTGCAAAACAAATTGTGAGCCAAATAAAATTTTATTATACAACATATGCCAACTAAATTCATAATCAAATCAATAATATTAAGATATAATTTTATGAATTTAGTGAGCATTTTACCGCATTTGGAAATACGCCAAATAATTCATTAAAGCATAAAAACCTTTCATAATAGGGAATTAATTATAGAATAACTACAAATTTTTTGACCTAATGGGTCCCACCAAAGCACCAGAATTTTCACAAGGGACCTATGTGCAAAATCCAAAATCAATTGGAGGTCCCTAGCTATTTTAATTAGAAATATCTTTGACCAAGGACCTAGTTGCAAAGAATCCAAATCTTGGAGGTTTGTAGTGCAAAATCTCTCTTCTTCTTCCTCTCACTGGCGCAGAGCTTCTCCCCGACGCCAGGTCCCTCTCTGCCACATGCCAGCGCCCTGTTCTCCTCAGAACCGCGCGTGCAATAGTGTGTCAACGCTGGCCACCCTCTCTGCCGCTCTGCCATGCCAACCACGCACGGCAACGGCTCCTTCTTCCCCTCTTCTACTCTCTACACGCCACCGAGCGACCCGTCGGCAACTTCAATTCCTCCCCTCCTCGCCACTCCCACTCCCCCACTTACTCCTTCCCCTTTGCGCGACTTGAAAGTGCACCTAGAGCTTCGCCAGCACTCTCCAACCGCCCACTCTGCTCTCTGCTCTTCCCATTTTTCTCTCCTTTTCCCCTCTGTCTGCCATTGCTGAACGGAAGCACGAGCTTGAGCTCCTTTCTGCTTTTCCATTACCACCAAAACTCAACCAAGTACACTGAAGCCGCACGCAACTCTTCTCCCACTCCCCATTCTCGCCGCTCGTCCAAATCGTGCTCGAAGCCGAGTCAATTTGGGAAATCCCGAACCCTGCTCTCAGCGATCGCCATTGATGCCGACTCCAAAATTCTCCACCCCTAGTAAGCCTTGTCCCCTCCTTCCACTTCTCTCGCGCGCGCAACTCACGGCCGATCGTGCCTGATTCGTTCTCCATTGATTTCATGCGCAAGGGCATCGGCATTCTGACTTTTCCCCGGTCGCGCCCCTGCTCTGACGAATCTGACGGCACCTCCACAACGAGCTCCACCTTCTGGTTCTCCTCGATGCAAATGGACAAGAAGTCGGTTGTCGCCCCTTCCCCGTGAAGCTTTAGGAGGAAACCACGAGCCGTTTGCTGCTCCACAGGAGAAACACGACCTAGCCAGACTTCTCTCTTCTGTTGCCTCCTGTCATCGACCCCCTTCCGGTGAGAACCCGACCCCCAGAACCTCCCTGTCGTGTCCGCCTCGTCTTGCCCTCCGCGCTAGCATTCCCGTGACGAGCATCCCAAGCGCGCAGCCGCCAGCGGCGAGCTCCCCGGCGAGCTGCCCTGTCCCGTGGCGGCGCTGACTGGCATCCCACTGACAGCCTGCATGTCGCCTATGTGGCACCTATGTGTCACCCACGTGGCTCCGACATGGCACTCCTTTAACCAGAAAATACCTAGAAATTCCCAGAAAAGGCTTAAAACATTGAAAACTCATAGTAAATCAATTTTAAACCCAATGAGGCCCAACCAAATTTTGTTGGAATCATCTTTTAGTGCTCTATTTTAGTAAAATGATAAATAGTTGTCTCTGTTCATGTATTTTTATTAAATCATTTAATTGTAAAAACACAAATTAATTCACCAGAAATTCTACGAATAAAATTAAACCTTGATTTTTGGCATGCTTAGTAAGCACATGATTATCTACCACCACAAATTTGTGTTTGGTAAAATATGAATTACTTTGGGCCCTGGGATTTATCTAGTGTGATTGTTTAAATTAATTCTAGTAATTATTCTTAAATAAATTGCCCTTGCCAGTTGGCATAAAAATCACTCATATAAGTCTCTGTACACAGTAAATCACACATGTCCAGAAACATAAGTTTGCTTTATTAATTAATTTAATTACTCATATCACTCATTTACCTTGTTTAATTACATAAAGAATATATATACCTAAAATCTTAATTAACAACCCAACTTCTCTGAAGCATATGGCTTCGAGAACATAATAATAATTTTAATTGACCTTAAAACACGATGTGCTTGCATGCATCATATCATCACATTCAAAGGTATTCCAATAATGTCGTTCATTCAATTCCGTCACATAGGTAACGACAACCAGGAGCAAGAGGAAGACTTTCAGAAGGACGCTCACCCTCAATAGCAAGAAGTTGTAGTTGCTAGGCTAACATTGATCCAGGCGATCCCTGATTTACATTCGCCTTTATACAAAATCTTGCTAGTTTATTTTACTAGTGTCTATAATTATTGTTGCATTAGGTCATAGGAGTTGATTGAAACCCACCTTCCATGATATCAAATGACTTATGTTACTGTCTTAGAACTTGGTAGAATCGGTACTGTTATGCTATGCTTAGTAATCACTAAGTCTCGTTAGAAAGTATTATTACTGAGGAATGAACTTTACCACTGGAACGGGAATTATTAAAAGAAGTTTATTTTATGTTATGACCGGGCAGGGATAATGCATGTGATGGGTTGCAGCAATACATGGGTGTTGACTGTGGTAGCCCTGCCTTGTCGAACCTAGGACCCGTCCGTGATCGGCACCTTGATGAAGTATTGAACATTACCAAATGCATGCTTGCTTATGGGCAGTAGTAAACCAATGTAGCATTAAAGGTCACTTGCATTGAGGACGGTTAAGGTGTGTTGGTCATTGACCCTCCTGCTGCTGGAGTGGGCGGTTCAGACCATGAAGTACCACTTGGTGATCGCGCAAATCGTGTAGTTGCACCTAATATCATGGAATGGATTATGTTGCTTATTGATGATGACAATTATTATTATTATTATTGCTCTTATGTCGTATTAACTTGATATATTGTTTTATTATCCTTTTGTTGCAACTAAAGTTACATTTCGGCTCAACCCATTTAAATTGACAATTAAAAACTTGTTAGAACTAATAGATTGCTTAGTGCGAGTCCTTTTAAACAAGCCACCTATAGAGCCTCTGCATGAGTAGGTATCCGACAGGTAAGTCTTGCTGAGTAATTAGTACTCAGGCTTTGTGCCATTGTATTTTTCAGGTAATAAAGAAATAGAATTGCATGTAGATGTGATGCCCTGGGACATGCAAGTCCCTGAGGGTTGGACTGCCCACTGGGAGTCCGACTCGCTGCCGCAATGATGTTGTGTGCTGCTAGAGTGATGTTCTTGGGGCATGGATCATCACTATGCTGTATCGTCGAGCTCGTAGTTTTCTGAACATTATTTGCTTCCGCTGCACTCTGATAACCTTAATGATGTATATTCAACTTAAATTTGGAAAAATGTTGTATTATCAAGTGTCTGCGCTATCAGCACCTTCGGGACCTCGATCCTCCGGGAAGGGGCGCCTCAAGTTACGACTAGGATTCTTCATGTACCCCCTGCCGACCGAATATATAAGGCGGCAAGTGTTGGTGGTTCCTATGTACCCGTTTTATATGTCAATAACCACCAACATCATACCATATTCTCATCATAATCATGTGTTTTACCTCTAATATTGACGATTTCCATATGTAGTGTCATTTTAGTGCTTTATTGCAGAAACAGGTGAAAAGACGACAAAATGACTCTTATATGAGAAGTACCGACATGAAGCCCGACTCGCCATACAAGGAGGGCTTCCCACTAGCCCATGAAGCCTACAAGACACACCTGGATGTCCATGAGGTCCAATGTGCAAGCCCAAGGTCGTGGCCCAATGACTAAGGATTTCTAGAAGGTTTATCTGGAAGGAAAGTTCAATTTGCGGAGTCCAGAAACAGCACTGTATTGTCACGCAATTTCGGATCCCAAGACGTGGTGAAATGGGAAACCTCAGAATACCAAAGTTGAATATATCATCGAGAGATTTCCGAAATATATATTATTTACATTTATTGGACTCCGGAGCTGGGAGATATGGGCCCCGCAAGGCAGGCTGCACAAAGGAATCTGAATCAGGACAGATATTTTCGTATCGCAATTTTGGGTATATAAACGTCCGAATCTGAGGATATAAATAACACCAAAGTTTTAGATCTTTTCGAGGGCTACACGATAGATTCCGGGTTTGCTTCATTTGGATTGCAGAAACATCAGTTATGATTAAAGTAACTCGGCACTGTTTATGGAAGCTACGAAACCGACTTGGATTCAATCTCTATGAGCTAAATTTGGAGGCCAAGCAAGGGAGGACGTGACCAGAGGCTATATCAACACCCATATGACGTCGAAGAAGAGGGGACACGAAGGAGAAGTGGGAGAATTAAGACATAGGAGCCGCTGCACATCGCCGGAGTTGAAGAGCCACCAAATTGAGAGATGTAGTCTAGTCGGGTAGGGACCCTGCATGATGCACTACATTGGAGCTTGGAGAAGTAGAGCCATGTACCCTAGGAATCGTCAATGTTGCAACAAGGACGGTGCCGATCGGCGCACCTATTGAGCCGATCGGCGCTCCTCTGACGGTGATGAATATTGGTATAGTTATCTATATCTATGTTATCTATCTTGAATCTATCCTTGGTCGCTTGTTGAATCTCTTTCAGTGAATTTAGTCTATGTGGTGTACTTAATACCTATCTATTCCCATTAGTGTATATTGCAATTATGCTTTTGCTCATCGCATAGTGCAAGAAATCAGAGGGGAGCTAATAGCCTCTATCATGACAGCCGGGGTGAACGAAACCACCATGTCTTGTAGAATACTAAGTTTATCGTTCGAGTCAATAAAGTGTCAAGTAAGCTAGGATTAAGATGGTAATGATTACTGCTTCAGTGCCGATCGACACATCCTTTCTCCAAGTACTAGATGCATATAGGCTAACTCCAGGTGTTCCTCTTTGGTCGATGTGTATGCTCCTATAACCCCTTTTACCAGGTAAGACTTTGCGCCGATCGGCACACCTGTTGAGCCGATCAGCGCAACCTTCAACTTTCACCTCTTTTCATGCTCACATATATGCAATATATACTTCATGCTTGAAATACTCTAAACACGGTTTTCTTCCGATCCCGGTGGATTCGATTATACCTTGGAATACTCTAAGGAAAAAATTGCTACAATGTACACCGTCCCCCTACGGTATATAAGTTGGTGCGTAGTAACGACCAACAAGCATCTTTTTCTGGCGCCGTTCCCGGGGATCAGCAACTCGAACCTGTTTAGGGGGATCTATCTAGTTTATCAAATTAATCCTTTATCTTTTTATTGCACATACCTTGTTTTTCTTTGTTTGTGTGTCCATTGAAAATCAGGAACAAAGCTAGGCACACAACCTCGACTGGAGCATGGAGACATAGCTGCTTGCGCCGATCGGTGCAGCATCGATGCCGACGCCGACGACCTCGCTCTTCATCGACTCTGTTGGTCCGTAGCAGTAGGTGCTAACTCTATTAGTAGCCCATCATCTGCTATGGAGTCCATATCCATGCAAGACTTGCTTGTGCCGATCGGCGCAACACCCATGCCGATCGACACCTTGCCACTCCATGAAAAGGGAGGTATGCTCCTTGTGTCAATATTTTTTTTAACTAATACTTTTCAAGGATTCTATCTTGTTCACAACAACAAATAATAGGAGAAAAGAATTGTGAAGATCAAGAATTTCAATTGCGAAGAATGAAGACACGATGTATACATTCTTGATAATGAGCAGATATGTTGACCGCTGACCAAAAGAAGGTGTGTCATTTGGAGTTTCCTACAAGGATTTATGGCCAAAACAAGAGACGCTGCACAGGCTGTTTGAATATCTCGCGAGAGTTGCAAACAATTGGAAGTTTCAGCCAAATATGGAATTAAAGTCCTATATCCACGTGATATATGGGTTTCCAGACATTTAAGAGGCTTCCTTTTGGTGATTGACATAGATTCAAGTTGTTCCAAACACGGAGTTTGAATATTTAGAAAGTTTGAATTCAATTCGGATTCATCGCGAGACAGCCTGACATACCTTTTGACATACCTTTAGAAAAAAGGCCATATCTCCCTCATACGGAGTCTGATTGGAACGCATGAGCACTGCTTGGAAAGATAATTTGATGCCCGATGCAATGGCACAGGTTTGAGCCTCTAATTCCTTCTGGTCGCGGCGCAATATCCAAAACAAGACGTCGGTTCAGAGAAGCAACAGCAGATTTCTTTAGATTTCTTCACCGTCGACTTGATGGAAAATTGGACAAGAATTGAGGAGTTGCATCCACTCTTCATCATCAATACTTGCTGGTGCAACAAAGATCAAGATTCATATGTCAAAGGACAAGCCGACATATGCTCCAATGCTTAAAAGATGAAGTCATCAATATTCTCCGGAAAATGAAGCTAGAAGCTGAAATGATTGATAATTCTGTATACTTCCTTTGCTGACCATTGGATAAAAATTTTATATCTAAATAGAGCTTGAAGTCTTCTTTCCAACGCAACAAAAGGTGTTAGATTTTTCTACAAGGATTTATGAGCACATCATTGGACGTTGTGCAATCTGTCAACAGCACGTAGCCCTGGAGGAAAAACATCATAAATCCCACATACCGTGCCCGTTTGAAGTGTATGAGCACTCGTTGGAAAGATATTTTTGCAACCTACAAGATGGTATAGGTCTTTGGCCCTGTTCTATTCTGTTGGTAAGGCAAAATTCAGAGAGAAGAGGATCTGCAGATTATCAATGACAAAATTGGAGATGAAGATGATAACAAGGATAGCTCGAGCAATTCTCCTACAAACAAATGATTAGAAGTTGAAAAAGATTGAAGACTCCAGAGCATTATATCACATATACACATTGAGCATTATGCAACACAATGAAAATAGGCAATGAGTAAACCACGATGAAGATTGTATAAGTACAAGCTACATGGAAATCTTTGGATCTTACACCAAGAACCATGGCTTCGCGACAGCAAGGTATGTAAGAAGTCTAGCTACATGACTCTAATTGAAGTGCTTTTCGGGAGGCAACCCATGTTTTTGTGTTCCTTTTTGTTTTTTTTTGGATTTACTAGTGCTACTAGGAGGGCAACCTAGAATTTTTGCATCGTGAGAATAACCCAACTCAATTGATTCACTTGTGGCAAATTAGTTCTAGATTAACTTTTTATTTTTAGACCTCCATCACCATCCTTTTGTGTTTTGTTTGCAAAAATCATCCACTACATACATAATTTGTGAGGACTTGCTTTACTTTTTGTTTTTGCATAATGTTTTTGCTTGCATGCATCTTAATCATCTAACTTCAGCCCACCTAAGCCTCCCATCTTTCATTTTTCATTGCATTCTAGAGCCAATTCCTACTGCGCCAATCGGTGCATACACATTGCCGATCGGCGTAGCACCCAAATGCTTTTCTAAGCATTCCTTCACTACCGCCTAACATATTTTTGTTTTGTTTCACACAAACCTCCAACTTTGCATGTTCATATTCACTTTCCCACGCATAATAGCTTGGTTTGAACTTGATGATGAGCACTTAATTGGCTTTGCGAGCTTTCTAGCAAATTTTGGTGTAAACATGGTGTTTATGCTTATTTGTTGAACAACATTGGATAGTTCATTTGCCTTGCTATGTTTTGCATCATTTGCATTCGTTGGTTGCTAGTCTATTGCAATGCGCTATTCATTTGATGTAATGAAGTTTTGTTGTAGCTAAATGATGAACATGGTGTTTTGATTTTGGTTATTAAGAATTTTGTTATGATTGATGACAGCAATTTAGTTGTAAGCATGGTGCTCAGATCTAGGTGTAAACATTGTTCTTGTTTAGCTTCCACGCCTCTAACCTTCGCTGCTAACATAAAAATTCTTTTTCTTCATGTTGTTTGCTTTGTTTCAAGACTAAACAATGAAAACTTTGAACTTAGAATTATGACATTCATTTAGCAATTTTGTGTGAACGTGGTGTTTAGATGAAATTGTGGAACAACATTGATTATAGTCTTGTTTCTTTGCTAACATTGTGATATTAACTCCATGCATCCACACTTGTGCACACACGAACACCCATTAGGATTTTGTTTTCTTTTTGCTGCTAGAATTAACATGCCACAAGTGGAAATTTTGAGGTTGTTGCTAGACGGTAGATATTGTTCTATCCCCGACCCTCATATCAGGAGTAGTATGTGCATTTGAATGTTTTGCAGGAATGAAAGAAGTACTCTTGAACGAGGACAGTCAAAGGAAACGAGGTGACAATAGCCGCATATACGAGAGGGAGCATTGGGACAACACATCAAAGCTGGAGATGGAGGTGATGAGAGGCATAACCGTCTGCGCCGATCGGTGCATCCTCATGCCGATCGGCGCACCCTCGCTGCCCCTGTAATCGCCCTTCTCTCGTGCAATCTAGCAAGATTTTAAGCATGGGGGAGGCACAAGCTGAGCTTCAATCGATTAAAATGTGGTAACATCCCTTTGATTCTTCACTTCTCCTAATCTTATTTTCTTCTCAAACCTATACTTGTTGTTTGCTTTTAACTTGGAAATTTTCTCTCTTTTTCTTTTTGTGATACCCTTTTCGTTTTGTTCATGCGAAAGGTTATTTGTAATTTGTCACTTAGAACATAGAATGGACAATGACATATCCCTAATAGCTACCTTAGGGTGACCAAATGTCATTAATTTATCTAGGGGAGCTTGCCTGTATCATCACCATTGTCTTATAATGCTTTCACGATGAATAAATGCATAACTATGATGAGGATCATTTATAGAGATATGATGAAAGTTGCTATTGTTATTGCAACTTGTATGATTCATTGCACATAATTATCCACCGCTTAATTTTCAACTAAGCACCAATTCTATGAACTCTATTTGTTGACAGATGTTTTGATAAAGAACCCATATGGTTGAATTGTTCTTCATGACAATATGCTTTGCTCTCTAAGAAGAAAATTCCAACATAGCTAGTGAACTTAATAATTTTTGGAAAACTGTTTCATGTGGTCTCTAACCCTTGCAAATTTTGCTCTCTTGTATTGATCATACCTACCAAAGCCAAATCTGCTACACTTATATGATAAACCTGTAGATTGCAACATGTAATTTGGTGAGTCATTTCATGTTTGTGTTCTTTTGGTATGAGACTTAGATGTTGGCTATTTTGTTTGTGTAACTATCACTTGTTTGCTAGCCTCTTCATATTTAGCAATGCTCGCTGAATATTCCCGCCTGTAAACCCATATTTCTTTTGGTGATGTCCTCTCCTTGTCCACAACCTATGATATGAGTTTCTCGTCGAGCCGTTGCACTATTTATATGGTTTTATGCATAAATTGTCAAGACCTCTTGCTGAAGACGATGATTTTCATTAATAAACACCTTTGAAGACTCTCTGAAATGTAACGCATCAATAGAAGGAGAAGACAAGGTAGAATCATATGTGTGCCGATCGGCACAGGTGTCGTGCCAATTGGCACAAGGAATAAAAAGCACTCTGTTATCTCCAGAAATTAATTATGTGTTCCAGATGGTTGAAGAGAATAAATAAAGGATTTAGCTAGTGCTTATCTTTTGTCACTCCCTTTGCTCGAGGACGAGCAACGTTTAAGCATGGGGGGATGGACTTCATTCATCATTCCGAAGCACTAGCTAGTGGACTTCAAATATTGTTGAAGGAAGATCAAGGACGTTTCAAGTTATATCAAGTTGCAAGAGAGGAATTCACAAGATTTGTGCATAAACCATTATTCTTCAAGTAAGTGCATTCAAATTGGCTGAAACTCTATCACTCCAACCATGTGCAATCGGATTTCGAGAACTTCATTTGTGTCTTGAGATCATTCTTGGCCTTTTGCACATGTCCACCTTTCAAAAGCGTGTGTTTTTCGTCTTCTTCATAATGTTTTCCAATATCCTTTTTGACAAGTCTTTGTAAAACCAATTAGAACTATCTCTTGATTTGACAATACTCTGAGTTACATTGTTGCTAGTTGTTTTCCTACCAAGCTACACATAAAGCCTTCCACCAAATATTTGTAGATAGGATCACTTCTAGTTGTTTGGCTTGTGAGATTTGTAAAATGAGTGTTGCCTTGATTCTTTGCAACAGAGCATTTTTGTTTGTATAAATGAGACTAAATTTTTGGAAAAATTTTATCATTTAAGGCCTAGTTTGAGGAGCAATCTGATTTGAGAGTTGAAGCTACTTTATTTGATCATTGTGGTCGGATCTTAGTCATTTTTGGTTCCCCACTAGTATCTTTGATTAGTAGAATTGGTTCAACATAAAACTTTTTGTGCTAAACTTTTAAAGCAGGTTAGATATGCATGTGCCTTGATGAATGCGAGTGAAGATAATATGATTGCAATGCTGATCTCTCCTTGAGGGTGATTTATTTGCTCGAGCACGGGCAAAGGTTTAAGCATGGGGGAACTGTTGGTGGTTCCCATGTTCCCATTTTATATGTGAATAACCATGAACATCATACCATATTCTTATCATAATCATGTGTTTTACCTTTAATATGGATGATTTCTATATGTAGTGTCGTTTTAGTGCTTTATTACAGAAACTGGTGAAAAGACGACAAAATGACTCTTATATGAGAAGTACCGACATGAAGCCCGACTCGCCATACAATGAGGGCTTCCCAGTAGCCCATGAAGCCTACAAGACACACCTGGACGTCCGTGAGGTCCAATGTGCAAGCCCAAGGTCGTGGTCCAATGCCTAAGGATTTCTAGAAGGTTTATGCGAAAGGAAAGTTCAATTCGCGGAGTCCAGAAACAGCACTGTATTGTCACGCGATTTTGGAGCCCAAGACGTGGTCAAATGGGAAATCTCTGAATACTAAAGTTGAAGATCCCGTCGAGAGCTTTCCAAAACATATATTATTTACATTTATTGGACTCCGGAGCTGGAAGATATGGACTCCGCAAGGCAGGCTGCATAAAGGAATCCGAATCAGGACATATATTTTGGTATCGCAATTTTGGGTATCTAAATATCCGAATCTGAGGATCCAAATAATACCAAAGTTGTAGATCTTTTCTAGTGCTACGAGATAGAGTCTGGGTTTGCCACATTTGGACTCCAGAAGCATCAATTATGTTTTAAGTCAGCACGATTTATGGAATGTATGAAACCGACTTGGATTCAATCTCTATGAGCTAAACTTGGAGGTCAAGCAAGGGAGGACATGGCCAGAGGCTACATAAACACCCATATGACATCCAAGAAGAGGGGACACGAAGGAGAAGTGGGAGAATTAAGACATAGGAGCCGATGCACATCACCGGGAGGCCACCGGAGTTGAAGAGCCACCAAATTGAGAGTATGTAGTCTAGTCGGGTAGGGACCCTACGTGGTGCACTACATCGGAGCTAGGAGAAGTAGAGCCATGTACCCTAGGAATCGTCAATGTTGCAACAAGGATGACGCCGATTGGCGCACCTGTTGAGCCGATCGGCGCTCCTTTGACGGTGATGAATATTGGTACAGTTATCTATATCTATGTTATCTATCTTGATTCTATCCCTGGTCGCTTGTTGAATCTCTTTTGGTGAATTCAGTCTATGTGGTGTATTTAATACCTATCTATTCCCATTAGTGTAAATTGCAATTATGCTTTTGCTCATTGCATAGTGCAAGAAACCAGTGGGGAGCTAATAGCCTCTGTCATGACAGCGGGGGTGAACAAAACCACCATGTCTTGTAGAATACTAAGTTTATCGTTCGAGTCAATGAAGTGCCAGGTAAGCTAGGATTAAGATGGTAATGATTACTACTTTAGTGCCGATCGGCGCACCAGTTGTGCCGATCGACACATCCTTTCTCCAAGTACTAGATGCATATAGGCTAACTCCAGGTGTTCCTATTTGGTCGATGTGTATGCTTATTGGTGGCCCTTAAAACCCAATATTGGCCACCAACCGGTCGGAAAATACAAGGTAAAGACCAAAGTTTTGTAAATATTTGTTTAAACTAATAAAGTTCCATGAGTTTTGGTGAAATATGTGTTTATAGGGTAAAAAGGGCTAAAATCATATAAAAACATGAAGAAACACCCCATCGGTCCATTCTACCTTAAAAATGCTTGCCGACAGGGTCATATGAGGCTGAAATTAGGGTCCGGCAGGGTCGTGATGGTTGAAATCCGAACCCAGCCGACAGGGTCATATGAGGCTGAAATCAGGGTCCGACAGGGTCGTGATGGCTGAAATCCGAACCCAGCTGACAGGGTCATATCAGGCTGAAATCAGCCACCCGACGGGACAAAACAGAGTCGTCATGAGACGAACCATCCGACCCAGCCGACCCTACAAAACACTCCAAAATGAAGCCGTTTTCCATTTCCGGACTAAGGAGGGTAAAAAGTGGATAAATAAAGGAGGAATTCATGTGGCACAACATGGACAAGTCAAGACGTGACCCGGGGGGGGGGGGGGGGGGGTCGGCACAAAAGATGGGCCATCGCCCAGTCTGGCTTGCCAGCCCATGAGGCCCACAACTTCTACCGACACCAAAACGGAGATTTTGGTGGAAGCCGAACATGTAACCGCAATCGGGACAAGATCTGAGCCGTCCAAAGAAAGTCGGTTGGAAACCGAACAAATCCAGTGGCTGCCCAGCGGTGCATGCCACCTGGCGTGCCCGACTGCCCGGCGCACATGGCCGCCCGGCGTGGCTTGCCGCCCGGCGGGGGAATTTTTACCCACTGACTCTCCTCCACCTTGAAGTACCTGCCAAGTATCTGCCACCTATAAATAGAGGGGGAATTCGGCAGAAAACAAAGAGAAAGCAAATGAAACACATTGGAGTCCATTTCCCACTAGTAGAGTAGGTTAGTTAGTCAGGAGTTAGAGTCCAGTCGAGAGCATCGCTCAGGATTCTGCAAGCCATCTCGGAGTCTTGGTATGAGCTCTCTTGTATCATTTCTCTTTTTGTAAGACTTATCCCTTATCAATATAATTATATTTTCTTATTTATCTTGTCAAGTATTTATCTTTACTTAGTCAATTTCCTTAAGTTACAAATATCGGGAAAGAACTTTGAAGTGTAGTTTACGGGATTCCCGGCTAGGTTTTAATTACGTTTAGTTCTTGAATAGAACTTAGACTTGGTTATTTCTTGGCTATTCTTTCGCTAGGCCAACAAAAGAATATCTAGTGAAAGCGTAGGCGTGGTGCCTAAGTTAGCACTAGCTAGTTTTGCATTTGTCCCCATGGGCTGTGTGGTAGGCGGAAGGTGATGACAGCCCTGTCCGTGCATTTAGTATTCCACCACGTTCGGGAAGTCTCAAACAGGGTTGTCTAGCGGGAACGTGCCCACTAGTGTACGAGGTTAGTTACCAACCCTATTAGTGGATCGTTGTCGTGCCCCGAAGTAAACTTAATGGTGAAAGACTCGATGCTGTACCATGAATTTGGTGTAAGCACTCAACACGAGTAACTAGTAATTTTGACACTTGACTTATATAAAATAGGAAGATATAATCTTAGGAATTCTAGACTTAGACTCGCTGTCCTCCCGGCTAGCTTAACCGATCTCTTTATTTATCTTAGTGTGGATTTCTCCTGTATCACTGCTCCCCCAACTATCATTATCGAACATCCTTACCCCCGTCTTTGGTCAGTTGGTATAATTCTTATAGTTATATCTTTGTTAAACCAAGATACTCTTACACCTAGCTTCCCTGCGGAAAATAAATATGATACCTTAGAATACTCCCAGGTGAAATGCTACAATAGATGTTCCGTGCGCTTGTGGATTAATTCATATTTCTCTAAAAGCATAACAAACATCAAATCATTTCTGGCGTCATACCAGGGATAGTGATATTCTTTATGCAACATTAAGAAATGCCAACAAGCATTTCTGGCGCCGTTGCCGGGGAAGCAATAGGTTAAGATATCGGAATTTTAACATTGATATTTCTATTAAGAGGTTACCGCTTTCCTTAGGGCGCTTACCCTTGCTCTGTTTATTTGTGGTGTAAACAGGATGTTTTATGACTGGTTTCGACCTACTAGACAACTACCACAATGATCCGGAGGCTTTGTTGAGGAGAGTGCGTCAAAGACTCACCCGTCCTCAGCCCGTGCTTGCTCTTGCAGCGCCTCCGATCACTCAAGCTCAGCTGCAAGTCCCGTCTCCGTCCGCTCAACCAATCATGGCTGAAAAGACGATCCATGACTACTCCGCCCCGTCTACAGACAACATCCGCACCGGTCCAAACCTTAACATAGGGAACGGAAGCTATGAGCTGAAACCGGCCTTAATCAACATGGTTCTGGCCAGTCCTTTCTATGGCGAGGCATCGAAAGACGCAAACGCCCACCCCCAATAGTTTTTGGCAGTGTGCAGCACTTTCACCATGAGGGATGTGACCCCTGAGGCCATTCGCCTTCGCCTATTCCCATTTTCACTATTGGGAAAGGTGAAGTAGTGGTTCTATAGCAATCAAGAAGAGCTCACCACATGGGATAAGTGCTCCAATGCCTTCCTTGCCAAGTTCTTCCCGCTAGGCAAAACCAATACCCTGCGGAACAAGATTTCAAGTTTTCAACACCTAACTGACAAGAGCATTCCTGAGGCATGGGAACGTTTCCAAGAATACACTCTGGCATGCCCACACCACGGAATGCAAGATTGGTTGCTGATCCAAAACTTTTACCATAGGCTCAATCGCCCCGCTCGTGAGCACCTAGATGTAGCCGCTGGATGTTCCTTCTTCTCTCTAAATGTCAATGAAGCTCAAACTCTCATAGAAAAGATGGTCACCAATTACAGTGGCTACGATGAGAGATAGAACCAGCCACAATCCAAGATGAGGGGAGTACACCAAGTTGATGGTATTGACATGTTAGCAATTAAAATGGATCAACTTTTGAAGAAAATGGACGGACCTCAGACTGTCCAATCCTTTGACTCTCGCATGACTTGCAAAGTATGTGGAAACCTTGGACACATGGGAAGCCACTGCCCAGAGACTCAAGAAGAAGAAGTGAACTACCTCAACAACACCAACAACAACTACAACAGGTTTAGGCCCCGTATGAACAACTTCGGATAGGAGTCCAAGCCAAACCTCTCCTTCGACAAGAACATGGGTAACTCTAGAAACTTTACTTATTATGAACCCTCCTTCCGTGATCTTGTTCTAGGGCAATCTAAAATCAATGAAAGTATTTGTAGGAAATTTATTGCTACTGATCAAGTCCTAGAAAGCATAGATTCTCGTATGGAAGCCTTCAATACCTCTCTGCAAAACCAGCTTAGTCATAATAAAATGTTAGAAACACAAATTGCTCAACTGGCCGCTCCTATTGTTAAGCCTAACTCGGGCAAGCTCCCCGGTCAATCGGAAGCTAGTCCTAAAGAAAATGTTAGTGCGGTCACAACTAGAGGCGGAAAATCTACACAAGATCCGCCAAATCCTAACATTGCAGGGAAGACCGGGGAAACCAATGAAGAATCAGAAGGAGAGGAGGAAATTGAAGTTGAGGAGGCAAAGGCACCTCTCAAGAAGGCGCCACATGAGTTCTATGATACCCCGGTGTTGCCATTCCCCCCTCGACAGAGGAAGCCAACGGTGGATGAACAATTTGGGAAGTTAGTGGAGGTAATAAAGAAATTATACGTCAACATACCGCTACTTGATGCTATGCAGGTTCCTACATACTCCAAGTACCTAAAGGACATCCTCAACAACAAATGCCCAATGCCATCCACAGAGGTTGTCAAATTAACTGAAGAATGCAGCGCCGCTATCTTGAACTCCTTCCCAGAAAAGAAGCGAGATCCGGGATGCCCAACCATCCCATGTTCCATCGGGAGGCAACAATTCCACAACGCCCTTTGTGACTTGGGGGCGAGCGTGAGCGTCATGCCGAAGGTAGTGTATGACAAACTCGATGTCAATTCATTATCCCCTATAGCAATGTGCTTGCAGCTAGTCGACCAATCAGTCCGCTACCCGGTGGGCATTGCGGAGGATGTACCGGTAAGGATAAGGAACTCTCTTGTGCCCGTCGACTTTGTGGTACTAGATATGGAGGCCGATGCAAAGACACCCCTTATACTAGGAAGGCTGTTCCTTAGCACTGCAAATGCCAACATTGATGTTGGGGCTAGAGAAATCCACCTTAACATTAATTGGCACGATGAAAAATTCACCTTCAAGCCCCGAACAGAACAATGCAATCAGGTACGCATCTTTTATGGCAAAAATCCTAACACGGTGCAGAAAATTTAGGTGTATCCAATCCCACCAAAAATGGGTGCACCGGCGGTTAAAGTTCAAAGCATACCACCACCACCCAAGAAGAACGAGCCACAAGAAATGAAGAAAAAGGTCACCGCCAAGCCAAAGAAAATCAAACAAGTATGGCGGAAGAAAGAAGTTGCACCGATCGTGGAAAATTCTTCATCCACGATGGGCACCATGCAAAATTGAGCGCGGAGAACGTCTTGTTCGAGACGTAAAATTCGAACCCTCGTCGGAAGGTAACCGATATTTATCCCCCTTCATAGCACTAGATTAGGTTGATTTTATTCCTCTTTCTTTAACCATTAAACTAGGATATAAAAAAATTAAAATTTGAAAATTGAAAATTTTTGGTAATGTTTTGGCCAAGTCTCTTGCCGGGAGGTCGTTTTCGAGTCAAAACGACCATCCGGGGTGCTGATTCAGGGCTGTAACCCAGCCTGAAATAACCCATATTTCAGCACCCGGGAGGTCATTTTTCATGAAAAACGACCCCCGGCTGAGTCATTTCTGCCGCCCGACACAACTTTTCATCGGATTCTTGGCCCTTTTAATGCAAAGATGATGGCCATGAGTGGTGGAGGTGTGGCTAGCCTTACCTTGAAGAAAAAAATGCTCATCTAAAGCCCCACCATGAGTGAAAGTGAATGAATGAGAGCCACACGTGTCACCTCACTCTTTCACCACTGACACTCACCTGCCACCCTACTTACCTAGGCTTGATGAGTGGCAACTCACTCATTGAAAACAAACAACTTTGGCCACCCCATCGCTCTATCCTTACTCCCTACACTCTTAGCAAATTTCTGGACAAATTGAGCAAGTGGATCACATGGCACTTGTACCTAGCCTTCTCCCATCACCACTAGAGCAATAATTGAGCAAATGGAGGGAAATGACCTGCCGGCCGGCATGGGCTGCCGCCCGGCATAAAAATTTCTCCCCCAATGCTCCTCTTCAGCTAATAAATAGAGGACACACTCTCCTTTGCTTCTCCACCCAAAGCATTAAGCTGAAAACTTCGTCTCTCCCTCACAAACTCTCTCTCTCTTTGCACTTCTTTTCTCACTCAACTAGTTAGTGCACTTTGTACTTAGCAATAAAAGTGTGCTGCACTAAAACCAACTAGATAGAATTTTTTGTCACCCTCGCACGTTCGAACGACTAACACTTGGACTACTAACCGAACGACTAAGCACTGACCATTATCATCACATTGTCCTTCGGGTATTGTGTCCAAGTAACCCTTTTGCAGGAATGGCAAATATTTAAAGAGGCATCTACACCAAGTTCAGCAACAGCAACAACTCAAGCCATGGGAGGCGCACACCAAGTGAGCGTGGGAGGCGCACACCAAGTGAGCGTTCGGAAGCAGAGCACTCCAGAGCTTCACATGGGCATACTCCAAGTTATCTCTCGGATTCAATGTCCATATCTGAAGCTCCAACGAAGCAAAGTGTGCAAAATGAAGAGTTTGACAAGTTCATGGAGAGTGAGGAAAATATGGTGTTCAATGATTACGACGAGCGAAGCAAGTTCACCGCCATTCGGCACCGGGAGTTCACATCCGTGCGCAAGTTCGACCACAACTTCCTCGAGCAAATCGGCGTCTTCGCCGATTTCGAGTACGCACTCAACATGGTCGGATGGTATGATTTCTAACCTTGATGATTACGGTTCCAAATGGCTTACCATTGAATTCCTTTGCACCTTAAAAGTCCTCACCACTCCGTCAGACAAATTAGGCACTCTCTACACATTCTGTCTTTTTGGTGAAACCTATGAACGGTCTTTAAAACAAATTAGTACCTACCTTGGTTTTGACCATAAGGCCGCCTTAGACATTAATAAACTTAATGGTTTCATGGGGCAGGAGCGCACTAGCGACATTTATAACCCTTCGCTCCGTATAATTCACCGTTTTATCACTCACTACCTCACCCCACGGGGTGATGTACATTCAGTGAATAGTTTGGACAAGGCCTATCTTTATGCTGTCATAAAGAAAATTAAAATGAACCCCACTTTCTTTCTCATCAACCATTGGCTCCCCCTAGCATTCAAGCAACATGGACCTATCACTTTCACACCTTTTGTCACTAGAATTGCTAGAAAGGTTGGCGCTCTCCATAGAGCTAGAACAGATTGTCTCCCTAGTGCTTCTTTGCTAGGGAAATATCACTTTTGGCAAGCCCACCTTTTGAAGGAAGAGAACAATAGGTTCTACATGCTTTATCCGGCGCAAGATGCAGAGTTAGAATTGCCTAACCCCGAGCTCACCATCAATGGTAAAAAGAACTTTCTGTACAATTGGCAAGCTCCTGTGCAGCGTGCACAACATAGTGTTTTAGGGGATAGACCACGAGCAAGAGCTCCTCGAACAGGTGCTTCGGGAAGCTCTCAATACCAATGGGAGCAACCACAGTACCCTGAATTTACTAGCTCGTCAACACACTATACTAGCTCATCCCATGAAGAGTTTGAACCATCCAATCCTTATGGGATGGGAAGTTACTATCAACCCCATGAAGGCATAGGAACTTCACGTTCTGCCCGATTCACATCATATAACTTTCCGGGGTTGGAAGGTGACATGCAATACTTGGCTGCAAACGCTTATGAGACCAACATGCGAATCCAAGAAATACAAGCAGTCATAAGGGATAGGCAAGAATGGCAGCAACAAACATCGGAGCAACTTCAGACAAACCTGTCCATGATGGATCAACTGTTCGGCCACTTCAACATCGACTATCAACCGCCACAGTGAATGTCATCCAAGCTTAAGTCTTGCAAAGACCTAAGCTTGGGGAGGTACGTGAAGCAAGGTACGCCAATTGTCCTACCCTCTCTTCCTATTTTTTTTAAGTTGTTTTATTTCCTTTATATATTATAACAAAATCCAAAATGATTTTTAGTTTCCATAATGTTTAAGAAAACCCAAAAATATTTTTCACTTTCAAGGAAAACCATAAATTTTTGCAAAACTAAAAAGAATAAAAGGATTTCCCTTTCCAATTAAAATTGAGAACTTGGTCTCTACCTTGCCAATGGAAATGATGAATAGTTGCTCTGTTAGCTCCCTGTGAGTCTCAAGTACACAACCTCTACTCTTCATTTTGGTGGGTAATGGTAGACCGGCATAATGATAAAGCTAGTCTCTCTATGTTTTGGTTGGAGCAAAATGGCAAATAAACACCAAGTCTAGTTGTTGGAATTCATGATATAGCATGTTTTGATGAGTCTATGATCTCCTCATGATTAGAGTCCAATGAATTCTTTCAAAACCATGCTGCAATAAAACCTCCTACTTGGTGTAGTTCTTCCCTATGATAGAAAAAATTCCTACCAAGGCCAGATATTAATTGTGAACCCACTTTTATGCCTTCCATGTATGCCTTGAATTTGGTTAGGATTTGATCCTTATGAGGGACTTGCACTTTCAAAGCCAACCATTTTCCTTGGTGTTAACTTTGAGTTCTCAAACAATCATACTTGGTTACGCGGTTTCCACATTGGATTCAAGCGTCCACTTCACCAAGCATGTTAGCTAAAAATCTCTCCTTTGCGAAAACCTTGATCCTACAAGAAAGATTTTGGTCCTCCCAAAATAAATGCTCAGAAAAAGATTGCAAAAATATTTGAACCATTGAACTAACTTTCCTATACTATGAGAGCTGAAAAAAAAATGAGAAAAATTTTCAGCTCTCGTAGATGTACAAATGTCAAGTTTCATTCTTTGAGCAAAATAAAGGACCATCCTTTCTCTCTGGTGAGGACATCACTCCTAAGGATACATGCAACACTCCTCCAATTTTGGACTTGCAAGGTCCAATGACTAGAGCTCGTGCACGATGACTAAATTTAGAGGTGAGCTCGTTCCTACGTTCTTCATTATATGTCACTTTTGAGAATGGTTTGCTACCTAATGATTATATTGTAATTAGGAACCATGGAGAGGACCAGGAGATGATGGGAGAAGGACTTGGAGACGTGGAGGAGCAGCAAGGACGTGGAAGCCAAGGTGGAGGCCCAACCAAAACCGACTTCGAGTCTGTTTCGGGGCTGAGGACCAGTCTGCACTAAAACGGATGCCCAAGACGCATACGGACTCGGATTTGGACGTTCAACATATGCACGGAAAGATAAGAAGAATACCTTTCCAATGCGGCCAGTATCATATCAAAATTCATCAGGAGTCATTGGGAATCATCGAAACAAGATAGAATACAGAATCTGTTTCGGTGTTGCGTCGCCTGTTTTTGTGTGCTGTTTTTGATGCTTTACGAGATGCACGTTTATTTGGTAACCTTGAGAAGTGCATCTTTTGCACAGATCGAGTCTCTTTTCTTGGCTATGTTGTGACTCCACAGGGAATTGAGGTGGATGAGTTGAAGATTGAAGCCATAAAGAGCTGGCCTGTACCAAAAACTATCACACAGGTGAGGAGTTTTCTTGGTCTTGCAGGTTTCTACCGCCGCTTTGTCAAAGATTTCAGCACCATTGCTGCACCTTTGCATGAGTTGACAAAGAAGGGCATTGATTTCCATTGGGGTAAGGTACATCATGAGTCTTTTGATGCTTTGAAGGATAAACTTACACATGCACCATTGCTCCAATTACCTAATTTTGATAAGATTTTTGAGCTTGAATGTGATGCTAGTGGTATAGGCATTGGTGGTGTTTTGATGCAAGATAGTAAACCTATTGCATACTTTAGTGAGAAAAATACTGGGCCTGTTTTGAATTACTCCACGTATGATAAGGAATTGTATGCACTTGTACGTTGTTTAGAGACGTGGCATCATTATTTGTTGCCCAAAGAATTTGTTATTCATTCTGATCATGAATCACTTAAGTATATTCGTTCTCAATGTAATTTGAACCGTAGACATGCTAAATGGATTGAGTTTATTGAGTCTTTTCCTTACATTATTAAACAAAAGAAAGGGAAGGATAATGTGATCGCTGATGCTTTATCTAGGCGCTATACTTTATTGTCTCAACTTGATTGTAGAATTTTTGGACTTCAGGCAATTAAAGAACAATATGCTGCTGATGTTGATTTTAAGGATGTATTGCTGCATTGTAAAGAAGGTTGTGCATGGAATAAATTTGTGTTGAATGATGGATTCTTGTTTAGAGCTAACCGCCTATGCATTCCAGTTGGTTCCATTCATCTTTTGTTGTTACAGGAGGCGCATGGAGGTGGATTGATGGGTCATTTTGGTGCCAAGAAGACGAAGGATATTTTGGCCACACACTTCTTTTGGCCAAGGATGAGGAAAGATGTTGAGCGCTTTGTTGCTCGCTGCACTACATGTCAAAAAGCTAAGTCTCGCTTGAATCCACATGGTTTGTACATGCCACTTCCTATTCCTTCTATTCCTTGGGTGGATATTTCTATGGACTTTGTTTTAGGACTGCCTATGACTAAGAGGGGGAGTGATAGTATTTTTGTTGTTGTGGATAGATTTTCTAAGATGGCACACTTTATACCATGTCATAAGACTGATGATGCTAGTTATATTGCTGATCTCTTTTTCAAAGAAATTGTTCGTTTGCATGGTATGCCTTCTACTATTGTTTCAGATCGTGATGCAAAATTCTTGAGTAACTTTTGGCGCACGCTTTGGAATAAGTTGGGTACAAAGTTGTTGTTTTCTACAACTTGTCACCCACAAACTGATGGACAAACTGAGGTGGTGAACCGCACATTGGGTACTATGTTGAGAGCTATTTTGAAGAAAAAATTGAAGCAATGGGAAGAATGTTTGCCTCATGTTGAGTTTGCATATAATCGGGCAACACATTCTACTACCAAGGTAAGTCCTTTCAAAGTAGTGTATGGTTTTGATCCCCGTACTCCACTTGATATACTTCCTCTACCTATTCATGACAGAGTTCATGTTGATGCTAAGGAACGTGCTGAATTTATTTTAAAAATGCATGAGACCACTAGACTTAGCATTGAAAAGATGAATGACAAGTATAAAATTGCTGGTAGTAAAGGTAGAAAAGAAGTAAAACTTGATGTAGGAGATTTAGTATGGTTACAGTTGAGAAAAGATAGATTTCCAGATTTGAGAAGATTAATGATCCTGATGGTCCATTCAAAATAATTGAGAAGATTAATGATAATGCATACAAACTTGAGTTGCCTCCCGAGTTCGGGGTTAGTCCTACTTTTAACATTTCAGATTTGAAACCATACTTGGGAGAAGAGAATGAGCTTGAGTCGAGGATGACTCCACTTCAAGAGGGGGAGGATGATGAGGACATCACTCCTAAGGATACATGCAACACTCCTCCAATTTTGGACTTGCAAGGTCCAATGACTAGAGCTCGTGCACGACGACTAAATTTAGAGGTGAGCTCGTTCCTACGTTCTTTATTATATGTCACTTTTGAGAATGGTTTGCTACCTAATGATTATATTATAATTAGGAACCATGGAGAGGACCAGGAGATGATGGGAGAAGTACTTGGAGACGTGGAGGACCAGCAAGGACGTGGAAGCCAAGGTGGAGGCCCAACCAAAACCGACTTCGAGTCTGTTTTGGGGCTCAGGACCAGTCTGCACTAAAACGGATGCCCAAGATGCATACGGACTCGGATTTGGACGTTCTACATATGCACGGAAAGATAAGAAGAAGACCTTTCCAATGCCACCGGTCTCATATCAAAATTCAACCGGAGTCATCGCGAATTGTTGAAACAAGGGAGAGTCCAGAATCTATTTTGGTGTTGTGTCGCCTGTTTTTGGCCTTTGGGCTTTGTATCTAGTTGAGCCCAAGTAGGGGTGCATCCAGAGGGTCTTGCACGACCCTAGGGTCTTCATATACAGCCGCCACCGCACCATTAGGGTTTGGGTTTTGCTTATATTATTCTGTTCATAACAGTTTCACCGTCATCACGGTTTGTGAGACCCCAACTTTGTGAGATTCATAATACATCTGCAATTGTGTTGCTTTCTTCTCTGTTCATGCTTGTGTTCTTGATTCGCAGGTAGGGATTAGCCTTCTCGGTGAGGTCAATCATTTTAGGACGGTTGACAACCAGAGGAGACGTCGTGCTGCGATTGCGGGGTTTAGAACGTGCTGTTCTGAAGCCGGATCGATTTGTGTGTCGCCTCCGACCAAATCAACGTATCTAAAACCTTTCGAAAGATTGGGAACCCTTGTCCACATCACTCTCTAGCACAAAAAATCCAATCTTTGTTAAAGATTTTTGCTATTTTGCTAGTCCACTCCTTCGTGTGAGTCCATTCTCTCCCTCTCCCTTGGACATTGTTTCCAAATGGTTGGAATGAGAAAGTGCAAAGTCTTTTCGCTAGGACCATCTCTTGACTTAACAAAATATGCATATTAGATATGTCATCCTACCAAGCTCCACATATAAAGCCAAATTTCATAGAGTATGATGAGCACTTGGTGAGGAAATACACTTTTTAAGAGATGAGAGTCATAGTGAAAAATTGCACCAAGAGGGAAATTTTCAATCTTATGCAACATTTCAAAAACTTTGGACTCATGGTCATGTAGGAGGTTGAGTGACAAAAATCTAAACTAGTTGTTCTGAGTTCCAACCGCTCATGACAAGGTTATAAAATGCCTAAGAGCCCCACATGCAAAGAGAAAGACTTAGTGATCAATTGTGAAGTCAAAAAATTTACTTTGCAAAGAGCCCCACTCCGCCCTGTGTGCCCTCGTCAAAAAATTCAAAAAAAATGGGAAAAAATAGAAAAAAAATTGTGAAGTCAAAAATAGCGCTTTCGGTGAAACTTTGAGATTTTGGCTACCCTTTGTTTTCCCTGTGTTTGAGTTGAAACTTCTTGTGGTTCCTTCCTTTGTGTTCCGCTATCATAGAAAAATAATTGAAAAACCATACAAAAAAATCAAGATTTTGATTTGCACCCCCCCCCCCCCCGCCCTGAAAATTCTATGTCTGTGAAGTCTGTTTTGTTCCTTGCTCACTTTGCCATTGTTCTTTGCCATTGTTCTTGCTATCACAACTGTTTTTGGAACACGATTCTTTTGCCAGCAATTAGGACACTGCTTTGGACATTTATTTAGTGCTACTATCTGTTATTGAATTGTGTTCCATTGACATACATATTAGCCTTCCAAGCTATACATATTGCAGCACAGGTTTCTTCCTTGCAACTGTTACACCCAAGCTCAACTACAGATTGTGTCGACCTATTTGGCTTTCGTAAGAACACTTGCAAGATTGTGATACATTGCTTCTGATATTGTTTTCCACTTTCGACACCCTCTGCTGCCTGCTAGTTGATAGGGCTAATCTTTTTGTTTAGTCTTGTCTTTTGCTTTTCACCATGTCAGAGAAAGGGAAAGGGACACCTGGAGAGTTGGGGTCCCCTACAGACTTCAATGATTGCGTCTCCAAGGCCGAGCTCACGAAGCTTCTTGCGGACCAATGTACATTCATGGAAACGAAGTTTGCCAAGTTGATGGGTCACATCAACACTGTTGTCCACCGTATTGAGGATGTTGAACGACGACCTCCACCTCAATGAGCTGCTGCTGATGATGAGTTTGACCGTGATGCAGACCGCCTTCACCGTAATCGACATGGTATGGGAGGTAATAACAATCGTGGTAATACTGATACTTTTGTTAAGCCCAAATTTAACATACCACCTTTTGCCGGTAGTGCTGATCCTGAAGCACACTTAGATTGGGAACTTGATGTTGAACAGAAATTTAATTCTCATTTAGTTCCCGCTGAGCATAGAGTTAGACTTGCTACTAGTGAGTTTATAGGTTTTGCTCTCTTTTGGTGGAATGATCTTTGCAATACTAATGCTGCTATACCTGCCACTTGGCCTGTTTTGAAACAACGCATGAAATCTCGTTTTGTTCCTCCTTATTACCAATGTGATTTACGTTTGAAATTACAATCTTTAACACAAGGTAGTAAAACAGTAGAAGAATATTATCAGGAATTGCTTATTGGTTTAGCATGTTGTGATATACATGAAGATGATGTTGAAACTAGTGATAGATTTTTTGGTGGTTTGAACCGTGATATCGAGAATATTGTTGACTATAAAGAGTGGAATAGGTTCAGCCAATTGTATCATATTGCTCTTAAAGCTGAACGAGAAGTACAGGGACGCCTTCCACAACAATCTTGCAGGTCCAACACTGAGCAATATCTCCAGCAATGCACTGGAGTAGAGAACTTGAAGAGTCATGTTGCTAAGACACCAGCAACAACTTTTCCACTTGCGCCTACTTCTGCAGCGCAATCGTCTAGTGTGCAGCACCAACATCAGAAGAAGGTTACTACTTCCAGTACTAGGAGTGGCTCCTCCACCACCATTATTTGCCACCGCTGCAAGGGCATGGGACATGTCATGAAGGAATGCTCTAGTCGTCGTGCTTTCATCGCTACCGCTGATGGGTATGAATGTTCTAGTGATGTTGAAGATGAATTTGCTTGTATGCCTAACCATGTTGCAGATTCGACGGAGGAGCAGGAGACTACCGCCATTGATTCTATTGCTGCCACCGCGGGCTTTCCTAGCCTCATTGTACAGCGTGTGTTGACCACTCGGGTGGGACAAGAGGAAGAACAACAACGTAACAATTTATTCTACATGTACCTCATTGTTGCGGACCACCGTGTTCTTACCATCATTGATACTGGGAGCTGTAACAACTTGGTAAGTTCTGATTTGGTAAGCAAACTTGGCTTGACCACGCATGCACTACATCAGCCCTACCACATCAAATTGTTCAACAGTAGTGGTACGGCACAGGTAACTCGATCAGCATGCATACACCTTTCAGTAGGTTCTTATCAAGATTTTGCTGATTTTCATGTTGTACCTATGCAAGCATGTTCGCTTTTATTAGGCCGTCCATGGGAATATGATACGGATGCTGCCCACCATGGTAGAACTAATACATATACATTCGTGCATAAGGACAAGAATATTACTTTGCGTCCGTTATTGCCTGCTGATATTAGAAATCATTTTAAACTGCTTGCTGAAAATACTGAGAATAAACATGATAACAAACAACTTTCTGATGATAAACATAAGGCTATTCAGTTAAAGGGAGGTGTTTTTCTTGTTATGACATCTACTGTTACTGATCTTTGTGATAATCATGACGCACCTTGCTATACTATGCTTTGTCACGATATATCTTCTATCGATGATCATGTATATTGTACTTTGCATTCTGCTAGTACTAACCTTTTGCAGGAGATTGATGCTGAGATGGAGTCGAGGGCGACTCCAATCCAAGAAGGGGAGGATGATGAGTACATCACCATGCTGGATACGTGCATATCATGGTCTTCCCCAAGTTACAAGTTGTCACCAACTCGGTCGCCACGTTCGTCTCGGATTCAGCCGACACCTCTTCACGGTTTTGATGATATCTCCCACATCCGATGTCCAAACGAGGCGTTCTTTGATGCATTGGAAAGGGGACGACGATGCCATCGTTTTGGTTCTGGTCCTAGCTCCAGAAGGCTTGTGAGTCATAATATGTGACCATGACAAGGTGCTATGCCACCTATTTTGGGCCAACTTGGCCATGTATCGTGTCGAGCCTTAAGCCCATGTTGTGGGCGCCCCCCCTGGTCACCCCCAACCCTAGGACGTCTTTGTTTCCTACATATACTTAGTAGCCACCGTATTTTAGTTTCGGGTTTTGTTTAGTTCAGTTTTCCATAGAGAAACTTGATCGAATTATTGTAACTGTGGCGACAAGTCCTTTTACAGTAATCCAGGGCCCCTGTTCTTGTTCTACACCACTGTGGCGATTAGTCCTTTTGTATTCAGAGCTTGAACCTTTTCTTGTGATTCACTTCATCCATATTTGCAATTTTAGATTGCGTGTCTATCCTCTCTTGCTTGTGTTCTCGATTTCGCTTGCAGGAACAATCAAGTTGTGCTTAGTGTAACGGTTGCGGGGTTGGATCGTGTCTGATTCAAGCCGGGTCGTTGACGCCGAGTTCCCCAAATTCGAGTTTATCCCCTTACCTCTCAGAAGATTGGGCCATATTTACATCACGTTTGTTGTCCTGTCTGCCAAAGGAATATTGATCGCTTGTATCTAGACAGGGATCATGCCTACAGGCATCAAAGGGATGTGGATCGGAGAATCCAGGATGCAATCAAGATGAATGAAGTGGACTACACTTTTCTCATAAGGAATATAAGACGGATTTTCCGAGTCTTGAATAGGCATGGTTTGAATGATTAGTGTGCTTAGTTTCTTCTATTGCAATGAGGACATTTCAAATTTTGAGTATGGGGGAAGGGCTTTGCCATTACTCATAGTTTTTTAAGTTTTTAAGTGTTTTTGAGTTTACTTTCTTGTTTGTTATTCATATGTTTTCTTATTTTCAGTTTGTGTGTGCTTAAGAGAGTCATGAGTCAATTGAGAGTTCTTCAAGGTCTTTTATGTAGTTTAAATTATTGCATTTTCTTTAATAAAGTTAATATCGATTGTCAAATTGAAAGTGCCCTATACTATTTATCTTGTCTTTTTGATGAACAGTTGGTTGATTACTTGAATTAGTTGGTTACCACTTAACTTTTGAGCTTTGTATTTATGAAAAATTCTCTCGACTCATCATAAGCTAAAGCAAAAGCAAGGTCTAAATATGCCTACAATAGTCGAGTGAATGAGAACAAGCTACATATTTAAACTAGTTAGATTGTAAGTAACTTTGTCAACCTTTTTACCCATGATTTCGACCAAGTTAGGAAAGGATGATCTATTTGTTTATCTCTGTATTTCTAGCCATTCTCATCCATTTAAATTCATTGCTATCATGGAAACCATACATCTTTGTTTCTCCCTCCTCCTTGATACAACCTATATTCTTAGTAAAGGGGAATTCAGAAAACTTTTGCTGCTGGTACAAGATAGAAATTGCTGATTATATCAGGAATAGAAAAAGAGAGAAAGAAAGAAAAAAATAGACCACACCAATCGGTGTGACGCTTGCACCGATCGGCACCGTAAAAAAAGGGAAAAAGAGATAAAGAGAAAAAAGAAAAAAAAGATTCCCTGAGAAGCAGTAAGGTCATTAAAGAGAGCAGCTTTCTGATTATTTCCAATTCATTATCATTGTTCTCATTGAAACATCTTCCTATAACTCCTCTTCTCCATTAAAGTTCTTTTCCAAAAAAAATCATTCTTAGCAGGCATGATTGAGCACATTGTTGACATGGTTAACCTGATCGTTTAATATAGGTACATAGCCCTCCAAGATCCACATATAATCCTTGATTAGATAGGAGAGGGAAGGAAATACACATGAGAGATCTAGAGAAGACCAAATGCTTGATGTTTGATGCTAAAGATGAGTCAAGGAGAACTAAAATTGTTTTTGAAAAGGTTTTGTGGTAATTTGATCAAATTCAAGTATGAAATATGAGAGAAAATCTTTGTGGTGGAATAACAAGTAAAAATGATAATTGAGATTGATTGCATGAGAGATAATGTGAAGATTCTTGCTACATATTTGATTTTATATTGCTCGAGGACTAGCAATGATTTGAGTGTGGGGGAACTGTTGGTGGTTTCTAGCTACCCATTTTATCTACCAAAAAGGGATGTTTTACGTCGTTATTTGATGGTTTAGACTAACAATTAAACCCATATTTGCATATATTTGTGGTTGTCCTGTTTTGGATGTAATTATAGAAAATAGGTGTAAAACAAGGTAATTATGGATAAGGAACCAAAGAGCAACGAAGTTGGGCCAGATGTTGGGTCGCGCCGATCGGCTCCAATGCCGCGCCGATCGGACCAGGAGGAAAAGATGATGAAGACAAACCCAAGACTGGCAAAGACGAAGGCCCGACCCAGTATGAGTTAGAGTCACTGGAGGTTGACCTAATCCCGTCGAGTATAAAGGAAGATAACTATCAAGAGCCAAGGGGCAACCAAAGAGACGACAATCGCAACATTGAGTTGTTAGAGCTAGGGTTCCAGGATATTGGTGGCGGAGGTGGGTCAACATCAATGAGAACCACCAGAAGGGAGGTCACGCCGGTCGGTGCGACGCTTGTGCCGATCGGCTCGTGCGCGTTCCAGTGCTCTCTCTCATCCCTCTGCTATGTCTAGCGGAAGGATGAGTGAGTAGTCTCATATTCTCTTCTCTGGTCATGTAACTCTCATACTCATTGATACTCTCTTGATGAATTTAATCTATGTGATGAACTTAATTGTGCATCTAGTTCTATTAGTGTATAGGCCAATACAGTTGTGCCCATTGCATAGTGCAAGAAACCAGTGGGGAGCTAATAGCCTCTATAGTGACAGCCAGGGTGAACCAAACCAGCATGTCTTGTAGAATATTAGTGTGGGACATATGTACTTGGGATACCTAACCACTCGGCTATATGGCCAAGTGGGCCGGGGGCTCAGTTATGATGTACTTGGCCCAGAAGATATTTACTTAGATATTTGTTTGAGTAAGCAGCAAGTTAGGTTAGCAGATATGTTGATAGATAGAATCTGTTGTAACCGACTAAAAGATTACCATGTAAACCTCTGCCCTTCAGATACATAAGGAGGGCAGAGGGTCATCGACAAACGAGAGACTCGTATTGGAACCCCAATTCCAGTGCGAACCCTAGCAATACAGAAACACCATACAGGACGTAGGGTTGTTATCCTTCGGGAGGCCCGAACCTGTATAAACCCTGTGTCTTGTGTCCATCTATCTTTCATACTCATACGCATACCTAGATCTATTATCGAGAATATCTCTTGACAGTTGGCGCGCCAGGAAGGGGCAGTGTTGAGTTCCACTCCGTTGAAATAGATGGCTTTCGTCGACATCAAGTTCCGCCCGGGAGAAAAGATCCACTTTGGCACCATCAGCTTCGTGGCCGATCAAAGCGGGGACCTTGTCAAGCAAGATCAGAGGACCCTCCCGGCGGTTGTCGTGCCTTCAAACCCAGGCGTCAGCAGAGCTTCGGCAGTCAATCGGACCTATTCGGCCGATTGGTTCCCACTCGGCCTCAACAACGCGGCGATGACTCTCCAAAGGGAAACCCTCCCAGGCCCTTGCTCAACGTTGCTCACAACAAACCGATCAGCAACCTTGGCCGACTCGGACCTCACTATGGTCGATCTCCCAGCTTTTCATACGAATCAGTCGGATGAAGATCCCAATTTTTTCTATGAATCAAGATTAGTAGTAACAATCGGCCTTGAAAATGAGTTAGTTCTAGACTTGATCGAAGGGCCGAGGGATTCGGAAAGTTGCTCGTCGGATTATCACGAGGTGTTCATGGTGGCACCTGCCGCCCAAGGAGGCACTAATGGAGAAACATCGGCGATAGCTGCCGCACGAGCAAATGCACAGCCCCGCGAGGGACAGGAAACTGATCCTGAGGACGATGACCCAGACGCCGCCACTCCCCCGCTACGATGGTCGGACACTCGGCAGGGCTACCGGGTTGTGCAAAATCTGGACATAGGTGACGCCACCTTAAAATTCGATGGCGAAGACGTCTTCAAAACTCCACAGCACAACTTCACGGCTGCGGCGGCCCTCTTGAGCTCCATAGAGCCCTTGCTCCAAGTCACTGCAGAATTGACACCTTAGGTCAACCAGTTAAAAGCGCACATCAGGGCTGCAACAGTACTGGAGCTGCATGCAGCACAATCAACAGCAGGCAAGACAATATCCGAGCTGCCAGTTCGGTACCCAACCAGGAATGAAGGGACCAATAGCGCACTAACCAGCAGGCAACTCCACCGACCGCATCAAGGCGAAAGCCCATTGTGGACTACCATGATCGGCATCCAGACACCGACCTACGCAATGGTATACCGCCATGCGATGCGCGGGTTGGATTGGACAGCAGATACCAAGAGAGGGACAATGAGGCCCGCCGAGAATATGACGATGAATGACATCGTCGTGGTTTCGTTGACAATCGGTACTACGAGCGCAATAATAGAAGAGAGCTGCCCAGAGACGATCGGTGCCACGATCGACGGGATGAGGGTCGCCACGAGGATAGATTCCGCCGAGAAGCTGGTCGCAAGCTGGAGCGAACCCCCATCCTAGAAGACTATGACGATGAGGCTGGCATTCGAGCCTTCACTCGGGAGCTTCGGACCGTCAGTTGGCCGGTTGGTTTCAAGCCAGTCGGCATCGAAAAGTATGACGGCAAGACGGATCCGCATGACTGGCTTCATGTCTACTCAACCGCCATACGTGCACTTGGCAGTGACAGTTTTGTCATGGCCAACTATTTGCATGTATGTCTGGCTCCAGCAGCCAGAACCTGGCTCACTAGTCTATCCGACAATTCGATAAGTTCTTGGGTAGAGCTTTGTCGGCAGTTCACCGCCAACTTTCAAGCTACCTTCGACAGGCCAGGGAATCATTGGGAACTCGCCCGGATCAAGCAGTGGGATCGGGAGCCGTTGTGAGAGTACATCCAACGCTTCTGCTGAGTCAAGAATACCATCCCTAATATCACAGATGCTCAAGTCGTTGCCGCCTTTCAAAGTGGACTTTGTGATGACGACTTGATCAAGAAGATCAGCAGGTTGGATGCCGCTGGAGGGTTGTCAACCAAGGAACACTTCACCATGGCTGACAGATATGTGGCCGGCAACTCGGCTTTGTTCCAAGTCCGCCAATACAAAGACGAGGCACCCTGGAGCCGTAATCAGCCAGGACCGTCCGACCAAAACAAGGAAGGCGACAGGATGCGCAAGCAAGACCGGACGGTGGCCAACATGGAGCGCCCCACCAGGAAGAAACAAGTCACTTAGGATGACTTTGACAAAATGCTTGATGATCCTTGTCTGTTATAGGACGGTGCTCACAAAGCCAGGGAGTGCTTTAAAATGAAGATTCACGCATCATGCCTTGAAAGTCTACAAAGACCGCCCCTGGATCCCCACGGGCGGCAGAAAAAATTCGGATAAGGACAACCAAGATGAGGATAAGGAGGAATTTCAGGATCCCGAATGCGAGGTCAACTATATCTGTGGCAGGTCGACGACAGATTCGAAGCACCAGCAGAAGATCCTATACAGAGAGGTCCATTCGGTCTCACCAGCGGTCCTTCATTACTTATGCTGGTCTGAGGTTCCAATTACCTTTGATCGGTCAGACCACCCGAATTATATCCCCAGAACCGGGAAATACCACTTAGTACTGACGTCGACTGTCAACCGAGTTCGGCTGAATAGGGTCCTGGTGGACGACGGCAGTAGTTTGGACATCCTCTTCGTGAAAACTTTCAAGGAGCTCGGCATACCTTTGACTGACCTCTAGCCTAGCCGATCGCCGTTCCATGGCGTCATCCCTGGCATGCAGACAGTTCCTCTGGACAAATCACTCTGCCAGTGACTTTTGGCACTCGAGAGAATTACAGGACTGAGCGCATCACCTTTGAGGTTGCCAGCCCTGATTCTACATACCACGCCATCATAGGGCGGCCATCCATCGCCAAGTTCATGGCCATACGTCATTACCCATATATGATGATGAAGCTGCCAGGACCAAATGGAGTCATTTCACTTCGTTCATATGTCCGGACATCGTACGACTACGACAACGGTAGTTGTGAGTTGATAGAGAAGAAGGTGGCGGCATCAGAGCTAGCTGAGTTTAAGGCAGCAATCATAACAATGGAAGAGGCCATGCTCGACCCACCCCCAAGAAGGCACTAAAGGCTATGGTGCAGACGGATGCTGTGGATTCCAAGAAGATTCATCTAGATGATATTGATGTATCCAACACCACCAATATTGGGGTCAATTTAGGTGACAAATAGGAAAGCATGCTCATCCTTTTCCTTAGAGATAATAAAGACACATTTGCATGGAAACCTTCTGATATGCCCGGTGTTCCAAGGGAAAAGGCTGAGCATAAACTTCACGTTCGAGAAAATGCCAAGCCCGTAAGGCAGCGACTTAGACAATTTTCGCAGGACCGAAAGGACGCGATTAGATAAGAAATAGGCTGACTGCTAGTAGCCGGTTTTATTAAGGAAGTATTTCACCCCGACTGGTTAGTCAACCCAGTCGTGGTGCGAAAGAAGAATAAGGAGTAGCGAATGTGTGTGGATTACACCGGCCTTAACCAAGCCTGCCCGAAAGATCCGTTCACCCTCCCTCGTATTGATCAGGTGGTCGATTCAACGGCTGGATGCGCTTTGTTGTGTTTCTTAGACGCCTATTCTGGGTACCATTAGATCCTCTTAAGTAAATCCGACCAGCTTAAGACTTTGTTCATTACACCATTCGAAGCTTTTTGTTACATAACAATGCCCTTTGGTCTAAAAAACACTGGCGCCACCTACCAGCGAACCATGCAACGATGCCTGGACAGCTAGATAGGAAGAAACATCGAGGCCTACATGGACGATGTGGTGGTCAAAAGCCGGCTCCCCTCCGACTTGATATCCGACTTGGACGAAACATTCGGGAACCTTCGCAAATACAACATGAAGCTTAATCCAGAAAAATGTGTCTTCAGCGTCCCGTCGGGAAAATTACTCAGTTTTCTAGTGTCACATAGAGGCATTGAAGCAAATCCAGAAAAGGTAAACGCCATATTACAAACGGGACTCCCTCATTCGCAAAAGGACATTCAAAATCTAACCGGCTGCATGGCTGCACTCAGTCGGTTCGTGTCATGACTCGGCGTCCGGGGACTACCTTTTTTCCGGCAACTCAGGAAACAAGAATCATTCGTTTGGAACGATGATGCACAGAAGGCTCTGGACGACTTTAAGGCCTACATCAGCGGTCCTTTGATTCTAACCCCCCCCCCCAAAGAGCCAAAGGAACCTTTGCAGCTGTACATCCCCACAGCCATACACGTGGTCAGCACCGTGCTGGCGGTGGAACGGGTGGAAGATGGCAAGGCTCAAAAGGTGCAACGGCCGGTTTACTTCGTCAGCGAGGTCTTATTGAAATCCAAGGTACGGTATTTTCAGCTTCAGAAGTTAGTTTATGCATTACTGATGACATCTAGGAAGTTGAAGCACTACTTTGAGGACCATCCAATCGAGGTCCATACATCATTCGGTTTGGGTGAGTTGCTCCACAACCGAGAAGCAACCGGAAAAATAGCCAAGTGGGCCATCGAGCTCGGATCATACGATATTACCTTCAAACCTCATGATGCGATCAAAGGTCAGGCTCTGTCCGACTTCGTAGGCGAGTGGATAGAATGTGAATTACCACCCGCCACGCAAGAACTAAGCTATTGGACAATGACGTTTGACGGTTCCTTACAACTGGAAGGTGCCGGAGCAAGGGTCGTATTGACATCCCCTGACGGTGCTAAGTTGCGGTACATTCTCTGAATGCAATTCCGCGTGTCTAACAACGCTGCAGAGTTTGAAGTCTTGTTACACAGGCTTCGGACAGCTGTGTCACTCAGCGTCCAAAGATTAAGTGTCTCTGGTGATTCGACATTAGTAATTAACCAAGTCACAATGGAGTGGTATTGTTCCCATGAGAGCATGACAGCCTATTGCACTGAATTTCGGAAGGTAGAAGATAAGTTTGATGGCATCGAGTATAAACATGTCCTCCGCAAATATAATGAAGAGGCGGACGAACTGGCCAAGCTTGGGTCCAGCAGATCTAAAATACCTGATGGAGTATTCCTCAATTATTTACACAAGCCATCTGTACTACCCTAGCAAATTGTGGTGCAGTCGGCACCAAAGCAAGGAGCAACATCTCAAGTAGCTGTCATCCAAGTAGATTGGCGCACTCCATTTACTGAATATCTAGACTGAGGTACGTTACCGACCGATAAAGACGAAGCCCTCCGAGTTATTCGTAAGTCCCGGTCATACTGTGTGGTCGACCACCTCCTGTACAAGCAAAGCCCACATGGGATATTGATGAAATGCTTGTCATGAGATGAGGGCATAGCTATACTAGGAGAAATTCATACCGGCATATTTGGGAATCACGCGGGCCCATCTACGATTGCGGCCAAAGCAATGAGGCAAGGATTTTACTGGCCGACCGCTTGTGCTGACGCCAAAGACATCATCGGGAAGTGTGAGGGCTACCAGTTCTTCGCCCGCCAGATGCATGTACCCGCCACTGAGCTTCAAAACATACCAATAACCTGGCCATTTTCAGTGTGGTGTTTGGATATTGTTGGACCTTTCATGAAGGCTCAAGGAGGCTTCACTCACCTATTTGTGGCGGTGGACAAATTTTCTAAATGGATTGAAGCAAAACCAGTCGGCAAAATTTCGACGAAGAAGGCCATCAAATTTATGACCGAAATAGTCAGTCGGTTTGGTGCCCCATACAAGATCATTACTGACAATTGTAGTCAATTCACGATAGAAGAGTTTAAAGAGTTCGTGGACTGGGTGGGCTTCAAGATCAGTTACGCTTCAGTTGCCCATCCGCAGAGTAATGGCCAGGTTGAGAGGGCAAACGGCCTCCTGTTGTCTAGAATTAAACCTCGTATATTTGATTGATTGGAAAAGTATGCTCAGTGTTGGGTTCAGGAGTTACCATTGGTGCTGTGGGGTCTTAGAACCAATGTAAGTCACGCCACGGGACACTCTCCCTTCTCTTTGGTTTATGGTTGAGAAGCAATGTTACCAACTGAGGTGTTATTCGCCTCCCCACGTGTGGTAGCATATGAAGAACAAACCTCCAACAGCCATATGCGTGATGACCTTCTATTTCTAGAAGAACAACGAGACGCCACATTGGTTCGGTTGGCGAAATATCAACAAAGCCTATGGCATTATCATGACAAGAATGTTCGATCACGGGGTTTTTCGGTCGGCGATTTAGTTCTGAAACAAGTCCAATCTATGGTTGGTAAGCACAAGCTCTCTCCCTTCTCTTTGGTTTATGGTTGAGAAGCAATGTTACCAACTGAGGTGTTATTCGCCTCCCCACGTGTGGTAGCATATGAAGAACAAACCTCCAACAGCCATATGCGTGATGGCCTTCTATTTCTAGAAGAACAACGAGACGCCACATTGGTTCGGTTGGCGAAATATCAACAAAGCCTATGGCATTATCATGACAAGAATGTTCGATCACGGGGTTTTTCGGTTGGTGATTTAGTTCTAAAACAAGTCCAATCTACGGTTGGTAAGCACAAGCTGTCGGCTCCATGGGAAGGACCTTTTATTATAAAGGAAGTCACTCGGCCAGGTGCATACCGATTGATGCGCGAGGATGGGTCAGACCTTCAGAGTTCGTGGAACATATCACAACTACGTCATTTCTATGTTTAGTTTTCATAGCTTATTGTAATCTATTCATTTTATATCGTTTACATAGATATATATATATATATATATATATCATGGTCATGATGTTTTGAATTTATGATTTCTATGACATAATTGATGATATTGTATCAATCATGACTCCAATACTGACACTTGGTATCACCGCAACTCGTACATGTCGACCAAGAGGGTTACTTAGTCCCCAGGGTTCATGTCATCTGTTGTGGACCAAGGTAATTCTCCCGGTTCTCATATGCTTGACTGAGTGGGTTCTTAGTCCACATGGTTCATATCGGTTATTGGGAGCATTGTTTAGAGGGCTGACATGACTTGTCTATTGGTTGTGAGTGTTTAACACGAGTTCATACAATACATAAACAAAGTAGCACGACCCAAGAATTCATTACAACACTGGTAATGAATCTAGGCCCTAGCAGTCTACTGAACTAAGTTATACTACAATATTAGTAGTGCAATATAATATCCAGCAAAGTTTTACAAATCCTTACAGCTTTGGTAAGGGATCTAACTCTATCTGGTCAGCTAATACGTGAGCAGTTTTTTGTGCCTCGGCCACAAGAGATTCGTATTGCTCGTCAGAAAGGTCTTCATGGAAACCTTCTACAACCACATCCAGGTCTATGCTGGGATGTGAGATTTCACTATAGCCAGCACTTGAGCGTCGGCTAGTTCCACAACATATCACGCATGTTCTCTCACTCGGTCCGGAGCCTCCTGCAATCGAGGCAGCAAATCTCGGCACCGAGGGGGGTTTTCATCAGGGAAGATGTACTGAGCGACCACTTCCGCATCTTTTTGCACAGCTGCAAGAGACCATCGAAGGTTTTCATCACCCTCAATAAATTTCTTCTGTAAAATCTC
This sequence comes from Eleusine coracana subsp. coracana, assembly GCA_032690845.1. Lineage (NCBI taxonomy): Eukaryota > Viridiplantae > Streptophyta > Magnoliopsida > Poales > Poaceae > Eleusine > Eleusine coracana. Next base: position 18,326,079 of record CM064434.1, on the reverse strand, counting down.
ATAGGACCTTTTTGACCCTACAGAAACGCTATAATCACATATATCCAGACACATGTGAAATTGGTGATAAAGGTATTATGAAAACAATATTTACCTCTTAGACGTTTCTCCACATCTAATTTTTCAGCTTCGAGGGTGGCAACCTTTGCCTTGTAATCTTCCTTGAGCTTCTCAACTTCTTTGAAAGTATGTTGGAATTTGTTCAGCTCATCTATGGTTGTTTTGAAAATTCCTTCGGCTATGGATAGCTCAGCCTCTAGCTTTGTATTTTGCTCCCTCTGAGCCTTTATTGTCCCTTCAGCCTCTGTCATTTATGAACTTGTCAGTTTACAGAATAATCCCCATGTGTATAGGTATATCAGTTTTTACCTTCTGTTCTCTTTTTGCAATGGGCTTGGGATTCTTGCATAATTTTGAAGCTATCTTTAAGCTTCGCAAAGTTGTTTTTGACTTCTTTCGAGTCCTGGAGCTGCTTTTCTTAAGCTTTGATTTTCATTTTTTAAAGCCTGGATAGCCAAAGCAGATGACTCCATCTCCTTTATGCGTTCCTGCAATTTTGCGAACTTTGCGGCCGAGTTGGCGTCTTCTTTATGTTTTTGCATCAACGCTTGTGATACCTCTATAAGGGAAAGGTCAGATAATTGTGGCCGACAAATAGAATGTATAGTTCAGAATTTCCAGTTTTTGTACCATGTAGCTTAAATTGAAGTTCATCCACCTGGGATGAATGGGTTTTCAGATCACCCGAGAGGGGAACCACTTCAAGCCTTTCCTTTGCAAGCTGATCCTCTAGATCCACTACCTTTGTACAATATCTTTCTACAAGTTGCAACAGCTTGTTCTTGCTAGCCATATGGGATTTCAAGGCCTGCAGCAACATTAGGATGAAGCTGTGATAAACGGTAACAATGCTTAATTTTCTCTAAGTAGAAAAGCATAACTAGAACGAATTGTAAGCCTTTTCGGTGTACTCCTCAAAGGTCTTCAACTTGGCTAGTTCCGCCGACTCATCAAATCCGGCAATTGTGAATTTACCGGTATGGTATACTGACCTAGCAGGCAGGGCTTCTTCTAGATTGCCTTCTTTCACCACTCGGTGAGTGGGAGTAGGCGTGATATTTTCCTCCGGACCGATGGGATATTCGTAGGCCACATCTGGCATCTTCTCAAATACCAACGATGGTTCTTCTGGTTTGGTGGAAGCAGGAGTACTAGCAGTAGTGGCCATCTCCGGAGCATTTAGCTCTAGAACAGTGGGGGTCTTAGAATGGCTGGCCTCCGGTTGAGCATACTTTGGAGCATTCCTCGAAACACTTGGCTTCTTTGCCGAGTGCTCTGGAACATCATCTCTAGATGTCTTGTCAGATGGAGTAGCCTGGTCTTTTTCAGGAACTGAGCTTTGAGGTTGGGTTTCATGAGATGACGATGTCCCTGTTGACCTACCAAACAAATAAGGGTTACACAGACAGCTACTGGGAGGTTAAGAATCAAGTTATCCTACTTTGCTTACCTTGGGCGGCGTTTAAATTTTAAGCCTGACACCTTTGGTGGGGGGCTAGTCGGCCTTGGGGTTTCTGTCGTGCCCGTAGGCTCCTTGGTGGCGCCTGTCTTGCTCTTCTCACTCGGACGGACTTGTTCTTCTACAGGCTTTGCCTTATTATCTTCTTTCATGGTCTGCCGAGTGGCAGAGGTCTTTTCTGAAGCTGTCTTCTTAGCTTCTTCTTGTACTCTAGTTGTCCTTTCAGCTAGAGTCTCTTCTTCATCAGAATCTTCAATGTGTGCCTTGCATCGCTTGGGGGCTGATGGCCGTGTGGGTGATCTTCCTTGAGGTGTCAGAAGCAATGGTGGATTGGACACATAAAAATCCAGGTTCTAGAGTACGTATAAAATGTTAATCACTGCTAAAGATAGAGGATATAGTATCAACTGTCAAAAGGTGAACAGATAAACTTATAGGTCTTCTGTCAGTTTTGGCATGATGTCCGCATTTCGCGGTCCATGGGGCCCAGTTAAGCAGCGACGAGAATATATTCTCTAAACGTAGAGTTACTTCCCTATCTGATAATTCTTCTAGCTACTCCATTTTGGGATCTGAACCCATTTGAAACTTCCATCTAGGAATGTGCCATTTCTTGATGGGCTGCACATGACGATATATGAAGCTTGTGGCAACATGTACTTCGGTATATCCTTTGGACTTAAGAGATGCAGTTTTCTTCAGTATGGCATCCACTTGGGATGTGGCATAGGGCTTCAGCTATCGTTTCTGATAGAGGTGGGGCATGGTTCCCGTGATAGAACCAGTATGTATGCCAACCTTTGTTTGTGGAGGGGAGGGGTACTTCAATGTACTTGGATTTATTCCTTAACTGGAAGCCAGCCCCTCCGATCACATTGTTGTTATTCGATTTCAAGACAAACAATTCCTTGAAAGTATCAAAATTAGGTTGAATCCCCAGGAATACCTCACGAAGATGGATAAAAATTGCAATATGCAGGATTGAGTTGGGGTTCAGGTTGATGAAGTGTTGACGGTCCTTAAATGCAAAATATGACCGTCGTTTACCCGCAAGAATCACACAATTTGATCACCATCTTAGTGGTAGGAATTTATTGCTAATTATTTCCACAAGTTTTGGTGACTTTGTGTATGCAGAAAGCAACCCATGGAGTTTAAATAAAATTCAAGGAAATTCAAGGAGAACGCACACTTCCGGCCAATCAGGAGCAAGCACACGGATTAAGGAGCCCACCTTCAGCGCTTAACCGACGTAACTCCCTGTAATACCGCGCAAACCGTTGTCAGGGCCCATAGGACAGCCACCTGGAGAAAGCACAGGACAGGAGGGGCCACCCCCAGGTCGGCCGACCTGGTCAGGTCGGGCGACCTGGCCGGGCGCCCTCTCCGCCTGGGCTTCCACGTGTTGGCTCCTCAGGACTCCCTGATGGCGGTTTGGGGGGATTCCGTGGCGGTTACTCCTCTGAAACCGACGTTAGGAGGCTATAAATAGAGGGTGAGGGCCTTCACTCCAAGACACACTCAAGATTGAAGAATTGGTGCTCCTCTTGCAAAGGCCAAGTGCTACTTAGCTAGTGCTTAGATTCGGAAGAGAGTGGAGTAGAGTTCGGAGGAGGCTTGGGCTTGTCTTTGCCTTCTCCACGCTTGTACTTCGACGACATTTGCCAATCATAGTAAGTGTCGAGATTTCCCCTCTTGCAGTTTACTTTTTACTTTAATTAAGTTATAGTTCTAGCTTGTGAGCTCGTTCATCGCTCTAAGTTCTTAGGGTGCCTTAGCCTGAATATTCGTTGCTAGAAGGTTAAGGTAGTAATCGATCGCATAGACGTGGTGTCTAGGCAGGAGGTTACCTTTGATTATTCGTTAGTCTACTGGTTCGTTGAGGTAGGCGGCAGGGGGTGACAGCTCTGTCCGTCCTCTGAAATCCTCCCCGCTAGGCTAGTGCGTAGGCTCTTGGCGGAAGTCGCCTGTGGATGTAGGGGTAAGTCCGTGCCCAACGCGAGCAAACTAGAGCATAGCTTAGTTAACGTAGGAACCTGACTCTTGGGACATCCTCTCTGTCCTCTGCCTATCTTAATCAATCTTTGTGTCCTTGGGTGATTTAGTCCAACGATAGACACACACGTTCCTCGTGATTCGATACCCCGGAATACTCTGGGTGAAGTGCTACATCGGTCTTCCGTGCGCTTGCGGATTTATTCGTAGACGTAAGAAAAACCAACAAGCATTTCTGGCGCCGTTGCCGGGGAACGGTTGCTGTTTTATCTGCGGACCCTAGTCACCCTCGTATCCCTTTTTATCTTTCTTTTATTTCTTTCCTTATCCCTACCATGGAGCAACCTTCTATCCAATCCTTTTCTGCTCCAAGGGGCGAGTTCTACGAGCCACCTTCATCTTCAAAACCAATCCTTTCAGATGGCTTCGAACTCCGCCCATGCTTTATAGCCATGGTTCAGGCACAACCTTTCTCGGGGGTAGAAAACGAAAACCCACACCATCACCTGCGAGAATTTGAGCAGTTGTGCTCGTGCATCCAAATCAGGGGTATGACACAAGAGACTCTCAAATGGAAATTGTTTCCCTTTTTTCTTATAGAGAGGGCGAAGCAATGGTACACTCACACGGCAGAAAGCACGAATGGTGACTGGAAAGAGCTCCGGGACAAATTTTGTCTTGCGTTCTTCCCAATGTCATGAATCGTTTCTCTCTGTAGAGAGGTCTTCAACTTCGAGCAGGCCGAGAAAGAATCCTTAGGCACAGCTTGGGCTAGGTTCTCGCTTTTAGTGAAATCCGGTCTTGACTTGTCTATACCCGATCCCATGCTGCTACAGCATTTTCGGATGGGTCTCAACAAGGAATCTGCCCAATATCTCAACATAGCCGCCGGAGGTTCATTCATACACAAAACGGTCTCAGAAGGAAGAACCATCCTAGAACGCATTCTAGAAAATACCTCTTTCCTTGAGCCCACCAAACCCCCTTGCAAAGAAGCTACGCCGAGCCAGGAGACTCTCCAGCTAGCCGAATCTGACCCTGCTTCTTGCACATCTCAAGACTTAGCTAGTGAGCCTCCTCCTGAACCAGGAAATTCGGATGATGAAGAAATTCAGCCGTCCGAATTCCCTTTCATCATCGAGGATGATCTTTTCAAAGATTTCGATAACACCTCGATGTATGCCATCCAACGCAAGCCTCAAACACCAGTTCCTTCCCCTGAACCTATAAAAGAACAATTCCTTAGGGACTCAGTGAAAGAACTAACAGCCATCATGAGTGATGAGTGGTCCCGAGAAAATGAGCAATGTTCCGAACTTGTTCGGATTATCTCACCCTCTACTATCATTCCTTGTACGGTTAGAGGCAGAGCTGTGGATGACTGGTATAATCCCACCGTAGGAATAAACATCGTTTCCGACTCCTTTGCCTTTGAGGTATTAGGAGACGAACCTCTACTTCCTATGCAAAAGACCTTCAAAAGCCCTACCAGAGCCATCCTAGAAGGTTACGAGATTCTAAACAATGTGTCGATACGACACAAAGACGCTGAGGCCCTTCTGAACTTTCATGTCTTTGAGGTCCCAAGCTTTGATGTCCTCATCGGGCTTCCTCTAGAAAAACTCTTTACGGCAGCCTCATCCGGTAACCTCAGTGTCAACATCGGAGGAAAGGCTCTCTCAATCCCAATCTCCCGTTCGCGAAACACCATCGCTGAATTTCCTGATGAGAGAGACCTAACCGAAGAGGTGAAAGTGATTTCCCCTTTCGACCCTCCCGATACCCTCCTTGACCAAGACACCGATCTTTTTACAGAAGAGGAGGATGATCTACAGGGAACTCTCGAGCTTCCTGAAGATGAACCACCGACTCGACCTCCCATCGAGTTAAAAACCTTACCCCCTGGCCTACGCTACACTTTCCTACATGGTGACACGGAGTCCCCTGTCATCATTAGTGATAAGCTTTCGGAGGAGGAAACCAAGAAGCTGATCTCTGTCTTAGAGAAACATCGCTCTGTCTTTGGGTACTCCCTCCAAGACCTAAAGGGAATTAGTCCCACTCTCTGCACCCATCGCATCCCTCTTGACCCCGAGAGTACACCTTCTAGGGAACCTCAGAGGAGGTTAAATAATGCTATGCGCGAGGTTGTGAAGAAGGAAGTTCTAAAGCTTCTGCATTCAGGGATCATATATCCCGTACCTCATAGTGAGTGGGTGAGCCCGGTACAAGTAGTGCCGAAGAAGGGAGGTATGACGGTCGTTAAGAACGATAAGAACGAGCTTATTCCCCAATGTACCATCACGGGATGGAGGATGTGTATCGATTACAGAAAACTCAACAAGGCAACAAAGAAGGATCATTTCCCGCTACCCTTCATCGATGAGATGTTAGAACGGTTGGCAAACCATTCCTTCTTCTGTTTCCTTGATGGGTATTCTGGTTATCATCAGATTCCTATCCATCCCGATGATCAGAGTAAGACCACCTTCACATGCCCGTATGGAACGTATGCCTACCGTAGGATGTCTTTTGGGTTGTGTAATGCACCCGCATCTTTCCAACGGTGTATGATGTCCATATTCTCGGACATGATCGAGGAAATCATGGAAGTCTTCATGGATGACTTCTCAGTCTATGGGAAGACCTTCGATCACTGTCTCGAGAACTTGGACAGGGTCTTGACTCGATGCCAAGAAAAGGACCTGGTACTTAATTGGGAAAAGTGCCACTTTATGGTCCGAGAAGGCATAGTGCTAGGGCACTTAGTGTCTGAGAGAGGGATCGAGGTGGATAAGGCGAAAATAGAAGTTATCGAGCAACTTCCACCTCCGATCAACGTCAAGGGCATTCGTAGCTTTTTGGGGCATGCTGGGTTCTATCGACGATTCATCAAAGACTTTTCGAAAATCGCTAGACCCCTCACCAACCTCTTAGCTAAGGATGTGCCTTTTGACTTTGATGATGAGTGCTTGAAATCTTTTCATCTCTTGAAAAATGCACTCATCTCAGCTCCCATCATCCAACCCCCTGATTGGAAGCTGCCCTTTGAAATCATGTGCGATGCTAGTGACTATGCCGTAGGGGCCGTTCTCGGCCAAACTAAGGACAAGAAGCATCACGCAATAGCCTACGCTAGCAAAACCTTGACAGGAGCACAGCTCAACTACGCTACCACGGAAAAGGAGCTCCTGGCTGTGGTTTTTGCTATCGATAAGTTTAGATCTTATTTAGTTGGAGCAAAGGTAATTGTTTACACTGATCATGCTGCACTAAAGTACCTGCTCGCTAAAAAAGATGCTAAACCAAGGCTCATCAGATGGATCCTCTTACTCCAAGAATTTGATCTTGAAATAAAAGATAAGAAAGGAGTAGAGAATTCCGTAGCAGATCATCTATCTCGTATGCAAGTCACTAACATGCAGGAACTACCAATCAACGACTTCCTACGAGATGATATGCTGTTAAAGGTTGCGGACTCCACACCCTAGTATGCAGATATCGTGAATTTCATGGTTACAGGGTATGTTCCGCCGGGGGAAAACCAAAAGAAGCTGGCCTATGAAAGTAGGCGACACCTTTGGGACGACCCATTCCTCTACAGGGTCTGTGCTGATGGTCTGTTGCGGCGATGCATCCCCACCATTGAGGGTGCACAGATAATTGAGAAGTGCCATGCAGCTCCGTACGGAGGACACTACGGCGTGTGCCGGACGCAAGCAAAAATCTGGCAAAGTGGTTTCTATTGGCCGACGATGTATGAGGACACCAAGGAGTACATCAGGAGGTGCAGGAGATGCCAGAAGCATGGAGGAATCTCATCTCGCAACGCGATGCCCTTGACATACAACCTGCAAGTCGAACTTTTCGACGTCTGGGGCATCGACTTCATGGGACCCTTCCCAAGGTCCTATGATTGCGAGTATATCCTGGTGGCAGTCGACTACGTGTCAAAGTGGGTTGAAGCATTGCCATGCAGAGCTGCAGATGCAAAGAGCGCACGGAAGATGTTCTATGAGATCATTTTCCCACGCTTTGGGGTACCAAGGATGGTGATTAGTGATGGAGGTTCACACTTCACGGACAAAGGATTCCGACATTTCCTGAGGGAACTCGGTTCCGACCATAACATTGCTACTCCATACCATCCCCAGACCAGCGGTCAGGCAGAGACCTCGAACAAGCAAATCAAGAACATCCTGCAGAAAACAGTGGAGGAAATGGGATCGGGATGGAAGAATAAATTGCCAGATGCACTATGGGCATATTGCACTGCATACAAGACCCCCATAGGCATGTCTCCATTCCAGCTGGTCTACGGCAAGACTTGCCATCTGCCGGTAGAACTGGAACACAAGGCATACTGGGCAATAAAGAAGTGGAATATGGATTCCAAGGAAGCAGGAAGGCACAGGATGAAGCAAATTTCTGAGCTGGAGGAATGGAGAGAAAAGGCGTATCACAGTGCCAGGATCTATAAAGAAAAGACCAAGAAATGGCACGACAAAAGGATACAGCCAAAGGAGTTCAACCCTGGAGACAAGGTGCTACTCTTCAACTCAAGAGTGAAGCTGTTCGGCGACGGGAAGCTTCGAAGCAAATGGCTTGGGCCATATCTCGTCATCGACGTCGCGACACATGGAGCGGTCACACTCCAGGACAAGGACGGGAACGCATTTAAGGTAAACGGCCATCGACTTAAACTCTTTTACGATTCTATTAAAAGTATAGGAGTTGAGGAGGACGTAGTCAATTTAATTGACTTCCGGGCCTACCCATAGCCTTTACGGGCACCTAAACTTAGAATCAAATTAAATTGCCGTACTTTTCCCCCTCCTTGGACCTCCCTTAGGCAGCCCACGAAGCAGCAGCCCCAGGGGGCCCACCACCAGGTCGGCCGACCTGGCCAGGTCGGGCGACCCCCTGGTGGCGCCGCCGCTTCCCGTTTTTCTCTCACGCGTTCCTCCAACTTCCCCCTTCGCCCTAATCGGAGATTCTCACGGAGAATCACGAATATACCGTCGGGGGACTCTCCTTTTAAGCAGAGGGGAGCGATGCTTTTCTCTCATCCCAAACCTTCCTGTGAACCTCTTCCAGAACCCCCAACTTCGTCATGGCTGCCAAAAAGAGCACTTCCCAGGCTTCCTTGACCAGCTCCGCCCTTGCCCTTAGCGGGGAAATCACCCCCGCTAACCAAATTGTCCCGACCAACCTCGATCTCACCCTTGCCGAGATCGTTGAGCCTCTCGCCATTGAGCCTCCCCTGCGCCGCGAAGAGGAAAGGACAGGCCGTACACGGTTTGCTGAACGACGCAGCCCTTCCGCCACCCGCACATCGCAGCGGGCACTTTCGCCGACCCCGGCACGCACCATGAAGACGCGGGGAACGTCGCCTGCACGGCGTCCTACCCCCGACATCAAGAGGCCGACGACGGGCGCTCTGGTGCCCCGCAAGACGATACCCACCCATCGTCTCCACAACGGGGATCCCTCTGCTCTCCTGCCTGGGGAACACCTCGTGGAGACGCTATAGGGCAGGGATGGGTCGCCATTCGGGTACAAGTACCGGATGGACTACATCCCCACGTCGCTAGAGCGGAAGGGACGGTTCACCAGCACCGGACCGCGCACCGGACCGGGCAAGGGGAAAGTGCTCTTCCCCAGGCTCACTTCAGAGGACAAGCGGGAGATGGAGGAATCCATCGACTCCTCCCCGCGGAAGACCATCAGCCGCTTCCTCGACCCCCCGCCAATCACAGCGGAGGGCGGCCACTACCAGGACAGCGGGGACGAGGCGACAGGTCCCTCCAAGGCCAAGCTTGCGCAGGACGTTCTCCTCCTACGGGCGGAGAATAAGAGGCTGGCCAACAAGTTGGCGGAGGAGTTGGTTGATCGTGCTCAACTTGAGGATCGTGTGCAACGCCTCGAGGAGGGTATGAAAGACCTCCGCCGTGGCTTATGCGCTAAGATGGAGCGCATTTGTAGCCACATGGGAGAGCCCGACTTATATAAGGGCAAATGAATAGGCTCTCCCATATAGTTTAGGAAAATAGGCGCTTAGTTTCCCTTTTTAGATTTTCTTCGTTTATTTCATTAAAATGAAATGCGCCTATGATAAAGAATTGAATAATGGAACTCACTGAGCTCATAAAGCCGGTGGGGTCCACCTTTGCTTTCACACTTTTTCCTTTTTGTTTGTGTCAAATAAAAAGAAGTCAGGAAACAAGTGTGGAGGAGGATTTGCAAAGTACGAACGCGCAAACGAACGGTCTACCCTGAGAAATACGTTGCACAGGGCGACGCGAAGCGACACGACGAACCAGGGGACCAGAGGAGCATCTCCCAGGTCGGGCGACCTGACCAGGTCGGCCGACCCAGGCCTGGCTCCCCTTGGACCCCCACTTGGTCCATACTCTGGTTTGCACGTTTACTTCCCATTCCTCCCTGCCTCTCTGCTTATTTTCTCCTTGAATATGGAAAAATTAATAAATACTAAAAACCTGAATTCTCTCCATAATTCATTCTTTTTGATTTATCATCTTGCATGCCCCTTATTCCTAGAATGTTTGCCTGAATTTCCATGACTATATCTTTAGGAAAACATGCTACCTAGGACTATTGATTTATGTGATATGAATAGACTTTATGAATCTTCACTCTTATGCTTATAACTTGGGATTTTCTTTTGAAAATGATAAATTTGAAAGCCAACTCCTCAATGATAAAATTTATCCTACCAAGGCCAAATTTTGCTTATTAAAGATTGTGCTCTTTTGTGCTACTTATTAATTTATTGAGCCTTGTCAAAATTTTGAGACCCATATTGAGATGCCTGTTATGCTTCATTTATCAAGTCTGTGTGCACATCCTATGCTAAAACTTCTACACTAGAAATTAGCATCTCCACCATCCATGAAAATAAAATACTCCAGTTCTACATACTTCCCTCCGTATTTTGTTGCAAAAAGAGTTATGGGCTATCTAGTTTCCAAAAAAAAAAAAAAAGAAAGAAAGATAGCCCATGATCTCATTTCAATGAGGGAATATTCAAAGGAGTATCCATCTTCCATCTACCAAATAAATGTGCACAGACTTGACTTATGAATCATGACTTGTTTTTCTCTTTGGATCCGAATTTTGACTTAGCAAGATATGAATTATAAGTATGCCACCATTTCAATCCTATTCTTGAGCTCCACATATACCATATTTAGAGATAGGACATGAAAGGCACAATGCCTCGGTGAGGAAAATACACCTTTGAGCGACTGAGAGAATCATTTGAGGAGTATGGCTACTATTCTTTGATTGTGAAAATCTTTTCGAAAACCCAAGTTACATAAGCAGAAGGAGCTGAGTTTTCGGAGTCAAGATTCGTTCCATTCATCAATATCCAAAGAAGGCATGCTAGACACTTCAAAAGCTCATGGAGATACAAGGTAATGCCTGGAATAATTTGCATGCTAGATTTGATTTATCAAGGTTTGAATTATCACTTAGTCCTTAGTCTTTAGTCCTTTACTCGAGGACGAGCAAAGGCTAAGTGTGGGGGAGTTTGTTGACGGTCCTTAAATGCAAAATATGACTGTCGTTTACCCGCAAGAATCACACAATTTGATCACCACCTTAGTGGTAGGAATTTATTGCTAATTATTTCCACAAGTTTTGGTGACTTTGTGTATGCAGAAAGCAACCCATGGAGTTTAAATAAAATTCAAGGAAATTCAAGGAGAAAGCACACTTCCGGCCAATCAGGAGCAAGCAAACGGATTAAGGAGCCCACCTTCAGCGCTTAACCGACGTAACTCCCTGTAATACCGCGCAAACCGTTGTCAGGGCCCATAGGACAGCCACCTGGAGAAAGCACAGGACAGGAGGGGCCACCCCCAGGTCGGCCGACCTGGTCAGGTCGGGCGACCTGGCCGGGCGCCCTCTCCGCCTGGGCTTCCACGTGTTGGCTCCTCAGGACTCCCTGATGGCGGTTTGGGGGGATTCCGTGGCGGTTACTCCTCTGAAACCGATGTTAGGAGGCTATAAATAGAGGGTGAGGGCCTTCACTCCAAGACACACTCAAGATTGAAGAATTGGTGCTCCTCTTGCAAAGGCCAAGTGCTACTTAGCTAGTGCTTAGATTAGGAAGAGAGTGGAGTAGAGTTCGGAGGAGGCTTGGGATATTGGATATTTATTTTTCAAAGAACTCACAAGTTGCTTCGGTAAAGACTCAACACCTTCTGAGTTGGGGGCTATAATCATAGCGTATGCCTTTTTTTAAAGCGTACGTGAAGAAAAGTTATTATGGCTTGTTCCTTGTCGCCTTGTGCACAAACTTGTGCCGACCTATGGATGTGTTTCATACTGCACTTCGACTTTCTGAAGTCGAAAAGCAAGCTAAGGATGAGGAAATTGCAGAACTGAACCAACAAATCCAAGCAAAGAATGATGAGAATGATGCGATTATAGAAGAACGTGACCAAGCCTTGCAGGATGCAGCAGATTTTGAGCATGACTTGATCGAGGCTCAAGATGACTTGGACACATTCAAGGTTGCCCACCTTCCTATTGAAGGAAATTGGGATGAGATCATCATGGAATATGGAGAACAAGAGGATATAGAGATGGCACCTGACGGTATTAATGATATGGAAATGATGGATCTGGAGGAACCGGAAGAGCCAGAAGATATTGACCAGGAGTAGATGGTTCGCTACACCCCTGTGTATGGTCGTGTAGTATATATATCTGTAGTTCAATGTAGGATTGTGAATCTTCCATAATGTGTCCGCAATACCATAGCTAGGCGTTGGCGCATATGTGTAAGAAATCGTGTGACAATGTCCTTTAATAACCATGTAGTCTGAATTGAGTTAATGGAGATGGTTGTCGCTTCTGAATTTTATTTATGCCTCTTGCAAATTTATATTCTTGCATATGTGTTTTTATGGATTATTTCGAGAAATAATTAATGTGCAACAGTATAAATTGTAGCATGGTGCGTACCCGGAATCAGGATGATCCTGAGAGCTCGCAGCAAGGAGCTAATGCTGAGCCCTCATTGGCTAAGGTATTGGCTGCTGCACTCAACCGGCAGCAGAATGACTCCGAGTTACTTCATCGGCTGGTAGATATTATGTCCCATTTGGCTGGACATGGAGGCAATCACAATAACAACAACCAGCCCCGACAGAGCACCTACTCAGGTTTCCGGGGTACTCATCCGCCGACATTCAAGCGTGCCACAGGGCCACTGGACGCCGATCATTGGCTGCGTCAGACTGAGTCTAAATTCAGTCTGCTAGAATGCACCGAGCACCAGAAGGTGTTGTTTGACGCCTAGCAACTCCAGGGCCCTACTAGTGCCTGGTGGGCCAATTATGAAGCTTCTCTGCCCGCTAGACACCGCACCGAGTGGAACGAGTTCAAGACCGTATTTCGTGCTCATTTCATTCCCGCTGGCCTCATGCAGAGGAGACTCCAGGAATTTATGGATTTGAAACAAGGAGGGAGGAATGTCCTCCAATATTCTGAAGCTTTCAATCACCTTGCTCAGTATGCTACTCAGTATGTTAATACCGAGGAGAAGAAAAGATATGCATTCTGGCGTGGAATGAATGTCACGCTGAAGGAACATCTGACTTGGCAGACGACTGGCACGTACAATGACTTGGTCAATGCTGCTATTGTCCAGGAAGGTGCTATGTGCCAAGTTGAAGAAGAAGATCGCAAGAGAAAGGCCCCTGCTAGTGCCTCTGCTGCCCCACAGGCGAAGCATCGCCTGATTTACACTTCACCCACCGGACAGTGCTTTTGGGCATCCCAGTAGCAGCAATACCAGCGACAGTTTGGCCAGAACTACTCGAGGCCACCACAACAACAGAACTTCCCACCCCGTGCACCATTCCAACAACAGAACAATCAGTACCGTGCACCATATTAGCAGCAAGGAAATCAGAATGCTTGTGCCCCACAGCCCGCTGATCATGGAAGCAATTATTCATACTATAACTATGGTCGTACCGACCACTTTGCTAAGAACTGCACTACACCTAGGCGCAACAACAACAACAATAGCAACCAGTGTCAGAACCAGAATAGGAATGTGAATGCAACATCACGTAGTGCCCAAGTGAACTATACAAATGCTGAAGACATCCCTCAGGGCGAACCCGTGCTGACCGGTACGCTCTCACTCTATCGCCAGCCTGTCCTTGCACTTTTCGATTTTGGTGCTACGCATAATTTCATACGTAGGTATACTTTGACCACTGTACTTACCTCTAGTTTGCCTCGTTCTTAATCTCGGGACGAGATTTCTTTAAGGAGGGAGGGCTGTGACACCCAGGTGTCTCATTTTTGCCTAACAAGCATAAAGAGCACAAATCATGAATAATATAACATGAAATAATAAAGCCCCACTCAAATTTTGAATTAATTCTAGGCAATTGAAAAACCCTTCAACCAACATATTGATGTAACTTAAAATTTCAATATAACATATGCCAAATAAATTCATAATCAGATTGGAAATAATAAAATAGAATTTTATGGATTTAATGAGAAATTTACCAAATGTGGAAATACCCCAATTAATGAATTAAGGCATAGAAACCATTCACAATGGGGAAATCATTATAAAATAATTATAAATATTCTGACCAAACAGGTCCCACTAGAGCACCAGGAATATCTCCAAGGACCTATGTGCAAAATTCCATAAATTTAGGAGACCCCTAGCTATTTAATTTGGAATTACCATTGACCGAGGACCTAGTTGTAAGAATCCAAAAAGATCAAGGGGTTCAGTGGGAAATCTCTCTCTTTCTTTTCCCGTTGGCGCAGCAGGAGCAGAGCTCCACCGCCGGCGCACACCACGGCCGGCCTTCACTCCACTTCGGGTCCCGCATTGCTACAACGCCCCTGCCCCCTCTACTCGCCCGCCCTGTCACCTCAGCCGCTCGCTGCGCTAACGGCCACCCTTCTTCCACCTGCATGCCACCATCAACCAGCCGGCAAAGCTTTCAATTCCACGCGCCCTGACCGCTCTTGCTCCCCATTCACTCTTCCCCCCTCTGCGCAACTTGAAGGGTGCACGCGAGCCTCACACGCACACGCCATAACCTGCCTCTCTACTCCCTGTTCTCTCACTCTCTCTCGCCTTTTTCCTTTCTCCCCACCCGCCATGACCGAGAGCTAGTAGAGCTCAGCTCACAATTGTCCTAGCGCCTCTCCAGCAAGAGTAGAGCACCAGCAGCTACACTAGCTTGTACTACACCCCACGGCGCCCACCAATTGACCACTCCTTGCTTGAGCTGGGTGAATCAAACCAAAAACAGAGGAGTGCCTCCCTCACGACCGCCATTGTTTCAGTGAGCAATTCCTTCCCCCTGGTGAGCCTCGGACCTTGATTCACTTCGCACGTGTGCGCAACTTCCTCCTGAACCTGCCTAACTCCTTTTCCCCTTGATTTCATGTGAGAGGTCCTCTACATTTCGATTTTCCCCGGTCGCCGCCTCTGCTCCGTCGAATTCGAGCCGCCTCGCGACGAGCCCCTATCTCCAGACCTCCTCGTTGCAGCTCGACCCGACGAAGATCATTACCGAGCCCCCATGATGCTGTAGAATCAACCCGCGACTGATTTCCCGCTCCGAGCCCACTTTGCGACGTGGCCGAACCTCCCCCCGTGACGTGGCTCCGTTTTCCCGCAACCAAAGCGAGTTTCTGCTGCCCACAGCTACCGGTAGTGAGCGCTCCGCCCGAGCGCTGCCCGCTCCGGCGAGTCCACTGGCACCTACTGGCAGCCGAGCTGGATCCCATGTGTCCGCTGATGTTTTGCTGATGTGGCGCTGACGTGGCATTCCCTAAACCAGAAAATACCATGAATAAAGCCAGAAAATGCTTAAACCTTTGAAAAACCATAGTAAATCAAATATAAACCCAATGTGGCCCAAACAAAATTTGTTAGGTTCATCTTTCATTGCTCTATTTTAGTAAAATAATAAATCACTGCCTCTGTACATGTATATCTATTAATTCATTTAATTATCCAAACACTAAATAATCCACCAGAATTTCTAGGAATAAAATTAAATCTTGATTTTTTGCATGCTTAATAAAAACATGATTATCTACCATAACAATTTTTGGCTTGGTAAAATATGACTTATTTTAGGCTCTAGAATTTATTTAGTGTGTTTCCTTAGATTAATCCTAGTAAATAATTTAAAATTATTTTGCCCTTGCAGCTTGGCATAAAAATCACTCAGATAACCCTATGTTCATAGTAATCACACATATTCAGAAACATAAATTTACTATACTAATTAATTTAATTGATCATATCACTATTTCACCCTAATTAATTGCATAAAGAATAATTTACACATAAATTCTTATTATCAACTTCACTTCTCTGAAGCATACGGCTTCGAGAACATAATAATAATTTTTATTGACATTAAAACCCAATGTTCTTGCATGCATCATACCATTGCATTGAACGGTGTTTCTACAATACCGTTAACACATTTCCATAATATAGGTAACGACAATCAGGAGCCCGAAGAGGACTTTCAGAAGGACGTTGACCCTCGAGAGCAAGAAGTTATAGTTGCTAGCACTAACATTGATCCAGGCAAGCCCCGGTTTGCATTGCTCTTTTTATAAAGTTTTGCTAGATTACAATATTACTAGTGTCTATGTTATTGATGCATTAGGTCATACGAGTTGATTGAAACCCACTTTGCATGATCCCCGAATGACCTAAGCTATTGTCTTTAGAACTTTGGTAGTATCGGTACTGTGCTGCTATGCTTAAAGAATTTAGTCTCGGTAGATATTATCACTAAGAAAAGATTTGACCACTGGAACGGGACTTAATAAAAGAAGTTTACTTTCGATGTTATGACTGGGCAGGGATGATGCATGTGTAGGTTGCGACAATACATGGGTGTTGACTGTGACAGCCCTGCCTTGTCGAACATAGGACCCGTCCGTGGTCGGCCCCTTGATCAAGTATTGAACAATACCGAATACATGCTAGTTTATGGGCACTAGTAAATGGATGTAGCATTGAAGGTCACTTGCATTGAGGACGGTTAAGGTGTGTTGGTCGTTGACCCTCCTACTGCTGGAGTGGGCGGTTTGTACAACGAAGTACTGTTGGTAGAACGGCATGCCCACTCGATGTCACCACACCCGGTCTGAGGTGTGAGTGCTTTTCTTGTGAAAGGTTACCATATACAACCTTAATTGGTGCGTATGTGTCGTGTATCTCAGGTTTTCCAAGCTAGTGTAAATCGATTGCAATTATTGTCCCTCGTAGTAATGAGTACCGCTTGGTCACTGAGTCGTCACGTAGTTGCACTTGATGTTATGAATATGGATTTATGTTGGTTATTGCTGATTATTTTTATTGCTCTATTGTTGTATTTACTTTATGTACTATTGTATTACTTTATGATGCCGCTCTACCCCAATTAAATTGAGAAAATAATACTTGATAGAACTAATAGGTTGCTTAGTGCGAGTCCTTTCAAACAAGACACCTATTAGAGCCATTGCATGTCTAGGTTTTCGACGGGTAAGTCTTGCTGAGTAATTAGTACTCAGGCTTTGTGCCATTGTTGTTTTTCAGGTAATGAAGAAATAGAATTGCCTCTAGATGTGCTGCCTTGGGACATGCAAGACCCTGAGGGTTGGACTACCCACTGGGAGTCCAACTTGCCGCCGCAGTGATGTTGTGTGCTGCTAGAGTGATGGTTCTTCTGGCATGAATCATTACTACGTTGTATCATCGAGCTCGTAGTTTCTCAACGTTATTTGCTTCCACTGTTTTCAAAACATTCAAGAACTTGTACTATTCTGCTGCACTCTAATCACCTTAATGATATAATATCCAACTTAAATTTGGACCACTGTTGTATTATCAAGTGTCTGCATTATCAGCACCTTCGGGACCTCGATCCTCTGGGAAGGGGTGCCACATTCTTCTTGTGCTTGGCCTTGGGGTCTTCTTCTTCTTCTTCAGTTGAATCTTGTGACTTGAATGCTTCTTTCTTGAGCTTTGGGCACTCTCGGACAAAGTGATTCTTTGAGCCACAATTGAAGCACTTGCCCCTTGACTTGGAAGCAAACTTGTTCTTGAAGTTCTTCATCTTCTTCATGAGAAGAGCCAAGTCCTCGGTCAAGTCACCCTCATTATCATCTTCTTCATCATCATCCTCAATGATCACCTTCATCTTGTTCTTCTTGCTCCTGCTAGATTCTTGCTTGTCAGCCGGTAGAGCAAGATTGGAGGGTTGAGGATCATCCAACCCCAACTTATAGCTCTTGAAGGTTGTGATCTTGCCTAGTACCTCCTTCATGGTCTTGCTCTTGAGGTCACCTTGCAAGAGAAGGTGATGATGGACTCATACTTGGGGTCTTTGAATAGCCTCATGAATCTTCTTATCACCTCAACAGGCTTCATCTTGAAATCATCCCCAAGTGCATTGATCTCCTCCACTGGTACATGAAAACAAGAATGAACAGTGTTAACTCTGCCATGTGGCAATCTAGTGAAGTTATCATACTTGTTCTTTAGCACATAGTATCTTTCCTCTTTGACATCACTGGTGCCCTCATAGAGCCCCTGAATCTCAGTCCAGATATCATATGTTGTGTTAGTAGCATTTAGCTGAGCGAAAACATCCTTAGAGATGCAAGCAAACAAAGCATTCTTGGCCTTTGCATTACACTTAATGTAGTCAGGCTCAAGTAGGTTCACATCCGCATCGGACTCGTGAGTGACCGACCATGTCTCTAGATCAAGGGATTGAAGGTAGGCTTGTATACGAGCCTTCCAATAAGCATAGTCCTCACCATTTAATATGGGAACATTCCCCGCCTGTCCCAGCATCCTTACTCAAGGCGGTGAAGCCTCAAAGATGAGCACTTGGGCTCTGATACCACTTGTAAGGACCGAAGGCGTACCGAGAGGGGGGGGGGTGAATCGGTAAGCCGCTCACGAATCCAATTACTTCAAATTTCACTACTTGAGTCTAACCAGATAAGAAACCTATGTAAGTCTAGTAGGCCAAGACCCTACACATGCTAGTGTTCATGATATGATAAAGAGCAGAAGCCAATCACACTAGCATATGCAAGCCACAAGTCACCCTACGCACTAGAGCACACAATTGTGGAATAGTAAAGAGAGGGTCAGGGAATGCTCATGCTTTTTTTCCCGAGGTCTCAGAAGGATGGCGCCTTCCCCTAATCCTTGTTGGACCACTCCCACAGGAGTCCTAGTCCCTCTCGCCACCAAGTGGAGTTCTCGCCCACGAGCCAGCAATCACTCCTAGAGTGAAGACACGGTGTGCGTCACTGCTGCACAAAGCACAAGCTC
Source organism: Eleusine coracana subsp. coracana (assembly GCA_032690845.1). Lineage (NCBI taxonomy): Eukaryota > Viridiplantae > Streptophyta > Magnoliopsida > Poales > Poaceae > Eleusine > Eleusine coracana. The sequence goes on along the minus strand of CM064434.1, from coordinate 18,307,183 downwards.
ACCTCCCTCGAGAACTTGCCGGCCTCCTCGAGCCAACATGGGCGCTCACTAGCGATGCCCATTTCAACGGTGGGCTCAAACCGTTTACAAACGTGTGACGGCTTTCACAACCGATCACGATAGGCTAGATCACCGACACCTAACCGGTCTAGGTCTCACCATACACCAAGAGTAACAATCTAGATCACACCCTCAAGAACACCCTAGCCTTAGATGTGCAAGATGCTCAAGTTACTCTTTATTAGCACTCTCAAGACATGCAATATCTCCTCCTAGTGCTCTCCTCTTTTCCTCTTGGACGTTACCAAATGCTCTCAAGTATTCCACTGGTCAAGAGTTGTCTCCAAGACCCAAGCAACAAAGTTATATAGGCTCCCAACCTCAAACTAGTCGTTGCTCCATGAAATTGTCTTTCTGGACATCCAGACTGGACTGTCCAATCACTGCCTGACCGGACCCTCCGGTCACTCTGGTAACGGCTCTCCCAGCTGTTAGCTGCACTGTCCAAAGAATTTCCCAGTACTGACCGGACTGTCCGGTCACTAGACTGGACCGTCCGGTCCATTTCTCTCTCCGGTCCAGGAGCCTCTGCGAAAGTGCATCCTCTCTGTCCTGCTGCATTCCTATTGACCGGACCGTCCGGTCTGTACAGGGTCTCCTGCTGACAGACTTCCTACTTCTTGCTCTAAGTCCTGGACAACTCCACATAGTGACCGTACAGTCCGATCTCCACTGACCCCTCTATCCGGTCTCTATGTCCAGAAGCTAAAACATGTAGTCCTCGCTTGACTTTGTTTCCCGGCTTCTTCGAATAGCTCATTGGCTTCTCCACTGTCACCTAGTGCCTGTGCTTTCACCGAGCAACCTTGCACATCACCGACTAGACATGACTTAAGAGAATGACCTAGACCCCCTTGATAGTCTGGTTTTTCCTATGGACTCAAATCCCTAACAACTAGTCAAGTGTTCCAAACACTTGCACCATAGCTTGTTCTCCACTTTGATCCAACTTCATCAACCCTTGGACTTCATCAAACTTACAAGCCTCCATGCTTGTGGTCATTATCATCAATCGCCAAGGCAACCATCATCCATATGATTTGTAATAGAGTTAAGAGATGATTCCTACATAGACAACACTCATGTAGATATTAGCCCACAATTTCATAGTTGTCATCTATCACCAAAACATCCATACCTCGAGGATTCAATCATCAATGGTCACGAAGCTTACAAAGGGGAATTGAAATTAGGACGAAGAGCATGAAAACTATCAATGATATCGAGCTGTCGACCAATAAGACAGAGTTGCAATCTTTGATCGGCAAAGTAAATTTCATCAGAAGATTCATTTCAAATCTGTCTCGTAAACTCGATGTGTTCACCTCATTGTTAATATTAAAGACAAATCAGAAGTTTGTATGGGAGGCAGAACATCAAAAAGTGTTAGATGATATCAAGAAATATCTGGTTTCGCCATGTAACATCCTAAATTTCAAATTTAGGTTGTTAATAAATATTTCACCAAATTTTTTTAATAGATTAAAATTTAATTCAATTAATTATTTTGTTATCATTTTTAGGCAAAATATATTTCTAAATTAAATAAATTAAAGTAGAATTGTAACATCCCAAATTTCAAATTTAAGTTATTAATAAAATTTTACAAAATATACCTCGATGATGCCCCCTGTCTCCCCTCCCTCTCTCTCACGAACTATAGAGTCCAATTTCTTCCCCATCTTTCCTGCTCTTGTCGCGCCCAACAAGGCAGCGCCATGTTGGCATCGGCGTTCCCCAGAATCCACAACACCAAACGACACAAGACTTCACCAGCTCGTGTTCCAGGGTACCCTCTCAAACATATCCAAAGACCACGCCAATTGGTGCCCTGATGCAACCAGGATCTTGTCCGCCATGATCGTTGTTCAGTGTCAGTTCAAGGTCTGCGCACGACATGGTACCTTCTAACCTTGCTGTGATCAATACCGAGCATTCTAAGCCACAAAATGTGATCCATGTCGTGTTCCAGGAAGATATATTCGTGTTCCCAGGAGACCTTCCAGAGATCTGCGCTCATGACTTCAGCAACGCGTTCGGCCCGCCAACTATTGCGTCAGAACATTGCCTGCTCTCAATCCTGCGATCTCCAGTTGAGGTTAGCAAACGTTTCGACCATCATGCCAATATCGTGTTCCACAACCCATGCGACGTGTAGGAGCAAGTTTGAGACCAATTGGTGTACCCAGTCCTCGGGAACGCGTATGTCTTTGCATCGTACCGTTCTGTTCACAACAGCAGCTGAGTTGCCTGCCACCCTCATGGTCCACCAATAACCATGGACCGGCCTGACCCATGGACCTAGTCTGCAAATTTAGGATTTAATTTATTTTGATTATTTCTAGATAAATGGCTCTTTTGCATTTAGGCCCCAGAGCTTAATATAAATATTGTTTTGGCTCAAACCCCGTAGCCTAGCTCAGCACCTCGGCTAGCCAAGCACCGACGACTTCTTCCTCCTCTCGCTCGAATATCGCCACTGCTGCTGCCGCCATGAAACCACCATCGCTGCATCCCCACCTTCCAGATTTCAAAACCGACTCACTGAACTCGTAAACGGTTTCCCCGCTCCCCTTCTCCACTGCCATAACTTAGTGCCCTTAAACTGCACACTTGCGAGCGCTATCTCACATCAATGGCCATGGGGACCATTGATTTCCGGCAAGCTCCACTCGTGACCTCTCCACTTTCCCCTGACTCCTATATTGTGCCGTGTGAGTTTCCCCTCGGATATTATTTGGCTTCCCCGATGCTTTTGCCTCCCATTCCACTATAGAAAAACATCACTGGATGTTGTCTTCCTCTTTTAGTGCGCCCCGTTGTGCATCCTTCCTACTTCCCAGCCTCCCCGACCCCCTCTCAACCCTTTGGCCCATGCGCAGGAGCTACAAAAGTGCACCTCGATCCTTAGAGACGAGCTACGACCCTAGGAGCCCTCTCCCCGATGGGTAGTATCATACACCGGCGCCACCCTTCGATGTCAACCACCTCCAAGCACCTCCCAGCCTCGCTCAACCACCTGTTAGGCTCCCCTCAATCTTGGTATCCGTTTAGGACAGGAACCATAGCAAACGGAGCCCTAGAGTGACTCCTCGGTGAGCTTCGGCTTGGTTGCCCATGGTGTCATGTTTTCACCACTGCCGTTCACCGCCCGCCTCGTCGAAACCTTTTCCCTTTGTCGGTAATCAACGATCATGATTAGAAGGGCCCGGTCCACAATGGAGTTGTGAACTCGCAGACATAGCTGGTCCACGAAAATCGTAGACTTAGTCCACCAAATTTAACATTTATTTTAATAAATCCTGGTAATCGCCTCTTTTGCGCTTCAATCCTTGATTCTAAAAGGAAATATAGTATAGGTCCTTCATTGCACAAAAACCCCTATACTTTTTATAAATTCAACCCCTTTATTTTAGACTTTGTTTTTTTTTGTACATTACTAAAGTTGCATTATACTCACTAGCCTTTTACTATTTAAATAAGATATATGTTTTATAAAATAAAATCTATTTTATTTTTTGATTAGATTGTGAAATAAGTATTCACAACATCTCTTTTTAACAAAACTAATCTTTATTTATTTCGAATCTATAAAATCCAATTAAATTAATTATTCTTCACGCATGTAATTTTACTAACAAACCCTTAATCTTTAAAACTACCATAACTTTTTAACCATAACTCCGATTTAGATGATTTTTGCGCTCACGAAATCGTAGGAACGAGTACTATCTTTTAGTACTATTTTAACCATAACCAAGACTATTGAGCAGCAGTTAGTAGGGAAACAGGCAAGTGTCTTTGACCATATTGTACCTATTAAGGATTAGTTTATTTTCATGCATGCTTGTCTAAATATGAATCCCATGTCATTTACCCTTTCTTATTATTCCTTGCCGCCTGGATTATTGTTGAGTGTATGGGATTTTGGGTACGTCATGCTAGTGCAATACTTTGGGAAATTAAAATTGAATAATAATAAACATGACTAATTTTCACTTGAACCTAATTATCATTTGGGTAATTAGATGACCCAAGCAGGAGGATGTTGAGGATGGTGCGGGTATGCACAAGTACGGGTAATGTACTGGTTGGTTTGCGGTAGTGCCTGCTTGTGGTCATACAAACCAAATTCATGGAGCGACCACCCAGGAAAATAGCGCAAAGCACAGGGCTGATATTGGTAGGCGCAGTTTAGTAATAGATGTCTTCCCAGTTTTGCGGGCGTTCGAGGAAGGAGGACGAGAGGGTTACTTTCGGCCTCAGGTGATGAAGGGTTACTTCTAGCCACGGCGCCAGAGGGGGGCTTCTGTAGGGATGGTTAATCCCGCGGCGGTGAAACCTTAGCGTGGATGTTTTGCAAGCTGGGGAGCGCTTTGAAAGACCATGTGGTGATCTCTTGGCCTCACACCTACGGTAGTGTGTTGGCAACAGGGAGACTTTAGTCAGTGAATAGTAATGGAATCATCAACCTATGGGTAAAGTTGTGCAACCTCTGCATAGTGTAAAACTGTTATAACAGCTGTGCTCATGGTCAAGAGCGGCCTCGATCCTTGCATGATTAGATGGCTATTTGGGTGAATCTGGTGGGTAACCAGATTTGGGTGGATCTGGTAGGTAACCGGATTTGGATGGTACTGCAGGTGGGTAACCTGTAGTGTTCTGGTATGAGTGGGTAACCCATAGTTTTGCTATCGGTGGGTAACCGATAGTGATTGACAGGTGGTTAACCTGTTGGGCTTTTCACCTAGTAAATAGGATGCTTAGAGTCATAGGCTAAGGTTGCGTAGTGCAGTAAACCTGTGTCTAGCCTGTTCTTGTTTTAGCCTGCATGTCATACTTTCCCCCACTTGCTGAGTACTTTATGTACTCACACATTTTGTTTTTCCCTGTTTTGTTGTTGCTATATTACTGCTGCTCAGAAGACGCTGGCGAGATGGACTACGCCGACGAGGACTACTTCGACTAGGAGTGCGACCCCCTGTGGACTGCCTATGGAGTTATGGAGCCTTCTGCTATTTTCTTCTATGCTTTGATGTAATCCATGCTATGTAATAATGATTCAAGATATTAATAATAATGATATTGGTTTTACTGTTATTTCACTTTTGTCCTGTATACGTGAAAACTTGATCCTGGGCACGTATACAGAAGCATTCTATTTTGGCCTTGAAATCGGGTGTGGCACACCACCTGTGTTGGTGCCACCAAGGGAAGGGTTACCATCCATACTCTATCTCGCGGTTGATAAAAATTCGATCGGTTCAACTTTGGTTCAAGAATAGGATGGTAAAGAGAGAGTTGTATTCTATTTGAGCCAAAGATTGATCGATGCTGAAACCAGGTATGCCGAGAGTGAGGAGTTATGTTTATGTTTACATTTCTCATGTGTGAAATTGAGACATTACCTGCTATCGACTGAGTGCATGGTGGTATGCAAAGCTAATGTCATCAAGTATATGTTATATGCTCCTATTCTGAAGGGCAGAATTAGTTAGTGGATGCTTGCTTTGGCGGAGTATGATCTCACATATGAATCTGTTAAAGCTGTTAAGGGTCAGGTGCTAGCTGAGTTGGTAGTCGAGCATTGTGGATCTAAAGTCTCAATGGTCGAGCCGATGTTGTGGCTATTATTCTTTGATGGATCTATTTGTAAAAATGGTTGTGGCATCGGGCTTGTGATCATATCGTCTTAGAGGGCAAGATTTGAGTTCGCATTTACTACCGAAGCATCAACTAATAACCAGGTTGAGTACAAAGTTGTGCTGAAGGGGTTGCAGATATCAAAAGAGGCTGGAGCTGATTGTATTGAGATCGTGGGAGATTCACTATTGGTACTCGGATAGCTGGCGGGAGAATCTGAGTAAGGATGATGTGTTGAGGCTATTTTATATTGAGTGTAACGATGTCTTGCACTATTTCAGGATAAAAAGGTTCAAGCATGTTCCAAGAGAGCAGAATATGGAAGCAAACGATCTGGCACAGAAGGCATCGAGCTATCAAGAAAACAATGACAGAACAATTGTTGACATAGCCGATGTCGATGAAGAAGTTTGGAGGTTCGAGATCATCCAGTATCTCAAAGATCCAACTCAACGAGTGTCTCAAAGAATCCGATATATGTCACTAAGGTATGTTTTATTCGAAAAGGCACTTTATTATTGTAGAGTTGATGGTATGTTATTAAGATGTTTGAATCAAGAAGAGGCCAAGGTTGTTATGTGTGAAGTTCACGAAGGAATATGTGGTACACATCAATCTGCTCATAAGATGAGATGGTTGTTGAAAAGGACTGGATACTATTGGTCGACTATGCTAGAAGATTGCTTCAAATACTATAAGGGGTGTTTGGACTGTCAGAAGTTTGGAGCACTACAGAGAGCACCGGTATTAGCTATGAACCCTATTATTAAGCCATGGCCTTTTAGAGGATAGGGGATGGACATGATTGGTCAAATTTTTCCTGCGTCAAGCAAAGGTCATAAGTATATTCTGGCAGCTACAGATTACTTTACAAAGTGGGTTGAAGCGGTGCCTATGAAGAATGTTTCTACTGGAGATGTGTTCAACTTTGTGAAGGAGCATATTATATATCGATTTTGTGTGCCACAAACTATTACTACTGATTAGGGCTCTGTGTTTACTTCAGAAGTGTTTCAATGTTTTGCTGATAGTATGGGGATCAAACTCTTGAACTCATCACCATATTATGCTCAGGCCAATCGTAAAGCAGAGGCATCCAACAAGAGTTTGATTAAGTTGATTAAGGGGAAGATTGATGAACAACCTAAGAAGTGGCATACAACATTGGCTGAATCTATATGGGCATACAGGATGGCTTGTCATGGGTCAATTAAGGTGCCACCTTATCAACTGGTTTATGGACATGAGGCAGTTTTAGCATGGGAAACAAATCTGGGATCCAGAAGAGTGGAGATGCAGGATCAATTGTCGGCTGATGATTATAGGCAAGTCATATTGGATGAACTGGAAGATGTTGTACAACATCGGATGAAGGCCGTGGAGAAGATTCAGGAAACTAAGACCCAGGTGGCTATGTTTTACAATAAAAAGGTGGTGCCCAAAAGTTTTTTTTGGAAGGAGACCTTGTCTGGAAACTAATCATGCCCATCGGCTCTAGGGATAGTCATTTTGGAAAATGGTCACCAACTTGGGAGGTCCATTTAAAGTGAGTTGATGTGCGCCGGGCAATGCATATATTCTACAAGGATTGGATGGAGAAGAGTTTGGGAGAGCAATTAATGGAAAATATTTGAAGCAATATCATCAAAGTGTTTGGGTTGATTCATTATTTCATTGTTGATTGACATCCGATATTTAGTATTGCGCTTGGGTGGTAAAAGCCGATGGGAATACATCGACTTAAGATGGGCGATATTTCAAATATCGCCCTTAGCATAAAAAATATATCGGCACTGGAATCAAAATAAAGGTGGTGCATATATTCATTCATTGATGATAAAAGAAGTTACAGAGGAACATCAGTACAAGGTAAAAATGAGTTGATTACTCGTAGGTAATCGATTTCTAGAAGGACCTATTCTCCTATTATAGCTAGGGGATGAAGATATAATTATCCCAAGTACAAGAAAAAGAGCACGTAATTAAGAACAAAGGTAGTTCAGCAGCTTGGCTCTTCTTCCCCGGCAGCATCGCTGTCATGAGACATTACCCGATGGACGGAGAGAGGGTGACCTAGCTGATGCCATTCTTCATGATTGGGTCACCGGAAACCAACTAGTAAGTTGATTTCTTATGCTGAAGCAGCTATGCATTTCGAATTGAAATGATCACTCTGGGAATTGAAGAGGCAAAAATTACTCGCCATGAAGAGCTTAGCAAATTCTAGAATAGGTGGTATTTCTCTGTCAGAGCTCTCGGTAGAAGGCCCATGGTCGAAGGTGTTGAGGTAAAAGGGGTCTGATCAAAGGAGCTATTTATAGGATCTGCACATGACCTTTGAATAACACAGGTGTCGCTATATATTAATTGAGGAGAATAAGAAGTGAACAGGTTCGAGAAGGAAAAGATAAGGATGGGGACGGTCAAGCCCAGCAGTCGAGACGGTGCAGGGATGCGATGAGTTGCAATTAAAAGGAGCATGAGTAGTTGGGGTTATGGCATAAAGATGAAGTTTGACAGTGGGTGGTTTGCCAGTATATACACATGGTAAACAGGGAGATAAAATCTGGCGCGTGAAGTATTTCATACCCGGACTCGGGGGGCATGTGTTGACACCAAATTTTGACCGGTCCTATCAAATCAGGGTCCTATCAAATCAGAGACAAGAAATTGAAATCGACCAAAGTCAATGATATTCAATGGCTGAAGGAGTTTAAATGGGCCCAACATGGTTATTTTATTTTTTTATGTTTGCAGTTTAGATCTTTATTCTAAAAATAGTCGGTTTGTTTAGGAGTCCTAACAGAGTCGGGTTGCCTCTTGCATGAGGTTATAAATATGTAATAGGATCTATACATAGAAAATAACACTTTCATTCAATACAATTTGGTGCATCGCCAACTTTTCCTACTCGACGAAACCCTCGTCTTGCGTGGGCTGCATCGGCTCCGATCTCGACGAGAGACTTGGATTAGTCATCCTAGGTAATTCTATCAATTTCAGCTAGTACTTTCTCATTGATTTGATATTCTAGTTGAAGGACCGAGAAGGCGACCAGAGGGGGGGGTGAATGGGAGCCAATTAAAATTCTTTACAAGAACATGGCCTATACCCAATTATGACCCGAGCCAACCTCTAAACCGATCACCAAGACTACACACACCAACTTGTGATGTGCTACCCTTAGGAGTGATCAGCAACAGCTATGAAATACAGCGGAAACAAAGAAAAATAGCAGAGACTCGAGATAGTCAAAACCTCACAAAACTGCATCTTACTGGACCACCACCGGCAGTGCCGGTCAGAGCCATCGGTAGTGCCGGTTGGCCCCATCGGCAGTGCCGGTGAGACCCATGGGCAGTGCTGGTGCGGGGTTCTGCAACCCACTTGCAGTGCCGGTCCTGGTCTTCGGTAGTGCCGATCGACTCCGACAGAATAGCAGAAACTTTCAGGATTTTGGCAAATCTTCTCCAAAACCTAATCAAATAAACTCCAAATGATGCAATTTTTGGATCAGTGAATCCTTAGCACATCATGACCACAAATGTAGAAGATCAACTCAATTGGCTCAATAAATAATCCCGAATTTCAGACCTCGTGCCAAGAACACCAAACAGGAAAAACTTGAGAAATCCTTCAAATGGAAGGTGCTAGAGCTCTTGATTTGGTCATAGACCTATGTAGGATTGATCTAGCTCATCATAGCATGAAGTTTCCCAAGAAATCCACTTCAAAACTCATCCAAAAAGGAGATCAAAAATTCCCACAAAAATAGCTCTAAAAATAGGGAAAAAGGGAAATTCGAGATTTAGGGAGAGAGGAAGATCTTGAGCACGAATATAAATCACATGTCATGGAAACATGCTTACAAGATCCATAAATACAAGACTAGGAAGCCACTTGAATGAATTCCTAATACAAGGCTAATGGGAAGAGAGACACATCTTCCACTAGCCTTACCTCTCCTTATATAGGCCTAGGGTCTATTGTCCACATGACCACTCTACCCTTGACCTACATAACACACCCACCTACCACCTAGGGCATAATCGTCCATCTTTTGCTTCATCGCCCGAATGCCGTCGAGCCCATCACGACTTTGCTTCGCCTCAAAGCAAGCTCCGTGATGAGTACTTTGTTGAATTTGACTTCCTTCACCATTGCAGCAAGCACTAGTGGGTATCGACATAGCTTTGGTAAATGCTTGGGGTGATCTGACCGATCAAAAGTATTCGGTATTTCAGACCACCTCATGAATTGAGGCGCAGCCAGTTCTATGGAATTGATCTCCCGTAATTCTAGTTTTTGCTTGCGCTTGGACACATAGGCATCCGGGCCTCCGAAGATGAAGTTGACTTCCTTGCAGGGCTACTGGAACTCTCCTTCATCATCCTTGTCACCACCGTCCTTAGCTTTGTCCTTGCCATTGCGCCTCGGTGGATCCTTGGACACCTTGAGCGCAGCGGTCATGAAGCCCTTGAGTCGGTAGCAATCTTTGGCCTTGTGGTTCCCCTTAGGATGCCAGAGGTATGGGCCACTCAACAAGTCATCCATGGTTGATTAGTTGTCCAAGGATTCTTCTGAAATCAGTCTACCACCACAACCATGTCGTCAGACTTCCTTCTTGGAGGACTCTGGCTTGGAGGACCACTTCTCCTTGCCTTTTCCTCAAATGTCATCTAACGCCGACTCGCTGGACGCAAACTTGTCAGCGATCTCAAATCACTCCCGAGCGGTCAACTTGAGGTCATGATTCCTCTGACCGATTTCCCGGACCAAATCATCATTGCGGATGACTCCATGAAAGGCAGCAATGATCTACTGGTCTGGGACGTTGGGGATCTCGGTTTTCTTGAAGCAGAATCACTTGATGTAGTCGCGGAGAGGCTCGTCAGACTCCTGCTTGATCCGGGTAAGGTCAAAGTGATTTCCCGGTCGGTTGCAGGTAGCTTGGAAACTTTTAATAAGCCTTTTGTTGAGATCTTGTCGACACTATTATCGGCAGTGGGTCATAGGGTAGTCCATGATCCTTATTTATCGGTAAAGGCATGCGCGAGATTGAGAGTTGATGGACACACAAGACGCAAGATTTAGATAGGTTCGAGCCTCCTGAAGGATAACAACCCTACGTCATGTGTTCTATGGTGTATTATGCGGTATCATGCGGGTGTCAATAAGAGAGCCCCTGCCCCTCCTTATATATCTAGGGGGCAGGGTTACAAAATGATATCCGAGTAGGGTTATATCCGAGTACTCCAAGTAGGGTTATATGTCAAACTTTCTGTCTCTAGTATTGACTTGTCGTGTACTCCAAGTAAAAATCCGAGTAGTTATCTTCATGGGCTTTATCTTTATTGGACCCGGCCTCACACGGCAATATATCTGTGTGGTGAGGTATCCCTGGTATATATATCCCAAAGTAGCCCCCGAGAGCTTTGCAAGTTAGTTGTTGATCTTCGATTGATTGACTAGTGCTTGGCCATGAATATGATTAAGCAACAAACTTGTAAAGGTCTCCAAGAATCTTCAAAAAGGATTGTGGGCCAAATAATATCCAGATGTGGGGAAAAAATGCACCTACTAGGTGTAGGTATAGCCCCCGACTCAAAAGGTATTTAGATCACAAAATATCTTGTAAGTCGAAAATAATAACACCGTATGTAAATCTTGATCTACCACTTTCTCCAACTGATTCGACGAGGAGTTTTAATACGGTAGCCCCCAAGATTGGTTCTACCACTCCTCCCAACTGACAAGGGAACCATTGGTACTTATGAATCCGAGTGATACTTGATCAGATATATCAAGCATAGCAATCATCAAAATATCTAGGTGATACTTGATGAGATATAACAAGTATAGCAGCCCCCGGGCATGATCCAAGTGAAGAATAGCCACTCTTGCAGGGCTGTCCCATATTGAGTAAAATCATGAACCATGATCATGATAGCCCTTCTGGAAATAATTCCGAGTAAAATCATGAGTAGTTGATCATGGTCGAGTGATCCAATGACTCGACACTCCATGACCGAGTGATCCAATGACTTGGCGCTCCATGACCGAGTGATATTGATGAGATAACTGTAATATAAGAACACAAATAATGTAGTTATATGTAAAATTAATATAAAGCATTGACGAAACAACACTATTAATTTCTAATTCTATTGGTTCTCTGTTATTTGTCTAAGGCTTATGTTTGCTTAGAGTACTGGTAGAAATAATCGATTGTTCAACCAACAAACATAAAAAACAAATAAGGTTCATTAAAAGAACAATATGCACGACGATTTCGTCAAACCGCCTGAGCCATGGAGCTAGACTGACCAACTTGGGTAATGGGAGTCAGACCGGCAACTAAGCAAAACAGCTGAACTCCTCCTAATACAAGTTGTGTACTGCTAAAACTCATTTTATTTAACATGTACGAGTCGAAATCAACTGAGAAAAATTGTTCACCAATATTGTCGAGACAAAAAGAACAGTTCAAAAGAAACTCAAAACTATCACCATAAGATGAAGAAACTACGACCTACAGATCGAATTGGACAATATAAAAATTATAAATGTAACTTAGCTTTGATATTTGCCGAGTCATAGACGAGCCCCCAAGGATGTCACTAAATCATCCAGCCAATGATCGAGTCAACGAGTGATTTGTTGTCCTGAGTCGTTAAGTGATTGTGTCTGGATGATTAGTCGAGTCGCTGAGTGGCTAGTGGATCGCCAAATCACAAACCACCAAGTGGTTGATGGAGTCGAAGTTGTCAAGCTGCTAATTTCAATCAATCATGCAATCGGTGGGCAACAACATTGATCAATGTTGTTGGCGACACGTTCCTCCTAGATGTAGGACCGCTATCTTCCATAGTGTTGTCGGTGGGCAACAACATTGATCAATCAATCATGCAATCGGTGGGCAACAACATTGATCAATGTTGTTGGCGACACGTTCCTCTTGATGTAGGACCGCTATCTTCCCTAGTGTTGTCGCATAACTCGGCAAATGCGAGCCAACCTTTGAGTCATCCTTCATGGCCTGGTCTTCGGTTACCAATAATCACTATGCAGCTTACGTATTTGCAAAAGATGCGAAACATGATTAGTATTCTCCACTATTTAGATTCATTAATGTATAACGAGTAGAATAACAACCAAAGGAGTACAAAAGGAAAAAATATTCCCGTGAATCTCCACTAATCAGATTGATTAGCGCTTCAAAACAATAAATAGAATAGAATAAGAAAGTCAAGATTCTTCCCTGCTCACGCACAACTCGGACCACTTCCTTGTTGGACGCGTGAATTTGGACTCGACTTCCAAGTATAGCCATTGTACGTGATCCAAACTCGCCGACTCCTCGGGCGTCGATTGCAGCAAAGCGCATGTAGCACCGCTACCATGCTCGTATACCGCCTCGCCCGATAGAGTTGCTGCCTCCGCTTGATCGTTGTTGATGAAGATCTAACTTTTCTCAACAACTTGCCATCGAACTCGACAACCCGATCTTTGCGTTGTCCCTTCCTGGCACGCCATCTGTCGATAATATTATCGGCAGTGGATCATAGGGTAGTCCATGATCCTTATTTATCAATAAAGGTATGCACGAGATCGAGAGTCGATGGACACACAAGATGCAAGGTTTAGACAGGTTTGGGCCTCCCGAAGGATAACAACCCTACATCTTGTGTTTCGTGCTGTATTATACGGTATCATGCGGGTGTCAATGAGAGAGCCCTTGCCCCTCCTTATATATCCGGGGGCATGGTTACAACATGATATCCGAGTAGGATTCTATCTCTAACTTTCTATCTCTAGTATTGACTTGTCGTGTACTCCAAGTAATAATCCGAGTAGTTATCTTTATGGGCTCTATCTTTATTGGACCCCGGCCCACTCGGCGATATATCCGAGTGGTGAGGTATCCCTGGTATATATATCCCACAGATCTCTCTAAGAGGTGATTGATTCCTCTGGAAAAGATGTAAGCCATATCCGAACGGCTGGGTCCAGACAATCTGGCAAGTAATTTGCCATTACATAGGTATCACCTCCGGCCGACCAAATCGCCGTGCTTTAGAATTGAAGCCACTCTTGGGGATTGGTCTGACCATCATACTTTTCAATGGGGACAAGCTTAAACCCCTTCGGCCATCGGGCAATGCGAAGCCTTGGAACGTAAGCCTTGATGCCATCGATTTCTTCATCATTACAAGTCGGTGACCGCCTATGCCGGTCTGGAGATGGATTTGAGTGACGACGATGTCGTGCATCAATATAATCATCATGGCAATGACGACGATTGTCATCATCATTATTATCGCACCAATCCTGATCATCTCGTCAACATTGATCGTCACAGTTGTTTCTTGGTGGGGGGTTTCATCGGTCTTCTCGCCAGTCATCCCATCGGTTGTTCCCTCGATCATCCCACTGGTCATCAATCCTCCAATCACGGCATTCCTCCTCATAGTGTCGGTTGTCCTGAGCGTGTTCTTCGTAGTGAAAGTTAATGGTATCTCGTCCATCGCGGATGCTGAGAGAGTTTCTCAGATCTTCACATCTACGCCGACCACGTGAAGTCGCATGGCTAGAACTTGTTGCCAACTGTTATCTGTCCTTGGCAGCGTCTTGAGCTATTGCGACTTTGAGCATAGCCACCACCTTCTGCATCGCGGCGGTCTGATAGGTTGCATCGACCATTAAGGTGTCGAGTAGTGTTTATCCCCGGTGATATTGTTCTGAGGGGTGTCATAGACCTTGATGCCATCCACTTCAATGTCTGGCCCAAGATCCAATTGGCGTGCGTGGCGTGATTCACGTGACCCTCTTGGTCGATGGCGGTGTCCGGCCGATAAGTCATTATATGGAGGGTTATCCTCTAGTTGACCTTCTTTGGCTGGTTCTTCTATGTGGCCATCATTTTCATGGCTGTCTTTTGGGTCATCCTCCTCGTCATCATCCCTCAAAGGATTTTCTTCTAAGTCAACCATATTGACAGTGAGGGGATATAAGTAAGCTGATCCGACCAAGCCCTCATCAAAAGGACTAGACCGACTTTGAGTCATTCCCTGAGGATGTATCTGCTTCATTGAATCCGAGTGGGACCAATACGGGGATCAGATCTGATGAACTCGGTGATCGTGCCATAGTGACGACTGCGGCCGAGTCGGATCGATGGTTTTCTAGACCTAAGGCTTCGTTGTCGCCAACCACGAAGTAGAGCGATCCGAAGGAGATCTTGAAGTCCGGTGAGTACTAGATGATGGGAATTTCAGCCACCGCAGTCGACGAAGAATCAAGGTGAGCCTTGTCCCCTACCTGGCACACCAACTGTCGAGGTTTGATCTTGGTAGTAAATATATAGGGCCACGTTAAGACTAAGAGCTACGATGGTTAACACAAGACACCGAGTTATACAGGTTCAGGCCCCCTCGATGAGAGTAAAAACCCTACGTCCTATGTTCTGTGGATTGTATTGCTTGTAATATTGTGTCCTCAATGAGGGGGTCCCTACTAGCTTACATATCCGGTCGGCAGGGGAGTACATGAAGGGTCCTACTTGCACTCTATATAAATTCACATAGAAAGCTTATCTCTAATTGCCTTGCGCTCCAAACCAACTTGGTCGGTATCCTTGTTAATGAAGTACCCGGTCAGCTACCAACTTAGGCATGTCTCCGGATACCCGTAAAGCAAGTATCCCAAGAAAGGACAAAAGACTCGAACGAAAACAAGGAACCAAGAGAAACGATAGGTTTGAGAGGATTACATTGGTCCTTACCTTGGAAGTAGTCTCCCCCTTCGAATATGCTAGGTGTTGAGGGAGAACTACCCAAATTATGTAGCCCACTATAAGTTGAGCTTGAGTTGAATTTTGCGCCCTTCATGGTGTCGTGGTAGTCGATCTTGTTGATGTAGACACACACCATGGACGTAGATGTTCATATCGGTGTAGGTGTTCATTGTTGTTGTAGACATGCGCCATTGTTGTTCTTCTCCATGTTGGTGTAGACATGCACCATTGTCTTGATCATCTTTATTTGGTCATCTCTCATTCATGTGATCTTCATGTCCTCCACATCCATCTTCTTTTGTTTATCTTCTTTTGATCTTCATGTTCCTCTTGACTTGACTTTTGGATCTTCATGTTCTTCTCACCCTTTGTGTTATTGATCTAGACTTGGCTTTTGGATCTTCAAGTTCCTTCTCCCCCTTTGTTGCCTATCAACAAAAACCACAAGCCAAAGACAAAACACAAGAGAACCAAGGAGCAAATAATAAATGGCAAGAGTTAGGAAACTCCCCTTTCATGGTGCTCCTCGTTGGTCATGATGGTGCTCCACCATAGCTCCCCCTACACACATGACTCAACAAAATATTTCTTTAGAAAATCAATGATTAATCATTAGTGTGTTGAGAATGTATGAGTCACATGTCTTTAAGCCGCACGAGTAGATTTAATCTCAGAGGTCGTTGAACATGACTCAATGGACATGAAGCAGAAATCTTTCCTTTGGTAACACTTATGGAGATGTATTCTCATATAGATCATGATGCACAAATTTCTCCAAATGTGACAAGCCTCCCTTGTGTTTCCTATATGATGCATGCAACAAGTATTTTACATATGCAATGAAAGTAAACATGCCATGTGAGTGCAAGCAATAGTTAAACAAGACACAAAGGAAACCTAACAATGTCAAGTTTGAACCCCTCCCAAGCTTACTCACTATAAGTCATACCCTTGCCTTGAGAGAAGCCAAACCGCCATCTCAAGCACTCCCCCTTGCTTATAGCTATCTTGGATGGGTTAGACATTGACTAACTTTTTTATGTGTTTTTTCTTTTGCACATGCATGAATGCAAAACATTCTAGTCACAAAGGAGTATTAAATACCATGTGTAAGGTTCATGACCATTGAGGTCACCCCAAGGTATGATGTTTTGGTGATGAATGACGAACATGAAATGTGACTAATGTCTACACGAGTGTTGTTCGTGTAGGAACCCTCTTCTATCTTATGATGATTGTAAATGACGTCCTTGGTGATTGATGACAATGACCACAAGCATGGAGGCTTGTGAACTTAATGGAGTCCAAGGGTTGATGACGATGGACCAAAGTGGAGAACATGCTATGGTGCAAGTGTTTGGTACACTTGACTATTTGTTAGGGCTTTGAGTCTATAGCAAAAACCGGACTATCAAGGGTGTCCAGGTCATTCTCTTTGGCCCTGTCTAGTCGGTGATTTGCAAGGTTGCTCGGTGAAATGACAGGTACTAGGTGGTAGTGGAGAAGCCAAGGGGCTATTCGGAGAAGCCGGAAAACGAAGTTAAGTGAGGACGACAAGTTTTAGCTTCTAGACATAGAGACCGGACAGAGGGGTTAGTGGAGACCAGACTATACGGTCACTATGTGGTTTTGTCCAGAGGCTACAACAAGCAAGCTAGGAGTCTATATGTGGTAGATCCTGTACAGACCCACAGGGCAGAGAGGAAGCTTCAGTGTGAAATGTTTCTAGACTGGAGAGAGAAATGGACCAGGCGGTCCGGTCAGGTGACCTTACAATTCGGTCAGCAGGAGAATCAGCAGGGGTCAGAGCCGTTGGTGCACTGTGCTGCAGTGACCAGACTATCGGGTCAGGCAGTGACCGGACTGTCCGGTCAGTAGGCCCAGAAAGCTGATTTCATGGAGCAACGGCTAGTTTGAGGTTGGGAGCCTATATAACTTTGTAGATGAGGTCTTTGGGACCTCTCTTGGCCAGTAGAATACTTGAGAGCATTTGGTAAGGTCCAAGAGGAAGAGAGGAGAGCACTAGGAGGAGATATTGCATATCTTGAGAGTGCTAGTGGAGAGTAACTTGAGCATCTTGCACATCTAAGGCTAGGGTGTCCTTGAGGGTGTGATCTATATTGTTACTCTTGGTCTATGGTGGAGCCTAGACCGGTTAGGTGTCGGTGATCGAGACTATTGTGATCGGTTGTGAAGGCCGTCACATGTTTGAACACGGTTTGAGCCTGCCGGTGAAAGGGGCATCGCTAGTGAGCGCCCGTGTCGACTCAGTTAGTCCGGAAAGTTCTCGAGGGAGGCGAGCTTGTGCTTTGTGCTGTGGTGACGCACACCGTGTCTTCACTCTAAGAGTGATTGTAGGCTCGTGGGCGAGAACTCCATTTGGTGGCGGGAGGGACCAACGAGGAGAAGGGGAAGGCGCCATCCTTCCATGACCTCGGGAAAAAATCATGAGCCATCTCTTAATCTACTCCTTACTCTGTTGCATTACTTTCCGCATTCACATACCGTGCTATTCATGCTTATGTGCTTGCCTTGTTCTAGTTGATTACCTTGTAGACTTGCATGAATAGGCTCTTTACTTGCTAGTAGTGTTTGAGCTTCCGCATTTGATCACTAGCATGTATAGGAATTGCATTGGTTTGATTGCTTACCCTTCTATGTGTTGTACTACTCATACTCGTGTGCACTAGTTACTTATCTTGTAGAATACCATGAGTAGGCTCCCTTGCTAGCTTGGGGTGTGCTTTCGCATTTCTTTATTACTAGCTTGCATAGGAGTTGTATTGCCTTTGTGTGATCCACAAGTATGCTGAGGTTGTTGTTCGTTTCATAGGTTCATTATCTTGCTAGTGTGATCATCACTAGGATTGTGTAGGAGTTGTTTTGAGTGGTCGATTTTAGGAATTGGTGAATTTGGTACATAGTGCGAGTTATCGATTCACCCTCTCCCCCGTCTCGGTCGCTCGGTCCTTTTAAGTGGTATCAGAGCCAAGTGCTCATCATAAGGCTTAACCGCCTTGATTAGTGACTGTTTTGAGTTGGTATGTCATCCCATTCGGGGCCAGGTCATGGCTCATGGAAGTATTGCTTTAAAAGCTACCTAAATGCCACGATTCTGGATGAGTTGATGGATACTCTTGTGGACTTTGTCAATACCTTTACCGATGATCATGTATATGATGATGATGATTGTGTTGATGTGCCTAGTCCTAGTGAGTGCCTAGATTCTTCTAGTGTTGACTTGATAGGTTGCTCTACTAGTGTGCCTAATGTAATGATTGATGGTGTGTCTCTTGATCTTGCTTGCTCCACTAGCATGACTAGTATTGATGATGATTGTGAGCCACTTGTTGATCATTCTAGTAGTTCCCTTGTTGAGGAGTTCTTTGCCTTTCAAGCTAATGACAATGAGTACTTAGTTGATTCTCTTATATGCTTGCGAGGTTTGGTGGACATAATTGCGGCAACTTCTTTCGAGCTCCCCAAGATTGTGATAGTTGAGAATATCCTCTCCTTGCTTCTGAGTAGCACACTCTTCTACATCACCCTTGACCTTCTCATGGAGAAGAGTCTCTCCGTTTAGGACATGATTGAGCTACTCTTCAAGGATGAGGAGATCACCGCGAGCATGGCGAAGAAGAAGACATCCACGGCAAACCATGAAGCATCTTCAAGCAAAGGGAAAGAAGTAGCTTCGAGCTCAAACTTCTTTAATCTCTCCACAAGATTGTCTTGCAACAACTTCTACAACCCCTTCGCAACAAGACATTCATCGAACACTTCGTCAAGCTCTACCTCAAGTGCCATTCCAAGTTGTACTCCAAACACCTTCGATGGATCGAGCATTGGCGTAGGGGGAGCACCAACAACAATGCTCCTCTGGCGCCTCCACCTCCCCCGCTGTGGATGGAACATTCGGATGGTTGCTCGATCATTTGAGATGATCAATCTTGTAGCTTTAGGTACGGCGCCTCCACCTCCCCCGCTTCCTCCACCACAAGATCATCTTTGGCATCTTCGTCGAGCTCACCAACAGGATCTCTTCTTTGAACTC
Source organism: Eleusine coracana subsp. coracana (assembly GCA_032690845.1). NCBI lineage: Eukaryota > Viridiplantae > Streptophyta > Magnoliopsida > Poales > Poaceae > Eleusine > Eleusine coracana. Next base: position 18,287,630 of record CM064434.1, on the reverse strand, counting down.
GGTGAATTTGTGAGAAATCCGAATGATGACCTTTGTGATAATCTATTGAGCATATATAATCTTGTGTGTAGGATAAACTCCTTTAGAAGACTTCGGAGGATTGCACCTCATGAAGTGATCGACAAGCTCCTCCAGCAAATCACAACTCCAGAGAGGGGTTTCTTACTTGAGAAGGTAGTCAACACGAAACATGAGCTCTCAATTGAGAGAGCAATGGAGATGATACTCGTGCTCCACTCACAAGTGGGACACGTCCTTGAGAATATCACTGGACTCTGTGATCCTCCCCATTACTACATCGACCTCGACAATGTGCACATAGGGGAGGGTCATGGACATTGGAGGTATCGTGCTCCTCACTATCTCATTAGGAGGAGACTACGGGATGGGGTTGCAAGAATCCCTATCTGTGAGGATGGTATTATTGCTCGACGCGATGAGGTTAGTGCTAGTCAATCAAGTAATTCTTTGGATACTAACCCTCCTTCCTCTAGTGCTTGTCTTATGGCTACCACCAAGGTCAACTATAAGAGTGGAGGTACGCATTGGATTCTTGATAGTGGGTGCACTCAACATATGACCGGGAAGCCAACCATGTTCACCACCATTGATGAAGACGAAGACAGTGAGAAGGTGACTTTTGAGGATAACTCAATGGGGAGAGTTAGAGGCTCGGGCAAGGTGGCCATCACAAATGACCTCCATCTCTCCAAGGTCTTTCTTGTGGAAACCCTTAACTTCAACCATCTGTCTATTGGGTTTCAAGTGCACATTTGATGAGGATGGTGCAAAAATTGAGAATGCCAATAGAGGGCTAGTACTTCATGGAGTAAGGCATGGGAACTTGTATGTCATGGATTTCAAGTCAAGCAATATGCCACCAAGCACTTGCCTATTCACTAAGGCATCCAAGGGATGGTTGTGGCATAGAAGACTGACACATGTTGGAATGAATCAACTCAAGAAGATTGTCAAGAGGAATCTAGTTGAAGGAATTAAGGATGTGACCATTGAGAAGGATAGACTGTGCAGTGCTTATCAGGCAGGAAAACAAGTTGCATCTTCACATCCCACCAAGTCATTCATGTCTACTTCTTGTCCTCTAGAGCTCTTGCATATGGACTTGTTTGGGTCAACACATTACAAGAGTTTGGGAGGCAATCTATATTGCTTGGTGATTGTTGATGACTTCACGAGATACACTTGGACCTTCTTTCTTGTGGATAAATCTCAAGCCAGCGGTATCTTCAGAAAGTTTGCCAAGAGAGCAAAGAATGAATTCAATGCTAGCATTGTGAAGATAAGCAATGACAATGGGATAGCGTTGAAGAACACTAGAGTAGAGGAATACTATGACAAGAAAGGGATCAAACATGAATTCTCTGCTACATACACTCCCGAGCAAAATGGAGTAGTGGAAAGGAAGAACAAGACGCTCATCACTCTTGCACGTGCCATGTTGGATGAGTATGGAACTCATCAGAGGTTTTGGGTGGAGGCAATCAACACGACTTGCTACACCTCCAACCGTGTCTATCTCCACCGATTTTTGAAGAAGACGCCATATGAGCTATTGGTGGGACGGAAATGCAATGTTTCCTATTTCTGAGTCTTTGGCTGCAAGTGTTACATTCTCAAGAAGAGGAGAAAGCCCAGGAAATTTGAGACCAGAACTTATGAAGGCATTCTTGTTGGGTACTCTGGGACTTCTAAAGCATATAGGGTCTACAACTCAGCCACATGGTGTGTGGAAGAATCCTATGATGTGCAATTTGATGAGTCAAATGGTTCTCAAAAGGAGGATGAATTTCATGAACTGAACATTGAGGATGAGCCTATGAGGAAAGCCTTGAGGAACATGCCCGTGGGCGAGGTTTTACCCCACGAGGACAATGATGGTGATATTGAAGAGCCCTCTACTCCACCACCTCATCCAACCTCCTCCTTCGAGGTACAACAAACAAAACAAGATGCCACAAATACTCCCGCAAGCTCCTCCTAATATTCATTGAGATTTCACTCACCAAATGGTGAGGAAACCCAAGTGAGAAGTGAGGCACAAACCTCCGCACATACCTCACCACAAGCCACTTCTCCTAGCTCTTCACAAGATACCCTCCCACCCACCTCAAGCTCAATGTCCAAAACAAGAAAGCATAAGAGTGACTCTTCCACCTCTCTTAGGATCCAAGACACTCATATATCAAGAGAGAAAACTATCCATGATGCACAAGATACTTCACCTAGAGCTCCTCCCACTCAAGGCAAACACCATCCTAGACCCAAAGCCATCAACAAAGATTATTCACAAGATTTGATCATTGGGAGTCCATCTCAAGGAATAAAGACAAGGAGAAATCAATATAAGCCCAACTATGTGAGTGAAGAGAATGATGATGAGGCCAATGTTGAAATTGAGAACTTCTCTTTCGTCTCTATGATTGAGCCCACTACCATTGATGAATCTATGGATGATCACAAGTGGGTTATTGCCATGCAAGAAGACTTGAACAACTTCAAGAGGTGCAAAGTATGGAAATTGGTTGAGAGGCCCAAGAATCATAATGTGGTTGGCACCAAGTGGGTCTTCAAGAACAAGCAAGATGAGAAAGGAGTAATTGTCAAGAACAAGGCTCGCCTGGTGGCTAAGGGATATTCTCAAGTGGTGGGAATTGACTTTGAAGAAAACTTTTCTCCCATGGCCCGTCTTGAAGCTATTCAGATTCTACTTGCCTATGCATCACACAATGGCTTCAAGATCTTTCAAATGGATGTTAAAAGTGCATTCATGAATGGAGAGATCAATGAGAAAAGTCTATGTGGAACAACCTCCGTGGATTGAGGACCCAAAACATCCAAGACATGTATACAAATTGAAGAAAGCTCACTATGGCCTCAAGCAAGCACCAAGGGCATGGTATGAACACTTGACGAACTTCCTACTCAAAAATGGATTCACCATTGGAAGCATTGATAGCACCTTGTTCATGAGGCATGTTGGGAAGGATCTCTTTGTGTGCCAAATCTATGTGGATGATATCATCTATGGGTCAACCAATGAGAAGTTCAATGAAGAGTTTCGAGAGATGATGGCTAGGGAATTCCAAATGTCAATGATTGGAGAGTTGCATGTGTTTCTTGGTTTCCATGTCAAGCAATTGAGAGAGGGAAACTTCATGGATCAAGAGAAGTATACCAAGGACCTTCTCAAGAGATTCAACATGGAAAATTGCAAGCCCTTGCACACTCCTATGGCTACAAGCTAACCCTTGGATGATGATGTGAAATGTAAACCGATGAACCCCAAGCTCTATAGATCTATCATTGGTTCCTTGCTCTTTCTCACCGCTTCGAGACCGGACATCATGTTTAGTGTGTGCTTGTGTGCATGCTACCAAGCAAATCCAAAAGAGTCACACTTGAAGGACGTGAAGAGGATAATGAGATACCCCAAGTACACACCTACCATGGGCTTATGGTATCCTAGAGGAACAAGCTTTAAGTTACATGGGTATTTGGATTCGGACTTCACGGATTGCAAAGAGAATAGAAAGAATACATCGGGAGGTTGCCAATTTCTACGAAGATCTCTAGTATCTTGGAGCTCAAAGAAGCAAAACTTGGTGGCTCTATCTACCGCTGAAGCGGAATATATGGTGGCAGGAGCATGTTGCGCACAACTCCTATACATGAGGCAAACACTCTCGAACTATGGTCTCAACTATACTCCAATGTCACTATATTGTGATAGTGAGGCGACAATCAAGATGGCCCTCAGGACGGGAGATCATGGTCATGCAAAGCACATTCAAGTGAGGCATCACTTCATAAGAGACCATGTTGAGAAGAACGACATCGAGTTGGTGAATGTGCGAACTCATGAACAATTGGCGGACATCTTCACCAAGCCACTCGATGAGAAGACCTACAACAAGCTAAGGGGAGAACTCAATGTTCTCGACCACTCGATGAGTAACCCTTGAGCTTGTCCTTTGTAAATATGTATAGTGTTTGTTTGTTGTTGTTTGTGTCTTTGTTTGTGCTTGTTTCTCTTCTATTGTAGGTTGACTTCGGACCCTCTTGAGATAGCAATGGACATGGGTTAAGCTTGGGAAGGTGGTTCATGGTGTACCCAAGGCTTTGAAGAATGGTCCATTGTGAGCAAGCTTGAGAAGGGAACAACTCATTGTTGACACTTTGGTTTGTAGCAGTTCTCTCTCATTTCTTTAGCATCACATCATGCATTATATACTTGTTGCATTTGCATTCTATGCATTCATGCATCTTTGCATCGTGATACCATACATGCTCCCATGCATGTGTCTAGGGGGAGTTACTCATTTACAATGTGAGTACATGACTCTCTAGATGATCAAATAGTGATATTTGTGCTTCATGTCCATTGAGCCATGTTCAACCGACCTTCAAGGTTAAATCTACTCGCGCAGCTCAAAGACAAGTGGCTCATATATTCCCACCTCACAAATGACTAACCCTTGCATATTTGAGAAAATATTTTGTTGAGTCATAAGTGTAGGGGGACCTACGGTGGAACACCATTGCGACCAAGGAGGAGCACCATGAAAGGGGGAGTTATCCTAACTCTTGCCAACTATCGTATGCCTCTTGGTTTCGTTACGGTTTGGTGTGGTTTTTGGTGATAGGTGACAAAGGGGGAGAAGAAACATGAAGATCCAAAAGCCAAGTCTAGATCAAAGCGGGAGAAGGAACATGAAGATGATCAATAACACAAGGGGAAGAAGAATATGAAGATTCGGGGAGATGGAACATGAAGATCCAAAAGCCGAAATAGCAACAAGGAGGAGAAGAAAATGAAGATCACATCAAGATGAACATCTATACCAACATGGAGAAGAACAATGACAGTGCATGTCTATGGCGACAATGTACACCTTCACCGACATGAGCATCTACGTCCTTGGTGTGTGTCTACATCAACAAGATTGAATACCACGACACCAAGATAGGCGCAAATTCAGCTCAAGATGGAAATCCAAGTGCGCTAAATAAGTGGGTAGTTCTCCCACAACACCGAGAACATCTCAAGGGGGAGACTACTTCTAATGTAAGGACCAATGTAAGCCATTCAATCCTTTCTTTTTCTTTGGTTCTTTCTTGCTCGTCTGTTTCGGATCATCATAAGTAGTGGTTGTCATCCATCACCAAAAAGAGGGAGATTCTAAGGTTCATGACCATTGAGGTCACCCCAAGGTATGATGTTTTGGTGATGAATGACGAACATGAAATGTGACTAATGTCTACAAGAGTGTTGTTCGTGTAGGAAACCTCTTCTATCTTATGATGATTGTCAACGGTGTCCTTGGTGATTGATGACAATGACCACAAGCATAGAGGCTTGTGAACATGATGGAGTCCAAGGGTTGATGAAGATGGATCAAAGCGGAGAACATGCTATGGTGCAAGTGTTTGGTACACTTGACTAGTTGTTAGGGCTTTGAGTCCATAGGAAAAACCGAACTATCAAGGGGGTCTAGGTCATTCTCTTAGGTCATGTCTTGTCAGTGATGTGCAAGGTTGCTCGATGAAATCACAGGCACTAGGTGACAGTGGAGAAGCCAAGGGGCTGTTCGGAGAAGCCGGGAAACGAAGTCAAGCGAGGACGACAAGTTTCAGCTTCTAGACATAGAGACTAGATAAAGGGGTCAGTGGAGAGCGGACTATATGGTCAGTATGTGATTTTGTCTAGAGGCTACAACAAGGAAGCTAAGAGTCTATCTGTGGTAGATCGTGTACAGACCAGAAGGTCCGGTCTACTGACTGGATGGTCCAGTCAGTAGGGATTGCACAGGGCAGAGAGGAAGCTTCAGCGCGAAATATTTCTGGACTGGAGAGAGTAAGGACCGGGTGGTCCGGTTAGGTGACCTTACGGTCTGGTCAGCAGGAGAATCAGCAGGGGTCAAAGCCGTTGGTGCACTGTGCTGCAATGACCGGACTGTCTGGTCAGGCAGTGACTAGACTGTCGAGTCAGTGGGCCCAGAAAGCTGCTTTTGTGGAGCAACGGCTAGTTTGAGGTTGGGAGCCTATATAACTTTGTTGCTGAGGTCTCTGGGACCTCTCTTGGCCAGTAGAATACCCGAGAGCATTTGGTAAGATCCAAGAGGAAGAGAGGTGAGTAGTAGGAGGAGATATTGCATATCCTGAGAGCGCTAGTGGAGAGAAACTTGAGCATCTTGCACATCTAAGACTAGGGTGTCCTTGTGGGTGTGATCTACATTGTTACTCTGGGTCTATGGTGAAGCCTAGACCAGTTAGGTGTCGGTGATCGAGCCTATCATGAACGGTTGTGAAGGCCGCACGTTTCAACATGGTTTGAGCCCACCGATAAAAGGGGCATCGCTAGTGAGCGCCCGTGTCAGCTCAGGGAGTCCGGCAAGTTCTCGAGGGAGGCGAGCTTGTGCTTTGTGCAGCAATGATGCACACTGTGTATTCACTCTAGGAGTGATTACAGGCTCATGGGCGAGAACTCCAATTGGTGGCGGGAGGGACCGGGACTCCGGCGGGAGTGGTCCAATAAGGAGTAGGGGAAGGTGCCATGCTTCCGAGACCTCGGGAAAAAATCATGAGCCATCTCTTACTCTACTCCTTACTTTGATGCATTATGTTCCGCATTCACATACCGTGCTATTCATGCTCGTGTGCTTGTCTTGTTCTAGTTGATTACCTTGTAGACTTGCATGAATAGGCTCTTAACATGCTAGTAGTATTTGAGCTTCTGCATTTGATCAATAGCATGTATAGGAGTTGCATTGGCTTGATTGCTTACTCTTGTATGTGTTGTAATACTAATGCTCATGTGCACCAGTTACTTATCCTGTAGAATTGCATGAGTAGGATCCCTTGTTACCTTGTGGTGTGCTTTCATGTTTCTTTATTACTAGCTTGCATAGGAGTTGTATTTCCTTTGTGCGATCCACTAGTATGCTTAGGTTGTTGTTCCTTTCATAGGTTCATTATCTTGCTAGTGTGATGATCACTAGGATTGTGTAGGAGTTGTTTTCAGTGGTCGGTTTTAGGAATTGGCGAATTTGGTACATAGTGCAAGTTCCCGATTCACCCCCCCCCTTCTCGGTCACTCGGTCCTTTCACCATGCAATGCAGGAAAAGAAAGAACACACTACAACTACCAAAAACAAACACGAATACCTCCCTCATGAGTTGATATGTCGTTGAGGTCCATGTCACTAGTGGTGGACTTCACTTGATCTTCAAGTAAACTCCCAGTCCACCACCACCACCATCATCTAGGTCTTGTTCTTGGGCACCCACTTGTACTTTGTTGACCTCTTAAGATCAACAATGCACTTAGGCACTCATATGCTCTTGACCTTTCTCTTCTTGTTTGGTGGTCCCAAAGCCTTTGCCTTCACCATGCCATCCTTGTCCCTAAAAAGCTTCAAAATGGGCGTTCTTATGGAACAAGTTAGCATTAGGTAAAACAATGGAACTTCTCACCATAGAACAATCCTTGAAGGTGTGGCCATCCTTGCAGCACCACTCGCAATAGTAGTCGTCGGCGAGTAGGGGTTTGATCCATGCGGGGATGGAGCCACTCGTCCCGATGATGTTGATGGCGGCGTGATATGAGCCAAGTCCCCAGTGGGAGACATTGTTCACAAGGTTTTTCCCAAGAGTCTCCTTGTGGATGGCTCTACCACATGTGAGCCTCTCGAAGCCGTCCATCACCATCTTCCTCTCTTCGTTGAGCTTATGATATTCCTTCAAAACAAATGACTCAATGGAAGAAACCTCGACCGAGGTGGTAGAAGCATCATTCTTAGATGAACTAGTGGAGGGAGAGGCAAGGTTATTAACATTGATGTTCTCAAAAGTAAGTTCAAGGGCCTCATACTTCTCACGTAGCTCTACATGATCACCCTTGAGTTTGTTAAAACTCTTGTTTAGAGTCTCATGAGATGTGACAAGGTCCTTGAGCTCACTGTCAAGATCACTAACATGGTTCTTAGCCAACTTACATTTTTTTCTTAGAACATCCAACATATTGGATTTCTAGACGGTGATGTCACAGGCTTGCTCAAGCATACGCCAAAGCTCGGCGCAGGCGAGCTCCTCATCATCGCTATCATAGCTGCTCTCATCCTTACTCTCCCCAAGTTTGCTCATGGCCATGAGGCACTTGGAAGGTATTGAAGAGATTATGGAAATGTGGTCTTGATCATGGCTAGGCCAGCCATTTCATCATCATCACTTGAAGAGGAGGATGCTTCACTTTAGTTGTTGCTTATCCACTCCCTAACAAGAGCCTTGTGTGAGAACTTCTTCTTGAGCTCCTTTCCTTTGCCCTTGTCTTTGTTGAAGTACCTCTTTCTCTTGTACTTGGCTTTGGGTCTAGGATGATATTCTTCTTGAGTGGGAGGAGTTCTAGGTGACCTATTTTGTGCATCATGGATTGTTTGCTCTCTTGAGATATGAGTGTCTTGAATTCGCAATGAGGTGGCAATCACTCATATGCTTTCTTGTCTTGGATCTAGAGTTGGAGTGGACGTGGAGGTGTTATGTGAAGAGCTTTGACAAGTGGCTTGAGGTGAAGTATGTGTAGAGGGTTGTGGCTCACTTCTCTCTTCATTTTCCTTATGGCTAGGTGGATGCACTCTCATAGAATCTTTGGAGGATGTGGAAGGTGTGTCATAGGCATCTTCTGTGGGTTTTTGTACCTCGAAGGATGAGGTTGGTTGAGGTGGTGGAGTAGAGGTCTCATCAATATCACCATCATGGAGTAAGACCTCACCCACAGGCATGTTCCTTAAAGGTATGCTCGTTAGTTCATCTCCAATGTTCACTTCATGAAATACTAGCCTTTTCTTCACATTCTCACACATTGCACCATCCTCATCAAATGTGCACTTGAGTCCCATGTTACAAAGTTGACCATTGGTGAACATGGTTGGCTTCTGAGTCATATGTTGGGTGCACCCACTGTCAAGAGTCCAATGAGTACCTCCACTCTTGTAGTTGACCCTGAAGGTAGCCATAAGACAAGCACTAGAGGAAGAAGTGTTAGTATCCAAAGCAGTTCTCAATTGACTTGCACTAACCTCATCATGATGAACCATGAAAACATCCTCATAATTAGGGATCATTGTGATCCCTGCCTGAAGTCTTTTCCTTATAGGATGATGGGGAGCACGATACCTTCATTGTCCATGACCATCCCCCATGTGCACATTGTCATGGTCGATGATGTAATGGGGAGGATCATAGAGGTCGGTGACATGCTCAAGCACGTGTCCCACTTGTGAGTGAAGCACAAGTATCATCTCCATTACTCTCTCAATTGTGACCTCATGCCTTCTATTGATTACCTCCTCAACCAAGAAACCCCTCTCGTGAGTTGTGATTTGCATGAGGCACTTGTCAATCACTTCATGTGGTGCAATCCTCCGTAGGAGATCATAAATGCATAATAGAGTCTCACAGAGGTTATCATTCAGATTTCTCACAAATTCATCATATTGGAAGAAGTAATCCGGTTGGTGAGCTTGACGAAGATGCCAATGTTGATCTTGTGGTGAAGGAGATTGAGGCACTAAAGCTGTAGTGATGAGATCGTTCATCTCCAATAATCGTGTGAGCATTGTGGTCGGCGCTCCCCCTACACCAACGCGTGGTTCACCCAAAGTGCTTGGCATAGAACTTGGAATGGCACATGAGGTAGAGCTTGATGATGCGCTTGATGATGAACGTGATGAAGATCTTGCTCCGAAAAAGTTGTAGAAGTTGTTGCAAGGCAATATTGTGAAGGAATCAAAGAAGTTTGAGCTCAAAGCTACTTCTTTCCCTTTGCTTGAAGATGTTTCATTGTTTGTCTTGAATGTCTTCTTCCCGTCAAGCTTGTGGTGATCTCATCCTTGACGTATAGCCCGATCACATCATCAATAGTAAGATTCTTGTCCATGATGAGATCAAGGGTGATATAGAGGAGCTTGCTGCTAGGGAGCAAGGTGAGGATCTTCTTGACAATCAATAACTTGGGGAGCTCAAAAGTAGTCGCTGCAATCCTGTCCACAATATCGAGAAGGCGAGTGAGAGAGTCAAGTAAGTCCTCATTATCATTATCATGAAAAGCAAAGAACTTCTCAACAAGTGAGTCACTAGCATGATCATTAAAAACCTCACAATCATCATCAATCCTAGTCATGCTAGTGGAGCAAGAAAGATCAAGAGGCACAACATCAATCATCACATTAGGCACACTAGTAGAGCAACCTGTCAAGTCAACACTAGAAGAATCTAGGCACTCACTAGAACTAGGCACACCAACACAATCATCATCATCATCATCATACACATGATCGTTGGTAAAGGTATTGGCAAAGTCCACAAGTGTGTCCATCAACTCATCCGGAATCATGGCATTTAGGTAGCTTTTCAAGCAATCCTTCCATGAGGCATGGCCCGGCCCGAAATGGGATGACATCCCAACTCAATACGGTCACTACTCAAGGCGGTTAAGCCTTACAATGAGCACTTGGATCTAATACCACTTGAAAGGACCGAGTGACCGAGAGGGGGGGTGAATTGGGAACTCTCACTATGTACCAAATTCGCCAATTAAGATAATAGTCCTATGGAAGGAACAACAAGATAAGCATACTAGTGGATCACACATAGGCAATACAAATTCTATGCAATCCTAGTGGTGATCACACTAGCAAGATAATAATCCTATGGAAGGAACAACAAGCTAAGCATACTAGTGGATCACACAAAGGCAATACAACTCCTATGCAAGCTAGTTACCAAAGATACACGGAAGCAAACAATTAGCTAGCAAGGAGTCATATTCAAGCAAAGCTACTAGATCAATAAGTACAAAGAAAGCATAAAAGCATGACTAGCACAATACATATTAGGGTGATCAATTAAGCCTAAGCAACTCCTATACATGCTAGTGATCAAGTATGAAGGCTAAGCACTAGTAGCAAGTAAAGAAGCCTATTCATGCAAGTCTACAAGGTCATCAACTAGAGCAAGGTAAGCACACAAGCATGAATAGCATGGTATGTAAATGCGGAAAGTAAAGCATCATAGTAGGAGTAGAGTAAGAGATGGCTCATGATTTTTTTCTGAGGTCTTGGAAGGATGGCGCCATCCCCTAATCCTTGTTGGACCACTCCCGTCGGAGTCCCGGTCCCTCCTGCCACCAAGTGGAGTTCTTGCCCACGAGCTCGCAATCACTCCTCGAGTGAAGACACGGTGTGCATGACCGCTGCACAAAGCACAAGCTCATCTCCCTCGAGAACTTGTCGGACTCCCCGAGCCGACACGAGCACTCACTATTGATGCCCCTTTCACCGGCGGGCTCAAACCGTGTACAAACGTGTGATGGCCTTCACAACCAATTATGATAGGCTCGATCACCGACACCGAACCGGTCTAGGCCTGACCATGGACCAACAGTAACAACCTAGGTCACACCCTCAAGGACACCCTAGCCTTAGATGTGCAAGATGCTCATGTTACTCTCACTAGCACTCTCAAGATATCCAATATCCTCTCCTAGTGCTCCTCTCTTGGCCCTTTGGCTCCCAATAGATGCTTCCAGCAATCCTAATGGTCAACCACAACAACGAGCTTATATAGGCTTCCAACCTCAAACTAGTCGTTACTCCATGAAACAACTCTCTAGACATATAGGCTTCCAACCTCAAACTGGTCATTGCTCTCTGTCCGCAACTGCCTCCATACTGACCGTACAGTCTAGTCTATAGATCGTACAGTCTGGTCTACATCGCTGAAACTCCAAACAGAGCCATTGCAACCAATTCCTCGTCTATTCTAGAGTTGTCTCTACTGACCGTACAATCAGATCCACTGACCATACTGTCTGATCTCTACAACTCAGCACCAACAGATTTCCTCGTGGCCAACTTCTCCTCTGTTCTGGATTTCCATCTATTGATTGGACCGTCTGGTCTCTAGCACCTCTTTGTCTGGTCTATTTCTCTCTCCAGTGCGGAATAATTTCATGCTCTACTTCCTCGCTGCCCAAGTCCCACTTCTACTGACCGGACAGTCCGGTCACTAGAACTTTCCAAACTGGGCAGTTTCCTTGCTGCTCACTGTAGGCTTTGAACAAAACCACTTAGTGACCGTACAGTGCGGTTAGTTCGTCTAGAAGCTGAAACTCCTCATCCTCGCTTGACTTTGTTTCCCGGCTTCTTTGAACAGCTCCTTGGCTTCTCCACTGTCAACTAGTGCATATCTTTTCACCGAGCAACCTTGCACATCACCGACTAGACATGACCTAAGAGAATGACCTAGACCCCCTTGATAATCCGGTTTTTACTATGGACTCAAAGCCCTAACAACTAGACAAGTGTACCCATCACTTGCACCATAGCTTGTTCTCCGCTTGGATCCATCTTCATCAACCATTGGACTCCATCAAGCTCACAAGCCTCCATGCTTGCGGTCATTGTCATCAATCGCCAAGACAACCATCAATGATTGTCATAAGATAGATAAGGTTTCCTACATGCATAACACTCTTCTAGACATTAGTCACATTTCATGTTTGTCATTCATCAACAAAACAATCACACCTTGGGTGACCTCAATGGTCATGAACCTTACATCGATTTCTCGACCGATCTTCTCCTGGAGGCTAGGATTGCTTCCCGAAGGTGGTTGTTGGGTCGGTTGGCCTTTTTCCTTTGGTTTTATGTCGGTAGGTGTGGTAGGCCGGGTCATAAGCTTGGTGGGTCGAATGGCTTGGTAGGCCAGGTGGCAAGCCCGCCGGGCGGCGGCTTATGCCGGGTGCCGACCCCCTCTTGAGGGCAAGCCTGCCGGGCAGCACAACTAGCCTGGCGGCAAGGCCTGTCGGGCGGTGGCCTAGGCTGGGTGGTGACCCCCTCCTGGTCACCCCTTGACATCTCCCAGTTAGGCCACTTGGTGGCCTTCTCTTCTTTAGCCATATTTCATCATTCTTAATCTGGGAGGAGAAAACGACATCATGGTGAAGTGCTTTTTGCAAAACCGGCTGGGTCGGATGATGAGCCTGAAAAACGACTCCGGTTAGTTAGCCGGGTGGCTGATTTCAGCCATATATAACCCTGTAGGCTGGTTCCTGATTTCTGCCTAACAATGACCACGGTTAACCAGCCGAGTGGCTGATTTCAGCCGTATATGACCCTATCGGCTGGTTCCTGATTTCAGCCTAAAAATGACTCTGTCGGCTGGTGAAAACAGCTATTTCATAGCCGTGATCAGCCAACATGGTATTTTCACATGTTTTTGCATATTTTGACCCTATAGCACCTGCAATCACATATTTCACCAAAACTTGTGGAACTCATGAGTACAAAGATTATTTTCATTACATTATTAATTAAGATCCACCTTTTTATTATAAATTGGTAATCGAAAAAGTGAATTTATTACTACCAACACCAACATTAGGACATAGCCCCTAGAGGACCGACGGTAATTCTCGCACCCACTGACTAGCATACAACTTGAGTTTGCAAATAATCCCGGGCTTCAACCCCTAAGGAATCATATCGTTGGCCCGTTCGACCTACCTATTGTCTTGAGGATGAGCCATTGATGCAAAGTGGCTTTTTATTCCCATCTCATCGTCATAGTCATAGAATTCCTTAGATGTAAACTAAGTACCATTATCAATGATGATATCATTTGGAATCCCAAACTGAGTATAGACCTCCTTGACTATCTTGACCGCCTTCATTGAAGTTGTCTTGCCGATCGGCTTAACTTCAATCCACTTGGTGAACTTGTAAATGGCAACAAACAAATGCATGAACCTGCCTGGTGCCTTTTTGAAAGGACTAACGATATCAAGCCCCCAGGTTGCGAAGAGCCAAGTCGTGGGTATCATCTAAAGTTGTTGTGAAGGCACCTGTGTTTCCTGGGCAAAGAATTGACAGCCTTCACAAATGAGTGAACCCACCTGACACCTTCTGAACGACTTGTTGTGCATCTTCGACCACTGTAGGCCAATAAAACCATCGCCAGAAAGCTTTGCTGACCAGAGTCTTGGAAGTTGCATGGTTACCACACACTCATGCATGAATTTCCTGCCATCAACTCCTTGCCTTCATGAATTGAGATACAACACATCAAAATATTTGATCCTCCCTTTTGATAAAGGAGGTCATCCTCCACCAAATATCCTCGACATTTTTCCTTCAACATTTGTTGTTCTTTGGAATCTGTAGGCAGTGTACCCATATTCAAGAATTGGGTCGCGCCAGTCGGCTTCCATACTCTTGTCCATTACTGGTTCGGCAACATCGGTCATCAATACGTCTGAGCGAGGTGGAATAGTGGTAATATCAAGGGTTTGTAGAAAAACACCAGGAGGGACAATCGATCATGACGATCCTATCTTTGTTAACTCATCGACAACTAGATTGTCTCAAAAAACATGCATGAACTTAAGTCCATCAGACTTGTTCTCCAACTTTATTACTTCTTAGTAGTAAGCAGTGTACGCTTCATGATCATTGGTGATTGGATCCCCAAGGTATGAATGTTTTGGTGATAGTCGACAACTATGAAATTGTGGGCCAATATCTACATGACTGTTGTTTATGGATGATTGTTGTCTTGGCGATTGATGACAAATCATATGGATGATGGTTGTCTTGGCAATTCAGGACAATGACCACAAGCATGAAGGCATGATGAGCTTGATAGAGTCCAAGGGTTGATGAACATGGATAAAGGCTAAGGAAAAGCTATGGAGCAAGTGTTCTAGTTGTTAAGGGTTTGAGTCCATAGGAAAAACCGGACTATCAAGGGGGTCTAGGCTTCTTTACTTAGGTCATGTCTAGTTGGTGATGTGCATGTGTGCTCAGTGAAATCCCATGCACTAGGTGACAGTGGAGAAGCCAAGGAGTTGTTCAGAGAAGCTGGGAAACGATGTCAAGTGAGGACGAGGAGTTTTAGCTTCTACACAAAGTGATCCGACAGAGGGGTCCATGGTGATCGGACTGTACGGTCAGTAAGAGGATTGTTCTGGAACTTTCAAAGGGCATCAAAGACTCTGCCTGTGGTGGAAGCTGTAGTGACCGGATGGTCCGGTCTATAGATCAGATGGTTCGGTCTGTATAGCTTCACATAGGGCAGAAGTGCAGCAGCGACAAAATGTTTCTGGGCTGGAGAGAGAAATGGACCGGTTAGGTGTTGGTGATCGAGCCTACCGTGATTGGTTGTGAAGTCCATCACATATTTGTACACGGTTTGAGCCCGCCGGTGAAATGGGTATCATTAGTGAGCACCCGTGTCGGTATGTGGAGTCCGGCAAGTTCTTGAGGGAGGCGAGCTTGTTCCTTGATGGCAGCGGTGAGGTGCACCGTTGATGTGAATATGGCCCAATCTTCCGAGAGGTAAGGGGATAAACTCGAATTTAGGGAACTCGGCATCGATGACCTGGCTCGAATCAGACATGATCCAACCCCGCAACCGTTACACCAAGCACAACTTGATTGTTCCTGCAAGCGAAATCGAGAACACAAGCAAGAGAGGATAAACACACAATCTGGAATTGCAAATATGGATGAAGCGAATCACAAGAAAAGGTTCAAGCTCTAAACACAACAGGACTAATCGCCACAGTGGTGTAGAACAAGAACAGGGGCCCTGGATTACTGTAAAAGGACTTGTCGCCATAGTTACAATAATTCGATCAAGTTTCTCTCTAGAAAACTGAACTAAACAAAACCCAAAACTAAAAGACGGCAGCTACTGAGTTTATGTAGGAACCAGGGACATCCTAGGGTTGGGGGCGTCCGGGGGAGGCACCCACAACATGGGCTTAAGGCCCGACATGATACATGGCCCACTTGGCCCAAAATAGGTGGCGCAACACCTTGTCATGGTAACAGATTATGACTCACGACCCTTCTGGAGCTAGGACCAGAAACAAAATGATGGTGTCGTCGTCCCCTTTCCAACGCATCAAAGAACGCCTCGTTTGGACGTCGGATGTGAGAGATATCATCAAAACCATAAAGGGGTGTCGTCAGAATCCGAGACAAACACGGCGACCGTGTTGGTGACGACTTGTAACTTGGGGAAGGCCATGATATGCGCATATCCAGCATGGTGATATCCTCATCAACCGTGTCTTCACTCTGGGAGTGAATGTAGGCTCATGGGCGAGAACTCCAGTTGGTTCTGGGAGGGACCAGGACTCCGGTGGGAGTGGTCAACCGAGGAGTAGGGGAAAGCGTCATCCTTACGAGACCTTGGGAAAAAATCATGAGCATTCCTGGACCCCTCTTTGCTATTCCGCATTTATGTGCTATAATTGATAGGGTGACTTGTGGCTTGCATAGGCTAGTGTGTTTAGCTTCCGCATTGTGTACTCATCATGAACACTAGCATGTGTAGGGTCTTAGTGTACAAGAATTTCTTAGGTTGCAATGACTATTAGGTTCTAGTGGTGTGAAAATGAATTATTCAGATTTGTGGTCGGCTTATCAATTCACCCTCCTTCCCCATTGGTACGCCTTTGGTCCTTACAAGTGGTATCAGAGCCAAGTGCTCATTGTTGAAGCTTTACCGCCTTGAGTAAGGATGCCGAGAGATGTGGGGAGTGTTCCCATATTCAATAGGGAGGGCAACCGGTGTTGGAAGGCTCGTATGCAAGCCTACTTGGAGTCCCTTGATCTAGAGATATGGATCATGACCCATGATTTGGATGCTGATGTGAACCTTCTTGAACCTGATTTTATTAAGAACAACACCAAGGCCAAGAATGCTCTATTTGCATGCATAACTAAGGATGTTTTTGCTAGATTGGATGCAAGTTCGACGGCACACGGTATTTGGACTGAGATTCAGGGCCTCCATGACGGTACTAGTGATGTCAAAGAGGAAAGATACTATGTGTTGAGGAACAAGTTGTCGAGAGATATTTTAGATAGTAGATCTAGGTATGCGTATGAGTATGAAAGATTGATGGACACAGGACACAAGGTTTATACAGGTTCGGTCCTCCTAGAGGATAACAACCCTACATCCTGTTTGGTGTTTCTGTATTGCTAGGGTTCACAATAGAATTAGGGTTCCAATACGAGTCTCTGTCCTACCAAAGTCCCCCTGTCCTCCTTATATATCCGGAGGGCAGTGGTTTACATGGTAATCTATTATTCGGTTACAACAGATCCTATCTATCCATCATATCTGGTAACCTAGCTTGCTGCTTACTCAAACAAATATCTAAATAAGTATCTCATGGGCCGCATTCTTCAATACATCATAACCGAGCTCCCGGCCCACTCGACTAGATAGCCGAGTGGTTAGGTATCCCGGGTACATATGTCCCACAGTAGCCCCCAAGAACTTTCCAATTTTAAACGTGGCTCTGATATATCTCAACATCTTTAGAAATTGGAAAGTGCTTCTCTTGTTATGTAAGATAATTTTCCTTCTTGGACACCTGAAAAGGCGTACTCTATAAATATAGCCCCCAACTCAGAAGATGTTGAATCCTTTTTTGAAGCGTCTTGTGAGTTTAGAAATAAAAAAATATCAAATGTCCAAAACCCATCATAGCCCCCAGCTCAAAAGGTATCTTGAATAAAATATCTTATGAGTTATTGACACCAATGATCCAAATCTTCAACTTCCCTTAAATAAATCATGAAGTTCGATTTTGCAGCCTGAAAGTTAAATGCCACCATAACCCGAGTGATTCATTATCAATTTGAAAACTATAGTCCAAGATTGGTGGTGCGTCCATCCGAGTGGTTTATCATGAAACGCAAAACTACAGCCCCTAAGATTGGTGATGTTTCAATTTGAGTGATTTATCAAAATTTTGGAATTACAGCCCCCAAGATTAATGCTATTGCAATCCGAGTGATTTCAAAATTACAGCTGCCAAGATTGATGTTGTTGCAATCCGAGTGATTTAACACAAATTTCAAAATTTACAGCCCCCAAGATTGATGATGTAACATACCGAATGATTTAGCACAGATTTTGAAACTTACAACCCCCAAGAATGTTGATGTAACACTCCGAGTGACTTAACACAGATTTCAAAATTTATAACCCCCAAGATTGAAGTTGTAAACTACTATCAGATGGCAAAATAAATGCACACTCTGGCATACGAGATGGGCCCAATGGGTCATGAAAACCCAATACTAAAAAGAACCCCCTAGGTTAACCCTCACTTATATAAGTGGCTTCACATCAGTCGCACCCCTTCTTCCTCATTTTGCAGCCGCCACCATCTCACGCACCCAAACCCTAGATCTCAGATCGCCATTTCCACCCAAAAAGCTCCACGCAACTTCATTCCTTCTAAAGAATGGCTACAATGGCACCAAAATGGACTCGTCAAAGCATCAAGGCTCAATCCAAAAAGCAAGCCTCTCCTGGAAAGGGCGAAGAGGAAGCGACCTTCGACATTCCCGCAGGAATCAAAGAGTTCCCTGCCTCAGCTACGGATGCGGAGAAGATCAACAGGATGGTGATTGATGGAGTGCTCCAAGACCAACAAACCGGAGGATGGATCGAAGCTATAGGTCAGAGATTTCTGTAGCCTCCAGTAGATCAAATCACTATTTTTTCCTTATTTTTCTACCGTGGATTTGGGATCCCCTGTTGTGATTTCTTTCGAGGATTGCTATTTTTCTATGGTATAAACCTCGTGAATCTGAATCCAAACTCGATCTTGCATATTGCTATCTTCATGTATCTGTGCGAGATGTTCTTGGGGATTCATCCCCATTTTGATACGTTCAAGGAATTGTTTGTGCTGAAATCAAACAATAATAATGTGATTGGAGGAGCTGGATTCAAATTGAGAAATAAATCCAAATATATCGAGGTGCCGCTGCCCTCAACAAACAATGGATGGCATGCAGACTGGTTTTACCATGGAATCCATGCGCATCCTCTGTGAGAATCTATAGCTGAAGCCCCTATGCCAGGACCCGAATGGTCAGCGAAGGCAGATCCCAATAAAAAGGCCAAAGTTGAGGCCATATGAGACCAGATTGCATTGTTGAAGTTCAAAGGTTATAGTGGTGTAGATGTTGCCACGAGCTTCATATATCATCATGTGCAACCTATCAAAAAGCGCCATATCCCTGGATGGGAGTTCCAACTGCTTTTAGATCCCACCATGGAGGTGCCGGAAGAATTGTCCAAAAGGGAGTAAACTCTGTGGCTTGAAAATATATTTTCCTCACTGCTTGACCGGACTCTAGGAACTGCAAGAAGTGGGCATCATTCCAAGACTGACAGGAATTCAGTAAGTGGAATTTGCTCGTCTTTTAAAATGTGTAATGCATCCGTTATCCTCAATGAACGATTAATATATCATGCACTTTGTAGAATCTTGATGTCTATTCTTCGAACCCACCGCTGCCTCTTGTATCTCGAGAAAAATCACCTAGTCGGTCATCAGCCCCCAAGCGCCGCAAAGTGTGCATTGAAGACTCTGACGAAGATGAGTCTCTAGCTAAAAGAACGACTGGAGTTCAAGAAGAAGCAAAGAAAAAAGCTTCAGAGAAAACATCAACCACTCGGCGAGCCTCAAAAGATGATAATAAGACTGAGGCTGCGAATGAACAAAACCACCCGAGTGGTCAAAAAGATAATAAAGGCGCAACTGAAGAAATTGCTAACACAACAGAAGATGCTAGGCCAACTAGCCCCCCACCAAAACTGTTAGGCCTAAAGTTTAAACGCCATCCAAGGTAAGCAAATCAAAATAACATGATTCTAAGTTATTCATTGACCACTCGTCTGACCATTATTCTCTTGATAGGACGTATGAGACTACCTCGTCTCACAACGCCCCACCATAGAACTTGGTTTCAAAAAGGGACCAGTCTGCTTCGAAGAATAATTCATCCAAGAATGATGCCTCCGATCACTCGACAAAGAAGCCAAATGATTTGGACGCTGCTCCACAAGCAGAGATCAGCAAGTCTAAGATCCCCACTATCCCAGATCTAAATGTTCCTAAAATGTCTGCAGCTTCTGGTACTCCTGCATCGGCTGAAACAGAAGAGGCTTCTTTGGCTTTTGAAAGGATGCCAGAACCATCATATGAATATCCCATTGGTCCTGAAGAAAACATCACGCCGACTCCCATCCATCGAGTGGTGAAAGAAGGCTTCATAGAAGAGACCCATCCTGCCAGGTCTGTATACCACGTTGGTAAATTTGCAATTGTAGGGTTTGATGAGTCCACCGAACAAGCAGAGTTGAAAACCTTCAAAGAGTACACCGAAAAGGCTTATCACTCATTTCAGGCATATTCTCCTTTAAAGACCAGATGTATATCTACCAGTACTCCAAAACCAACACATCTTTTTCCAACCCTTTTCGTAGTCCTTGAAATCCCACATGGCCTACAAGAGCAAGCTTTTGCAGCTTGTGGAAAGGCATTGTGCGAAAGCAATGGATATAGAGGACCAGCTCACCCGAGAAAGGCTTGAAGTCGGACGCCTATCACTTGAGCTAAAAACTCGTTCGTCCTTGGTGGACGAACTTAAGTTTAAGCTACAAGGTATGAAAACTGTACATTACGCATCTGGCATAATGTTTTATGGTGTCGTGATTATCTAATCTCTCCGTCACAAAGGTATCACAAGAGCTGATGTTAAAGCGCAAAGAAGATGCGGTCTCGGCCACAATGATTGCAAAATTACAAAACCGTGTGAAGGAATTGGAATCATCTTCCCTGGCTATCGATGCGCTGAAGAACGAAAATCAAGCCTTGAAAAAGCAACTCCAGGCTTTGGAAGAGATCAAAAATAATTTCGAAAAGCTAAAGGATGGCTTCAAAACTATGGAAGAATCTCAAGCTCACTGTAAAAAGAGAGTGGATGGTATAAACTATTACACTTGAGTACATGGAAACTTTACTATCGACTGACTGTTCGTAAATGACAGAGGCTGAAGAGACGATCAAAAGTCAGAGAGAAAGAAATACGAAGCTAGAGACCGAGTTGTCTAAAGCTGAAGGCATTTTCAATAAAAGCCGTAGATGAGCTGAACAAGTTCAAAAATTCTTTTAAAGAAGTTGAGAAGCTTAAGGAAGAATACAAAGCTAAGGCAGGTATGCTTGAAGCTAAAAAGTCAGATGCTGAAAAACGCCTAAGAGGTAAACTTTGATCCAATAGTACCTGTATAGCCGAGTCCATATTTGCTTAGAAATATGTGATTATTGTGCTTGTGTAGGAGCAAAAAGGGCCTACGAGCTTTTGCAAAAGAAATTTATTGAGGGTGATGAAAATCTTTGCTGGTCTCTTGAAGCTGTACAGAAAGACACAGAGATGGTCACCCAATACATTTTGCCAGAAGAGAAACCACCTTGGTGTCGAGATGTTCTAACTCGGTTAAAAGAAGCGTCGGGCCGAGTGAAAGAACATGCTCGACATGTTGCTGAACTAGTCAACGCCCAAGTGCTAGCTATTGCAAAATCTCACATTCCCAACATTGATCTGAATGTGGATGCTGAAGGTTTCCATGAAGACCTATCTGATGAACAATGTGAATCTCTTGTAGCCAAGGCACAAAAGACTACTCATGTACTAGCTGACCAGATAGAATTAGATCCCTTACCAATGGTGTAAGGGTTTGTAAAATCTATCCTGAGACTATGTTTCACTGCTAATGGTGTAGTAAAACTGAATTCAGTAGACCGCTAGGGTCTAGGTCCATCACCAGTTTTGCGATGAATTCTTGGGTCACGCCGCTTCATTTATGTATTGTATAAACTCGTGTTAAACACTCACAACCAATACACAACTCATGTCAGCCCTCTAAACAACGCTCCCAATAACCGATATGAACCGTGGAGACTAAGAACTCATTCGATCAAGCATATGCGAATCGGGAGAGTTTCCTTTGTCCTCAACGGATGACATGAACCCTAGGGACTATGAAACCCGCTTGGTCAACATGTGCGAGTTGCGGTGATACCAAGTATCAAAATTTGAGTCATGATTTGAACAATATCAACAATCATTTTATAGAAATCATAAATTGTATGACTAATTATCATGACTATGATATATATATGTATTGTATTAGAAAATACAAAACATACAAATTACAGTAAATTATGAAAACTAAGCATAGAAATGACGTAGCTGAGATATGTTCCAGGAACTTTGGAGGTCCGACCCATCCTCGCACATCAATCAAAATGCACCAGGCCGAGTGATCTCCTTTACGATAAAAGGTCCTTCCCATGGAGCCGATAACTTGTGTTTGCCAACCATAGACTGAACTTGCTTCAAAACCAAGTCATCGACTAAAAAACCCCATGACCGGACATTTTTGTCGTGATAACGCCTCAGGCTTTGTTGATATATCGTCGATCGAACCAAAGTGGTGTTTTGTTGTTCTTCTGACAATAATAGGTCATCACACCAGGGGCACTTGGAAATATTTTCTTCATACGTGTAACATCCCACCCCTCCGAGGTTGGCCACGCTTACCTTGGCAGCTCTCTAGGACCTCAAGACTTTTCTCACAGACCAACACAAGTCTTTTCTGCACACTTTGTCCTCACTTGTGCGCACCTGGGGATGGGCCCTGTTGACGGCTGTTAAGTACCATTTTTTACCGTCAACTATACTCAAATAAAGGAGAATTTGGCATTTCATATACGTATGCTTTAGCACAATAATATAGTTCCACTTGTACTTGGAGAACTTTGTGCATGCAGGAGGAAATGTGAAGGAAACACCTCAAAAGGCAAGAAAACACACTTTCGACCAATCAGAGAGTGCCACATGGACGTCACACGGATTGAAGGGCCCATTTTCAGCACTTAACCGACGTCACTCCCTGTAATACCGCGCAACCCGACGTCAGGGCCCACGGGACGGCCACCTGGAGAAAGCACAGGCCAGGAGGGGCCACCCCCAGGTCGGCCGACCTGGTCAGGTCGGCCGACCCGGCCGGGCGCCCTCTCCGCCTGGGCTTCCACGTGTTGGCTCCTCCGCGACTCCTGATGACGGTTTGAGATGCCTTCCGTGGCGGTTACTCTCCCTTGCCGACCTATTGAGGCTATAAATAGGAGGGTGTGCCTTCACACTCAACACACACCACAAGAAGCATTTCTCTCTTGCTAGTAGTAGTTCTTGGAGTTTTAGTGGAGTTAGGCTGAGTCTAGAGCTCTCTAGTCCCAAGTCTTCACTTGGAATTGGTATGGCTCTTGTATCTTTTCCCTTTTGTAAGACTTTGCTCTTATCAATATATATATCTTTTCTATATAGTTGTGCTTGGGTCATGAGTTTCTTGTTTGATATTGTGATCCATATATGTGATAGTATAGTCTACTTGTGTGATAGTAGTTTATATTTATTATACTACTATTGTCATGCTAGTTATATACCGTCACTATAGTCTATTTTATATGTTATAGTCTCTATGCTTAGTTTTAGCTGATAAAGTATAGCATGGGTTTGGTGATCGTATTCGTACGGTAGCTCTGCCTCGTTAATAGTAATCGCGGAGGGGCAGAGTGCTCTTTGGTCATGCAAGTATGGTATTTGGGTGACTGATTTGCATCAATTATTCGTTAGTCTACTGGTTCGTTGAGGTAGGCGGCAGGTGGTGACAGCCCTGTCCGTCCTTTGAAATCCTCCCCGCTAGGCTAGTGCGTAGGCTCTTGGCGGAAGTCACCTGTGGATGCAGGGGTAAGTCCGTGCCTGAAGTGCTATATTATTGACTGCTGAACCTGAGTGTGGGTCTGTATGTATTCTACTTAGGCTATGCAACTGTATAGGAATGCATAGTAGGAGTAGCTTAGCCTAGTCTTTCCTCCACTAGACTTTATTTATTTAGTAGGAATCTTCTGTGTGTGTCACACTACCCGGTTATTATCATGTACCCGCCTGTCTTGGTTAAGATATCCTTGCTAATTGTTAACATGATCTTATATGTTAGTAACGCTTCTTGATCATACCCTTCCTTTGGGATAAACAAATACGATACCCTGAATACTTTCGGGTGAAATGCTACAGCGGTATTCTCCGTGCGCTTGCGGATTTTACCTACTTGACTCTGGGACATATTAGTGAACTGTTTCTGGCCCCGTGCCGGGAATGATTTATTAATATGGCTTAGCAAAAGTCAACAGGCCCGGATGTCTTTTCTGCACACTTTGTCCTCACTCATACGCACGAGTGAGGACAAAGTGTGTACAAAAGACTTGTGTTAGTCTGTGAGAAAAATCTTGAGGTCCTAGAGAGCTGCCAGGGTAAGCGGGCACGGCCTCGGAGGGGCGGGACATTACAATATGCTACCACACGCGGGGAGGCGAACAACACTTTGGTTGGCAACATTGCTTAAGAGCCGTAAACAAAAAGGGCGAGTGTCCTGTGGCTCGACTGACATTAGTTCTAAGACCCCACAACACTGATGGTGACTCTTGACCCCAACGTCGAGCATACTTTTTAAGTCTATCAAATATACGAGGTTTAATTCCAGACAGCAAGAGGTCGTTTGCCCTCTCGACCTGGCCATTACTTTGCGGATGGGCGGCTGAAGCATAGCCAATCTTTAAGCCCACCTGAGTCACAAAATATTTAAACTCTTGTGTCGTGAATTGACTACCGTTGTCTATGATGATCTTGTATGGGGAACCGCACCAAGGGACTATTTCAGTCATGAACTCAATGGCCTTCTTCACCGAAATTTTATCGACTGGTTTTGCTTCAATCTATTTAGAAAATTTGTCCACCACCACGAATAGATGAGTGAAGCCTCCTTCAGCCTTCTGGAAATGGCCAACAATGTCTAAACCCCATGCTGAAAACGGCCATGTTATGGGGATGTTTTGGAGATCGGTGGCTGGTACGTGCATCTGGCGTGCAAAAAACTGACAACCTTCACACTTTCAGACGATATCTTTAGCATCGGCACAGGCAGTTAGCCAATAAAATCCTTGTCTCATTGCCTTGGCCGCAATCGTAGATGGACCTGCATGATTACCACATATGCCAGCATGAATTTCCCCCAATATAGCTATGCCCTCATCTTGTGACAAGCATTTCATGAGTACCCCATATGGACTTTGCTTGTACAAGAGATGATCAACTATGCAATATGATCTGGACTTGCGAATGATGCGGAGGGCTTCTTCTTTGTCGGCTGGCAATGTTCCGTGATCTAAATACTCGATGAGGGAAGTTTGCCAATCTACTTGGATTACCGTGACCTGAGGTGTTGCTCCTTCCTTTGTTACAGGCTGCACCATAGTTTGCTGGGTTAGTACTGATGGCTTGTGTAGATCATCGAGGAATACTCCATCAGATATGTTAAATCTCCTAGACCCAAGCTTGGCCAGCTCATCCGTCTCTTCGTTATACTTTTGAAGGACATGTTTATACTCGATGCCATCAAACTTATCTTCTAGCTTCTGAACTTTGGTGCAGTATGCTATCATACTCTCATGAGAACAACACCATTCCTTTGTTACTTGGTAGACTACTAGCGCCGAGTCGCCTGACATGCTTATTCTTTGGACGTCGAGTGACACGGCTGTCCGAAGTCTGTGCAACAGAGCTTCATACTCTGCTGTGTTGTTAGACGCACGAAAATGCATTCGGAGGACATATCGCAACTTGGCTCCACCTGGGGATGTAAATCCGACCCCTTATCCGGAACCCTCGACTTGTAGGGAACTGTCAAACGTCATTGTCCTATAGCTAAGTTCTCGCGGGGTGGGCGGTAGTTCAGATTTTGTCCACTCGGCGATGAAATCAGATAATGCCTGCCCTTTGATCGCGTCGCGAGGTTTGAAGGTGATGTCATATGAGCCAAGATCGGCGGCCCACATGGCTATTTTTCTAGTTGCTTCTCGGTTGTGGAGTAGTTCGCCCAGCCCGAATGATGTATGGACCTCGATTGGGTGGTCCTCAAAGTAGTGCTTCAACTTCCGAGATGTCATCAGTAATGCACAAACTAACTTCTGAAGCTGGAAGTATCGTACCTTAGAATCTGATAGGACCTCGTTGACAAAATAACTGGCCGCTGCACCTTTTGAGCCTTGCCATCTTCCGCCCGCTCCACCGCCAGCACCGTGTTGACCACGTGTGTGGTTGCGGAGATGTACAGCTGCAAAGGTTCCTTTGGCTCTGGGGGAGTTAGCACCAATGGGCCAATGATGTAGGCCTTAAATTCCTCCAAAGCCTTTTGTGCTTCATCATTCCAAACGAATGAATCTTGCTTCTTGAGTAGTCGAAAGAAAGGTAACCCTCGGACGCCAAGTCGCGATACAAACCGGCTGAGTGCTGCCATGCAGCTGGTCAACTTCTGAATGTCCTTTTGTGAATGCGGGGTCCCATTTGTAATATGGCGTTCACCTTATCTGGATTTGCTTCCATCCCTCGATGTGAGATCAGAAAGCCGCGTAATTTTCCTGATGGGACACCGAAGACGTATTTCTCGAGATTGAGCTTCATGCTGTATTTGCAAAGATTGCCGAATGTCTCGTCCATGTCTGATATCAAGTCGGAGGAGAGTCGGCTTTTGACTACCACATCATCAACGTAAGCCTCTACATTTCTCCCTATCTGATTGTCCAGGCACCGTTGCATAGTTCACTGGTAGGTGGCACCAGCATTTTTCAACCCGAAGGGCATTGTTGTGTAGCAAAAAGCCCCAAATGGCGTAATGAAAAAAGTTTTGAGCTGGTTGGATTCATTTAAGGGAATCTGATGGTACCCCGAATAGGCATCTAAGAAGCACAACAGGGCACACCTAGCCGTTGAATCGATCACTTGATCTACGTGAGGGAGGGTGAACGGATCTTTGGCGCAGGCTTGGTTAAGGCCAGTGTAATCCACACACATCCGCCACTCCTTATTCTTCTTTCTCACCAGGACTGGGTTGGCTAACCAGTCGGGGTGAAAAACTTCTTTGATAAAACCGGCTGCTAATAATCGGCCGATTTCTTTTCTAATCAATTCCTTTACGTCCTGCGAAAATCGTCTATGTCGCTACCTCACAGCCTTAGCGTTATCTCGAATGTGAAGTTTGTGCTCAGCCTTTTCCCTTGGAACAGCTGGGATATTAAAAGGTTTCCATGCAAATATGTCTTTATTATTTCAAAGAAAAAGGATTAGCGTGCTTTCCTATTTATCATCTAAATTGACACCAACATTGGCGATCTTGGATACTTCATTATCATCTAAATGGATATTCTTTGACTCCATGACTGCTTCCTGCATCGTGGCCTTCAGCTTCTTCTTGGAAGGCAAGTCGAGCATGGCCTCCTCCACCCTTGTGATCTCTGCCTTCAACTCGGCAAGCTCTGATGCCGCCACCTTCTTTTCCAGTCAGCTCACAACTACCATTGTTGCAGTCCTACGAGGTCCGAACATCAGAACAAAGTGAAATAACTCCATTTGGCCCCGGCAGCTTCATCATGATACACGGGTAATGAGGTATGGCCATGAACTTTGAAATGGCTGGTCGCCCTATGATGGCGTGGTAGGAGGAGTCTACATCCGCAAACTCAAAGGTAATGTGCTCCGTCCTGCAGTTCTCCCGAGTGCCAAACGTCACTGGTAGAGTGATTTGCCCCAGGGGAACTGTCTGCATTCCAGGCATCACGCTGTGCACTGGTGATTGGCTTGGCTTGAGGTCGATCAAAGGTATGCCGAGCTCCTTGAAGGTCTTCATGAAGAGGATGTCCAGAATGCTACCGCCATCCACCAATACCCTATTTAACCGGACTTGGCTAATAGTCGGTGTCAGTACTAAAGGGTATTTCCTGGGTCTAGGGATGTGATCCGGATGGTCTGACCGATCAAAAGTAATCGGAACCTCAGACCAACGTAGGTAGTGAGGTACCACTGGTGAGACCGAGTGGACCTCTCTGTACAGGATCTTCTGTTGGTGCTTTGTGTCTATTGTGGACCTACCAAGATGTAGTTGACCTCCCGTTCGGGATCTTGGAATTCCTCCTTGTCCTAATCTTGGTTGTCCTTATTTGCATCCTTTTTGCCATCTTTGGGAATCGAAGGGCGGTCTTTGCAGACTTTCAATGTATGATGCACGAAATTTTTAAGCTTAAAGCATTCTCTGGCCTTATGGGCACCGTCATGCAACAGACAACAATCGTCCAACATTTTGTTGAAGTCATCCTAAGTGACCTGTTTTTTCCGATTGGGGTGCTCCATGTTGGCCACCATTCGGTCTTGCTTTCTCTTCCTAACGCCGTCCTTATTGTAGTTGGACGGGCCCGACTGATTATGATTCCGGGGTGCCTCATCCTTGTACTAACGAACTTGGAAGAGAGCCGAGTAGCCAGCTACATACTTATCAGCCATGGTGAAGAGCTCCTTGGCCAACAAACCTCCAACAGCATATAGTCTTCCAATCTTCTTGATCAAGTCGTCGTCGCGGAGTGGACCTCCAGGACGGACTCCGTGATGACGACTTGAGCATCTGAGATATTAGGGATGGTATTTTTTACTCGGCAGAAGCGCTGAATGTATTCTTGCAATGGCTCCCGGTCCCGCTGCTTGATCCTGGCGAGTTCCGAGTGATTCCCCAGCGTATCAAATGTAGCTTGAAAGTTGGCGGTGAATTGTCTGCATAGATCTGCCCAAGAACTGATGGAGTTGTCGGGCAGGTTGGTGAGCCAAGTTCTGGCTGCTGGGGCCAGACATACATCCAAATAATTGGCCATGACTGTTGGTCGTAGTTACGCACCCACTTATATACCGCAAGAGGATGGTGTACAGTTGTAGCTCTTTTTCCCTCAGAGTATTCCAAGGTTATCGAATCCACAGGAAACGAGCAGGACTATTACTATTAAAGGCTTACTAACAGATTGCAATGGTTGGGTTGGTGTGAATGATGATGGTGAGAGAGTGGTGGATGAATGTTATTAGAGATGTAACAGGATAATGAAGGATTCTCTCCTTAGGATTCGTTCACTAGCATGCAACCTTATCCTTATTAACTCAGATGATGATTCCAATATTCTACAAGACATGGTGGTTTCGTTCACCCCGGTTGTCACTACAGAGGTTATTAGCTCCCCACTGGTTTCTTGCACTATGCAATGGGTAGAAGTGTACCGGTCGACACACTAATGAAATAGATGCACAATTGAGTTCACTACATAGATTGAATTCATCAAGAGAGTATCAATAAGTATGAGAGTTACATGACCAGATCCCTACACTAGAGAAGAGAATATGAGACTACTCGCTCATCCTCCTATTAAGCATAGCAGAAGGGTGAGAAATAGCGCTGGAACGCGCATGAGCTGATCGGTGCAACCGTTGCACCGATCAGCGACCTCCCTTCTGATGGTTATCGTCGGTGTTGACCAACCGTTGCTGCCAATATCCTAAAACCCAAGTTCTAACAACAGGATATGATGATTGCTGTCTCTCTCTTTTCTTTCTGGCTCTTGATAGATGTCTTCCTTTTATATCAGGCGAGATTAGGTCAACTTCCACCGACTTCGACTTGTATTGGGCTGGGCCTCTGTCCTTGGACCGAATTATGCTTTTCATTGTCTTTTACCCTCCTGCACCAATCGGCGCAGGCCCGCGCCGATTGGCACGGCTCTGTACCTGACCCATCCTTATTGCTCTTTGATTCCTTATCCATAATTGCGCTGTTTTATACTTGTTTTCTGCAAATTACATCCAAAACAGAACAACTACAAATATATGCAAATATTGGGTGAATTGTTAGTCAATACCACCAAATTAAGACGTAAAACACCCCTTTTTGGTAGATAAAATGGGTAACTAGAAACCACCAACAGTTCCCCCACATTCTAATCATTGCTAGTCCTCGAGCAATACAAAATCAAATATGTAGCAGGAATCTTCACCTCACCTCTCCTTCAATCAATATCAATTATCATTTTTACTTGCCCCACAAAGATTTTCTCTGACCCTTTTTCAAACCAATCGGTACTTCATACTTGAATTTAATCAAATTACCACAAAACCTTTTCCAAAACGAGTTTAGTTTTCTTTACTCATCTTTAGCTTTGAGCATCATGCAATTGGTCTTCTCTAAATCTCTCAAGTGTATTTCCTTTCCTCTCCTATCTAATCAATGATTGTATATGGATCTTGGAGGGCTATATAAAAAATTAAACCATAAAGTTAACCATGTCAACAATGTGCTCAATCATGCCCACTAAGAAAGGATTTTCTAGGAAAAGAAATTTTAATGACGAAGAAGAGGAACAAAGGAGATCTAAAGAAAAAGGTTTCAATGAGAACAATGGCAAAGAGTAAGAGATAATCAGAAAGTTGCTTTCTTTGATAATCTTGCTGCATCTCAGGGAATAATTTTTCTCTTTGTCTCCTTTTTTTTCTCTTCTTTTTTTTATCTACGCCAATCGGTTCCACAGCTGTGCCGATCAGTGCAGTTTATTTATTTATTTATTTTCTTCCTTTTTCTTCCTCTTTATTCTATTCCTAGTATGATCGGCAATTTCTGTCTTGCACCAGCAGCAAATGTTTTCTGAATCCTCTCTTTATTGAGAATATAGGTTATATCAAGGAGGAGGGAGAAGCAAAGATGTATGGTTTTCATGATAGCAAGAAATTTATATGGATAAGAATGGCTAGAAATACAGAGGTAAACAAATAGATCATCCTTTCCTAATTTGGTCAAAATCATGAGCAAAGAGTTGACAAGTTACTTACAATTCAATTAATTCAAAAGTGTAGCTTGCTCTCATTCACTTGGCTTATGTAGGCATATCAGACCCTGCTTTTGCTTTGGCTTCGGATGAGTCAATAGAAGTTTTCACAAATTCAAAGCTTAAAAGTTAAGTGGTAACCAACTAATTCAAGTAATCAACCGATCAATCATCAAAAAGATAAGATAAATAATATGGGGCACTTTCAATTTGACAATCGACACTAACTTTATTAAAGACAAAGCAATGATTCAAACTACATAAAGACTTTTAAAGCAACTCTCAACATCACTCATGACTCTTTTAAGCACACTTAATAAGAAAAACAAACAAAACTAAACATAAAAACACTTAAAGACCATGACTAATGGAAGCCTTTCCCCCATGATGTAGATATGGCCCGATCATCCGAGAGGTAAGGGGATAAACTCAAATTTGGGGAACTCGGCATCGACGACCCGGCTTGAATCAAACACGATCCAACCCTGCAACCGTTACACGAAGCACAACTTGATTGTTCCTGCAAGCGAAATCGAGAACACAAGCAAGAGAGGATAAACACGCAATCTGAAATTGCAAATATGGATGAAGCGAATCACAAGAAAAGGTTCAAGCTCTGAACACAAAAGGACTAATCGCCACAGTGGTGTAGAACAAGAACAGGGGCCCTGGATTACTGTAAAAGGACTTGTCGCCACAGTTACAATAATTCGATCAAGTTTCTCTCTGGAAAACAGAACTAAACAAAACCCAAAACTAAAAGACGGCGGCTACTGAGTTTATGTAGGAAACAAAGACGTCCTAGGGTTGGGGGCGACCAGGGGGGGCACCCACAACATGGGCTTAAGGCCCGACACGATACATGGCCAAGTTGGCCCAAAATAGGTGCCACAACACCTTGTCATGGTCACATATTATGACTCACGACCCTTCTGGAGCTAGGACCAGAACCAAAATAATGGCATCGTCGTCCCCTTTCCAACACATCAAAGAACGCCTCGTTTGGACGTCGGATGTGGGAGATATCATCAAAACCGTGAATGGGTGTCGGCTGAATCCGAGACGAACGCGGCGACCGAGTTGGTGACGACTTGTAACTTGGGGAAGGCCATGATACGCGCGTATCCAGCATGGTGATGTCCTCATCACCCCATACTCAAAATTTGCAATGTCCTCATTGCAAGAGAAGAAACTCAACTAATCATGGAGACCATGCCTGTTTAAGACTCGAAAAATCCGTCTTATGTTTCTTATGAGAGAAGTGTAATCCGCTTTATTCATCTCGATTGCATCATGGATTCTCCGATCCACATCCCTTTGATGCCTGCAGGCACGATCCCTGTCTTGATACAATCTTTCAATATTCCGGTGGTAGATAGGACAGCAAATTGGTGGTTGTAGACTATGATTTTCAACACTGTAGGGGGAGACACTGTTTAAACCCCTCTGAGCCGATCGGCGCAATGGCTGAGCCAATCGGCGCGGTGGTGTTCTTTCTTCACTGCGATTGTCTCCGCTTCCCTCTGTATGACCATTAACTCTTGCTGAAGTTCCTGCCGCCCTGTCAGGCCAGTAATCGGAACCTCAGACCAACGTAGGTAGTGAGGTACCACTGGTGAGACCGAGTGGACCTCTCTGTACAGGATCTTCTGTTGGTGCTTTGTGTCTATTGTGGACCTACCAAGATGTAGTTGACCTCCCGTTCGGGATCTTGGAATTCCTCCTTGTCCTAATCTTGGTTGTCCTTATTTGCATCCTTTTTGCCATCTTTGGGAATCGAAGGGCGGTCTTTGCAGACTTTCAATGTATGATGCACGAAATTTTTAAGCTTAAAGCATTCTCTGGCCTTATGGGCACCGTCATGCAACAGACAACAATCGTCCAACATTTTGTTGAAGTCATCCTAAGTGACCTGTTTTTTCCGATTGGGGTGCTCCATGTTGGCCACCATTCGGTCTTGCTTTCTCTTCCTAACGCCGTCCTTATTGTAGTTGGACGGGCCCGACTGATTATGATTCCGGGGTGCCTCATCCTTGTACTAACGAACTTGGAAGAGAGCCGAGTAGCCAGCTACATACTTATCAGCCATGGTGAAGAGCTCCTTGGCCAACAAACCTCCAACAGCATATAGTCTTCCGATCTTCTTGATCAAGTCGTCGTCACGGAGTGGACCTCCAGGACGGACTCCGTGATGACGACTTGAGCATCTGAGATATTAGGGATGGTATTTTTTACTCGGCAGAAGCGCTGAATGTATTCTTGCAATGGCTCCCGGTCCCGCTGCTTGATCCTGGCGAGTTCCGAGTGATTCCCCAACGTATCAAATGTAGCTTGAAAGTTGGCGGTGAATTGTCTGCGTAGATCTGCCCAAGAACTGATGGAGTTGTCGGGCAGGTTGGTGAGCCAAGTTCTGGCTGCTGGGGCCAGACATACATCCAAATAATTGGCCATGACTGTTGGTCGTAGTTACGCACCCACTTATATACCGCAAGAGGATGGTGTACAGTTGTAGCTCTTTTTCCCTCAGAGTATTCCAAGGTTATCGAATCCACAGGAAACGAGCAGGACTATTACTATTAAAGGCTTACTAACAGATTGCAATGGTTGGGTTGGTGTGAATGATGATGGTGAGAGAGTGGTGGATGAATGTTGTTAGAGATGTAACAGGATAATGAAGGATTCTCTCCTTAGGATTGGTTCACTAGCATGCAACCTTATCCTTATTAACTCAGATGATGATTCCAATATTCTACAAGACATGGTGGTTTCGTTCACCCCGGTTGTCACTACAGAGGTTATTAGCTCCCCACTGGTTTCTTGCACTATGCAATGGGTAGAAGTGTACCGGTCGACACACTAATGAAATAGATGCACAATTGAGTTCACTACATAGATTGAATTCATCAAGAGAGTATCAATAAGTATGAGAGTTACATGACCAGATCCCTACACTAGAGAAGAGAATATGAGACTACTCGCTCATCCTCCTATTAAGCATAGCAGAAGGGTGAGAAATAGCGCTGGAACGCGCATGAGCTGATCGGTGCAACCGTTGCACCGATCAGCGACCTCCCTTCTGATGGTTATCGTCGGTGTTGACCAACCGTTGCTGCCAATATCCTAAAACCCAAGTTCTAACAACAGGATATGATGATTGCTGTCTCTCTCTTTTCTTTCTGGCTCTTGATAGATGTCTTCCTTTTATATCAGGCGAGATTAGGTCAACTTCCACCGACTTCGACTTGTATTGGGCTGGGCCTCTGTCCTTGGACCGAATTATGCTTTTCATTGTCTTTTACCCTCCTGCACCAATCGGCGCAGGCCCGCGCCGATTGGCACGGCTCTGTACCTGACCCATCCTTATTGCTCTTTGATTCCTTATCCATAATTGCGCTGTTTTATACTTGTTTTCTGCAAATTACATCCAAAACAGAACAACTACAAATATATGCAAATATTGGGTGAATTGTTAGTCAATACCACCAAATTAAGACGTAAAACACCCCTTTTTGGTAGATAAAATGGGTAACTAGAAACCACCAACAGTTCCCCCACATTCTAATCATTGCTAGTCCTCGAGCAATACAAAATCAAATATGTAGCAGGAATCTTCACCTCACCTCTCCTTCAATCAATATCAATTATCATTTTTACTTGCCCCACAAAGATTTTCTCTGACCCTTTTTCAAACCAATTGGTACTTCATACTTGAATTTAATCAAATTACCACAAAACCTTTTCCAAAACGAGTTTAGTTTTCTTTACTCATCTTTAGCTTTGAGCATCATGCAACTGGTCTTCTCTAAATCTCTCAAGTGTATTTCCTTTCTTCTCCTATCTAATCAATGATTGTATATGGATCTTGGAGGGCTATATAAAAAATTAAACCATAAAGTTAACCATGTCAACAATGTGCTCAATCATGCCCACTAAGAAAGGATTTTCTAGGAAAAGAAATTTTAATGACGAAGAAGAGGAACAAAGGAGATCTAAAGAAAAAGGTTTCAATGAGAACAATGGCAAAGAGTAAGAGATAATCAGAAAGTTGCTTTCTTTGATAATCTTGCTGCATCTCAGGGAATAATTTTTCTCTTTGTCTCCTTTTTTTTCTCTTCTTTTTTTTATCTATGCCAATCGGTTCCACAGCTGTGCCGATCAGTGCAGTTTATTTATTTATTTATTTTCTTCCTTTTTCTTCCTCTTTATTCTATTCCTAGTATGATCGGCAATTTCTGTCTTTCACCAGCAGCAAATGTTTTCTGAATCCTCTCTTTATTGAGAATATAGGTTATATCAAGGAGGAGGGAGAAGCAAAGACGTATGGTTTTCATGATAGCAAGAAATTTATATGGATAAGAATGGCTAGAAATACAGAGGTAAACAAATAGATCATCCTTTCCTAATTTGGTCAAAATCATGAGCAAAGAGTTGACAAGTTACTTACAATTCAATTAATTCAAAAGTGTAGCTTGCTCTCATTCACTTGGCTTATGTAGGCATATCAGACCCTGCTTTTGCTTTGGCTTCGGATGAGTCAATAGAAGTTTTCACAAATTCAAAGCTTAAAAGTTAAGTGGTAACCAACTAATTCAAGTAATCAACCGATCAATCATCAAAAAGATAAGATAAATAATATGGGGCACTTTCAATTTGACAATCGACACTAACTTTATTAAAGACAAAGCAATGATTCAAACTACATAAAGACTTTTAAAGCAACTCTCAACATCACTCATGACTCTTTTAAGCACACTTAATAAGAAAAACAAACAAAACTAAACATAAAAACACTTAAAGACCATGACTAATGGAAGCCTTTCCCCCATGATGTAGATATGGCCCGATCATCCGAGAGGTAAGGGGATAAACTCAAATTTGGGGAACTCGGCATCGACGACCCGGCTTGAATCAAACACGATCCAACCCTGCAACCGTTACACGAAGCACAACTTGATTGTTCCTGCAAGCGAAATCGAGAACACAAGCAAGAGAGGATAAACACGCAATCTGAAATTGCAAATATGGATGAAGCGAATCACAAGAAAAGGTTCAAGCTCTGAACACAAAAGGACTAATCGCCACAGTGGTGTAGAACAAGAACAGGGGCCCTGGATTACTGTAAAAGGACTTGTCGCCACAGTTACAATAATTCGATCAAGTTTCTCTCTGGAAAACAGAACTAAACAAAACCCAAAACTAAAAGACGGCGGCTACTGAGTTTATGTAGGAAACAAAGACGTCCTAGGGTTGGGGGCGACCAGGGGGGGCACCCACAACATGGGCTTAAGGCCCGACACGATACATGGCCAAGTTGGCCCAAAATAGGTGCCACAACACCTTGTCATGGTCACATATTATGACTCACGACCCTTCTGGAGCTAGGACCAGAACCAAAATAATGGCATCGTCGTCCCCTTTCCAACACATCAAAGAACGCCTCGTTTGGACGTCGGATGTGGGAGATATCATCAAAACCGTGAATGGGTGTCGGCTGAATCCGAGACGAACGCGGCGACCGAGTTGGTGACGACTTGTAACTTGGGGAAGGCCATGATACGCGCGTATCCAGCATGGTGATGTCCTCATCACCCCATACTCAAAATTTGCAATGTCCTCATTGCAAGAGAAGAAACTCAACTAATCATGGAGACCATGCCTGTTTAAGACTCGAAAAATCCGTCTTATGTTTCTTATGAGAGAAGTGTAATCCGCTTTATTCATCTCGATTGCATCATGGATTCTCCGATCCACATCCCTTTGATGCCTGCAGGCACGATCCCTGTCTTGATACAATCTTTCAATATTCCGGTGGTAGATAGGACAGCAAATTGGTGGTTGTAGACTATGATTTTCAACACTGTAGGGGGAGACACTGTTTAAACCCCTCTGAGCCGATCGGCGCAATGGCTGAGCCAATCGGCGCGGTGGTGTTCTTTCTTCACTGCGATTGTCTCCGCTTCCCTCTGTATGACCATTAACTCTTGCTGAAGTTCCTGCCGCCCTGTCAGGCCAGTAATCGGAACCTCAGACCAACGTAGGTAGTGAGGTACCACTGGTGAGACCGAGTGGACCTCTCTGTACAGGATCTTCTGTTGGTGCTTTGTGTCTATTGTGGACCTACCAAGATGTAGTTGACCTCCCGTTCGGGATCTTGGAATTCCTCCTTGTCCTAATCTTGGTTGTCCTTATTTGCATCCTTTTTGCCATCTTTGGGAATCGAAGGGCGGTCTTTGCAGACTTTCAATGTATGATGCACGAAATTTTTAAGCTTAAAGCATTCTCTGGCCTTATGGGCACCGTCATGCAACAGACAACAATCGTCCAACATTTTGTTGAAGTCATCCTAAGTGACCTGTTTTTTCCGATTGGGGTGCTCCATGTTGGCCACCATTCGGTCTTGCTTTCTCTTCCTAACGCCGTCCTTATTGTAGTTGGACGGGCCCGACTGATTATGATTCCGGGGTGCCTCATCCTTGTACTAACGAACTTGGAAGAGAGCCGAGTAGCCAGCTACATACTTATCAGCCATGGTGAAGAGCTCCTTGGCCAACAAACCTCCAACAGCATATAGTCTTCCGATCTTCTTGATCAAGTCGTCGTCACGGAGTGGACCTCCAGGACGGACTCCGTGATGACGACTTGAGCATCTGAGATATTAGGGATGGTATTTTTTACTCGGCAGAAGCGCTGAATGTATTCTTGCAATGGCTCCCGGTCCCGCTGCTTGATCCTGGCGAGTTCCGAGTGATTCCCCAGCGTATCAAATGTAGCTTGAAAGTTGGCGGTGAATTGTCTGCATAGATCTGCCCAAGAACTGATGGAGTTGTCGGGCAGGTTGGTGAGCCAAGTTCTGGCTGCTGGGGCCAGACATACATCCAAATAATTGGCCATGACTGTTGGTCGTAGTTACGCACCCACTTATATACCGCAAGAGGATGGTGTACAGTTGTAGCTCTTTTTCCCTCAGAGTATTCCAAGGTTATCGAATCCACAGGAAACGAGCAGGACTATTACTATTAAAGGCTTACTAACAGATTGCAATGGTTGGGTTGGTGTGAATGATGATGGTGAGAGAGTGGTGGATGAATGTTATTAGAGATGTAACAGGATAATGAAGGATTCTCTCCTTAGGATTCGTTCACTAGCATGCAACCTTATCCTTATTAACTCAGATGATGATTCCAATATTCTACAAGACATGGTGGTTTCGTTCACCCCGGTTGTCACTACAGAGGTTATTAGCTCCCCACTGGTTTCTTGCACTATGCAATGGGTAGAAGTGTACCGGTCGACACACTAATGAAATAGATGCACAATTGAGTTCACTACATAGATTGAATTCATCAAGAGAGTATCAATAAGTATGAGAGTTACATGACCAGATCCCTACACTAGAGAAGAGAATATGAGACTACTCGCTCATCCTCCTATTAAGCATAGCAGAAGGGTGAGAAATAGCGCTGGAACGCGCATGAGCTGATCGGTGCAACCGTTGCACCGATCAGCGACCTCCCTTCTGATGGTTATCGTCGGTGTTGACCAACCGTTGCTGCCAATATCCTAAAACCCAAGTTCTAACAACAGGATATGATGATTGCTGTCTCTCTCTTTTCTTTCTGGCTCTTGATAGATGTCTTCCTTTTATATCAGGCGAGATTAGGTCAACTTCCACCGACTTCGACTTGTATTGGGCTGGGCCTCTGTCCTTGGACCGAATTATGCTTTTCATTGTCTTTTACCCTCCTGCACCAATCGGCGCAGGCCCGCGCCGATTGGCACGGCTCTGTACCTGACCCATCCTTATTGCTCTTTGATTCCTTATCCATAATTGCGCTGTTTTATACTTGTTTTCTGCAAATTACATCCAAAACAGAACAACTACAAATATATGCAAATATTGGGTGAATTGTTAGTCAATACCACCAAATTAAGACGTAAAACACCCCTTTTTGGTAGATAAAATGGGTAACTAGAAACCACCAACAGTTCCCCCACATTCTAATCATTGCTAGTCCTCGAGCAATACAAAATCAAATATGTAGCAGGAATCTTCACCTCACCTCTCCTTCAATCAATATCAATTATCATTTTTACTTGCCCCACAAAGATTTTCTCTGACCCTTTTTCAAACCAATCGGTACTTCATACTTGAATTTAATCAAATTACCACAAAACCTTTTCCAAAACGAGTTTAGTTTTCTTTACTCATCTTTAGCTTTGAGCATCATGCAATTGGTCTTCTCTAAATCTCTCAAGTGTATTTCCTTTCCTCTCCTATCTAATCAATGATTGTATATGGATCTTGGAGGGCTATATAAAAAATTAAACCATAAAGTTAACCATGTCAACAATGTGCTCAATCATGCCCACTAAGAAAGGATTTTCTAGGAAAAGAAATTTTAATGACGAAGAAGAGGAACAAAGGAGATCTAAAGAAAAAGGTTTCAATGAGAACAATGGCAAAGAGTAAGAGATAATCAGAAAGTTGCTTTCTTTGATAATCTTGCTGCATCTCAGGGAATAATTTTTCTCTTTGTCTCCTTTTTTTTCTCTTCTTTTTTTTATCTACGCCAATCGGTTCCACAGCTGTGCCGATCAGTGCAGTTTATTTATTTATTTATTTTCTTCCTTTTTCTTCCTCTTTATTCTATTCCTAGTATGATCGGCAATTTCTGTCTTGCACCAGCAGCAAATGTTTTCTGAATCCTCTCTTTATTGAGAATATAGGTTATATCAAGGAGGAGGGAGAAGCAAAGACGTATGGTTTTCATGATAGCAAGAAATTTATATGGATAAGAATGGCTAGAAATACAGAGGTAAACAAATAGATCATCCTTTCCTAATTTGGTCAAAATCATGAGCAAAGAGTTGACAAGTTACTTACAATTCAATTAATTCAAAAGTGTAGCTTGCTCTCATTCACTTGGCTTATGTAGGCATATCAGACCCTGCTTT
This sequence comes from Eleusine coracana subsp. coracana, assembly GCA_032690845.1. Taxonomy (NCBI): domain Eukaryota; kingdom Viridiplantae; phylum Streptophyta; class Magnoliopsida; order Poales; family Poaceae; genus Eleusine; species Eleusine coracana. The sequence continues at coordinate 18,247,975 of CM064434.1, read as the reverse complement.
TGCTTTGGCTTCGGATGAGTCAATAGAAGTTTTCACAAATTCAAAGCTTAAAAGTTAAGTGGTAACCAACTAATTCAAGTAATCAACCGATCAATCATCAAAAAGATAAGATAAATAATATGGGGCACTTTCAATTTGACAATCGACACTAACTTTATTAAAGACAAAGCAATGATTCAAACTACATAAAGACTTTTAAAGCAACTCTCAACATCACTCATGACTCTTTTAAGCACACTTAATAAGAAAAACAAACAAAACTAAACATAAAAACACTTAAAGACCATGACTAATGGAAGCCTTTCCCCCATGATGTAGATATGGCCCGATCATCCGAGAGGTAAGGGGATAAACTCAAATTTGGGGAACTCGGCATCGACGACCCGGCTTGAATCAAACACGATCCAACCCTGCAACCGTTACACGAAGCACAACTTGATTGTTCCTGCAAGCGAAATCGAGAACACAAGCAAGAGAGGATAAACACGCAATCTGAAATTGCAAATATGGATGAAGCGAATCACAAGAAAAGGTTCAAGCTCTGAACACAAAAGGACTAATCGCCACAGTGGTGTAGAACAAGAACAGGGGCCCTGGATTACTGTAAAAGGACTTGTCGCCACAGTTACAATAATTCGATCAAGTTTCTCTCTGGAAAACAGAACTAAACAAAACCCAAAACTAAAAGACGGCGGCTACTGAGTTTATGTAGGAAACAAAGACGTCCTAGGGTTGGGGGCGACCAGGGGGGGCACCCACAACATGGGCTTAAGGCCCGACACGATACATGGCCAAGTTGGCCCAAAATAGGTGCCACAACACCTTGTCATGGTCACATATTATGACTCACGACCCTTCTGGAGCTAGGACCAGAACCAAAATAATGGCATCGTCGTCCCCTTTCCAACACATCAAAGAACGCCTCGTTTGGACGTCGGATGTGGGAGATATCATCAAAACCGTGAATGGGTGTCGGCTGAATCCGAGACGAACGCGGCGACCGAGTTGGTGACGACTTGTAACTTGGGGAAGGCCATGATACGCGCGTATCCAGCATGGTGATGTCCTCATCACCCCATACTCAAAATTTGCAATGTCCTCATTGCAAGAGAAGAAACTCAACTAATCATGGAGACCATGCCTGTTTAAGACTCGAAAAATCCGTCTTATGTTTCTTATGAGAGAAGTGTAATCCGCTTTATTCATCTCGATTGCATCATGGATTCTCCGATCCACATCCCTTTGATGCCTGCAGGCACGATCCCTGTCTTGATACAATCTTTCAATATTCCGGTGGTAGATAGGACAGCAAATTGGTGGTTGTAGACTATGATTTTCAACACTGTAGGGGGAGACACTGTTTAAACCCCTCTGAGCCGATCGGCGCAATGGCTGAGCCAATCGGCGCGGTGCTGTTCTTTCTTCACTGCGATTGTCTCCGCTTCCCTCTGTATGACCATTAACTCTTGCTGAAGTTCCTGCCGCCCTGTCATTGTTACATTCTGTAAACGTTCCCTAATTTTCAAACTTAGGACTTCCAGAGCTTCTCTGCATATCAGAATCATCTCCCGCATATCCAGACATACTAGGATGACCACTCTCCAAATTTTCCAAACAATCTAACGTGTCAAAGTCACTATCCCATTTAGAATACCTTTGAATTGGCTTACTCAATAGTCTAGCAGATCGGCGCAGCTGGCGGCATCTGCCAATTGTTCGAGGTTACGGTCACGAATCCCCTTGTTTTGCTGTCTTCATAAAATTTCATCATTAATCTCCTTAGGCGTCTTCTGATGAGGACATCACTCCTAAGGATACATGCAACACTCCTCCAATTCTGGACTTGCAAGGTCCAATGACTAGAGCTCGTGCACGACGACTAAATTTAGGGGTGAGCTCGTTCCTACGTTCTTCATTATATGTCACTTTTGAGAATGGTTTGCTACCTAATGATTATATTGTAATTAGGAACCATGGAGAGGACCAGGAGATGATGGGAGAAGAACTTGGAGACGTGGAGGACCAGCAAGTACGTGGAAGCCAAGGTGGAGGCCCAACCAAAACCGACTTCGAGTCTGTTTCGGGGCTCAGGACCAGTCTGCACTAAAACAGATGCCCAGGACGTATACGGACTCGGATTTGGACATTCTACATATGCACGGAAAGATAAGGAGAAAACCTTTCCAATGCCTCCGGTCTCATATCAAAATTCATCCGGAGTCATCAGCAATCGTCAAAACAAGAGAGAGTCCAGAATCTGTTTTGGTGCTGCGTCGCCTGTTTATGGCCATTGGGCTTTGTATCTAGTTGAGCCCAATTAGGGGTGCAATCAGAGGGTCTTGCACGATCCTAGGGTCTTCATATACAGCCGCCACCATACCATTAGGGTTTGGGTTTTGCTTAGATTAACAGTTTCGCCGTCATCATGGTTTGTGAGACCCCAACTTCGTGAGATTCATAATACATCTGCAATTGTGTTGCCTTCTTCTTTGTTCTTACTTGTGTTTTTGATTCGTAGGCAGGGATTAGCCTTCTCGGTGAGGTCAATCATTTTAGTACGGTTGATAACCAGAGGAGACGTCGTGCTGCGATTGCGGGGTTTAGAACGTGTTGTTCTGAAGCCGAATCGATTTGTGTGTCGCCTTTGACCAAATCAAGGTATCCAAAACCTTTCGGAAGATCGGGAACCCTTGTCCACATCAGGTGGTAATCAGAGCTTCAGGTGCACCGTCAGGTTCGCACTACCCTTAGTTAATTTTGTTTTGTGTTCATCCTATCATCCACTGAAAAGCCAAAAAACAAATTTCCCCTCCGCCCATAACCACGTGTTTAGCCTTTGCATATTTCAATTTTAGAGTCCATAGTGTTGAGTTTGTGCCCTAGTTTTTTTTTATTCGCTGGTTTAGTTTGTGTTTTTGTCATCAGTAGTGTCTCCCTTGCAACCCTAGCCGCCATCCCCTTCACCATCCTCTGTTCTATCGGCTTTGTGTGCTAGGGTTGATTGATCGATACACCCACCCTAATCCCACCCTCAAACATCTCAGAACAATCCTCACAAATTCCACTTTCCACTGCATCCATGCCACCAACCCGACTCGGGTTTCTGGAAAACCGACTTCGACCCCCTTCGGTAAAACGGGCATAACTTTTCGCTCGGTTGTCCGTTTTGGCTGAAATTTTTACAGGAGATTCTTGAATCAAAATTGAGCATACCCACACTCGTCTATGCCCTATGTTACCTCATCAAAAAAATTCAAAAAAAATTGGGAAGATAAAGAAAAAATTGATTTAAGTTTAAACCCGACGTTTTCTGCAACTTCAAGATTTTCTGTAGGCCACATCCTACCTCTGTTTGAGCTGAAATTTTTTGTGGATTCTCCTCCATTGTTAGTGAGTTGGAGAAAAATATCAAAAAAATAAAATAAAATAAAAGAAATTTGGGATTTCTACTAGTGCTACATCTAGCCCCCTGAAATTTCTGTATTTGGCTGTTTTGTACTTAGCCCCCTGTTATCGCCTGTTGTGCCTTTGTCTCCTTGTTTCTACATTGCTATCACTACTGTTCTCGGACATACTTAGACCAGCAACTAGGGACAAGTTACTTGGGCACTTATTCAGCTTTACTAACTGTTTTTGATTTGTGTACCACTCACATATATATATTTGGCCTTCCTAGCTCTACATATTTCTTCTGGACAGCACACAGGTTATTTTGTGACCCTTGCAATCATGGAACACATCTCTCTGGTATCCTTTGCTTTGCTTTTCAGAACTTTGTAAGAGCTTTGTAAGGAGTCTCCTTTTGCTGTGTTGAGAGGCACCACTGCTTAGCTGTTTTGTAGGGATAACCTTCACTATTTGTTTCCTGTTTTAGTGTTTGTGATGGTAGGAAGTGACGACGGAGAGATGGCTTCACCCTCACAATTTGCTGAGTGCATGAGCCAAGAGCAGCTCCAGAAGGCTTTGCAGGCTGCTCAGAGTGATTTGGCAGAGACGATCACCAGAGCCGTTACTGATGCGGTCAGCAAGCTTCACATTGGAGAAAGCATAGAGCGGTTAGAGAAGCGGGTCTCTAAGTTAACCGATCAGGTTGTCGCGTTGGAGACCGCTCCTAAAACCAACAATACGAACACCAATAACAACAACAACGACGTTGAAGACGTCCATGATGAAGACACGGTGTATAAGGCTGATGGCACCATGGATAGGTCAGCTACAAGGACCGCACGATTATGACATCATTTGCAACATAATACTCAAGGTATGGGCGGTTTCCATAACTACAATCATCGTCCACACGGTAACTATGCTCCAGATGACCCGTACGCTAAAATTAAGTTTTCAATTCCTTCGTTTTTGGGTCAGTACGATGGTGATGTTTATCTTGACTGGGAGATGACTGTAGAACAAAAATTTAATGCCCACCTTGTTCCTGAACAACATAGAGTTAGACAAGCTACTAGTGAGTTTAAGGACTTTGCTATTGTTTGGTGGAGTGGTCTAGCTGCTGAAACTGATTTGCCTACTACTTGGGAAGAACTTAAGGTAGCAGTGCATGATCGTTTTGTTCCCCCTTCTTTTTATAGAGAGATTCATAATAAACTATAGTGTTTAGAACAAGGAGATAAAACTGTTCAGTAGTACTTTAGTGAGCTTCAGAATGGTTTAATTTGTTGCGCTGTAGTTGAAAAAGTAGAGGATCAAATTTGTCGCTTTTATTCTGGTTTAAGAAAAGAAATTCAGGACATCCTTGATTATAAAGAATATTATACCCTCACCCAGTGTTTCCAGTATGCTATGCTTGCAGAGAAAGAATCACAGGGACTTTTCTAGGCTTTTGAGGAGTACAGCAAGTCAAGGAACTCCTACCCCCCACGCTCGACGGGGACTTTGGGGCAGCCCAGGCCATCCTTTCGGCCGCCCCCACTAGCAGCTACAAGGGAACCAGTGTTGTTTCTACAGCCCCAAGATCAGCCCCTGCACCTTCTACGCGCTCAGGTAAACTTTCTGTGCAGGTACCAGCTAGTAGTGCCTCCTCTGTTGCTTCGACAGGGCGCACTACAGGGATTCAGTGCCACCGCTGCCATGGACTTGGTCATGTGCAGAAAGATTGTCCAAATAGGCGGGCATATGTGGCGACAGACGATGATGGTTACATGAGCACCTCCGATGTGGAGGATGAGGAGGAGGACGTCGCTGCCAGCAGCAGTGACCTCGTCCTTGGAGGCGGAGACACCACGGGATACATGAACATTATTGTTCAACGTGTCCTTAGCACACAAGTTCATCAGCCTGAGACAATGCAGCGCCACAACTTGTTCCAGATTTTCTTCATCATGAAGAACCGCCGAGCACGTGTCATCATTGATGGAGGGAGCTGCAATAACTTGGTGAGTTCTGATGTGGTCAACAAGCTTGCTTTGACCACATGTCCATATCCACATCCGTACTACATTCAGTGGTTAAACGACTCTAGCAAAGCTAAGGTAATACAAACTTGCAGAGTTCCTTTTTCCATTGGTTCTTATGTGGATTCTGTTGATTGTGATGTCGTACCCGTGCAAGCATGTTCACTTTTATTGGGTACACCTTGGGAATTTGATAATGATGCTGTACACCATGGCAGAAGTAATAAGTACACTTTTATGCATAAAGGAACTAAAATTAGTTTGTTACCAATGACCCCTGCTAAAATTGTACAAGCTGATTTAGAAAGAGCTGCTAGTTTGAAAAATTAAGGTCCTGAAATTCAACAACCTGTTAATTCTAATTCTACACCTAGTAATGTTAATGATTCTTCAAGTTCTAAGGGTGCTGGAATTAAATTACAAGGTCGTTCATGTCTTACAACAAAGTCTGAGCTTGCTGAAATTTCTGATAATGATGATATTTGCTATGCTTTGATATGCAAAGAAGCTTTGTTTTCGCTTGATGATATTGCTTCTAGTGTTGTGTCTCCTGCTGTCATTAACCTTTTGCAGGAGTATAAGGATGTTTTTCCAGCAGAGATACCCCCGGGATTGCCACCTTTGAGAGGGATTGAGCATCAAATTGATTTGATTCCGGGTGCTACTTTGCCAAACCGTGCTGCTTATACGACCAACCCTGAGGAGACTAAGGAGATACAACGACAAGTTCAAGACCTTTTGGATCGTGGGTATGTTCGTCAATCACTTAGTCCTTGTGCTGTTCGTGTACTTTTGGTTCCTAAGAAAGATGGTACTTGGCGTATGTGTGTAAATTGTAGAGCCGTTAATAATATTACTATTAGGTATCGTCATCCTATTCCTAGGCTAGACGACATGCTTGATGAGTTATGTGGTGCTATAATTTTCACTAAAATTGATTTGCGTAGTGGCTACCATCAAATTAGAATGAAACTTAGAGATGAATGGAAAATAGCTTTCAAAACCAAATTTGGATTATATGAGTGGTTAGTAATGCCTTTTGGTTTAACTAATGCACCTAGTACTTTCATGCACTTGATGAATGAGGTTTTAAGAGCTTTCATTGGAAAATTTGTGGTAGTTTACTTTGGTGATATCTTGATTTATAGCAAATCCATAGATGAACATATGAATCATTTGTGTGCTGTTTTTGATGCTTTAGAAATGCACGTTTATTTGGTAACCTTGAGAAGTGCACCTTTTGCACGGATCGAGTCTCTTTTCTTGGCTATGTTGTGACTCCACAGGGAATTGAGGTGGATGAGGCAAAGATTGAAGCCATAAAGAGCTGGCCTGTACCAAAAACTATCACACAGGTGAGGAGTTTTTGTGGTCTTGTAGGTTTCTACCGCCGCTTTGTCGAAGATTTCAGCACCATTGCTGCACCTTTGCATGAGTTGACAAAGAAGGGCATTGATTTCCATTGGGGTAAGGTACATCATGAGTCTTTTGATGCTTTGAAGGATAAACTTACACATGCACCATTGCTGCAATTACCTAATTTTGATAAGATTTTTGATATTGAATGTGATGCTAGTGGTATAGGCATTGGTGGTGTTTTGATGCAAGATAGTAAACCTGTCGCATACTTTAGTGAGAAAATTACTGGGCTTGTTTTGAATTACTCCACGTATGATAAGGAATTGTATGCACTTGTACGTTGTTTAGAGACGTGGCGTCATTATTTGTTCCCCAAAGAATTTGTTATTCATTCTGATCATGAATCACTTAAGTATATTCGTTCTCAATGTAATTTGAACCGTAGACATGCTAAATGGATTGAGTTTATTGATTTTTTTTCCTTACATTATTATACATAAGAAAGGGAAGGATAATGTGATCGCTGATGCTTTATCTAGGCGCTATACTTTATTGTCTCAACTTGATTGTAGAATTTTTGGACTTGAGGCAATTAAAGAACAATATGCTGCTGATGTTGATTTTAAGGATGTATTGCTGCATTGTAAAGAAGGTCGTGCATGGAATAAATTTGTGTTGAATGATGGATTCTTGTTTAGAGCTAACCGCCTATGCATTCTAGTTGGTTCCGTTCGTCTTTTGTTGTTACAAGAGGCGCATGGAGGTGGATTGATGGGTCATTTTGGTGCCAAGAAGACGGAGGATATTTTGGCCACACACTTCTTTTGGCCAAGGATGAGGAATGATGTTGAGCGCTTTTTTGCTCACTGCACTACATGTCAAAAAGCTAAGTCTCGCTTGAATCCACATGGTTTATACATGCCACTTCCTGTTCCTTCTATTCCTTGGGCGGATATTTCTATGGACTTTGTTTTAGGACTGCCTAGGACTAAGAGGGGAAGTGATAGTATTTTTGTTGTTGTGGATAGATTTTCTAAGATGGCACACTTTATACCATGTCATAAGACTAATGATGCTAGTTATATTGCTGATCTCTTTTTCAAAGAAATTGTATGTTTGCATGGTATGCCTTCTACTATTGTTTCAGATCGTGATGCAAAATTCTTGAGTCACTTTTGGCGCACGCTTTAGAATAAGTTGGGTACCAAGTTGTTGTTTTCTACAACTTGTCACCCACAAACTGATGGACAAACTGAGGTGGTGACCGCACTTTGGGTACTATGTTGAGAGCTATTTTGAAGAAAAAATTAAAGCAATGGGAAGAATGTTTGCCTCATGTTGAGTTTACATATAATTGGGCAACACATTCTACTACCAAGGTAAGTCCTTTCAAGGTAGTGTATGGTTTTGATCCCCGTACTCCACTTGATATACTTCCTCTACCTATTCATGAGAGAGTTCATGTTGATGCTAAGGAACGTGCTGAATTTATTTTGAAAATGCATGAGACCACTAGACTTAGCATTGAAAAGATGAATGACAAGTATAAAATTGCCGGTAGTAAAGGTAGAAAAGAAGTAAAACTTGATGTAGGAGATTTAGTATGGTTACACTTGAGAAAAGATAGATTTCCAGATTTGAGAAAGTCTAAATTAATGCCTAGAGCTGATGGTCCTTTCAAAATAATTGAGAAAATTAATGATAATGCATACAAACTTGAGTTGCCTCCCGAGTTCGGGGTTAGTCCTACTTTTAACATTTCAGATTTAAAACCATACTTGGGAGAAGAAAATGAGCTTGAGTCAAGTACGACTCCACTTCAAGAGGGGGAGGATGATGAGGACATCACTCCTAAGGATACATGCAACACTCCTCCAATTCAGGACTTGCAAGGTCCAATGACTAGAGCTTGTGCGCGACGACTAAATTTAGAGGTGAGCTCGTTCCTACGTTCTTCATTATGTGTTACTTTTGAGAATGGTTTGCTACCTAATGATTATATTGTAATTAGGAACCATGTAGAGGACTAGGAGATGATGGGAGAAGGACTTGGAGGAGTGGAGGACCAGCAAGGACGTGGAAGCCAAGGTGGAGGCCCAACCAAAACCGACTTCGAGTCTGTTTTGGGGCTCAGGACCAGTCTGCACTAAAACGGATGCCCAGAACGGATACAGACTCGGATTTGGACGTTCTACATATGCACGGAAATATAAGGAGAAGACCTTTCCAATGCCTCCGGTCTCATATCAAAATTCATCCGGAGTCATCGGGAATCGTCGAAACAAGAGAGGATCCAGAATCTGTTTCGGTGCTGCGTCGCCTGTTTTTGGCCTTTGGCCTTTGTATCTAGTTGAGCCCAATTAGGGGTGCATCCAGAGGGTCTTGCATGATCCTAGTGTCTTCATATACAGCCGCCACCGCACCATTAGGGTTTGGGTTTTGCTTAGATTATTCTGTTCATAACAGTTTCGCCGTCATCACGGTTTGTGAGACCCCAACTTCGTGAGATTCATAATACATCTGCAATTGTGTTGCCTTCTTCTTTGTTCTTGCTTGTGTTCTTGATTCGCAGGCGGAGATTAGCCTTCTCGGCGAGGTCAATCATTTTAGCATGGTTGATAACCAGAGGAGACGTCGTGCTGCGATTGCGGGGTTTAGAACGTGATGTTCTGAAGCCGAATCGATTTGTGTGTCGCCTCCGACCAAATCAACGTATCCAGAACCTTTCAGAAGATCGGTAACCCTTGTCCACATCATCTTCCCTACAGGAACTGCACGATAGCCATCATCATATACAACCTCTCTGGGTATGAAGGTTGGATCTTCTGCCAATTGGAGTTCAACCTTATGTTGAAGATCTTTAGCACAAAAGAGACACTTGCAACCTTCGATGCGACTATCCCTATGAATCTTGTTTTCTTGAAAACCCTCCCAATCGGTAAGAACCCTAGGAGAGGCTTCATCTTGTCTAGCTTGATGATCCTTTTCCGCATCCAACTGGTATATGGCTTCTTCGGCTTCCTTGTGCAGCTGGAGTTCATACTTGGCAGCAATATCATGTTCGCTATAAAGCAGGCACTTATGGATTGTGAGAGCGCTCTCTTAATCTAGTTCCTCTTTCTCTTGCTTAGTCAATAATCTTTCAAAAGACAAGAAATCTTCATATGACAAAGGCTTAGCAAGATCAAGAAGACCTTCCATGGTGTACCTTTGAGAAATGGCCTCACCTCCAATAGGTCCTATTGATTTTCCTTTGCGCACCAAAACTCTCCTCATAATCTGCCGAAGTTCATTGTCCATCTTTACCTTGTGGGCGTTCCATGCGTCAGCTTCGCTTTCCTTCATGAACTTCTTCCTCAGATCTGACCAGACCACTTGATCATCTCGTGTTGGCATCAATACTTAGTCAACTTCGTCCTAGGACCAAATTTCAGAAAGCTGCGGAAATTCACCGCTGAGCCGATCAGCTCCACTGTCACGTCGATCGGCGCAACTGTCACGCCAATCGGCGCCGCCTTGATTGCTTCCCGACACGCCGCCTTCCATAGCTTCTACCTTTAGGGCTTTGTTCTGGTGAGTATGTAATGCGAGTTGATCTGTGGGGTTGCTACCCTCTCATATTTATATCCCTTGATTTCCAATTGGACTAGGACTCTATCTCTTATTTATGGAATTCAACTGTCTTAACAAGGCAAGGTGCAAAACTAACTCAAAAACCAAAAAGACACTGTCGTGCCGATCGGGGCAGGGCTGCGTCGATCGGCGCAGCACCACGCCGATCGGTGCGGTACACTAGTTTTACCCAATCAAAAAAAAATCACAAAAATCAAAAACATATACAGGGCTTTTGTTTTATGTCGTTAAGCTCGACCACACAGGGCACTAAGCAGTGAAGTACACATCAATAGATTTTAATTCAAAAGTGTCAGGTTCTAGATATACCTTTAGACGTTGTCCATTCATCGTGTACTTGTTCCTTTTGCCATCCATTATAATCACAGCTCCCAAAGGTAACACCGTATTCACAAGATAAGGTCCTTCCCATTTAATTCGTAGTTTGCCTTTACCAAATAATCTGAATTGCGAATTAAATAGGAGTGCCCGATCTCCTTCCTTGAATTCCTTCTTCAAAAGCTTCTTATCATACCACTTCTTTGTCTTTTCGTTATATATTGTCGCATTTTCATATGCATGTAATCGCATCTCTTCCAATTCTCTTATTTGAATTTTCCTTTTCATACTTGCGGCATTAAGATCAAAATTCATTTCTTTTATAGCCCAATAAGCCTTATGTTCCAATTCCACCGGTAGGTGACATGATTTCCCGTAGACGAATTCATATGGCATCATACCAATTGGTGTCTTGAATGCTGTCCTATATGCCCATAATGCTCTGTTAAGCTTTATAGCCCAATCTTTTCCTTCCTTCATAACTATCTTCTGTAGAATCCCCTTCAATTGCTTATTTGACATCTCTGCTTGTCCATTTGTCTGAGGATGATAAGCTGTTCCAATTCTATGTTCAACCCCAGATCTTGCTAAAAAACGAGTAAATTCTCCTCCTGTGAAATGTGATCCTCCATCTGTAATTATTCTCCTTGATATTCCATACCATGGAAAAACTTGCTCTTGAAGTATATTCCTTGATTCTCTTGTAGTATTGAACTTGCATGCCATTGCTTCAACCCACTTGGAAACATAATCAATGGCAACCAATATATATTCGCAACCATGAGAATTCACAAATGGTCCCATAAAATCCATACCCCATACAAGTATAACAGAATAGCTGTAATGTCCCCCATAATCCGAAGAATGACATTTTGACAAAATGCTCGCTCTTTCTTCTCTGGGTACACATCTTCTCACTGCTCCATCCTGACAATACCTATACAAGTATGGGTCAGCCCATATGAATTTTATCATTTCGCTCTTAACTATTCTCCTTATATTCTTGTTCATCATATCAGTTTGTCCCTTGAAACCACTGATAATATCCGTCATCCAACTCTCTCTATGATCAAATGCGGCGAACAGCTGCTCTTGTTGCATTTCATCTTTTATTGGCTCAGTTGATAATGACTCAAGATGAGACAAATGATCTGCTACAGAATTTTCCACTCCTTTCTTATCTCTTATTTCCAAATCAAATTCTTGCAGCATCAATACCCACCGCATTAACCGAGGCTTGGATTCCTTTTTTGAAACCAAATATCTTATAGCAGCATGATCAGTATATACAATCACATTAGAATTTACAATGTAAGATCTAAACTTCTCAAAATCAAATATAACAGCTAACATCTCCTTCTCAGTTGTTGTATAATTGAACTGCGTCTCATTCAATGTCTTGCTAGCATAACAAATAGCATGCACTTTACCTTCTTTCCGTTGTTCAAGAACAGCTCCAACTGCATAATCACTTGCATCACACATAATTTCAAAAGGTAAACTCTAATCAGGTGGCTGCGTGATGGGTGCAGAGCATAGTGCTTCCTTTAACTTTCTGAAGGCAAAGAGTCTTTCATTGTCCATAATGAATTATGTATCTTGCTTCAATAATTCTATCAAGGGTTTAGCAATCCTTGAATAATCCTTAACAAATCTGCGATAGAAGTTGGCATGTCCAAGAAAACTCCTCAAAGTTGTAAGATCAGTAGGGGGAGGCAATTTCTCAACTATAGATACCTTTGCCTTATCAACCTCTATCCCCAAATTCGATATGACATGACCAAGTACTATTCCTTCTATCACCATGAACTGACACTTCTCCCAATTGAGAACCAAGTCATATTCAACACACCTTTTGAAAACCTTATCTAAATTCTCCAAACAACTATCAAAATCAGCACCATGTACAGAGATGTCATCCATGAATACCTCCATAATATCTTCTATGAATTCAGCGAATATTGCATTCATGCATCTTTGAAATGTGGTAGGTGCGTTGCAAAGACCAAAAGACATCCTTCTATATGCATATGTTCCAAAAGGGCAAGTACAAGTAGTTTTCTGCTGATCTTCTGGTCTTACCGGTATCTGAAAGAAACCACTATATCCATCCAAATAACAAAAGTATGTATTCTTTGCTAACGTTTCAAGCATCTCGTCAATGAACGGAAGAGGATAATGATCTTTCTTCGTCACCTTGTTCAAACTTCTGTAATCTATGCACATTCTCCATCCAGTTATAGTCCTTTGAGGAATCAACTCATTATTCTCATTAGGCACTACTGTCAACCCTCCTTTCTTGGGCACATAATGTACTGGACTAACCCATTCACTATCAGCAACAGGGTAGATCATACCTGCATTAAGCAGCTTCAAAATCTCCTTTTTGACCACTGGCTTCATTGATTCTTTCAACCTTGGCATTCCTTCAACCACTGGTTTAGTATTCTCTTCCAAGTTAATCTTGTGGGTGCAAAATGCGGGGCTGATTCCCTTGAGGTCATCCAATGTGTAACTAATGGCCTTCTTTTACCTTTTGAGCATAGCAAGCAGCTTTTCTCCTTAGGGCGTTACTCACCATAACTGGATATGTTTTATTTTTCCCTAGATATTCATAGTGTAGCTCTTTTGGAAGTTCCTTCTGTTCTACGCAAGCATCGCACAAAATAAGAATTTTCAAAATAGATATTCATAGTGTAGCTCTTTTGGAAGTTCCTTCTGTTCCCTAGATATTTTTCCCTAGATATTCATAGTGCTTCATCTGGATCTAGCTCACCCAGAGGTTCAAAATAAGAATTTTCCTGGTTGAGCCGATCGGCGCAAGCATCGCGCCGATCGGTGCTGGCAGTATCCTTGTCAGCTCCGCACATGAGGTGGTCTAGTGGGTCACCCATATCTATCCCTATCTTCTCATCCTCCTCTGGGTAGAATTCTTGATAGCAAGAAGTGTCTTGATGAGATGGATCATTAAATTGAAATTGCACTTCTTCACCTCCCAGGTGTAGCGTAATTTGACCTTTCCTAGCATCCAGAACAGCTTGTACTAATCTCAAAAATGGCCTCCCTAGAATGATGTCTTCAACTCCAGTTTCCTCATTATTTAGAACGAAGAAGTCCACTGGTATTGTTTTTGAGCTAATCTCTACCTCAACATTCTTGATCACTCCCAATGGCTTGGTCTTTCTTTCATCTGCCATGACGAGCTCAAGTTCAGTCCCCATCAGCCGCTGTTGAGTTTCATAAGGCATGCTCATGAATGCATCGTAACTCATCAACCTAACACGGGAACCAAAGTCACACAAGGCTTTCAGAAATTTCTTCCCCGATATCTCACATGGTATGTACGGCTCCTTCCTTGCTCTTCAGTGAGACCTATAGCATACACACCACATAATCCTTCGTAGGGAGATGCCTCAAAGCAACTGTCTAGTAATCTCTTTGCTTGTTTCACCTCTGTTCCATCAAGCTCCATATCATCCTTGTAAAGCTTCCCTAAGACTCTTCCAATAATTTCTTGATTGAAAACTTCTGACTTGAGGTGATTACTTGGGAAATTATACTCAATTCCGGCTTCAGAGGCATCTTGCAGACTGAAGGATCTCCTCATATTGAGCAATTCTTGCAAAAAATCAATAGGAATCCAGTCCATTGGCTCAAATTCATCAAGTGGTTTAGCATTCACCAATGTCCTATCCCCCTTTGGTTTACCAAAGTTACCTTCGAATTCTTTCAGGTGGTTGTCCAGAATCATAGCTTCTATCTTGATATATTCCTTGCAGCTTGACGGAGTTGTCAGGGCGATCAGTTCCCCTGTTGTTGCAACTGCGCCGATCGGCGTGCGTGTCAGATCCATGGAAGTGGGTCTGATGGGCCCTATCTCTTCAAATTCATGCTTTGGAGTACTCATTGCCCTACTCTCGGACATATAGATCTGTTAAACCGGTGATTCTTCCTTGTGCATAACTTCTGGGCATTGCTGATTTGGTTCTAGATATTCTTCCCAGTGCTTTTGCAAAGCTTCATTCTCAGCGATTTTACCTATCAATTCGATCCCCACCTTGGCTATCAACCTCAGAAAACTTCCTCCGGTTGATCCGTCCAAATGCATCCTCAATGCCTTTTATATGGCCATGTAGAAGGTTTGAGCGCACATATTCTCGTCAATGCCGAGGTCAGATCCTTGTTTCAACAATGTTTTAAAATACGTCCAGGCTTCCGTGAGAGATTCTTTGTCTTTTTGTATGAAGTTCACCACTTCTCTTCTCAATTTCTACACCTTTGGCAAAGGAAAATAGTGGAGATAAAAATTTCCAACTAATTCACTCCACTTACCTTTCGTATCTTGAGATGCTACCTTGTTCCACTCTTTGGCTTTTCCTCCCAAAGAGAATGGGAAAAGCAGCCATCTGTAAAGATCCTGAGGCACTAGTGCCTCCAAATCTTGTAGGTGAGTATATGGATTCTCCTCCTTTGCTCCAAAGAATTTGTTTGCTTCAGCCATGCTAATGATAATGGAGTTCAACACATACGAGGAGGCCGTGGCCTTCTCGTCTGAGGATTGAGGCACCAGCATGTCTGGAGATGGCAAAGAAAGCTCCCTGAGCGTCGTAGAAGGTTCCGTCGTACTCATCCTGAAAATTCACACAAAACACAAAACAAATACAACTAGAAAAGAAAAGGATTACACGTTAGTAAAATATTAATAGTAAAAGAACTGGCTTGTTCCCCGGCAACGGCGCCAGAAAATGATGCTTGTTGGTCGTAGTTACGCACCCACTTATATAACGCAAGAGGATGGTGTACAGTTGTAGCTCTTTTTCCCTCAGAGTATTCCAAGGTTATCGAATCCACAGGGAACGAGCGGGACTATTACTATTAAAGGCTTACTAACAGATTGCAATGGTTGGGTTGGTGTGAATGATGACGGTGAGAGAGTGGTGGATGAATGTTATTAGAGATGTAACATGATAATGAAGGATTCTCTCCTTAGGATTGGTTCACTAGCATGCAATCTTATCCTTATTAACTCGGATGATGATTCCAATATTCTACAAGACATGGTTGTTTCGTTCGCCCTGGTTGTCACTACAGAGGTTATTAGCTCCCCACTGGTTTCTTGCACTATGCAATGGGCAGAAGTGTACCGGCCGATACAATAATGAAATAGATGCACAATTGAGTTCACTACATAGATTGAATTCATCAAGAGAGTATCAATAAGTATGAGAGTTACATGACCAGATCCCTGCACCAGAGAAGAGAATATGAGACTACTCGCTCATCCTCCTGCTAAGCATAGCAGAAGGGTGAGAAATAGCGCTAGAACGCGCACGAGCCGATCAGCGCAACCTCCCTTCTGGTGGTTCTCGTCGGTGTTGACCAACTGTCACCGCCAATATCCTGAAACCCTAGTTCTAACAACTGGATATCGCGATTACTGTCTCTCTCTTTTCTTTCTGGCTCTTGATAGATGTCTTCCTTTTATATCAGGCGAGATTAGGTCAACTTCCATCGACTTTGACTTGTATTGGGCTGGGCCTCTGTCCTTGGACTGAATTATGCTTTTCATTGTCTTTTACCCTACTGCGTTGATAGGCGCAGCCCAGCGCCGATCGGCACGGCTCTGTACCTGGCCCATCCTTGTTGCTCCTTAATTCCTTATCCATAATTGCCCTGTTTTATACCTGTTTTCTGGAATTACATCCAAAATAGAACAACTACAAAATATATGTAAATATGGGGTGAATTGTTAGTTAATACCACCAAATTAAGACATAAACACCCCTTTTTGGTAGATAAAATGGTTAACTCTAAACCACCAACAATGATGAAGCCATCTCTGCCAAGTGCCCGGACGGCCGTTGCATAGACGTGAAGCCAGTCACGCGGGTCCGTCTTGCCGTCATATTTCTCGATGCTGCCTGGTTTGAAGCTAGCCAGCCAACTGACCGTTCATAATTCTCGAGTGAAGGCCCGAATGCCCGCCTCATCGTCGTAGTCTTCAAAGGCGGGAGTTCGTTCCCTCCCGTGATCAGCTTCTCGGCGAGTTCTGTCTTCGCGCCGACCCTCGTCCTGTCGATCATAGTATCGATCGTCTATGGGTGGCTCTCTCCTACTGTTGCGCTCGTAGTACCGGTCGTCAATGAGGCCATGACGATGTCGTTCATCTTCATATTCTCGGCGGGCAGCGTCATCCCGCTCTTGGTATCTGCTGTCCAACTAGACTCGAGCATTGCATATCGGTAAACCACTGCGTAGGTCGGCGTTCGGTTGCCGATCATGGTAATTTGTGATGGGACTTCTCCGTGGTGCGGTCGGCAGGGTTGCCTATCGGTTGGTACATTGTTGGTCCCTTCCTTCCTAGTCAGGCACCGAACTGGCAGCCCCGAATGCATGTCTTGCTGGGTGCTGATCGCGCCTCGTGCATCTCCAATACAGCCGCAACCTTGATGTGTGCCTTTAACTTGTTGACCTATGGTGTCAACTCTAGGGTGACCTGGAGCATGGGCTATAATGAGCTCAAAAGGGCCGCCGCAGCCATGATGTTATGTTGTGGGGGTTTTGAAGACGTCTTCACCATGCAGCTTTAAGGTGACATCGCCCATGTCCAGGTTCTACAGGACCCGGGATCCCTTCCGAGCATTCGGGCATTGAAGTGGGGGGGGGGGTGGCAGCGTCTGGGTCGTCGTCTTCAGGATCAATTTTCTGTCCATCCTGGTGCTGCATGTTTGCTCGTGCGACGGCTGCCATCGTTGTTTCTCCATCAGTGCCTCTTGGGGCAGCTAGTGCTATCATAAACACCTCGTGATAATCTGACGAGCAACTTTCCGAATCACTCGGCCCTTCAATCAAGTCCAGGACTGACTTGTTTTCAAGGCCGATCGTTGCTACTAATGTTGATACATAGAAAAATTTGGGATCTTCATCCGACTGATCCATATGAAAAGTCGGGAGATCAACCGCAGTTACATTCGAGTCGGCCAAGATTGTCGATCAGCTCGTTGTGGGCAACGTTGAGAGGGAGCCCGAAAGGGTTTCCATCTCAAGAACCGCCGCCGCTTTGTTAAGGCCGAGTGGGAGCCGTCCGACCGGGTCAGTCCGATTTGTCGTCAAAGCTTTGCTAATGCTTGGATTTGCAGGCACGACGACCACCAAAAAGGTTGTGTGATCTTGCTTGAGGAGGCTCCCGCTTTGATCTGCCACAAAGCTGACGGTGCCAAAGCGGATCTTGTCTCCCGGGTGGAACTTGACATCGAAGAAAGCCATCAATTTCAACAGAGTTGAGTCAATGCACCTGCTTCAAGGCGTGCCAACTGTCTAGAGATATTCTCGATAGTAGATCTAGGTATGCATATAAGTATGAAAGATCGATGGACATAGGACACAAGGTTTATACAGGTTCAGGCCTCCCGGAGGATAACAACCCTCCGTCTTGTGTGGTGTTTCTATATTGCTAGGGTTCACAATGGAATTAGGGTTCCAATACGAGTGGTTTACGTGGTAATCTATTATTCGGTTACAACAGATCCTATCTATCTATCATATCTGCTAACCTAGCTTGTTGCTTACTCAAACAAATATCTAAACAAGTATTTCCTGGGCCACATTCTTCAATACTTCATAACCGAGCTCCCGGCCCACTCGGCCATATAGCCAAGTGTTTAGGTATCCCGGGTACATATGTCCCACACAAGTATGATAACTTCACTAGATTGCCACATCCTCTTCCTCAAGCGATGATGAAGAAGTGGCCGGCCTAGCCATGATCAAGACCGCACTTCCATGAGCTCTTCCTCCACCTCCTACACATGGCCACGAGCCAACTTGGAGAGAGTGAGGATTAAAGCAGCAATGACAGCGATGATGAGGAGCTCTCATGTATTGAGCTTTGGAGTATGATTGAGTATGCTCACAACATCGCCGTCAAGAAGTCCAAAATGTTGGATATGGTAAGAAAAGAGTGAAAGCTGGCTAAGGACCATGTTGGTGAGCTTCAGAGTGAGCTCAAGGACCTTGTTACATCTCATAAGGCCCTAAACGGGAGTTATGACAAAGTCAAGGGAGATATTGTAGAGCTACGTGAGAAGTACGAGGCCCTTGAACTTACTTTTGAGGTCATCAATGTGGATAATCTTGCGTCTCCCACCTCTAGTTCTTCTAACAGTGATGCTTCTACCATGTGTGAAGAACTAACCACCTTGGTCGAGGTTTCTTCTCTTGAGCCATTTGTTTTGGAGGAATATCACAAGCCCAAGGAAGAGAGGAAGATGGTGATGAACAACTTCGAGAGGCTCGCACGTGGTAGAGCCATCCACAAGGATATTCTTAGGAGGAACCTTGTGAACAATGTCGCCCACCATGGCCTTGGCTCATATCCCGCTGCCATCGACATCATCGGGATGAGTGACTCCATCCCTGCATAGATCAAACCACTACTCATCGATGACTACTATTACGAGAGGTGTTGCAAGGATGTCCACGCCACCAAGGATTGCCCTGTCGTGAGGAGTTTCATCATTTTGCCTAACGCTAACTTGTTCCATGAGAACACACATTTCAAGATTTTTAGGAACAAAGATGACAAGGTGAAAGCAAATGCTTTGGGACCACCAAACAAGAAGAGAAAGGTCAAGAGCATATGGATGCCTAAGTGCATTGTTGACCTTGAGAGGTCAACTACGTACAACTGGGTGCCACGAACAAGACCTAGATGGTGGTGGTCGTGGTGGACCGAGAGCTTCCTTGAAAATCAAGTGAAGTCCACCACAAGCGACATGGATCTCAATGATATATCTATTCATGAGGGAGGTATCCGTGTTTGTTCTTTGTAGTTATAGTGTGTTTTTCCTTCTCTTGCACTATATGGTAATTAGGACTCCTTTGTGACTAGTGTGCTTTGCATCCATGCATGTGTAAATAACTAAAAGAAAACACATAAAAAATAGTCAGTGTCTAACCTACTCAAGATAGCATAAGCAAGGGGGAGTGCTTGCAATGGAGGTTTGGCTTCTCTCAAGGCAAGGGTATGGCTTAGAATGAGTAAGCTTGAGAGGGGTTCAAACTTGACATTGTTAGGTTTCCTTTGTGTCTTGTTTAACATTGTTTGCATTCACATGGCATGTATACTTTCTATGCACATGTAAAATGCTTGTTGCATGCATCATTTAGGAAACACAAAGTAGGCTTATCACATTTGGAGATTTTGTGCCTCATGATCTGTATGAGACTACATCTCCGCAAGTGTGACCATACAAAAATATTGTGCTTCATGCACATTTAGCAAGCTCTTATGAACTCCGAGGTTAAACCCACTCACGCGATTTATGGACTAACTCTCATACATACCCATTTGGCTCTTATTCGCCTTGGTTCTTATTTGCTCAATTCATCATTTGGCATTTGCAAAAATTATAAGGCCATAGAATGTCAATATTTGAAAAGAAGTGTTTGAGAGTTCTCTTCATGCTGCAAGTGTAGTGTTTATTTGAGTGTTAAGTGAGGGCATTTGGAAAATAGAGAAATTACTTGATTTAGCGAAATCCTGGGAGGAACCGTACAGTCCGGTCAGTGGACCGTACAGTCCGGTCTGTGCAGCAGTGCACAATGTGTCACACCCCAATACCAAAATATAGAGTGTGCCATACAGGATCGCCTAGGGAGATGATTACCAAAGTAACCATACATAGCATTCACACATGAACATCCATCATTTACAAAGATAAATCATTAAGTGCGTAATATTATAAGTTCGAGAGTCATAGCAGAAGCAGATTTAGTTACATTATGATACATATGTTCTTGGTGCAGATTACATAAATATACGAAAGCAAAAATACGATAAACACGACATAGATAGCCTAAGTAAACCATACCAGCCCTATGGAAATAGCTCACTCATCTTGGTTAGGAGAGCTGGGAACCCATTCAATGGTCAAATTCTGAGGCTCCTCACCTTCCCACACAACCTTGTTACAACAATCACAATATGTAGCTTGAGGAATACCTGAAAACAATATAATCGTAAAGCCTGAGTATGTAACATACTCTGCAAGACTTACCCGTCAAGAGGTTTACTAAAAACCGACTCCTAATATACAGGGGGCTGACCTGGCTTATTTGAGATTTGCGTAAAAAGCATCAATTAGTTGTATGCTGCAATTTGATTCTTTTACCAAGATTTTAATTGCTTGTTGTAGAAAATTAACTTTAGTTGAATATAGCTAGCTTCTAAGACTTGTACAAAGATAAGGAGCAATACAACATAGCAATCTGTAGCCATAGAATAATAAATTTTAGAATCATAACCAATCCTTCCTACTTAAGTATCATTCCCACTACTCGAAACAAGAGGTACCCATAACCGCGAGGGACGGCAATTCAAATCTATTTACATCCTGCAGGAGAAAACCCAAGTACATGACATACGCATCATTTAAGAACACGTATGGCCACCGTTCACGAGATTGCTATAAAGTCGGTCCAGGGCCATCGATCACGAGTACACATCCTCCCCGCGACACAGTACTTCGTATCCGAGGCTTAACCCGTGGACTCTCCAGCGGTCCTCAAACTCGTGCATCCACCATGCCATTAACATCACCTCTGGATCGATGAGTAATACCGTCAAACAATATAGCGCCCAAGTTACTAGGTTTACCAATTCTCATATAAAGATATGAACTTGGTACTGTTCAATACTTGTCCGCGGAGTTGCAATGATAGGTTCTCAATTTTTATCCAAGTTCAACCTTCATGTGAATCATAATTGGATCAAGTGATCCCATAGACTACCGTTGACAGCACTAGTTTAAGCATAGCACTTGCTAACGAAAAGGCTTACTAACCTCGACTAATCATAGGTCATTGTTTGTCGGTGCAAGTGGGTTTCACCCAAGTCCTATACCTAATGCACAATACAAGACCACTATTTTGTGAATAAACAAAAATGACTCTTAATAAGTAGTTGTGCACCAGGGCTTGCCTTGGGAGTGACCGTAGTTAGGGTCTTCAACGAAGTTCACGTCAGATCTGGTTTGCTCCGGTGTGGTCTCCTCGAGCTCGTGTCCTATATGAAGTGGTAATGCGTGAATAAAGGAATACTCAAGGGTTCGTGGAATTTCCTAAGAAAATGTGAAATGCATGCCATGTGATTATGGAAAGGAACATGGAAATTTTATATTGCAAGTTTAAACACTAACATGTATTTTCCTTGATGAATTCCTAAAAGTTGGTTTACACACCTTTTAAAATAAACCGATTTAGATACAAATAAGTTAATTATAAAACATGAGCATACAATGGGGAGTAAGGAACCTTACTGTAAATCAACTATTAATATTCTGTATGAACAGTACCAGAGAGGAATGTACCCATAATACTAACCCTATGCATATATATAGTAATATTCATATTGAAATCCCTATATTGTTTATTAACCGAGCAAATTAAGAGTAAAGCAGACTTAATGTGCTCAAGAGTTAACATGGGGATTTATAAGTGTGTACAAATGCATAAAGAACAAAAATATCAAATCATGAACAAATTCTTAACAAAGAATTTATAGAAATTTATTTACTGAAAATGGAGATTATGCAATAACACTAAAAATATGCATAAAAATGGAAATGTACTTTTGCAGATGAAATGCTTAGTGAACAATTTTCATGATTTTACCATTTATATATTTTTACTTATGGATTTATTGCTATTAGCAGGGTTCTAATGTTGGTGAATTAATTTAGTTAATAAACTACATAACATTGGCCCTAATCTTGTTTTTCTAGTAGAGGGGAATTTTAGGAATACAAAAAAATCAGTTTCATATTTTCCCCCGTTTTAGTTTTCAGGTTATTGATTTTTGAAGCTTACTCAAGGTAGGCGATTAATTGGCGGCACGACCGGGCCAACACCCTTTGCCACAATGCTCAGTGTCTCACGGCGTCCTCGTGGCACCGGTCGGCGATTGACGGGAGGCGCCAGAGATGGCCGGTGGCGAGCGGCGGAGCAGAGGGGATGTACGGTGATGTCGTGCGGCATGCACAGCGAGCGAGAGAGGTCGAGAAGTGATTGAGGAGCTTCACCTCAATGCGGGTATCATCGGCGTGAAGGAGGTGCTCGACGAGGATGGCCGGAGATGGGGTCTCATCGGCGGCGTGGATTTCTCCCCCAAATTCCGGTGGTGTTGCTGCGCGATAGGAGGAGAGCATCAGAGGGGATATGTCTGGGGTCTTTGCACACCGGATTTGCGACAGAGCAGAGGAGGGGGCGTTGCCTAGGTGGAGCTGGACGCGGCGGCGCCCATGGCAGGTGGGAGTAGGGGACTTGCGCCTGTTCTCGCGAAAGAAGAGGAACGCGGCAAGGGAATGGGTGCCTGGTCTCGTGGGGGATTCCTGGGAAATGTGTGGAGCGGGTGGAAACACAAGGAGAGGGAAGAGCAGCAGCTGGCCAGAGACTCCAGACTTAAGGACGCCGGTGGCACAGCAGCGAGGACAGAGGGCAGAGGGGACGGGGGGAGGTGAGCTGGCCGGAGGGGAGTGGCTCGTCGGTGGAGGGCTTCAATGCTGCACCGGTGGCACACGAGTGAGCGGGCAGAGCAGTTGGCGGGACGGGCAGGAGAGAGGAGGGGCGATCGGTGGCCGGCGGGAGGGTACGGTGGTGTCGATCGGTGAGTGAACCAAAGGAAAGAAACTATGACTCCTCCTGACTAGAATAGTGCTTCTGTACTTTGCAAAATTTTCCAACCTATGTTGCTTCAAACTTTATGCCAATTTTTGTCCATGGCCAGGAACGTATCTTCTACAAATTTTCTTTTGGGGCTATGTCGAAATTCCTGATGTAGAAATTATGAGAAATCCTTGAAGAGTGGGACTTTTCTCTACACTTAGGGAATTTTTAAGTGGTATTAAACCATCCCAAAAAATTCTGATAAATTCCCTAAAATTCACCATTGGCATTACCGACTAGAATATGCAAAAACATTGGCACACTTTGATGGAATTTTGTGATGTTTTGTGAAAGGCTATCAATTTGCCAAATTGTGGATTTAATCAATTAAATTTAGTTCCCCTTTCTTTGGCACTTTAATTACTTGAAATTTTTAATTAGCCAGCAATTTAACATTAGGGTTAGCTTAATTAACTTTTTGTGACATGGGATGTCACAGCACTCCCCCCTTAAAGGAAATCTCGCATCGAGATTTGCATATGGATGAACAAAAGTGAGGGGGGGGGGGTTACCGGATTTGCGAGGTCAAGAATTTAGGGAAGTTGGTTTTCAGAAACTCTTCTTGCTCCCAAGTGGCTTCATCTTCAGTATGATTACTCCATTGCACTTTGTAGAATGTGATGGTGCGATTGTGCGTTACCCGGTCTTTTTGATCAATGATTCGGACGGGGTATTCGGGGTAGCAGAGGTCTTCTTCTAATTGCTCAGTGTCAGAATGACCATGTCGATCGGAGGCTTTAAACACTTCTTGAGTTGGGATACATGGAAGACATTGTGCACCCGATCAAGATTCTCCGGTAGTTACAACCGATAAGCAATGGTGCTAAAGTTCTCCGTGATCAGAAAGGGTCCGATGTAGCGGGGTGCTAATTTGACCTTGATTCCAAAGCGAGATATACCCTTGTTGGGAGACACCTGAAGATAGACATGATCTCCCTTTTCAAACTCCAACGGACGTCTTTTTTGTTGGAATAACTTATTTGACGGGATTGTGCGTCTTTCATGTTAGCTTGGATTTGCCGCACCATCTCTTCGGCTTGCGTGACAAGATCTGGACCAAGAGGTAATTCTTTCTCCCGATTCTGACCAATTCAGCGGTGTTCGGCATGAGTGACCGTACAAGGCCTCAAACAATGACATTCCCGAACTCTCTTGGTAGCTATTGTTGTACGAGAATTTGGCAAACGGAAGACAATCCTTCCAATTTCCATGATTGTCCAGAACATAGGCTCTCAATAGGTCCTCCAAATATTGATTCAGTCTCTCGGTTTGACCATCGGTTTGCGGAAGATAAGCAGAACTTTGGATAAGAGTGGTTCCAAGAGAAGAATGTAGTTGCTCCCAAAAACGAGCAATAAACTAGGGCCTCAATCAGAGATAATAGTCTTGAGCACACCGTGCAAACATAGGACTCTTGCGATGTAGAGCTCGGCATACTTCTTGGTAGAGTAGGTTGTATGGACGGGAATAAAATGAGTAGATATTGTCAACCTATCCAAAATGACCATATGGAATCATGTTTCTTGGGTGTGAGGGCTAACCCAACAATAAAATCCATAGCAATATCCTCCCATTTCCAAGTGGGGATTTTTAATGGGTGTAAATGACCGGCTTTCCACAGATGATCGGCCTTCACACGCTAGCATGTATCGCACTAGGCAACATAACGAGCGACTTCTTATTTCATGTGCGTCCACCAAAACTTTTCCCTCAACCCACAGTACATCTTGTTGCTACCAGGGTGTATGGAATATTTGGACAAATGAGCCTCATCTAATATTTTCTTTCTTAATTCCTCATTCTTTAGAACAACGAGACAATTGTTGAACCATAGCACTCCATCTTCGTCTTGTCGGAAACATGTAGCTTCTTTCTTTCCTATCTTTTGGCGGAAATATTCCATTCCCTTGTCCTTCTTTTGTGCTTTAATGATTTCTTCCCGAAGAGTGGGAATAAGGGCTAGATTATACAAGGATCCATATGGAAGTATATGAAGGTTTGGTTCGCTAGAATCTGAAATTGGGCAAGCTTCCATAGAGCAAATAATTGTGTGATTGCATTGGTGCCTCTGACTCAAGGTGTCGGCAACAACATTGGCTTTTCCGGGATGATAATGAATTTCCAATTCATAATCCTTGATCAATTCTAGCCATCTATGCTGCCTCATATTCAGTTCTTTCTACGTTAATACATACTTGAGACTTTTGTGGTCGGTGTAGAGATTGACAAGGTTACCAAGCAGGTAATGGCGCCAGGTTTTTAAGGCTAGAACAACGGATGCCAATTCCAAATCATGAGTGGGATAATTTTGCTCATGCTTTCAGAGCTGTCGTGAGGCATAGGCGACGACACGGCCTTCTTGCATAAGCACACAACCCAATCCGGTGCAGGATGCATCACAGTAAACATCAAACGGTTTAATAATATCGGGTTGAGCCAAAACCAGGGCAGTTGTCAAATGCTTCTTGAGCGACTGGAAGGCTTCCTCACATGCACTACTCCACTTAAATTTAGCATCTTTTTTCTAATAACCTGGTCATAGACTTGGCAATGCTTGAGAAGTTGGGAATAAATTTTCGATAATATCCGGCAAGACCAAGGAAACTACGAATTTTCTTGACCGATTTCAGAGCTTTCCAATTCAATACTATCACACCTGGTTTCAATGACTAAAACCGAATGCATTTGTATGTGTGCCCAGGATCAAGTTTTCATGCACACAGGACAATTATTGTGATAAAAGAACAATATCTTTATTAAATTGATAACATTATTACAAAGGTGACTCGTAGGTCAAAAGTAAAATATTATATTGCAGCGGAATAAACTAAGTGTTGGCATCCTTTAGCTCCCACAGGAAGTCGACCGGAAGACCGCATGCCTAGACTCCTCCATCGTTTCATAGTTGTACCATCCTTCTCCTATAGCTGAGCAGCAATGTGGTATATAGCAAGGGTGAGTACGTGCCGTACTTAGCAAGTGGGGGAAAAGATGACATGAGGCTAAGACAAGGAAGGCTTTAAAGGGGTTTATTGCATGAGCTTTTAATGTCCTATGCAACCTAATTACTAAGTGGGGTCATTGCAACCATTGATCCACAGGGTGTTATCCAAGTCAAGACCAATCACATCCACCAACCAACCATTCCCAACCATTCCAACCCATAACCAACTAATCTTGTGAGGATTCCATTCCGCTCTTGACCGTGAGCACATCTATCATGATAGTTTGATACTTACAGAGTTTGTACCACTTTACCCACAAGTCATGATTTCGTCCCCTGTTGCGAGGTGGACTAGAGTGTCCATGTTGCCATGCCGGCCAAGCACTAGCACACTTCCTTAGGTGTGCGGCCAGGAGATCACTACGAGGCTTTTACAAAGGGTCTCCCAGTACATACTAGCCACTAAGATTCCACTCCCGTCCGTAAGTGATAGCCCATCAAAAAAGTAGCTCATCACCCCAAGAGCCCCTTCTTGAGCCATTCGGATACAAGGACATTCCTCTTGACTTCCATTCCCCGCTCCACCAAATGTTGCACCAACACTAGGGGACTCCTAATTAATCAGCCAAGCTCTTCCATAGCATCCTTGTGATGGCACTGTTATCCTGGGTTGCCGCTCCAAGAACCGGTTCCTAGGATCTACAACAAGCCTACCACCACCAACCATGTGCCCACGGCACCACATCCATTCCATCCGGCTTGCATAGATCCCCAAGTCAATGTTGCTAACATAAATTACCATTCCACCCATGAATTGACATAGTTCATTAATCAAGTATTAACCCAACATCCCACAAGCAACCTAAGCATTATCTACCCACAACCAACCAACCAACTAGTTCAAGGCGACAAGGGAAAGGATAAAGCAATACTAGGGAAACCCTAACAATAGGTAACCATTCAGTTGACACAAGCATGCAATACTGAAATAGTATTCATAATACTATCAAAATGCATCAAGGACACTTGCCCAAAAATGGATGTTGCTGCTCAGGTTGAAAAATTATGAAGGTTTGAAGTTTTAGGGCTAAAGTAGTTTTAGGGCTAAAATAGTAAAAACAAATAGGTTTAGGGACCTAAAAGTAATTTTAGAAAAGTAAAGGGACTTAATTATAAAATAACAAGGTGAAAATATAGTTTATAAAAAGTTTAGGGACTAAAATGTAATTTATAATAAGCTTAGGGACTAAAGTGTAAAAAGACAGGGCTATAATATAATTTAAAACAAGTCCAGGGGTGTTTCTACAAAAATACAGGGTTAAAAAATAATTTCTTAAAGGTATAGGGGCTTTTCTATAAAAAATACAGTGCTAAAAATTATTATGAACAAACTCAAGGGTCTATTTATAATTTACTAAAGCTTCTGCAGAAAAACAGGGGCAAAATTATAATTTAAATAGAACATAGGGGCCTATGTGCAATGTCCTAACATTATCTAGAAATTAATAGAATTAATTTTAAACTAAAAATCAAACAAAAATCCGTGGACTGGGTCTGTGGCCTCATGGACCCGTGGTCCACTGGTCCACGATGGACCAACTTCATACCCCTTCGGGGGATCTAATCCTGGCCACTAGATCGGGATCCGACGGCTGAGGGCAACTCCGGTGGGCTGGCGGCTGCCGACCACCGAGAAGACGGCGGCATCATGGGTGACTCGCCAGAGATGGCCTTTGGGGGGCTCTGGAGCACGGTCCTTGTCGAAGCTTGAGCTTGGCAATAAATATATAGGGCTACATCGAGACTAAGAAGTACGATGGTAACACAAGACACCGAGTTATATAGGTTCGGGCCCTCTTGATGAGAGTAAAAACCCTATGTCCTGGGTTCTGTGTATTGTATTGATGTTGTGAAACTTGTCTCCCGTGTCTCTCCTCCCCCGATAGGGGGCACCCTGTCGCCATATATATCCGGTCGGCATGGGGGTACATGAAGAGTCCTAGTTGTAATCCCCAAGGATTTACATAGAAAGTCAATCTCTAAATGCCTTGTGCTCCAAGCCGAGTCGGTCGGCTTCCTTGCTGATGAAGTACCCGATCGGCCACCGACTTAGTCTTGTATGAGGATACCCGTAGAGCAAGTATCCCACAGCAGCCCCCGAGTGCTTCCTGATTTTGAGCTTTGATTCTCAAAGTGATCTTCAATGTTGATCATAAACCATTCGGATACAAGGACAGTCCTCTTGACTTCCATTCTCCGCTCCACCAAATGCTACACCGACATTGGGAGGACTCCTAATTAATCAGCCAAGCTGTTCCATAGCAGCCTTGTGATGGCACTGTTATCCTAGGTTACCAAAAGAACCGTTTCTAGGATCTACAACAAGCCTACCACCACCAACCATGTGCCCACGGCACCACATCCATTCCATCCGGCTTGCATAGATCCCTAAGTTCATGTTGCTAACATAAATTACCATTCCACCCATAAAGTGACATAGTTCATTAATCAATTATTAACCCAACATCCCACAAGCAACCTAAGCATTATCTACCCACAACCAACCAACCAACTAGATCAAGACGACAAGGAAAAGGATAAAGCAATACTAGGGAAACCCTAACAATAGGTAACCATTCAGTTGACACAAGCATGCAATACTAAAATAGTATTCATAATAGGATCAAAATGCATCAAGGACACTTGCCTGAAAATGGATGTTATTGCTCAGGTCTTCAATTCACGCTCTTGTGATTCCAGGAACAACACATTCTCTAACTAACGTCACGCAGGCATGACATGCACCGAATCAAATAAACAAACTAAGAAATCCTACACCAAACAATACTAAAGTACTATAAAATCAACCTCAAAATATAGTACGCATTTCTACGATCGCATGAGCATAAGAATCATCTAAATCGGAGTTACGAGTAAAAAGTTACAAAGGTTTGAAGGTACAGGAATAAAATAGTAAAACTAGCAAATTACTGTAAGATAGTATAAATAAAAAATATTCACTACGATTGCGTTGGCACAAGAATTACTTAAATCCGGGTTACGGTTGAAAAATTATGAAGGTTTGAAGTTTTAGGGCTAAAATAGTAAAAACAAATAGGTTTGGGGACCTAAAAGTAATTTTAGAATCATAACCAATCCTTCCTACTTAAGTGTCATTCTCACTGCTTGAAACAAGAGGTACTCATAACCGAGAGGGACGGTAATTCAAATCGATTTACATCCTGCATGGGAAAACCCAAGTACACGACATACGCATCATTTAAGAACACGTATGGCCACCGTTCAGGAGATTGCTATAAAGTCGGTCCGGGGCCATCGATCCCGAGTACACGTGCTCCCCGCGACATAGTACTTCGTATCCGAGGCATAACCCATGCACTCTCCAGCGGTCCTCAAACCCGTGCATCCACCGTGCCATTCACATCACCTCTGGATCGATGAGTAATACTGTCCAACAATACGACACCCAAGTTACTAGGTTTACGAATTCCCATATAAAGGTATGCACTTGGTACTGTTCAATACTTATCCGCGGAGTTGCAACGATAGGTTCTCAATTTTTATCCAAGTTCAATCTTCAGTTGAATCATAATTGGGTCAAGTGATCCCATAGAATACCGTTGACTCCACTAGTTTAAGCTTAGCACTTGCTAACGAAAAGGCAAACTAACCTCGACTAATCATAGGTCATTGATTGTCGGTGCCTGTGGGTTTCACGCAAGTCCTATACCTAATGCACAATACAAGACTGCTATTTTGTGAATAAGCAAAAATGACTCTCAATAAGTAGGTGTGCACCGGAGCTTGCCTTGGGAGTGATCGTAGTTAGGGTCTTTGATGATGTTCATGTCAGCTCCGGTTTGCTCCGATGTGGTCTCCTCGAGCTCGTGTCCTATATGACGTGGCAATACATGAATAAAGGAATACACAAGGGTTCATGTAATTTCCTAAGAAAATGTGAAATGCATGCCATGTGATTATGGAAAGGAACATGGAAATTTTATATTGCAAGGTAAAATACTAACATGTATTTCCTTAATTAATTCCTAAAAGTTGGCTTACACACCTTTTAAAATAAACCGATTTAGACACACATAAGTTAATTATGAAACATGAGCATACAATGGGGAGTAAGGAACCTTACTGTAAATCAAGGATTAATATTCTGTATGAACAGTACCAGAGAGGAATTTACCCATAATACTAACCCTATGCATATATATAGTAATATTCATATTGAAATCCCTATATTGTTTATTAACCAAGCAAATTAACAGTAAAGCAGACTTAATGTGCTCAAGATTTAACATGGGGATTTATAAGTGTGTACAAATGCATAAAGAACAAGAATATCAAATTTCATGAACAAATTCTTAACAAAGAATTTATAGAAACTTATTTATTAAAAATGGAGATTATGAAATAACACTAAAAATATGCATAAAATGCAAATATACTTTTGCAAAAAGTTTAGAAATGCCATGAGATGCTTACCGAACAATTTTCATGATTTTACCATTTACATATTTTTACTTACGGATTTATTGCTCTTAGCAATGTTCTAAATTTGGTGAATTAATTTAATTAATAAACTGCATAACTTTTGTCATAATCTTCTTTTTCTGGTAGACGTGAATTTTAGGAATCCAACAAAATTAGTTTCATATTTCCCCCCTTTTAGTTTTCAATTTATTGGGAAGCTCACTCAAAGTTCGGGGTTATTTATAGAATTGCCACTCGGCAATTCAAATTACCAGGCGCGTGTGCCGCGGCCGGTGCTAGCGAGCCTGAGCTAGCAGCTAATCGGCGGCACGGTCGGGCCAATGCCCTTTGCTACAATGCTCAGCGTCTCACGACGGCTTTGTGGCACCGGTCGGTGACCGACGGGAGGCGCCGGAGATGGCCGGCGGCAAACGGCGGGGCAGAGGGGATGTACGGTGATATTGCATGGCATGCATAGCGAGCAAGAGAGGTCGGGAAGTGGTCGAGGAGCTTCACCTTAGTGCGGGGATCGTTGGCGTGGAGTAGGAGCTCAACAGGGATGGCCAGAGAGGGGGTCTTGTCGGCGGGGAAGTGGCGGGTTCCACCAGCGGCATGGATTTCTCCCCCAAATTCTGGCGGCGTTGCTATGCGATAGGAGGAGCGCGTCAGAGGGGATCTGCGTGGGCTCTTTGCGCACCGGAGTGATGATGGAGCAAAGGAGGGGGCGTTGCCTAGGTGGAGCTGGACGCGGCGGCGCCTATGGTTGGTGGGAGCTGGGGACTTGCGCCTGTTCTCGCGGAAGAGGAGGAACGTGGCAAGGGAATGGGTGCCTGGTCTCGTGGGGGAGTCCTAGGAAGTGCGTGGAGTGGGTGGAAACACATGGAGTGGGAGAGCAGCAGCTGGCTAGTGACTCCAGACTTAAGGGCGCCGGTGGCACAATAGCAAGGACAGAGGGCAGAGGGGACGGGGGGAGGTAAGCTGGCCGGAGGGGAGTGGCTCGTCGATGGGGGACTTCAATGCTGTGCCGGTGGCATAGGAGTGAGCGGGCAGAGCAGTGGCCGGGATGGGCAGGAGAGAGGAGGGGCGATCGGTGGCCGGTGGGAGGGTACGGCGGTGTCGATCTGTGAGTGAACCAAAGGAAAGAAACGTTGACTCCTCTTGACTAGAATAGTGCTTCTGTACTTTGCAAAATTCTCCAAGCTTCGTTGCTCCAAACTTTATGCCAATTTTTGTGCATGGCCCGGAAAATATCTTCTACAAATGTGCTTTTGGGGCTATGTTGAAATTCCTGATGTAGAAATTATGAGAAATCCTTGAACAGTGGGACTTTTCTCTACACTTAGGGAATTTTTAAGGGTATTAAACCATCCCTAAAAATTCTGATAAATTCCCTAAAATTCACTCTTGGCATGGTGATATTTAGTGATATTTTGTGAAATGCTATCAATTGGCCAAATTGTGGATTTAATCAATTAAATATATTCCCCTTTTCTTTGGTACTTTAATTACTTGAAATTCTTAATTAGCAAGCAATTTAACATTATGGTTAGCTTAATTAACTTTTTGTGACATGGGATGTCACACAATGCTTCAGAAAGAAAGAAAATGGAGATCAAACAGAACTCGTCTAAAGACCGTACAGTACGGTATGCACAAGTTCAGGTTGTCTAGAACCCTGATTCTGAGAAACCGCGAAGTGACCGAACAGTCCGGTCCAGTGAGCGTACCATCTGGTCACTATCACTACGTCAGGTCAACCTTCTGGCAACACTTTTATATGTTACTAGAGGTAGAAATAAATGTTAATGAGACCTATAGTAACACATTTAATAAGTGATCTAGGTTGCGCTGTTACTAGAGCTTGTTCTGTAGTAACACAGTTATGTGTTACTGATTATGAGAAAAAGTGAATCAAGCAAGTTCTATTATAACAAATATACATGTTACTGTTGATAAGAACAAATGATACAAATAAATCATATTATAACACATATATGTGTTACTACTCGAAAAAAGTGTTACACTTATGATTTCAAAAAAATAGCGCTAAATATAAAATAATGTCTTGTACTAAGAATCGAACTCTGGTGGCACACTTCAAGATTGATGGCAACACCAGTCAGGCTAGGAAGTAGTTGTGATTATGGTTTCTAAACATAGAATTTGTAATATGAGGAAGGATAACTAATGTCTATTATAACACATATGTGTTACTACTTGAGAGAGTATGTTACAATATCTTTTTTTGGTTGTAGTGAATATTGAATCATATTACTATTGATAAAAGAAGTACAATAACGTTGCTTGACATGTGGATATATAAGTGAGTTTTGATACTCAATTATTTGGCATAGAAGCATATGCTATCTCTGTACCAAACAAAAGTAACTTGTAATGCATTCATAAAAAAATAAACTTAGGTGTTTAGTTTTCAAATTTGTGATATTTTCACCGAGGCTAAGATAGAATTTTGATTAACATAAACATATAGTCATTTTATAATTATTAGAGAGGATGAAGTTCTATTCTAATGATGAATTCACTGCCATACAATTTGGAAAATAATTTACATCTAGAGCTAAAGTTATTAGAATATAAAAAATTTAATGCATTATTCAAGTAGCAGGCAAGAGATCATAAGACTCCAACTCTCTAATATTTTTGTTGTAACACTATTTTATGTTACAATAAAATTTTTCGTGTAACACTTATACTAGATATGTTACAATAAGTAATAATGTTTGTAACACTTTTAATGTAACACTAGTTTTTTGTTACTAAAATTATTTCTTGGAACACATTTTTTGAACATGAAAATCATGTGTTACAAAGTTATTTGTAACACATAATTTTGTGTTCCTATAAAATGTATTGTAACAATAATGCCCAAGTGTTACAAGCATGTGTTACTATATGTATGTTTTGTAGTAGTGTATGATTGATCACGCGATGCAATCCTAATCCATGACCGTTGATGTTTCCTTGAGTAGATCTCAGGAATTTGTCGATCTCATATTGACCTAGGCCAAAATTGAAATTGGCTTCTTCCCCGTTTTTCCCAACCGAGCCGAGAGAATGACCAGGACACCACCCGTGTCGATGTTGCCGCCACCTACCTCCCTCCGCCTTCGAGTCGAGCTCACTACTAGTGCGCCCGCTTGTTGTCGTGCGCTCGTGCCCAAGAACCCTAGCGCTGCCTCAAGCTCAAGCCACTGCCACCACCGTGTGCTCGCCATGCCGAGGCATCAGCGTCACCTCCTCCCTCGCGCACACACGCCTCCAGACCCGAGGTCAACAGATTAGGGCAAAGCTCAAACTTTTCCCTCCACCTCCATTGCCGGCGACCCCAAAAAGTTCAACCTTTAGGCGATGGTCACGTGTTTTCTCCATCTTCAGCTTCGGACTTCCTCAGGGTATTGTGTTTTTCTGTCCATTCATCGATTCATGCCCTAAATTTGATTAGTTGCCTTAATTGATCCAATTAGATTCATTGCCCATGATTAGTTGCATTAAATAGGTAATTTGGCCATCTATTAATTGCATGCCTAGGGTTTGTTTTTTGTTTAATCTGCAGTTAGATTTATTGCATATTATTTGTCTGCACACTAGATGACTCATACCAGCCATATATAGTCGGTGATCATTGTTGATTAGATTGCTTTATTTGTCTAGTGATTATGTCCTTTATTTAGTTCTAGGATTTCTATTGTGCATTCTTTCCTAGCAGTGCTTTACTTCTAGATTTATATAGGTTCCATGCTCATCCTGTCTATACCTATATGCGTGCAGTGACACTTGTCAGTAGCAGTAGCAGAGATGGCAGGATCAAGTTAGGACAAGGGCAAGGGAAAGATGACAGAGAAGACTAAGAGCAAGAAGAGACCAAGACTTAACCAGTCTTTAGAGGAGGATTGGTGAGGGACTGAGATGCTATCTTGCCAGGAAGGGCAAGGCTGGTATGTTTGTGCCACAGCAGTGCATGTTGTACCTGGCCATGAGGAAAGGCACAGGCACTGACATGGAGCAGTACTTCACGTTCTTGCTAGATCTAGCAGAGCTAGTTACTGCTCCATACATGTATAGGGAGGATATCGTCTTAGAGTTCTATGCTACATTGTGGGTTGCCAGAGACCGCTCAGAGATCTAGTTTCTATTCAGAGGACAGCCACAGCATCTGACTAGGGAGGATCTCATAGCTAGCTTCGGACTTCTTGCTTCTGATTTTTAGCTCTATAGGTGTGACATCCCGGCCCACAGCTTAATAGGATTGATAGAATACTCATACCAATAAGTTGCAATTTCTTTTTCGGAAGCTCATCTCCAAAGAACTCCAAAGTAAAGCTAGCTTGGCCTGGAGCAATTTAGAGATGGATGACCGACCGGGAAGTCATTTCTGGGTACGCACGAGTGAGGACAAAGTGTGTAGAAAAGACTTGTGTTCGTTTATGAGGGAAGTCTTGAGGTCCTAAAGAGCTGCCAGGTGTAAGCGGGCCTCACCTCGGAGGGGTGGGACGTTATAGTTGGTATCAGAGCTGACCCTGATGGTTTCACGGGCACGTGGGGTCGTAGTTGCATAGGCCTGTGTGCAAGGCTGGTGTCGGCCTAGAGTGGTCACATAACAAGGCACATGCACTAGCACTAGGCACACGGACGTGGCCAAGAGGGGAAATTTCCTAGACTAGGATTGACCGATGAGGACGTCGGTCTTCTAAGGGGGTAAGACTGTGATATCTCGGCTCAGAGCTTAATAGGATTGATAGAATACTCATACCAACAAGTTGTAACTTCTCTTCCGAAAGCTCATCCCTAAAGAACTCCAAAGTTAAGTGTGCTTGGCTTGGAGCAATTTAGGGATGGGTAACTGACTAGAATGTCATTCCCGGGTGCGCACAAGTGAGGACAAAGTGTGCAGAAAAGACTTGTGTTGGTCTGTGAGGAAAGACTTGAGGTCCTAAAGAGCTGCTAGGTGTAAGCGGGCCTGGCCTCGGAGGGGCGGGATGTTACAACAAGAGTGCCTATGGGATCCACATTCCTCCTCACACACCAAATGGAGGGACACTACCTCCAGAAATCATGGTGTCGATTGCCTTTCCACGACCACACACTCCAGGCTTCGAGAGAGGCCCTACGAGTCTTACCGCAGAGGCTAAGGTGCTCAGAGTGATAGTCACCAAGACTATCATCCCAAGGTCTGGATACAAAGAGGAGTTGACACTTATACACTAGTGGGCATTGGCAGCAATACTGAGGAGACAACTATTCGACTTGGCTATTTGCTGATTGCTGAGATGGAGGAGAGGTTATCTCTGAGATAGTAGAAGGACGTCACTTGGTCTATGCTCCTTACATCTGCTATCTTTTGAGGAGGATGGGTCTAGTGACAGAGGAGCATGGGACTAGTGCTAGTGAGCGCCCATGTCGGCTCCGAGAGTCCGACAACTTCTTGAGGGAGGCAAGATTGTGCCTTGGTAGCAGCGGTGACATGCACCGTGTCTTCACTCCGGGAGTCATTGCAGGCTCGTGTGCAAGAACTCCACATTGGTGGCAGGAGGGACTAGAACTCCAGCGGGAGTGGTCCAATGAGGAGTAGGGGAAGGCGCATGTTGGCACTTCTTAATATCGCACTAAAATATTATCTGGTAACAATGCTCGAAGTGTTGATTGATATTTGTTATGCTTTAAGAGATGAGTGAACCAATCCACAAGCCCACGGAACATCTATTGTAGTGATTCACCCGGGAGTATTCCAAGGTATCGTATTTATTTTCCTCAGGGAAGCTAGGTGTAAGAGCATCTTGGTTTAACAAAGATATGGCTATAAGAGTGAACGGGGGTAAACATATTCAATGTTAAACAGGGGAGCACTAATACAGGAGAAATCCATACTAAGATAGATAAAAGAGATTGATTAAGCTAGCCGGGAGGACAGTGAGTTTAAGTCTAAAATTCCAAAGATAAACTTTCCTAAATCTAGTCAAGCGTCAAAATTCTAGTTACTCAGGTTGAGCGCTTACACTAAATCCATGGTACAGCCTCGAGTCTTTCACCAATAAGCTTACTTCGGGGCACGACAACGATCCACTAATAGGGTCGGTAACTAACGTCATGCACTAGTGGGCACGTTACCGCTAGAAAACCCTGCTTGAGACTTCCCGAACGTGGTGGATTAGTAAAGGGACGGACAGGACTGTCACCACCCGCCGCCTACCACACAACCCGTGGGGACGATGCAAATCCAGCTAGTGTTAACTTAGGCACCGCGCCTATGCCTTCACTAGATATTCTTCTGTTGGCCTAGCGGAAGAATAGCCGGGGAATAACCAAGTCTAAGTTCTATTCGAGAACTAAACTTAATTAAATCCTAGACGGGATTCCGGTAAACTATGCTTCAAATTTCTTTCCTGATAATTGTAACTTGAGGAAATTGACTAAGTAAAGATAAATACTTGACAAGATAAATAAGGAGAAGATATTCGTATTTAATAAAAGATAAGCCTCACAAAAGGAGAAAATATACAAGAGAGCTCATACCAAGACTCCTAGACGATTTCCGGAATCCTGAGCTAAGCTCCCGACTAGACTCTAACTCCCGACTAACTAACCTACTCTACTAGTAAGAAAAGTAGTGGGAAATGGACTTCATTGTGCTTCACTTGCTTGCCTTTCATTTCTGCCGAATTCCCCCTCTATTTATAGGTGGCGAAGGCTTGGCGGGTACTTAAAGGTGGAGGAGAGTTGGTGGGCAAAAATTCCACCGCCGGGCGGCAGCATTGGCCGGGCGGCCACACATGCCGGGCGGCGTGGCAGGCCGTGCGGCAAGAAGCGCCGGGTGGCCCTTAGATTTGGTCAATTTCCGACCGCCTTCCCTCGAACGGCTCAGATTCGGTCCGGATGACAGTTGTTGGGTCGGTTCCCGACCGCCTTATTCACTTGGCGTCGGTTGCCATAATGGGCTAAGTGGGCTGGACACCCCGGGAGGAAAATCCTAGGTCGGGCGATGGCCTAGGCCGGGCAGTGGCCGATGCCAGGAGGCGGCCGCTTTTGAGTGCTGACCCCCTCCGGGTCTTATTTGCACTTGTCCATGTTGTGCCACAAGGATGCCTCCTTTACTTCTCCACTTTTTACCCTCCTTAGTACGGTAATGGAAAACTGCCTTATCTTGGAGTGTTCTACAGGGTCGGCCGGGTCGGATCATCGGCCGGGAGATGATCCCACCTGATTGGTGGGTTGGTTGTCCGACCGGTCGATTAGACTTCCGACCTTCGTCCAGGTGATCACCTTGATCACCCAGCCGGGTGATGACCTGGGTGGCAGATTACCCTGCCAGTCGTGGATCCGTCAGAAAAAAAGGTTGGGTGCTGATTTTGGCCTCAGACGACCCTATTGGCCGGCTATTTTACGGCAGGATCGGCCGATGTCACACCCCATTGTTGCAAACCATGATTTTCAATACATGTCTCCAGTGGCATGTATTGGAAGTTTGAAAACTTTGAACTCATTCGAACCAAGTCCAAAGACCAAACTGAAGTAAAAGTTAATTAAGAAAATTGTCAAATGGGCATGACTTGTGAAACTCAATTTCCTTGTATGAAAGTATGCCCAACTAAAATCACTGAAATAAACCACCACACAAAATGGAATTTTGGGGATTTGTCAAGATTTTACAAACTAGTTTGAACCACTTAAAAATTCAAACCATTTTGAAAACAGATCACATTGTGATTTTTGTAACCCAAAATGTGGGCAGTTTCAAGACTTGAGATCTGAAGTGGTAATGTTAATCAACATTTGAAGACCATGTCGACCAAGGTTCATGATTTTTGGAGCTCGGGACGATC
Source organism: Eleusine coracana subsp. coracana (assembly GCA_032690845.1). Classification (NCBI taxonomy): domain Eukaryota; kingdom Viridiplantae; phylum Streptophyta; class Magnoliopsida; order Poales; family Poaceae; genus Eleusine; species Eleusine coracana. The sequence continues at coordinate 18,209,249 of CM064434.1, read as the reverse complement.
TCTTTTTGGTCAATTTACAGAAAGTTCATTTTGAAATATCCAAAAATCCAAACTGAAGCTATGTCTTCCTTCTCTCTTCCCTCCACTTGCAGAACTCGCCTGCCGCGTGAACGCCGGCCAGCCGGCCGTGGCTTCCTGTTTGCTGGTTGGGGAGACCCTGGAGCACCTATATAAACCTTCCCCGGCCAAACCCTAACCTTTCTCCTTCCCCATTTCCTCCTCAGCCACCATTTTCACCATTGTTGCTGCTCTCTGCTCGAGCTCCTGCTCCGGCGAGTGCAGGCCACCAGAGCCCAAGCCCTACTTCTGCAAGCTGCGCCTTGGAGTCCTGGATCTCCCCCAACCGAAGCCATCCCCTCCTTCGCGCTCCAGGTCGAGATCGAAAGCCTTCTTCTCCAACTCCGGCAGCTCGACCCCTGTCTGCTCTCCTGCTCCGCATCAATTATGTGGTAAGCTAGAACTCGATCCCTTGAACTGGAGGCTCTCAGATCCTGCAGCTTCACCGGCCGGAATCGAAGCTCCAATTGTCGTCACCGTATTCCGAGCACCTTGTCGACGAGCCACCATCTCAGGCTTCCCTTTCGCGAAGAAGACTGTGTGCCGCCCTACTCCATGCACAGGGTGAGCTCACTGACCAATATCTGGGCGTCCTCGTGCCTTCCTTCACTGTCGCGACGCTGCTGAACGCCCCCTCTGTTTCGCGCTCCGTCGCCGGCCATCTTCTGGCCATCTCCGGCGATCACCGACCACTCCTATGCGTGCACAAGGAGTCTCCAGCGATCACCGACCTCTCCTATGCGTGCACAAGGAGGAGGCGAACGCTTTTCATGTTGGGACAAACCCCAGCCGAGGCCTGCAGCAGGCTACGGCAAGCTCGCCGGCGAGCCTCAGACCTGCGCGCGTTTCAGTTTGAAACGCTTTTTCCTTTTGAAAATAAATGCAGAAAATAGACAGAAATTATAAAATCAATAACTAAATAAATACTCGGTGGAAAAATGCAAAGTAAATTTTGCTGGGTCCAGGAAAACGAGATCTACAGGATGGAATTGGTTTTATTCTCTGATCTACTTTATTTAGTTATGTGGAATTATGTTCTTGATAAACTTTATTTGCTCATGTCTGATGATCTGTGGCTTTGTAAATTTTGTGGCTCTGCATGATTTCTTAATATGCTATATGTGACATAAATATGAATTTTATTTTGCATGTTATGTATAGAAATTGGATGTTATTCATTTATCCATGTTTAGGCCATTTAAATGCTATAGAATTGATTGTAAATACTATGAGGGTGATTCCTGCTCCTAGAATCTTGTTTTGCACTATACTATGCTTCTGTGCCATAACAAGTAATTTTAGTACTTATATGTTGCATGGAATGAATTGTTTTACTTAAAGCATGCTTATAATTGTTATTTTTCTAGCACTTAATTCATAAATGATCATTCTATAAAACCAGTGCTCAGAGTTCAATTTTGATGTATGTAATTGCTCTGCAAAGTTTCATACTCATGGCATACTTCTGAGTACATGTTTCTGATTTATTTTGCTCTTAGTGCTAAAACTTGTAAAATTCATAATTAAATAATTACAACTCTTTTAGAGGTGATTCAAGTTGCAAAACCCTCTACCATTATTAAATAATATCTGGTACATAACCTTTCTGGAAATGTTTGGTTAAAACCGCCCTACGCTTTGAACCCCATTTTACCCGATCCCAGACAGAACCTTAGTGTTCTGCCCATAGCGTAAGCTACCCACCTTTATTTTAAGTGATTCCAACTTCCTTGTGTTCATAAATTATTGCTTATCATCTTCACAAAGTGCCATGTCATTTCATCATTGCATCGCATCAAGACATACATATTTATGCCAGCGTATTTTTCTTTGTTTAGTGAACGACGTAACTGAGAGTGACACGGGTGCTCCAGAGGGTGATGCACCAGAAGGGGAACCTGCTGAGAACATTCCTGCAACTGAAGGCAAGCACCAATCATGTTTCTCCTATGTTTTGGATATGCATTGAATTGATTATCGGTCTATGTTTATATTGCATTATCGGGCAATAGGTTAAGTATTACTTGTGTCATTGGTGTCTACCTTTTTCCTTGCTGTAGTGTGTCTATGGACAGGGATGGGTTGGTTTTTACTTTGTGGTGTGTCACGCTTAGCCATGCTATAGACCGGTAAATGTCAATTCGGTGGCAAGGTCACCACCGGTTCGCAAATTAGGAAAAACTTGGTTACTTGGTTACATCCAGAATGATAAATTGATGTCAATTAAGCTATGGACTGAGAGGGGATCAGGATGTAGCCCCTCTTGGTCACTTAGGACCCCGTTGTTCTCATTGTTCTAAGCACTTTCCGTTCTAACCACATGTTGAATATAATGGTAAAACAAGCCAATTATCTCACATCATACTGGATGATTGACATGCACGAGTATCTATGCTGGGTACCTCTGGAGAAGGTCCATAGTACTCCCTGTGATGGGGATTTTCCAGCTGTCCGGGAATGGGTGTGAAAAAGGTTGACATGAGTACCCCCTTGTGTGGCTTTAGCAGGTCGCATAAGCCGCATGGTCCTCTAGTCGTTTGGGTACATTGGGACTCCCCTGCAGGGTGTATAATCATTTCATAATGCCACGATCTCGGTCATGATCATGCTTAGTGTTCATTGAGCTTCATCGTAGTAACAACTTCAACCAAATGATAATGATGGGATGGTGGACTGTTGTATGAGATGATTACTTGGGTTCTCATATTGTTACAACATTAGGGTTGTAGTCTAATTTACTTATGTGTCTTGCCCATGTACATCTTAACTTTATGCTTCAGCTGCACCAAATTTCAGACTTACCGCGTTGCTACAATTAAATTTTGAGTGCCCGATATACACTATGTTTCCTTGCTATAACCAAATGCATAATCCTTTGACGTCGGGATTAGCCCCGGATAAGTCTTGTTGAGTACCTTCATACTCACGGTTGCTATATTTAAGTTTTTGCAGGTGAGAATGAAATGACTTTTGGTTACTTCTTTCCCGCTACCGGGGAGGAGTAGTTGCTGTCCCGTTTGTGACGATTGATGGTGTTCGTGGGCTGAGCACAATCAATACTGCTGCTGTTGTTGTTTTGGTTTATTTTCTGCTGCGTACTCGTCATATTATTTGCCATAAACTGAACTAAAAATTGAATAAGTAAAATGGGTTTGTTTAGACTTTGTTTTGGTTTTTATTGGCTGCTGCGTCAGCTTCCTTTCGCTGCAATTTCAGAACACTTGTAATCTGAATTTGGTCTTGTAATTTAAATGTTAATGTTATGAGCTTGAATATTTGTGTTATTGTTATCTATGTGATGATTGTGATATTGTTATACCGATGTGCTATGTTCCTGGGAAATACTTGGAAGCACATTGGGGGACTACCGGAGTCGTATCTGCTTTTGTTGAGCTCTCGGCATGGCGCACCGTTTATGGACAGCCGGCTAGCTCGATAAAAATGGGTGGGACTTGGTTGGTTCTTGACAGCGTGGTATCAGAGCAAGGTTACAATAACATATTTAAAACTTGCTTAGCAACTTGGGTAATAAAATTTTATACAACCTCACTAAAGCAACTAAAATATTGACTATGTGTTTGCTGAATTTTATTTCTTCCCTATCCAACTATTTTTGATGCTGCTCCACGTATTAAATTAATTAATACTAGACTAATGGGGCTTATATTCTTGGGTTAAGAATGGCTTACCGTTTGGTTTTAGTGTATTGGTGACTCGAGGTGATTTGAACTGCTTGCTGCCCTCTTGTTTATTTGAACCTTTAATTTTTTTTTTTTGGGTCTTGGCAGCCACCCTTTCAGTTTGTAGTTAGCAAAAATTTGTTTCAAAAACTTGCGACATGTTGATTCGGTTTTGCCCATGTATGATGCTATGCGATAATATTTCAGAACTTGGTTGTATTTGATAGTGGTATTATATGCCTAGGACTTCTAGCATGTTCTGAAATTGTTTGGTGGAAACTGATGATTTATTCCGGTTGTCCACACGTTTTGTCTTTGTAGCTAGTATGTGGGGGTGAGACAAATTTGTTTGAGCAAGGTCCGATAGTACGAATTATTTTCATGTCATACATACATGCTGCATACATGCCTAATGCTTACTTCTTGATTGAAAGTGATGATATTGCTTGAATTTTAAATTTTACTTGCTGTCCTGAAACATGTGAAATTTATGTGCCCGAATGCCTGTTTTGGCCTGTTTTTGATCAATCGGTTAGCAGTTTTCAGCAGAAAATAGAATGGGTAACAAACTGAAGTAAAAATTTCAACTAAGCCTTAAAACATGGGTATGACCTTATAATCTTTCCTTTTCAGTTCAGAAATGACTAGCTTCTCCTTTTGGTTCAGTTTTTCATGATCTTGTTCGTTATCTTTTCTTCGGTTGAGAAATGCTCGGTTTTGGCATATCTTTGTTGTCATAAATCATTCTTGACTTATCATGTTATTCTTGTTGCTAACTTACGTTGGCTACAGGATGACGAGGACTCGTACTGGTGCTGGTGGGGAGGATGTCCCTGAGACGTCCGATGCTGCTCAAAATCAACACTAGCCACCGCCCACGCTGGAGGAGCCACAAACTTTCATCCAAGCGCTCATGCAGATCAAACGCAACCGTGTGGAGCAGACCGGCATTCTTCAGGCCATTGCTCAGCACTTGGCCCCAGCTGCAGCTTGAGATGATGATTTTGGAGCTTTTCGTCGCACCGACCCACCCATTTTCACCCGGGCAAAGGATCCTCTTGACACCGACCATTGGCTGCGCACTATTGAGCAAAAGTTGGATGTGCTGAGGTGTGACCAGCACCAAAAGGTTCTCTTTGCTGCGCATCAACTACAGAATGAAGCTGGTGCTTGGTGGCAGGGATACCGTGCAAGGCAAGCTACTGATCACCGCTACACTTGGGAGGAATTTTGCACCGCTTTTCGGGCTGCTCACATTCCCGATGCTGTGATGGAAATTAAGAGGTTAGAATTTTGTGATCTGAAGCAAGGCAACAATACCGTGAATGAGTATGTGCATGCCTTCAACTATCTTGCACAGTATGCTACCGATGAAGTTTCTACGGACCGGAAGAAAGCAACCCGGTTCATGAACGGTCTTTCAGAGGAGATGCAAGATAAGTTATGTACTGCAGATTATCGGGACTTCAATCACTTGGTTGACAAGGCCATAATAGCTGAGGACAAGATGAACAAGCTTGTTGCAAAGAACCGCAAGCGTGCTGCCCTGCCACCGATCGGTGGTAGCGCGCCTTGTCCTCGACCCTACTTTCAGCCGCCCACATGTATGCTAGGCTATTCTACACCACAGCCCATGTGGGTTTCACGTCGACCTCCTGCTGCTGCTGCTACTCCAAGACCACCTCAGAACGCTGCTGCAAATTCCGGTTTTGGCCCGTGCTACACTTGTGGCCAGCCGGGACATATATCTCGGAACTGTCCTAATCCGAGGTATGGAGTGAGGGCTGCTGCTCCGAACCAGCCCCCACGCCCTGCTGCTCGTCCTCCACAGCCAGCTCAGAAGAATTCCGTGCCCCGGCGTGGGCATGTGAACTATACTACTGCCGAGGATGTTCCGGAAGGAGGCGAAGTTCTCATGGGTACGCTTTCGATTAATTCACGCCCTACACAAGTTTTATTTGATTCAGGTGCATCTCATTCCTTCATTAAGAGAGATTATGCCTTGCAACCCAAAATGAAAATCTACCCAACACACCAACCGTTGTTGATCAGCGCACCCGGTTCTGAAATTTCAGTCAAAACTATTGTTTTCGGCGTACTGATTCCAGTGGATGATGTCCTTCTATCATCAAATCTGTTGGTACTTCAGATGAAAGGATTAGATATCATTCTTGGAATGAATTGGTTGAGTGCAAATGATGCCATTATTCATGTTTCAAAAAGGGTTGTTTCACTCAAAGGTCCTTCCGGTGATCGTATATCTTTGTATCTTGGAAAAGGGAAGCCCGGTTTGCATTATTTAGAAGCCGCTGCAGTTCCCGAATTATCTTCCATCCCTATTGTGTGTGAATATCCAGATGTATTTCTGGATGACGTGCCGGAAATGCCACCCAACCGTGCGGTAGAGTTTGCCATTGAACTAGAGCCTGGAACCATGCCGGTTTTCAAAAGACCATACCCGATGTCTACTGATGAGCTAACTGAAATGAAAAAGCAACTAAAGGAACTTCGAGACAAAGGTTTCATTCGTCCGAGTACCTCTCCTTGGGGCTGCCCGGCACTTTTTGTCAAGAAGAAGGATAACTCTCTTCGGATGTGTGTTGACTACTGTCCGTTGAATGCCGTCACCATCAAAAATAAATACCCACTTCCTCGGATAGATATTCTTTTTGATCAGCTAGCCGGTGCTCGTGTCTTCTCCAAGATTGACTTGAGGCTAGGCTATCATCAAATAAAAATCCGAGAAGAGGATATTTTCAAAACAGCCTTCTCTACCCGATATGGACTCTATGAGTATCTAGTCATGTCCTTTGGTTTGACCAATGCTCCTACGTACTTCATGTACTTAATGAACAGCGTGTTCATGGAGGGACTGGATGTTTTTGTTGTGGTTTTCATTGATGACATTCTGGTTTTCTCCAAGACCATGGAGCTCACCACCTGCGAGTTGTGCTCGATAAATTGCGAGAACACCAACTTTATGCAAAGTTCAGCAAGTGTGAGTTTTGGCTAAAAGAAGTGGCTTTTCTTGGGCATGTCATCACTGAGCATGGTGTCACCGTTGATCCATCAAAAGTGCAAGATGTGCTTGATTGGAAACAGCCGACAAGTGTTATAGTATTCAGAAGCTTTCTCAGACTTGCCGGTTATTACCGATGGTTCATCAAAGATTTTTCTCTCATAGCGAAACCTATGACCAAGCTGCTGCAAAAAGGTGCTAAATTTTAGTGGTCCTCAGATTGTGATGAGGCATTTCAAACCTTGAAGACACTTCTCACAACAGCCCCCGTTCTTGCTCAACCTAATATCAATAAAAGCTTTGATGTCTATTGTGATGCCTCCCATATAGGACTTGGATGTGTTCTTATGCAAGAAGGGAGGGTCATTTTCTATGCTTCTCGTCAGCCGTGGCGTCATGAAGAAAATTATCCTACTCACGACCTTGAACTTGCCGCTGTTGTTCATGCTTCAAAAATTTGGCGGCACTACCTCCTTGGCAAAACTTGCAACATCTATACCAATCACAAAAGTTTGAAATATATCTTCACCCAAGCTGATCTGAACCTAAGGCAAAGAAGATGCTCGAGTTGATCAAAGATTACAAGTTGGAGACCATCCCGGGAAGACCAACGTTGTTGCTGATGCGTTGAGCCAGAAAGGGTGGATAAATTGTCTTGTTCTGAAATCCGTAACCAGCGCACCCTCATCTAACTTCTAGAAAATTGAAGTGGAAAATTTTGAGGAAGGTTTTCTTGCTGTACTTGAAGTCAAGCCCTATGTGGAGAGATTCGAAGTTGAAATAATAGACAAAGCTCTTCTTGCTGCTCTTGATGTGAAATCCAACCTTTTGGATCAGATTAAGGAAGCTCAGAAAAATGACAAAGGCATGTCCCGAATTCGTTCAAAAATGAGTGAGGGCAAAGCCGGTTGTTTTTGTATGGACAAACAAGGTGTTCTTTCGTTTGGAAAGCGACTAGTGGTTCCGAAAGTGCAAGAACTCAGAGATAAAATTCTTGATGAAGCTCATGATTCCTTGCTGTCCATACACCCTGGGAGTTCAAAAATGTATCAAGATCTGAAGCAAAAATTTTGGTGGACTCGTATGAAGCGAGAGATCGCCCGGTACTTTTTGCCAACGGGTGAAAGCAAGCCACCTAAAAACAGCGGGCATGCTACAGCCATTGCCTATTCCTTCATGGAAATGGGAGGATATTGGAATGGATTTTATTGTTGGTTTGCCCAAAACCTCACATGGTTACGATTCTATTTGGGTAATAGTCGATCGATTGACAAAATTAGCACATTTTCTTGCCGTCTGAACTTCGTATACAGTCAAGGATTATGCGGAGCTTTATCTCACATGCATTGTGTGTCTCCATGGTGTTCCAAAAGCCATTGTCTCAGATCGTGGCCTGCAGTTCATGTCATGTTTTTGGGAAAGTCTTCACGCAGCCATGAATACGGAGCTTCTTCGTAGTTTGACTTATCATCCACAAACTAGAGGGCAAACTGAATGTGTCAATCAAATTCTTGAAGATATGTTAAGAGCATGTGTACTGATTTATGGAAAGAAGTGGGAAACTTTCTTGCCATTCGTAGAGTTTTCCTACAACAATAGTTACCAATCGAGCATCAAAATTTCGCTATTTGAAGCTCTCTATGGCAGAAGGTGCAGAACACCTTTGAATTGGTCCGAGTCAGGAGAAAGACCTTTCTTTGGTCCTGATTTAGTCAATGAAGCTGAGAAGAAAGTGAGTAAAATTCAGGAGCACTTGCGGACAGCGCAGTCCCGTCAAAAGAGCTATGCCAATCGTCGTCCTCGTGACATATGTTTCAAGGTTGGAGACTATGTTTATCCCAAGGTTTCACCACTCCGGAGTACACAAAGATTTCAGATCAGAGGGAAGTTAGCTCCTCGCTACATCGGTCCGTTTCGAATTATCACAACGCGTGGTAAAGTCGCATATGAATTGGATCTCCCACCATCTCTCTCAAAAGTACACAATGTGTTCCATGTTTCTCAATTGAAGAAATGCCTTCGAGTGCCCACTGAAGCTATCACCGTGGATACTTTGGACCTACATCCCGACCTTTCTTATGTTGAGTATCCGCTGCAAATTCTCGATGAGGTGGAACGCAAGCTACGGAACCGAACGATCAAGTTTGTCAAGGTGCAATGGAGCAACCATTCTGAAGATGAAGCTACATGGGAGCGAGAAGACAAATTCCGTGCCGATTATCCAGAGTTCTTCCAACAGCTGTAAGTGAAGTTACATTTCAGCTTCCCTAGCTGTTACTCTTTTTCCTTACCGACTTATTCGTTTTAACCGTTACTCCCTCCCTTAAATCTCAGGACGAGATTTCTTTAAGGGGGGAGATCTGTCACAGCCCATTGTTGCAAATCATGATTTTCAACACATGTGTCCAGTAGCATGTATTGGAAGTTTGAAAACTTTCAACTCATTCAAACCAAGTCCAAAGACCAAACTGAAATAAAAGTTAATTAAGAAAATTGTCAAATGGGCATGACTTGTGAAACTCAATTTTCTTATATGAAAGTATACCCAACTAAAATCACTAAAATAAACCACCACACAAAATAGAATTTTGGGGATTTTGTCAAGATTTTACAAACTAGTTCGAACCACTTAAAAATTCAAACCATTTTGAAAACAGATCACATTGTGATTTTTGTAACCCAAAATGTGCCCAGTTTCAAGACTTGAGATCTGAAGTGGGACTGTTAAACAACATTTGAAGACCATGTCGACCAAGTTTCATGATTTTTGGACCTCGGGGGATCTCTTTTTGTCAATTTACAGAAAGTTCATTTTGAAATATCCAAAAATCGAAACTGAAGCCAGCTCTGTCTTCCTTCTCTCTTCCCCCCACTTGCAGAACTCGCCTGCCGCGTGGACGCCGGCCAGCCGGCCATGGCTTCCTGTTTGCTGGTTGGGGAGACCCTGAAGCACCTATATAAACCTTCCCCGGCCAAACCCTAACCATTGTTGCCATTTTCACCATTGTTGCTGCTCTCTGCTCGAGCTCCTGCTTCGGCGAGTGCAGGCATCCAGAGCCCAAGCCCTACTTCTGCAAGCTGCGCCTTGGAGTCCTGGATCTCCCCCAACCGAAGGCATCCCCTCCTTCGTGCTCCAGGTCGAGATCGAAAGCCTTCTTCTCCAATTCCGGCAGCTCGACCCCTGTCTGCCCTCCTGCTCCGCATCAATTCTGTGGTAAGCTAGAACTCGATCCCTTGAACTGGAGGCTCTCATACATCCTTGCGCACTTCCCTAATCCTTGCATGCACAGATCCTGCAGCTCCACCGGCCGGAATCGAAGCTCCAATTGTCGTCACCGTATTCCGAGCACCTTGTCGACGAGCCACCATCTCAGGCTTCCCTCTCGCGAAGAAGACTGTGTGCCGCCCTACTCCATGTTCAGGGTGAGCTCACTGACCAAGATCTCGGCGTCCTCGTGCCTTCCTTCACTGTCGCGACGCCGCTGAACGCCCCCTCTATTTCGCGCTCCGTCGCCGGCCATCTTCCGGCCATCTCCGGCGATCACCGACCACTCCTGTGCGTGCACAAGGAGGAGGCGAACGCTTTTCATGTTGGGACAAACCCCAGCCTAGGCCTGCAGCAAGGCTACGGCAATCTCGCCGGCGAGCGCGGCCGCTGCTCCGGCGAGCCTCAGACCTGCGCGCGTGTTTCAGTTTGAAACGCTTTTTCCTTTTGAAAATAAATGCAGAAAATAGACAGAACTTATAAAATCGATAACTAAATAAATGCTCGGTGGAAAAATACAAAGTAAATTTTGTTGGGTCCAGGAAAACTAGATCTACAGGTTGGAATTGTTTTTATTCTCTGGTCTACTTTAATTAGTTATGTGGAATTATGTTCTTGACAAATTTTATTTGCTCATATCTGATGATCTGTGGCTTTGTATATTTTTGTGGCTCTTCATGATTTCTTAATATGATATATGTGACGTAAATATGAATTCTATTTTGCATGTTATGTATAGAAATTGGATGTTATTCATTTATCCATGTTTAGGCCATTTAAATTCTATAGAACTGATTTTAAATACTATGAGGGTGATTCCTTCTCCTAAAATCTTGTTTTGCACTATAATATTCTCCTGTGCCATAATATGTAATTTTAGTACTTATCTGTTGCATGGAATGAATTGTTTTACTTAAAGCATGCTTATAATTGTTATTTTTGTATCACTTAATTCATAAATGACCATTCTATGAAACCGGTGCTCATAGTTCAATTTTGATGTATGTAATTGCTCTGCAAAGTTTTATACTCATGGCATACTTCTAAGTACATGTTTTGGATTTATTTTGCTCTTAGTGCTGAAACTTGTAAAATTCATAATTAAATAATTACAACTCTTTTAGAGGTGATTCAAGTTGAAAACATCTTAATTTGATACCCTCTACCATTATTAAATAATCTCTGGTACATAACCTTTCTGGAAATTTTGGTTAAAACCGCCCTACGCTTTGAACCCCATTTTACCCGATCCCGGACAGAACCTTAGTGTTCTGCCCATAGCGTAAGCTACCCACCTTTATTTTAAGTGATTCCAACTTCCTTTTGTTCATAACTTATTGCTTACCATCTTCACAAAGTTCCATGTCATTTCATCATTGCATCGCATCATGACATTTATATTTATGCCGGCGTATTTTTCTTTGTTTAGTGAACGACGTAACTGAGAGTGTCACGGGTGCTCCAGAGGGTGACGCACCAGAAGGGGAACCAGCTGAGAACATTCCTACAACTGAAGGCAAGCACCAATCATGTTTCTCCTATGTTTTGGATATGCATTGAATTGATTATCGGTCTATGTTTCTATTGCATTGTCGGGCAATAGGTTAAGTATTACTTGTGTCCTTGGTGTCTACCTTTTTCCTTGTTGTAGTGTGTCTATGGACAGGGATGGGTTGGTTTTTACTTTGCGGTGTGTCAGGCTTAGCAATGCTATAGACCGGTAAAAGTCAATTCGGTGGCAAGGTCACCACCAGTTTGCAAAATAGGAAAAACTTGGTTACTTGGTTACATGCAAAATGATAAATTGATGTTAATTAAGCTATGGACTGAGAGGGGATCAGGATGTAGCCCCTCTTGGTCAGTTAGGACCCCGTTGTTCTCGTTGTTCTAAGCACTTTCCGTTCTAACCACATGTTGAATATAATGGTAAAACAAGCCAATTATCTCACATCATACTGGATGATTGACATGCACGAGTATCTATGCTGGGTACCTCTGGAGAAGGTCCATAGTACTCCCTGTGATGGGGATTTTCCAGCTGTCCGGGAATAGGTGTGAAAAAGGTTGACATGAGTACCCCCTTGTGTGGCTTTAGCTGGTCACATAAGCTGCATGGTCCTCTAGTCATGTGGGTACATTGGGACTCCCTTGCAGGGTGTATAATCATTTCAAAATGCTGCAATCTCGGTCATGGTCATGCTTAGTGTTCATTGGGCTTCATTGTAGTAACAACTTCAACCAAATGATAATGATGGGATGGTGGACTGTTTTATGAGATGATTACTTGGGTTCTCATATTGTTACAACATTAGGGCTGTAATCTAATTTAATTATGTGTCTTGCCCATGTACATCTTAACTTTATGCTTCAGTTGCACCACATTTCAGACTTACTACGTTGCTGCAATTAAATTTTGAGTACCCTATATATACTATGTTTCCTTGCTATAACCAAATGCATAATCCTTTGAGGTCGGGGTTGGCCCCGGATAAGTCTTGTTCAGTACCTTCGTACTCACGGTTGCTATGTTTAAGTTTTTGCAGGTGAGAATGAAATGACTTTTGGTTACTTCTTTCCCGCTACCGGGGTGGAGTAGTTGTTGTCCCATTTGAGACGATTGATGGTGTTCGTGGGCTGAGCACTATCAATATTGCGGCTGCTGTTGTTTTGGTTTATTTTCTACTACGTACTCGTCATATTATTTGCCATGAACTGAACTAAAAATTGGACAGGTAATATGGGTTTGTTTAGACTTTGTTTCGGTTTTTATTGGCTTATGCGTCAGCTTCCTTTCGCTGCAATTTCAGAACACTTGTAATCTGAATTTGGTATTGTAATTTAAATGTTAATGTTGTGAACTTGAATATTTATGTTACTGTTATCTATGTGATGATTGCGATGTTGTTATACCGATGTGCTATGTTCTTGGAAAATGCTTGGAAGCACATTGGGGGACTACCGGAGTCGTATCTGTTTTTGTTGAGCTCTCGGCATGGCGTACCGTTTAAGGACAGCCGGCTAGGTCGATAAAAATGGGTGGGACTTGGTCGGTTCTTCACAGCCGACGGGGCATTTCTTCATGTTTTTACATAATTTTGGCCCTTTTAAACCTATAAACACTTATTCCACCAAAACTGGTGGAACTTCATTAGTTGAAGCAAGTTTTTATTTAGACCTTAGTCTTTATCTTGCAATTCCCGACCGGTTGGTGGTCGATATTGGGTTTTAAGGGCCACCAACACCTCCCCGAGCTTAAAGCATACTATGAAATTTGGCTTTATATGTCGAGCTTGGTAGGATGGCACATTTAATATGCATATTTTGTTAAGTTAAGAGATGGTCCTACCGAAAAGACTTTGCACTTTCTCATTCCAACCATTTGGAAATAATGTCCAGGGGAAAGGGAGAGAATGGACTCACGCGAATGAGTGGACTAGCACAATAGCAAAAATCTTTAAGAAAGACTGGATTTTTGTGCTAGAGTAAAAGGGTGGTCCTTTATTTTGCTCAAAGGATTTGAAAGAAACTTAACATTTGTACATCCATGAGAGCTGATAATTTTTTTCTCATTTTTTTTCTTCTTTCTTCTTTTTCCGCTCTCATAGTGTAGGGAAGCTATTTCATGGTTCAAATATTTTTGCAAACTTTTTTTGAGCATTTTTTTTGGGAGGACCAAAATCTTCCTTGTAGGATCAAGATTTTCGTAAAGGAGAGATTTTTGGCTAACACGCATGGTGAAGTGGATGCTTGAATTCAATGTGGAGACCACATAACCAAGCATGATTATTTGAGAACTCGAAGGTAACGCGAAGGAAAATGATTGGCTTTGAAAGTGTGAGTCCCTCATAAGAATCAAATCCTAAACAAACTCAATACATACATGGATGGCATAAAAGTGGGTTCACAATTAATATCTGGCCTTGGTAGGAATTTTTCTGTCATAGGAAAGACATACACCAATTAGGGGGGTCTTTATTGCAGCATGGTTTTGAAAGAAATCATTGGACTCTAATCATGTGGAGATCATAGACTCATCCAAAACATGCTATATAATGAATTCCAACAACTGGACTTGGTGTTTATTAGCCATTTTGCACCCACTAAAACATAGAGAGACTAGCTTATCATCATGTCGGTCTACCATTACCCAACAAAATGAAGAGTAGAGGTTGTATACTTAAGACTCACAGGGAGCTAACAGAGTAGCTATTCATCATTTCCATAAGCAAGGTAGAGACTAAGTTCTCAAATATTTGAAATGGGAAATCTTTTTGTTCTTTTTGGTTTTGCAAATTTTTTTATGGTTTTCCTTGAAAGTGAAAAATATTTTTGGGATTTCCTCAATTTTATTACAACTGAAAAACAACTTAACTAGAGAAAGAAGGCGAGGGGGTAGGACGAATGGCGCACCTTGGTCACGTACCTCCCCAAGCTTAGGTCTTTGCAAGACTTAATCTTGGATGGCATTCATTACGGTGATTGATAATCAATGTTGAAGTGGCCAAACAGTTGGTCCATCATAGAGAGGTTCGTCTGAAGTTGCTCCGACATTTGCTGCTGCCATTCTTGTCCATTGCTTATGGCTGCTTGTATTTCTTGAGTTCACATGTTGGTCTCATAAGTGTTTGCAACCATGTATTGCATGCCATCGTCCAACTCCAAAAAGTTGTATGATGTGAATCTGGCAGAACATGAAGTTCCTATGCCTCGATAAGGTTGACAGTAACTTCCCATCCCATAGGGTTTGTATGGTTCATACTCTTCATGGGATGAAGTAGTGTAGTGTGTTGATGAACTAGTAAATCCATGGAACTGTGGTTGCTCCCAATGGTATTGGGAGCTTCCCGAAGCACCCGTTCGAGGTGCTCTTGTTCTTGGCCTATCCCCTGAAACACTGTGTCATGCACGCTACACGAAAGCTTGCCATTTGTATAGAAAGTTGTATCTACCAATGATGGTGAGCTCGGGGTTAGGCAGTTCTATCTCTATGTCGTGTGCTGGATAAAGCATGTAGAACCTATTGTTCTCCTCCTTCAAAAGGTGGGCTTGCCAAAAGTGATCTTTCCCTAGCAAAGGAGCACTAGCGAGATGATCTATTCTTGCTCTATGGGGCGCGCCAACCTTTCTAGCAATTCTAGTGACAAAAGGTGTGAAAGTGATAGGTACATGCTGCTTGAATGCTAGGGTGACACAATGATTGATGAGGAAGAATGTGGGGTTCATTTTAATTTTCTTTATCACAACATAGGAATTGGCTTTATCCAAACTATTCACCAAATGTACATCACCCCGAGGGGTGAGGTAGTTAGTAATAAAGCGGTGAATTATACGGAGTGAAGGGTTATGAATGTCGCTAGTGCGCTCCTGCCCTGTGATGGGATTTCCTATCTTAGCCCAAAGTCCTTGTGGTGTGAAACCTTTTAGTTTATCAATATCTTTGGCAGCCTTACGGTCAAAACCAAGGTAGGTACTAATTTGTTTTAAAGATTGTTCATAGATTTCACCAAAAGACGGAATTCATAAAGAGTGCCTAGTTTGTTAGACGGAGTGGTATGAACTTTTAAGGTGCAAAGGAATTCAAGGATAAGCCATTTAGAGCTGTAATCATCAAGGTGGTAGAAATCATACCATCCGGCCGTGTTGAGCGCGTACTCAAAATCAGCGAGGATGCTGATTCGTTCGAGAAAGTTGTGGTCGAACTTGCGCATGGACGTGAATTCCCGGTCTCGAATGGCGGTGAATTTGCATTGCTCGTCGTAGTCATTGAATACCATATTCTCTTCACTCTCCATGAACTTCTCTTCACTCTTCATCTTGCATGCTTTGCACCGTTGGGGCTTCGGATATGGACATTGTGTCTGAGAGATAACTCAGGGCATACCCAAGTGAAGCTCCCAAGTGCTCGGCTTCTCAGCGCTCACTTGGTGTGTGCCTCCCACGGCTTGAGCTGCTGCTGCTACTGAACTTGGTGTAGAGGCCTCTCCAAATATTTGCCATTCCTGCAAAAAGGGTTACTTGGACAGAATACCCAAAGGACAAAATGATGATAATGGTTGGCAGTTAGTCGTTCGGTTAGTAGTCGAAGTGTTGGTCGTTCAAAGGTGCAAGGGCGGCGAAAATTTTGCGCTAATAGGTTTTAGTTCAGGATGCTTTTATCTAGGTTCAAAGTGTTCTTGCTAAGGAATACGGTGGAAATGTGAGAGGAGGAGGGAGAGCAAAGTGAGTGAGTAGGAAATTTTCAGCCCAAGGGATGGTGGTGGAGAACCAAAGGAGAGTAAGCCCTCTATTTATAGGCTCAAGAGGAGCCTTCGCAGGAGAGTGGCCAGGCCGGGCAACGGTACACACCGGGCGACAACCCACGTCGGGCGGCGGGCCTGGCCGGGCGGTGCCCCATGCCAGCCGACACCTCTTTTTCCTCCCACTTAGGTGCATTATTGGTGGCCAAGTTGCTTGTACAGGTGCCATGTGAAATGTATGCCTCCATTCTTCCGAAAAAAGAGAGAGGATAGAGAGCAAGGAGGTATTGATGGTATGGCCAAAGGTAGAATTTTGCAATGAGTGTTCTGCCCTCTATGGTGCCTAGGTGAATAGAGTGGCAGGTGAGAGTGGATGATCAAAAGATGGAGTGATTTGTGTGGGTCTTATTTAATTGTTTTTGGCATGTAGGGCTCTAGGTGAAAAAATTTCACATGTGAAGTGGTGGCCACTCCTCTACCACTCATGGCCATGATTTATGCATTAAAAGATCCAAGAATGGAAGAAAAAGTAGTGTCAGGCGGCAGAAATGACCCAGCTGGGTGGTCATTTTCATGAAAAATAACCCACAGGGGGCTAAAACTAGACTGGGTTATTTCTGGCTAGGTGGCTCAAAATTAACTAGCCGGGTGATCATATTTCACCAAATATGACCTCCCAGGTGCTAAAATTTGATAGAATCTGGCCTCTCAAAATTTACCCAGCCGAGTGGTCATTTTCATGGAATATGACCTCTCGGTTTGCTGAAATCCAACTAGCCGGGTTGGATGATCAAACCATCACGCAGAGGGTCGTTTTTTATGAAATTTGACCTCCCGGGTGCTAATATTTGACTGGTCAGGTTGGATTCTGGGTACTTAAATATTACCCAACCGGGTGGTCGTTTTTCATGAAATATGACCTTCACGGTGCTAAAAACTAACTGGCTGGGTTGGAGCCTCAGATTATCACCCTGGCGGTCATTTTTGATGAAATTTGACCTCCCGGCCAGTAAATTTGGCCGAGCCATCACAAATTTTTTTAGCCTAATTTAGTGGCTAAGTAAAATAAAACTAATTTAATGGAGTAAGAAAAGGAAGGGGGATAAATATCGGTTTACCTCTCGACGAAGGTCCGGATATTACGTCTCGAACAAGACGTTCTCCAAGTTCAATTTCTTGTGGTGCCCTTCGTGGATGGAGAATTTTCCACGATCGGTGCAACTTCTTTCTTCTGCCACACTTGTTTGATTTTCTTTGGCTTGGCGGCGACCTTTCTCTTCATTTGCTGTGGCTCGTTCTTCTTCTTGAGCAACGGTGGTGTGCTCTCAACTTTTACCACCGGTGCTACCGATTTTGGTGTAATTGGGTATGCTTCTATTTTTGGCATCATGTTAGGATTTTTACCGTAGAAGATGCGTACCTGATTGCATTGTTCCGTTCGGGGCGTGAAGGCTAACTTCTCGTCGTACCCATTAATGTTGAGGTGGATTTCTCTGGCCCCAACGTCAATATTGGCGTTTTTGGTGCTAAGGAACGGTCTTCCTAGTATGAGAGGCGTCTTCACATCGGCCTCCATGTCTAGCACCACAAAATCGATCGGGACGAGACAATTTCTTATCCTTATGGGTACATCCTCCGTGATGCCTGCCGGGTAGCAAACTGACTAGTTGGCGAGCTGCAAGCACATTGCTGTGGGGGATAATGAATTGACATTAAGTTTATCATATACCACCTTTGGCATGATGCTCAAGCTCGCCCCCAAGTCACAAAGGGCGTTGTTGAATTGTTGCATCCCGATGGAACAAGGGATGGTTGGGCACCCCAGATCTCGCTTCTTTTCTAGAAGAGAGTTCAAGATAGCGGCGCTGCATTCCTCCATAAATTTAACGATCTCCATGGACGGAATGGGGCTTTTGTTGTTGAGGATGTCCTTTAAATACTTTGAGTAGGTGAGAACCTGCATCGCATCAAGTAGAGGCATGTTGATATATAATTTCTTTATTACCTCAACAAACATCCCAAATTGCTCGTCCATTGTTGGCTTCCTCTGTCGAGGGGGAAATGGAAACACCGAGGTATCATAGAACTCGTGTAGTGCTTTCTTGATGGGTGCTTTTGCATCCTCAACCTCAATTTCTTCCTCCCCGTCTGACTCTTCATAGGGTGATCTGTCCTTCCGTGCAATGTTAGGATTTGGTGGTTCTTGTGTGGATTTTCCGCCTCTAATTGTGACGGCATTCACATTTTCCTTGGGGCTAGCTTCCGGCTGACCAGGGAGCTTGCCTGAGTTTGGCTTAACAACAGAAGGGGCCAGCTGAGCAATTTGTGTCTCTAGCAGTTTGTTATGGCTAAGCTAGTTTTGTAGAGAGGTATTAAATGCTTCCATATGGGAATCTATAATATCTAGGACTTTATCAGTAGCATTAAATTTTCTACTAATACTTTCATTAATTTTAGATTGTCCTAGAACAAGATCATGAAAGGAAGGTTCATTATGTGTAAAATTGCTAGAGTTACCCGTCTTCTTGTCGAAGGAAAGGTTTGGCTTGGACTCCCATCCGAGGTTGTTTGTACGGGGCCTAAACCCGTTGTTGTTGCTGTTATTGAGGTAGTTCACTTCTTCTTTATGGGTCTCCAGACAGTAGCTTCCCATGTGTCTAAGGTTCCCGTAGACCTCATAGGTCATGCGAGAGTTGAGGGATTGGACAGTCTGAGGTCCATCCATCTTCTTCAATAATTGATCCATCTTGATGGCTAGCATGTCAATACCATCAACGATGTGGACGCCCCTTATCTTGGATTGCGGCTGGCTCTGCCTCTCATCATAGCCACTGTAGTTGACGACCATCTTTCTATGAGAGTGTGAGCTTCCTTGACCTTCAGAGAGAAGAAGGAACCTCCAGCGGCTGCATCTAGGTGCTCAGGAGCGAGGCGATTAAGCCCATGATAAAAGCTCTGGATTAGCAACCAATCTTGCATTCCATGATGTGGGCATGCCAGAGTATACTCTTGGAAACGCTCCCATGCCTCAAGGATGCTTTCATCGGTTAGCTATTGGAAACTTGAAATCTTATTCCGCAGGGTATTAGTTTTGCCTAGCGGGAAGAACTTGGCAAGGAAGGTGTTGGAGCACTTGTCCCATGTGGTCAGATCGTCTTGGTTGCTATAGAACCACTGCTTGGCCTTCCCTATCAGTGAAAATGGAAAAAGGTGAAGGCGGATAGCTTCAAGAGTCACATCCCTCATGGTGAAGGTGCTGCACACCGCCAAAAACTGTTGGAGGTGGGCGTTTGCGTCTTCTGATGCCTTGCCACATAAAGAACTAGCCAAAACCATGCTGATTCGGGCTGGTTTCAGCTCATAACCTCCGTTCTCCATGTTCGGGTTTGGACCAGTGTGGATGTTGTCTGTAGACGGGGTGGAGTAGTCACAGATTGTCTTCTCAGCCATGGTTGGTTGAGCGGACGTGGAAGGGTCTTGCTGTTGAGCTGGTGGGATTGGAGGTGCTTCAAGAGCAAGTCTAGGTCGAGAATGAGTGAGTCGTTGGCGCACTCTCCTCAACAAAGCCTCTGGATCATTGTGGTAGTTGTCTGGTAGGTCAAAACCAGTCATAAAGCGTCATGTTTACACCACAAATAAATAGAACAAGGGTAAGCCCGCTAAGGAAAGCGGTAACTCCTTAATAGTAATATCAATGTTAAAATTCCAAAATCGTAGCCTGTTGCTTCCCCGGCAATGGCACCAAAAATGTTTGTTCGCACTTCTTAATGTCGCACCAAAATATTATCTGGTAGCAATGCTTGAAGTGTTAATTGATGTTTGTTATGCTTTAAGAGTAGAGTGAACCAATCTGCAAGCGCACGGAACATCTATTGTAGCATTTCACCCAGGAGTATTCCAAGGTATCGTATTTATTTTCCTCAAGGAAGCTAGGCGTAAGAGTATCTTGGTTTAACAAAGATATGACTATAAGAGTAATAACAACTGACCAAAGACGGTGGTAAAGATATTCAATGTTAAATAGGGGATCAGTGATACAGGAGAAATCCACACTAAGATAGATAAAAGAGATCGATTAAGCTAGCCGGGAGGACAACGAGTCTAAGTCTAAAATTCCTAAGATAAACTTTCCTAAATATAGTCAAGCATAAAAATTCCTAGTTACTCGGGTTGAGCGCTTACACCAAATCCATGGTACAGCCTCGAGTCTTTCACCAATGAGCTTACTTTGGGGCATGACAATGATCCACTAATAGGGTCGGTAACTAACCTCGTGCACTAGTAGGCACGTTACTGATAGACAACCCTGCTTGAGACTTCCCGAACGTGGTGGATTACTAAAGGGATGGACAGGGCTATCGCCACCTGCCGCCTACCACACAGCCCATGGGGACAAATGCAAATCCAGCTAGTGTTAACTTAGGCACCGTGCCTACGCCTTCACTAGATATTATTCCATTGGCCTAGCGGAAGAATAGTCGGGGAATAACCAAGTCTAAGTTCTATTTGAGAAATAAACTTAATTAAATCCTAGCCATGGATCCGGTAAACTATGCTTCAATGTTCTTTCCTGATAATTGTAACTTGAGGAAATTGACTAAGTAAAGATAAATACTTGACAAGATAAATAAGGAAAAGATAATTGTATTTAATAAAAGATAAGTCTCACAAAAGGAGAAAAGATACAAGAGAGCTCATACCAAGACTCCGAGATGATTTATGGAATCCCGAGCTAAGCTCCTGACTAGACTCTAACTCCTGACTAACTAACCTAATCTACTAGTAAGAAAAGTAGTGGGGAATGGACTTCAATGTGCTTCACTTGCTTGACTTTCATTTCTGCCAAACTCTCCTCTATTTATAGGTAGAGAAGGCTTGACGGGTACTTCAAGGTGGAGGAGAGTCGGTGGGCACAACTTCCCCCACTGGGCGGCAGCTTTGGCCGGGCTGTCGCACAAGCCGGGCGGTATGGCAGCCCGGGCGGTAGGGAGCACCTGGCGGCCCTTAGATTTGGTCGATTTCCGACCGCCTTCCCTCGGATGGCTCAGATTCGGTCCGGATGATAGCTGTTAGGTCGGTTCCCGACCGCCCTATCCACTTGGTGCCAGTTGGCATAATGGGCCGAGTGGGCTGGACACCCCGGGAGGAAAATCCCAAGCCGGGCGACGGGGTAGGCCAGGCGGCGGCCCCTTTTTAGTGCTGACCCCCTCCGGGTCATATTTCCACTTGTCCATGTTGTGCCATGTGGATGCCTCCTTTTATTCTCCACTTTTTACCCTCCTTAGTCTAGGAATGGAAAACGGCCTTATCTTGGAGTGTTTTGCAGGGTCGGCCGGGTCGGATGATCGACCGAGAGATGATCCCGCCTGATTGGTCGGGTGGTCATCTTACCGGTCGATTAGGCTTCAGGCCTTCGTCCAGGTGATCACCTTGATCACCTATCCTGGTGATGATCCGGGTGGCAGATTACCCTGCCAGTCCCGGATCCGTCAGAAAGATAAGGGCTGGGTGCTGATTTTGTCCTCAGACGACCCTGTTGGCCAGCCGTTTTACGGGGGAATCAGCCAACAAGGCGTTTCTTCATGTTTTTTTCATAATTTTGGGCCTTTTGAACCTGCAAACACATATTCGACCAAAACTCGTGGAACATCATTAGATTAAGCAAGTTTTTATTTAGACCTTAGTCTTTACCATGCAATTCCTGACCGGTTGTTGGTCGATATTGGGTTTTAAGGGCCACCAACAACGCCATTCTTCCGAGACCTCGGGAAAAAATCAAGAGCATCTATTGACCACCTCTTTACTATTCCGAAATTGTGTGCTCTAGTAACAAGGTTGAGTTGTGGCTTGCATAGGCTAGTGTGTTTGGCTTCCACGCTTGGTATCATCATGAACACTAGCATGTGTAGGGTCTTGGCCTACTAGAATTATAGTGTGAATTAAAGTTTTTGGTTTCGTGAGCGGCATACCGATCCACCCCCCTTCCCTCCTATCGGTACGCCTTCGGTCCTTACAAGTGGTATCAGAGCCAAGTGCTCATCTTTGAGGCTTCACCGGCTTGAGTAAGGATGCCGAGACAGGTGGGGAGTGTTCCCACATTCAATAGGGAGGACTACGGGTATTGGAAGGCTCATATGCAAGCCTACCTAGAGTCCTTTGATCCGGAGATATGGATGGTCACTCACGAGTCCGATACGGATGTGAACCTACTTGAGCCTGATTTCATTAAGAACTACGCTAAGGCCAAGAATGCTCTATTTGCATGCATATCTAAGGATGTTTTTGCTAGATTGGATGCAAGTTCGACTGCACATGGTATATGGATTGAGATTCAGGGGCTCTATGAGGCCACCAGTGATGTCAAAGAGGAAAGATACTATGTGCTGAAGAACAAGTATGATAACTTCACTAGATTACCACATGAGGGAGCTAACACTGTTTATTCTCATTTTCATGTACTAGTGGAGGAGATCAATGCTCTTGGGGATGACTTCAAGCTGAAGCCTGTTGAGGTGATTGTGACAACCCTATGCCAAAATATAGAGTGTGACGTACAGTATCACCTCGGGAGATGGTTAACAAAGTAACCATACATAGCATTCACACATGAACATCCATCATTTACAAAGATGCATCATTAAGTGCATAATATTACAAGTTCATGAGTCATAGCGGAAGCAAATTTAGTTACATTACAATACATAAGTTCTTGGTTCAGGTTACATAAATATGCGAAAGCGGAAATACGATAAACTTGACGACAGATAACCTAAGCAAACCATGCCGGCCCTATGGCAATGGCTCACTCATCGCGGGTAGGTGAGCTAGGAACCCACTCAAAGGTCCATTGCTGTGGTTCCTCACCTTCCCACATAATCTTGTTGCAACAATCACAATATGTAGCTTGAGGAAAACCTGAAAACAACATCATCGCAAAGCCTGAGTATCTAACATACTCCGCAAGACTTACCCGTCAAAAGGTTTACTAAAACCAACTCCTATTATGCAGGGGACCGGGCTTATTTGATAATTGCATAAAAAGTACCTATTAGTCCTATGCTGCAATTTTATTCTTTAAACAAAGATTTTAGTTGTTTGTTGCAGAAAAGTAACTGTAGTGAACTTGGCTAGCTGCTAAGACTTGTACAAATATAAAGAACAATACAACATAGCAATATGTAGCCATAGAGTAAATAAATTTCAGAATCATAACCAATCCTCTCTACTTAAATTATCATTACAGCTGCTCAAAACAAGAGGTACTCATAACCGCGAGGGACGGCATTTCGAATTGATTTACATCATGTAGGAGAAAACCCAAGTACATGACATACGCATCATTTAAGAACACGTATGGCCACCGTTCGCGAGGTTGCTATAAAGTCAATCCGGGTCCATCGATCCCATGTACACGTCCTCCCTGCGATACAATACTTCATATCCGAGGCTTAACCCATGCACTCTCCAGCGGTCCTCAACCCATGCATCCACCATGCCATTCACATCACCTCTGGATTGATGAGTAATATCGTCCAACAATACGACACCAAAGCTACTAGGTTTACCAATCCCCATATAAAGGTATGCACTTGGTACTGTTCAATACTTGTCCGCGGAGTTGCAATGATAAGTTCACAAATTTTATCCAAGTTCATACTTTGTGTGAATCATAGTTGAATCAAGTGATCCCATAGACTATCGTTGACTCCACTAGTTTAAGCATAGCATTTACTAATTAATAAGGCTTACTAACACCAACTAAATCATAGGTCATTGCTTGTTTATGCAAGAGTGGTCTGCCGGTGGAGGCTTCTATGCCGGCTGGTGGCACAGGGAAATTCGGCAGAGCAGTGGCCGGGATGGCGTGTTTGCTGTGGCGACGTGGGTGCAGTGGCCTGCGGTGGGGGTACAATGCTGTCAATCTGGGAGTGGAGCAAGGAAAAAGAATAAGTTGACCCCCCCCCCCTTGATCATTGCTCAAATTTACATGCAAAACTTTGTGCAAATCCAGGAAAACATACTCTACAACTTCGCTTTTGGGGTCAAGTTGAGATTCTTGCTGGAGAATTTATGTAAAATCCTAGAACAGAGGTGCCTTTCTCTGCATTTAGGGAATTTTTAAGGGTATTAAATGATCACCAAAAATTCTAATAAATCCTCAAAATTCTCCTTCAATATGGCCAACATGAATATGGAAAAACATTGGTGCACTTTCATTGAGTTTTGTGATGTTTGTGAAATGCTATCTTTTGGCAATTTTTGGATTTAATTGATTAAATTTCATTTTTCTATGGCACTTTAATTACTTGCAATTTTCAATTAGCCAGCAATTCAGCCTTAGGATTAACTTAATTAACTTTTTGTGACATGGGATGCCACAGCACACCCCCCTTAAAAGAAATCTTGCCCCGAGATTTGCAAATGGAGAAACAAAGAGAGGCCAAGAATTTGCGAGGCCCCCTTTTTGTGACATGGGTGGTTACCGGATTTGTGAGGCCAAGAATTCCGGAAAGTTGGTTTTCAGGAACTCTTGTTGCTCCCAAGTGGCTGTGTCTTCGGTATGATTGCTCCATTGCACTTTGTAGAAGGTGATAGTATGATTGCACGTTACCTGGTCTTTTTGATCAATGATCCGGACGGGGTATTCGGGGTAGGAGAGGTCTTGTTCCAATTGCCCGATGTTGGAAATAACCACGTCGATCAGGGGCTTTAAACACTTCTTGAGTTGGGAGATGTGGAAGATGTTGTGCACTCTCTCAAGATTTTCCGGTAATTGCAACCAATAAGCAACAACGCTACATTTCTCCATGATCGGAAAGGGTCCGATGTAGCGGGGTGCTAATTTTCCCTTGATTCCAAAGTGAGATACACCCTTGTTGGGAGAGACCCGAAGATAGACGTGATCTCCCTTTTCGAACTCCAATGGACGTCTTCTTTTCTTGGCATAACTTATTTGGCGGGATTGTGCAGCTTTCATGTTAGCTTGGATTTGCCGCACCTTCTCTTCGGCTTCCGTGACAAGATCTGGACCAAAGGTAATTCTTTCTCCTGATTTTGACCAATTCAGCGGTGTTCGGCAGGAATGACCATACAAGGCCTCAAACGGTGACATTCCAGAACTCTCTTGATAGCTATTGTTGTATGAGAATTCGGCGAATGGAAGACAATCTTCCTAATTTCCATGATTGTCCAGAACACAAGCTCTCAACTATTGATTTAGTCTCCAAATATTGATTTAGTCTCTCGGTTTGACCATCGGTTTGCGGATGATAAGCAAAACTTCAGATAAGAGTGGTGCCAAGACAAGAGTGTAGTTGCTCCCAAAAACGAGCAATAAACTGAGGGCCACGATCAGAGATAATAGTCTTGGGCACACTGTGCAAACATAGGAATCTTGTGATGTAGAGCTCGGCATACTTCTGGGTAGAATATGTGGTATGGATAGGAATAAAATGAGCAGATTTTGTCAACCTATCCACAATAACCCATATGGAATCAAGCTTCTTGGGTGTGAGGGGTAACCCAACGATGAAATCCATAGCAATATCTTCCCATTTCCAAGCGGGGATTTTTAATGGGTGCAAAAGATCGGCTATTCTCAAGTGATTAGCCTTCACAGGTTGGCAAGTATTGCACTCGGTGACATAGCGAGCGACTTCGTGTTTCATGCACGTCCACCAAAACGTTTCCCTTAACCCATGGTACATCTTTTTGCTACCGGGGTATATGGAGTATTTGGACAAGTGAGCCTCATCCATGATTTTCTTCCTTAATTCCTCATTCTTTGGAACAACAAGGCGATTGTGGAACCATAGCACTCCATCTTCGTCTTGTCGTAAACATGTAGCTTCTTTCTTTCCTATCTTCTAGCGGATATATTCCATTCCCTTGTCCTTCTTTTGTGCTTCCACAATTTCTTCCCGAAGGGTAGGAATAAGAGCTAGGTTATACAATGATCAATAGGGGACGATACGAAGAATTGGTTCGCTAGAATCTGAAATTGGGCAAGCTTCCACAGAGCAAATGATTGCGTGATTGCATTGACCCCTTCGACTCAAGGCGTCAGCAACCACGTTGGCTTTTCCGGGGTGATAGTGAATTTCCAACTAATAATCCTTGATTAATTCTAACCAACTACGCTGCCTCATATTCAGTTCTTGCTGCGTGAATATATACTTGAGACTTTTGTGGTCGGTGTGGAGATTGAAGGTTACCGAGCAGGTAATGGCGCCAGGTTTTAAAGGCTAGGACAAAGGATGCCAATTCCAAATCATGAGTGGGATAATTTTGCTCATGCTTTCATAGCTGTCGTCAGGCATAGGCAACGACACGGCCTTGTTGCATAAACACACAACCCAATCCGGTGCCGGATGCATCACAGTAAACATCAAATGGTTTGGTAATATCGGGTTAAGCCACAATCGGAGCGGTTGTCAAATGCTTCTTGAGCGACTGAAAGGCTTCTTCACATGCACTACTCCACTTAAACTTAGCATCTTTTTCCAATAGCTTGGTCATAGGCTTGGCAATGCTTGAGAAGTTGGGAATAAATTTTCGATAATAACCGGCAAGGCCAAGGAAACTACGAATTTGCCTGATCGATTTCGGAGCTTTCCAATTCAGCACATCTTCTACCTTGCTAGGATCAATGGCTACTCCTTCCGCTGAAATGATATGACCCAAGAATGGAACTTGCTTTAGCCAAAATTCACACTGGCTAAATTTGGCGTAAAGTTGATGATCTCGGAGTCGTTGCAGAACAATGCGGAGATGTTCGGTGTGCTCTTCCTTGGACTTGGAGTAGATAAGGATGTCATCAATGAACACAACTACAAACTTATCCAACTCTGGCATGAACATGGAATTCATCAAATACATGAAGTGGGTTAGGGCATTGGTGAGACCAAAAGACATGACAAGATATTTGAAAAGACCATATCGCATGGAGAAAGTAGTCTTCGGAATGTCTTTGGCTTGGATCTTTATTTGGTGATAACCGGATCGGAGGTCAATCTTGGAGAAAACCTTAGCACCAACAAGTTGATCAAAGAGAATGTCAATTCGAGGTAGAGGGTACTTGTTCTTGATGGTTACAGCATTTAAAGGCCTGTAGTCGACGCAGAGATGTAGGGCCTTGTCTTTCTTCTTCATAAAGAGGACGGGACAGCCCTAGGGAGAGGAACTCGGCCGAATGCAACCCTTGTCCATAAGCTCTTGTAATTGCTCTTTTAATTCCGCTAACTCATTAGGAGCTATTTTGTATGGACTACGAGAGATAGGTGTTGTACTAGGTAGGAGTTCAATTTTAAACTCGACATCCCTGTCCGGAGGCATTCCCGGCAAATCATCTGGAAATACGTCAGGAAAATCACGTATCACTAGAATGTCCTCAAGCTTTTTCCCTTCAACATGACACACTTGAGAAGTGGACAACATGGGACATGGTAATCGGAGAATAGACGGGCCATATAGGGGTGAGTTCAAATGGACTTCCCGGGATTCAATGTGCAAGACGGCTCTATGTTTAGTCATCCATCTCATACCAAGAATTATGTTAATGCCTTGACCATCTAATATGGTTAGCAAAGCGAGGTACACGTGGCCTGCTAACTTAAGTGGCACTTTTCTCAACTCAAGGGATGTCCTCATTTTCCCACCGGGGTATGTGATGATGTATGGTGTTCCCGTAGTGGTGGGGGTGATTTTCAGTTGATTCACACATGCTTGACTAATGAAATCATGTGTTGCTCCAGAATAAAAAAAGAACCATGGTAGAGTGTTGGTTGATCCAGAAAGTACCACCGAGAACGGGCTCTCCAACTTGAATCTCTTCGACCATGGTATAATTGACTCGGCCATTCTTATGAGCAGGAGTAGAAGACTAGGGACAATTCCCATTGTTGCTATTGTTGTTGTTGCTGCTGTGGTTGTTGCTATTGTTGTTGTTCCCGGAATTGTTGGAGTTGTTGTTGTTGCCCTGGTTGCGCTTCAGGAAATGACACTCTTTGGCAAAGTGACCGGTTCGGCCACAGTTGTAGCACGACTGTGAGGAGTTGGTCCTCACCACTTGATTACTCTGCTGCAGAGGGCGGGAACCAGAGGATTTCTGCTGGTTACTCCCATAAGAGCGAGAGTGCTGCTGTGAGTAGGACGGGCAAAATCCTCCTCCCGGCAGTACCACAGCTCGGAACTTTTGTCCAGTCGGGGAGGTGATTGCCAGCTTGTACTTGGGCAGTGCAGAGCTGGATGATCTCCCTATAGCATATTTCCTCTTCTTGTCATCTTGGTTAGCACGGATAGCATCTTCTTGCACAATGGCTGCACTCATCAGGTCATTGAACGTGCCGGCGGTAACTTGTGCCAAGGGATCTTGCTACTTTGGGGTAAGGCCCGAACAGAAACAATCTTTCTTCTTCTCATCCGTATCAGCGTGATATGAAGCATACTGAGTCAAGTAATTGAACTTCCGCGCATACTCTTGCACGGTTCTAGAGCCTTGCTTCAAGTTGAGGAACTCTTGCAGCTTGCGCTTCATAAGGCCAGCGGGAATGTGGTGCGCACAGAATGCAGTGCAGAATTCCGTCCAAGTGACTTGGTGGCCAGCGGCAAGGGCGGCAGCGTAGCATGCCAACCAAGCACTTGCAGAGCCACGGAGTTGCTGCACGGCGAAGAGGGGCTTCTGATGTTCGGTGTAGTGAAGAAGAGCGAACTTCAATTCCAAAGTGAGAATGAAATTATCCGCTTCTAGCGGATCACCGGCTTCTCCAAAAGTGGGCAGATGAGTGGCCCAAAAGTCACTATAGGAGGATTCACGGGGCTGCTGCGGTGGTGGTCCTGGAGCTCCTTGGCGATTCATGTTCTCCATGAACATGCGGAACATCTCGTTCTGGTTATGGATGATCTTCTCCATAGGTGTCATGGGCAGGGCATTAGGTGGCAGCTGGTTTCCACCGAGGTTTGAGGCATCGGGAGCATCACCTGGGTTTTCTCCATCGCGGCGAGTTTGCACCATCTGCCATAGGAATGAAGCGTGTTAGCTCGATCATCACATGAGACAATATGATAATAAGGCTATGACATGGAGATGAAATAAAATTTCAGATTGCTCATAATTTGAAATGTTGACAAGGTAACGGTGCAGGACATAAGAGGTAACTTAAATTCCATTAGTTCCAACACCATAGGCAACATAATTACGATAAAAATGATGGATACATGCGATGCAACTTCTAATACATGAGAAGTCTTAGGTTACATCACCAGGAACACAACAACAACACGATCTCGAAGAGCTTAGGTTACAACTTCACCTAGCACTACTAACACTGTTAACATTCAAGCAAGATGTCTCACGAGATCTCCACCCTACACAACGTACCACTCCACAGTCACTCGGCATGACTACCACCATCGGACTCCCAGTCCATATCACCCGGTCCAGAGGGAGCCTCATAGTCAACTCCGGAATCACCGTTCTCACTCAACTCGGCGTCGTCTGGGGGAATCACTGTAAGTGGCACGGGTGGCTGGTCATTAAGGACAGCGTTCAGCTGGGCATTGACAACTTGGAGATGTCCAATGAGTTGCTCTTGCTGTGTGATGATGACATGAGCGTCGTTGAGATTCCCATCCATGACATCCCGCGCATCTTGAGCTTCTTCACGCTGAGCTTGGAGCTCACTTCGCTCCTCCAAGAGAGCATCAATCTGACCATGAAGAGATTAGGTCTCCTCTTGGGCAGCAGCTAGTTGAGCATTGCGTTGGTTCAGCTGCTCCTGCAACTGATCACTAGCATCGTCCTCGATGATTAGTTGAGCACCATGGAGCTGCTCAACAAGGTCAGTGATAGTGTGCAGTTTGTACTCAAGCACCACGATCTTAGCGTCATGAGCAGCGAGCTGGGCATCATGGGCGGCAAGTGCAGACTGCAGTACCTCACGCTCTCGTTCCAACTCGAGAACGCGGGCGGAAAGGTGCTCGGGATCCTTCTGAGCTTGCCAACATCCATCTGCCGGAAGAAGTTTTGCAAGGGTGAGTTAAAACTTAACATCCCACTAAGTACACATGCTCAAACTAGCATAAAGGTTGATTGGTAAAGAAACGACACAAGGTGCCCGATCCGTTTGACGAAAGAAAATTGCAGTTTCTACGGTTGATGGAGTAACCCGCAGAGGGGAGCAAAAACATGTAGCTTCTGTACAAAATTAAAATTTTGGCATTTTATAAAAGTTGTAGAGGACCTCATCATCTTTCCAACGCATGCACACACATCTCCATCCGGAAAAATCTCAGGAAGTTATGATCATCCAAAGAGAGGGGACAGAAATGAAGCGACTTCTGAAATTCCAGAAAATCTTACTATTTTTGCCAAATTCGACCCATTTCTAGATTTTTCTAGGACAAACCCATTATAACAAACATGTAGGGCATATCATTAAATTTCCAACGAGTACTCATTCACCTTCATTGGATTAAAATTGAGGAAGTTATGCTCATTTTAGTAGAACTGACTTTTCTGGCAGAGTTTCGTTTCTTCCCGATTAAGTTCAAACTTTCATTTTAGGTACCATTTGGACTCAAAATTGCCCGGGTTTGATTATTTCACATGTTTAAAATATTTGTAACCGTTTTATATGTTTAGCAAGAATGAATGCATGTGGTATGCATGAATTCCAAATGCTCAATATGACGATTTCCTACATCCTCACAAAAAGAAAAAAAAACTTGACCAATTATATAGATCGATCCCTTCGGTGGCACACACACCTCTCACACGTTGCTAAGCGAACTACACATGGTTAGTGTACCTGCAAAAGATCCACCTCAGAAACAATACATCAAATTTAAAAGAAACAAGCCAAAATAACAATGACAGTTTATATCCAGGTATTTGCCCACCCGGAAGGCAGCCGACATTTAAGCGCATTCGGCCCGCGCATCAAACAAAGCCCAGGTCTTTGCCCACGTGGAAGGCGTTCGGTATTTACAGTGCAACCGATCCGTGCACAATTACATACCTTCATTGAAGAATCCGTAGATGCAAGTAATTTAAACAAACATAACCCAGGGTTAGCTTTGCCACCTACTAATAAAATCCTGATATGGGCACTACTAGTTCGTACCTCACCGTAAGGCGTAAAAATGGATTGTTTAAGTTTTAAAATGTTCATTTGTGTGTAGCTTATCCCGAATCGGCTCTGATACCAGCTGTGACAACCCTATACTGAGACATAGAGTGTGCCGTACAGGATCGCCTCGGGAGATGGTTAACGAAGTAACCATACATAGCATTCACACATGAACATCCATCATTTGCAAAGATGCATCATTAAGTGCATAATATTACAAGTTCATGAGTCATAGCGGAAGCAAATTTAGTTACATTACAATACATATGTTCTTGGTTCAGGTTACATAAATATGCGGAAGCGGAAATACGATAAACTCGATGATAGATAGCCTAAGAAAACAATGCCGACTCTATGGCAATGGATCACTCATCGCGGGTAGGTGAGCTAGGAACCCACACAATGGTCCATTCCTGTGGTTCCTCACCTTCCCACATAATCTTGTTGGAACAATCACAACAAGTAGCTTGAGGAAAACCTAAAAACAACATCATCACAAAGCCTGAGTTTCTAACATACTCCGCAAGACTTACCCATCAAAATGTTTACTAAAATCGACTCCTATTATGCAGGGGACCAGGCTTATTTCATAATTGCACAAAAAGTACCTACTAGTCCTATGCTGCAATTTTATTCTTTAAACAAAGATTTTAGTTGCTTGTTGTAGAAAAGTAACTGTAGTGAACTTGGCTAGCTGCTAAGACTTGTACAAATATAAAGAACAATACAACATAGCAATATGTAGCCATAGAGTAAATAAATTTCAGAATCATAACCAATCCTCTCTACTTAAAGTATCATTACAGCTGCTCGAAAAAAGAGGTACTCATAACCACGAGGGACGGCATTTCGAATTGATTTACATCATGCAGGAGAAAACCCATGTACATGACATACGCATCATTTAAGAACACGTATGGCCACCGTTCGCGAGGTTGCTATAAAGTCGATCCGGGGCCATCGATCCCATGTACACGTCCTCCCTGCGATACAATACTTCATATCCGAGGCTTAACCCATGCACTCTCCAGCGGTCCTCAACCCGTGCATCCACCATGCCATTCACATCACCTCTGGATTGATGAGTAATATCGTCCAACAATACGACACCAAAGCTACTAGGTTTACCAATCCCCATATAAAGGTATGCACTTGGTACTGTTCAATACTTGTCCATGGAGTTGCAATGATAAGTTCACAAATTTTATCCAAGTTCATACTTCGTGTGAATCATAGTTGAATCAAGTGATCCCATAGACTATCATTGACTCCACTAGTTTAAGCATAGCATTTACTAATGAATAAGGCTTACTAACACCAACTAAATCATAGGTCATTGCTTGTTTATGCAAGAGTGGTCTGCCGGTGGAGGCTTCTATGCCTGCTGGTGGCACAGGGAAATTCGGTAGAGCAGTGGCCGGGATGGCGTGTTTGCTGTGGCGACGTGGGTGCAGTGGCCTGCGGTGGGGGTACAATGCTGTCAATCTGGGAGTGGAGCAAGGAAAAAGAAGAAGTTGACCCCCCCTTGACTAGAATAGTTTGCAAATTTTGCCAAGTTTCATTGCTCAAATTTACATGCAAAACTTTGTGCAAATCCAGGAAAACATGCTCTACAACTTCGCTTTTGGGGTCAAGTTGAGATTCTTGCGGAGAATTTATGTAAAATCCTAGAACAGAGGTTCCTTTCTCTGCATTTAGGGAATTTTTAAGGGTATTAAATGATCACAAAAAATTCTTATAAAATCCTCAAAATTCTCCTTCAATATGGCCAACATGAATATGCAAAAACATAGGTGCACTTTCATTGAGTTTTGTGATGTTTGTGAAATGCTATCTTTTGGCAATTTTTGGATTTAATTGATTAAATTTCATTTTTCTATGGCACTTTAATTACTTGCAATTTTCAATTAGCTAGCAATTCAGCCTTAGGATTAACTTAATTAACTTTTTGTGATATGGGATGTCATAATGATAAGAAGATTCTTGAGGCTATTCAAAGATCCTAAGTATGGGGTCCATCATCACCTTCACCTTGCAAGGTGACCTCAAGACCAAGACCATGAAGGATGTACTTGGCAAGATAACAACCTTCGAGAGCTACCAGCTAAGTTTGGATGATCCTCAACCATCCAATCTCGCTCTTCAAGCTGAGAAGCAAGAGCCTATCAAGAGCAATAAAAGCAAGAAGAAGGCAGAGGTTGAAGAAGATGACGATGATAATGAAGATAACTTGACTAAGGACTTGGCTCTTCTATTGAAGAAGATGAAGACCTTCAAGAACAAGTTTGCCTTCAAGTCCAGGGGCAAGTGCTTCAACTGCGGGTCCAAGAACCATTTTGTTCGAGAATGCCCCAAGCCAAAGAAAGAAGCTTTCAAGTCCCAAGACTCAACTGAAGAAGAAGAAGAAGAAGAAGACCCCAAGGCCAAGGAAAAGAAGAAGAAGTACTTCAACAAAGGCAAAGAAAAAGCAAAGCTCAAGACCACAAGAAGAAGTTCTCACGCAAGGCCCTTGTTGGAGAGTGGATAAGTGACAACTCAAGTGACACATCCTCTTCCTCAAGTGTTGATAAAGAAGTGGCCGGCCTAGCCATGATCAAGACCACACTGAGGAGGTTGAGGATGAGGCGACTGAGCAGCTAGCATAGCTAGAGCAGCAGAGGACTACTCACCGGGTAGTAGACCCATAGTGCACCTGTGTAGTGTGTACGAGTAGGCCACAGAGACTTGTTGAGGCAGCTGGAGAGCCGGACATACTCGAGTTTCCTGCAAAGGAACTTAAGGAACTACGTCTTGCCTCCTTTGAACAGTGGGTTCCAGTCCCCAGGGATCCCGCTGTAGGAGAGAGGTACTGCATAGGCCTCCAGAGGAGGATTGGAGAGGGTTTGAGACGCTACCTTGCCAAGAAGGGCAAGTCTGGGTTGTTTGTGCTGCACCAGTACACAACTTACCAGGCCATGAGGAGGGCCATAGGCACTTACATGGAGCAGTACTTCACGCACTTGCCAAGGCTAGCAGAGCTAGTTACTGCTCCATACAGGTACAAAGAGGACGTTGTCCTAGAGTTCTAGGGCACAATATGGGTTGCCAGAGACTGCTCTGAGATCTGGTTTATATTCAGAGGACAGCCAAGTGCTATGACTCGAGAGGATCTGATCGCTAACCTAGGACTCTTGGCTTCAGACTTCCATTTTTACTGGAGTGCCTATGGGACCCTTGCACCACCTCGTAGACCACAGGTAGGGACACTGCTTCCAAATGACATGGCGTTGATAGCCCTGCCACCACCACACACCCCTGGCTTTGACAGAGGCCCTACGAGACTCACCACAGAGGCGAAGGTGGTTAGAGCAATAGTCACCAGGACTATCGTTCCTAGGTCTGGCTACAGAGAGGAGTTTAATCTACTTC
The DNA here is from genome assembly GCA_032690845.1 of Eleusine coracana subsp. coracana. Taxonomy (NCBI): domain Eukaryota; kingdom Viridiplantae; phylum Streptophyta; class Magnoliopsida; order Poales; family Poaceae; genus Eleusine; species Eleusine coracana. Next base: position 18,174,456 of record CM064434.1, on the reverse strand, counting down.
ACCAGTGGGCTGTAGCAGTTATTCTTAGGAGGCAGCACTTTGACCTTGGAGACTTACTGATTGGAGAGATGGAGGTTATTTCTGAGAGAGTTGGAGGATGTCACTTGGTCTATGCACCCTACATTTGCTACCTTCTGTGGAGGATGGGCCTTGTGATAGAAGAGCAGTACGTGGTGTTCCCTGAGGTGACCACCATCTACACACCTCGAGTATGATAACAAGTATGATAACTTCACTAGATTGCAACATGAGAGAGCTAACTTTGTGACAACTCAAGTGGCACATCCTCTATCCCTAGCGATGATGAAGAAGTGGCCGACCTAGCCATGATCAAGACCGCACTTCCACGAGCTCTTCCTCCACCTCCCACGCATGGCCACGAGTCAACTTGGAGAGAGTGAGGATGAAAGCAGCAAAGATAGCGATGATGTGGAGCTCTCATGTACCAAGCTTTGGAGTATGCTTGAGTAAGCTCACGACATCACCGTCAAGAAATATAAAATGTTGGATGTGGTAAGAAAAGAGTGTAAGTTGGCTAAGGACCATATTGGTGAGCTTGAGAGTGAGCTCAAGGACCTTCTCACATCTCATACGACCCTAAAAGAGAGTTATGACAAAGTCAAGGGTGATCATGTAGAGCTACGTGAGAAGTACAAGGCCCTTGAACTTACTATTGAGGCCATCAATGTGGATGATCTTTCCTCTCCCACCTCTAGTTCTTCTAAGAGTGATGCTTCTACCATGTGTGAAGAACTAACCACCTCAGTCAAGGTTTCTTCTTTTGAGCCATTTGTTTTGGAGGAATATCACAAGCTCAAGGAAGAGAGAAAGATGGTGATGAACAACTTCGAGAGGCTCACACGTGGTAGAGCCATCCACAAGGATATTCTTGGGATGAACCTTGTGAAAAATGTCTCCCACCGTGGACTTGGCTCATATCCCGCCGCCATCGACATCATCAGGACGAGTGAGTCCATTCCACATAGATCAAACCCCAACTCATCGACGACTACTATTATGAGGAGTGTTGCAAGGATGGCCACTCCATCGAGGATTGCCCTATGGTGAGGAGTTCCATCGTTTTGCCTAATGCTAACTTGTTCCATGAGAACACACATTTGAAGCTTTTTAGGAACAAGGATGACAAGGTGAAGGCAAATGCTTTGGGACCACCAAACAAGAATAGAAAGGTCAAGAGCATATGGATGCCTAAGTGCATTGTTGACCTTGAGAGGTCGGATATGTACAAGTGGGTGCCCAAGAACAAGACCTAGATGGTGGTGGTGGTGGACCAAGATCTTCCTTGAAAATCAAGTGAAGTCCACCACAAGCGACATGGACCTCAATGATATATCTATTCTTGAGGGAGGTATCCGTGTTTGTTCTTGGTAATTCTATTGTGTTTTTCCTTCTCTTGCATTCCATGGTAATTATGACTCCTTTGTGACTAGTATGCTTTTCATCCATGCATGTGTAAATAACTAAAAGAAAAACACATAAAAATTAGTCAATGTCTAACCCACTCAATATAGCTATAAGCAAGGGGGAGTGTTTGAGATGGAGGTTTGACTTCTCTCAAGGCAAGGATATGGCTTATAGTGAGTAAGCTTGAAAAGGGCTCAAACTTGTCATTGTTAGGTTTTCTTTGTGTCTTGTTTAACATTGTTTGCATTCACATGGCTTGTCTACTTTCTATGCATATGTAAAATGCTTGTTGCATACATCATATAGGAAACACAATGTAGGCTTGTCACATGTGGAAATATTTTTGCCTCATGATCTATCTGACACTACGTGTCCGCAAGTGTGACCATAGGAAGGGATTGTGCTTCATGCCCATTGAGCAAGATCTTATGAACTCCGTGGTTAAACCCAGTCGCACGGTTTATGGACTAAGGCTCATACATACCCATTTGGCTCTTATTCGCCTTGGTTCTTATTTGCTCCACTCATCATTTGGCATTTGCAAAAATTATAAGGCCATAGAGTGTCATTATTTGAAAAGAAGTGTTTGAGAGTTCCCTTCATGCTCTAAGTGTAGTGTTTATTTAAGTGTTAATTGAGGGCACTTGAAAAATGGAGAAATTCCTTGAATTAGCAAAATCCTGGGATGGACCATACAGTCCAGTCATTGGACCATACAGTCCGTGATGTGAATATGGCCCAATCTTCCGAGAGGTAGGGGGATAAACTCAAATTTGGGAACTCGACATCGACGAGACGGCTTGAATCATACACGATCCAACCCCGCAACCGTTACACCAAGCACAACTTGATTGTTCCTACAAGCGAAATCGAGAACACAAGCAAGAGAGGATAAACACGCAATCTAAAATTGCAAATATGGATGAAGCGCATCACAAGAAAAGGTTCAAGCTCTGAACACAAAAGGACTAATCGCCATAGTGGTGTAGAACAAGAACAGGGGCCCTGGATTACTGTAAAAAGAACTTGTCGCCACAGTTATAATAATTCGATCAAGTTTCTCTCAAGAAAACTAAACTAAACAAAACCCAAAACTAAAAGACGGCGGCTACTGAGTTTATGTTGGAACCAGGGGCATCCTAGGGTTGGGGCGACCAGGGGGGGGGGGAACCCACAACATGGGCTTAAGGCCCGACATGATGCATGGCCAAGTTGGCCCAAAATAGGTGGCGTAGCACCTTGTCATGGTCACACAGTATGACTCACGACCCTTCTGGAGCTAGGAACAGAAAAAAAACAATGGCGTCATCATACCCTTTCCAACGCATCAAAGAATGCCTCGTTTGGACGTCGGATGTGGAAGATATTATCAAAACTGTGAAGGGATGTCGGCTGAATCCGAGACGAACGAGGCGACCGAGTTGGTGACGACTTGTAACTTGGGGAAGGCCATGATATGCGTGTATCCAGCATGGTGATGTCCTCATCAGTCCAGTCTGTGCCACAATGCACAATGCTTCAGGGAGAATGAAAATGGAGACCGGACGAAACTTGTCTAAAGACCGTACAGTCCGGTCTGCACAAGTTCTGGTTGTCCAGAACCCTGATTCTCAGAAACCCCGAAGTGATCGGACAGTCCGGTCTAGTGAGCGTACCGTCTGCTCACTATATTGATCATGTGATGCAATCCAAATCCGTGACCGTTGATCTTTCCTTGAGTAGATCTTATGCATTCGTCGATCTCATATTGACCCAAGCCAAAATTGAAATCGGCTTCTTCCCCGTTCTTCCCGACCGAGTTGAGAGCACAACTAGGACACCGCCTGCATCGACGTCGTTGTCGCGTGTCTCCCTCCGCCTTCAAGCCGGGCTCACCTGCGCGCACATACTGACGCTTCCCCCGCAGATGCTCACTCGCGCACCCGCTTGCCGCCATACGCTCGTGACCAAGAACCCTAGCATCGCCCCAAGCTCAAGCTGCCGCCATCGCCATGTGCTCGCCATGCCTTGGCATCAGCATCGCCATCGTACCTACGCCACCGCCTTGCTTCCTCCCTCGCGCGCACATGCCTCCAGACCTGAGCTCCACAGATTAGGGCAAAGCTCACACTTTTCCCTCTACTTCTATTGCCGGCAACCCCGAAAAGTTCAACCTTTAGGCGATCGGTCACGTGTTTTCTCCGTCTTCAGCTTCGGACTTCCTCGGGGTATTGAGTTTTTCTCTCCATTCATCAATTCATGCCCTAAATTCGAGTAGTTGCCTTAATTGATACAATTAGATTCATTGCCCATGATTAGTTGCATTAATTCGGTAATTTAGGTCAACCTAGCTACAATTAATTCCATGCCTATCTATTAATTTCATGTCTAGGGTTTCATTTAGTCTATAGTTAGATTTATTGCATATTATTTGACTGCACACTAGATGACTCGCACCGGCCACATATAGTCGATGATCAGTATTGATTACATTACTTTATTTATCTAGTTATCATGTCCTTCATTTAGTGCTAGTATTTTTATTGTGCATTCTTTCCTAGCGGTGCTTTGCTTGTAGATTTATATAGGTTTCATGCTCATCCTGTCTATACCTACGTGCGTGCAGTGACACTTGTTAGTAGTAGCAGCCGAGATGGCAGGATCAGCTCAGGATAAGGGCAAGGGAAAGATGACAGAAAAGCCTAAGAGCAAGAAGAGACCGAGACTGGACCAGTCTTTAGAGGAAGATCGGTGAGTGATTGAGATGTTATCTTGCCAGGAAAGGCAAGGCTGGTATGTTTGTGCCACAGCAGTACATGTTGTACCTAGCCATGAGGAGGGGCACATGGACTGACAAGGAGCAATACTTCACGTTCTTGCCAGAGCTAGCAGAGCTAATTACTGCTCCATACAGGTATAGGGATGATATCATCTTAGAGTTTTATTCTACACTGTAGGTTGCCAGAGACCACTCAGAGATCTGGTTTCTATTCAGAGGACAGCCACAACGTGTGACCGGTGAAGATCTCATAGCTATCTTCGGACTTCTTGCTTCCAATTTTCAGCTCTACAGGAGTGCCTATGGAACCCTCATTCCTCCTCGCAGACCACAGGGAGGGACACTACCTCCAGACGACATGGTGTCGATTGCCTTTCCACCACCGCACACCCCAGGCTTTGAGAGAGGCCCTACAACACTTACTGCAAAGGCTAAGGTGGTCAGAGCGATAGTCACCAGGACTATCATCCCACGGTCTAGATGAGAGGAGTTCACATTTATACACCAGTGGGCATTGGCAGCAATACTGAGGAGACAACTATTCGACTTGGCTATTTGCTGATTGGTGAGATGGAGAAGGTTATCTCTGAGAGGGTAGAAGGACGTCACTTGGTCTATCCTCCTTACATCTGCTATCTTTTGAGGAGGATAGGACTAGTGAAAGAGGAGCAGTACGATGCGTTCACTGAGGTGACCACCAGCTACTCACCTCGAGTCCCCAGGGGTTCTCAATCAGCCTCTAGTCAGTAGGAAAGAGAGGAGGAGCAGGAGTCATCACCAGTCACTCACAAGTAGGCAGCTCATCCAGAGGCGGTGGTTCGTGAGTCTACTAGTACAAGAGCACCTCCCCAGCCTACAGGCAGATAGATAAATGACGCTCTCTCTGTAGCAGCACTAGCAGGATGCCTGGGTGACTTCATCCAGAGCGTAGTTGGGGAGAGATGTCAGATCATGGAGATCATCAGAGGGCTGGCAGAGCTTCAGATACAACAGATGATGTTGTTGACCAACCTGATGACTCAAATGACAGAGATGACTTAGGGGCAGCCTAGTCAGCAACCAGAACCCTCATTACTTCCATAGTTTCAGCAGCTGCTGACTCAGCCAGGACACTTCATCGCTATGATGACAGCCCAGTCCTCTGGACTGCCTTCACTTTCAGGGGTCCTATCGACAGGGTGAGCAGGACAGACTCACTCACCAACTCAGTTCTCCCCCATATCCGCCTTCTCAGTGTCTATGTTGTTCACTTCATCGACACACTCTTTGACTTCACAGATGGCAGGACCCTCCCACTCCCAGCACTTACCAGTCAGGAGTTTGTTCTCTAAGATTGGTCACACTTCACGTGCAGACTCCCAGACAGACCTAGAGTCAGATACTGCTCCACCTTCATCTGCTACAGACACCACTCTTGTTACCCTTCAGGTAGCAGAGGAGCTCATCAGAGGAGGCTTCTCACATCAGGACGTGGTAGATCTCATCAGTCCTCAGGCTTTAGTTTCTCAGGAGACTGCCACCATCACTACAGCCGAGCAGGACAGAGGGTGTGAGTCGCCAGTTGACCTTGAGTTCTTCGAGATGGATGCCCAGGTAGCACAGGCTTAGGTAGCATAGCAGGATCCCGCACCGGAGCAGCCAAGAGCAGAGCCATCAAAGGATGTTGCCGCACCACCTTCTTCGACCACGAGGGCATTGTAGTTTCCTTTTCCTCTTTTTTGTGCTTGTTGCCAAAGGGGGAGAAGTAGTCCTAGATCTAGGGGGGAGTGGGAGTGTGATCCTGTGTGATTGAGAGTCAGTAGCATGTATCTAGGGGGAGCATATGTGTACATTGGATTTTGGGAGTTACATTCTTTTGGATTTTATTTTGATGGGTTTGTCGAGATGTTCGTGGATTTTGATGAGTCATGGTTTTCATTCGCTTGTGTTTGACTCATCTTGATCTCACTTGGTTTATTTTCTTACGTAGTGCTTTGTGTTTCCTTTATTTATCCTGTATGCCTGTGTATGATTCCATGATGATGATTGCTTGTTTTAAATTCTTCTGCATCGTCATGCTAACCTATTGCATATCATCATTCATGCTTTCCATTGCATGTCTTTATGCTTTCTTTAATATCCTATCAAGACATGCATGCATTATCATCTAGAGTGTGCTTTTCTCTCTTTTCCTTTTATCTCTTGATAATGCTTGTTTGAGTAAGACCTTGGGCATTTCTTTCTTATGTTTGTGTGCTTCCTCTCGTTCGTAGTGGAGCTCTTTTAGCCTTGTTGTTTTCCTATTAAGATTATGCTAAGTAGTGGTTGTCATCAATCACCAAAAATGGGGAGATTGTAAGCTTCATGACCATTAGTGATTGGATCCCCAAGGTATGAATGTTTTGTTGATAGATGACAACTATGAAATCGTGGGCTAATATCTATATGAGTGTTGTCTATGCTGGAATCATCTCTAAACTCTATTACAAATCATATGGATGATGGTTGCCTTGGCGATTGATGACAATGACCACAAGCATGGAGGCTTGATGAACTTGATGGAGTCTAAGGGTTGATGAATATGGATCAAGGCTAAGGACAAGCTATGGAGCAAGTGTTGGGAACACTTGTCTAGTTGTTAAGGCTTTGAGTCCATAGGAAAAACCAGAATATCAAGGGAGTCTAGGTCATTTCTCTTAGTCATGTCTAGTCGGTGATGTGCATGTATGCTCAGTGAAATCAAAGGCACTAGGTGACAGTGCAGAAGCCAAGGAGCTGTTCAAAGAAGCCGGGAAATGAAGTCAAGCCAGGACGAGGAGTTTCAACTTCTTCGTGAAGTGACCAGCTAGAGGGGTCCCTGGTGACCGGACTGTACGGTGACTAAGAGGATTAGTCTAAAACTTTTAGAGGGCAGCAAAGACTCTTCCTGTGGTGGAAGCTTTAGTGACCGGACGGACCAGTCTGTATGGCTTCTAAAAAGTGCATCTAGGCCCCTAATTGTGGTTTTGAGTGATTGACGTCAATATGATTAAAAAGGACTAATATTTCCATGGAGCATGTGTGCAGTTACCCAACAAAGTGAAAATCTTGGAAAAGGAGTATTTGTAACACCCTACTTTTACCAATTCTAAAAATGCCAACTATTAGCATTTAGGAGTTTAATTAAATAACCTAGGACAAATTGTTTTTAATTAAATTAAATTATTGCATTTTGCATATCATGTCATTGCCATGTAATTGCATTATGCATTTAGTTTATTCATTAAATAGTGACCAGGAAAAATTAGGAATAGAAATTAGAATAGAATTTAGAGAGGAAAGAAATTAGAAAAGAGAAAGAAAAAGGAGAACTGGGCCGAACCCACCAATTCAGCCCACCCCGGAGCTCTCCTCCCCTCTCCCCACTCCCCTCTGTCTCGACCCAGGCCGCGTCCCCTTTCCCTTCTCTCCCCTGCAGCCCAACCAGCCCCGCGGTCCATCTCCCTCGTCGGCCCAGCTCGCCAGCATCCCAACTCCCGCCCCCTCTCTCCTCTCACCCACACGTGAGCCCCGCCTGTCATCCCCCATCTCTCGCCCCTCTCTCTTCCCCCGCCGAACCCCGAACCCGGCCCCGACGGCTCCCCTCCTCCCCGCCTCCCCGGCTCCCGAAACCGGCACCCGAGCACTGCGCACCCCTTCGCTTCCCCTTTCCCCCCACCTTACGGCCGTTTCGGCCGTTCTCGAGCCCCACGCGCATGAATGGCGCTAATGGCCATTGATGGCCGGAGAGCCCCCAGCGCCGGCTCAATTCTTCCCCTCCGCGTCTATACCCCCCCCCCCTCGGCACCGCCCTGCTCCGCCACCTCTCCCCCGCTCTTCCCCGCTCGCTCGTGACCCCCGGAGGCCCTCCCCGTCGAGCTCCGACCGCCGCCGCCACCGCGCCCCGCCGCGGACCACCCCCCGGCCTCCCTCGCACCCGCGCGACCTGTCGGTGAGATTCCCCTCTCTCCCCTCTTCCTCCCCGACCCCTCGCGGCGAGGAATGGATGGCCGCAACGCCTTTTCGGCCAACATCCGGCGAGCCCCCAACGCCGCCGCGTAGCCGCCGTCGGCCGCCACCCACATCTGAACGGCCCGATGCTGTCCATCTTGAAACCTAGGGCCCAGATTAGAAGATCGAAGGGGTATTCCCCCTCGTGCACCATGGACCCATGGACCCGGGTCAAAGTCCAGTCAACCATTCCCATAGACCCGGTCCATGAATTTTTTAGTTTAAAATTAATTCAATTAATTCCCAGATAATTACTTTATTTTTGCATTTAGGCCCCTATGCTTAGTTTAAATTAGGTTTATGCCCCTGTTTTTGTGCAGAACCTTTAGAAAATTGTTTTTAAGCCCGTGAACTTTATAATAATTATTTTTAGCACTGTATTTTTACAGAAAAGCCTATATACCTTTAAGAACTTATATTTTAGCCCTGTATATTTGTAGAAACCACCTGGACTTGTTTTAAATTATATTTTTAATCCAGTCTTTTTACACTTTAGTCCCTGTAATTGCTATAAATTACATTTTTGTCCCTAGAATTATTTTTAAATTATACTTTAGCCTGTTATTTGTATAAATATTATTTTTTTAGCTCTAAAAATTTATAAAAACACCCCTAGACTTAATTTAATTATGTTTTAGTCCTTAAAATTTTTATAAATATTATGTTAGTCTTGAAAATTTATAGAAATACCCCTATACTTAATTTTAATTATATTTTGGCCCTGTCTTTTTACACTTAACCCCCTACACTTAATACTAATTATGTTTAAGTCCTAAATTTTGCAAAAACAACCTTATAATTTTTAGTAATTATTTTTCAATCCTAATAATTTACACTTTAGTACCTATAATTTTATAAAATTATAATTTGGTCCCTAAATATTCCTGTTTTTACCTTTTTGCCCTTAAAACCTGAAACTAGCATAACTTTTTACTCGTAACTCCAAATTAGGTGATTCTTTCTCTTTGCATACATTGCATCTACATATTGTTTTTCCTCTGTTGCATAATTGTGTATTGATTTTCTTTGTATGTTTTGCTTGTGTTGGTATTTCGTTTACGTAATGGCGAGCATACACAAGGACCTCAGTACAAGGACTTCCAGGAGCTGGAATTTGAAGGGTTAGAGCAGGACGAAGGCAAGTGTCCTTGATGCATCTTACACTTATTGAAATGTTACTATAGAATTGCATGCTTGTGTCAAATTGATTGGGAACCTATTATTAGGATTTTTCTAGTATTGTTTTTACCCTGTTCCTTATCGCCTTTTACCAATGGGTGAATTGTGGGTAGATAATGCTTAGATGGCTTATGGGATATGGGTTAATATTAATTTGATTAATAAACAATGTCATGTGAGGAATGTTGGGAAATCTTTTAGCAACATGGCTTAGGGATCTATGCAAGCCGGGTGGAATGGATGTGGTGCCGTGGGCACACGGTTGGTGGTGGTAGGCTTGTTGTAGATCCTAGGAACCTGTTCTTGGAGTGACAACCCAGGAAAACAGTGCTATCACAAGACCGACATGGGTAAGGCTTGGCCTAGTAATTAGGTGTTCTCCCAGTGTCGGTGCAGCATTTGGTGGAGTGGGGAATGGAAGTCGAGAGGACTGTCCTTGTATCCGAAAGGCTTAAGAGGGGGCTCCTGGGGTGATGAGCTGCTTGTTGAAGGGCTATCACTTATGGACGGGAGTGGAACCTTAGTGGCTAGCATGTACTGGGAGACCCTTTGGAAAAGCCTCGTAGTGAAACCCTGCAACACACCAAAGGAAGTGTGTAATGTGGGTCACGTCCACGGGCACAATGGGAATCACGACTTGTGGGTAAAGTGGTACAAACTCTGCAGAGTATCAAACTATCATGATAGTCGTGCTCACGGTCAAGAGCGGCCTGGAATCCTCACAAGATTAGTTGGGGTATGGGTTGGTATGGTTGGAAAGGCGGGATGGATTGGGACTTGGTTAGTATAGCACCATGTGGAATAATGGTTGGGATGACCCCACGTAGTAAAAAGGTTGCTTAGGTTAATTAAAAGCTCATGCAACCCATCTATAAAGCCTTTTCTTTACTATAGCCCCATGTCATCTTTTCCTCCACTTGCTGAGTACGACACGTACTCACCCTTGCTATACAACGTTGATGTTCAGCCCTAGTAGAGGATTGGAGCCACTATGAAGATGAAGGAAGCGAATACTAGTCGATGATCCACCAGTCGATGCCTGTGGAGTTTGGGACGTCTACGCTAGCTACTTTCCGCTGCTTGAATGTACTTTTCTTTTAGACCCATGGGTCCTTTTGTAATAAAGATACGATGTAATAATTAAAGGATATGGATGATTATTCTGTTTACCATTGATGATGTACCGTATGTGTGTGTAACTTGATCCTGGGCACACGTACGGCTGCACCCGTTTTGCTTCTTAAAATGGGTGTTACAGTATCTATGCTCAAGAATCAAGGCGTCCTGTTTTATCTTTCATCTTGAGTATAGGTACACCATACTATCAAGAGGGATATGAAAGAAATAAGTGTTGAAAGACCAGTGCTCAAATCATTTTCTAAGAGTCAAAAATTCCCTTTCAAATATCTTTCATCGGACAATGTCCGAGTCAATCGGACATTAGAGTCAAATTATAGAACCGTGCACACCCCACAAAATCTTTTGTAGTCGGACAATGTCCGACTCAGTCGGATAATCTAGTCGGACTACAGAACCTTACACACTCCATTTTGTTCAGTGTAGTCGGACAATGTCTGACTCAGTCGGACAATGCAGTCGGACTTCAGAACCATGCGCAAGTTTTTCATCAGGCCGAGCAGGACAATTTCTGACTCTATAGGACAATGTCTAACTCCAAAAAATCTGATCCCATCAGTCAATCCAGTCGGAATCTAGTACCGTGCGCATACACTGAGTTGGACAATATCCGACTATCCAATGACCGAAGCAATATGCAAGTCACCCGGACAATCTTTTCGGACTCCAGGGCCATGCACATCAATTCATCAGACAACGTCCAACTGTGGTTTCTCCAATGGCTCTTTTTCCAAGCCTTAGATATAAAAAGCCACCCCGACCCCCTTTGGTCGGTTGGCCACTTTCACATCCAAAATATACACTCCAAACACATCTGAGCACTCCACTTCTCCTCCCTTGGTTCCTACTCCAATCCTTGGTGGGTTTTAGAGAAGATTTACGGAGTTTTGATTGAGCAATACATTCCACTCAAGAGCACTTGGTTCATCCTCAACACCGGCATCCTTTGTGTTTGTTACTCTTGGGGATGCATCCCCTAGACGATTAGGCATCGCCCGGAAAGTCCCCAAGTTTGTGGTTGAGATGCAGGATGTTTGTATTGGCCCCTCCTTTGTGGAGATTCATAGTGAAGCATCAAGCTTGCCTTGGTGGCAACTTGAAGAGGTTAAGGGTTGAAAGAGACCCGATCCTTGGTGGATCCCTCAATAGAGACGTAGGCTTCTTGGTGGAGCTGAACTTCGGTGAAAAATCCTTGTGTCTCCTTGTCTCTCCTTTGTCTTTGATTAAATCCTGCTTGTGTGCCTTTCTTGTTTATTCATTTTTTAGCTAGTTGTGGTGCTTACTTTCCCAGATTTGCATGTGTAGGTTGCTTCCTAGTTAGTGCCCCTTTTGTTGTTGCTTTGTTGCATCCTTAGCTGCCTTCTCCTAGCTTGAATTGTGCATCTTTGACCATTTCAATGACCGATCTATTTTTTCTATGAGATCATCGGACATTGTCCTACTCTAGTCAGATATTTGAAGTAATCGGACAATATCCTACTATAGTTGCACAATCTAGTCGGACAAAGTTATCCTGTGCTATTAATTATTTGAATTAAGTGACTTTCAGGTATAATCGCCTATTCACCCCCCCCCCTCTAGGCGACTTTCAATTGGTATCAGAGCCGGTATCTTCTACAATGCTTAACCACTTGAAGATCAAAGATGTCAAAATTGGGAGATGAACCCTCCACCACCCTTCCATCCAACGAAGGTGTTAGTGGTTCTTGAGATGGCGGTAATGCAAGGGCTGGATATGATAGTAGTGCTCAACCAAAACTCTACAACAATGTCATGTTCAATTATGATGAGCTCAAAGAGGATTGCATTGGGCAAGGATCGGGTAGACTTCCTTACTTCGAAGGACAATTCTATGATCATTGGAAATGTAAGATGATGATGTACTTGGAATCCATGAGTCCACATGTTGCAAGCATAACCAAGAACGGTTTATTGTGGGACAATAGAGAAAATCCAGCTCACAAGGATCAAGTCAACATTAATTGCAATGTCGTGGCAGCTAGTGCAATTGTCTCTGCACTTAGCTCCACCGAGTATGACAAGGCTGCCGGAATAAAAAATGCCAACCAAGTATGGAGAAAGCTTGAGGTTATCTATGAGGGCATTTATTCCGTCAAAAATGCAAGACTTAAAGAATTGCAAAATGAATTCAACCTATTCATCATGGGTTCGGGAGAAGGCCTAAAAGAAACTCATGATAGGCTCATGAGAATTCAGAATCAACGAAGAGCACTAGGAGCTAGAATAACCGACTTGGATATCAACAAAAGACTTCTACAAGCATTGAGACCTTGGGATAGCAACATTTGCTCGAACATTAGAGACAAGGACAACTTCAAGACCCTCTCCACCAATGAAGTACTTGGGAAGCTCCTATCCCAAAAGCAACAAAACGATCAAGCTAACAAGATAAATGTCTTGATCAAACAAATTGAGGGAGCAAATGGTGACAAAAATGATGTGGCACTCAATGCCACACGAGAGAAGCAAGAGAAGAAGAAAACAAAAGTGGTTGATTCTAGTAGTGAAGATAGCGATGATGAGATGGCTTTGCTTGTGAGAAGATTCAAGTCATTTCTCAAAAAGGATGGCTAAAAGAAGAAAATCTTTGACAAGGGCAAAGCAAGAAGGTTAAAAAGAACTTGTTATGAGTGTGGTGATGAAGGACACTTTATTGCGGAATGTCCAAAGAAGAAGAACAAAGATGAAAGAAGGAAAAACAAGCACCACAAGAAAGACAAGAAGTACAAGAAGCATACAAAAGGTTAAGCTCACATTCGCCAAGAATGGAATTCCGATGGTTCATCCTCCTCGTCATGTTCCTCTTCCGAATCCGACTTGGATGAGGGAGGCATTGCTACACTTGCCATCGGCGTCACTCCCACCAACACTTCTCTATTTGGGAGCTTAAGTGATAATGATGATGACAACACTCATATGTGCTTCATGGCAAGAGGATCCAATGTATCGAAATCTACACATAAGCGCTCCTCATATGCTAGTAGTAGTGATGATGATGATGATGTTGCTAATGCTTCCCTTCCTAAAATGCTTCAATTTATGGATTTGCTTGAAAAACAAAAGTAATAAAATGATAGATAAGAGGAGCTTTTTGAAAAATAAGAAGACTTGCTTATTCTTGAGAAGAAAAGAAACCTTGAACTAGAGAAGCTCCTAGAACTTGAAAGAAAGAAAAATGAAGAACTAACCATGTCTCTCATTAAAATTGCAAATACTTGTGAGATTGTTAATAGCACTAAATATGAACTTCAAGAGAAGATTGAGGATTTGGAAAAGACTCATAAGTCTCTTGAAGAACAATATAGGTTTCTCTCAACCTTCACATCCTCTTCAAACAATAACTCTCATGCTTCCACTAGAAAAGGATGTGATAGATGTTATGATATTGATGTTGATGCTTGTGCTACTAATGTGAAATTGATTGATGATTTGAACAAGCAAGTCAGGGCTCTTGAAAGCAAAATACAACATGAGAAAAATGTTGTTGATAATGAAAAGGAAAAGTATGCAAGAGGTGCATACTCATACAAGAGGCACCCAAATGTCATGGATGGCATTGGATATGTGGAGGGTGCTAAGCAAGCCAAAAACAAGAATACTAACCAAACTTCTTTTGTTAATGACTTTGATGCTAATGCTCCTAATAACTCTTGTGCACCCTTTCATGACTTTGTTGCTTCATATGTGCTCATGAGAAACATGCATGGTCGTGTGTTCGCCAAATATGTTGCGCCACACAACAAGCGGCCAAAGACTTGTGTGTGGGTGCCCAAAGTGCTTGTGACTAATGTGAAAGGACCCAAGAAAATTTGAGTACCTAAAAACAAAGCTTAACTTGTTTTGTAGGATTATGTCTCCAGAGGGCCAAGTTGGGTGATTGATAGTGGATGCACCAATCATATGACCGGAGACAAAGAGATGATCAAGTCATTTGAGCCAAGTCATTACAACAATGAGCATATCACATTTGGTGACAATGGAACATGACAAGTACTAGGTTATGGTAAAGTTCCTCTCACTCCCTCGTATTCTCTTTCTAAGGTTATGCTCGTTGATCATGTTGACTTCAATCTATTGTCCATTTCACAATTTTGTAAAATGGGTTATGATTGCTTGTTCAATGATTGTGGTGTGACCGTCCATAAGAGGAGTGATGGCTTGGTTGCTTTTAAGGGTGTGCTTAAATGAAAGCTTTATGTTGTGGACTTCTCCACGGATGAAGCTGGACTTTGTACATGCTTATTAGCGAAGTCCAACATAGGGTGGTTCTGGCATAGAAGGTTTGCCCATGTTGGTATGAGGAATCTTCACAAACTCCAAAAGGGCGGCCACACATAGGACTAACTGATGTGTTCTTTGAGAAAGATAGAATTTGCAGTGCATGTCATGTGGGAAAGCAAGTTGGAGCTTCACACCCCCCATGAACATGATGACAACCACGAGACCATTGGAGATGTTGCACATGGACCTCTTTGGCCCCATCTCCTACATAAGTATTGGTGGTAACAAATATGGTCTTGTAATTGTTGATGATATTTCTCGCTTCATGTGGGTATTCTTTTTGCATGATAAAGGTCAAGTGAAGGACGTGCTCAAGACATTCATGAAAAGAGCACAACATAAATATGAAGTCAAGATCAAGAAAATAAGAAGTGACAATGGCACCGAATTCAAGAACACACACGTTGAGGAGCATCATGATGAAGAAGGGATCAAGCATGAATTTTTGGCACCCTACCCCCCTCAACATAATGGGGTGGTCGAAAGAAAGAACCGTACACGCATTGAGATGGCAAGAACAATGCTTGATGAAAACAAGATGTCCGACTATTTTTGGTCCGAAGCCGTCAACACCGCATGCCATGCCTCCAACCGGTTGTATCTCCATCGATTATTGAAGAAAACACCATATGAGCTACTAACCGGTAACAAGCCTAATATTTCCTACTTTCATGTTTTCAGGAGAAAATATTTGCTCCAAAAGTTGATGAAGGTTTCTTGCTTGGTTATGGGTCAAATGTTCACGCTTACTGTGTGTTCAACAAAACCACCAGTTGTGTTGAAATCTCACATGACGTGACATTTGATAAATCTAACAGCTCTCAAGAGAAGCAAGTTGTTAGTGATGATGTAGATAATGAATCTCCTAGAAATGCAATAAAAAGGATGGCCATTGGTGATGTGAGACAACAAGAAACATCAAGTGTTGAAGATCAATCCTCTTCCCCAAGACAAGACCAACATCATGAAAATGAAGAAACCAATCATGCAAGTGATCAAAATCAAGATGTTGGAGATCATGAACTTGCATCAAATGATGACTATCAAAAACATGATCATGAGGTTGATGAAGATGGTGGTCAAAGAAGTTCACATCCACCACACCCAAGAGTGCATCAAAATGTGCAACGTGATCACCCCGTTGAGCAAATTCTTGGAGATATTGATAAGGGGGTAATAACTGGATCTCGAGTTAGTAATTTTTGTGAACATTACTCTTTTATCTCTTTTTTGGAGCCATTTAGGGTAGAACAAGCACTTGAGGATTCAGATTGGGTGATGGCCATGCAAGAAGATTTGAACAACTTCACAGGAAATAAAGTATGGACTTTAGAGGAAAGACCATAGAACAAGAATGTTGTGGGCACCAAATGGGTGTTCCACAATAAACAAAATGAATATGGTGTGGTGACAAGAAACAAGGCAAGGCTCGTGGCAAAGGGATATTCACAAGTTGAAGGTTTGGAATTCGATAAAACCAATGCTCCCGTAGCAAGACTTGAATCTATTAGAATATTACTTGCTTTTGCTACTCAACATGATATATCTGGCCCATGTGGGGTGGAACGAAGCCCGACACACCGATCCGGATTCCCTGAATCCCGCAATCTTAGCACCGCAACTCCTGCCGAAAGCCCGACACACCGACCCGATTGTAGGTCCGTGACCTGAATCCGCAGTCTTAGCACCGCAACTCCGGCGCCCCCACTCAGGGAAAGGCCCAATCTCCCTAAAAGACTAGTCTGATAGGGGAAGGGTGACTCTCCCTTTTAAGGTGGCTTCCACCTCCCAAGCTAAGCAAGGTGGGATTATTCAGAGGCTCACACGGTCGCCGCTGTAGCGGGTAATAGTGGAGGATGTCCTCATCATTCTCCCCTTCTTAACAAGGGTCCAGCTCTGATACCAAATGATATATCTGGCCCAGGTGGGGTGGAACGAAGCCCGACACACCGATCCGGATTCCCTGAATCCCGCAATCTTAGCACCACAACTCCTGCCGAAAGCCCGACACACCGACCCGATTCTAGGTCCGCGACCTGAATCCATAGTCTTAGCACCGCAACTCCGGCGCCCCCACTCAGGGAAAGGCCCAATCTCCCTAAAAGACTAGTCTGATAGGGGAAGGGTGGCTCTCCCTTTTAAGGTGGCTTCCACCTCCCAAGCTAAGCAAGATGGGATTATTTAGAGGCTCACACGGTCGCCGTTGTAGCGGGTAATAGTGGAGGATGTCCTCATCATTCTCCCCTTCTTAACAAGGGTCCAGCTTTGATGGTAGCCACTACGCAAATCAATTTTAGTGAAAATTATAGCACCATATAACTCATCAAGCATGTCGTCTAGCCTAGGAATAGGATGACGATACCTAATAGTAATATTATTAATGGCTCTACAATCTACACACATACGCCAAGTACCATCTTTCTTCGGAACCAAAAGTACAGGAACAACACAAGGACTAAGTGATTGACGAACATACCCACGATCCAAAAGGTCTTGAACTTGTCGTTGTATCTCCTTAGTCTCCTCAGGGTTGGTCCTATAAGCACCACGGTTTGGCAAAGTAGCACCCGGAATCAAATCAATTTGATGCTCAATCCCTCTCAAAGGTGGCAATCCCGGGGGTATCTCAGCTGGAAAAACATCCTCATACTCCTGCAAAAGGTTAGTGATAGCAGGAGACACAGCACTAAAAGCAATATCATCAAGCGAAAACAAAGCTTCTTTGCATATCAAAGCATAGCAAATATCATGATTATCAGAAATTTCAGCAAGCTCAGATTTTGTTGCAAGACATGAATGACCTTGTAATTTAATTCCAGCACCCTTAGAACTTGAAAAATCATTAACATTACTAGGTGTAGAATTAGAATTAACAGGTTGTTGAATTTTAGGACCTTTATTTTTCAAACTAGCAGCTCTTTCTAAATCAGCTTGTACAATTTCAGCAGGGGTCATTGGTAAAAAAGTAATTTTAGTTCCTTTATGCATAAAAGTGTACTTATTACTTCTACCATGGTGTACATCATCATTATCAAATTCCTAAGGTCTACCCAATAAAAGTGAACATGGTTGCATGGGTACGACATCACAATCAACAGAATCCACATAAGAACCAATGAAAAATGGAACTCTACAAGTTTGTATTACCTTAGCTTTGCCAGAGTCGTTTAACCAATGAATGTAGTACGTATGTGGATGTGGACGTGTGGTCAAAGCAAGCTTGTTGACCACATCAGAACTCACCAAGTTATTGCAGCTCCCTCCATCAATGATGACACATGCACAGCGGTTCTTGATGACGAAGAAAATCTGGAACAAGTTGTGGCGCTGCGTCGTCTCGGGCTGATGAACTTGTGTGCTAAGGACACGTTGAACAATAATGTTCATGTATCCTGTGGTCTCTCCGCCTCCAAGGATGAGGTCACTGCCGGTGGCAGCGATGTCCTCCTCCTCATCCTCCACATCGGAGGTGCTCATGTAACCGCCATCGTCTGTCGCCACATATGCCCGCCTACTTGGACAATCTTTCTGCTCATGACCAAGTCCATGGCAGTGGTGGCACTGAATCCCTGTAGTGCGCCCTGTCGAAGCAATAGAGGAGGCACTACTAGCTGGTACCTGCACAGAAAGTTTACCTGAGCGCGTAGAAGGTGCAGGGGCTGATCTTGGAGCTGCAGAAACAACACTGGTTCCCTTGGTAGCTGCTGGTGGAGGCGGCCGGAAAGATGGCCTGGGCAGCCCCGAAGTCCCCGTCGAGCGTGGGGGGTAGGAGTTCCTTGACTTGCTGTACTCCTCAAAAGCCTGGAAAAGTCCCTGTGATTCTTTCTCTGCAAGCATAGCATACTGGAAACACTGGGTGAGGGTATAATATTCTTTATAATCAAGGATGTCCTGAATTTCTTTTCTTAAACCGGAATAAAAGCGACAAATCTGATCCTCTACTTTTTCAACTACAGCACAATGAATCAAACCCTTCTGAAGCTCACTAAAATACTCCTGAACAGTTTTATCTCCTTGGTCTAAACGTTGCAGTTTATTACGAATCTCTCTATAAAAAGAAGGGGGAACAAAACGATCACGCATTGCTACCTTAAGTTCTTCCCAAGGAGTAGGCAAATCAGTTTCAGCAGCTAGACCACTCCACCAAACAATAGCAAAGTCCTTAAACTCACTAGTAGCTTGTCTAACTCTATGTTGTTCAGGAACAAGGTGGGCATTAAATTTTTGTTCTACAGTCATCTCCCAATCAAGATAAACATCACCATCATACTGACCCGAAAATGAAGGAATTGAAAACTTAATTTTAGCATATGGGTCATCTGGCGCATAGTTACCGTGTGGACGACGATTGTAGTTATGGAAACCACCCATACCTTGAGTATTATGTTGCAAACGACGTCGTAATCGTGCGGTCCTTGTAGCTGACCTATCCAAGGTGCCATCAGCCTTATACACCGTGTCTTCATCATGGACATCTTCAACATCGTTGTTGTTATTATTGGTGTTCGTATTATTGGTTTTAGGAGCGGTCTCCAACGCAACAACCTGATCGGTTAACTTAAAGACCCGCTTCTCTAACCGCTCGATGCTTTCTCCAATGTGAAGCTTGCTAACCGCATCAGTATCGGCTCTGGTGATCGTCTATGCCAAATCACTCTGAGTAGCCTGCAAAGCCTTCTGGAGCTGCTCTTCGCTCACGCACTCAGCAAATTGTGAGGGTGAAGCCATCTCTCCGTCGTCACTTCCTGCCATCACAAACACCAAAACAGGAAACAAACAGTGAAGGTTATCCCTATAAAACAGCTAAGCAGTGGTGCCTCTCAACACAACAAAAGGAAACTCCTTACAAAGCTCTTACAAAGTTCTGAAAAGCAAAGCAAAGGATACTAGAGAGATGTGTTCCATGATTTCAAGGGTCACAAAATAACCTGTGTGCTGTCCAGAAGAAATATGTAGAGCTAGGAAGGCCAAATATATATATATGTGAGTGGCACACAAATCAAAAACAGATAGTAAAGCTGAACAAGTGCCCAAGTAACTTGTCCCTAGTTGCTGGTCTAAGTATGTCCTAGAACAGTAGTGATAGCAAAGTAGAAACAAGTAGACAAAGGCACAACAGGCGATAACAGGGGGCTAAGTGCAAAACAGCCAAATCCAGAAATTTCAGGGGGCTAGATGTAGCACTAGTAGAAATCCCAAATTTCTTTTTTTTTTTGATTTTATTTTTTTGATATTTTTTTCCAACTCACTAACAATGGAGGAGAATCCACAAAAAATTTCAGCTCAAACAGAGGTAGGATGTGGCCTACAGAAAATCTTGAAGTTGCAGAAAACATCGGGTTTAAACTTCCCGATTTTTTCTTTATCTTCCTGATTTTTTTTGAATTTTTTGAAGAGGGCACACAGGGCGTAGCCTAGTGCCCAACTTTGAGTCAAGAATCTCCTGTAAAAATTTCAGCCAAAATGGACAACCGAGCGAAAAGTTATGCCCGTTTTACCAAAGGGGGGTCGGAGTCGGTTAGGGGTCGAGTTTGGAATCGGGTAAGATTTTTTTTTGGCGGCGTGGATGCAGCGGAAAGTGGAAATTGTGGGAATTGGTCTGGGGTGTTGATGGTGTGTTCAGGGTGGGATTAGGGTGGGACTAGGCTAGTTGTGTTGATCAATCAACCCTAGCACAAAAAGCCAACAAAGCAGAGGATGGTGAAGGGGATGGCGGCTAGGGTTGCAAGGGAAACACTACTGACGACAAAAACATAAACTAAACCAGCGACTAAACAAGAACTAGGGCACAAACTCAACACTACGGACTCTGAAACTGAACTATGCAAAGGCTAAACATGTGGTTATGGGTGGAGGGAAAAAATTTTTTTTGGGCTTTTCTGTGGACGATAGGATCAACACAAAATGAGATTAACTAAGGGTAGTATGAACCTGACGGTGCACCTGAAGCTCTGATTACCACTTGATATGGACAAGGGTTCCCGATCTTCCGAAAGGTTCTGGATACGTTGATTTGGTCGGAGGCGACACACAAATCGATCCGGCTTCAGAACAACACGTTATAAACCCCGCAATCGCAGCACGACGTCTCCTCTGGTTATCAACCGTCCTAAAACAATTGACCTCGCCGAGAAGGCTAATCCCTGTCTGCGAATCAAGAACACAAGCAAGAACAAAGAAGAAAGCAACACAATTCCAGATGTATTATGAATCTCATGAAGTTGGGGTCTCACAAACCGTGATGACGGCGAAACTATTATAAACAGAATAATCTAAGCAAAACCCAAAACACTAATGGTGCGACAGCGGCTGTATATGAAGACCCTAGGGTAGTGCAAGACCCTCTGGATGCACCCCTACTTGGGCTCAACTAGATACAAAGCCCAAAGGCCAAAAACAGGCGACACAGCACTGAAACAGATTCTGGACTCTCTCTTGTTTTGACGATTTCCGATGACTCCGGACGAATTTTGATATGAGACTGGCGGCATTGGAAAGGTCTTCTTCTTATCTTTCGGTGCATATGTAGAACGTCCAAATCCGAGTCTGTATGCGTCTTGGGCATCCGTTTTAGTGCAGACTGGTCCTGAGCGCCAAAACAGACTCGAAGTCGGTTTTGGTTGGGCCTCCACCTTGGCTTCCACGTCCTTGCTGGTCCTCCACGTCTCCATGTCCTTCTCCCATCATCTCCTGGTCCTCTCCATGGTTCCTAATTACAATATAATCATTAGGTAGCAAACCATTCTCAAAAGTGACATATAATCATTAGGTAGCATGGAACTCATGTCCTTCATTTAGTTCTAGCATTTCTATTGTGCATTCTTTCCTAGTGGTGCTTTGCTTCTGGATTTATATAGGTTCC
This sequence comes from Eleusine coracana subsp. coracana, assembly GCA_032690845.1. Classification (NCBI taxonomy): domain Eukaryota; kingdom Viridiplantae; phylum Streptophyta; class Magnoliopsida; order Poales; family Poaceae; genus Eleusine; species Eleusine coracana. Next base: position 18,152,785 of record CM064434.1, on the reverse strand, counting down.
ATGCTCATCCTGTCTATACCTATGTGCGTGTAGTGACACTTGTCAGTAGCAGCAGCAGAGATGGCAGGATCAGGTCAGGACAAGGGCAAGTGCAAGATGACAGAGAAGACTAAGAGCAAGAAGAAACCAAGACTGAACCGGTCTTTAGAGGAAGATTGGTGAGGGACTGAGATGCTATCTTGCCAGGAAGGGCAAGGCTGGTATGTTTGTGCCACAACAGCACATGTTGTATGTCGATGATACTTACCATTTTGGTACCTCATAGATACGGAAACCAAGATAGACTCCTAATAGGATAAGAACAGTAGACCGACTAGAACTCCGCCATGCAACCCTGTCCCCCCGGATATATAAGGAGGGGCAGGGGTCCTCCTTAAAGGACAAGAGTTAGACAAGTCAACAAGACAAGTAGACAATCTGATGAGGACATCACTCCTAAGGATACATGCAATACTCCTCCAATTCTAGACTTGCAAGGTCCAATGACTAGAGCTCATGCACGACGACTATATTTAGAGATGAGCTCGTTCCTACGTTCTTTATTATATGTCACTTTGAGAATGGTTTGCTACCTAATGATTATATTGTAATTAGGAACCATGGAGAGGACCAGGAGATGATGGAAGAAGGACTTGGAGACGTGGAGGACCAGCAAGGACGTGGAAGCCAAGGTGGAGGCCCAACCAAAACCGACTTCGAGTCTGTTTCAGGGCTCAGGACCAGTCTGCACTAAAACAGATGCCCAGGACGCATGCGGACTCAGATTTGGAAGTTCTACATATGCACAGAAAGATAAGAAGAAAACTTTTCCAATGCCACCAGTCTTATATCAAAATTCATCCGGGGTCATCGGGAATCATCAAAACAAAAGAGGGTCCAGAATCTATTTCGGTGCTGCATCGCCTGTTTTTGGCCTTTGGGCTTTGTATCTAGTTGAGCCCAATTAGGGGCGTGTTTAGAGGGTCTTGCAAGAGACTAGGGTCTTCATATACAGCCACTGCCACACCATTAGGGTGGGGGTTTTGCTTAGATTATTCTGTTTATAACAATTTCACCGTCATCATGGTTTGTGGGACCCCCACTTCATGAGATCCATAATACATCTGCAATTGTGTTGCATTCTTCTTTGTTCTTGCTTGTGTTCTTGATTCACAGGCAGGGATTAGCCTTCTCAGCAAGGGCAATCATTTTAGGACGGTTGATAACCAAAGGAGACGTCGTGCTGTGATTGCGGGGTTTAGAACGTGTTGTTCTGAAGCCGGATCGATTTGTGTGTCGCCTCCGACCAAATCAACATATCCAGAACCTTTCGGAAGATCAGGAACCCTTGTCCATATCAAGTGGTAATCAGAGGTTCAGGTGCACCATCAGGTTTGCACTACCCTTAGTTAATTTCATTTTGTGTTCATCCTATTGTCCACAGAAAAGCCCAAAAATTTTCCCTCTGCCCATAACCACGTGTTTAGCCTCTGCATATTTCAATTTTAGAGTCCGTAGTGTTGAGTTTGTGCCCAAGTTCTTGTTTAGTCGCTGGTTTAGTTTGTGTTTTTGTCATTAGTAGTGTTTCCCTTGCAACCCTAGCCGCCATTCCCTTCAACATCCTCTGTTTTGTTGGCTTTTTGTGCTAGGGTTGATTGATCGACACACCTAGTCTAGTCCCACCCTAATCCCACCCTAAACACACCGTCAACACCCCAGACCAATCCCCACAAATTCCACTTTCCGCTGCCTCCACGCCGCCAAAAAAAAAATCCTACCCGATTCCAAACCCGACCCCAAACCCGACTTGGGTTTCTGCAAAACCGACTCCGACCCCCCTTCGGTGAAACGGGCATAAATTTTCGCTCGGTTGTCCGTTTTGGCTAGACGTTTTACAGGAGATTCTTGACTCAAAGATGGGCATACCCACACTGGGATACACCTTGTGTGCCCTCGTCAAAAAATTCAAAAAAAAATCGGGAAGATAAAGAAACAATTGATTTAAGTTTAAACCCGATGTTTTCTTCAACTTCAAGATTTTCTGTACGCCACATCCTACCTCTATTTGAGCTGAAATTTTCTATGGATTCTCCCCCATTGGTAGTGAGTTGGAGAAAAATATCAAAAAAATAAAATCAAAAAAAAGAAATTTGGGATTTCTACTAGTGCTACATCTAGCTCCCTGAAATTTCTGGATTTGACTATTTTGCACTTAGCCCCCCTGTTATCGCCTGTGTGTCTTTGTCTCCTTGTTTCTACTTTGCTATCACTACAGTTCTAGAACATATTTAGACCAGCGTGATGGGTTCAGCTTTACTATCTATTTTGATTTGTGTGCCACTCACATATATATATTTGTCCTTCCTAGCTCTACATATTTCTTCTGGACAGCACATAGGTTCTTTTGTGACCCTTGCAATCGTGGAACACACCTCCCTGGTATCCTTTGTTTTGCTTTTCAGAACTTTATAAGGATTTTCCTTTTGCTGTGTTGAGAGGCACCACTGCTTAGCTGCTTTGTAGGGATAACCTTCACTGTTTCTTTCCTGTTTTGGTATTTGTGATGGCAGGAAGTGATGATGGAGAGATGGCTTCATCCTCACAATTTGCTGAGTGCGTGAGCCAAGAGCAGCTCCAGAAGGCTTTGCAGGCTGCTCAGAGTGATTTGGCAGAGACAATCACCAGAGCCGTTACTGATGCGGTCAGCAAGCTTCACATTGGAGAAAGCATCGAGCGGTTGGAGAAGCGGGTCTCTAAGTTAACTGATCAGGTTGTCACGTTGGAGACTGCTCCCAAAACCAACAATACAAACACCAATAACAACAACAATGACGTTGCAGATGTCCATGATGAAGACATGGTATATAAGGCTGATGGCACCGTGGATAGGTCAGCTACAAGGACCGCACCATTACGACGTCGTTTGCAACATAATACTCAAGGTATGGGTGGTTTCCATAACTACAATCGTCGTCTACACGGTAACTATGCTCCAGATGACCCGTATGCTAAAATTAAGTTTTCAATTCTTTCATTTTCGGGTCAGTATGATGGTGATGTTTATCTTGATTGGGAGATGACTGTAGAACAAAAATTTAATGCCCACCTTGTTCCTGAACAACATAGAGTTAGACAAGCCACTAGTGAGTTTAAGGACTTTGCTATTGTTTGGTGGAGTGGTCTAGCTGCTGAAACTGATTTGCCTACTACTTGGGAAGAACTTAAGGTAGCAATGCATGATCGTTTAGAACAAGGAGATAGAACTATTCAGGAGTACTTTAGTGAGCTTCAGAAGGGTTTGATTCATTGTGCTGTAGTTGAAAATGTAGAGGATCAGATTTGTTGCTTTTATTCTGGTTTAAGAAAAGAAATTCAGGACATCCTTGATTATAAAGAATATTATACCCTCACCTAGTGTTTCCAGTATGCTATGCTTGCAGAGAAAGAATCACAGGGACTTTTCCAGGCTTTTGAGGAGTACGGCAAGTCAAGAACTCCTACCCCCCACGCTCGATGGGGACTTCGGGGCTGCCCAGGCCATCTTTCCGGCCACCCTCACCAGCAGCTATGAAGGGAACCGGTGTTGTTTCTGCAGCCCCAAGATCAGCCCCTGCACCTTCTATGCGCTCAGGTAAAACTTCTGTGTAGGTACCAGCTAGTAGTCCCTCCTCTATTGCTTCGACGGGGTGCACTACAAGGATTCAGTGCCACCGCTGCCATGGACTTGGTCATGTGCAGAAAGATTGTCCAAGTAGGCTGGCATATGTGGCGACAGACGATGGCGGTTATATGAGCACCTCCGATGTGGAGGATGAGGAGGAGGACGTCGTTGCCACCAGCAGTGACCTCATCCTTGGAGGCGGAGACACCATGGGATACATGAACATTATTGTTCAACGTGTCCTTAGCACACAAGTTCATCAGCCCGAGATGATGCAGTGCCACAACTTGTTCCAGATTTTCTTCGTCATCAAGAACCGCCGAGCACGTGTCATCATTGATGGAGGGAGCTGTAATAACTTGGTGAGTTCTGATGTGGTCAACAAGCTTGCTTTGACCACACGTCCACAACCACATCTGTACTACATTCAGTGGTTAAATGACTTTGGCAAAGTTAAGGTAATACAAACTTGCAGAGTTCCTTTTTCTATTGGTTCTTATGTGGATTCTGTTGATTGTGATGTCGTACCCATGCAAGCATGTTTACTTTTATTGGGTAGACCTTGGGAATTTGATAATGATGTTATACACCATGGTAGAAGTAATAAGTACACTTTTATGCATAAAGGAACTAAAATTACTTTGTTACCAATGACCCCTGCTGAAATTGTACAAGCTGATTTAGAAAGAGCTGCTAGTTTGAAAAATAAAGGTTCTGAAATTCATCAACCTGTTAATTCTAATTCTACACCTAGTAATGTTAATGATTCTTCAAGTTCTAACGATGCTGGAATTAAATTACAAGTTTGTTCATGTCTTGCAACAAAAGCTGAGCTTGCTGAAATTTCTAATAATGATGATATTTGCTATGCTTTGATATGCAAAGAAGCTTTGTTTTCGCTTGATGATATTGCTTCTAGTGCTTTGCCTCCTGCTGTCACTAACCTTTTACAGGAGTATGCGGATGTTTTTCCAGCTGAGATACCCCCGGGATTGCCATCTTTGAGAGGGATTGAGCATCAAATTGATTTGATTCTGGGTGCTACTTTGCCAAACCGTGCTGCTTATAGGACCAACCCTGAGGAGACTAAGGAGGTACAACGACAAGTTCAAGACCTTTTGGATCGTGGGTATTTTCGTCAATCACTTAGTCCTTGTGCTGTTCCTGTACTTTTGGTTCCTAAGAAAGATGGTACTTGGCATATGTGTGTAGATTGTAGAGCCATTAATAATATTACTATTAGGTATCGTCATCCTATTCCTAGGCTAGACGACATGCTTGATGAGTTATGTGGTGCTATAATTTTCACTAAAATTGATTTGCGTAGTGGCTACCATCAAATTAGAATGAAACTTGGAGACGAATGGAAAACAGCTTTCAAAACCAAATTTGGATTATATGAGTGGTTAGTAATGCCTTTTGGTTTAACTAATGCACCTAGTACTTTCATGCGCTTGATGAATGAGGTTTTAAGAGCTTTCATTGGCAAATTTGTGGTAGTTTACTTTGATGATATCTTGATTTATAGCAAATCCATAGATGAACATATGAATCATTTGCGTGCTGTTTTTGATGCTTTAGAGATGCACGTTTATTTGGTAACCTTGAGAAGTGCACCTTTTGCATGGATCGGGTCTCTTTTCTTGGCTATGTTGTGACTCCACAGGGAATTGAGGTGGACGAGGCAAAGATTGAAGCCATAAAGAGCTGGCCTGTACCAAAAACTATCACACAGGTGAGGAGTTTTCGTGGTCTTGTAGGTTTCTACCGCCGCTTTGTCAAAGATTTCAGCACCATTGCCGCACCTTTGCATGAGTTGACAAAGAAGGGCATTGATTTCCATTGGGGTAAGGTACATCATGAGTCTTTTGATGCTTTGAAGGATAAACTTACACATGCACCATTGCTGCAATTACCTAATTTTGATAAGATTTTTGAGCTTGAATGTGATGCTAGTGGTATAGGCATTGGTGGTGTTTTGATGCAAGATAGTAAACCTATCGCATACTTTAGTGAGAAAATTACTGGGCCTGTTTTGAATTACTCCACGTATGATAAGGATTTGTATGCACTTGTACGTTGTTTAGAGACGTGGCGTCATTATTTGTTGCCCAAAGAATTTGTTATTCATTCTGATCATCAATCACTTAAGTATATTCGTTCTTAATGTAATTTGAACCGTAGACATCAAAACACATTTCCCAGCTCCTGCAACATCACCAATATCTCCACCAACTCCGGTTAGTCATAACCATGATATGCAAACCCATGCAATCCCTGGATTCCCGTATTTCAACTCAAACACCAAAACCACTCAAGTCAATTACTCATCACAAATATAGCAAACCATGGCACATATCCACATGATTTTTCAATCTCCCCCTTGATGAGTACATTGACAACACCAAATACACAAAGATTAGAGATTGAAATGCGAAGCCGAATAAGTACATCCAAATGGCCAAACCCAAAGAAAAAGTGAAAGCAAGCCATCTAGCAAGTAGGGATCACAAAACCAAGAGTTGGCAAAGAAAGCGACTTGAGACGTAAAGAATGTGAAAAGTGCAAGAAACCGCTCAAGATCATGATATGCTCCCCCTCAAGTTGTGGTAGGTCTCATGTAGTGCAAAAACGGATCATATGAGTTTCTTAGCATTATTTGTGCATGACCCCAAAATTTTCTCCCCCTTTGGCAATGAACTCAGCAAAGAGGCAAAAGAACAAGCAAACATGCAATGCATGAAAATGCAAACCTAAGGAGTTTCAACAATTATGCAAACAAGCATTTAACTTTGCTAACCATAACCATTGATGAGAACATGACACCTATGGATACACACAACACTCCTCCAACTAAGATGAAAGTTCACGTGCATCACCTGAATTTACAGGTGAGCTCATTTCTAATGTTTTGTTTATGACGTTTTGAGAATAGATTGCTACCTAATGATTTAATTGTTGTTAGGAACCATGGAGATGATGATGATATAGCTGGGGAGGTGATTGGAGGCGTGATGGGCCAGCAAGGATGTCCAAGCCAAGGTGGAGGCCAAATCCAAAACCGACTTCGAGTCTGTTTCGGGGCCCAGGACTAGTCTGCACTAAAACGGACACCCAGGACGCATACGGACTCGGATTTGGACGTTCTACATATGCCTAGAAAGATAACGAAAATATCTTTCCAACCCAACCGGTCCCATGTGAAAATCCATCGCGAGCCATCAGCAATCCACAAAACAAATCGACGTCCAGAATCTGTCCTGGTGCTGTGACACCGTAATCGGTCTTTGGGCCATGTGACGAGTTGAGCCCACTTAGGGCTGCGACCAGGGGGTGGTGCACGACCCTAGGGTCCTCATATACAGCCGCCGCCTCTTCATTAGGGTTTGGGTTTTGCTTAGATTATTCTGTTCATAACAGTTTCGCCATCATCACGGTTTGTGAGACCCCAACTTCGTGAGATTCATAATACATCTGCAATTGTGTTGCCTTCTTCTTTGTTCTTGCTTGTGTTCTTGATTCGCAGGCAGGGATTAGCCTTCTCGGCGAGGTCAATTGTTTTAGGACGGTTGATAACCAGAGGAGATGTCGTGCTACGATTGCGGGGTTTAGAATGTGCTGTTCTGAAGCTGGATCCATTTGTGTGTCGCCTCCGACCAAATCATCGTATCCAGAACCTTTCGGAAGATCGGGAACCCTTGTCCACATCAAGTGGTAATCAGAGCTTCAGGTACACTGTTAGGTTCGCACTAATCCCTGTTATTTTGTTCAGTCCTAAACTCTAGAAAACTACCCTACAAAAATATTTGTTCGTCGTGTTTCCGGTGTCCTATATCCCCCTTGTGCTATGCAATTTTCAGTTTAGTTTGCTTCTCTGAATTTTAGTCCCTACAAGGTCATTGTATTGCTGGTCTAGTGCTTGTTCTATGGTCTTGTTTGAGTGGTGCATGTCCTTGTTCGTAGAGAATCAAGAGAAAAAAAATTCAGTTTGTTGCACACATTGAGAGTTTTGGATAATATATTATCTATCTCTGTTTCTATCATATTCAGATTATAATTTTGCTTATGCTAGAATATATTTTCGTTTTCTTTCTAGTACTAATACCTTGCTGCAGTTCTGATTCACAAGAAAAGAAAAGAAAAAGGCAAAAGTGCACAAGAGGAAAAGCCGCACAAAAAAGAGGAAGTAGAAAAAGGAAAAGATAAAAATTCAGAATTGCTTGCAGCCTTTGTGTCCTTTGTTGAGTCATTTGCTTGCTTGCTTGAACTAGGTCCGAGACAAGTTTAGGCCAGTTATATAGACTAGCTTGGGACTACTATTTAGTGTTGCAACCCCTGAATTGAAATTTTGCTAATCCTTGCTATCACATATTGCCTATCCAAGCTCCACTTATATCCTTCTGAGCACGCACAAATTTTTGACCCTCGCAATCGTCGGATCACACTCTCCAAGGTATCCTTCGCTTGCTGTAATTAAGAACTTTATAAGAGCTTAGTAAGATGTTTCAATTTGCTTGTTGAGAGCTTCCACTGTGATGAGATAGTAGTGATAGGAAAATATACTCTTGTGTGTTTTCTTGTTTGCTACTAACAATGACAGGTTACAATACCCATGGTAATGAGTTGATGACACCTCATGATGATAAGAGTTTTGTAGCACAGCAAGTGCTCAGTTCTCAAATGGAGAAGGTAGAGAAAAATCAATTGAACAATTTATTCCAGACTCACATTGTTGTCAAGGATCGACGTTGTCGTGTTATCATTGATGGAGAGAGTAGCCGTAACAATGCAAGTTTGGAATTAGTTGAGAAGCTTGGATTGACAACACCACCACACCCATGTCCATACTACATCCAATGGGTAAATTCTTTTGGTAAGATAAAGTTAGATAAAATTGCACGTATTGAATTTTTTATTGGTTCTTATAAGGATAGTGCAGAATTTGATATAGTACCTATGCAAGCATGTCATTTGTTATTGAGTAAATCTTGGATTATTACAAATAATGCTTCACACAATACCATTACAAATAGCTACTCATTTAAATACAATGGTAGAAGAGTTACTCTTAAACCTATGACAACTGCTAAAATCTTAGAAGAGTATCAACAAAGGTTTGAGAGGAGAAAGAATGAACCATATAGGAAAGAGTGGATTGTTTCAAATGTTGCGACACTTACATCAAAATCTGAATTACTAGAGGATGAACATATTTGCTTGCCTATTGTTGCAACTAGTACATTTCAGGTTCTACACAAAGAAGAGGGTAGTGAGAAAGATGAAGAACATGTTCATGCTTCAGGTAAGAGGTTTCTTGATGTAATGAATTGTTCCAACAATCTTGCTGTATTGGAACCTTGTTTGGATTTGCCTTTGCCACAAGTTGATTTATCTACTGATCCTTGTGATAAAGAGAAGTTGTGTGCCACTGCTTCACTTATACCTTTGCCACAACAAATGAATAAGCTCGATGTTTTTGCTTATGATTCATCCATTAGAGCTGAAATTAAGCATTTGATTTTAGTTAAATGTGAAAAGGATGAGCAGAAATTGTTGTCTTCTCTAAATACTTTGGGTTATATTGATTTTGATATTCCTTGTGATATAAATACCATGGAGAAGCAAATCTTTTGTCAAACTAAATTGCCTTTATTGGCAAGAAACAATTTTCATGCTATTGGCTATTATGATCATAGAGGTTCGTTTATGGTGCACAGAGTTTATATTTGTTCAAAATTGAAACCTCGTGTTATAAAATTAAATGATCAACTTGAAAACTATAGTAACAATTATCATGTCATGTCAAGTTTTTCTAGTGTTTGTAAGATCACACATTTTCTAAATTATCATAAGAGCGAGGATGATGTTACTGCTGCCCATTTTTTCAAAGAGGTTGTTCATTGGTACGACATATCTTCTATTATAGTTTCACATTCTGACGATAATTTTTATAACACATATAAACATGAGGTGCATCCCAAGTTTGGGAATAGTTCTATATTTCATATTTTAGATTTGAGACAACTATTGGGAGAAAGAGATGAGATCGAGTCGAGGACGACTCTAATTCAAAAGTGGGAGAATGATGAGAACATGACACCTATGGATACACACAACACTCCTCCAACTAAGATGAAAGTTCACGTGCATCACCTAAATTTACAGGTGAGCTCGTTTCTAATATTTTGTTTATGTGATTTTGAGAATAGATTGCTACCTAATGATTTAATTGTTGTTACAAAGCATGGAGATGATGACGATATAGATGGGGAGGTGATTGGAGGCGTGATGGGCCAGCAAGGATGTCCAAGCCAAGGTGGAGGCCCAATCCAAAACCGACTTCGAGTCTGTTTTGGGGCCCAGGACTAGTCTGCACTAAAACGGATGCCCAAGACGCATACGGACTCGGATTTGGAAGTTCTACATATGCCTAGAAAGATAACGAAAAGATCTTTCCAACCCAACCGGTCCCATATGAAAATCCGTCGCAAGCCGTCGGCAATCGTCAAAACAAATCAACGTCCAGAATCTGTCCTGGTGCTGCGACACCGTAATCGGTCTTTGGGCCATGGAACGAGTTGAGCCCACTTAGGGCTGCGACCAGGGGGTGGTGCACGACCCTAGGGTCCTCATATACAGCTGCCGCCTCTTCAATAGGTTTTGGGTTTTGCTTACATTATTCTGTTCATAACAGTTTCGCCGTCATCATGGTTTGTGAGACCCCAACTTAGTGAGATTCATAATACATCTGCAATTGTGTTGTCTTCTTCTTTGTTCTTGCTTGTGTTCTTGATTCGCAGGCAGGGATTAGCCTTCTCGGTGAGGTCAATCATTTTAGGACGGTTGATAACCAGAGGAGACATCGTGCTACGATTGCAGGGTTTAGAACGTGCTGTTCTGAAGCCGGATCGATTTGTGTGTCGCCTCTGACCAAGTCAATGTATCTAGAACCTTTCAGAAGATCGGGAACCACGATTTATGTGTCGCCTCCGACCAAATCAACATATCCAGAACCTTTTGGAAGATTGAGAACCCTTGTTCACATCAACCATAGTGCCATGAAGTGTAAAGGCAATAGCTCCCAATCATGTAAAGATCAAAAATAGATAGCAAGGCATAAACACCATGAGCTATACAGGCTAAGCAGAAAGATTGACTAGCTTAGATAGAATCACATTTTGCTTATCATGAGAAAATCTGCCACCACATATGTAAGTACTCTCATCCAAGGCAAAACAAGCACCAAGTGAATCATAAGAATCTAGCCAGTTTCAATCTCCACAAGGGCAACAAGCACTCGTAGAAAATGAGCTCTACAAACGCTCACATATGCAACAGAGACTCAGTTTGATCAAGTGATTATTGTTTATCCTCATGTGTCCTCTTATCCATACGGAGGGTCGCATGACTGGGTACGGCAAAAGGAATGTTTGGATTTAGCATTATTGAGTAATTCTTGATCAAAGCACTTAGCAGATTCTTCAGGATTATGCACAAGGAAAAAGAGCATGCCTTTGCGGCAAAAGGAACACATATTCTCACAATGTTACATCATGAGCTAAACATTTGCAAAGCCTACCATTTCGCAAACATAAGGTGCCAAAGTCAAGACATCCTCTAGACTAGCCTCAATGCAAGCTTCAACAAGGATAAAAGTAATTATACACATGGTGAGCAAGTTTTAGCAAGATTAGATCATAAGGTTCACAAGAAGCTCAGTTTACCTTTAGGATTAGCATGTCGCTCACATGAGTTTATAACAGGCCATCTAGAAAATCTAAGCATGAGAGATTACCATCACATCCACACAACTCAGCTCAAGCTCAACCATAGCAAAGAGAAATGCAAGAAAGCATAAGAATCAAAGCTTATCTACCAATGCATATATTATATATGAGATGCAATGCGAAATGGTAAGATACATATATACAAGAGAAAACCAACTCCCCCTCACATGATGCCATGGGGATGATAAACACCAAGTTCCCCCCGAAGAAAAGCATGTCTCGAAGCATCTAGGGGCTTGGTGAGGATATCAGCTAGTTGGTTTTTGGTATCAATGTATTTGAGCTCAACATCCCCCTTCTCAACATTGTCTCTCAGGAAGTGGAATCGCACATTGATGTGTTTGACCTTACCATGTTGGACTGGGTTTTTGGCTATGCATATGGCACTGGAGTTATCACACATGAGTGGAACACCCTTAAAAGTCAACCCATAGTCTCTCATGGTAGATACAGTCCATAGGATTTGCGAGCAGCAGCTAGCAGCAGCTACATACTCAGCCTCTATGGTGTGCTGGGCAACACTCTATTGCTTACGAGAAGACCAACAGATCAAAGAAGTACCCAAGAAATGGCAAGTACCAGAAGTGCTCTTCCTATCAATTCTACACCCAACAAAGTCCACATTCGAATACCCAATGAGATCAAGAGATGAAGATGCAAAGTACCAAAGACCGAACTCAAGGGTGTATTTGAGATACCTGAAGATGCGCTTGACAGCCTTGCGATGAGTCACCCTTGGGGAAGCTTGAAAGCGAGCACAAAGACACACCACAAAGTGTATGTCGGGTCTTGTCGCTGTCAGGTACAAGAGGGGGCCAATCATGCTCCTGTACTCCCTTTGATCCACCGCTTCACAATCTTCATCAGGGTCAAGAGCCGTTGTAGTGGACATTGGTGTAGACAACGGCTTCACATTGACCATGTCGAACTTCTTCAGGAGATCCTTCATGTACTTGGCTTGATGTATGAAAGTGCCTTGCTTGCACTGCTTGATTTGAAGCCCAAGAAAGAAGGTGAGCTCTCCCATCATCGACATCTGAAATTCACTTTCCATAGCTTCCTGAAACCTGGACACAAGAGCATGAGAGGAACCATTAGAAATTCATTGCCATGCTTTAGAGTGAACAAGGTTTTATCAACACACCCCATGACATACCCACGCTCTAGCAAGAAGGTCTTAAGCCTAGCATACCATGCCCTAGGTGCTTGCTTTAGCCCGTACAAAGCCTTCTGAAGTTTGTACACACGGTTTGGGTATTTATGGTGCTCAAAGCCAGGGGGTCGCCTCACATACACTTCTTCCTCTATGAAACAATTTAGTAAAGCACTCTTGACATCCATTTGATAGAGTCTAATGCCCTTGGAGGCAGCAAATGCAAGCAAGATCCTAATGGCTTCTATGCGAGCAACAGGAGCAAAGGTTTCACCATAATCTAAGACCTCCACTTGGCTAAAACCTTGAGCAACTAGCCAAGCCTTGTTTCTCACAACATCACCATCCTACCCATGTTTGGTTTTGAACACCCACTTGGTTCCTATGACATTAACATTTTTGGGAGGCTCTACAAGGGTCCAGACTTTGTTTCTCATAAAGTTTTCCAATTCCTCATGCATGGCATTAACCCAATTTTCATCAGATAGTGCGTGTCCAACATCCCGAGGTTCAAAGGTTGCAACAAACACAGAATTGGTAAAGCAAGCAAGATGTGCAGACCTTGACCTTGTTGTCCTCTCATAGAGATTACCGATCATCTGTTGAGGTGGGTGTCGACACTGAATGTTGTGAGGAGCCTCTCTCTCAGAGTGTACCTCCCCCTAAACCATAGCTGGAGCTCGCTCGATAGCTACTGAATTCGATGTAGAAGCTTCTGGACCCTCTGCTGGAGTAGTGGTAGCAGCAGGAACAAGCTCAGATGAGAGATGAAGTGAATCATCATCATCATCATCAAAGCCCTGTAGGTCCTCTTCTACAAAGATGCTCTCCTTCATCTCCTTGTCACCTGCAGACTCAATTACATTCCTTGCATAAGAGTTTGTTTCATCAAAAGTTACATTACAGGATTCTACAATGGTGTTAGTCTCCAAATTCAAAACTCTGTAGGGATGACCATGAAGAGAGAAACCAAGAAAGATTCCATCAGAAGACCTTGACTCAAACTTATCAAGATTACCACGCTTGAGAATAAAGCACTTGCAACCAAAGGCATGCAAATGAGAAACCGATGCCTTTCTCCCAAAACGCAGCTCATAAGAAGTCACATTAAGAATTGAGCGCAAGAAAATCCGATTGGAAACATAGCAAGCACTGCTAATGGCGTCAGCCCAGAACCGCCTCGGAGTCCTATGCTCATCGAGCATCGTCCAGGCCATCTCCACTATGGTTCTGTTCTTTCTTTCAACCACACCATTCTGCTAGGGAACACGAGGTGCTGAAAACTGATGCTCAATACCATGCTCAAGATAGAAAGCATCAAAGGAGGAGTTCTTGAACTCGGTGCCATTATCACTGCGAATTGCTCGTAGTGCACCAGGGAGTTCCTTGAACAACCTTAAAGCTAGGCTCCAAAAGTGATGAAACACTTCATCCTTTCTCTCAAGAAAGTAGACCCAAGAGTAGCGAGAATAGTTGTCAACAATCACAAGAACATACCACTTCGCACCCGCCGATCGAACCCGAGAAGGACCAATAGTGTCCATATGAAGGAACTCTCCAGGGCATTTAGTCATTACCAAATTAATTGGTGGATGAGAAGCGGCAATCATTTTCCCATGACGACAAGGAGCACAAACAAAATCCTTATCAAATTTGAGCTTAGGCAATCCTCGGATCAAACCTAGGCCACTCAAGCGACACAGCATGTCAAAGCTCATCTGACCTAGTCTCCTATGCCATTTCCAGAGCTCAAAAGAAGATTGAGCAAACAAGCACTTGTGAGAACCAGGAGAACCAGCAAAATCAGCCTGAAAAACATTGCCAATGCGAGAAATCCCACAAACCAAGGAACCACTCGAATCAAGAACACAAGAAGCATTTGACTTAAAGCGCACTTCCAAACCAACATCAAGAAGCTAAGAGACAGAGAGGATATTGTACTTGAGAAATTTAACCAAACTAACATCATTGAGAGTGAAGTTCTCATTTACCTTTACCGCGCCCTTCCCTTCACTCTTCCTCTCTTGTCATCTCCAAAGGTCACATACTCCCGATGCTTCAAGGGAGTGAGGCGGGAGAACCACTTTGCATTTCTGGTCATGTGGCACGAACACCTAGAATCCATCAACCACTTGTTCTCCAAGCCTCCACCTACTGCCTACAAAGAATGAGAAGGAAAAGTCGATGGCTCAATGCTGGGGTTAGTCAAAAGAGATTTGGGAATCCAACACTTAACTATACGGCCGGTAGTAGTCATCACAGTTCTTTGCACTTTATCATTTGAACGCATAGGACGAGAACCATGATGGGGAAAACGTGGCCTGTCAAAGCATCTCGACTCAAACCTTGGGTTGTGAGGATAGAAATTATTTGTGTGAAAGCCAAATCCACGCGAGTGACGCTCACCACGATGGGGAAAACGTGGGGTGCCAAAGCGCTGTTGCGCAAAGCCTCTGTCTCGTGAATCAAAGCCATATAGGGGATGACCCTGTCCACGATAGGCACAAGAAAAAGAGTGAGGCTGAAAGTCAACAAAATCATCATAAAAAGCATCCGTAGTCAACTCAGCTTGCTTCCTCTCAATTCTCTTACACCTAAAATAGAATTCATCCAAGTGGCCCTTGCGACCACAAAACATGCAAATGTAGACACCCTTAGGATTAGGATTGGCTTGCATTGCAGGTTTGGGTTTTGGCTTCTCTGTTTGCTTTGGGTTGAAGGAGGGTTTTGGATTGGGTGGATAGTATGTGTCAGTGGGTTTAATGGTGTTTTCCTCATCCTTGTAGCTGGAGCTAGGTATAAACTTACCCACATTCTCACTCTCCTTGTCATACCTCTAAAATCCTAAACCCAAGTTATAGGTTGATTTAGAAGCACTCTCCTTCACTCTTGCGAAATCACTCTCAATCTTCTCTTCACTCACTAGGGTTCTCTGGAGCCTAGACACAAGATAATCATTTTCCTGAACTAGGGCTTTGTTTTCCTCCCTAGGATTACAAGCTTGTCCTTAAGAGAGAGACACACCTCACAAGGTGGTGGAAGGACCTTAGAGCGAGTCTCATAAAGCAACTTGGACTCGAGCTCTTTGACTTTGAGGGACTGAGCGTCCAACTCATCTGTGAGTTTGGGGCACTTCTGACATGCACCCAAAAGAGTTGGTCTAGCTTTGAACTCATCAATGTCCTTGAGGGCACTCTCAAGCTGACTGGCAACTTGAGCATGCACACTCTCCATCTGTGCAAGATCACTCATCACAACTTGACAAGACTCATACTCAACAACAATTTCCTCATGAGCAAGCTTGGACCTAAGCGAAGCAATTTCAAAATCAGCACTCTCCAACTTAGACTTAAGCTCTCTACTCTCACGAACAGCACTGTGAAGCTTATCATCTTACATGAGCAGAACTTCGCGCAAATGATCAAGTTCAGAAGAGAGCTGATCGAGAGTGGGAGGTACCTCGCTTGTGTCGGAGTCAGATCCAGAGTCGGTGTCGTGGTCGTTCTTTGCCATGAAGCAAAGTCCGGTGAAGTCATCCTTTCTCTTGACTAGTGGCTTTTCAACCTCCTCCTCCGAGCTTGTAAAGCCTTTGATTGATATGAGGTCAACATCGCTCAAGGCGGCAACGCAGGCGTATGCAATGGCCTTGGCGAACTTCTTGGAGTTCTGGCCTTTCTTGTAGAAGCAGTTCTTCTTCTGCTTGAAGTCTTCAGTGTTGTTGTCGCGGTACCCGACCTTCTTCTTCTTCTTGGGACAATCAGCTATGAAGTGTCCCAGGTCACCGCACTCGAAGCAGGTTCTTTAACCACCTCCTCTTCTCTCCTTCCGGTTGTTGTAGAACTACCTGAACTTCCTTGTGAGCAAGGACAGCTCCTCGTCAGGAATGCACTCCATCTGTTCATCCGAAGCTGCAACAAGAGAAGACAAAGCAAACTCCAAGGAAGACTTGTCAAGTGAGGGGTTAGTTCCATAAGAAGCATCACTTTGACTAACCTTCTGAGAGCTAGAAAGCAAAGCCATGCTAGAAGCAGGAATAGCAAGATTAGGACGAGATTTCCTAGACAGTTCATGAGATTTCAGCTTGCTATACAGTTGCTCACAGTTCAAGGTGTTGAAGTCAGCAGTTTCTTCTAGAGCAGCAATTTTAACGCCCCAAACATTTTCATCAATTGAGTACAGCAGTTGCTTAGCTCTATCATTGTCATTGTACACGAGGGTACCACAAGCCCGCAAGTTGTACACAATTGCCTAAAACCTATGAAAAGTGTCATCTAGTGACTCGCCCGATTTCTGTGCAAAGGTTTGGTACTGTCTATTATAAGAATCCTTACGCATAGACTTGACCTAGTTTGTACCCTCATGCTAAGTGCAGAGCTTAACCCAAATCGCATGAGTAGTGTCAAGGTGTGCAACCCTACCATGTTCACTCCTACCAAGTGCAGAGAGTAGAATATTGACAGCTTTGGAGTTGTTCTCAAACCTGACTAACTCACCTGCAGAAGCAGTGTTCAGGTCTTGTGGTATAGCATACTCTTGATCAACAACCTCCCAAATTGCACATCTTTGACTCAGCAGATACGCCTTGGTCCGTGACTTCCAGTAGGGGCAGTCCTCTCCATCGAACATCCACAGCTTGACAGCAAGCTTCTCCGTGTCGCATTTGGATCACAAAGCCAGTGAAGGTCAACTAGTGATCAAATCGGCTCTGATACCAATTGAAGGACCGAGAAGGTGACCAGAGGGGGGGGGGGGGGTGAATGGGAGCCAATTAAAATCCTCCAAGAGAACTTGGCCTATGTTTCAACTACAACCCAAGCCAACCTCTAACCGAGTCATGAAGATTACACACACTAACTTGTAATGTGTTAACCCTAGGAATGACTCAAACCAAAAGGACACATAGCGGAAGCACAAAAGAAATAAAAACCGAAACAAGGAAGGTTCAAAAAGTCACAGAGCAGATCCTAACGGAAGTTCCATGGTACCCGACAGAAGTTCCATGTTGCCCGACGGAAGTTCCGTCAATTATGGAAGTTCCGGGCGACGGGAACACTGTCACTCACAGAAGTTCCGTGGTTCTTGACGGAAGTTCCGTCACGGTCACGGAAGTTTTGTCATGGTCAAAACAGCAGCTTCGTTCGGGAAAGAAAATTACCAAATCGAAGGTGCTAGAGCTATTGATTCGGTCAAGGATCCATAGAGGATTGTTCTAGCTCATCCTAGCAACAAGTTTCTCAAGAAATCTGAACCAAAAACTCATCCAAAAGTGAGATCAAAAATCACCACGAAAATAGCTCCGAAAATAAGAAAAAGGGAATTTCGGGATTCAAGTGAAGAGGGAAATCTTGAGCACGAAAATACTTCTCATATCATAGAAAGGTGCTTACAAGATCCATAGGTACAAGGCTAGAATCCACCCTCTTACTCCTACTATTTGGAAGAGCAAGAGATGTCTCTCACACACCCTTTCCTCTACTCTAAAACATGAAGTCCTCTCCTAGCACTTTGAATAGAGTCCTAATACAAGGCTAATGGGAAGAGAGGCACCTCTCCCACTAGCGACACCTCTCGTTATACAGGCCTAGGGTCTATTGTCCACATGACCACTCTACCCTTGACCTACATAACACACCCACCTACCACCGGGGGTATAACCGTCCATCTTTTTTCTTATCACCCGAATGCCATCGGACGCTTCACGTCTTTGCTTCATCTTGAAGCAAGCTCCGTGATGGTGCCACATGCACCACCAACCACCGCCACCAGTTTTGAGGCCCAAACCGGGAAACCGCCTTGCACGCTTCTCAAAGCGTGACTTCTCGATGTTGACATGTGTCACCTTGTCCCGCGATCCTGACCACCGGCAAGTCTCTCCCAATCCCTGTCCATCGGGCCCCCTTGTCACTTGTACCTGCATCCCATTCGCCTTGACTTGGTCAACATGCCGTCTTCATCACCACCACGGTTTTGAGGCTCAACCGCGAAACCGTCCGTGCTTCTTACCTCTCCACGTGTACGGTGTGGATCACCCTTGACTTCACCCGGCATCCCGATCGTCTGGCCCCAAGTCCCCTACTTGTGCCCGATCCTCTCGCCGTTGACCGCCAAGTCGACTCCAGTAACCTACACATCATGAGACAAGCAAACACATTTCCCATCTCCTGCAACATCACCAATATCTCCACCAACTCCGGTTAGTCATAACCATGATATGCCAATCCATGCAATCCCTGGATTCCCGTATTTCAACTCAAACACCAAATCCGCTCAAGTCAATTACTCATCACAAATATAGCAAACCATGGCACATATCCACGTGGTTTCTCAATCCGGCGACATCATCTATTACGACGATGCTTATGACAACTCGATACTTCGGCGGATTCCGACGACTCGGCGACATCGCCACGACTCGACGGTTCGACTGCTCCCGGCCACATGTACATGCCTGGGGGCTACTCCGCATTCACCTGGCCACTCAGCCGCTTGAAGACGTCTTCGACGACTCAGCGCATCGGCAATCACCGTGACTCAGTTACTCGGCGATATCGCCTCGACTCGATCACTCGGCAACATCGCCTCGACTCGCTCATTCGGCGACATTGCCTCGACTCGGTCACTCGGCGACATCGCTGCAACACTACGACTCGACGGCTACTCAGCTACTCAGCAACGCAGCCAATTACTTGATGTTTTGGATTTTCATCCACTCGACTACTCGACGACGCCTGCAAAGACATGGCGCTTCGGTCACTCGACCACTCGGGCACACCTTCAACGATTCGGTGTCTCAGTCAACCACTCCAAGCTTCGATGATTTGGCGATATGATGGCTCGACTTCGACATTCGACCACTCGCCAACAACATCAGCACGCTCGAGGGCTCAACTTCAACTCGCTGAATATCAAAGCTAAGTATCTTTATGCTTTCTCGATTTATTTTCGCGTCTTTGGACTCATGTCCTTCATAGTATTTTTCCCACGGCCATTTATCTCTGTTTTCTAAGAAGAAGGTCGTAGGTTTTTTGATGAGTAAAGTTGTGCTTTTTAAATTAATGCTCTTATTTGTGACTTTATTCATCATTTTATTGCCTCGGTTCTTTAATCCTTCGCATTAAACAATTGAGCCACGGGGCTATTTGTGTATCTAGACACGTGTTCTCCCACTTTTTTATGAATCTAGTAGTACAGATGTCGGTCGGTGACCTTTCAGTAGTGCTTCAGCCCTGATACCATTATGACCCATATTGTCTGTTATAGTTTCACCCTTTCTTTGGCTTCTGCCTCGACCGATATATTGCATTTTATTCACAATTTAGTCTTATTTTTTGGTCTTACGCCGACTAGCGACTAAGTCATAAAACCTTTTTGCTACGCGAAGACTGCCACTACACTAAACCCAGAGCTAAAGTTGCAAGAGGTCATGTGTCGATTGGTTCTGATTGCTACGCAAGAGTAAATTATGACCGATATTGTTGTGGTAGACCGAGCTCCCAGCTCTTTCTATTTTGTTCTAAGTATCCTAAGGTGGAGCAGTCTGGTTGCTAACACGCGAATATGCTGCTATGTGCCAGTCGGTCTACCTACGGGAGAAAAATGGATACACACATGACTTTTTAGTCGACTGATTTGTTTGGCTTATAAAAATAAGTTTTCAAGCAAACAATATTAATTATAACTAATTATCCTAATTTCCTTTATTGTCAGGAACATTTTGATGGATACGCAGATACAGCACTTGACATAGAGTGATTTCCTCGCCTTCATTGGTCGACTTATAACTCTGACCACCTTTGTCGGTCGACCGTGCCAGTTCCGACTGCCTCCATCGGTCGGCCTACAACTCCGACAACTCTCATCGGTCGGCCACACCAGCTCTGATCACCTTCATCGGTCGGTTTACAGCTCTAGCTGCTTTCATCGGTCGGCTACACCAGCTCCGACTGCCACCATCGGTCGGCCACATGTCAAACTGTCGGCTTCACTCGGTCATCGTGACTTTGAGTGATTCCTACTTCATCAGCGGTCGGCAGCTACAACAACCTTGACTGTCTTCTTCACTCGACCTTATCGTCATGAGTTAAGTACCACTGCCAATCAGACATGATATTCTGAGTTGAGCGCGATCGACACTCATAATAGAGATTGTCCCGGAGGCTTCTTTGAAGAGGGACACTTTATATCAAATTTATGGCTGATGCCATTATATACAAATATATGATTTGATGATCATATGATAGTGGCTTGATGGTCACTCTATCAAACATGCTTCTTTGATGAGAACTGCATTATCATAAATGGTTGATGCCATAATCATTTAAAGCATGATTTAATGATCATGTTGCTATGACTTGATGGTCATATACGCGAAATATCGAGCATCACTCCACTGATTGAAGTCAGTCTATAATAGTGAAAATAAAGATCAAAGATATGAGTGATTACAATTCTTAAGGAAAGGTTACTTAATCATGATTGAAGTCATGATAACTTAGTACTTGGCTATGATTGATGTCATAAAGCCTCGTTCATTCGGTTGTGATTGAAGTCACCCATTTAGAACATAATCATTCGGCTGTGATTTAAGTCACCCGTTTGATTCATAAATCACTCATAGGCCACTCAGCCAAAGACTATGTCATTTGGCTATGATTGATGTCATAAGCTTACATTCGGTGATGATGTGATTGATGTCGCTCGAGTATATCATATAGCACTCGACAATGATTGAAGTCATTGGTTTGAGTCATCTACCACTTAGCGGTGATTGAAGTCACTCGACTAAGTCATTTATCACTCGGTAATGATTGATGTCATTCTACTGAGTTATTTATCACTCAGATTTGATGACTTGAATGATTTCTCCTTAAAAAGAGCCAACACGATTATTCTTGTTTCGGACTCTTGCATTATTTGCAGTTTCCAAATGATACAAGAGTCGGACGCTACACCTAATTAGGTGCACCTACTCGGTGCACCAGTTGATTTCTCAAGGACATTTTTAGAACTTTGAGATTCTTACAAGCTCGCTGATATAAAGCTGAAGCATTATATATGGCACGAACCAGTCGGAAAGCTACTAAAGATTATCATTCAGCTTGCAAGACTCTCGGGGGCATGTAGATGATACTTACCATTGGGGTACCTCATAGATAAGGAAAGCAAGATAGACTCCTAATAGGATAAGAACAGTAGACCGTTTAGGACTCCGCCATGTAACCCTGTCCCCCCCGGATATATATGGAGGGGCATGGGTCCTCCTCAAAGGACAAGAATTGGACAAGTCAACAAGACAAGTAGACAATCCTAATTAGATTAGACACAACTAGACATCATCATCTAGGTCTACTTTTCTCGTTTAGATCTATGATCTAGACATATCAATACAAATACCACAGAACACAGGACGTAAGGTTTTTACTCTCACCGAGAGGGCCCGAACCTGTATAAGTCAGCGTCTTGTGCTACCATCGTCTCTCAATCTCGCACATACCCCTATCTATCATATAAATCCACATAGATGAACTACCCTATATATGATGACGAGATTAAGTCTCGACATTATACCTGGCCATGAGGAGGGGACACGCACTGACATGAAGCAGTACTTCACGTTCTTGCTAGAGCTAGCAGAGCTAGTTACTGCTCCATACATGTACAGGGAGGATATCGTCTTAGACTTCTATGCTACACTACGGGTTGCCAAAGAGCGCTCAGAGATCTGGTTTCTATTCAGTGGACAGCCACAACATCTGATCAGGGAGGATCTCATAGCTAGCTTCGAACTTCTTGCTTCTGACTTTAGCCCTATAGGTGTGACATCCTGGCCCAGAGCTTAATAGGATTGATAGAATATTCATACTAACAAGTTGCAACTTCTTTTGCCGAAGCTCATCTCTAAAGAACTCAAAAGTTAAGCATGCTTGGCCTGGAGAAATTTAGGGATGGGTGACCAACCGCGAAGTCATTTCTGGGTACGCACGAGTGAGGACAAAGTATGTAGAAAAGACTTGTGTTGGTCTGTGAGGAAAGTCTTGAGGTCCTAAAGAGCTGCTAGGTGAAAGCGGGCCTGGCCTCGGAAAGGCGGGATGTTACAATTGGTATTGGAGCTGACCCTCACAGTTTCACAAGCATTTGGGGTCGCAGTTGCATAGGCCTGGTGTGCATGACTGGTGTGGGCTCGGAGTGGTCACACAACAAGGCACATGCGCTGGCACTGGGCCAGGAGGGGAAAGTTCCTGGACTGGGATTGACCGACGAGGACGTCGGTCTTCTAAGGGGGTGAGACTATGATATCTTCGCCCAGAGCTTAATAGGATTGATAGAATACTCATACCAACAAGTTGCAACTTCTTTTCCGGAAGCTCATCCCTAAAGAACTCCAAAGTTAAGCATGCTTGGCTTGAAGCAATTCAAGGATGGGTAACTGACCGGGAAGTCATTCCTGGGTGCGCACGAGTGAGGACAAAGTGTGTAGAAAAGACTTGTGTTGGTCTGTGAGGAAAGTCTTGAGGTCCCAAAGAGCTGCCAAGTGTAAGTGGGCCTGGCCTTGGAGGGGCGGGACGTTACAACAAGAGTGCTTATGGGACCCTCATTCCTCCTTGAAGACCACGGGGAGGGACACTACCTCCAGACATCATGGTGTTGATTGCCTTTCCACCACAGCACAGTCCAGGCTTCAAGAGATACCCTACGAGTCTTACCGCAGAGGCTAAGGTGGTCAGAGTGATAGTCACCAGGACTATCATCCCACGGTCTGGATACAGAGAGGAGTTGACACAAATACACCAGTGGGCATTGGCAGCAATAGTGAGAGACAACTGTTCGACTTGGCTATTTGCTGATTGGTGAGCTGGAGGAGAGGTTATCTCAGAGATGGTAGAAGGACGTCACTTGGTCTATGCTCCTTACATCAACTATGTTTTTAGGAGGATGGGACTAGTGATAGAGGGCAAGTTCTTGAGGGAGGCGAGCTTGTGCCTTGGTGGTAGCAGTGACGTGCACCGTGTCTTCACTCCGGGAGTCATTGCGGGCTCGAGTGCAAGAACTAAACATTGGTGGCGGGAGTGGTCCAACAAGGAGTAGGGGAAGGCGCCTGTTAGCACTTCTTAATGTCGCACTAAAATATTATCTGGTAACAAGCTCGAAGTGTTGATTGATATTTGTTATGGTTTAAGAGAAGAGTGAACCAATCCGCAAGCGCACGGAACATCTATTGTACCATTTCACCCGGGAGTATTCCAATGTATCGTATTTATTTTCCAATATCTCTTGATTTAACAAACATATGACTATAAGAGTAATACCAACAGACCAAAGACGGGGGTAAAGATATTCAATGTTAAACAGGGGAGCAATGATACAGGAGAAATCCACACTAAGATAGATAAAATAGATCGATTAAGCTAGCCGGGAGGACAGCGAGTCTAAGTCTAACATTCCTAAGATAAACTTTCCTCAATCTATTCAAGCGTCAAAATTCCTAGTTGCTCGGGTTGAGCGCTTACACCAAATCCATGGTACAGCCTCGAGTATTTCACCAATAAGCTTACTTCGGGGCACGACAACGATCCACTAATAGGGTCGGTAACTAACCTCGTGCACTAGTGGGCACGTTACTGCTAGACAACCCTGCTTGAGTCTTCCTGAATGTGGTGGATTACTAAAGGGACGGACAGGGCTGTCACCACGCGCCGCCTACCACACTGCCCGTGGGGACGAATGCAAATTCAGCTAGTGTTAACTTAGGCACCGCGCCTACGCCTTCACTAGATATTCTACTGTTGGCCTAGCAGAAGAATAGCTGGGGAATAACCAAGTCTAAGTTATATTCGAGAACAAAACTTAATTAAATCCTAGCCGGGAATCCGGTAAACTATGCTTCGAAGTTCTTTCCCGATATTTGTGACTTGAGGAAATTGACTAAGTAAAGATAAATACTTGACAAGATAAATAAGGAAAAGATAATTGTATTTAATAAAAGATAAGTCTCACAAGAGGAGAAAAGATACAAGAGAGCTCATACCAAGACTCCTAGACAATTTCCGGAATCCCGAGCTAAGCTCCTAACTAGACTCTAACTCCTGACTAACTAACCTACACTACTAGTAAGAAAAGTAGTGGGAAATGGACTTCAATGTGCTTCAATTGCTTGCCTTCTATTTCTACCAAATTCCCCCTCTATTTATAGGTGGTGAAGGCTTGGCGGGTACTTCAAGGTGGAGGAGAGTTGGTGGGCAAAAATTCCACCGCCGGGCGGTAGCATTGGCCGGGCGGCAGGGAGCGCCGGGCGGTCCTTAGATTTGGTCGGTTTCCGACCGCCTTGCCTCGGACGACTCAGATTCGATCCGGATGATAGTTGTTGGGTCGGTTCCCGACCGCCTTATCCACTTGGCGTCGGTTAGCATAATGGGTCGAGTGGCCTGGACACCCCAGGAGGAAAATCCCAGGCCGGGCGGTAGCCTAGGCCGGGCAGCGGCCTATGCCGGGAGGTGGCCCCTTTTGAGTGTTGACTCCCTCCATGTTGTGCCACATGGATGCCTCATTTACTTCTCCACTTTTTACCCTCCTTAATTCGGAAATGGAAAATGGCCTTATCTGGGAGTGTTTTGCAGGGTCGGCCGGGTCGGATGACCAGCCTGGAGATGATCCCGCCTGATTGGTCGGGTGGTCATCCAACCGATCGATTTGGCTTCCGTCCTTCATCCAGGTGATCACCTTGATCACCCAACCTGTTGATGATCCGGGTGGCAGATATCCCTGCCAGTCCCGGATCCATCAAAAAGATAAGGGTTGGGTGCTGATTTTGGCCTCAAACGACCCTGTTGGCAGGCTGTTTTATGGCAGGATCGGCCGACGGGGCGTTTCTTCATGTTTTACATAATTTTGGCCCTTTTAAAGATGCAAACACATATTCCACCAAAACTCGTGGAACTTCATTAGTTTAAGCAAGTTTTTATTTAGACCTTAGTCTTTACCTTGCAATTCCCGACCAGTTGGTGGTCGATATTGGGTTTTAAGGGCCACCAACACCTCCCCAAGGTTAAACCTTTGCTCGTCCCGAGCAAATTAAAACTTGGAAGTGATGGATTAGGAGTTGGTTCAATATTAGATCCCTGCAAGGATCAAGTGTACAAACACATACTCCTACAACATAGGGTTAATAGTAAACCAGCACAATTTGATCACTAAGTCTTTCTCATTGTAAGTGGGGCTCATAGCCATTTTATGACCTTGTCATGAGCGGTTGGAACTCAGAACAACTAGTTTAGATTTTGTCACTCAACCTCCTACATGATCATGAGTCCAAAGTTTTTATAATGCTACATAAGATTGAAAACTTTCCCTCTTGGTGCATTTTTTCACTATGACTCTCATTTCAAAAAGTGTATTTCCTCACCAAGTACTCATCATACTCTATGAAAGTTGGCTTTATATGTGTAGCTTGGTAGGATGGCACATTTAAGATGCATATTTTGTTAAGTTAAGAGATGGTCCTAGCGAAAAGACTTTGCACTTTCTCATTCCAACCATTTGGAAATAATGTCCAGGGGAGAGGGAGAGAATGGACTCACACAAAGGAGTGGACTAGCACAATAGCAAAAATCTTTAACAAAGACTGGATTTTTGTGCTAGAGTAAAAGGGTGGTCCTTTATTTTGCTCAAAGGATTTGAATGAAATTTGACATTTGTACATCCATGAGAGCTAATAATTTTTTTTCCCATTTTTTTCTTCTTTCTTCTTTTTCAGATCTCATAGTGTAGGGAAGCTATTTTAATGGTTCAAATATTTTTACAAACTTTTTCTAAGCATTTATTTTGCAAGGACCAAAATCTTCCTTGTAGGATCAAGATTTTCGTAAGGAGAGATTTTTGGCTAACGCGCTTGGTGAAGTGGATGCTTGAATCCAATATGGAGACCGCATAACCAAGCATGATTATTTGAGAACTCAAAGGTAACACGAAGGAAAATGATTGGCTTTGAAAGTGCAAGTCCCTCATAAGGATCAAATCCTAACCAAACTCAATGCATACATGCATGGCATAAAAGTGGGCTCACAATTAATATCTGGCCTTGGTAGGAATTTTCTATCATAGGAAAGACATACACCAAGTAGGGGGGTCATTATTGCAGCATGTTTTGAAAGAAATCATTGGACTCTAATTATGAGGAGATCATAGACTCATCCAAAACATGCCATATCATGAATTCCAACAACTAGACTTGGTGTTTATTAGCCATTTTGCACCCACTAAAACATAGAGAGACAAGCTTATCATCATGCCGGTCTACCATTAGCCACCAAAATGAAGAGTAGAGATTGTATACTTGAGACTCACAGGGAGCTAACAGAGCAACTATTCATCACTTCCATAGGCAAGGTAGAGACTAAGATCTCAAATTTTATTTGAAATGGGAAATCTTTTTGTTCTTTTTGGTTTTGTAAAATTTTATGGTTTTCCTTGAAAGCGAAAAATATTTTTGGGATTTCCTTAATTTTATCGCAACTGAAAAACAACTTAACTAGAGAAAGAAGGCGAGGGGGTAGGACGAATGGCGCACCATGGTCACGTACCTCCCCAAGCTTAGGTCTTTGCAGGACTTAAGCTTGGATGGCATTCATTGCGTCAGTTGATAATCGATGTTGAAGTGGCCGAATAGTTGGTCCATCATGGAGAGGTTCATCTGAAGTTGTTCTGATGTTTGCTACTGCCATTCTTGTCCATCCCTTATGGCTGTTTGTATTTCTCGAGTTCGCATGTTTGTCTCATAAGTGTTTGAAGCCAGGTATTGCATGTCATCTTCCAACTTCGAAAAGTTGTATGATGTGAATCAGGCAGAATGTGAAGTTCCTATGCCTCCATGAGGTTGATGGTAACTTCCCATCTCATAGGGATTGGATGGTTCATACTCTTCATGGGATGAAGCAGTGTAGTGTATTGATGAACTAGTAAATCCGGGGAACTGTGGTTGCTCCCAATGGTATTGGGAGCTTCCCGAAGCACCTTATCAAGGTGCTCTTGTTCTTGGCCTATCCCCTGAAACACTGTGTCGTGCATGCTGCACGGGAGCTTGCCATTTGTATAGAAAGTTCTTTCTACCGATGATGGTGAGCTCGGGGTTAGGCAGTTCTATCTCTGTGTTGTGCGCTGGATAAAGCATGTAGAACCTATTGTTCTCCTCCTTCAAAAGGTGGGCTTGCCAAAAGTGATCTTTCCTTAGCAAAGGAGCACTAGGGAGATGATCTGTTCTAGGTATATGGAGCATGCCAACCTTTTTAGCAATTCTAGTGACAAAAGGTGTGAAAGTGATAGGTCCATGCTGCTTGAATGCTAGGGTGAGCCAATGGTTGATGAGGAAGAGTGTGGGGTTCATTTTAATTTTCTTTATCATAGCATAGAGATAGGCTTTATCCCAACTATTCACCAAACGTACATCACCCCGAGGGGTGAGGTAGTGAGTGATAAAGCGATGAATTATACTGAGCAAAGGGTTATGAATGTCGCTAGTGCGCACCTGCCCTGTGATGGGATTTCCTATCTTAGCCCAAAGCCCTTGTAGTGTGAAACCTTTTAGTTTATCAATATCTATGGTGGCCTTACGGTCAAAACCAAGGTAGGTACTAATTTGTTTTTAAAATCGTTCATAGGTTTCACCAAAAAGACGGAATTCATAAAGAGTGCCTAATTTGTTAGACGGAGTGGTATGAACATTTAAGGTGCAACAGAATTCAATGTTAAGTCATTTAGAGCTGTAATCATCGAGGTGGTAGAAATCATACCATCTGGCCGTGTTGAGCGCATACTCAAAATCAGCGCGGACACCGATTCGTTCGAGGAAGTTGTGGTTCAACTTGCGCACGGACGCGAATTCCCTGTCTCGAATGGTGGTGAATTTGCTTTGCTCATCGTAGTCATTGAACACCATATTCTCTTCACTCAACATGAACTTCTCAAACTCTTCATCTTGCATGCTTTGCACAATTGGGGCTTTGGATATGGACATTGTGTCTGAGAGATAACTCGGGGCATACCCATGTGAAGCTCCGAAGTGCTCGGCTTCTGAGTGCTCACTTGGTGTGCGCCTCCCACGGCTTGAGTTGTTGCTGCTACTAAACTTGGTGTAGAGGCCTCTCCAAATATTTGCCATTCCTGCAAAACAGATACATGGACACAATACCCGAAGAACAAAATGATGATAATGGTTGGCGGTTAGTCATTCGGTTAGTAGTCCAAGTGTTGGTCGTTCAAAGGTGCAAGGGCGACGGAAATTTTGTGCTAATAGGTTTTAGTTCAGGACACTTTTATCTAGGTTCAAAGTGCTCTTGCTGAGGAATGCGGTGGAAATGTGAGAGGAGGAGGGAGAGCAAAGTGAGTGAGTAGGAAATTTTCAGCCGAAGGGATGGTGGTGGAGAACCAAAGGAGAGTGAGCCCTCTATTTATAGGCTCAAGAGGAGCCTCGGGAGGAGAGTGGCCAGGCTGGGCGACGGTACACGCCGGGTGGCGGGCCTAGCCAGGAGGCGCCCTATGCCGGCCGGTACCCCTTTTTCCTCCCACTTGGGTGCATTATTGGTGGCCAAGTTGCTTGTACAGGTGCCATGTGAAATGTATGCCTCCATTCTTCTGAAAAAGGAGAGTAGATAGAGAGCAAGGGGGATTGATGGGATGGCCAAAGTTAGAATTTTGCAATGTGTGTTCTGCCCTCTATGGTGCCTAGGTGAATAGAGTGGCAGGCGAGAGTGGACGATCAAAAGATGGAGTGATTTGTGTGGCTCTCATTCAATTGTTTTTGGCATGTAGGGCTCTAGGTGAAAAATTTTCACATGTGAAGTGGTGGCCACTCCTCTACCACTCATGGCCATGATTTATGCAGTAAAAGAGCCAAGAATCCAAGAAAAAGTAGTGCTGGGCGGCATGGCCTGCCGGGCGGCAGAAATGACCCAGCCGGGTGGTCATTTTCATGAAAAATGACCCCCAGGGGGCTAAAACTGGACTAGGCTATTTCTGGCTAGGTGGCTCAAAATTTACTAGCCGGGTGATCATATTTCGCCAAATATGACCTCCCGGGTGCTAAAATTCGATAGAATCTGGCCTCTCAAAATTTACCCAGCCGGGTGGTCATTTTCATGGAATATGGCCTCCCGGTTTGCTGACATCCGACTAGCCGGGTTGGATGATCAAACCATCACCCGGAGGGTCGTTTTTTATGAAATTTGACCTCCCGGGTGCTAATATTTGACTGCTTAGGTTAGATTCTGGGTACTTGAATATTACCCAGTCAGATGGTTGTTTTTCATGAAATATGACCTTTTTGGGTGCTAAAAACTGACTGGCTGGGTTGGAGCCTCAGATTATCACCCTAGCGGTCGTTTTTGATGAAATTTGACCTCCCGGCCAGTAAATTTGGCCAAGCCATCACAAGTTTTTTTTAGCCCAATTTAGTGGCTAAGGAAAATAAAACTAATTTAATGGGGTAAGAAAAGGAAGGGGGATAAATATCGGTTTACCTCCCGACGAGGGTCCGGATATTATGTCTCGAACAAGACGTTCTCCACGTTCAATTCCTTGTGGTGCCCTTCGTGGATGGAAAATTTTCCACGATTGGTGCAACTTCTTCCTTCCACGACACTTGTTTGATTTTCTTTGGCTTGGCAGCGACCTTTCTCTTCATTTCCTATGGCTCGTTCTTCTTCTTGTGCAGCGGTGGTGTGCTCTCAACTTTTACCACTGGTGCACCCGATTTTGGTGCAATTGGGTATACTTCTATTTTCTGCACCGTGTTAGGATTTTTATCGTAGAATATGCATACCTGATTGCATTGTTCCATTCGGGGCTTGAAGTCTAACTTCTCGTTGTGCCCATTAATGTTGAGGTGGACTTCTCCGGCCCCAACATCAATATTGGTGTTTTTGGTGCTAAGTAATGGTCTTCCTAGTATGAGAGGCATCTTCACATCGGCCTCCATGTCTAGCACCAGAAAATCCATAGGGACGAGACAATTTCTTATCGTTACGGGTACGTCCTCCGCGATGCCCGCTGGGTAGCGAACTGATTGGTCGGCAAGCTGCAAGCACATTGCTATGGGGGATAATGAAGTGACATTAAGTTTATCATATACCACCTTTGGCGTGATGCTCACGCTCGCCCCCAGGTCACAAAGGGCATTGTTGAATTGTTGCATTCCAATGGAAAAAGGGATGGTTGGGCACCTAAGATCTCGCTTCTTTTCTGGAAGAGAGTTCAAGATAGCGGTGCTACATTCCTTCATCAATTTAATGATCCCCGTGGACCGAATTGGTCATTTGTTGTTGAGGATGTCCTTTAAATACTTTGAGTAGGTGGGAACCTGCATCATATCAAGTAGAGGTATGTTGACATATAATTTCTTTATTACCTCAACAAACTTTCCAAATTGCTCATCCATTCTTGGCTTCCTCTGTCGAGGGGGAAATGGCAACACCGGGGTACCATAGAACTCGTCCAGTGCTTTCTTGAGGTGCGCTTTTGCCTCCTCAACCTCAATTTCTTCCTCCCATTCTGACTCTTCATTAGGTGCTCTATCCTTCCCTACATTGTTAGGATTTGGTGGTTCTTGCGTGGATTTTCCGCCGCTAGTTGTGATGGAATTCAAATTTTCCTTGGGACTAGCATCCGGCTGACCGGGGAGCTTGCCCGAGTTAGGCTTACCAACAGAAGCGGCCAACTGAGCAATTTGCGTCTCTAGCATTTTGTTATGGCTATGTTGGTTTTGCTGAGAGGTATTAAATGCTTCCATATGGGAATCTATGATTTCTAGGACATTATCAGTAGCATTAAATTTTCTACTAATACTTTCATTAATTTTAGATTGTCCTAGAACAAGATCATGAAAGAAAGGTTCATTATGTGTAAAATTGCTAGAGTTACCTGTATTCTTGTCTAAGGAAAGGTTTGGCTTGGACTCCCATCCGAGGTTGTTCGTACAGGGCCTAAACCCATTGTTGTTGCTATTGTTGAGGTAGTTCACTTCTTCTTCATGGGTCTCCGGACAGTGGCTTCCCATGTGTCCAAGGTTTCCACAGACCTCGTAGGTCATGCGAGAGTCGAGGAATTGGACAGTCTGAGGTCCATCCATCTTCTTCAATAATTGATCCATCTTGATGGCTAGCATGTCAATACCATCAATGTTGTGGACTCCCCTCATCTTGGGTTGCGGCTGGCTCTGCCTCTCATCATAGCCACTATAGTTGGCGACCATCTTTTCTATGAGAGTGTGAGCTTCCTTGACTTTCAGAGAGAAGAAGGAACCTCCAGCGGCTGCATCGAGGTGCTCACGAGCGGGGCGATTAAGCCCATGGTAAAAGCTCTGTATTAGCAACCAATCTTGCATTCTATGATGTGGGCATGCCAGAGTATACTCTTGGAAACGCTCCCATGCCTCAGGGATGCTTTCATCGGTTAGCTGTTGGAAACTTGAAATCTTATTTCGTAGGGCGTTGGTTTTGCCCAGCGGGAAGAACTAGGCAAGGAAGACGTTGGAGCACTTGTCCCATGTGGTCAGATCATCTTGTTGACACCAAAAATAAACAGAACAAGGGTAAGCCCGCTAAGGAAAGCAGTAACTCCTTAATAGAAATATCAATGTTAAAATTCTGATATCTTAGCCTGTTGCTTCCCCGGCAACAGCGCCAGAAATGGTTGTGGGCACTTCTTAATGTCGCACCAAAATATTATCTGGTAACAATGCTCGAAGTGTTAATTGATGTTTGTTATGCTTTAAGAGAAGAGTGAACCAATGCGCAAGCGCACAGAACATCTATTGTAGCATTTAACTCGGGAGTATTCCAAGGTATCGTATTTATTTTCCTCATGGAAGCTAGGCATAAGAGTATCTTGGTTTAACAAAGATATGACTATAAGAGTAATACCAACTGACCAAAGACGTGGATAGAGATATTCAATGTTAAATAGGGGAGCTGTGATACAGGAGAAATCCACACTAAGATACATAAAAGAGATCGATTAAGCTAGCCGGGAAGACAGCGAGTCTAAGTCTAAAATCCTAAGATAAACTTTCCTAAATCTAGTCAAGCGTCAAAATTCCTACTTACTCAGGTTGAGTGCTTACACCAAATCAACGGTACAACCTCGTGTCTTTCACAAATAAGCTTACTTTAGGACATGACAACGATCCACTAATAGGGTCCGTAACTAACCTTGTGCACTAGTGGGCACGTTACCGCTAGACAACCCTGCTTGAGACTTCCCAAACATGGTGGATTACTAATGGGACAGACAGGGTTGTCGCCACCTACAGCCTACCACACAGCCTGTGGGGACGAATGCAAATCCAGCTAGTGTTAACTTAGGCACCATGCCTACGCCTTCACTAGATATTCTTCCATTGGCCTAGCAGAAGAATAGTCGGGGAATAAAAAAGTCTAAGTTCTATTTGAGAAGTAAACTTAATTAAATCCTAGCCGAGAATCCGGTAAACTATGCTTCCAAGTTCTTTCATGATAATTGTAACTTGAGGAAATTGACTAAGTAAAGATAAATACTTGATAAGATAAATAAGGAAAAAATAATTGTATTTAATAAAAGATAAGTCTCACGAAAGGAGAAAAGATACAAGAGAGCTCACACCAAGACTCCAAGACGATTTCCGGAATCCCGAGCTAAGCTCCCGACTAGACTCTAACTCCCGACTAACTAACCTACTCTACTAGTAAGCAAAGATGTGGGAAATGGACTTCAATGTGCTTCACTTGCTTGCCTTTCATTTCTTCCAAAATCCTCCTCTATTTATAGGTGGCGAAGGCTTGGCGTGTACTTCAAGGTGGAGGAGAGTCGGTGGGCAAAACTTCCCCCGCCTGGCGGCAGGGAGCGTCGGGGGCCCTTAGATTTGGTCGGCTTCCGACCGCCTTCCCTCGGACGGCTCAGCTTTGGTCCGGATGATTGTTGTTGGGTCAGTTCCCGACCGCCTTATCCAGTTGGCGTCGGTTGGCATAATGCGCCGAGTGGGCTGGACACCCCGGGAGGAAAATCCTAGGCCGGGCAACGGACGCTTTTGAGTGCTGACCCCCTCTGGGCCATATTTCCACTTGTCCTTGTTTTGCCACATGGATGCCTCCTTTACTTCTCCACTTTTTACCCTCCTTAATCTAGGAATGGAAAACAGCCTTATCTTGGAGTGTTTTGCAGGGTCGGCCGGGTCGGATGATCGGTCGAGAGATGATCCCGCCTGATTGGTCGAGTGGTCGTTCGACTGGTCGATTAGGCTTCCGGCCTTCATCCACGTGATCACCTCGATCACCCATCCTAGTGATGATCCTCGTGGCAGATTACCCTGCCAGTCCCAGATCCATCAGAAAGATAAGGGCTGGGTGCTGATTTTGGGCGCAGTCGACCCTGTTGGCCGGCTGTATTATGGCGGGATCGGCCAATGGGGCATTTCTTCATGTTTTTTTTATAAGTTTGGCCCTTTTGATCCTACAAACACATATTCCACCAAAACTCATGGAACTTCATTGGGTCGATATTGGGTTTTAAGGGCCACCAACAGCGCCATCCTTTCGAGACCTCGGGAAAACATCATGAGCATCCCTTGACCATCTCTTTACTATTCCACAATTGTGTGCTCCAGTAACTAGGTTGAATTGTGGCTTGCATAGGCTACTGTGTTTGGCTTCCGCGATTGCTATCATCATGAACACTAGCATGTGTAGGTTCTTGGCCTACTAGAATTGTTTAGGTTTCAAAGCTTGTTAGACTCAAGTAGTGTGAATTGATGTTTTTTGTTTCGATAGTGGCATACCGATTCACCCCCCTCCCCCCCTCTCGGTACGCCTTCGGTCCTTACAAGTGGTATCAGAGCCAAGTGCTCATCATTGAGGCTTCACCCTAATAATAAATTGAGGGCTTATCGAGAGATATACTCGATAGTAGTTCTAGATATGCATATGAGTATGAAAGATCGATGGACACATGACACAAGGTTTATACAGGTTCGGGCCTCCCGATGGATAATAACCCTACGTCCTGTTTGGTGTTTCTGTATTGCTAGGGTTCGTACTGGAATTAAGGTTCCAATACGAGTCTCTGTCTTGCCGAAGGCTCCCTGCCCTCCTTATATATCCTAAGGGCAGGGATTTACATGGTAATCTTTTAGTCGGTTACAACAAATCCTATCTATCCAACATATCTGCTAACCTAACTTGATCCTTACTCAAACAAGTATCTAAGTAAATATCTTCTGGGCCGAATACACCATACCCGAGCCCCCGGCCCACTCGGCCAGTTAGCCGAGTGGTTAAGTATACCGGGTATATATGTTCCACAGTAGCCCCCAAGCACTTTCCATTTTGAATCGTCACCTTGATTTGCCTTGACATCTTATGAAATTGGGAAGTGCTTTTTCTATTACTTCTGATAACTCTTCTTCATAAACGCCTAAAAAAGACATAGCCTATGAATATAGCCCCCAACTCAGAAGGTTGTTGAGTCTATACCGAAGCAACTTTTGAGTTATTGAAAAATATCCAATAATCAAAATTAATCTTGTCCCTCAACACAAAAGGGCATAATGACATCTGAATCTTCCAATTTGTCTAAACTAAACAAGATCCGTATTTTGCTAAATTTCTCCCATTTGCGGAGTGATGCATCACCAAATTAATAATGACATCCACAATTCTGAATCATCCTTAATCCAAATGATTTATCATAAAATTCAATTGACATAGCCCCCAATATTGGTGATGTATCAATTGTAGTAATATAGTACAAAAATACAGCCCCCAAGATTGGTGCCAAGATAATCCGAGTGATTTTATCACAAAATACCAAAAGGTACAATTTCCAAGGTTGAAATTGCAACAATCCGAGTGATTATTCACAAAATCTGGAAAAGTACAATTTCCAAGATTGAAATAGTAACAGTCCGAGTGATTTATCACTAACATTAATATTGGCAACATCCGAGGTTATCGCTTGAAAATAATCTTGATAGCATAATAAATGCACGTACCGATTAACAGAACTGGACATAGTAGGCTACGAGAAGCCTCGACCCACTAGGTTATCCTTCCATTATAAAAGTACTCCCGAACAGTCGCATCCCTTCATCTGCATTTCACCGCCGCCACTGTCTTGCGCACACAAACTGTAGATCTCGGGCTTCCATTTCACCGCCGCCTCCATCTTGCGCCCACAAACCCTAGATCTCGGGCCTCCATTTCCATCCAGGAACTCCACGCAACCGCTATCCACTGTACTAAAACAAGAGCGATGGCCCCAAAGCGCACCCGTCAAAGTGCGAAGTCTCAATCCGAGAGGCAATCTTCTCCCGGAAAGGGCGAGGAAGAAGAAACAGTCTTTGACATCCCTGCCGGCATCAAGGAGTTCCCCGTGTCAGCCACGGATTCTGAGAAGATCAATAGATTGGTGATTGCTGGCATGCTGCGGGATCAACAGACCGGAGGATGGATCGAAGCCGTAGGTCAGAGGATGGATCGAAGCCGTAGGTCAGAGATTTACTCAACCTCCCGTCGACCAAATCATGGTTTTCTCCTCCTTTTTCTATCGTGGATTTGGGATCCCATGTTGCGACTTCTTTTAGGGATTTCTTTTCTTTTATAGCATCAACCTTGTCAATCTAAATCCAAATTCCATATTACATATCGCCATATTTATTCACATATGTGAAGTGTTCTTGGGTATCTATCCCTATTTTGATACCTTCAAGGAACTGTTTGTGTTGAAGTCAAATAGCAATAATGTCATAGGAGGTGCTGGATTCCAATTAAGGAATAAATCCAAGTATATTCATGTCTCACTTCCATCAACCAACAAGGGGTGGCAGGCGGACTGGTTTTACCATGGAAACCATGCTCCATCTTTTGTCAGAAACGACAGCAGATACCCCCAAGCCACGACCCGAGTGGTCAGCAAAGGCTCATCCAAACAAGAAGTCGCAAGTTGATGCTATATTAAAGCATATTGCTTATCTCAAAGATAAAGGACATACTGGCGTACACGTTGCCGCACGCTTCATATATCACCGCGTACAGCCTATCAAGAAACGCCATGTTCCAAGATGGAAATTTCAATTAGGCTCAGACCCCACAATGGAAGTGCCAGAAATATTGTCAGAGAGGGAATTGACATTGCGTCTGGAGAACATATTTGCATCACTTCTTGGTTGGACTCTACGGAGTGGAAAATCTGGACATCATTCCTTGACTGATAGGAGTACAGTAAGTTATCCACCTCGCTGCTTACAAAATTAACACCTCTTTTATTATGTTTAGTAATAAATTATACATCACATATGTTGTAGAACCTTGATATATATGTGTCCAATCCACCACTACCACCGACACCATGAAAGAAATCTCCCACTCAACCATCATCCTCCAAGCGTCGCAAGGCGCACATTGAAGACTCTGATGAAGAAGAATCTCTAACTGAAAGAATAGCTAGACTCCAAGGAGAACCAAAGAAGAAGACTTCAGAGAAGCAAGCTCGTCCGAGTGAGTCAAGCAAGACCAACCCCGTTAGTGAGGCATCAGACACGACAGACAACCCAAGGCCAACTAGCCCCCCTCCCCCATGAAGGTGTCAGGCTTAAAATTTAAGCACCGTGCAAGGTAAACAAAACAATGTAGCTTGATGCGCAGCTTTTCAATGAACAATTGTGTTATCTCTATTATCTTGATAGCTCGATCGGGGGAATGTCATTTAAGGATATCCCGGTGCAAAGTTTAGTTCCTAAGAAAAATTAGGATACACCACCTATCGGGTCGTCCAGAGATGATGTCCCAGACCACTCGGCAGAGAAGCCGAGTGATTTAAATAATGCACCCGAATCCACTCGGCCAGAAGCCGAGTGATTTAAAGAATGCACCCTGAATACGTCTGAGATGGCAACAAGTGCTAATACTCCTGCCTCCACCGAACCCGAAGAGCCATCACTGGTATTTGAAACAATGCCAGAACCAACATATGAGTGTCCAATCGGTCCGGAGGAAAATGTCACGCCGACTCCCATTCACCAAGTGGTAAAAGAGGGTGCTCCAGAACAACCCACGCCCACTAGGTCAGTATATCATATTGGCCGATTCTCTATCACCGGATTTGATGAGCCGGCAGAACAAGCGGAGTTGAAAATTTTTGAAGAACATACTAAAAAAGCCTACCATTCCTTCCAGGTATTCCTCCCTTCTTGAAAAATAATGTCGATAACAGTAATCACCAAACCTGGCTGTGAAGTTTCAAACATATAACTCACCATCATTGCAGGCTCTGAAAACTCATATGGCCAACAAGAGTAAGCTTCTGCAACTTGTCAAGAGGCATTGTGCCAAAGCCGTAGATTTAGAAGATCAGCTTGCCATAGATAGACTGGAAGTCGGGCGCTTATTAGTCGATCTAAAAGCCCGTTCATCTCAAGTTGATGAACTTCAGTTTGAACTACAAGGTACGAGATCCACAAAGCATATACCTCGCATGCTATCTCTAGAATATGAATATCTGACCTCTTCCATACAGAGGTATCATGAACGCTGGAAGTGAAGCAAAAACAAGATGCCCAGTCGCCCCTCAAATTGCATGTCTGGAAGGCCGTATAAAAGAATTGGAGTCATCTGCCCAAGCTATTGAAGCTTTGAAAACCGAGAACCAGGGATTAAAAAGGCAACTCCAGGACTCGGAAGAAATCAAAAATAATTTTGAAAAGCTAAAAGATGACTGCAAGATAATGCAAGAATCCCTAACTTCTTGGAAGAAAAGGGCTGAAGGTAAATATCACTATACCTATACATATGGAAATACAATTGTAAACTAAAATGTTTATAACTAACAGATGCTGAATGAATAATAAAAAGCCATAGGGAGAGAAACACAAAGCTGGAAACCAAACTATCAAAAGCCGAAAAGATCTTCAAAAAGGTTGTAGATGAGCTAAACCAATTCCAAAAAGCCTTCAAAGAAGTTGAAAAGCTTAAGGAAGAATACAAGGAAAAGGTTGCCACCCTCAAAGCTAAAAAATTAGATGCTGAGAAACACCTAAGAGGTAAGTGTTGTTAGCATAATACCTTTATTCCCAAGTTTATATGTACCTAGGTATATGTAATTGTTGTACTTCTGTAGGGTCAAAAAGGTCCTATGAGCTTTTGCAGAAGAAATTTATAGAGGGTGATGAAAACCTTCGATGGTCTCTTGCAGCTCTTTAGAAAGATGCAGAGATGGTCGTCCAGTATGTGTACACTGAAGAAAAACCACCTCGGTGCCGAGATCTGATGACTAGGCTACAAGGGGCACCCGACCGATTAAAAGAACATGCTCGACATGTTGTGGAGCTATCTGGTGCACAAGTACTAGCAATAGAAAAATCTCACATCCCCAGCATAGAGCTAGACGTGGTTGCAGAAGGTTTTCACGAAGATCTTCCTGACGAGCAATGTGAAGCCCTTGTGGTTGAGGCGCAAAAAATAGCGCATATATTAGCCGACCAAATAGAGCTGGATCCCTTACCCAAAGTGTAAGGAGTTGTCAAGCTTAAAATACTATATTACGTCTCTGTTGCTGTAATATAACTAAGGTTTGATAGACCGCTAAGGTCTAGATTCATTACCAGTATTGTAATGAATTCTTGGGTCGTGCTGCTTTGTATATGTATTGTATGAACTCGTATTAAACACTCACAACCAATACACAACTCATGTCAGCCCTCTAAACAGAGCTCCTGATAACCGATATGAACAATAGAGACTAAGAACTCACTCGGTCAAGCATATGCGAATTGGGAGAATTGCCTTGGTCCCTAATAGACGGCAAGAACCCTCGGGACTAAGTAACCCGCTTGGTCGACATGCGTGAGTTAGGGTGATACCAAGTATCAGAATTTGAGCTATGAACAATAACAACAATTATTCACAGAAATCATAAATTGCAAAATCAGATATCATGACCATTATGTATATATATTCAATAATAGAAGTACAATAAAATATAAATACTAGGCATAAAAACGACGTAGCTATGAAACGTTCTAGGAACTTTGAAGGTCCGACCCATCCTCATTCATCAATCGATAGGCGCCTGGCCGAGTGATTTCCTTTACAATGAAAGGTCCTTCACATGGAGCCGACAGCTTGTGCTTACCGACCTTAGACTGCACTTGCTTCAAAAACCAAGTCACCGATGGAAAAACCCCGTGTTCGAACATTTTTGTCATGATAACATCGCAAGCTTTGCTGGTACTTTGCCGACCGAATTAAGGTGGCATCTCGCTCTCCTCTAACAATAACAAGTCATCACACCTATGGTCATTGGAGGTTTTTTCTTCGTACGCTACCACCCGTGGGGAGGCGAACAGAATCTCGGTTGGTAACATGGCTTCCGAGCCATAAACCAAAGAAAAAGGGGACTGCCCGGTGGCACGACTTACGTTGGTTCTAAGACCCCACAACACAGATGGCCATTCTCGAACCCACCATCGAGCGTACTTTTCTAGCCGATCAAATATACGAGGCTTAATTCCAGAAAGCAGGAGGCCATTTGCCCTCTCAACTTGGCCATTGCTCTGTGGATGGGCAGCCAAGGCATAGCCAATCTTAAAGCCGACTCGGCCCGCAAACTCTTTAAACTCCTCTGCTGTGAATTGAGTACCATTGTCAGCGATGATCTTGTGTGGGGCACCGAACCGAGTGACTATTTCGGTCATGAACTTGTTGGCCTTTTTTTTCGAAATCTTACTGACTGGCTTTTCTTCAATCCATTTAGAGAATTTGTACACTGCTACAAAAAGGTGAGTAAAACCCCCTTGAGCCTTCATGAAGGGTCTAACAATATCTAAGCCCCATACTGAAAACGGTCAAGTTATTGGGATATTTTGAAGTTTTGTGGTGGGTACATGCATTTGGCATGCAAAGAACTGACCGCCTTCACACTTTTGGATGATTTTCTTGGCATCAGCACCCGCAGTCGGCCAGTAAAACCCCTGCCTCATTTCTTTGGCCGCAATTGTTGATGGGCCTGCGTGATTCCCACATATGCCAACATGGATATTTCCTAATATAACTCTACCCTCATCTTGTGACAAGCATTTCATCAGTACCCCATGTGGGCTTCGCTTGTACAAGAGATGATCGACTATACAATAAGATCGATACTTGCGAATGATTCAGAGGGCTTCGTCTTTGTCGTGCGGTAGTGTGCCACGATCCAAATACTCAATGAAGGAAGTGCGCCAATCTACCTCAATGACAGCTACCTGCAGTGCTGCTTCCTCCTTTAGTGTCGGCTGCTCCATAGTTTGTTGGGTTAGTACAGATGGCTGATTCAGATCATCGAGGAATACTCCATCAGGTATTTTAGATCTACTGGACCCAAGTTTGGCCAGTTCGTCCGCCTCTTTGTTATACTTGCGCAGGACATGTTTATACTCGATGCCATCAAACTTGTCTTCAAGCTTTCGAACTTCAGTGCAGTAGGTTGTCATGCTTTCGTGGGAACAACACCACTTCTTCGTTACTTGATTTATTACTAGCGCCGAGTCGCCAGAAACGCTTATTCTTTGGACATCGAGTGAGATAGCTGTTTGAAGTCCATGTAATAGTGCCTCATACTCTGTGGCGTTGTTAGATGCGCGGAAGTGCATTCGAAGAATGTACCGCAACTTGGCTCCATCAGGAGATGTCAATATGACCCCTGCTCCGGCATCTTCCAGTTGTAAGGAACCGTCAAACACCATTCTCCAATAGCTTAATTCTTGCGGGTTGGGTGGTAACTCATATTCTGTCCACTCGGCGATGAAGTCC
The DNA here is from genome assembly GCA_032690845.1 of Eleusine coracana subsp. coracana. Lineage (NCBI taxonomy): Eukaryota > Viridiplantae > Streptophyta > Magnoliopsida > Poales > Poaceae > Eleusine > Eleusine coracana. Next base: position 18,111,403 of record CM064434.1, on the reverse strand, counting down.
AACAAAGGTTGACCTTTGATCAAGTCGTGTGACTTAAAGGTGATATCATATAATCCGAGCTCGATGGCCCATTTGGCAATTTTCCTAGTGGCCTCTCTGTTGTGCAGCAAATCGCCTAGGCCAAATGATGTGTGGACCTCAATTGGATGATCCTCAAAGTAATGCTTCAACTTCCGAGATGTCATCAGTAATGCATAAATTAATTTCTAAAGCTGGAAATATCGTACCTTGGATTTTGATAAGACCTAACTAATGAAATAAACTGGTCATTGCACCTTTTGAGCCTTGCCATCTTCCACCCGTTCCACCGCCAACATAGTACTAACAACGTGTTTGGTTACGGAAATGTGCAGCTGCAAAGGTTCCTCTGGCTCTAGGGGAGTTAAGACCTAAGTAGCCGGAAAAAAGGTTAGATGAATGATTCTTGCTTCTTGAGTAGCCGGAAAAAAGGTAGCCATCTTCCGCCCGTTCCAAGGCTTTCTGTGCGTCATCATTCCAGATGAATGATTCTTGCTTCTTGAGTAGCCGGAAAAAAGGTAGCCCTCAAACACCGAGTCATGATACAAACCGACTAAGTGCTACCATACAACCAGTAAGCTTTTGAATGTCCTTTTGTGAATGTGGGGGGCCCATCTACAATATGGCATTTACCTTCTCTAGATTAGCTTCAATCCCTCTATGTGATACTAGAAAGCCGAGTAATTTTCCTGATGGGACGCCAAAGACGCATTTTTCCAGATTCAGCTTCATATTGTATTTTCGGAGGTTACCGAGTGTTCCGTCTAGGTCGGATATTAAGTCGGTGGAGAGCCGAGTCATGACTACCACATCATCTACGTAAGCTTCAACGTTCCTTCCTATCTGGTTATCCAAGCATCACTGCATAGTCCACTGGTAAGTGGCGCCAGCATTTTTCAGACCAAAGGGCATTGTTGTGTAACAGAATGCTCCAAATGGTGTGATGAACAAGGTTTTGAGCTGGTCTGATTGGCTTAAGGGAATCTGATGGTACCTCGAATAGGCATCTAAGAAGCACAACAAAGCGCATCCAGCCGTCGAATCGACCACTTGATCAATACGTGGGAGGGTGAACGGATCTTTCGGACAGGCTTGATTAAGACCGGTATAATCCACGCACATCCGCCACTCCTTATTTTTTTCGCACCAAGAATGGGTTGGCCAACTAGTCGAGGTGGAAGACTTCTTTAATAAAACCGGCTGCCAGCAGTCGGCCGATTTCTTTCCTAATCGCATCCTTTCGGTCCTGCGTGAATCGTCTAAGCAGTTGCCTTACCGGCCTGGCATTTTTGCAAACGTGAAGTTTGTGCTCAGCCTTTTCCTTTGGAATACCTGGCATATCAGAAGGTTTCCATGCAAATATGTCTTTATTATTTCTAAGAAAAAGGATGAGTGCGCTTTCCTATTTGTCACCTAGATTGACCCCGATATTGGTGGTCTTGGATACATCACTATCATCTAGGTTAATCTTCTTGTACTGCACGGCGTCCGCCTATACCATGGCCTTTAGCGCCTTCCTAGGAGTAGGGTCCAGCATGGCCTACTTAGTCATTGCGATCGTTGCCTTCAACTCAGTCAACTCTGATGCCGCCACCATCTTCTCCATCAACTCGCAACTGCCGTTGTCACAATCATATGATGTTCGCACAACTGAGTGAAGTGCGATGACTCCGTTTGGTCCAGGTAGCTTCATCATCATATACGGATAATGGGGTACAACCATGAATTTGGCGATGGCTGGCCGCCCTATGATGGTGTGGTAGGTGGAATCGAGATCGATGACCTCAAAGGTAACACGCTCTATCCTGTAGTTCCACCGAGTGCCAAAATTTACAGGCAGAGTGATTTGCCCCAGAGGGACTATTTGCATGCCCGAGATCACACCATGAAACGGCGATCGACTTGGCTTGAGGTCGGTCAAGGGTATGCTGAGCTCCTTGAAGGTTTTCACAAAGAGGATGTCCAAACTGCTACCACCATCTACCAGTACCCAATTTAGCTGAACTCAGTTAACAGTCGATGTTAGTACTAAGGGATATTTCCCGGGCCTAGGGATGTGATCTGGATGATCGGACCGATCAAAAGTAATTAGGACCTCTGACCATTGTAGATATTGAGGTACCGCTGGTGAGACCGAGTGGACCTCTCTGTAGAGGATCTTCTGCTGGTGCTTTGAGTCTGCCGTGGACCTGCCACAGATGTAGTTGACCTCACGTTCGGGGTCCTGGAAGTCCTCCTCATCCTCATCTTGGTTATCCTTATCCGAGTCCTTCTTGCTGCCCTTGGCGACCCAGGGGCGTTCCTTGTAGACCTTCAACACATGATGGGCGAAATTCTTCAACTTAAAGCATTCTCTGGCTTTGTGAGCTCCATCATGGAGCAGGCAAGGGCCATCAAGCATTTTGTTAAAGTCGTCCTGAGTGACCGGTTTCCTCCTGGTGGAACGCTCGATGTTGGCCACCGGTCGGTCTTGCTTGCGCTTCCTGTCATCGTCTTTGCTATAATTGGATGGGCCCGACTGGTTCCTTGGGTTCGCTTCCTTGTACCGGCAAACTTGGAAGAGAGCCGAATTGCCCGCAGCGTCTTTGTCAGCCATGGTGAACAGTTCTTTGGCTGACAATCCACCGACGGCGTCTAACCTCCCAATCTTCTTTATCAGATCATTATCACGAAGGCCACCTTGGAAGGCGGCGACGACCTGAGCATCCGAGATATTAGGGATGGTATTTTTCACTCGGCAAAAGCGTTGGATGTACTCTCGAAGTGGCTCCTGGTCCTGCTGCTTGATCCGGCCGAGCTCGTAGTGGTTGCCTGGCCTGTCGAAGGTGGCTTGAAAGTTGGCGATGAATTGCAGACAGAGATCTGCCCAGGAACTGATGGAAATGTCAGGCAAGTTGGTGAGTCAGGTTTGTGCCACCGGGGCCAGGCAGACGTGCAACTAGTTGGCCATGACAAAACTGTCACCACCGAGTGCTCGTATGGCTGTTGAATAGACATGAAGCCAATCACGTGGATCCATCTTGCCGTCATTCTTCTCAATGCCTACAAGCTTAAAGCCGACTGGCCAGCTGACGGTTCAAAGATCCCGAGTGATGGCTTGAATGCCAGCCTCCTCCTCATAGTCGTCGGTGACCGGGGTCCATTCTCGCTCGCAGCCAGGTCCCGGTGGGATCTGTCCTCGTGGCGACCCTCGTCCCGTAGTCGACATAACCGTGCCGACATCATTCATCTTCGTACTCTCAGTGGGCCACGTCATCGCGCTCCCGATATCCACTGTCCCATCGGACCCGCACGTCACGTGGCGGTATGCCATTGCGTAGGTCAGCCCTCGGATGCCGATCATGGTACTCTGCAATGGGCTTGCGCCTTGGGGCGGCAGGCGGGGTTGCCTGTTGGTTGGAGCACTGCCGGTCTCTTCTCTCCTGGCTGGGTACCGAACTGGTGGCCCTAGAGGTCGCCTGACTCGGTGTTGATTGTACACATGCATCTCCAGTACTATCACGGCCCTGATGTGTGCTTTTAACTAGTTGATCTGAGGTGTCAACTCCGGGGGACATGGAGCAAGGGCTCTATGGTGCGCAAGAGGGCCGCTGCAGTTGTGATGTTGTGCTGTGGGGTTTTGAAGACATCTTCACCATCAAGTTTTAAGCTGAGGTCTCCCATATCTAGGTTTTGCACGACTCGGGGTCTCTGCTGAGCATCCAGTCTACGAAGCGGGGGAGTGGCGGCATCGGGATCATTGTCTTCAAGATCGGTTGTATGTCCATCTGGTATGGCGCCGCGTGCAGCAACCGTCGTTGGCGTTTCTCCGTAAGCCCCTCCTTGGGCTGCAGGTGCCACCATGAATACCTCGTGGTAATCCGAGGAGCAACTTTCTGAATCGCTCGGCCCTTTGATCAAGTCCAGGACTAACTCGTTCTGTTCGGCCATCGACGCTTTGCTGGTGCCTGAGTTTGAAGGCATGGTGGCCGCCGAACGGGCCACATGATCTTGCTCGACGAGGTTTCCGTACTGGTTGGCGATGAGGCTGATGGTACCAAAGCGGATCTTGTCTCCTAGGCAAAACTTGATGTCGACATAACCAATCAATTTCGGTGAAGCTGAACTCAATGCGTCCCCTTCCTTGCGCGCCAACTATCGAGAGATATTCTCAATAGTAGTTGTAGATATGCGTATGACTATGAAAGATCGATGGATACAGGACACAAGTTTTATACAGGTTCGGGACTCCCGAAGGATAATAACCCTATGTCATGTTTGGTGTTTCTGTGTTGCTAGGGTTCGCACTGGAATTAGGGTTCCAATACGAGTCTCTGTCTTGCCGAAGGCGCCCTACCCTCCTTATATATCTGAAGGGTAGGGATTTACATGGTAATCTTTTAGTCAGTTATAATAGATCCTATCTATCCAACATATCTGCTAACTTAACTTGCTTCTTACTCAAACAAGTATCTAAGTAAATATCTTCTGGGCCGAATACACCATACACGAGCCCCCAGCCCACTCGGCTAGTTAGCCAAGTGGTTAAGTATCCTGGGTAATATGTCCCATAGGGCTAATTAAAAGTATGACTAATTATGATGCCAAAGAAAAAGGAGGAAATTAATTAATTAAATCTAGGATTTGCCAAATGATAGCATTTCACAAACATCACAAAAGTCCATGAAAGTGTGCCAATATTTTTGTACATTCTTGAGGGTCATGCCAAGAATGAATTTTGTGGAATTTATCAGAATTTTTTGTAATGGTTTAACACCCCTACAAATTCCTTGAGTGTTGAGAAATGCCTTTCTGTCCTGGAATTTTCAGAATTTCTCTGAGCTGAATTTGGACTTGACCCCAAAATCAAAGTGGGAAACATGTTTCCCTGGACATGCAAAAAAAAATTGCATGAAGATTTGGGCAATGCAACTTGGAGAATTTTGCAAAGTGCAGAACCCTGTTTTCAGTCAATGGCTCAATCCTCTTTTTTCTCCTCTGGCCATTGTCAGCTCGACAGCAACGTACCCCTACCGCCAGCCACCGATCGCTCCTCTCTCCACCCATCTTGGCAACTGCTCTGCCTGCCCTTCCATGTGCTGCCGGCCGGCATTGAAGTCTGCCCCTACCAGCGAGCCACTCTGCACCGGCTAGCTCACCTCCCGTCCTCTGCTCTCTCCTGTTCTCTCCCTCCCCCATGCCGCACCGAGGTTAAAGGCAGCGCTCCAACCATTCCTCCCTCCCCGTATGCCTCACTTCACTCTCGCATGCTCCAAGAGCTCCTTTGAAAGCCTAGAAACACCCAGCCACCTCTCTCTCTCTCTTTCTTCCTCCTCTCCGGCAAGCAGCGAGTGCGAGCCCCCGTGCTCCGAGCCGCCATGGGCACCGCCGCGTAGAGCCGTCTAGGAAGCCCCCTATCCCCTACCTCTCCATCAACTGGCGCACAATGACCTTCCCTAGCAACCCCTCTGACCCCCTCCCTCTATCGTGCAGAGTCGTCACCGAATTCGAAGAAGAAGACGATGCCGCCACCGGACTCCACACTACCCCCACACGGCGACAACCCCCTCCGGCCTTCCCCGTACCCAACTCGAACCACAACGAGCACCGCACCATGCAGGTGATGCTCTACGACCTCTTCCCCTGCCAGATTAAGCCCTGTGCACGCCGCCCATCGTCAGCCGCTGTTGCGCAGAGCTGCCGCTTGTTGCCGGTGGTGCTCCGGTGACCATAGCACCGACCCCCACCACACCTAGAACCCCCATTTTCCCCTGATCATGAATGCAGGCACCCTTGGGTGAATCTCGCAGCTGATCATCAACGGCAACCCGCCCTGGCCACGCCGCGCGTGAGCGCCCTGCTCAATTTCAAATTCGGGTTGATGGCAATTTTCTAAATAGGAGTGATCTTTCCTATGAACTTAAAAAATCAATAACTCGAGATATAAAAGTCCTAAAATGGAAAAACTAATTTTCTTGGGTTCCTTAGATCCCCCTTCACGAGAAAAACAAGCTGAGAGCCAAGGTTATGTAGTATATGAATTAAATTAATTCCCTAAATTTAGAACCCTAGTTAGAGCAATAAAATCATAAGTAAAAATATGTAAATGGTAAAATCATGAAACTTGTTCAGTAAGCATCTCATGGCATGTCTAAACTTTCTGCAAAAGCATGTTTCCATTTTTATGCATATTTTTAGTGTTATTGCATAATCTCCATTTTTAGTAAATGAATTTATATAAATTCTTTGTTTGGAATTTAATTATGAAATTTGGTAATCCTATCTTTTTTGTATTTATGCATCTCTGTAAATTTCCATGTAAAAGTTTCGAGCACCATCAGTATGCTTTTTGCTATTAAATTGTTCATTTGATAAATAGCATAGGAAATTTCAATGTGAATATTGCCATATATATGCATATAGTTTGTATTTTAGTTAAATTCATCCCTGGTACTATTTATGCAGAATGTTAGTCTTGATTCATAGTAAGGGTCCTTACTCTTCATTTTATGCTCATGGTTCATAAGTAGCCTATATGTACCTAGATCAATTTACTTCAAAAGTGTGCATGTCAACTTCTAGGAATTTAAGTAAGGAAATGCACGGGTTTGAGGACCGCTGGAGAGTGCATGGGTTAAGCCTCGGGTACAAAGTACTATATCATGGGGAGGACGTGTACTCTGGATCGATGGCCCCGGATCGACTTTATAGCAATCTCGTGAACGGTGGCCACACATGTTTTTAAATGATGCGTATGTTGTGTACATGGGTTTCCTCCTGCAGGATGTAAATCGATTCGAATTGCCATCCCTCGCGGTTATGAGTACCTCCTGTTTCGAGTAGCGGCAATGATACTTTAAGTAGAGAAGATTGGTTATGATTCTGAAATTTCTTTACTCTATGGCTATATATTGCTATGTTGTATTGCTCTTTATATTTGTACAAGTCTTAGCAGCTAGCTAGGTTCAACTACAATTACTTTTCTACAACAAGCAATTAAAATCTTGGTTAAAGAATAAAATTGTTGCATAGAACTACTAGGTGCTTTTTATGCAACTATCAAATAAGCCCGATCATCCCCGTGCATATTAGGAGTCGGTTTTCGTAAACCTTTTTGACAGGTAAGTCTTGTGGAGTATGTTAGATACTCAGGCTTTGCGATTATATGGTTTTTTAGGTTTTTCTCAAGCTACCTATTGTGATTGTTGTAACAAAGATGTGTGGGAAGGTGAGGAGCCCCAGAACTGGACCATTGAATGGGTCCCAAGCTCTTCTAACCGAGATGAGTGAGCCATTGCCATAGGGCCGACATGGTTTACTTAGGTTATGGACGTCATGTTTTGTCGTATTTCCGCTTCAGCATATTTATGTAATCTGAACCAGGAACATTTGTATTGTAATGTAACTCAATTTGCTTCCGCTATGACTCCTAAATTTGTAATATTATGCATTTAATGATGTATTCTTGTAAATGATAAATGTTCATGTGTGAATGCTATGTATGGTTACTTCGTTAACCATCTTTCGAGGCAACCCTGTATGGCATACTCTATATTTCGGTATAGGGTCGTCACAGCTGGTATCAGAGCCGATTCAGGATAAGCTACACACAAATGAACATTTTAAAACTTAAACAACCCGTTTTTACGCCTTACAGTGAGGTACGAACTAGAAGTGCCCCTATAAGACTTACTATTAGTAGGTGGCAAAGCTAACCCTAGGTTATGTTTGTTTAAATTACTTGCATCTATGGATTCTTCAACAAAGGTATGTAATTGTGCGCGGGTCGGTTGCGCTATAAATACCGAACGCCTTCTGGGTGGGCAAAGACCTGGGCTTTGTTTGATGCGTGGACCGAATGCGCTCAAATGTCGGCTGCCTTCTGGGTCGGCAAATACCTGGAAATAAACTGGCATTTTTGTTTTGGCTTGTTTCTTTTAAAGTTGATGTATTGTTTTCGAGATGGATCTGTTGCAGGTACACTAACCACGTGTAGTTAGCATAGAAACATGTGAGAGGTGTGTGTGCCACCGAATGGATCGATCTATATATTGGGTCAACTTTCCTTTTTGTGAGGATGTAGGAAATCATCATATTGAGCATTTGACATTCATGCATACCACATGCATTCATTCTTGATAATCATATAAAAAGGTCACAAATGTTGCAAGCATGTGAAATAATCAAACCCGGGCAATTTTGAGTCCCTATGGTACTTGAAATGAAAGTTTGAACTTAATCGGGAAGAAACAGAACTCTGCCAGAAAAGTCAGTTCCACTAAAATGAGCATAACTCCCTCAATTTTATACCAACAAGGGTGAATGAGTACTCATTGGAAAGTTAGTATTTTGCCCTACAAGTTTGTTATAATGGGTTTGTCTTAGAAAAATCTAGAAATGGGTCGAATTTGGCAAAAACAGTAAGCTTTTCTGGAAATTCAGAAAATTGCTTCATTTCTGTCCTTTGTCTTTGGATGATCATAACTCCCAGAAATCCTCTACAACTTGTGTAAAAGGCCATATTAATAATTTTATCCAGAACCTGAATGCTTTTGCACATCTCTGTGGGTTAATCTGCCAACCGCAGGATTGCATCTGCCTTTTGCCAATGAATCGAGCACCGTGTCTTTTTCTTTTTGCCACTCAACCTTTATGCTATTATGAGCATGTGTACTTAGTGGGATGTTAAGTTTTGACTCACCCTTACAAAACTTTATTCTGGCAGATGGATGTTGGCAAGCACATGAAGGACCCCGAGCAACTTTTCGCCCGTGTTCTCAAGTTGGAACGAGAGCGTGAGGTGCTGCAGTCCACACTTGCCGCCTGTCATGCCCAGCTCGCTGCTCGTGACACTAAGGGCGCGGTCCTTGATGACAAACTGCAGGCTAGCGAGTTGGAGCGGGCCGATCTTTTCGAGCAACTCCATGATGCTCAACTCATCATCGAGGGCGATGCTAGTGATCAGTTGCAGGAGCAGCTGAACCAGCGCAATGCTCAGCTCGCCACTGCCCAGGAGGAGACCTACTCTCTTCATGGTCAGATTGACGCTCTCTTGGAGGAGCGGAGCAAGCTCCAAGCTCAACGCAAAGAAACTCAGGATGCGCAGGATGTCATGGAAGGGAACCTCAATGACGCTCATGCCATCATCGCTCAGCAAGAGCAAGTCATTGGGCATCTCCAAGCCGCTAATCCCCAGCCGCAAGCTATCCTTAATGATGAGCCACCCGTGCCACTTGCCATGAAACCCCCCCCCCCCCGACGATGCCAATTTGAGTAAGGACAGTGATTCCGGTGTTTACTACGAAGCACCCCCTGGACCGGGTGATATGGACATGGAGTCCGATGGTGGTAGCCATGCCGAGTGATTAAGGAGTAGTACATTGTGTAGCATGGAAATCTCGCGAAACCTCGTGCTTGTATGTGGATAGTGTTAGTAATGCTATGTGAAGTTGTAACCTAAGCTCTCCTAGGTCGTGTTGTTGTAAAGTTCCGAGTGATGTAACCTAAGGCTTGTCATGTATCAAAAGTTGCATCACATGTATCTATGGTTTTTATCATAATTGTGTTGCCTATGGTGTTGGAACTAATGGAATTTAAGTTATCTCTTATGTCCCGCACCGTTTCCTTGTCAACATTTCGACTTATGAGCAATCTGAAATTTTATTTTGCCCCTATGTCACAGCCTTATTATCATATTGTCTCATGTGATGATCGGGCTAACATGCCTATTCCTATGGAAGATGGTGCAAACTCGCCCCTGTGGAGAAAACCTCAGTGATGCTCCGGTGCCTCGAACATTGGTGGAAACCAGTCGCCACCCAATGCTCCGCCCATGACGCCTATGGAGCAGCTCATCCATAACCAGAACGAGATGTTCTGCATGTTCATGGAGAACATGAATTGCCAAGGAGCTCCAGGACCACCACCATAGCAGCCCCGTGAATCCTCCTACAACGACTTCTGGGCAACTCATCTGCCCACTTTTGGAGAAGCTGGTGATCCGTTGGAAGCGGATAAATTTATCCGCACTTTGGAATCGAAGTTCCCTCTTCTCCACTGCACCGACCAGCAGAAGCCCCTCTTCACCGTGCAGCAACTCAGTGGCTCCACAAGTGCTTGGTGGCCCAGTTTCACCACCGCTCTTGCTGCTGGTCATCAAGTCATTTGGACGGAATTCTACACTGCATTCCGTGCGCACCACATCCCCGCTGGACTTATGAAGCGCAAGCTACAAGAGTTCATGCATGGATATTCAATTACTTGACTCAGTATGCTTCGTATCACGCTTATACGGATGAAAAGAAGATTGATTGTCTCCGTTCGGGCCTTACCCCGAAGCTACAGGACCGCTTGGCACAAGTTACCGTGGGCACGTTCAACAATCTGATGAGTGCTGCCATTGTGCAAAAACATGCTATCTAGGCTAACCAAGATGACAAGAAGAGGAAATGTGCCATGGGAAGTTCATCCGGCTCCGCACCGCCCAAGTACAAGCTGGCAATCACCTCCCCGACGGGACAAAAGTTCTGAGCTGCGGTACCCTTGGGAGGAGGATTTCGTCCGTCCTATTCGCAGCAGTGCTCTCGCTCTCATGGAAGTAACCAGCAGCAATACTCTGGTTCCCGTCCTCCACAGCAGATTAATCCAGTGGTGAAGTCCACTTCCTCGCAGCCGTGCTACAACTGCGGCAGAACCGGTCACTTTGCCAAAGAGTGTCATTTTCCGAAGCGCAACCAGGGCAACAACAACAACTCCAACACTTCCGGGAATAACAACAATAACAACAACAATCACAGCAGCAGCAACTACAATGGCAACAATGGAAATCGTCCCAAGTCTTCTACTCCTGCTCATAAGAATGGTCGAGTCAATTATACCACGGTCGAAGAGATTCAAGTTGGAGAGCCCATTTTCGCGGGTACATTCTCGATCAACCAACACTCTGCTATGGTTCTTTTTGATTCTGGAGCAATGCATGATTTTATTAGTCAAGCATGTGTGAATCAATTGAAAATCACCCCCACCACTACGGGAACACCATACATCATCACATCCCCCAGTGGAAAAATAAGGACATCTCTTGAGTTGAGAAAAGTGCCACTTAAGCTAGCAGGCAACGTGTACCCCGCTTCGCTAATCATATTAGATGGTCAAGGCATTGACATAATTCTTGGTATGAGGTGGATGACTAAGCATAGAGCCGTCTTGCACATTGAATCCCGGGAAGTCCATTTGAACTCACTCCTATATGGCCCGTCTATTCTCCGATTACCATTTCCCAAGTTGTTCACTTCTCAAGTGTATCATGTTGAAGGGAAAAAGCTTGAGGATATTCCAGTGGTGTGTGATTTTCCTGACGTATTTCCAGACGATTTGCCGGGAATGCCTCCGAACAGGGATGTTGAGTTTAAAATTGAACTCCTACCTGGTACAATGCCTATCTCTCGTAGTCCATACAAAATGGCTCCTAATAAGTTAGCACAATTAAAAGGGCAATTACAAGAGCTTATGGACAAGGGTTACATTTGACTGAGTTCCTCTCCCTAGGGCTGTCCCGCCCTCTTTGTGAAGAAGAAAGACAAGACCCTACGTCTCTACGTCGACTACAGGCCTTTAAATGTTGTTACCATCAAGAACAAGTACACCCTACCTCAAATTGATATTCTCTTTGATCAACTTGTTGGTGCTAAAGTTTTCTCCAAGATTGACCTCCGATCCGGTTATCACCAAATAAAGATCCGTGCAGAAGACATCCCGAAAACTGCTTTCTCCACGCGATATGGTCTTTTCGAATATCTTTTCATGTCTTTTGGTCTCACCAATGCTCCAGCCCACTTTATGTATTTGATGAATTCCGTGTTCATGCCCGAGTTGGATAAGTTTGTGCTTGTGTTCATTGATGACATCCTTATCTACTCGAAGTCCGAGGAATGCCACGTGTTCTGCAACGACTCCGAGATCATCAACTTTATGCCAAATTTAGCAAGTGTGAATTTTGGCTAAAGCAAGTTCCATTCTTGGGACACGTCATTTCAGCGGATGGAGTAACCGTCTATCCTAGCAAAGTAGAAGATGTGCTGAATTGGAATGCTCCGAAATCGGTCAAGCAAATTCGTAGTTTCCTTGGTCTTGCCAGTTATTATTGAAATTTATCCCCAACTTCTCAAGCATTGCCAAGCCTATGACCAAGTTATTGGAAAAAGATGCTAAGTTTAAGTGGAGTAGTGCATGTGAAGAAGCCTTCCAGACGCTCAAGGAGCATTTGACAACTGCCCCGGTATTGGCTGAACCCGATATTACTAAACCTTTCGATGTTTACTATGATGCATCCGGCACTGGATTGAGTGGTGTGCTGATGCAAGAAGGTCGTGTCATTGCCTATGCCTCACGATAGCTCCGTAAGCATGAGCAAAATTATTCCACTCATGATTTGGAATTGGCGTCCGTTGTCCTAGCCTTAAAAACATGGCGCCATTACCTGCTCGATAACCTTGTCAATCTCTACACCAACCACAAAAGTCTCAATTATATATTCACGCAGCAAGAACTGAATATGAGGCAGCGTAGATGGTTAGAATTAATCAAGGGTTATGAATTGGAAATTCACTATCACCCCGGAAAAGCCAACGTGGTTGCCGATGCCTTGAGTCGAAGGGATCAATGCAATCACGCAATTGTCTGCTCTATGGAAGCTTGCCCAATTTCAGATCCGAGCAAACAAAGTCTTCGTATCATTCCCTATGGATCCTTGTATAACCTAGCTCTTATTCCTACCCTTCGGGAAGAAATTATGGAAGCACAAAAGAAGGACAAGGGAATGGAATATATCCGCCAGAAGATAGGAAAGAAAGAAGCTACATGTTTTCGACAAGACGAAGATGGAGTGCTATGGTTCAACAATCGCCTTGTTGTTCCAAAGAATGAGGAATTAAGGAAGAAAATCATGGATGAGGCTCACTTGTCCAAATACTCCATACACCCCGGTAGCAACAAGATGTACCGTTGTTGACGGTCCTTAAGTGCTAAATCCGACCATCAAATCCTTGCATAAACAACATAAAAGGAATAACCAAATAGTGATAGCAGTTTATTATTTACCATTTCCATGAGTTTTGGTGAGACATGTGTTTGTAGGTATAAAAGAGCCAGAATATGCAAAAACATGAAGAAACGCCCCGTCGGCCGACACTGCCGTAAAACAGCCGGCCGACAAGGTCGTATGAGGCTGAAATCAGGGCTCGGCAGGGTCGTGATGGCTGAAATCAGAACTCAGCCGACAGGGTCATATCAGGCTGAAATCATCCACCCAGCAGGTTAAAACAGAGTATCATCAGGCTGAACCATATGACCCAGCCGACCCTGAAAAACACTCCACCATGAGGTCGTTTTCCATCCCCGGACTAAGGAGGGTAAAAAGTGGAGAAGTAAAGGAGGCACCCACGTGGCACAACTTAGGCAAGTGAAGACATGACCCGGAGGGGGTCGGCAACAAAAATGGTCCACCGCCCGGCCTAGGCCACCGCCCGACCTGGGAACTTCCTCGCGAGGTGTCCAGCCCACTCGGCCCATCATGCCAACCGACGCCAAGTGGATAAGGCGGTTGAAAACCGACTCAACAACCGTTATCCGGACCAAATCTAAGATGTCCAAAGAAGTCGGTCAGAAACCGACCTCATCCAACGGCCGCCCGGCCTGGGTTGCCGCCCGGCCTGGGTTGCCGCCCAGCGCAGTATGCCGCCCGGCATGGCCCGCCGCCCGGAGGGGGAACTTTTTCCCATCGACCCTCCTTCACCTACAAATACCCGCCAGCACTTCACCACCTATAAATAGTGGGGGAATTTGGCAGAAAGGAACAACACAAGAAGAAGATATTAGAGCTCCACTCAAAAGGCTTAAGCACTGCCAAAGTGCTTAGAAAATAAGGAGAGAGTGAGGGAGAGTTAGAGGAGGTCCGGACTTGTTGGCATCTTCTCCACACTTGTACCTCGGTGGATGCTTTTCTTTCTTAGTAAGTATTCGTGATCTTCCATTGGTATTTAAGTTTCCTTTTTAAGAAAGTTCTTTCCTTAATTGCTTATGGGATCATCGTTCTATTTAGTTAGAGTATCATAGTCTTCTATAAGTGTGACGTTGAGACTTTGATAGTAATTAATGGCATAGACGTGGTGTCTAGGCTAGAGGTTACCTTTGTTTGCCGTGTGCCCCACGGTTTGTAGAGGTAGTCGGTAGGTGGTGACGGCCCTATCCGGCCTTAGTAATCCTCCACATTCGGGTACGTCGTAGAGCGGTTGGCCGGAGTCCCCTGTGGATGCAGGGGTAAGCCTGTGCCCGAAGTAAGCAGTTTTAGACCGAACCTATCTTATTATAGGATCCTTGACCATAGGAATCCTCTCTACCCTCTGCCTAACTTATTCTTGTTGTCCTTGGATGAATTAAGATAGAAGATTAGACACACACGTTCCCTGTGAATTTGATACCTTGGAATACTCTTAAGTGAAGTGCTATAGCGGTATCCGTGTGCTTGCAGATTTTTCTGTGATCGTAAGAAATACCAACAAGAATTTATGGCGCCGTTGCCGAGGATAGTAATATTTCTGGTGCGATGTTAAGAAGTGTCAACAAGCATTTCTGGCGCCGTTGCCGGGGATAGTAATATTTCTGGTGCGACGTTAAGAAGTGTCAACAAGCATTTTTGGCGCCGTTGCCGAGGAACGGTTGTTGTATTATCTTCGAACTTTATTCGTCCTCGTATCTTTTCCTTTTTCCTTTCTTTTTACTTGTTTCTTTTTTTCCACTATGGAGCAACCCACCATCCTATCTTTTTCTGCTCCGAAGGGCGAGTACCTTGAGCCACCGCCGTCTGCGGACCCAATTCGCACATCCGACTATGAACTCCGCCCTGGTTTTATAGCCATGGTTCCGGAGCAATCCTTCTCTGGTCTGGATAGTGAAAACCCATACCATCACATATGAGAATTCGAGCAACTGTGTTCATGCCTTTCTATAAAGGGCATGACACAAGATACTCTAAAGTGGAAATTGTTTCCCTTTTCCCTCATGGAGAGGGCAAAACAATGGTACACTCATACTGTTGGGAGTGTAAACGGTGATTGGGAAGAACTTCAAGATAAATTTTGTCTCTCTTTCTTCCGTACATCCCGTATTGTCTCCCTTCGTATGGAAATTTTTAGTTTTTGCCAGAATGAGAAGGAGTCTTTAGGTGCAGTCTGGGCAAGGATTAATTTACTATCCAAATCTGGACCCAACCTTGCCATTCCCGACCCGATGTTGCTACAACATTTTCATGAGGGTTTGAATAAGGAAGCTGCCCTATATCTCGACATTGCCTCCGGAGGATCATTCATCCACAAGACCGCGACAGAATTAAGAGAAATCCTAGACCGTATTTTAGAAAACACTTCCTTCCTTTTTTATCATGTCGAACCCCTCTAGGACAAAGTCAAGTCGAGCCATGAGGAACCCTTAATAGTTGAATCCAAACACATTCCATGCATACACCAAGACTTGACAATTGAGCCCTCACCCGAACCGGGAACACCTAGGAAAGAAGAAATTCAACCTTCAGATTCCCCATTTGACTTTGAGGAAGAGCGTTTTGAAGATTATGGAAACACCTCAAAGTATTGTTGCCAAAAGAAACCCCCGAGTCCCATCTCTCCTCCTGAGCCACTTGAAGAGGCATTCCTCCAAGAGACGGTAAAGGAGTTAACTTCAATTATGAGCGATGAATGGTTGCGAGAGGTTGAGCTATCCTCTGAAGTAATTTGTATTTGCTCTCCCTCTTCAACCATTCGATGTGACATTAGAGGAGTCACAGTGGAAGTTCTTTATAATCCCACTGTTGGTTCCAACATAGTTTCTAGTGCCTTTGCATTTGACATTTTGGGCGATACGCCGTTGGCACCGACTAGTAAATCCTTTAAGAGCCCCTTTGGCCCTATTTTACAAGGATACGGGATTTTGCAAGATGTGACCATAAGGCATGCAAACGTCGAGGCTGTCCTAGACTTCCATGTCTTTGACATTCAGGATGTTGATGTCTTAATCGGACATCCCATTGAGAAATTACTCATGGATGTACCGACCCTTGGATGTCTCGATGTAAAACTAGGGGGAAAAGTTTTCTATCCCGATCTCCCAATCAAGGAACTCCCTACCATATCCTTCTCCCAAGGAAGAGCCAATTGAGGAAGTAATGGCTATTCTCCAATTTGATTCTCCTGAACCCCTTCTAGAAAGAGATGCTAAAGAGTTTATCCAAGAGGAGGATGAGTTTCAGGAGACAATTGAGCTACCCATTGAAGAACCACCATCACGACCTCCGATTGAACTTAAGCCCTTGCCTTCTGGCCTACGCTATGCTTTCCTAAATGGCGACCTGGAAGCCCCTGTTATCATAAGTGATAGACTATCCGAGGAAGAATCTGCTAAACTTTTAGCCATCCTAGAAAAGCATCGCTCTGTCCTAGGCTACTCACTCCAAGACCTTAAGGGAATTAGTCCCGCTCTTTGCACCCATCACATTCTTATTGATCCTGATAGCACACCTTCTAGGGAGCCTCAGAGGAGGCTAAATAATGCAATGAGAGAGGTTGTTAAGAAGGAGGTTGTGGCACCCCTTCCTAGAGGATCAAGGTTCCGAAGGTGCTGATAGCGCAGACACTTGATAATACAACATTTGTCCAAATTTAAGTTGAATATTATATCATTAAGGTTATCAAAGTGTAGCGGAATATTACAAGTTCATGAATATTTTGAAAAACAATGGAAGCAAATAACGTTCAGAAAACTACAAGCTCGATGATATAGCATAGTGATGATCCATGCCCGAGGAACATCACTCTAGAAGCACACAACATCACTGCGGCAGTGAGTCGGACTCCCAGTGGGCAGTCCAACCCTCAGGGACTTGCATGTCCCAGGGCATCACATCTACAGGCAATTCTATTTCTTCATTACCTGAAAAAAACAATGGCACAAAGCCTGAGTACTAATTACTCAGCAAGACTTACCCATCGGACACCTACTCATACAGAGGCTCTCATAGGTGGCTTGTTTAAAAGGACTCGCACTAAGCAACCTATTAGTTCTAACAAGTTTTTAATTGTCAATTTAAATGAGTTGAGCCGAAATGTAACTTTAGTTGCAACAAAAGGATAATAAAACTATATATCAAGTTAATACAACATAAAAGAAATAATAATAATAATAATGATCATCATCATCAATAAGCAACATAATCCATTCCATGATATTAGGTGCAACTATGCTATTGGTGCGATGACCAAGTGGTACTCATTACTGCGAGGGACAGCAATTGCAATCGGTTACACCAACTAGGAAAACCCGAGATGCATGACACATACGCACCAATTAAGGTCGTATATGGCAACCTTTCTCCAGAAAAGCACCTACACCTCAGCCCGGGGATGGTAACGTCGAGTGGGCATGCCCTTCTGCCAACAGTACTTCGTGGTCTGAACCGCCCACTCCAGCAGCAGGAGGGTCAATGACCAACGCACCTTAACCATCCTTAATGCAAGTGACCTTCAATGCTACATCGGTTTACTAGTGCCCATAAGCAAGCATGCATTCGGTACTGTTCAATACTTGATCAAGGGGCCAACCACGGACGGGTCCTAGGTTCGACAAGGCAGCGCTACCACAGTCAACACCCATGTGTTGCTGCAAACCTACACATGCATTATCCCTGCCCAGTCATAACATAAAATAAACTTCTCTTAGTAATTCCCGTTCCAGTGGTCATGTTCATTCCTTAGTAATAATACTTTCTAACGAGACTTAGTGATTACTAAGCCTAGCATAACAGTACCAATTCTACCAAGTTCTAAGACAGTAACATAGGTCATTTGGATATCATGCAAGGTGGGTTTCAATCAACTCCTATGACCTAATGCAACAATAATTATAGACACTAGTAAAATAAACTAGCAAAATTTTCTATAAAGACGAATGTAAACCGGGGCTTGCCTGGACCAATGTTAGCGCTAGCAACTACAACTTCTTGCTCTTGAAGGTCAGCGTCCTTCTGAAAGTCTTCTTCTTGCTCCTGGTTGTCGTTACCTATATGACGGAATTGAATTAACGGCATTATCGGAATACTGTTGAATGTGACGAAGCATGCAAGCACATCATGTTTTAAGGTCAATTAAAATTATTATTATGTTCTTGAAGCCATATGCTTCAGAGAAGTTGGGTTGTTAATTAAGATTTTAGGTATATATGAGTAATTAAATTAATTGATAAAGCAAACTTATGTTTCTGGACATGTGTGATTTACTGTGAGCAGAGACTCATATGGGTGATTTTTATGCCAAGTGGCAAGGGCAAGTTATTTATAGAATAATTACTAGAATTAATTTAAATAATCACACAAAATAAATTCCAGGGACCAAAGTAATTCATATTTTACCAAACAAATATTTGTGGTGGTAGATAATCATGTGTTTATTAAGCATGCCAAAAATTAGGGTTTAATTTTATTCCTAGAATTTCTGGTGAATTAATTAGTGTTTTGACAATTAAATGATTTAATAAAAATACATGTACCGAGACAGCTATTTATCATTTTACTAAAATAGAGAACTGAAGGATGATACCAACAAAATTTGGTTGGGCCTCATTGGGTTTAAAATCGATTTACTATGTGTTTTCAAAGTTTTAAGCCTTTTCTGGGAATTTCTGGGTATTTTCTAGTTAAAGGAGTGCCACGTCGGAGCCACGTGGGTGACACATAGGCGCCACGTGGGCGACACGCAGGCTGCCAGTGGGTGACACATAGGCGCCACGTGGGCGACACGTAGGCTGCCAGTGGGATGCCAGTCAGCGCCACCACGAGACAGGGCAGCTCGTCGGGGAGCTCGCCGCTGGCGGCTGCGCGCGAGGGAAGCTCGTCGCGGGAACGCTTGTGCGGAGCGCAAGACGTGGCGGACACGACAGGGGGGTTCGGGGGGGTCGGGTTCTCACCGGAAGGGGGTTGACAATGAGAGGCGACGGAAGAGAGAAGTCTAGCGAGATCGCGTTTCTCCTGTGGAGCAGCAAACGGCTCGCGATTTCCACCTAAAGCTTCACGGGGATGGGGTGACGACCGGCATCTTGTCCGTTTGCATCAAGGAGAACCAGAAGGGGGAGCTCGTCATGGAGGTGGTGTCGGATTCGTCAGAGCAGGGGCAGTGGCCGGGGAAAAGTCAGAATGCCGATGCCCTTGCGCATGAAATCAATGGAGAACGGATCAGGCACGATCGGCCATGAGTTGCGCGCGCGGGAGAAGTGGAATGAGGGGACGAGGCTTACCAGGGGCGGAGAATTTTGGAGTCAACGTCAATGGCGATTGCTGGGAGCAGGGATCAGGATTTCCCAAATGGACTCAGCTTCGAGCATGATTTGGCCGAGCGGCGAGAATGGGGAGTGGGATAAGAGTTGTGAGTGGCTTCTGTGTAGTTGGTAATCAAAAAGCAGAAAGGAGCTCAAGCTCGTGCTTCCGTTCAGCAATGGTAGACAGAGGGGAAAAGGAGAGAATAATAGGAAGAGCAGAGAGCAGAGAGGGCGGTTGGAGAGTGCTGGCAAGGCTCTGGGTGCGCTTTCAAGTTGCAAAGAGGGGAAGGAGTGAGTGGGGGAGTGGGAGCGGCGAGGAGGGGAGGAATTGAAGTTGCCGCCGGGTCGCTCGGTGGCGTGCAGAGAGTAGGAAGAAGAAGAGAAATTTTGCACTGCAGCCCTCCAAGATTTGGATTCTTTGCAACTAGGTCCTTGTTCAAAGATACTTCCAATTAAAACAGCTACGGACCTCCAATTGATTTGGGATTTTGCACATAGGTCCCTTGTGAAAAATTCTGGTGCTTTGGTAGGACCCATTTGGTTAGAAAATTTGTAGTTATTTTATAATTAATTCCCCATTGTGAAAGGTTTTTATGCTTTAATTAATTATTTGGGGTATTTCCAAATGTGGTAAAATGCTCATTAAATTCATAAAAGTATATCTTAATATTACTGATTTGATTATGAATTTAGTTGGCATATGTTGTATAATACAATTTCATTTGGCTCACAATTTGTTTTGCAGGGTTTTTAATTACCTAGAATTAATTTAAATAATTGAAGTGAGGCTTCATCATTTCATGCCATATTATTCATGATTTGTGATTTTTGTGTTTGTTAAATAGAAGTGAGACACCTGGGGTGTCATAGCCCTCCCTCCTTAAAGAAATCTCGTCCCGAGATTATGAACAAGGCAAACTAGAGGGAAGTACGGTGGTGAAAACATTCATGAGAATGACGACCAAAATTTCGGGTAATGTGTACTCAGAAATTCTTCAGATTCCCAAGTGGATTCATCTTCTAAGTGGTTATTCCATTGAACTTTATAGAATTTGAGTGGTCTCTTACAAGTTGTGCACTCTTTCTCATCGAGGATCCTTATTGGTTGTTCAGAGTATGTGAGATCAGGTTGGAGTTGGTCGTAGTCTTCCACGAGTTTGTCAATGGGTGGTTTGAGACATCGCTTTAACTAAGAGACATGGAAGGTGTTACGAACTCCCGATAGATTAGCGGGTAACTCCAGCTTGTTGGCTACATTTCCACATCGTTCCAAAATTTGGAATGGTCCAATATAACGGGGAGCTAACTTTCTTTGACTCCAAACCGTTGGATACCCTTCATAGGTGACACTCGAAGATAGACGTAGTTACCCTTATTGAAATATAGTGGTCTATGCCGTCTGTTTGCGTACTTTTCTTGACAGCATTTGGCAGCCTTAAGATTTGCCTGAATGGCACGAACTTTTTCTTCTACATCCTTGACAAGATCAGGACCAAAGGTTACTCGTTCTCCAAATTCAGACCAGTTTAACGGTGTTCTACAACTGTGACCATAGAGTGCTTCAAATGGTGACATTTTCACACTCTCCTAGTAACTGTTGTTATATGAGAATTCAGCATAGGGTAGATACTCATCCCAGTTACCACCATGTTTTAAAACACATGCCCTAAGCATATCTTCCAAAATTTGGTTGACACGCTCTGTCTGCCCATCAGTAGCGGGATGGTAAGCGGAACTACGAATTAAACCTATACCCAAAGATGCATGCAGCTGTTCCCAGAAACGAGCTTCAAACTACGAACCACGATCTAAGATGATGGTATTGCGTACTCCATGACGTCACAGAATTCTTGCAATGTAAAGCTCTGCGTATTGCCGTATGTTGTATCTATTGTTGACCGGCAAGAAGTGAGCAGATTTGGTGAGTCAGTCCACAATGACCCAAATAGAATCATGCTTACGCGAAGTGAGAGGTAGGCCAACAATAAAGTCCATATTGATGTCTTCCCATTTCTAGGCGGGAATACTCGATGGTTGGAGCAATCCGGCTTGTTTCAAATGGTCAGCCTTAACTCTCTGACAAGTATCACATTCTGCAACATATCGAGCCACTTCTCGCTTCATTCTTGTCCACCACAAATTCTTCTTTAGATCTTGGTACATTTTATTACTACCCGGATGGATGAAGTATTTCGAGTGATGTGCTTCATCCAAGATTTTCCGTCGAAGTTCAAAGTCCTTGGGTACTACCAAAAGGTTATTGAACCATAGGGTACCGTCGGAGTCTTGGGTGAAGCATTTTGCTTTACCCTTCTTAATGTTTTGACGGATATGATTCATACCAACATCATTTTTCTGTGCAGCAATGATTTCTTCATGAATAGTAGAATGTACACTAAGGTTGCTAATCACGAATAGTAAAATGTGAAGACTGGGTTCTGAAGCAGTGACGTGGTTGCTGTTGTTCTGATACTCCAGTACTAAGTGATGGCAGTGTACATTCCTACTCAATGCATCGGCGACTACATTGGCCTTGCCCAGACGATAATGAATATCCAGGTCATAATCCTAGATTAATTTTAGCCACCGGCGTTGCCTCATGTTCAGATCGGTTTGAGTGAAGATATATTTCAAGCTCTTATGATCCGTGTAGATGTGCACTAAGCTTCCGAGCAAATAATGTCTCCATATTTTTAGTGCAAGCATAATCGCAGCTAGTTCCAAATCATGAGTTGGATAGTGCTGTTCATGCTTCCGTAGCTATCGAGATGCATAGGCAATGACACGACCTTCTTGCTTGAGCACACATCCAAGTCCTATCCCAGATGCATCACAATACACGTCGAACGGCTTGGTGATGTCTGGTTGAGCCAATACTGGGGCAGTGGTCAATAATTTCTTCAATGCTTGAAATGCTTCTTCACAACTGTCGTTCCAATTGAATTTCTTATCCTTTTTCAGCAGCTCCGTGATGGGTTTGGTCAGCCGAGAAAAAATTGGAGTGAACTTATGATAATATCCGGCTAGCCCGAGGAAATTACGTACTTGATGAACCATCTTTGGTGACTTCCAATCTAGCACATCTTGAACTTTGCTAGGATCCCCTGAGATACCTTCCATAGAGACTATGTGACCAAGAAATGGCACACAGTCCAACCAAAATTCACACTTGCTGAATTTTGCATACAGCTTGTGATCTCGGAGCCGTTGAAGAACAATGCGAAGATGTTCAGCATGCTCTTCCTTGGACACAGAATAAATGAGGATGCCATCAATGAATACTACCACAAATTTGTCCAACTCGGGCATGAATACCGAATTCATGAGGTACATGAAATGGGCAGAGGCATTTGTCAATCCGAATGACATTACTAGATACGCAAACAATCCATATCTAGTAGAGAAGGCGGTCTTCGGGATGTCTTCGGCTCTAATCTTGATTTGATGATTGTCTGAACGGAGGTCAATCTTTGAAAAGACCTTAGCACCAACCAATTGGTCAAAGAGGATATCTATACGGGGTAATGGGTATTTGTTCTTGATGGTAACTTTGTTAAGAGGCCGATAGTCAATGACAAGGCGCAAGGACTTGTCCTTCTTCTTCACAAAAATAGCAGGGCAGCCCCAAGGTGAGGTGCTTGGGTGAATGAATCCCTTTTCCAATAACTCATTCAATTGCTTTTTCAACTCAGCCAGCTCGTTCAAGGCCTTTTTATACGGGCATTGGTATAGTTCACTTGGGCACCACGAGACGGTGCATTCACATTCCTGCTCTGGTTCTCACGCTGGTTGCTGCTGTGGTTGTTGTTGTTGTTGCGCCTCGGTGCAGTGCAGTTCTTGGCAAAGTTGTAGCATGGATAACTGCTTCCAGGATCAGCAGGCTATGGGGCATGAGCAGTCTGATTCCCTTTCTATTGGTATGGTTCACGGTACTGAGTGTTCTGCTGTTGGTACGGTGCACGGGGCGGAAAGTTCTGCTGCTGTGGTGGCCTCGAGTAGTTCCGACCATATCGTCGCTGATACTGCTGTTGCGGAGATGCCTGGAAACGCTGTCCGGTAGTTGAAGTGTAAATCAAGCGGTGCTTCACCGGTGGGGCAGTAGAGGCACTAGCAGGGGCCTTTCTTTTGCGATCTTCTTCTTCAACTTGGCGCATAGCGCCTTCCTGGACAATAGCAGCATTGACCAAGTCGTTGTATGTGCCGGTTGTTTGCCAAGTCAGACGCTCCTTAAGGGTGGCATTCATACCACGCAGAAATGCATATCCCTTTTTATCCTGAGTATTGACATACTCAGTAGGATACTGAGCCAAATGATTAAAAGCTTTAGAATATTGGAGGACATTCGTCCCTCCTTGTTTTAGATCCGTAAATTCCTGGAATTTCCTCTGTATGAGGCCAGTTGGGATGAAATGAGCACGAAATGCAGTCTTGAACTCATTCCATTCAACACGGCGTCCAGCGGGCAGAGAAGCTTCATAGCTTGCCCACCAGGCACTAGAAGAGCCCTGGAGTTGTTGGGCGGCAAATAGCACCTTTTGGTGCTCGTTGCATTCCAGCAGACCGAACTTCCACTCGGTCTGGCGCAGCCAGTGATCGGCATCCAGAGGTTCTCTGGCGCGCTCGAAGGTTGGTGGATGAGTACCTAGAAAATATGAGTACGTACTCTGTCGAGGCTGATTGTTGTTGTTACGGTGACCTCCCTGTCCAGCTAGATGGGACGTGATATCTACTAGCTGACGAAGAATCTCAGAGTCATTTTGCTGCCGGTTGAGTGCAGCAGCCAATACCTCAGCTAGTGAGGGCTCAGCATTAGCTCCTTGCTGAGAGCTTTCAGGGTCATCCTGATCCCGAGTACGCACCATGCTGCAATTTATACGGTTGCACATTAGTTATTCCTCAAAATAATCCATAAAAACACATGTGCAAGAATATAAATTTGCAAGAGGCACGGATAAATTTCACAAGTAACAACCATCTTCATTAATTCAATTCCGACTACATGGTTGTTAAAAGGACACCGTCACATGACTTCTTACACATATGTGCCAACGCCTAGCTACGGTATTGCAGACACATAATGCAAGATTCACACTCCTACATCGAATTACACAACCATACACCGGGGTGTAGCGATCCATCTACTCCTAGTCTATGTCTTGTGGCTCTTCTGGTTCTTCTGGTTCCATAGGCTCTTCTGGTTCCTCCAGATCCATCATTTCCACATCATTAATACCAACCGGCGCCATCTCTACATCCTCTTGTTCTCCATACTCCATGATGATCTCGTCCCAATTTCCTTCAATAGGAAGGTGGGCAGCCTTGAATGCGTCCAAGTCATCTTGAGCCTCACTCATGTCATGCTCAAAATCTACTGCATCTAGCAAGGCTTGGTCGCGTTCTTCTATAATTGCATCCATCTCTTCATTCTTTGTTTGAATTTGTTGGTTCAGTTCTGCAATTTCCTCATCCTTAGCTTATTTTTCGACTTCAGAAAGTCGAAGTGCAGCATGAAACACATCTAGACGCTGGCACAAGTTTGTGCATAAGGCGAAAGTGGATAAGCCATAATACTCTATTATGGGCAGCATAGGATCATGGTGGCGACGGTTTGGATCAAAGATGAAATCCACACGCCTGATCCACTAAAAATCTGTCACATCATTAATAGGTAGCAAGGCGACGGGTGGTCCAGCAACATCATGCTTGTGATCTTCACAGAATCGAGTAAGTGCCTTGAATGCAGCCACATTCCAGGTGGAAGGCAGATCTGTCTCGATGATGCTAATGGTCCAAGATTCCCATGCGGGAATGACCGAGTAGATGGCGGGAACTGCCAAATGGATGACACATGAGGGGACTCCATGCTCCTGAAATTCCTTGCCAACATAGATGGGACGAATGGGATATCCGAATCTCTGAAGAACTCTCCAAAATAGGTGAACCATCCCTGTGAACTCTAGGCCATCGGTGATCTCCCAACCTGGTGGCGGTTGATTGGTGTTTTCAGCCATCTACAAGGAAAGTACTTTGATTGAGTCAAAGAGTATGATCAAGCTGGAATTCTTATGAAACTCTGTTGCAACAACAGTAGCTGAAAGGTTACTACCAATACATAACATAAGTCAACATAGTCTTAAGTACATGAACTCGGAATATGTGGCCATCGAGTTACAAAAGCATCTCACGCAGTGATCCCCCAAAATACCACAACCTCGCGTGGTGGACAAAAGCTACCTACCAAACTTGTCCCGCCTACATGACCTAGTCCGCTTTATCACGATCCCCCAAGTCCTGTCTCCGCCTGGTGCCTCGTATTCCACATCAGACTCCTCGTCCATGTCCTCATCCGGATCCTCTTCCTCTGGTTCTACCGGTGGCGCCAGGACCGCCTCCAGCTGCTGCTGCTGTTGGTGGTTCCTATGTACCCGTTTTATATGTCAATAACCACCAACATCGTATCACATTCTTATTATAATCATGTGTTTTACCTTTAATATTGACAATTTCCATATGTAGTGTCGTTTTAGTGCTTTATTGCAGAAACAGGTAAAAAGACGATAAAATAACTCTTATATGAGAAGTACCGATATGAAGCCCAACTCGCCATACAAGGAGGGCTTCCCACCAGCCCATGAAGCTTACAAGACACACCCGGACGTCCATGAGGTCTAATGTGCAAGCCCAAGGTCGTGACCCAATGCCTAAGGATTTCTAGAAGGTTTATCCGGAAGGAAAGTTCAATTCGCGGAGTCTAGAAACAGCACTATATTGCCACGCGATTTCGGAGCCCAAGACCTGGTCAAATGTGAAACCTCAGAATACCAAAGTTGAAGATCTCGTCGAGATCTTTCGGAAACATATATTATTTACATTTGTTGGACTCTAGAGCTGGGAGATATGTGCCCTGCAAGACAGGCTGGATAGAGGAATCCGAATCAGGACAGATATTTTGGTATCGCAATTTTAGGTTTCTAAACGTATGAATCTGAGGATCCAAATAATACCAAAGTTGTAGATTGTTTCTAGAGCTACGCGATTGATTCTGGGTTTGCCTTATTTGGACTGCAGAAGCATCAGTTATGATTAAAGTAAGTCAGCGTAGTTTATGAAAGGTACGAAACCAACTTGGATTCAATCTCTATGAACTAAACTTGGTGGCCAAGTAAGGGAGGACGTGACCAGAGGCTATATAAACACCCATATGACGTCCAAGGCTGGGGGCATGATGAGACAGGAGGGGAGAATTAGGCTATAGGAGCCGCTGCACATCGCCAGGAGGCCGCCGGAGTTGAAGAGCCACCAAATTAAAGAGATGTAGTCTAGTCGGGTAGGGACCCTGCGTGGTGCACTACACCAGAGCTAGGAGAAGTAGATTCATGTACCTTAGGAGTCATCAACGATGCATCATGGCTGTGCCGATCAGCACACTAGTTGCGCCGATCGGCGTGTCCCTGACGGTGATGAATATCGGTACAATTATCAATTCATGTTATCTATCTTGATTCTATCCTTGGTTGCAATTTGTGTTAAGATACTCGGTATAGAGCTCAGCTTGCACAACACTTTTAGATAGTCAAGTAGGGTTAAGATACTTGCATGATTAAGGGTTTCCTCTTGGCAGCGATAAATCGGAAGCCGCTCGGAAAGCAGGGTGGTCTTGCTCATCTTCGATGTTTACCGATTGTTTAAAGTGCCAAGTAAGCTAGGATTAAGATGATAACGACTACTGCTTCAGTGCCGATCGGCACACCAGTTGCGCCGATCGGCACAACCTTTTTCCGACCGATAGATGCATATAGGCTAACTCCAGGTGATACTCCTTGGTTGATGTGTATGCTCCTACTCCCCAAGCTTTGGATCAGGCACACATTAGCTCAGGTAAGACTTCACGCCGACCGGCGCACCAGTTAAGCCGATCGGCGCAACCTCCAATTTCCGTCTTCTTTTCATGCTCACGTATGTGCAATATGTGCTTCATGATAGGATTGATTTGCTAGACGAAATAATAAACTCCAAACATGGTTCTCTTCTAATCCCTGTGGATTCGATTAAACCTTGGAATACTCTAAGGAAAAAAGTGCTACAATGTACACCATCCTCTTGTGGTATGTAAGTGGGTGCGTAGTAATGACCAACAAGCATCTTTTTCTAGCACCGTTGCCGGGGATCGGCAACTCAAACCTGTTTAGGGGGATCTATCTAGTTTATCAAATTAATCCTTTATCT
Source organism: Eleusine coracana subsp. coracana (assembly GCA_032690845.1). Taxonomy (NCBI): domain Eukaryota; kingdom Viridiplantae; phylum Streptophyta; class Magnoliopsida; order Poales; family Poaceae; genus Eleusine; species Eleusine coracana. The sequence goes on along the minus strand of CM064434.1, from coordinate 18,083,824 downwards.
TTTTATTGCACATACCCTATTTTTCTTTGTTTGTGTGTCCATTGAAAATCAGGAACAAAGCTAGGCACACAACCTCGACTGGAGCATGGTGACATAGCTGCTTGCATCGATCGGCGCAACCATGCACCGATCGGCGCCACATCGATGCCGACGCCGATGACCTTGCTCTTCGTCGACTCTGTTGCTCCGTAGCAGTAGGTGCTAACTCTGTTAGTAGCCCATCATCTGCTATGGAGTCCATGTCCATGCAAGACTTGTTTGTGTCGATCGGTGCAACGCCCATGCCGATCGACACCTCGCCACTCCATGAAAAGGGAGGTACGCTTCTTGTGTCAATATTTTTTTTAACTAATGCTTTGCAAGGATTCTATCTTGTTCACAGCAACAAATAATGGGAGAAAAGAATCATGAAGGTCAAGAATTTTAATTGCGAAGAATGAAGACACGATGTATACATTCTTGATAATGAGCAGATGTGGTGACCGCTGACCAAAAAAAGGTGTGCGAAATTCTACAAAGGATTGAAAGACCTACAAATTTGATATTGTGGAAGAGCATCAAGTCTAGTTTCTAACGGTTTAAATCTCACGTCGTTTGGAGTTTCCTACAAGGATTTATGGCTAGAACAAGAGACGCTGCACAGGTTGTTTGAATATCTCGCGAGAGTTGCAAACAATTGGAAGTTTGAGCCAAATATGGAATTAATGTCCTATATCCACATGATATATGGGTTTCCAGACATTTAAGAGACCTTCTTTTGGTGATTGACACGAATTCAAGTCATTCCAAACATGGAGTTTGAATATTTGGAAAGTTTGAATTCAATTCGGATTCATCGTGAGACAACCTGACATACCTTTCGAAAAAAGGCCATATCTCCCTCATACAGAGTCCGATTGGGACGCATGAGCACTGCATGGAAAGATAATTTGATGACCGACAGAATGGCACAAGTTTCAGCCTCTAATTCCTTTCGGTCGCGGCGCAATATCCAAAATAAGACGTCTATTCAGAAAAGAAACAACATCTTTCGATTTCTTCACCGTCGACTTAATGGATCATTGGACAAGAATTGAGAAGTTGCATCCACACTTCATCATGAATACTTGCTGATGCAACAAAGATCAAGATTCACATATCAAAGGACAAGCCAACATATGCTCCAATGCTTAAAAGACGAAGTCATCAAGATTCTCTGGAAAATGAAGCTAGAAGCTGAAATCATTGGTAATTCTGTATACTTCCTGTGCTGACCATTGGATTCAAATTTTATATCTGAATAGAGCTTCAAGTCTTCTTTCCAACACAACAAATGGTGCTAGATTTGAATTTTTCTACAAGGATTTATGAGCACGTCATTGGATGCTGTGCAATCTGTCAACAGCACATAGCCCTGGAGCAAAAACACCATAAATCACACATGCCATGTCTGTTTGAAGTGTATGAGCACTTGTTGGAAAGATAATCTTGCAACCTACAAGATGGTATAGGTCTTTGGCCCTGTTCTATCCTGTTGGTAAGGCAAAATTCAGAGAGAAGAGGATCTACAGATTATCAATGACAAAATTGGAGATGAAGATGATAACAAGGATAGCTCGAGCAATTCTCCTACAAGCAAATGATTAGAAGTTGAACAAGATTGAAGACTCCAGAGCATTATATCACATACACACATTGAGCATTATGCAACACAATGAAGATGGGCAATGAGCGAACCACGATGAAGATTGCATAAGTACAAGCTACATGGAAATCTTTGGATCTTACACCAAGAACCATGGCTTCGCGACAACAAGGTATGTACGAAGTCTAGCCACATGACTCTAATTGAAGCGCTTTTCGGGAGGCAACCCATGTTTTTGTGTTTCTTTTTGTTTTGTTTGGATTGACTAGTGCTACTAAGAGGGCAACCTAGAATTTTTGCGTCGTGAGAATAACCCAACTCAATTGATTCACTTGTGGCAAATTAGTTCTAGATTAACTTTTTATTTTTAGACCTCCACCACCATCATTTTGTGTTTCGTTTGTGAAAATCATCCACTGCATGCATATTTGTGAGCACTTGCTTTGTTTTTGTTTTTATTTTTGCATGATGTTTTTGTCTGCATGCATTTAACCATCTAACTTCAGCCCATCTAAGCCTCCCACCCTTCATTTTCCATCAAATTCTATAGCCAATTCCAAATGCACCAATCGGCACACATCCATTGCCAATTGGCACAACACCCAAATGCTTTTCCAAGCATTCCTTCACTACCGCCTAACATGTTTTTGTTTTGATTTGCCCAAACCTCTAACTTTGCAAGTTCATATTCACCTTCCCACTCATAATAGCTTGGTTTGAACTTGATAATGAGCACTTAATTGGCTTGCGCACAATATCCTTAGCAAATTTAGGTGTAAATGTGGTGTTTAGGCTTATTTGTTGAACAACATTGGATAGTTCATTTGTCTTGCTCTGTTTTGCATCATTTACATTGGTTGGTTGCTAATCTTTTTCATTGTGCTATCTCTCTAGTCCAACAGGGTTTTGTAATAGCTAAGTCATATAAACATGGTGTTTAGACTTTGGTTGTTAACGAATTTCGTTTAGATTGCTAGCAATCTAGTTGTAAGCATGGTGCTTAGAGCTAGGTGTAAACATTGTCCATGTTTAGCATCCACGCCGCTAACCATCGTTGCTAACATGCACGTTTGCTTTGCTTCAAGACTAAATGATGAAAGCATTTTGATCCCAGAATTGTGTACATGACACATTCATTTAGCAATTTTATGTGAACGTGGTGTTTAGATGAAATTGTGGAACAACATTGATTATAGTCGTGTTTCTTTGCTAACATTGTGATATTAACTCCATGCATCCACACTTGTGCACACACGAACACCCATTAGGATTTTGTTTTCTTTTTGCAGCTAGAATTAACATGCCACAAGTTGAACTTTTGAGGTTGTTGCTAGACGGTAGATATTGTTCTATCCCCGACCATCGTATCGGGGGTAGTATGTGCATTTCAATGTTTTGCAGGAATGAAAGAAGTACTCTTGAACGAGGACAGTCGAAGGAAACGAGGTGACAATAGCCGCATATACAAGAGGGAGCATTGGGACAGCACATCAAGGCTGGAGATGGAGGTGACGAGAGGCACAACCGTCTGCGCCGATCGGCGCATCCTCGTGTCGATCAGCGCACCCTCGCTGCCCCTGCTATCGCCCTTCTCTCGTGCAATCCTGCAAGATTTTAAGCATGGGGGAGGCACAAGCTGAGCTTCAATCGATTAAAATGCGGTAACATCCCTTTGATTCTTCATTTCTCCTAATCTTATTTTCTTCTCAAACCTATACTTGTTGTCTGCTTTCAACTTGGGAATTTTCTCTCTTTTTCTTTTTGTGATACCCTTTTCGTTTTGTTCATGCGAAAGGTTATTTGTAATTTGTCACTTTGAACATAGAATGAACAATGACATATCCCTAATAGCTACCTTAGTGTGACCAAATGTCATTAATTTATCTAGGGGAGCTTCCCTGTATAATCACCGTTGTCTTATAATGCTTTTACGATGAATAAATGCATAACTATGATGAGGATCTTTGCTAGAGATATGATGAAAGTTGCTATTGTTATTGGAACTTGCATGATTCATTGCACATAATTATCCACCGCTTAATTTTCAACTAAGCACCAATTCTATGAACTCTATTTGTTGACAGATGTTTTGATAAAGACCCGATATGGTTGAATTGTTCTTCATGACAATATGCTTTGCTCTCTAAGAAGAAAACTCCAACATAGCTAGTGAACATAATAATTTTTGGAAAACTGTTACATGTGGTCTCTAACCCTTGCAAATTTTGCTCTCTTGTATTGATCATACCTACCAAAGCCAAATCTGCTACACTTATATGATAAACCTGTAGATTGCAACATGTAATTTGATGAGTCATTTTAAGTTTGTGTTCTTTTGGTATGAGACTTAGAAGTTGGCCATTTTGTTTGCGTAACTATCACTTGTTTGCTAGCTCTTCATATTTAGCAATGCTCGCTGAATATTCCCACCTATAAACCCATATTTCTTTTGGTGATGTCCTCTCCTTTTCCACAACCTATGATATGAGTTTCTCGTCGAGTCGTTGCACTATTTATATGGTTTTATGCACAAATTATCAAGACCTCTTGCTAATGATGATGATTTTCATCAATAAACATCTCTAAAGACTCTCTAAAATGCAAAGCATCAATCGAAGGAGAAGACAATGCAGAATCATATGTGTGCCGGTCGGCGCAGGTGTCGTGCCGATTGGCGCAAGGAATAAAAAGAGCTCTGTTATCTCCAGAAATTAATTATATGTGTTCCAGGTGGTCGAAGATAATAAATTAAGGATTTAGCTAGTGCTTATCTTTTGTCACTCCCTTTGCTCAAGGACGAGCAACGTTTAAGCATGGGGGGATGGATGTCATTCATCATTCCGAAGCACTAGCTAATGGACTTCAAATATTGTTGAAGGAAGATCAAGGATGTTTCAAGTTATATCGAGTTGCAAGAGAGTAATTCACAAGATTTGTGCATAAACCATTATTCTTCAAGTAAGTGCATTCAAATTGGCTGAAACTCTATCACTCCAACCATGTGCAATCTGATTTCGAGAACTTCATTTGTGTCTTGAGATCATTCTTTGCCTTTTGCACATGTGCACCTTTCAAAAGCATGCGTTTTTCCTCTTCTTCATAATGTTTTCCAATGGCCTTTTTGACAAGTCTTTATAAAACCAGTTAGAACTATCTCTTGATTTGACAATACTCTGAGTTACATTGTTGCTAGTTGTTTTCCTACCAAGCTACACATAAAGCCTTCCACCAAATATTTGTAGATAGGATCACTTCTAGTTGTTTGGCTTGTGAGATTTGTAAAATGAGTGTTGCCTTGATTCTTTGTAGGAGAGCGTTTTTGTTTGGAAAAATGAGACTAAATTTTTGGAAAAACTTTATCATTTAAGGCCTAGTTTCAGGAGCAATCTGATTTGAGAGTTGAAGCTATTTTATTTGATCATTGTGGTCGGATCTTAGTCGTTTTCTGTTCCCCACTAGTATCTTTGAGTAGTAGAATTGGTGCAACATAAAACTTATTGTGCTACACTTTTAAAGCGGGTTAGATATGCATGTGCCTTGATGAATGCGAGATAATATGATTGCAACGCTGATCTCTCCTTGAGGGTGATTTATTTGCTCGAGGACGAGCAAAGGTTTATGCATGGGGGAACTGTTGGTGATTCCTATGTACCCGTTTTATATGCCAGTAACCACCAACATCATACCATATTCTCATCATAATCATGTGTTTTACCTCTAATATTGACGATTTCCATATGTAGTGTCGTTCTAGTGCTTTATTGCAGAAACAAGTGAAAAGATGACAAAATGACTCTTATATAAAAAGTACCGACATGAAGCCCGACTCGCCATACAAGGAGGGCTTCCCACTAGTCCATTAAGCTTACAAGACACACCTGGATGTCCATGAGGTCCAATGTGCATGCCCAAGGTCGTGGCCCAATGCCTAAGGATTTCTAGAAGGTTTATCCGGAAGGAAAGTTCAATTCGCGGAGTCCAGAAATAGCACTATATTGGACGTGGTCAAATGGAAAATCTCAGAATACCAAAGTTGAATATCTCGTCGAGTGCTTTCCAAAACATATATTATTTACATTTATTGGACTCTGGAGCTGGGAGATATGGGCCCCGCAAGACAGGCTGCACATAGGAGTCTGAATCAGTACAGATATTTTGGTGTTGCAATTTTGGGTATCTAAACATCCGAATCTGAGGATCCAAATAATACCAAAGTTGTAGATCGTCAGGAGAGGAGAATTAGGCTATAGGAGCTGCTACACATCGCCAGGAGGCCGCCGAAGTTGAAGAGCCACCAAATTGAAGATATGTAGTCTAGTTGGGTAGGGACCCTGCGTGGTGCACTACACCGGAGCTAGGAGAAGTAGAGCCATGCACCTTAGGAGTCGTCAATGATGCATCATGGCTGCACCGATCGGTGCACCAGTTGCGCCGATTGGCGCATCCCTGTCGGTGATGAATATCGGTACTGTTATCAATTCATATTATCTATCTTGATTCTATCCTTGGCTGCAATTTGTGTTCGTCTGGATTGATTGATCTTACATGTGTTTATTTAATTGCTTAGAGGTACATCTAAGTATTTAGATGCTCACTTAATCATGGTGATTAGGCTAGTATCCAGATCTTGTATGAATCATGATTGCTTGATGATTCTAGGATGTGGTTTAGTTGTGACAGAGCTAAGCTTGCGCAACACTTTTAGATAGTCAAGTAGGGTTAAGATATTCGCGTGATTAAGGGTTTCCTCTAGGCAGCGATAAATTGGGAGCCGCTCGAAAAGCAGGGTTGTCTTGCTCATCTTCGATGTTTACCAATTGTTTAAAGTGCCAAGTAAGCTAGGATTAAAATGATAACGACTACTGCTTCAGTGCCAATCGGCGCACCAGTTGCATCGATCGGCACAGCCTTTCCCCGACCGCTAGATGCATATAGGCTAACTCCAGGTGATACTCCTTGGTTGATGTGTATGGTCCTACTCCCCAAGCTTTGGATCGGGCACACTTTGGCTCAGGTAAGACTTCGCGCCGATCGGCGCACCAGTTGAGCCGATCGGTGCAACCTCCAATTTCCATCTTCTTTTCATGCTCACATATGTGCAATATGTGTTTCATGATAGGATTGATTTGCTAGACAAAATTGTAAAATCTAAACACGGTTCTCTTCCAATCCCTGTGGATTTGATTAAACCTTGGAATACTCTAAGGGAAAAAGTGCTACAATATACACCGTCCTCTTGCAGTATAAATGTGGGTGCATAGTAACAACCAATAGCTGCAGGCCCTACTTCTCGTGAGCCAGGTTCTCTAGATCCTCTCCCGTAAGCTCCATCTCATGCTGTGCAGCTGTCAACTGATGTTGCAGGTGCTCGTTATGGTTGGCGCGCTGCTGCATAATAACAACACGTCTATCAACCTCCTGCACAAGGGTGTCGCGCTTTCTGGTGACCTCAGTAACGCGAGTCTCACTCGCCTTAAGAACACCGTTCAGTCTCTAAATCTCCCTCTATTGTGCATCAACCTGTGTCTACAGATCATTCCTCTACACCTAGGCCTACTGAGTGTCATCCAATAGGATCATGTTGTGGCTGCTAGCCTCCTCATCCAAGTTGAGGAGGTACTCGGAGTAGTGGGACACACGGTGGTACCCCGCGTGATATACCGGGTAGTTGTCATGGGCGATGTGCCTCACGCGCCTCTGCCAGACCGGGTTGGCCTAGTGCCAGATGGGAATCATCTCAAACGGAGTCCCAAAGAGCGCTACTGTGTGGCGCCTATAGAAGTGAGTGAGAGCCGTGTGGGCGACTCTCTCCAAGCCCTCATGTAGGCTCCCACAAATCGCCGTGCTCTCCATCCCCGCCATGTCAAGGTTGCGCGGGTGGGTGGGCATGCTGATGTGCACCTCTGCAAGAGTCACCCTGTGGCGGCGGATCTCGCGGCCCTTGTAGGAGTGCGGCTCATCGTAGCCCAGCAAGTGTAGCAGATCCCACAAAAGTGTAGGAAAGCCACGGTGGTGGAGACCGGTGGTGTAGTGCCACCCATCGTGTGAAAGCTCCTCAAAACCGTGGTCACCCATCGGGAACAAAAACCCAATGGTGAGTATAGTGTTCCATGGGCAATAATGCATATCCCTTACAACTGAAAAGGGGCTGGTAATGATAGCAAAACTATACCACAACAATTTGATTGAGTCAAACCTTCCCTACAGTAAAGATACATTTCATATAAAGTGCTATGAAATACAGAAACCAAGTTTTTAATTTATATTTTCCAGCCTCAAGGGGCAATAATACGGCGATGAGATTTAAAACAGATTTTGTCTTGACTGTACCACAGTCAGAAAAGTGGGTATTTTGAACAGAAAACAATGTCAAAAAAAAATTGGGGGTTGGAACCTCACTTTTATAGCTTTCCAGATTGTATTTATATTCTCAAAAATTCCAAGTAAATCTGGACTTATGAATTTGGCAAGTTCAGGTTGGCAGATCCTGTTTCCGGATGACAGAGGCTGAGTGTTTTGGCTCTACTGGACAGAGGGAAACCAACAAAATTATGAAACCTATTGGGAATGAAAATAGACTTCAAGGGCCTTCGAGATTGGGTTCAAACACTTGCAAATTCGAAGTACAACTCCAGTTATGCAATTTCCAAGTTCAGGGTTATGCTGAAAATAGTGAGTTGACAGATTGTATTTGTTCTCTGTCTATACTTATCATGCTTAGAAACTTTTTATTCAGAGGTTGGTGAGCAAGGAGAGAACCAAATTTTAGTTTAGTTACATTGGGATGCATGATGCAAAATTTTCATTTTATAATCCTATCGTTCGTCACAACACAACGTATATTTTGCCGTTACTTAGCGGCACAAATAATTGGTGATGACCCGCACTCAACACGTAAGTCAATCTAAGTGTTATACTAATTGCGTTAGTGTACCGGCAGAAAATCCAATGCAGAAAAAATACATCAAATTCAAAAGAAACTACAAAAATAAGCACAATTCTACTAGTAATGATCCATGGAAAAGGATCGCCCCGTGATAAGTCACGAGCCAACAGTGTCTCGTATCCGCCTGCGAGCACAGACACCGATATCATGCATGTCGGTTAAGCATGCACGTACCTTCATTTGAAGAAACCGTAGATGCAAGTAACATAAACAATCATAACCCAGGTTAGCTTTGTCACCACCCTATTATCTACATGGGCAATACTAACATATCCTTACTCGCAAACATCGCAGTTTTTGAAAATATGATTTATTTGTTGTATTATCATGGACCACGACTCTGATACCAGCTGTGGTGCCCCTTCCTAGAGGATCGAGGTCTCGAAGATGCTGATAGTGCAGACACTTGATAATAGAACATTTATCCAAATTTAAGTTGAATATTACATCATTAAGGTTATCAGAGTGCAGTGGAATATTACAAGTTCATGAATGTTTTGAAAAACAGCGGAAGCAAATAACATTTAGAAAACTATGAGCTCGACGATACTGCATAATAATGATCCATGCCCGAAGAACATCACTCTAGCAGCACACAACATCACTACGGCGACGAGTTGGACTCCCAGTGGGCAGTCCAACCCTCAGGGACTTGCATGTCCCAGGGCATCACATCTATAGGCAATTCTATTTCTTCATTACCTGAAAAACACAATGGCACAAAGCCTGAGTACTAATTACTCAACAAGACTTACCCGTCGGACACCTACTCATGCAGAGGCTCTAATAGGTGGCTTGTTTGAAAGGACTCGCATTAAGCAACCTATTAGTTCTAACAAGTTTTTAATTGTCAATTTAAATGGGTTGAGCCGAAATGTAACTTTAGTTGCAACAAAAGGATAATAAAACAATATATCAAGTTAATACGACATAAGAGCAATAATAATAATAATGATCATCATCATCAATAAGCAACATAATCCATTCCATGATATTAGGTGCAACTACGCGATTGGCGCGATGAATAAGTGGTACTCATTACTGTGAAGGACAACAATTGCAATCGATTTACACCAGCTGGGAAAACCTGAGATGCATGAGACATACGCACCAATTAAGGTTGTATATGGCAACCTTTCGTCAGAAAAGCACCTACACCTCAACTCGGGTGTGGTGACTTCGAGTGGGCATGCCGTTCTACCAACAGTACTTCATGGTCTGAACCGCCCACTCCAGCAGCAGGAGGGTCAATGACCAACGCCCCTTAACCGTCCTCAATGCAAGTGACCTTTAATGCTACATCGGTTTACTAGTGCCCATAAGCTAGCATGCATTCAGTACTGTTCAATACTTTATCAAGGAGCCGACGACGGATGGGTCCTAGGTTCGACAAGGCAGGGCTACCATAGTCAACACCCATGTGTTGCTGCAAACCTACACATGCATTATCCCTGCCCGGTCATAACATAAAATAAATTTATTTTAATAATTCCCGTTCCAGTGGTCAAGATCATTCCTTAGTAATAACACTTTCTAACGAGACTTAGTGATTACTAAGCATAGCATAACAGTACCAATTCTACCAAGTTCTAAGACACTAACATAGGTCATTTGGATATCATGCAAAGTGGGTTTCAATCAACTCCTATGACCTAATGCAACAATAATTATAGACACTAGTAAAATAAACTAGCAAAATTTTGTATAAAGGCGAATGTAAACCGGGGCTTGCCTGGATCAATGTTAGTGCTAGCAACTACAAATTCTTGCTCTTGAGGGTCAGCGTCCTTCTGAAAGTCATCCTCTTGCTCCTGGTTGTCGTTACCGATATCGCGGAATTGAATTAACAACATTATCAGATTACCGTTGAATATGATGATATGATGCATGCAAGCACATCGTGTTTTAAGGTCAATTAAAATTATTATTATGTTCTTGAAGCCATATGCTTAAGAGAAGTTGGGTTGTTAATAAAGATTTTAGGTATATATATTCTATATGTAATTAAATAAGGTAAATGAGTGATATGAGTAATTAAATTAATTAATAAAGCAAACTTATTTTTTTGGACATGTGTGATATACTGTGAACAGAGACTCATATGAGTGATTTTTATGCCAAGTGGCAAGGGCAATTTATTTATAGAATAATTACTAGAATTAATTTAAACAATCACACTAAATAAATTCCAGGGGCCAAAGTAATTCATATTTTACCAAACACAAATTTGTGGTGGTAGATAATCATGTGTTTACTAGGCATGCCAAAAATTAGGGTTTAATTTTATTCCTAGAATTTCTGGTGAATTAATTATTGTTTTGACAATTAAATGATTTAATAAAAATACATGTACCGAGACAGCTATTTATCATTTTACTAAAATAGAGCACTGAAGGATGATACCAACAAAATTTGGTTGGGCCTCACTTGGTTTAAAATCGATTTACTATGAGTTTTCAAAGTTTTAAGCCTTTTCTAGTAATTTCTGGGTATTTTCTGGTTAAAGGAGTGCCATGTCGGAGCCACGTGGGTGACACATAGGCGCCACATAGGCGACACGTAGGCTGCCAGTGGGATGCCAGTCAGCGCCGCCGTGGGACAGGGCAGCTCGTCGGGGAGCTCGCCGCGGGCGGCTGCGCGCGAGGGATGCTCGTCGCGGCAACGCTAGTGCGGAGCGCAAGACGAGGCGGACACAACAGGGGGGTTCGGGGGGTCGGGTTCTCACCGGAAGGGGGTTGACGACGAGAGGCGGCGGAAGAGAGAAGTCCAGCGAGGTCGCGTTTCTCCTGTGGAGCAGTAAACGGCTCGCGGTTTCCTCCTAAAGCTTCACGGGGACGGGGCGACGATCGACATCTTGTCCGTTTGTGTCGAGGAGAACTGGAAGGTGGAGCTCGTTGTGGAGGTGGCGTTAGATTCGTCGGAGCAGGGGCGGCGGCCGGAGAAAAGTCGGAATGCCGATGCCCTTGCGCATTAAATCAACGGAGAATGAATCAGGCACGATCGGCCGTGAGTTGCGCGTGCGGGAGAAGTGGAAGGAGGGGACGAGGCTTATCAGGGGCGGAGAATTTTGGAGTCGGCGTCAATGGCAATCGCTGGGAGCAGGGATCGGGATTTCCCAAATTGACTCGGCTTCGAGCACGGTTTGGCCGAGTGGCGAGAATGGGGAGTGGGAGAAGAGTTGCGCGCGGCTTCTATGTACTTGGTTGAGTTCTGGTGGTAATGGAAAAGCAGAAAAGAGCTCGCGCTCGTGCTTCTGTTCAGCAATGGCAGACAGAGGCGAAAAGGAGAGAAAAATGGGAAGAGCAGAGAGTAGAGAGGACGGTTGGAGAGGCTCTGGGTGCGCTTTCAAGATGCGCAAAGGGGAAGGAGTGAGTGGGGGAGTGGGAGCGGCGAGGAGGGGAGGAATTGAAGTTGCCACCGGGTCACTCGGTGGCATGTAGAGAGTAGAAGAGGGGAAGAAGGAGCCATTGGCCTGCATGGTCGGCAAGGCAGAGTGGCAAAGAGGGTGGCCAGCATTGACGCACTATTGCGTGCACAGTTCCGAGGTGAACAGGGCGCTGGTGTGCGGCAGAGAGGGAGCTGGCGCCGGGGAGAAGCTCTACGCCAATGAGAGGAAGAAGAAGAGAGATTTTGCACTGCAGCCCTCCAAGATTTGGATTCTTTGCAACTAGGTCCTTGGTCAAAGATATTTCCAATTAAAATAGCTAGGGACCTCCAATTGATTTGAGATTTTGCAGATAGGTCTCTTGTGAAAATTCTGGTGCTCTGGTGGGACCCATTTGGTCAAAAAATTTGTAGTTATTTTATAATTAATTCCCCATTGTGAAAGGTTTTTATACTTTAATTAATTATTTGGGGTATTTCCAAATGTGGTAAAATGCACATTAAATTCATAAAATTATATCTTAATATTACTGATTTAATTATGAATTTAGTTGGCATATGTTGTATAATAAAATTTCATTTGGCTCACAATTTGTTTCGCAAAAGTTTTTAATTACCTGGAATTAATTTAAATAATTGAAGTGAGGCTTCATCATTTCATACTATATTATTCATGATTTGAGCTTTTCATGTTTGTTAAATAGAAGTGAGACACTTGGCGTGCCACAGAGGTTTTGAAAGTTTTGCACGCCGGGATAATTTTTCCCGTTCCTTATAGTGAATGGGTTAGCCCTGTGCAAGTAGTGCCTAAGAAGGGAGGCATGACGGTCGTTAGAAACCATAGAAATGAGTTGATCCCTCAGCACACCATCACGGGATGGAGGATGTGCAATGACTATCGGAGGCTCAACAAGGCAAGAAAAAGGATCATTTCCCGCTGCCCTTCATTGATGAAATGTCGGAGCGTCTTGCCAAGAATTCCTTCTTCTGTTTCCTTGATGGGTACTCTGGTTACCATCAAATTCCCATCCATCCAGATGATCAAAGTAAGACTACCTTCAAAAGCACTTACGGAACCTATGCCTATCGGAGAATGTCATTCGGGTTGTGTAATGCACCCGCTTCGTTCCAAAGGTGCATGATGTCTATATTCTCTGACATGATCGAAGAAATCATGGAAGTCTTGATGGATGATTTCTCTGTTTATGGGAAAACTTTTGATCATTGTCTTGAGAACCTAGATAGGGTCTTACAAATATGCCAAGGAAAGGACTTAGTACTTAATTGGGAAAAGTGCCACTTTATGGTCCAAGAGGGCATCGTTTTAGGACACCTTGTGTCTGAGAGGGGTATTGAGGTGGATAGAGCTAAGATCGAGGTCATAGAAAGGCTTCCACCTCCGATTAATGTTAAGGGGATCTATAGTTTCTTAGGACATGCGGGGTTTTATCGACGTTTTATCAAGGACTTTTCACAAATCGCCAGACCCCTTACTAGTCTTTTGGCTAAGGATGCTCCCTTTGATTTCGATGATGAGTGCCTTCATTCCTTTAATATCCTTAAGGTGGCACTCATCTCAGCTCCAGTTGAAATCATGTGTGATGCTAGTGACTATGCTGTTGGGGCTGTTCTTGGCCAAAACAAAGATAAGAAGCATCACGCCATAGCCTATGCTAGCAAGACCTTGACAGGAGCACAACTTAATTATGCCACTACAGGAAAACAGCTCCTTGTCGTTGTTTTTGCTATCGATAAGTTTAGGTCATACTTAGTAGGAGCAAAGGTTATTGTTCACACTGATCATGCTGCATTAAAATACCTACTCACTAAGAAAGATGCTAAACCAAGGCTAATTAGATGGATTCTTCTACTCCAAGAATTTGACCTTGAAATTAGAGATAAGAAAGGAGTAGAGAATTCTGTTGCGGATCATTTGTCGCGTATGCAAGTGACTAACATGCAGGAAATTCCGATAAATGACTTCCTCCGCGACGACATGCTACTGAAGGTGACAGACTCCAACCCCTGTTATGGAGACATTGTGAATTTCATTGTTACAGGGTATGTACCACTAGGGGACAACAAGAAGAAGCTCATCTATGAGAGTCGATGTCACGTGTGGGATGACCCGTACCTCTACAGAGTATGTTCTGACGGGTTGCTAAGGAGATGTGTCCCAAGAATCGAAGGCACCCAGATAATCGAGAAATGTCATGCATCTCCATATGGAGGCCACTTTGGTGCATTCCGCACCCAAGCAAAAATCTGGCAGAGTGGATTCTTCTGGCCATCAATGCATGAAGACACAAAAGAATTCATTCGCAATGCCCCTAACATACAACCTTCAAGTGGAATTATTCGATGTATGGGGCATTGACTTCATGGGACCATTTCCAAAGTCCTATGATTGCGAGTACATCTTGGTGGCCGTTGAGTATGTATCCAAATGGGTAGAAGCAATGTCATGCAGAGCTGCCGATGCCAAGCACGCTCGAAGAATGCTCCATGAGATCATCTTTCCTCATTTTGGAACACCACAGATGGTGATAAATGACGGAGGGTCTCATTTCATTGATAAGACCTTCTGGAACTTCTTAAGAGAGCTTGGAGTAAAGCACAACATTGCAACTCCATACCACCCTCAGACAAGCGGGCAGGTAGAAACTTCAAATAAACAAATAAAGAACATCCAGTAGAAGACCATGAATAAGATTGAGAAAAATCGGAGTTCTCTGGTTCATGGCACCCGAACCATGAATCGGTGAAATTCTTCTTCACAGGTGAGTTTGATGGGTTCATTTCTCTTCTCATTGATGCGCAACTCTTTGACGCACGTCCGTGTCTTGATCTGGTCTCTATTTTTGCCTTGCAGTCATCGTCGTTCCACTTTTCCCCTTCCGCTGTCGTCAGCCACCATGGGAGCTCCACGGTGACAGCTTCATCCAGCGCTTCTCCGTCGCCTCGGTGACTCCGTCGACCTTCGCCGGAGTCCTCTGGTGCTCTCCGACCACTCCACCTCTCTCCTCGACCCTCACATCGAGCCGTCGCTGGTCTTCTCTGTTCCGCTGCCGCTCGACGTCGACGTATATCCGGTGAGCATCTCGCCTCGTGAACCCCGCTAGTGTGCTCCCCGTGTCGTGTTTTACGCTTGGGTGAGCACGGAATCCAACTCCGGTGCCTCCAGAGCCCGGCGATGAGCCCCCAAGCCGCTCCGGTAGCCGCGCCGCCACGCGAAGACAAGCGAGCGCTCGGTTCAGTTCAAAAAATGAACTGATGGCATTTTCGTAATTACTCCGAAGTTTTAATAAAAATCCAGAAAAATGCTTTAACCTTGTAAAATCCATATCTGGAGATTTATAGCTCCAAAAATTGCAAAATAAATTTTGTTGGATTCCTTCTGATGAGTACTATGCATTTAACATATTACTTTGCATGTTTTATATAAAAAGTTTTGATGTATTAATTAATTAGCTTAAAGCTTAATAAATTCATATCTTTAGTTATAGATTGGATAAAATAGTAAATTAAATTGTTCTGGTTTTCCCTTGACTTGCTTAGTTTGTATGATAAATTGAGGACCCTAGTTTCGGGACATAAAATTAAATATGAGTTTGTCTTTGAAATGCTTAGAATTCCATTAAATTAATTTCTGTAAATATTTAGGGTTTAAAATTGTGCACAAAAATCATGCTTGTCATATTGCGTCACCATGAATTTTTGTAAGAATTTATCTGATGTTCATATTTTACTAGAATTTATTTACTCTTATATCTTACTAAATGTATTAATAATTAATGGTTCTTTATATATTAATGAAACTTGGCAAATTTGCTAATCATACATATATCAATCACCTGTAGATCACTCATATTCAGTAGCATATTTTTATGTTACTAAATGATTTAATTTCATGTAATGTTTAAATAACCATATGTAAAGGCAATAGGAAAACTTTATGTGTAATTTCCTATTTTTAGACTTGCTAGCTCTGAAGTATAGGGCTTCAAGAACAATGTTGAGTAACAAATTTTACTGTTATGCACATTCTTCATGTGCATCACATTTTGTTGCATTATCTATGTATTCACCTCGTTGACATATCGGTATTGTGATAGGGAACGTTGACGTGCCAGGGGACATTATTCAGAAGGCCTCCTCAGATTTCTCGGCACAAGAAGATCCTAACTTCAGTACTAACTCCATGGTTGTAGCCCAAGGCAAGCCCTGGAACATTCCCATGTATTAATTTGATTAATTCCAGTAATTAAATTGCTAGATATGCATAGGTTGTTTGTGCATTAAGTTTAGAAGTTGGATGAAAACCCACCTGCATTTCCTGGAAATATCCTATTTTATTTTAGACATGGTATACAGGTACCGGTAGTTAATAGAGGAATTATTATGCTTAGTTGTAGCATGGGCACTATTATGGTACTTGAAATATTAGTAACATGATGGTAGTGATAATGTGAAGTAAGAATGATAAAATTTGGACTAAACGGGTCTGTATGGGAAAGGGCGAAGGCAAAGTACCTGTGGTGGTTTTTGTCTTGCAAGGTGGCAGTCCGTTTGGGTTAGCAACTAAAATTTGAGACATGGACAGGCCCCGTAGGTGAAAGGGCAAAGATCATGTGCCTTCAGAGGACATGGCTTACAAGGCTATAGCCCTGTCTGTGTCGACCTAGGACCGTCCGTTGTCAACCCTGTGGAGCAAGCATTGAACTGTACCGAATGCATGCTAGTATATGCGAACTAGTAAACTGATGTAGCATTCTCATATGCATGCTTGGACGATAACTTAAAATTCTTGGTCATGTGTTCCAGTAGGAGTGGATAGATTCCCGACGTTACCGTGGAATGGCTGCCCACTCAGGACTTTTAGATTCGGATTGACATGTATTATCACTTTGCGAAAGAACCTCACTAATAATAATTAATGGAATGTTGGGATGAAGAATATTGAATTTTAGTGAATCTGAACTGAAGTTCTTTGTTACTTAATTAAATTTTTAGATTGCTTGTTGTACTATTATAGTTATTAGAAGGTTCACTAAATTTACTTTTATCCATCTCTGAGCCTTTGCATGTCTAGAATTAATTTCGGGTAAGACTTGTTGAGCTTAGTAGCTCAGGCTTTGCCATGTTGTTGTTTTCTTTATTTCAGGTAATAACACTGATGCTTATGATCTACCTATGGGTGTTCTTCCTTGGGATATATCTATCCCTGAGGGATGGTCTGCCCATTGGGAGACTGAGTAGCCACTGCTGTTGTGTGATGCTAGGTGATAATCCGTATGGGCTCGGACTTATCACACGTGTTACTATCGTCGAGTTGTAAATTGTAGACATTTAATCACGTTGTCTTCCGCTGCTTTTAAAACTGAACTTTGTAATATTTCCGCTGCACTTAAGTACTTAAATCTGATGTATAATAAATAACACTATTTTTCCGTAATTTGAACTTGGTCAGTTGTTGTATTATCTTGTGTCTGCTTAATCAGCACCTCGGGAACTTCGGTCCAAGGGGGTTATGACAGCTGGTACCAGAGCTATGTTCCGGGATAATACAACAATTTAGACATATTTTGAAAATACGGTGTACACGGTGAGGATACGTTAGTATATGCCCAACTATTTAGTAAAGGTTAGAATGGTGACAAGCTAACGGGTTATGTTTGAGTTGGTTTGCTATTTGGATTTCCATTTGACATTTATAGTCCGCTCGCAAGGACTGTGGCTTTGCAAGATGATTCTTTTCCATGAATCGTTGCGAACATATTTTCTTTTCGGCTCCTTGAACAAGTGTTGGAGCGTAGAGTTCACTCACGAGGGCTATGGTTTCGTGAGACGGTTTCTTTCATAAACCGTGCCAACTTTTTCTTGTAGAGGATGCTCATCATAGTAGTTTTATGAGCATGGGTCCGCTTGCGAGGACCGTGGTTTCGCAAGGCGGTTCGTTTCATGAACCGTTGCCAAGTAGTATATAAACTGCTTATTTTTGTAGTTTCTTTAGAATTTGACGTAATATTTCTAAAATGATCTCTTGCAGGTACACTAACCACGTTAGAGTGTGTGTGTGTGTCAAAAACCTAGAATGTTTGCTCATGAGTACGGGTCGTCACCAAAAATTACGAATACCGTAATGTGTCGGTATATGTGTCTATATATTTTCTTTTGTGTGAGGAACGGTTAGGATCAAAAACAATTCACTTGCATTCATGGCATGGGCATTCTAATCCATTGAACTAAAATTTGATCTTACCTATGTTTCAACTTCTCATTTGTGTGATTAAAATCTGAGCAAAAGAATTTGTAAAGCTTGAAACCAATCTGCCAAACCAAAACTAGTTTGTTCACACTAAACTAATCTGTCCTGTTTTTCAAAAATTCATAGATTATTGGTCCTTTAGGATTTTAGAGCATATGAATACTTTCTGGAAAGATCTAGAAATCCTCTTGATGTTCCAATTCTTGTCGAAATTTAATTTGGTGGATAAATGCTCCTGAACTGAAAATTTTGAAAATCTATTCTTTGTTGATCAAAACCTGACAGATCAGAGGAAAAGTTTCATATCTCCTGACATGTTTATCCTAAATTTCTCTTTGAGTAACCGTTGGAAAGATCCTTTTACTAGCTACAACTCTATAGTTAGGAGTTTGGCCTGATTCTGGACGCAATTTGGTCAGATTCGTTGAAAAAGTTCAATCTGATATTCTGCTCCTTGTTCAGACTGACTGAATAATGGGCTAATTGCAAAATTCATAATTCCAGTTTTATTTTGGCTAAATTGTTGAGCAAATATGGGTTGGAAAGATACTGAAGAAATCTTCGATTTACAACTCAATTGTAAATTTAAACCTTTTCAACACAGGCTCCAGAATGCCAACTTTTACACCTTACTCAGTCCAGATTTTTGTGTTCCACCATCAACTTGAGAATTTCACATCTTTATTTTCGTTGATGTGGTGAACATGTATGAGTACATTCTGGAAAGCTTATGAAGTCCTCTATGTAAAGATGTTATGCATACTTTTTAACTTGACTCTAAAATTTCCAGAATTGTGAAAACTTTGACACCTTGTTCAATATAAAGTATAATTATGTTCTTATGCTAGTGACAAATTAATCGTGAGCACTCACAATAATTTTTGCCTTAAAAGTTTTTGGTTTTGTCATTCTAATAATGTGACTGAACCATTCATTTGTGTAGATGGATCCTCAAGTACACATTTTACATGATGGTTGGAATTACACCGAGGCTCTCCACCGTCCCGGTTTGCCGGCATTCTTATGGGGAATGTTGCAAGCTTTTGGGTACACTGAGCCACATGCATATGTTGGTAGGGAGTACACTGATTTGCCTGGAGGTTCATGTATGGTGCATGTGTGCATTCCTCCTAAGCTCACCTATCCCTACCATGATGGCATGTTTGTGACAGCAGAGGGATCCCATTTCTTTGGGACTTGGGAGATGGCTGCTCTTAAAGCCATCACCACTTTCTGTGAGAACAACATCGGCGTTGCTGGAACGGTGTATTCTCTTTTGCCTGTGATAGACCCGGCCAATAACCACTTATGTCGTCTCCGTATGTCTCTTGTTCAGGACATGTCAGCTATTACTTACAACCCATATGTGGCGATACCTTGTTACTATGCCACCGAGCTCTATGCTGGTTGGCAGCGCCGTGAGTCTGAAGTACGCTTACAGGTAGAGGGACTTCAGCTTACTATTGAGCATGAGAGGGAGCATGTTGATGAGCAGCTCTAGCTTAATGCTACTTAGGCTGCACGTATCGCTGAGCTTGAGCAGTAGCTAGTTGCTAGAGAGGAGTAGCTAGCTGAGGTTCAAGAAAAGCTAGGACTTGCCCAAGAGGCTAATCATGACTTGCAAATTGAATTGGGGGATGCTCAGCATGATTTTCAGGAGTTACACCACTTAGGTGTACAACATCAGCTCCAGCATCACCCTCAGGTTATCCCTCCAAATGAGCTGATTTTGGGTAACCTTGCTATGGATTCTACTACTCTTCCTCCCGCTATGGATGAGGACGAAGACACGGATGTTGTTAGCAGCACCC
The DNA here is from genome assembly GCA_032690845.1 of Eleusine coracana subsp. coracana. NCBI lineage: Eukaryota > Viridiplantae > Streptophyta > Magnoliopsida > Poales > Poaceae > Eleusine > Eleusine coracana. The sequence goes on along the minus strand of CM064434.1, from coordinate 18,063,791 downwards.
TCACTCTTTAGATGAGGAACTAGATGGTTTTATGATCTATACTAGTATCGATGTAATTATGTGTATATCTTGTAGTAACCATGTAGTGTTGTTTGAACTCATCCTTGTATCATATCATGAAGTGTGGTGAATGTACGATATCTAGCCTAACTTTGTAATGCTACAACCATGTATTTCCTTTTGAGAGCTGAATGAAAAATGGTTGTGGTTGTTTTAACTATTGGACCAGTTCTAAAAATTTGTTCTTGCTCATGTCAAGTTATGATTTATTCATTCATTCATATATTCAATATGAATTAATGTACGATCTGAAATTTTAGAATGGTTACCACCCGCCGTGGTGAGCCGGAGAGCTCACAACAAGGAGCTCAAAATGATGATCTTCCATCTCTGCCACCAAATCCATGGGCTCAAGTTATATCCATGGCGTCTGAATCAAGACAGGAAGATACTGAGCTACTCAGGCAAATAGCTCAACTCCTGAGCCATAATGGCGGGCACCGTGATGATCAGCCACGGCAAAGCACTTATCAAGACTTCTTGTCTACACATCCCCCAACCTTTGAGCATGCTAAGGAGCCACTAGATGCGGATAATTTTATTCGCATCCTCGAATCTAAGTTCGGGCTGCTGCAGTTCACCAATGCCTAGAAGCCGCTATTCGCTGCACAACAACTGCTGGGGTCAGCAAGTGTGAATTTTGGTTGACACAAGTACCATTTCATGGTCATGTGGTTTCAGTAGAGGGCATCTCTGTCGACCCAGGAAAAGTACAAGAAGTGTTAAATTGGAAACCTCCTCGAACCGTCAATCAAGTAAGCAGTTTCCTTGGGTTAGCTGGATACTATCGATGGTTTATTCCAAATTTATCTCAAATTGCTAAACCTATTACTAAGTTGCTGCAAAACAACGTGACTTTTGCGTGGACACCCCAATGTGAAGAAGCTTTTTAGAACTTGAAGAAATTACTTACCACTCACCCGTTCTAGCTCAACCAGATATCACTAAATCCTTTGATTTTATTGTGATGCCTCTGGAACGGGATTGGGTTGTGTTTTGATGCAAGGAGGTCGAGTGATTGCTTATGCATCTCGGCAATTACGCAAGCATGAAAGACATTATCCAACTCATGACTTGGAATTAGCAGCGGTGGTTCTTGCACTAAAGATTTGGCGACATTATTTGTTGGGAAATTTAGTGCATATATATACCGATCATAAGCGCCTCAAATATATATTCACTCAATCAGATCTGAATATGTGTCAGCGTAGATGGCTTGAACTGATTAAGGATTATGACTTGGAGATCCATTACCATCCCGGTAAGGCCAATGTCGTACCCGATGCTTTAAGCCGAAAAGAACACTGCAACGATCTGAATATATTAACTTGGGACAGCAGCAAGGACATTTCATCTACTGAACCAAGCGTTCGTATTTTACCTGTGGTTGCTATACATAATTTAGCAATACATTCTACCATCAGAGATGAAGTAATTGTTGCTTAGAAAAATGAAAAAGGCATGGCACACAACAGGAAAAATATCAAGGATGGAAGGGCTACGTGTTTCCGCCAAGATGAAAATGGTGTGTTATGGTTTCACAATCGCCTTATTGTCCCGAAAAATTTTAAATTACGTCACAAGATTTTAGATGAAGCCCATCAATCCAAGTACTCCGTTCATCCTGGTAGCAACAAAATGTATCAAGGATTGAAGGAAATTGTTTGGTGGACACGAATGAAACGGGAAGTTGCCCGTTATGTTGTGGAATGTGATACATGTCAACGTATCAAAGCTGATCACTTAAAGAAAGCTGGTTTATTACAGACACTAAGCATTCCAGCTTGTAAATGGGATGATATTAGTATGGATTTTATAGTGGGTCTTCCATTAACTACCCGCAAACATGATTCTATTTGGGTAATTGTGGACCGACGTACTAAATCAGCATATTTCATTCTAGTTAATACTCAATATGATATCAAGAAGTATGTTGAAATATACATCTGTCAAATTTTATGTTTACATGGAGTTCCAAAGACCATTATTTCAGATCGAGGTACTCAATTTGTAGCAAAATTTTGGGAGCAAATTCATGCATCTCTGGGTACCCATTTAATCCGAGGCTCTGCATATCACCCTACCACTGATGGACAAACCGAGCGTGTGAACCAAATATTAGAGGACATGCTTAGAGCTTGTGTTTTAGCACATGGTGGTAATTGGAATGATTATTTATCTCTCTTGGAATTTTCTTTTAACAACAGTTATCAAGAAAGTATAGGTATGACTCCATTTGAAGCATTATATGGTCGTAGTTGTAGAACTCCTTTAAACTGGTCAGAAACGGGAGAAAGGGTTACCTTTGGACCTGATCTTGTGCAAAACGCTGAAGAAAAGGTTCGGATTATTCAGGCTAATCTAAAGGCTGCAAAGCAACGACAAGAGATGTATGCTAATAAAAGACGTCGGCCTTTGATCTTTGCAAAGGGCGACCATGTATATTTGAAGGTATCACCAATGAAAGGTATTCAACGGTTCGGAGTTAAAGGAAAATTAGCTCCCCGTTATATTGGTCCATTCCAAGTAATGGAACAATGTGGAAATGTGGCATATAAGTTGAAGTTGCCCAAAAATCTTTCCGGTGTGCATGATACATTTCATGTCTCTCAATTGAGAAATGCCTTAAGCCACCCGTGGTTGTTATCTTGGATGATTATGAACATCTCCAATCTGATTTGACTTATTCTGAACATCCAATAAAAATCTTGGATGAAAAAGATCGAGTTACTTGAAAAAGAACAATCAAGTTCTATAAAGTTCAATGGAACCATCATTCCGAAGATGAAGCAACTTGGGAATCTGCAGAGTTTCTAAATACTCATTACCTGGGATTTTTGCAACAATTCTCAGGTAACTAACTTTTGTATTTTACTACCTCTAGCTCGCTTTAAATCTCGGGACAAGGTTTTCTTAAGGAGGGAGGGCTATGACACCCCAGTGTCACTATATTCTTTTGATCACATAAATTGCACCTAGTTCTGATTCATCAAGTCATAATTCAGTTTTGGTTGCATTTCAAATTTAATTGAATTTGAATTTGAACCCAAGTATGGTTAAGTTATGAAGCAACTTTTAAATTTGGCATACAACCTGGTGCTGTCAAAAATTTATGTGATAGGGTTTGCCATAAAAGAATTTTAGGAATTTTCACAGAATTTTACTCAAAGAGGAAATAACGAATTAAATTCCTAGAAGTTTGAATTTTGTTCATATTCAAATATTTGGCAAATTCAAACCTTTTGAATTTGAAACTGGACACCTGTCACATTGTGACCTACACATTTCAAACTTTCTGTATAAATTTTCCCAAGTCAATTTGGAGTTTGGGGCTATTTTAAACTTATTTTTGAAGTTGTGGCCGAGTTAAATTTTGGAAATTGTTAAAACCTTCCAGTGGGACCCAGCCGTCAGTCTCTCTCTCGCTGGCACCCGATGCCATGCGCACCGACATGTCACCTCCCGCGTGTCACCCCTCCTCTGCCGAACCCAGGGGTTAAAACCGCCGTCTCGATCCTCCACCCGGCTCTCCTCCTCGGCCCCTCCGTCTTTGCCTCAGCTCCTCCACGCGAAATCCCCTCCCGATTTCCTTTCTCCTTCTCTGTTCTTCCGCCATTGCTGCCATCCTCTGGAGCTCAGCCCAGCGTCAAACCAGTCCACCAAACTTAAAGCATAAGATCAAGATGGAACCGTTGTGAGCTGAACAAAACTCCAGAAGAAATCCCACCTCAATCCATTTCCTGGTTAAGGAGAATTTTGAGAAAAATCGGAGTTCTCTGGTTCATGGCACCCGAACCATGAATCGGTGAAATTCTTCTTCACTTGTGAGTTTGATGGGTTCATTTCTCTTCTCATTGATGCGCAACTCTTTGACGCATGTCCTTGTCTTGATCTGGTCTCTATTTTTGCCTTGAGGTCATTGTCGTTCCACTTTTCCCCTTCCGCCGCCGTCGGCCACCATGGGAGCTCCACGATGACAGCTTCATCCGACGCTTCTCCGTCGCCTCGGTGACTCCGTCGACCTTCGCCGGAGTCCACTGGTGCTCTTTGACCACTCCGCCTCTCTCCTCGACCCTCACATCGAGCTCGAGCCGTCCCCGGTCTTCTCTGTTCCGTCACCGCTCGATGTCGACATATCTCCGGTGAGCATCTCGCCTTGCGAACCCCGCCAGCATGCTCCCCGTGTCGTGATTTACGCTTGAGTGAGCACGGAGTCCAACTCCGGTGACTCTAGAGCCCGGCGACGAGCCCCCAAGCCGCTCCGGCAGCCGCGTCACCGGGCGAATGCGAGCGCGCGCTCGGTTCAGTTCAAAAAATGAACTGATGGCATTTTCGTAATTACTCTGAAGTTTAAATAAAAATCTAGAAAAATGCTTTAACCTTGCAAAATCCATATCTGGAGATTTATAGCTCCAAAAATTGCAAAATAAATTTTGTTGGATTCCTTGTGATGAGTAATATGCATTTAACATGTTACTTTGCATGTTTTATATAAAAAGTTTTGATGTATTAATTAATTAGCTTAAAGCTTAATAAATTCATATCTTTAGTTGTATATTGGATAAAATAGTAAATTAAATTGTTCTGGTTTTCCCTTGACTTGTTTAGTTTGTATGATACATTGATGGCCCTAGTTTCTGGACATGAAATTAAATATGATTTTATCTTTGAAATGCTTAGAATTGCATTAAAGTAATTTATGTAAATATTTAGGGTTTACAATTGTGCACAAAAATCATGCTTGTCATATTGCATCACCATGAATGTTTGTAGGAATTTATCTGATGCTCATATTTTACTAGAATTTATTTACTCTGATATCTTACTAAATGTATTAATAATTAATGGTTCATTATATATTAATGAAACTTGGCAAATTCGCTAATCATACATATATCAATCACCTGTAGATCACTCATGTCCAGTAGCATATTTTTATGTTACTAAATGAATTAATTTCATGCAATGTTTAAATAACCATATGTAAAGGCAATAGGAAAACTTTATGTGTAATTTCCTAGTTTTTAGACTTGCTAGCTCTGAAGCATAGGGCTTCAAGAACAATGTTGAGTAACAAATTTTACTGTTATGCTCATTCTTCATGTGCATCACATATCGGTATTGTGATAGGGAACGTTGACGTGCCAGGGGATAATATTCAGAAGGCCTCCTCGGATTTCTCGGCACAAGAAGATCCTAACTTTAGTACTAACTCCGTGGTTGTAGCCCAAGGCAAGCCCCAGAACATTCCCATGTATTAATTTGATTAATTCCAGTAATTAAATTGCTAGATGTGCATAGGTTGTATGTGCATTAAGTTTAGAAGTTGGATGAAAACCCACCTGCATTTTCTGGAAATATCCTATTTTATTTTAGACATGGTATATAGGTACCGGTAGTTAATAGAGGAATTATTATGCTTAGTTGTAGTATGGGCACTATTATGGTACTTGAAATATTAGTAACATGATGGTAGTGATAATGTGAAGTAAGAATGATAAAATTTGGACTAAACGGGTCTGTATGGGAAAGGGCGAAGGCAAAGTACCTATGGTGGTTTTTGTCTCGCAAGGTGGCAGTCCATTTGGGTCAGCAACTAAAATTTGAGACATGGACAGGCCCCGTAGGTGAAAGGGCAAAGATCATGTGCCTTTAGAGGACATGGCTTGTAAGGCTGTAGCCCTGTCTATGACGACCTAGGACCCGTCCATTGTCGGCCCTGTTGAGCAAGCATTGAACTGTACCGAATGCATGCTAGTATATGAGAACTAGTAAACTGATGTAGCATTGTCATATGCATGCTTGGACGATAACTTAAAATTCTTGGTCATGTGATCCAGTAGGAGTGGACAGATTCCTGACGTTACCGTGGAATGGCTGCCCACTCGGGACTTTTAGATTCGGATCGACATGTATTATGACTTTGCGAAAAGTTGTCATAAGTGTTCTTAAATGATGTGTATGCCGTGTATTTCGGGTTTTCCCAGCTAGTGTAAAACGATTGCAATCGTTGTCCCTTGCAGTAATGAGTACCGCTTGTTCACTATGTCACATCATAGCTTAAGAACCTCACTAATAATAATTAATGGAATGTTGGGATGAAGAATATTGAATTTTAGTGAATCTGAACTGAAGTTCTTTGTTACTTAATTAAATTTTGAGATTGCTTGTTGTACTTATTACTTTGACATGCAAGTTATCTTATACTATTATAGTTATTAGAAGGTTCTCTAAATTTATTTTTATCCATCTCTGAGCCTTTGCATGTCTAGAATTAATTACTTGTCGGGTAAGACGTTTTGAGCTTAGTAGCTCAGGCTTTGCCATGTTGTTGTTTTCTTTATTTTAGGTAATAACACTGATGCTTATGATATACCTACGGGTGTTCTTCCTTGGGATATGTCTATCCCTAAGGGATGGTCTGCCCATTGGGAGACTGAGTAGCCGCTGCTGTTGTGTGATGCTAGGTGATAATCCGTATGGGATCGGACTTATCACATGTGATACTATCGTCGAGTTGTAAATTGTAGACGTTTAATCATGTTGTCTTCCGCTGCTTTTAAAACTGAACTTTGTAATATTTTTGCTGCTCTTAAGTATTTAACTCTGATGTATAATAAATAACACTCTTTTTACGTAATTTGGACTTGATCACTTATTGTATTATCTTGTGTCTGCTTAATCAACACCTCAGGAACTTTGGTCCAAGGGGGTTGTGACATTACCCCTCACATCCATGAAGCATGATTCCATATTGGTTATTGTGGATAGGTTAACAAAATTTGCTCATTTTATTCCCGTACATACAACCTATTCTACCAAACAGTATGCCGAGCTCTACATCGCAAGAGTCCTATGTTTGCATGGTGTGTCCAAGACTATTATCTCTGATCGAGGTCCCCAGTTTATTGCTCGTTTTTGGGAGCAACTGCATTCTTGTCTTGGCACCACTCTTATCTGAAGTTCTGCTTATCATCCGCAAACCGATGGTCAAACCGAGAGGCTAAATCAATATTTGAAGGACCTATTGAGAGCCTATGTTCTAGACAATCATGGAAATTGGGAAGATTGTCTTCCGTTCGCCGAATTCTCATACAACAATAGCTACCAAGAGAGTTCAGGAATATAACCGTTTGAAGCCTTGTACGGTCACTCCTGCCGAACACCCCTGAATTGGTCTGAATCGGGAGAAAGAATTACCTTTGGTCTAGATCCTGTCATACAAGCCGAAGAGAAGGTGGGACAAATCCAAGCTAACATGAAAGCCACACAATCCCACCAAATAAGTTATTCCAACAAAAGAAGACGTCCATTGGAGTTCGAAAAGGGAGATTATGTCTATCTTCGAGTTTCTCTCAGCAAGGGTATATCTCGCTTCGGAATCAAGGGTACATTAGTGCCCCGCTATTTCGGACCCTTTCCAATCACGGAAAAGTTTAGCGCCATTGCTTATCGATTGCAACTACCGGAAAATCTTGAGCGGGTGCATAATGTTTTTCACGTATCCCAACTCAAGAAGTGTTTAAAGCCTCCGATCAAAAAGACCAGGTAACGCGCAGTCGCACTATCACTGTAACATCCCAAATATCAAAATTTGGGTTGTTGATAAAATCCACTAAATTTTTTAAATCTTTATAATAGATTAAAATTTTAGCTTCATTAATTACAGTGTTATCATTTTCTTTAGGTAAATGTCATATTTTCTAAATTAAATAAGTTGATTTAGTTTTATAATGTTGCATTCAAGCTGGAGTAGAACTGCAGTAGGAAATTTTATTATGTGCAAAATGTTTTTAAAATTCGAGTAGTTTTCGTTTTGGAGTTAGTAAGAGAAAATAGGAAAAACGAAATTAGAAAGAGAGAAAAGACCCTAACGTGGCCCCGTGGTCAAAATTTTTCACCCAGATGGCCCATGTCTCTTTTCTCCCTGTCTATTCTGGTATGGCCTGACTTGGCCCACCAGCCTAGCGTGAAGCCCAGCCAGCCCAGCGTATGCAACCCACCAATCTGGAAAGCTTTGTCTCCTTCATGATGCAGCTAACAAACGCCGCCGCCTGCAACTGCCGCTGTTGTCGTTGTTTTGCATCCCTGCCCCTTCGCCTCTGGAAACTACCGCACCGAGCCAACAAATGGGATGCCCTGGTTCCCCTCCCCCACACCCCAGCCGCAGCAGCCACAATCGCAAACTCAGGAGTTGTAGCGCTTTTAATGGCCACGACGGCCATTGATAAACAATGGAGCTCTTGCTCGCTCAAATTCCTCCACCTTTTCCCCTATAAAAGAAGCCCGAAGACGTTGCCCTCCCACACAGCTTGCCTCTCGTGCATACAGCTACTCTCAAAATCGCCAGCAGAATCGTCGCCGCCGAGCCTTTCTTCCCAGTCCGGTGAGCCGCGCCTCCATGCGTTGTTTCTCGGTTCTAGCTACCTTCAAGATCCCCTAACCCTCCCTTTAACTGTGTAGGAGCTCCAGGAGCACGCCCAACCCCTCCGTGGCGATCTGCAGCCCCGGGAGCCCTCCCTCCTCGTTGAGCTTTGTCAACCCCGACACTGCCCATCGCACCTAGCAACGCATCATGTTATCGGCTTCGATGTTTCTAGTGATTAACTCAACTAATTGAAGGGAAACTTCACCAGGTCGTGTTCCCGGTGTCCCTCTCCAACATATCCAAAAATCACTGCCAACGATGCCATGATGCGACCAGGAACGTGTTCGCCATGGCCACTCCTTCGTGTCCATTCACGGTCTGCACACGACATGGTACTTTTGACCCTTGCTGTCATCAATTCGTAGCGCTATAAGCTGAAAACCTTGATCCATATTGTGTTCCAGGAAGCTATCTTCGTGTTCCAAGAAACCCTTCCCATGCTCTGCCGCCACTGTTTCAGGAACGTGATTCGCCCGCCATATATCGTCTCGCGACCGTGCCACCTTTCAACATCTCAATGTCCAGATCAGGTGAGAAAATATCTCAACCACTTTGCTAGTATGGTGTTCCACAACGCTAGAGACATATAGGTACAAGTGATAGATCGATTGGTGCAACCAATCCTCAGGAACGCGCATGTCTTTGGCCGTGTAGTTCTGTTGATAGCGTCAACCCGGCCCAGCTCGCCCAGCCTTTGCGCAAGCTTCCCCGGCCCACCAGCGTGCCCTAGCCCAGCTCACCCCGCCGGCCCAGCGCACGTGCGGCCCAGCACAGAAACTCAGCCCCGCCCGCTCTCGCTGACCAATGGGTCCCGTTTGTCATCTCCCTCCTCTCGCCTCTTTCCCTCCCGCACCAACAGCCGACGGAACCGACGTCGTTCATTCCCTGCCTCCCCGACTCCCGAAACCGTCCGCACAAGCTCGTGTGACTCCCCGCTTCCCCTTCATGCTCGGCCTTATGGTGCACCCGAGCGCTATAATGCGCGGCAATGGCCACCGCCGGCCATTAAAGGCCGTGGAGCTCGCCCCGCTCGTCTCCCATCTCCCCGACCCCTATAAAGCGACTCGAGCATCGCCCTTTCCCTGCCGCCTGCTCCCCTCACTTTCTCTCATCCCCTGGCCCCTCCAAAGCTCTCCCCATCAAACTCCAACGAGCACCGCCGATATCCTCCGCCACCGACTGCCTCCCCGCCCTCCTCGGCCGCGCGCGACATTGTGGTGAGAACCCCGACTTCCTCCTCTCTCTTTTCCACCCTTCGGAACCCAACCCTGGACACTGGAGCGCCATTCCAGCCAATATCCGACGAGGTCTCTGCCGCCGCCGCCGCTAGCTCGCCGCCGGCCACCGCCCTACCCGCTGTCGCCTCTTCCTAGCCGTCGGATCCCCGATCAAGCGCTCAGATTAGAAACCCCAAGGGGGTATGTTCATGGTCCACCATGGACCCGGGTCAAACCCGGGTCAACGACTTCTGTAGACCCACTCCACACCTTTTAGCATTTAAATTAATTCGAGAAATTCCCGTAAAATGCCAGTTTTTCACCTAAGCCCCTATGCTTTGCCTTAATTTGATTTTAACAGTAATTTTTTCTACAGAACCATTATTAATTTATATTTTAGCCCCTAATATTTTATAAATATTATTTTAGCCCTAGAATTTTATAGAAACTCACTTGGCCTTAATTTTAATTATATTTAGGCCCTGAACTTGTTTATAATTATTTTAAGCATTGTATTTTTGTAGAAAAGCCCCTGTATTTCTCCTACTTAATATTTTAACCCTATATTTTTGTAGAAAACACCCCTGCACTTATTTTAATCCAGTCTTTTTACACTTTAGTCCCTGAGCTTATTATAAATTACATTTTAGTCCCTAAACTTTTCATAAACTATATTTTCATCCTGTTGCTTTACAATTTAAATCCTAAAATTTTCTAAAATTACTTTTAGGTCCTTAAACCTATTTGTTTCTACTGTTTTAGCCCTACAACTTCAAACCTTCGTAACATTTAAACCGTAACCCGGATTTAAGTAATTCTTGCACCAACGTGATCGGAGTAATTAATATTATTTATTTATACTGTCTTACAGTAATTTGCTAGTTTTTCTATTTTTACCCTAGACCTTTAAATCTTCATAACTTTTTACTCGTAAATTCGATTTAGATGATCCTTGCGCTCACGCGATCGTAGAAATGCGTACTATCTTTTGAGATTGCTTTTAAAGTACTTAATTGTTGTTTGGTGTACTGTTTCTTAGTTTTTTTTATGATTGTGTGCATGTTGTGCCTGTGTGACGTTAATTAGAGAACTGGTTGTTCCTGGAATCGCAAGAGCGTGAATTGAAGACCTAAGCAGCAACATCCATTTTCAGGCAAGTGTCCTTGATGCATCTTGTACCTATTATAACATTTATTGGAGAAGTGCATGCTTGTGTCAATTGAATGGGTACCTATTGTTAGGGTTTCCCTAGTATTGCTTTATCCTTTTTGTTGTCGCCTTGAACTAGTTGGTTGGTTGGTTGTGGGTAGATGATGCTTAGGTTGCTTACGGGCTGTTTGGGTTGATATAAATCTTGATTAATGAACTATGTCACTTCATGGGTGGAGCGATAATTCATGTTAGCAACATGGCTTAGGGATCTATGCAAGCCGGATAGAATGGATGTGGTGTCGTGGGCACATGGTTGGTGGTGGTAGGCTTGTCGTAGATCCTAAGGACCAGTTCTTGGAGCGGTAACCCAGGACAATAGTGCCATCACAAGGCTACTATGGAACAGCTTGGCTGATTAATTAGGAGTTCTCCCAGTGTTGGTGCAGCATTTTGGTGGAGCAGGGAATGGTAGTCAAGAGGACTGTCCTTGTATCCGAATGGCTCAAGAGGGGCCTCCTAGGGTGATGAGCTGCTTGTTGATGGGCTATCACTTATGGACGGGAGTGGAATCTTAGTGGCTAGCATGTACTGGGAGACTCTTTGTAAAAGCCTCATAGTGATCTCCTGGCTGCACACCTAAGCAAGTGTGCTAGTGCTTGGCCGGCATGGCAACATGGAGACTCTAGTCCACGTGGCAACAGGGGACGAAATCATGACTTATGGGTAAAGTGGTACAAACTCTGCAGAGTATCAAACTATCATGATAGCCGTGCTCACGGTCATGAGCGGCCTGGAATCCTCAAAAGATTAGTTGGTTATGGGTTGTGGTTTGGAATGTTTGGAATGGTTGGGATGGTGGATGGTTCAGACTTGGATTGAATAGTACCACATGGACTGAGGGATGGGAGGACCTCACCTAGTAATTAGGATGCTTAGGAAATTAAAAGCTCATGCAATAAACCCCTTTTAAAGCCTTCCCTGTCTTTAACCCCATGTCATCTTTTCCCCCACTTGCTGAGTATGACACGTACTCAACCTTGCTATATACCACATTGTTGCTCAGCTACAGGAGAATGAAGGTACAACTATGAAGATGATGGAGGAGTCTAGGCATGCGGTCTTCCGGTCGACTTCCTGTGGGAGCTGAAGGATGCTAACACTTAGTTTATTCCGCTACAATGCAATATTTTACTTTTGACCTACGAGTCACCTTTGTAATAGTGTTATTGATTTAATAAAGATATTGTTCTTTTATCACAATAATTGTCCTGTGTGCGTGAGAAATTGATCCTAGGCATGCATGCAGATGCATTCAGTTTTGGTCGTTGGAACCGGGTGTGACAAGTGGTATCAGAGCCATGTCGACCGTAGGACGCAAACCTAGTTAGAATGGTCGTGCCATAGGTCTTAATTTCAAAACTAGTATTTAAAAAAATGTTTTATTTCAAAAATAAGGAAATTCTACTATCTCTTCCTATTTGTCCTGACTCATCTATATTCTTAAATGATTTTCAATTTGTTTTAAAATATTAGTTTGGTCGATTTGAGCAATCATGAGCAAGATGAATGATCCAGAAGATTTCACAAGCTGATTCCACTACGTATAAAGGTCTTAATGTTGAATTCTTCACAAAATGGAATGGATTGGACATCACTCTACGACAACACGGAGAAAGACTTTTGCTACAAGCTTAATTTAGGATCCCACCCATCTGATAATAAAATCACTAGATAAAATGTTAATTGTATGTTTGGTGTTGCTTGTGGTGTGCTTGAATTGGTTCTTTGATTGTGTGCTGGTGTGCTTGTAGAGCATTTTTTATTTGTTATCACATCACTAGGTTGCTCTTGATTTAGTTTAGTTGGGTTACCTATCTTCTATTCCTTGTCATCCTATTCTCCCTCTTTGATCCATAGAGCCACTACTTTGAAACTTTGCTTGCAAAAAGAAAAAAAAGATTGGATTAGTACAAACCCGAGTGCAAACCTAAGTGGGGTAGCGATCATCACCAACCACATGGATTTAGAATCTAGAGGATTGAAAAACTAAAGTTGAGGCATAAATGGGCAAGAGAACATGAAATTTGTCTTCGGAGAAATTACTGGAGCGAATACCAACAATCTATCAAGAGAACCGAATCCAAAGAAATCCCATGTCACAAAAAGATAATTAAGCTAACGCTAATAATAAATTGAGGGATAATTAAAAATATGATTAATTAAGGTACCAAAGAAAAAGGAGGAAATTAATTAATTAAATCTAGGATTTGCCAAATGATAACATTTCACAAACATCTCAAAACTCCATGAAGTGTGCCAATATTTTTATACATTCTTGAGGGTCATGCCAAGAATGAATTTTGGGGAATTTATCAGAATTTTGGTCAATGGTTTAACACCCCTAAAAATTCCCTAAGTGTTGAGAAATGCCTTTCTGTCCTAGAATTTTCAGAATTTCTCTGAGCCGAATTAGGACTTGACCCGAAAAGAAAAGTGGGAGAACATGTTTCCCTGGACATGCTTAAAAAAATTGCATGAAGATTGGAGCACCGCAACTTGGAGAATTTTGCAAAGTGCAGAACCCTATTTCCAGTCAATGGATCAATCCTCTTCTTTTTCATCTAGCCACTCTCAACTCGACAGCAACGTACCCCTACCGCCGGCCACCGATCGCTCCTCTCTCCACCCATCCCAGCAACTGCTCCGCCTGCCCTTCCCTATGCTACTAGCCGCCATTGAAGTCTCCCCCCACCGGCGAGCCACTCTGCACCGTCCAACTCACCTCCCGCCCTCTGCTCTCTCTTGTTCTCTCCCTCCCCCATGCCACACCAAGGTTAAAGGCAGCGCTCCAACCACTCCTCCCTTCCCATGCGCCTCACTTTGCTCTTGCACGCTCCAAGACCTCCTCCGAAAGCCTAGGCACACCCAGCCACCTCTCTCTCTATTTCTTCCTCCTCTCCGCCAAGCAGCGAGCGTGAGCCCCCCTGCTCTGAGGCGCCATGGACGCCGCCGCGTAGAGCCATCAAGGCAACCCCTATCCCCTGCCCCTCCGTCAGCTGGCACGCAACGACCTTCCCTAGCAACCCCTCTGACCTCCTCTCTCTATCGCACAGAGTCGTCGCTGAATTTGGAGAAGAAGCCAACGCCACCGCCGGACTCCACCCTGCCACCGCACGGTGACGACCCCCCTCCGGCCTTCCCTGTCCCTGACTCGAACCGCACCGAGCATCACGCCACACAGGTGATACTCTATGACCTCTTCCCCTGCTGGATTAAGCCCTGTGCGCGCCGCCCATCGCCGGCCGCTGTTGCGCAGAGCCATCGCTCATCGCCGGCGGTGCTCCGGCGACCATTGCACCGACCCCCACCACCCCTAGAACCCCCATTTTCCCCTGATCACGAATCCGGGCACCCTTGGGTGAATCTCACCGCCGATCATCACCGACGACCCGCCCTGGTCGCGCCGCGAGCGTGCGCCGTGCTCAATTTCAAATTTAGGTCGATGGCAATTTTGTAAATAGGAGTGAACTTTGATGTGAACTTGAAAATTCAATAACTCGAGAAATGGAAGTCCTAAAATGGCAAAACTAATTTTGTTGGGGTCCATAAACCCCCCCTTTACCAGAAAAACAAGCTGAGAGCCAAGGTTATGCATATTTTTAAATTAATTCCCTAAATTTAGAACCCTAGTTAGAGCAATAAAATCATAAGTAAAAATATATAAATGGTAAAATCGTGAAAATTGTTCAGTAAGCATCTCACGACATGTCTAAACTTTCTGCAAAAGCATATTTACTTTTTATGCATATTTTTAGTGTTATTGCATAATCTCCTTTTTTAGTAAATGAATTTATATAAATTCTTTGTTAGGAATTTAATGAAATTTGGTAATCCTGTCCTTTGTGCATTTATACATCTCTGTAAATTTTCATGTAAAAGTTTTGAGCACCATCAGTATGCTTTTTGCTGTTAAATGGCTCATTTGATAAATAGCTTTGGAAATTTCAATGTGCATATTGCCATATATATGCATATAGTTAGTATTTTAGTTAAATTCCTCCCTGGTACTGTTCATGTAGAATGTTAGTCTTGATTTACAGTAAGGGACCTTACTCTTCATTTTATGCTCATGGTTCATAAGTAGCCTATATGTACGTAGATCAATTTACTTTAAAAGTGTGCATGTCAACTTCTAGGAATTTAAGTAAGGAATTGCATGTAGTGTTTAACTTTGCAAATGTAAAGTTTCTATGTTCATTGCCATAATCGTCATGGCATGCATTTCATATTAGCTTAGGAAACTCCATGAATCCTTGTGTATTCCTTTTATTCATGCATTTTCATTTTCATATAGGACACGAGACCGAGGAGATCACACCGGAGCAAACCGGATCTGAAGTGAACCTTGGGGAAGACTCTAACTACGATCACTCCCAAGGCAAGCCCCGGTGCATACCTATTGATTTGTGAATCCTTTTTGGTTTACTCGTAACATAGGTATATTGTATTGTGCAGTAAGTGTAGGACTTGGATGGAAAACCACTTGCATAAACAAACAATGATCTTTGGTTAGTTTGTGTTAGTAAGCCTTATTCGTTAGTAAATGCTATTCTTAAACTAGTGGGGTCAATGACAGTCTATGGGATCACTTGATTCAACTATGATTCACACGAAGTATGAACTTGGATAAAAGTTTGAGAACTTATCGTTGCAACTCCGTAGACAAGTATTGGACAGTACCAAGTGCATACCTTTATATGGGAATTGATAAACTTAGTAACTTAGGCGCCGTATTGTTGGATGGTATTACTCATCGATCTAGAGGTGATGTGAATGGCACGGTGGATGCACGGGTTTGAGGATCGCTGGAGAGTGCACGGGTTAAGCCTCGGGTACGAAGCACCATATCGCGGGGAGGTCGTGTACTCGGGATCAATGGCCCTGGATCGACATTATGGGAATCTCGTGAACAGTGGCCATACGTGTTCTTAAATGATGAGTATGTCGTGTACTTGGGTTTCCTCCTACAGGATGTAAATCAATTCAAATTGATGTCCCTTGCGGTTATGAGTACCTCTTGTTTCGAGCAGTGGCAATGATACTTTAAGTAGAGAAGATTGGTTATGATTCTGAAATTTATTTTACTCTATGGCTACATATTGCTATGTTGTATTGCTCTTTATATTTGTACAAGTCTTAGCAGCTAGCTAGGTTCAACTACAGTTACTTTTCTGCAACAAGCAATTAAAATCTTGGTTA
Source organism: Eleusine coracana subsp. coracana (assembly GCA_032690845.1). Classification (NCBI taxonomy): domain Eukaryota; kingdom Viridiplantae; phylum Streptophyta; class Magnoliopsida; order Poales; family Poaceae; genus Eleusine; species Eleusine coracana. The sequence goes on along the minus strand of CM064434.1, from coordinate 18,047,675 downwards.
AAGAATAAAATTGCAGCATAGAACTACTAGGTGCTTTTTATGCAAATATCAAGTAAGCCCGATCAGCCCCTGCATATTAGGAGTCGGTTTTCGTAAACCTTTTTGACGGGTAAGTCTTGCGGAGTATGTTAGATACTCAGGCTTTGCGATTATGTGGTTTTCAGGTTTTCCTAAAGCTACCTATTGTGATTGTTGTAATAAAGTTGTGTGGAAAGGTGAGGAACCCCAGAACTGGACCATTGAATGGCCCCCCAACTCTCCTAACCAAGATGAGTGAGCCATTGCCATAGGGCCGGCATGGTTTACTGAGGTTATCAACGACGTTATTGTAATGTAATCAAGAGCCTTCAGCATAATTATGTAATCTGAACCAGGAACATATGTATTGTAATGTAACTAAATTTGCTTCCGCTATGACTCCTTAACTTGTAATATTATGCATTTAATGATGTATTCTTGTAAATGATGAATGTTCATGTGTGAATGCTATGTATGGTTACTTCGTTAATCATCTTCCGAGGCGATCCTGTACGGTATGCTCTATATTTCGGTATAGGGTTGTCACAGCTGGGACAGGTGGGGGGTGTTCCCACATTCAGGCCTTATTTGGATACTCACCAATACACTCCAATCCATATGGTTTGAGAGGGATGGAAAGGGAATTTAGTTCATTTTCCACTCCAATACATATGGATTAAGATTAGCCAAACAAGGCCTCAATGGGGAGGACTACGAGTATTCGAAGGCTCTTATGCAAGCCTACCTGGAGTCCCTTGATTCGGGGATATGGATGGTCACTCACGAGTCCGATGCAGATGTCAACCTACTTGATCCTGATTTCATTAAGAACAATGCTAAGGCCAAGAGTGCTCTATTTGCACGCATATCTAAGGATGTTTTTGCTAGATTGGATGCAAGTTCAGCTGCACATGGTATATGGACTGAGATTCAGGGGCTCCATGAGTCCACCAATGATGTCAAAGAGGAAAGATACTATGTGCTGAACAACAAGTATGATAACTTTATTAGATTGCCACATGAGAGGCTAACACTATTTATTCTCATTTTCATGTACTAGTGGAGGAGATCATTGCTCTTGGGGATGACTTCAAGCTGAAGCCTGTTGAGGTGATAAGAAGATTCTTGAGGCTATTCAAAGATCCTAAGTATGGGTCCATCGTCGCCTTCACCTTGCAAGGTGACCTCAAGACGAAGATCACGAAGGATGTACCTGGCAAGATCACAACCTTTGAGAGCTACCAGCTGGGTTTGGATGATCCTCAACCATCCAATCTCGCTCTTCAAGCTGAGAAGCAAGAGCCTATCAAGAGTATGAAAAGCAAGAAGAAGGCAGAGGTTGAAGAAGATGACAATCATGATGAAGATAACTTGACCGAGGACTTGGCTCTTCTCTTGAAGAAGATGAAGACCTTTAAGAACAAGTTCACCTCCAAGTCCAAGGGCTAGTGCTTCAACTGCGGGACCAAGAACCATTTTGTTCAAGAATGCCCCAAGCCAAAGAAAGAAGCTTTCAAGTCCCAAGACTCAATGAAGAAGAAGAAGAAGACCCCAAGGCCAAGGAAAAGAAGAAGACCCCAAGGCCAAGAAGAAGAAGGCAAAGGCAAAGCTCAAGACCAGAAGAAGAAGTTCTCACACAAGACCCTTGTTGGAGAGTGGACAAGTGACAACTCAAGTGACACATCCTCGTCCTCAAGTGATGATGAAGAAGTGGCTGGCCTAGCCATGATCAAGACCACACTTCCACAAGCTCTTCCTCCACCTCCCACGTGCCTCATGACCATGAGCCAACTTGAGGAGAGTGAGGATGAGAGCAGCAATGACAACGATGATGAGGAGCTCTCATGTGCCGAGCTTTGGAGTATGCTTGAGAAAGCCCGTGACATCACTGTCAAGAAATCCAAAATGTTGGATGTGGTAAGAAAAGAGTGTAAGTTGGATAAGGATTATGTTGGTGAGCTCGAGAGTGAGCTCAAGGACCTTGTCACTTCTCATCAGGCCCTAAATAAGAGGTATGACAAACTCAAGGGTGATCATGTAGAGCTACATGAGAAGTACGAGGCCCTTGAACTTACTATTGAGTCCATCAATGTTGATAAGCTTGCCTCTCCCTCCTCTAGTTCATCTAACAGTGATGCTACTACTATGTGTGATGAACTAACCACCTCGGTTGAGGTTTCTTCACATGAGCCATTTGTTTTGGCAGAATATCACAAGCTCAAGGAAGAGTGGAAGATGGTGATGGATGGCTTCAAGAGGCTCATAGGTGGTAGAGCCATCCACAAGGAGATTCTTGGGAGGAATCTTGTAAACAATGTCTCCTACCAGGGACTTGGCTCATATCCCGCTGGCATCGACATCATCGGGACGAGTGACTCCATCCTCGCATGGATCAAACCCCTTCTCGCCGATGACTACTATTGTGAGAGGTGTTGCAAGGATGGCCACAGCATCAAGGATTGTCCTTTGGTGAGAAGCTCCATTGTTTTGCCTAACGCTAACTTGTTCCATGAGAACACACATTTCAAGCTTTTTAGGAACAAGGATGGCAAGGTGAATGCTAAAACTTTGGGACCACCAAACAAGAAGAGAAAGGTCAAGAGTATATGGGTGCCTAAGTGCATTGTTGATCTTGAGAGGTCGATGCAGTACAAGTGGGTGCCCAAGAATAAGACCTCGAAGATGGTGGTAGTGGTGGACCATGAGCTTACTTGAAGATCAAGTGAAGTCCACCACAAGTGACATGGACCTCAACGGCATGTCCACTCATGAGGGAGGTAACCGTCTTTGTTCTTGGTAGTTGTAGTATGTTTTTCCTTTTGCATGGTAATTAGGACTCCTTTGTGACTAGTATGCTTTGCATCCATGCATGTGTAAATAACTAAAAGAAAAACACATAAAAATTAGTCATTGTCTAACCCATCAAAGATAGCTATAAGCAAGGGGGAGTGCTTGAGATGGTGCTTCGGCTTATCTCAAGGCATGGGTATGGCTTATTGTGAGTAAGCTTGGGAGGGGTTCAAACTTGACATTGTTAGGTTTCCTTTGTGTCTTGTTTAACTTTGTTTGCATTCACATGGCATGTTTACTTTCATTGCATATGTAAAATGCTTGTTGCATGCATCATGTAGGAAATACAAAGGAGGCTTGTCCCACTTGGAGATATTTGTGCCTCATGCTCTATGAGATTACATCTCCGCAAGTGTGAGCAAAGGAAAGGATTGTGCTTCATGCCCATTGAGCAAGCTCTTATGTCCTCCGAGGTTAAAACTACTCACGTTGTTCATAGACTAAGGCTCATACATACCCATTTTGTTCTTTACTACCTTGGCTCTTATTTGCTCACTCATTCATTGGGCATTTGCGAAAATTATAAGGCCATAAGTGCCACTATTTGAAAAGGAGTGTTTGAGAATTCCCTTCATATTCCAAGTGTAGTGTTTATTTGATTGTTTAGCAAGGGCATTTGGAAAATGGAGAAATTCCTTGTTTCAACAAAATTTCCAGAGTGACCGTACAGTTTGATCTTCGAACCGTAATGTCCGGTCAGTGGCTCTGTGCACAAAGCCTAGGGGGAGTCTGGTCACAGAGATAGGATAGAACGGTCCTAGAGACCGTACCGTCCGGTCACTAAGGTTGATCGCGTGATACACTTCTAGATCTTGACCGTTGATCCACCCTTGAGTCGATCTTGGTTGTTTGTCTAGTTTTGACCTAGGTCAACATTGCCAGACCGATTTGTTCTCTTCCTCGTTCGAGCCTAATGCCGAGAACCCGCTCTAGACTCGCTGACTTGCACCGTCACCGCCACTGCGCCCCTCCACTCTGACCCCGACTGAGGCACCGCCGTGCCACGCCCGGCTCTCGTCAATGCTGCCCACTCGTCCTCGCCACTCTCACCTCACGCACGCTCCCCACGACCCTAGCGCCGCCGCCGACTCCACATGCACAAGCCGCCACCGCCTGGCCCATGTTTTCCACCCAGACGCGCATGCCTCACCACCGGTTTCATCCAACACCGCCTCTGCTCTCTCCGCGTGCAGGCCCAGACAACTCCGGGCCCGAGCTTCTCCACTGATTTCTATGGCAAGTCTTTGCCTTGAGCCCTCCATTGCCGGTGACCTCAAGTTTTGATTTTTTTGGCATTCGGATGTGCATTCCTTACTCTCGGCTTCGTGATTCCCAGGGTATCATACTTTATCCCCCCATTCATCGATTATGCCCGAATTTTGAGTAATTAGCTTTAATTGATGCAATTAGGACTAAATGCCTGATCTTTAGTTGCATTAATTGCAAATTGGCTCAACCTAGGTTGCGATTAATTCCATGCCTATCTGTTAATTGCATGTCTAGGGTTGTCTCCTCGTTTAGTCTGCAGTTAAATTTATTACCTATTATTTGACTGCACACTAGATGACTCGCACCTGGCACATATTGTTGATGATCATTGTTGCCACATTGCTTTATTTGTTCGGTGATCATGTTCTTCATTCATTGCTAGGATTTTTATTGTGCATTCTTTCCTAACGGTGCTTTGCCGGTAGATTTATAAAGGTTCTATGCTCACTATGTCTATACCTACGTGCATGTAGGGACAACAGTCAGCAGTAGACATGGCAGGGTCACAATAGCACAAGGACAAGTGTAAGATGCTAGAAAAGCCGAAGAGTAAGAAGAGACCAAGACTAGACCCAGAGCCAGAGAGGGCCAGGAGGTTAGCACAACACTTGCATGCCATGGAGGAGTCACATAGGACACCAGGGACACGACTGATCCTAGAGCCATCTGGTGACACTTAGGGCCTCAAAAGGAGTACCAGGCAGAGGACATCACAGGATTTGGCCACAGGTGTAGTACTAGGACCTTGACCATAGAGTACTCCGGCTTCCCGTCAGGGGAGGTCATCGAGACCTGTGGAGCAGGGATCGTCTAGGCAGCAGGAGGAGTCAGAGTCAGACGAGAGCTCAGAGTACGAGTCTGAGGAGGTTGAGGGGGAGGAGACTAAGCAGCTATCATAGCTAGAGCAGTAGAGGACTGCTCACCAGGCAGGAGACCCGTAGTGCACCTGTGCAATGTGTACAAGAAGGCTGCAGAGACTTGTTGAGGCAGCTGGAGAGCCGGACATACTTGAGGTTCCTGCAAAGGAACTTAAGGCACTACGACTTGCCTCCTTCGAGAAGTGGGTTCCAGTCCCCGGGATCCCGCTACAGAAAAGAGGTACTGGACAGGCCTCCAGAGAAGGATTGGAGAGGGTTTGAGATGCTACCTTCCCAGGAAGGGCAAGTCTGGGATGTTTGTGCCACACCAGTACACAACTTACCAGGCCATGTGGATGGCCACAGGCACTGACATGGAGCATTACTTCATATACTTGCTATTGGCCATTACTACGCACCGACTTATATACCACAAGAGGACGGTATACAGTTGTAGCACTTTTTCCCTTAGAGTATTCCAAGGTATTATCAAACCACTGAGACCTTAGGGATAATTAAACAAAGTTAACAGTAAAAGATCTAATCAAGGCTACTGTCAAGTTCAGGTTGTATGAACGGGAGACTGGCCAGCGCAAAGGTGCACGCCAGACAGCAATTCTGTCGTTGCGCCAATCGGCGTAGGGTTGAGCCGATCGGCACTGTTGCGGATCTAAGCTGTTGAGCCGATCAGCGCAGGTGTCGAGCCGATCGGCACTCCAGCGAAGTTGAACTAGAGTGCAAGTCAAAGCCAAAGCTAAAACTATTTGGTGAGTAGCCGGATACCTACTGGTGAGATCGTAACTAGATAGTCTAATTAAACAGCATCATAATGGATAATTACATGGATCAATGAAAACCTATAATGAATAAGACCACCCTGCTTTCTGAGCGGCTCCCGATTTATCGCTGCCGAGAGGAAACCCTTAATCACGCGAGTATCTTACCCGACTCAGCTATCCAATAGTGTTGCGTAGGTTTAGTGCTGTCACCGCTAAACCACACTACCGACATCATCAAGCAACGATAATCAATACAATGTCTAAATACTATCCTAATCACCACGATTAAGATAATATCAACTTACTTAGCCTAGAACTAAGCAATGAGAATAAGCACATGCATGATTATAGAATCAAGATAAACAAATCACCAAAACCATCATCAACATATTCAATCATCCTTGAGATACATAGAGTAAGATTCATCACCGTTGAGATGGCCTACCTTGACAGATCAACCCTTACACCAATGGTTCTTGAAACTCAACTAGAGATCTATTCTAACGGGGCAAGCCCCGGTGGCTCTCACTCACGAATCTGTTGTCCCTCTGTTGCCTCCTCCTCGGGGTACTCATCGCGACTAGGGGTTACAAGTATATATAGGGGTTCTACTCGTGAAGGACTCGGTTTCTAGAAAATAAGTCGGTTGCGCCGATCAGCGCAGGATTGCGCCGATCGGCGCAAGCCGTGTTCTCTCTGGTTTCTGCTCCGAGTCGGTTCCTCTATCTTCCACAGCTGCCATATGGGCCTTTTCCTTCGAGATAAAGTCTTGTACCGCATGTTAAGATCTTGAAGTTTCATAAATGTTCTAAGCAAATATCTTCAAGTGTCTTGCGCAGATAAACTTCCATAAACATCAGATAAACTTCCATCAGAATGGGCCTCTGTCACTTCTGTGGGCCAAAATACCCTTGCACCGATCGACTCATGGGCTGCACCGATCGGTGCACTGGGCTTCTTCGGTGCTTTTCATCAGTTCTGGACTTCTGTCTTGTCCAGCATCACTTTAATAGCCAATTTTACCTGTTTCTGCAATAAAGCTCCTAAACAATGCATATACAAATATGTAGGTAATATCATAGGTAAATGGCCTAAATTAGAATCAATTATACTCTAATTGGGGTGATATTCACATATAAAAGGGGCACTTGGGAAGAGTGGTCATGTGGACAATGGACCCTAGGCCTATATAAGAAGAGGTGTGGCTAGTGGGAGAGGTGCCTCGCTTCCCATTAGCCTTGTGTTAGGACTCTATTTAAAGTGATAGGAGAGGACTTCATGTTTTAGAGGAGAGTAGTGGGTGTATGAGAGACATCTCTTGCTCTTCCCTATAGTGGGAGGAAGAGGGTGGCTTCCTAGCCTTGTATCTATGGATCGTGTAAGCACCTTTCTATGATATGAGAAGTATTTTCGTGCTCAAGATTTCCCTGTTCACTTGAATCCCAAAATTCCCTTTTTCTTATTTTCGGAGCTATTTTTGTGGTGATTTTTTATCTCACGTTTGGATGAATTTTTGGCCTGGATTTCTTGAGAAACTTGTTGCTAGGATGAGCTAGAACAATCCTCTATGGATCCTTGAACGGTTCAATAGCTCTAGCACCTTCGATTTGAAGGATTTCTCAAGTTTCCTCTTTTTGGTGTTCTTAGCACAAGATCTGAAATTCGTGATGATTTCTTGAGCCACTTGAGTTGATCTTCTAGGTTGGAGTAGAGAGCTTAAGTCTAAGTTGGAGAGTGCTGATTTTGAAATTGCTTCACTTAGGTCTAAGCTTGCTAAGGATGACATGGTTGTAGAGTGTGAGTCTTGTCAAGTTGTGATGAGTGATCTTGCATAGAGGGAGAGTGTGCATGCTCAAGTTGCCAGTCAGCTTGAGAGTGCCCTCAAGGAGCTTGTTGAGTTCAAAGTTAGACCAACTCTTTTAGGTGCAAGTCAAAAGTGCCCCAAGCTCACAGATGAATTGGAAGCTCAGTCCCTCAAAGTCAAAGAGCTTGAGTCCAAGCTTCTATATGAGACTCACTCGAAAGTTCTCCCACATCCGTGTGAAGTGTGTGTCACCCTCAAGGACAAGTTAGTAATCACTAGAGAAGAAAACAAAGTCCTAGTTCAGGAAAATGACTATCTTGTTTCTAGGCTCCAGAGAACCCTAGTGAGTGAGGAAAAGATTGAGAGTGATTTGGCAAGAGTGAAGGAGAGTGCTTCTAGGTCAACCTATAACTTGGGCTTGGGATTTGAGAGGTGCGACAAGGAGAGTGAAAATGTGGGTAAGTTTGTACTTAGCTCCAGCTACAAGGATGGGGAAAACACTATCAAACCCACTGACACATACTATCCACCCAATCCAAAACCCTCTTTCAACCCAAAGCAAATAGAGAAGCCAAAACCCAAACCTGCAATGCAAACCAAGCCTAATCCTAAGGGTGTCTACATTTGCATGTTTTGTGGTCGCAAGGGTCACTTGGATGAATTCTATTATAGGCGTAAGAGGATTGAGAGGAAGCAAGCTGAGTTGACTAGGGATGCTTTTTATGATGATTTTGTTGACTTTCAGCCTCGCTCTTTTTCTCGTGCCTATCGTAGACAGAGTCATTCCTCATATGGCTTTCATTCACGAAACAGAGGCTTTGCGCAGCAGCGCTTTGGCGCCCCATGTTTTCCCCATCGTGGTGAGCGTCATTCGCGTGGATTTGTCTTTCACATTGATGATTTCTATCCTCACAACCCAAGGTTTGAGTCGAGACGCTTTGACAGTTCATGTTTTCTCCATCGTGGTTCTAGTCCTATGTGTTCAAATGGTAATGTGCAAAGAACTATAATGACTACTACCAGTCGTATGGTTAAGTGTTGGATTCCCAAATCTCTTTTGACTACCCCAGCACTGAGCCATCAACTTTTCCTTCACGTTCTTTGTAGGCAGCAGGTGGAGACTTTGAGAACAAATGGTTGATGGACTCCGGGTGTTTGCACCACATGACCGGAGATGCAAAGTGGTTCTCCAGCCTCACTCCCCTGAAGCGGCGGGAGTATGTGACCTTTGAAGATGACAAGAGAGGGAGAGTGAAAGCAAGAAGCGTGGTAAAGGTAAATGAAAAATTCACTCTCAAGGATGTTGGTTTGGTTGAGTATCTCAAGTACAATCTCCTCTCTGTGTCTCAGCTTCTTGATGTTGGTTTGGAAATACGCTTTAAGTCGAATGCTTCTTGTGTTCTTGATTCGAGTGGTTCCTTGGTTTGTGGGATTTCTCGTATTGGCAGAGTTTTTCAGGCTGATTTTGCTGGTTCTCCTGGTTCTCACAAGTGCTTATTTGCTCAATCTTCTTCTGAGCTCTGGAAATGGCATAGGAGACTAGGTCACATGAGCTTTCACTTGCTAAGTCGCTTGAGTGGCCTAGGTTTGATCTGAGGATTGCCTAAGCTCAAATTTGATAAGGATTTGGTTTGTGCTCCATGTCGTCATGGGAAAACGATTGCCGCTTCTCATCCACCAATTAATTTTGTGATGACTGAACGCCCTGGAGAGTTGTTTCGTATGGACACTGTTGGTCCTTCTTGGGTTCGTTCGGCGGGTGGGAAGTGGTATGTTCTTGTGATTGTTGATGACTATTCTCGCTACTCTTGGGTCTACTTTCTTGAGAGCAAGGATGAAGTGTTTCATCACTTTTGGAGCTTAGCTTTGAGGTTGTTCAAGGAATTCCCTGGTGCATTACGAGCGATTTGCAGTGATAATGACACCGAGTTCAAGAACTCCTCCATTGATGCTTTCTGTCTTGAGTATGGTATTGAGCATTAGTTTTTAGCACCCCGTGTTCCCCAGCAGAACGGTGTGGTTGAAAGAAAGAATAGAACCTTAGTAGAGATGGCCCGGACGATGCTCGATGAGCATAGGTGATGTAGAAATGGCCTGATCTTCCGAGAGGTAAGGGGATAAACTCGAATTTGGGGAACTCGGCGTCGACGACCCAGCTCGAATCAGACAAGATCCAACCCCACAACCGTTACACCAAGCACAACTTGATTGTTCCTGCAAGCGAAATCGAGAACACAAGCAAGAGAGGATAAACACGCAATCTGAAATTGCAAATATGGATGAAGCGAATCACAAGAAAAGGTTCAAGCTCTGAACACAAAAGGACTAATCGCCACAGTGGTGTAGAACAAGAACAGGGGCCCTGGATTACTGTAAAAGGACTTGTCGCCACAGTTACAATAATTTGATCAAGTTTCTCTCTAGAAAACTGAACTAAACAAAACCCAAAACTAAAAGACGGCAGCTATTGAGTTTATGTAGGAAATAAAGACGTCCTAGGGTTGGGGGAGACCAGGGGGGGTGCCCACCACATGGGCTTAAGGCCCGACATGATACATGGCCAAGTTGGCCCAAAATAGGTGGCACAGCACCTTGTCATGGTCACATATTATGACTCACGACCGTTCTGGAGCTAGGACCAGAACCAAAACGATGGCGTCGTCGTCCCCTTTCCAACGCATCAAAGAACACCTCGTTTGGACGTCGGATGTGGGAGATATCATCAAAACCGTGAAGGGGTGTCGGCTGAATCCGGGACAAACGAGGCGACCGAGTTGGTGACGACTTGTAACTTGGGGAAGGCCATGATATGCGTGTATCCAGCATGGTGATGTCCTCATCATCCTCCCCTTCTTGAATTGGAGTCGCCCTCGACTCCAACTCAGCATCAATCTCCTGCAAAAGGTTAGTACTAGCAGAATGCAAAATACAAGATACATGATCATCGATAGAAGATATATCATGACAAAGCATAGTATAGCAAGGTGTATCATGATTATCACAAAGATCAGTAACAGTAGATGTTATAGCAATAAAAGCACCTCCCTTTAACTGAATAGCCTTATGTTTAACATCAGAAAGTTGTTTGTTATCATGTTTATTCTCAGTATTTTCAGCAAGCAGTTTAAAATGATTTCTAATATCAGCAGGCAATAACGGACGCAAAGTAATATTCCTGTCCTTATGCACGAATGTATATGTATTTGTTCTACCATGGTGGGCAGCATCCGTATCATATTCCCATGGACGGCCTAATAAAAGCGAACATGCTTGCATAGGTACAACATGAAAATCAACAAAGTCTTGATAAGAACCTACTGAAAAGTGTATGCGTGCTGATCGAGTTACCTGTGCTGTACCACTATTGTCGAACCATTTGATGTGGTAGGGCTGATGTAGTGCATGCGTGGTCAAGCCAAGTTTGCTTACCAAATCAGAACTTACCAAGTTGTTACAGCTCCCAGTATCAATGATGGTGAGAACACAGCGGTCCGCAACAATGAGGTACATGTAGAATAAATTGTTGCGTTGTTGTTCTTCCTCTTGTCCCACCCGAGTGGTCAACACACGTTGTACAATGAGGCTAGGAAAGCCCGTGGTGGCAGCAATAGAATCAATGGTGGTAGTCTCCTGCTCCTCCGTGTTGGTGTTGCACACTAGACGATTGCGCTGCAGAAGTAGGCGCAAGTGGAAAAGTTGTTGCTGGTGTCTTAGCAATATGACTCTTCAAGTTCTCTACTCCAGTGCGTTGCTGGAGAAATTGCTCAGTGTTGGACCTGCAAGATTGTTGTGGAAGGCGTCCCTGTACTTCTCGTTCAGCCTTAAGAGCAATATGATACAATTGACTGAACCTATTCCACTCTTTATAGTCACAATATTCTGGATATCACGGTTCAAACCACCAAAAAATCTAGCACTAGTGGCAAGATCATTTTCATGTATATCACAACGTGCTAAACCAATAAGCAATTCCTGATAATATTCCTCTACTGTTTTAGTACCTTGTGTTAATGATTGTAATTTCAAACGTAAACGAGATTGGTAATAAGGAGGAACAAAACGAGATGTCATGCGTTGTTTCAAAACAGGCCAAGTGGCAGGTATAGCAGCATTAGTATTACAAAGATCATTCCACCAAAAGAGAGCAAAACATGTAAACTCACTAGTAGCAAGTCTAACTCTATGCTCAGCAGGAACTAAATGAGAATTAAATTTCTGTTCAACAGCAAGTTCCCAATCTAAGTATTCTTCAGGGTCAGCACTACCGGCAAAAGGTGGTATGTTAAATTTGGGCTTAACAAAAGTATCAGTATTACCACGATTGTTATTACCTCCCATACCGTGTTGATTACGGTGAAGACGGTCTGCATCACAGTCAAAATCATCATCAGCAGCAGCTCGGTGAGGTGGAGGTTGTCGTTCAACATCCTCAATGCGGTGGACAACAGTGTTGATGTGACCCATCAACTCGGCAAACTTTGTTTCCATAACTGTACGCTGGTCCGCAAGAAGCTTCGTGAGCTCGGCCTTGGAGACGCAGTCATTGAAGTCTGTAGGAGACTCCAACTCTCCAGGTGTCCCTTTCCCTTTCTCTGACATGGTTAAAGGCAAAAAACAAGACTAAACAAAAAGATTAGCCCTATCAACTAGCAGGCAGCAGAGGGTGTAGAAAGTGGAAAATAATATCAGAAGCAATGTATCACAACCTTGCAAGTGTTCTTACCAAAGCCAAACAGGTCGACACAATCTGTAGTTGAGCTTGGGTGTAACAGTTGTAAGGAAGAAACCTGTGCTGCAATATGTATAGCTTGGAAGGCTAATATGTATGTCAATGGAACATTTTTCAATAACAGATAGTAGCACTGAATAAATGTCCAAAGCAGTGTCCTAATTGCTGGCAAAAGAATCATGTTCAAAAACAATTGTGATAGCAAGAACAATGGCAAAGGCAGCAAGGAACAAAACAGACTTCACAGACTTAGAATTTTCAAGGCGGGGGGGGGGGGGGGGGGGGGGGGGTTGCAAATCAAAATCTTGATTTTTTGGTATGATTTTTATACTATTTTTCTGTGATAGAGGAACACAAAGGAAGGAACCACAAGAAGTTTCAACTCAAACAGAGGGAAACAAAGGGTAGGCAAAATCTCAAAGTTTCACCGAAAGCGCTATTTTTGACTTCACAATTTTTTTTCTATTTTTTCCTGATTTTTTTTAATTTTTTGACGAGGGAACACAGGGCAAAGCCCAGTGTGGGTCACCTCAACTTTGAGTCAAGAATCTACTGTAAAATTTTCAGCCCAATCGGAGCAACGAGCGAAAAGTTATGCCTATTTTACCGAAGGTATGTCAAGATAGGGTTTGAGGGGTGAGGGGGGGGCACCGAATCGGGTAGGGTTTTTTTGTTGGCAACAGATTGTGGGTGTGGTGGGTGGGTGAAATGATGGTGAATCCAACGGAAAACACGATGGTGATGGTGGTGTGCAGCGGAGATCAAAACACAAACCGAATTAAAACACAAATTCAAACCAGCAACTGAACTTGACTAGGACACAAACTCAACACTACGGACTCTGAAATTAAATTATGTAAAGGCTAAACAGTGTCTGGGATGGTGGAGAAATTATTTTTTTGTAGGCTTTTTCGTGGACAAAAGGTGATGAACACAAACGAATCTAAAGGGAAGAACACGATAATACCCCACGGGGAACCTGGAAATCTGATACCACTTAATGTAGATATGGCCCGATCTTCCGAGAGGTAGGGGGATAAACTCGAATTTGGGGAACTCGGCGTCGACGACCCGGCTCGAATCAGACAAGATCCAACCCCACAACCGTTACACCAAGCACAATTTGATTGTTTCTGCAAGCGAAATCGAGAACACAAGCAAGAGAGGATAAACACGCAATCTGAAATTGCAAATATGGATGAAGCGAATCACAAGAAAAGGTTCAAGCTCTGAACACAAAAGGACTAATCGCCACAGTGGTGTAGAACAAGAACAGGGGCCCTAGATTACTGTAAAAGGACTTGTCGCCACAGTTACAATAATTCGATCAAGTTTCTCTCTGGAAAACTGAACTAAACAAAACCCAAAACTAAAAGACGGCGGCTATTGAGCTTATGTAGGAAACAAAGACGTCCTGGGGTTGGGGGCGACCAGGGGGGCGCCCACCACATGGGCTTAAGGCCCGACATGATACATGACCAAGTTGGCCCAAAATAGGTGGCACAGCACCTTGTCATGGTCACATATTATGGCTCACGACCATTCTGGAGCTAGGACCAGAACCAAAACGACGGCGTCATCGTCCCCTTTCCAACGCATCAAAGAATACCTCGTTTGGACGTCGGATGTGGGAGATATCATCAAAACCATGAAGGGGTGTCGGCTGAATCCGGGACGAACGCGGCGACCGAGTTGGTGACGACTTGTAACTTGGGGAAGGCCATGATATGCGTGTATCCAGCATGGCGATGTCCTCATCAATAGGACTCCGAGGCGGTTCTGGACTGAGGCCATTAGCACTACTTGCTATGTTTCCAATCGGATTTTCTTGCGCTTAATTCTTAATGTGACTTCTTATGAGCTGCATTTTGGGAAAAGCCCTCGGTTTCTCATTTGCGTGCCTTTGGTTGCAAGTGCTTTATTTTCAAGCGTGGCAATCTTGATAAGTTTGAGTCAAGGTCTTCCGATGGAATCTTTCTTGGTTACTCTCTTCATTGTCATTCCTATAGGGTTTTGAATTTGGAGACAAACACCATCGTAAGGAGCTATGGAAATGGAAAGTGAAAGCACTGCCGATGGGTGTGACCGGCACTGCCGATTGGGTGTGACCGGCACTGCCGATTGTGTCAACCGGCATTGCCGATGGCTGTGATCGGCACTTCCGATCGTAGACCAGTAAGGTGATTTTGTGTGTGCTTCTTCGTTTGTTTCAAGTCTTTGTTGTTCTCTCTTGTTTCTGCTGTGTTCTATTGTTGTTGATCACTCCTAGGGTTAGCACATCACAAGTTGATGTGTGTAGCCTTGGTGATTCGGTTAGAGGTTGGCTTGGGTTGGAATTGGGACATAGGTCAAGTTCTCTTGGAGAATTTTGGTTGGCTCCCATTCACCCCCCTTCTGGTCGCCTTCTCGGTCCTTCAATGGCCAAAGAAAATTTAAGAAAGGACTCACACTTTGGATATGTGGACATGTTCATCAAAAATTTAATCTTGGAAGAAACAGGAACTCCCATTATCAGATCGGACATGGTTGGAATGATTCATGGCTATATTAGAATGAATTTCGAGAATAAGCATGTCATATACCCCTCCCCCCCCTGACACACACACTTAAAATTTTACTAGTACCTTAGCAAACAGCAGAGCATTTTTTTTTGCTCTCTGCTTCGCCGATCGGTTCACAACAGCGCCGATCAGCTCTCAACCTGAATTTACCAGCTTTTGTTGGTATTTGATTCATCTGGCTTTAAAATTTATTCAAAGTTCAAATACAGCCAGAAAGATAGGATGCGGTCAAGGAATGATACTCAACAAGACTTTGTTTTTAAAATAGAATACTCAGCAGAATTGGAGATTTGCATGAGTAATTCAATGCTAAAAATATACACAAGGATTTGGCCATCCTAGTAAAGTTCATACCAAAAAGAATTAAATCCTAACCGAACTCAACCATCAATTTAATGTTTATCTTCGTATCAATGGTTCATGAGTATTGCTCAAAATATGGCATTGGTAGGTGAGGATCTTGGAAATAATAAATTCCAAAGTTCACAACATGAAAATTTATTTATAAAAAGATTGGTACTAAGTTATCATCACGAATTGGACAATGCAAATGAAGCACATGGGTATTTAGAATTGATCCGCATAAGAAATATTTGCTAAATAATCATTAAGTGTAAGTTCGAAATTTTATTCAATGCTCAACATTATTTGATCTTCATCAACACTTTTCAAGAAAGAATAGGTAATTCAATTCTTCTAAAAGAGCATAACCACCACCATTATATTAAGATCAAAACTCGAATACATGGTGATGATTTTCGCACACACTTACATTAAAATAAAACTACTACAAACACACATGCATGAAAATAAAATTACTACTAACACACCTGGATGAAAATAAAACTACTACTAACACACCTGCATGAAAATAAACACACCCGATACATGGTTTCCCAACCTGCTCACACACACATAAGCAAATAAAGAAAAAGATTGCAAAAGATAAAGAAAATGCAAACCGGGAAACTGATATATATGCCCACTCCTAGGCACTCTAATCAAGCGGAGGTGGCTGATCAAAGCCATAGCACCGCACCTTGAGTCGCTCGAACTCCTCCACCATCACGTCTTGATTGTTCCTCCATTGGGATGTGGCGTCCTCCACGTGCTCGATGTAGTGCATGTTATTGTCGAGGTACCCCTACATGGGCATGAAGAAGTCTGCACCGGGCACCAGGGGCATCACAGGTATCCGTCCTTGGTACCTATAGTCAACGCCTGTGATGAAGTAGGGTGCACCGACAGGCGCAGTGGGCTGTGAACCACCCACTGCGTGCTCCTCCCTGTCTGGTACTGCTGAGGCTCTTGGCGTGACCCCCATGAATTCCACTCACTGTCGGCTGCTGTAGATGTCGCTGGTTATCGAATCTGCCCACGGTGGTCCCAGAAAACTCGGCCCCCCTCCAGGAGACCTTCCTCAAGCCAATTTCCTCCCTCTAGCTTGCGAGAGAGAAAAACTCCTAGCTCCACACATGGGAGCCTAATGTTGGTGCCGCTGACATGGAAGCCGACGCGAACACTTCCCATGACAATGTTGCCACGAGTCATATTCTCGCCGATCTCTGTCACAAGGTCCCACTTGTCTTCGTGTCGTCCCGGTCCGTCATCGCCGCAGACATGGGCTGCCAGGCATTGAAGATAGCCCCCAAAGGCCAACTTCTTGCTCTTCTTGCTCCTCTTCTCGAACCAACCCCGCACCATCACCAACATAGGGTTGTAGTGAGACGGGCTCACGATGGCATTGAATAGCCACCGCAAGTCCGCATCGGTGACGTTGCTGGAGTCAACCTTGTCACATGTGCGCGCCGCCAACCACCGATGGAAGATTTGAATGGTCGGGTTACGGATGTTGCCGCGCTTCATCTCTTCGACGAATAAGAGCCGCCTCCAAAAGTAGTCCAACTCCTCATGTCCCAAGATGCCGACCACATCGGTGTTGGCATCAAAGACAAAGGCTTGAGCCGTCGCCTCCATGGTCACCATGTAGCTAATGTCGTGGATGCGAAAGTTCATGGCCTCGTTGCCGTAGTTGTCGGAGCCGATCCTCATTGTAGAGGCAACCTTGATGACGATGTCGATGTTGAAGTCCATGGGGAGATGGTTGAAGTCCACCCAGCCGAGGTTGTCTAGCATCCACCTTATGTCCTCCCACTTGCCGATCGTTGTGAGGAAGGTCTCGTCCATGTCGAAGTTGGGGACGAACCTTCCCCTCACCGCGAGGTAGTGCTGCTATTCCTCCGCGCTCAGGAGGGTGAAGCCCTCCTCCATCGTGCGCGGCATGAATGCCGGCGATGGTGGTGATCTGGGAACCCCACGGCTTCTTGCCAGTTGGCTCCTCGTAGCACGCCCCATCGGAAGGGGCGCACCGGAGATGGAGTGGCGGGCGCGGATCTCATATGTTCCCGCTGTCGAGCTGGTGGAGGCACCATCCACCGACATGTCATCGCAAGCGCTGGAGCCCCCCTAGCCAAGGAGTCACCACTCGATTCACCGCTGCCACCGGAACTGCTTCCCCGGTGCAGCCTCTTGCCCAACTTGCCGACGGAGGAGCAGAGACGATCCATCTGCGAGGAATGCGGAACGTGTGCGAGATCGTGGGTAGTGGGGAAGGTGGAGAGTTTACCAGGAAGGTGTGCCGAACTGGGGGTGCCTGGCCTCCGTTTTATATTGTGGGAAACTTCCAGGAGAAGGACCCGCCCAAAATTTCCAAAATTTGGGGTCGCGCCGATCGGCGCGGTCACTATGTCGATCGGCACATTTCAAAATTTGAATTCTCTGACCGCTTTGGTTCCTGATTCTCCTCCCTTTCATTGTTTCCATCCTTTTTGTCTTTTCCTGGTACACCATGTTGGCTGGCAGGGGAACAACAGGGAATCCCGTTGTCTTGATTGACTGCGTCGATCGGCTCTGGCCAACGCCGATCGACTTTTTCAGCTTTTGTTCAATTCCATGTCTCCTCTGCACTGGAAACCTGCATAATAATCATACATGTTCCTAAGAATCAGTGCCTATTGAATATGTCACCAATTTGGGCACAGCATGGGTACCAGCGCTGATCGACGCAGGAGTGCGCCGAATGGCGCAAGTTCCTTGCACCTCGTCTTCTTGTCTGGCTCTGATCCTGATGCCTCGTGTTCATTTATTTCACCTAATATCCACTCTTCCCAATGTTCCTGTAGCATTAGCACATGAAGCGGGCCCCATCCAAGGACAGCACCGATGGGCACAACGTCTCGCGCTGATCAGCGCGGTGTCCACTTTTGCTCCTGGCCCCTCGCTTCTTTGCTAGATGTCGCTCTTCATCTTGAAACTAGCTCTATTTCTGAAAATTGATGTGTTGGTTGGCTTTCAGCTCCTCTTCCATTCTGGGCGTCGTCAGCCATCTGTCCTAACTTGTTATCAATGCGCTGATCGGCGCATAAGTGCACCGAACGGCGCAAGCTCTGTTCCTTCCTGTTTTTGGTCTTTTTCTTTTATTCCTGCATGGTTAGTCTACAATATATATATATATATATATATATATATATATATAGTTTTGCACTAATAAATAGACAATGCAGGAGCACAAGAATTAACCACACACTTTTTCTAATTCTTTTATTCGGGAGATTGTTTTTATTACAAGAAAGCAAATTAAAAACACCGGGTTGCCCTCCCGGCTAGCATTAATTAACTAAATGAGACGGTTTGCCCTCCCGCAAGCACTAAACAACTTCTAAATCTCCCGACAATTGGGTTGCCTCTCAAAAGCGCTCTAGTTATTTAGAGGTCAAAGAGCTTGACCACCTCGCGAGCAATCTATCCTTAGTGTCGCAGTGCGGGGTGTAAGACCGCGACACTACAAGGTTCAGTTATCTTACTAGCTCATATACCTTGGACGACCTATCCTTACATCCCCTCCAATCACTCTCGATGCCAAATCGCCTCGGTGTCTTGTACCTCTTCACTTCATCAATAGTACGACACTCTTCTCCCCTTTGGCGAAATTTGAAAGAGTAGGGAGTTGCACTTATATCGAAGCTTATCTCACCAATCCCAACATTAATACTTCCCTTTGCTGTCCTCAAGAAGGGTCTGCCTAAGATCAACGGGGTTCTCGTCCTCTTATCCATATCAAGGACAATAAAATCAATAGGGACGATGTGATTTCCAATTTGAACAGGCACATCCTCAGCAATTCCATCAGGGAAGCATACAGATTGGTCGGCTAACTCCAAACACATACCCGTAGGCTCCAATTCAGGAAAACTGAGACTTGTGAATATATGACGGGGCATAACACTTACACTTGCTCCATGATCGCACAAGCATCTATCAAATATCCTTGTTTCGATTATGCAATTTGATGGTTGGTGATCCAGGGTCAGGTTTCTTCTCAAGTGCAACATCATTGATTGCCGCCCTAAGTTCCTTAGTGACCTTCACAACCTCTTCAGAAGCTAGAGACTTCTTGTTTTGCATCATGTCCTTAATGTACTTGGCATAGGTAGGTACTTGAATAGCATCAACAAAAGGGACATTGATGTAAAGCTTCTTCATAACATCGTCGAACCATGCAAATTGCTCGTTGTGTTGCCGCACTCTCTCTATCTTTGTCCGCAGTTGAGTATCCAAGAACATGGTAGGGCCATGCTCCTCTGTTTCCATACCCATTTTCAGTCCAGAGAGGTCAATCTCTTCCTCACGCCGATCGGTGCAATGAGTGAGCCAATCGGTGCTAACAGTACCATCGCGGAGATCGGCACCAGTGGTGAGCCGATCGGTGTGGGTCTTCCTTGCTCCCGTAGAGTGCTCTGGATCTTCTGTTTGCTTTCCTGACCGTGTAGCTATTGCTTTTAACTGCTCTACAGACATTGTATTACCAGGAATAACCGCTTTGTTGCCTTGAATGGCCTGTGATAACTGTCCCATCTGTTGCTCCATAATCTTGGTATGTTTCAAAATCTTCTCATTGGAGCTCCCAATTTCTATCACCTTGTCATTAATCCCTTCAAGAACAAGATCAACCTCCTTGAATTTAGCTTGATTGTCCTTGTTGATCTTTTCTTGAGATTGAAAGAACTCATGAAATTGGAGACAAAGCGGATAGAGTTTTGCATGTACGAACTAGGAGAGAAAGAACTCCTTTGTTACTGATATTGGGTTTTCCATCCACTATTCTTTATATATTCTAGCATCTTCATCTCTTCAGGGCAATCTTTTTGCACATGGCCGAATTCTCCACACTCATCACAAGTGGAGCGTGATTCTGCTAGCCTAAGTGACTCTTCCTTAGGGATATGAGAATTATTGTCCAACCTTCTTTGAATAGCATCAAGGCGATCCATAACCAAGTCTTCATCAGTCCTCTCAATCATGCTCTTTGCTACTCCTTTAGAAGGTTGTAGGTTCCTTGAACTTCTCTCACTATCCCATGATTGATTTTCAACTAGCAATTTGATCAATTCCTTAGCTTGAGTGGGAGTCTTTCACATGAATGAACCCACAGCTAAAGCATCTAAGTGTTGACGGGAGGGGATATTCAATCCCACGTAGAATCTCTCAACAGTTTCACCAACTGTAAGACCATGATGAGGGCATGCATCCATATATTCATTGTATCTTTCCCACGCTTCTCCAATGCTCTCATCAATATTCTGCGCAAATCCAAGAATCTTATTCTTCAAAGCTTGAGTCTTACCAGGAGGGAAGTATTTGGCTATGTATGCAACTGCTAAGGTTTCCCATGCAGTCTTTACTGTGTTTTCCAAGCTATTGTACCATTGCTTAGGGCATCCAACTAGAGAGAAGGGAAACAGCCGCACACATGCTTGATCTCCGATCAATCCTGCTACTTTGATTGTACTACAGACTTCAAGGAAGTGCTGTAGATGCTGATTGAGATCTTCCGAACCTATGAACGGTTGTTGTGCCACTAATGCGACGTACCTCTCTAGTTGATATGGAGTATGATCTTGAGCTTCTTACAAATCGGTCTTGACAACCTTATCCAATTGAGGCTTGAAACTATTAACCAAGGACCGGTCTGCCATCGCTCCTACTTCTGGATCTACAATTGTGAATGATACTCGAGGGCTGTCACTAACTGGTTCTCCAGCTAAATCTCCAAGTGACTTGCTCCTCTTTTCCGCTATTCCCTTATTGCGTAAGAGCTTTTCTAGATCATCGGTGTAATTAGAGGGTTTGTTTGACTTAGGACCGTCCATACCTATTAATTTCACTTAACAACATATATATACTAAAAAGACAAGTAAAGCATAATGACTAAACACTAATACATCAAACAATGTTTAAAAACCTGCTATGGTCCCCGGCAACGGCGCCAGAAAAATGTGCTTGTTGGTCGTTACTACGCACCCACTTATATACCGCAAGAGGACGGTGTACAGTTGTAGCACTTTTTCCCTTAGAGTATTCCAAGGTATTATCGAACCACTGAGACCTTAGGGATAATTAAACAAAGTTAACAGTAAAAGATCTAATCAAAGCTACTATGACACCCCATGTGTCTCACCTTAATTTAACAAATATGAGGAGCACAAATCATGGAAATTATAGCATGAAATGATAAGGGCCTAGTTATTAATTAATTCTAGGCAAATAAAAACCCTGCAACCAAAGTTATTGAAGAAATTCAAAATTTCAACACAACTCATGCCAAATAAATTCATCAATAGTTTTATAATAATAAAATAGAATATTATGAATTTATTGGGCATTTTATCTGATTAGCAAGAACCAAAATCAATTAATTGATTCTTACGTAACTAATTAATGCAATTAACAAATTCTAAAAATATTTTTATTAAAATTCAAAATAAATTTCACCAGACTGTTCTCCACCATTTAATTAGTCAGTCCACCAAGTTTCACCATTTTAGGAAATCCCTAGCTATTTTATTTTGAATTAATAAAAACTAGCTTTGACGAGGGACCTTTTTGTGAGGATCTTGAAAGATCAGGGGGCGCAGTGCAAAAATCCCCTTCTTCTCCCTCCCACTGGTGCAGAGCCCTGCCGACTCCACCACCAGCGCACGACTCGGCCGCCTTCACTGCCACCTCGGAACCTAGTGCATGCAACAGTGCCGCCTGCCATCCCCCTGCTCCTCCGCCCTGTCCTCTCAGCCGCCCGCCCAATGGCACACCATCGTGCGACCTGGCCGCCCTTCAATTCCTTCTCCCCTTGCCACTCTCACTTCCCCAACCACCCCAGCCCCCTGCGCAACTTCAAACCGCACCGCGAGCTCACAAGCGCAGCGCGCTCTCCCTCTCGCTCTCTGCGCTTTGCTTCTCCCCGCTATTACCGAACCCGAGCTTGAGCTCGCATTACCACTGCTCCAACACCCCTCAAACCAAGCCAAGCACATAGAATCCCGCGCACACTTCTTCCCTCACTTCCCTTGCTCATCTCCTGGCTAACCTCCCCGTGAGATCGAGTGAATTGAGGAAGACCCGATCCCTGCTCCCCGCGATCGCCATTGACGCCGACTCCAAAATTCCCCGCCCCTGGTAAGCCTCGCCCCTCTTTCTACTTCTCCCGCGTGTGCAACTCCCTGCCAAACGCACCTAACCATTTTCCCTTGGTTCCTGGCTCAAGATCGACGGCGCCGCTGCTTTTCCCCGGCTGCTTTTCCCTCCATCGTCGAACTCAAAGCTGCTCCACGATGAACTCCTACCTTCGGCCCTCCCCAACGTAAGCTGAGGCGATGCCACTCTTCCCCGTGCCCCGGTGAAGCTCTCGGAGAAGACGGAGTCCAGTTTGCTGCCCCCTAGCCCGAACGCGACCTTGCCGAAGTTTGTCTTCCGCTGTTCCTCGCCTCCAAACGCTTTCCGGTGAGATCCCGTCCTCGCGAACCCCACCCTGCTCTCCACCTCGGTGTGTGTGTCATGCGCATGGTCCCGCGACGAGTTTCCGTCGTCTGTAGCCGCCGGCAGCGTGCCCTCCGGCCGCACGCCACCCCGCTGCGACGAGCCAATTGGCTGTCCTTCTGGCGCCTACGTGGCCATGACATGGCTCCAACGTGGATCCTAGGTGTCGCCTACGTGGCAGTGTTTTAGTTAATAAATACCAGAAACTAGCCAGAAAATGCTTAAAACTTCCAAAACTCATAGTAAATCAATTTTAGACCCAATGAGGCCCAAACAAATTTTGTTAGACTCATCTTGAAGAGCTCTATTTTGGTAAAATGATAAATCACTGCCTCTGTACATATATTTCTATCTATATATTAAACTGTCCAAACAATAATTAATTCACCAGAAATTCTAGGAATAAAATTTAGTCTTGATTTTTTGCATGCTTAGAATATACATGATTATCTATCACCATAAAGTTTGGTTTGGCAAAATATAAATTATTTTAGGCTCGGGAATTTAATTAGTGTGATTTATTAGTTAAATTCTAGTAATTATTCT
This sequence comes from Eleusine coracana subsp. coracana, assembly GCA_032690845.1. NCBI lineage: Eukaryota > Viridiplantae > Streptophyta > Magnoliopsida > Poales > Poaceae > Eleusine > Eleusine coracana. Next base: position 18,024,390 of record CM064434.1, on the reverse strand, counting down.
GTAAATAATTGGCCCTTGCCACTTGGCACAAAAATCACTCGCACAAGCCTCTGTGCATAGTAAATCACTCATGTCCAGAAAAACAAATTTGTTTTACTAATCAATTTAATTACTCATATCACTCATCTACTTTGTTTAATTGCATAGAGAATAAATATACTTAACAAATTAAATAACAACCCCTCTTCTCTGAAGCAAATGGCTTCAAGAACATAATAATTTATTTGACAATCAATACATGATGTGCTTGCATGTATCATATCATTGCATATAACGGTGTTACGACAATACCGTTAACACCTTTGTCATCATATAGGTAATAACAACCAGGAGCCCAAAGAGGATCATCAGAAGGACACTGAGTCTTAGGAACAAGAGTTTGAAGTTGCTAGTACTAACATCGATCCAAGCAAGCCCCGATTTACATTCTCCTTTTTCATAAAGTTTGCTAGTTTTCAATATTACTAGTGTCTGTGATTATTGTTGCATTAGGTCATAGGAGTTGGTTGCAACCCACCTTGCATGATACCAAATGATCTATGCCACTGTCATTAGAACTTTGGTAGTATCGGTACTGTGTCACTATGCTTAGTAATTGCTAGACTCGGTAGATATCATTACTAAGACATGAATTGGACCACTCGAATAGGACCTAATAAAAGAAAGTTATTTTGATATTATGACCGGGCAGGGATTAAGCATGTGTAGGTTGGTAGCAACACATGGGTGTTGACTATGGTAGCCCTGCCTTGTCAAACCTAGGACCCGTCCATGATCGGCCCCTTGATCAAGTGTTGAACAGTACCGAATGCATGCTAGCCTATGGGCACTGGTAAACCGATGTAGCATTAAAGGTCTCTTGCATTGAGGATGGTTATGGAGTGTTGGTCATTGACCCTCCTGCTGCTGGAGTGGGCGGTTCAGACCATAAAGTACTGTTGGTAGAACGGCATGCCCACTCAACGTCACCACACCCGGGCTGAGGTGTAGGTGCTTTTCTTACGAAAGGTTGCCATATACGACCTTAATTGGTGCGTATGTGTCGTGCATTTCAAATTTTCCTAGCTGGTGTAAATTGATTGCAATTGCTGTCCCTCGCAGTAATGAGTACCGCTTGGTCACCGCACCAGTCACGTAGTTGCACATGGTACTTGGAAATTGATTATGATGATTATTCCTGATGTTACCATTATTGCTCATATGTTGTACTTACCTTATGTATTGCTTTATTACCTTATTGTTGCAACTAAAGTTACATTCTGCTCTACCTAGTTAAATTGAGAAGTAAAACTTGATAGAACTAATAGGTTGCTTCGTGTGAGTCTTTTCAAACAAGCCACCTATTAGAGCCATTGCATGTCTAGATGTCCGACGAGTAAGTCTTGCTGAGTAATTAGTACTCAGGCTTTGTGCCACTGTTGTTTTTAGGTAATGAAGAGGTAGAATTGCCTAAGAATATTATGCCTTGGGACGTGCAAGTCCCTGAGGGTTGGACTGCCCATTGGGAGTCCGACTCGCCGCCGCAGTAATGATGTGTGTTGCTAGAGTGATGGTTCTTTGGGCATGAACCATTACTATGCTGTATCGTCGAGCTCGTGGCTCCTTATCGTTATTTGCTTCCGCTATGTTTTCAAAAATATTATGAACTTGTAATATTCCGCTACACTCTGATGACTTAATGATGTAATATTCAACTTAAATTCGAACCAATGTTGTATTATCAAGTGTCTGCATTATCAGCACCATCGGGACATCAATCCTTCAGGAAGGGGCGCCACAGCTGGTATCAGAGCCGTGGTCCATGATAATACAATATGTAAATCGTATTTTCAAAAACTACGATGTTTGCGGGTGAGGATACGTTAGTATTGCCCATATATTGTGGGTGAGGATACGTTAGTAATACATTATTTGCATCTACGGCTTCTTCAAACGAAGGTACATGCATGCTTAACCGACACGCGAGATATCGATGCCTGTGATTGCAGGCGGATATGAGACACTGTTGGCTCGTGACTTATCACGGGGCGATCCTTTCCCATGGATCGTTACTGGTAGAACTGTGCTTATTTTTGTAGTTTCTTTTGAATTTGATGTAATGTTTCTACAATGGATCTTCTGTAGGTACACTCACGCCGTTAGTATAACATTTAGAGTGACTTACGTGTTGAGTGCGGGTCGTCACCAAGTATCCGTGCCGTTAAGTATCTGCAATGTTAGGCGTTGTGTTGTGAGGAACGATAGGTTAATAAAATAAAGGTTTTGCATCATGCATCCCATTATAACTAAACTAAAATATGGTTCTCTCCTTCCTCACCGACCTCTGAATAAAAATTTTCTAAACATGATAAGTATCAAATTCTGAATAACAAGGTTAACAAGAATCTGTCACGTTTTTAGTTGCCAACATCAAAATTTCATAACTATTAATTTACTCAACCAAATAAGGCATACAAATACTTCTCAGAAAGGTCACAACATCCCCTGGCACCTAGAACTTATTTTAAAATTCGATCATAACTGTAACAACCTCAAGAAACAAGGAACAAGTACAATCTGTCCACCCACTGTTTTCAGCAAGACCTTGAACTTAAAAATTTCATAACTGGAGTTGTACCTCGAATTTGCAATAGTTTAAACCCAATCTGGAAAGCCATTGAAGTCTATTTTCATCTCCAATAGGTTTCATAATTTAGTTGTGTTCCCACTGTCCAGTAGATTCAAAACACTCAGCCTCTGTCATCCTGAACCAGAATCTGCCAACCTGTACTTGCAAATTCATAAGTCCAGATTTACATGGGATCTTTGAGAATATAAATACAATCTGGAAAGTTGTGAAAGTGTAGTATAACTTGGTTCAAGACCCCAATTTTTAAGACCTTTATTTCTGATTCAAAATATCCACTTTTCTCACTGTGGTACAGTCAAGACAGAACCCGTTTTAAAACCCATTTCCATATTATTGCCCCTTGAGGCTGAAAAATATGAACTAAAACTTTGTTTCTGTATTTCATAGCACTATATATGAAATGCATTGTTACTCATGGAACATTGTACTCACCATTGGGTTTATGTTCTATATGGGTGACCACGGTTTTGAGGAGCTTTTGCACGACGGGTGGCGCTACACCACCGGTCTCCACCACCGTGGCTTTCCTACACTTTTGTGGAACCTTCTATGCTTGCTGGGCTATGACGAGCCGCCCTCCTACAAGGGTCGCGAGATCCACCACCACGGCGTGACTCTTGCAGAGGTGCACATCAGCGTGCCCACTCACCCGCGCAACCTCGACATGGCGGGTATGGAGAGCACGACGACTTGTGGGAGCCTTCGTGAGGGCTTGGAGAGAGTCTCCCACAGGGCTCTCACCCACTTCTGTGGGCATCACATAGTAGCGCTCTCTGGTACTCCGTTTGAGATGATCCCCATCTGGCACCAGGCCAACCAGGTCTGGCAGAGGCACGTGAGGCACATCGGCCGCGGCGACTACCCGACATACCACGTAGGGTACCTCCGTGTGTCCTACTACACCGAGTACCTCCTCAACTTGGATGAGGAGGCTAGCAGCCACAGCAGAATCATACTGGCTGAGGCTGAGCAGGTCTGGGTGCAGAGGAATGACTTGCAGGCACAGGCCGACGCACAACAGAGAGAGATTCAGCGGCTGACTGTTGCTCTTGAGGCGAGTGAGACTCGCGTTACTGAGGTGACTGGACAACACGACACCCTCGTGCAGGATGTTGATAGACGTGGCGTGATTATGCAGCAGCGCACCAACCACAACGAGGACCTACAACATCAGTTGATGGCTGCACAGCATGAGATGGAGCTTATGGGAGAGGATTTAGAGACCCTGGCTCAGGAGAACCAGGGCCTGTAGCAGCAGCTAGAGGCGGCCCTTGCACCACCGGCAGCACCGGAGGAGGAGGAGCCACAGGAGGATATGGATGAGGAGTCTGACGTAGACTACAAGGCGCCAATCGGAGGAAGGACATAGGAGGATCATGGTAGACTAGATTAGTCTCTGTAGACAGGACCGGTTGGGTAGGTAACTTTTGTCGACCACGCGAGGATGTGATATTTTGGGGGATCACCGTGTGAGATGCTTTTGTAACTCGATGGTCACAAGTTCCGAGTTTATGTACTTAAGGCTATGTTGACTCAGGATATGTATTGGTTGTACCCTTTCCGCTATCATTGTTGCACCAGAGTTTCATAAGAATTCCAGCTTGATTGTACTCTTTGACTCAATCGAAGTACTTTCCTTGTAGATGGCTGAAAACACCACCCAACCACCACTAGGTTGGGAGATCACCGACGGCCTAGAGGTCACAGGGATGGTTCACCTGTTTTGGAGAGTTCTCCAGAGATTCGAATATTCCATTCCTCCCACCTATGTTGGCAAGGAATTTTAGGAGCATGGAGTCCCCTCATGTGTCATCCATGTGGCGGTTCCCGCCAATTACTCGGTCATTCCCGCATGGGAATCTTGGACCATTAGCGTCATCGGGACAGATCTACCTTCCACCTAGAATGTAGCTGCATTCAAGGCACTTACTCGGTTCTGTGAAGACCACAAGCATGATGTTGCTGGAACACCCTCACCTTGCTGCCCATTAATGATGTGACGGACTTCGAGTGGATTAGGCGTGTGGATTTCATCTTTGATCCAAACCATCGCCACCATGATCCTATGCTGCCCATAATAGAGTATTATGGTTTGTCCACTTTTTCTTTGTGCACAAACTTGTGCCGACATTTGGATGTGTTCCATTCTGCACTTCGACTTTCTGAGGTAGAAAACAAGCTAAGGATGAAGAAATTGCAGAACTGAACCAGCAAACCCAAGCAAAGAATGAAGAGATGGATGCGATTATAGAAGAACATGACCAAGCCTTGCAGGATGTAGCAGATTTTGAGCATGACATGATTGAGGTTCAAGATGACTTGAACGTATTCAAGGCTGCCCATCTTCCTATTGAAGGGAATTGGGATGAGATCTTCATAGAGTATGGAGAACAAGACGATGTGGAGATGGCACCTGCCGGTATTGATGACATGGAAATGATGGATCTGGAGGAACCAGGAGAGCTTATGGAACAGGAAGAACCAGAAGAGCCGGAAGACTTAGGCCAGGAGTAGATGATTCGCTACACCCCTGTATGTGGTCGTGTAGTATATGTATCCCTAGTTCAGTGTAGGAGTGTGAATCCTGCATAACGTGTCCGCAATACCATAGCTAGGCGTTGGCATGAATGTGTAAGAAATCATGTGATGATGTTCTGAATTGATTTAATAAAGATGGTTGTCGTTTCTGAAATTTTATCATGCCTCTTGCAAATTTATATCCTTGCACATGTCATTTTATGGAATATTTTGAGGAGTAACTAATGTGCAACTGTATAAATTGCAGCATGGTGCGTACTCGGAATCAGGATGACCCTGAAAGCTCTCAGCAAGGAGCTCATGCTGAGCCCTCGCTAGCTGAGGTGTTGGCTGCTGCGCTCAACCGGCAGCAAAATGACTCTGAGCTACTTTGTCGACTGGTCGACATCACGACCCATCTGCCTGCACAAGGAGGCAACCGCCACAACAATAACCAGCCGCGACAAAGCACCTACTCAGATTTTCTGGGCACCCATCCACCAACCTTCGAGCGTGCCAGAGAGCCGTTGGGCGCCGACCACTGGCTACGCCAGACCGAGTCTAAATTCAGTCTGCTGGAATGCACCGAGCACCAGAAGGTGCAATTCGTCGCCCAACAACTCCAGGGCTCTGCTAGCACCAGGTGGGCAAACTATGAAGCTTCTCTGCCCGCTGGATGCTGCGTTGAATGGAATGACTTCAAGACTGCATTCCGTGCTCATTTCATCCCAGCCGGCCTCATGCAAAGGAAATTCCAGGAATTCATGGATCTAAAACAAGGAGGGAGGAATGTTCTCCAATATTCTGAAGCTTTCAATCACCTTGCTCAGTATGCCACTGAGTATGTTAATACTGAGGAGAAGAAGAGATACGCATTTTTGCGTGGGATGAATGCCACGCTCAAGGAACGTCTGACTTGGCAGACAACCGGCACGTACAACGACTTGGTCAATGCTGCTATTGTCCAGGAAGGCGCCATACGCCAAGTTGAAGAGGAAGATCGCAAGAGAAAGGCCCCTATTAGCACCTCTGCTGCCCCATAGGCGAAGCACCGCCTGATTTACACTTCACCTACCGGACAGCGTTTCTGGGCATCTCCGCAGCAGCAATATCAGCGGTGATATGGTCAGAACTACTCAAGGCCACCCCAGTAGCAAAACTTCCCACCTCATGCACCATACGAACAGCAGAACCCTCAGTACCGTGCACCGTACCAGCAGCAGGGAAATCAGACTGCCCATGTCCAACAGCCTGTTGATTGTGGGAGTAGTTATCCGTGCTACAACTACGGTCGTATCGGCTACTTTGCCAAGAACTGCACTGCACCGAGGCACAACAACAACAACAACAACAACCCGCCTCAGAACCCAAACAGGAATGTGAATGCACCGTCACGTGGTGCCCAAGTGAACTACACCAATGCGGAAGATATCCCTCAGGGCGAACCTGTGCTGACCGGTACGCTCTCGCTCTATCGCTAGCCTGTCCTTGCACTTTTCGATTTAGGTGCTACACATAACTTCATTACCAAAGCTTGTGTGCAAAAACATAAACTCCACACCACCGTCATAAATAGATGCTACACCATCCGCTCTCCTACTGGACAAATTCTTGCTAACGAAGTAGTGTGTAAGGCTCCCCTAGAAATTAATCGAAAGATCTACCCCATCGATTTCATCATGATCAAAGATCAAGAGATCGAGCTGATCATAGGTATGATTTGGATGAAAACCCATAGAGCCATGCTAGACATTGAGCCTCACCTCGTTCACATCAACTCTCCCTTGCATGGGAAGGACACACTTTCTCTAAATGCCAATTCATCGAAAGCCTTGGTTGTCCATCACTTGGAAGGGCAATCACTCGAGAGTATTCCTGTCGTTCGTGAGTATCCGGACGTGTTTCCCTAGGACATCTCTGGTCTACCGCCTAACCGTGACGTGGAATTTAAGATAGAGCTTCAGCCAGGAACTTCTCCGATATCCCGTCGCCTATATAAAATGGCCCCAAATGAGCTGGCTGAGTTGAAAAAGCAACTGAATGAGTTATTGGAAAAAGGATTCATTCACCCAAGCACTTCACCCTGGGGCTGCCCTGCCATTTTTGTGAAGAAGAAGTACAAGTCTTTGCGTCTTGTCATTGACTATCGGCCCCTTAACGAAGTCACCATCAAGAACAAGTACCCATTACCCCGTACAGATATCCTCTTGGACCAATTGGTTGGTGCTAAGGTCTTTTCAAAGATTGACCTCCATTCAGGCTATCATCAAATCAAGATCAGAGCCAAAGACATTCCGAAGACCTCCTTCTCCACTAGATATGGATTGTTTGAGTATCTAGTAATGTCATTCGGGTTGACCAATGCCCCTGCCCATTTCATGTACCTCATGAATTCAGTATTCATGCCCGAGTTGGACAGATTTGTGGTAGTATTCATTGATGACATTCTCATCTATTCTAAGTCCAAGGAAGAGCATGCCGAACATCTTCGCATTGTTCTTCAATGCCTCAAAGATCACAAGTTGTATGCAAAATTCAGCAAGTGTGAATTTTGGTTGGACCGTGTGCCATTTCTTGGTCACATAGTTTCTGCAGAAGGTATCTCGGTGGATCCTAGCAAGGTTCAACATGTGTTAGATTGGAAGTCCCCAAAGACGGTTCATCAAGTACGCAGTTTCCTCGGGCTAGCTGGATATTATCGTAGGTTCATTCCAAATTTTTCTCGGCTGACCAAACCCATCACGGAACTATTGAAAAAGGATAAGAAATTCAATTGGAACGACAGTTGTGAAGAAGCATTTCAAGCATTGAAGAAATTATTGACCACTGCCCCAGTACTGGCTCAACCAGACATCACCAAGCCATTCGACGTGTATTGTGATGCATCTGGGACAGGACGTGTGCCCAAGCAGGAAGGTCATGTCATTGCCTATGCATCTTGACAATTATGAGAGCATGAAGAGCACTATCCAACTCATGTTTTGGAACTAGCTACGGTTGTACTTGCACTAGAAATATGGAGGTATTATTTTCTCGGAAGCTTAGTGCACATCTACACGGATCATAAGAGTTTGAAATATATCTTTACCCAGACTGATCTGAACATGAGACAGTGTTGATGGCTAGAACTGATTAAAGATTATAACCTGGAAATTCATTATCATCCAGGCAAGGCCAATGTAGTCGCCGATGCGTTGAGTAGGAAGGTACAATACCATCACTTAGTACTGGAATATCAGAACAACGGCAACCACGTCACTGCTTCAGAACCCAGTCTCCACGTTTTGCCTGCTATAGTGATTAGCATCCTTAGTTGATGTGAATATGGCCCGATCTTCCGAGAGATAAGGGGATAAACTCGAATTTGGGGAACTCGGCATCGATGACCCGGCTTGAATTAGACACGATCCAACCCCGCAACCGTTACACCAAGCACAACTTGATTGTTCCTACAAACGAAATCGAGAACACAAGCAAGAGAGGATAAACACGCAATCTAAAATTTCAAATATGGATGAAGCGAATCACAAGAAAAGGTTCAAGCTCTGAACACAAAAGGACTAATCTCCACAGTGGTGTAGAACAAGAATAGGGGTCCTGGATTACTGTAAAAGGACTTGTCACCACAGTTACAATAAATCGATCAAGTTTCTCTCTAGAAAACTGAACTAAACAAAACCCGAAACTAAAAGATGGTGGCTACTAAGTTTATGTAAGAACCAGGGACGTCCTAGGGTTGGGCGACCAAGGGGGGCCACCCACAACATGGGCTTAAGGCCCGACACAATACATGGCCAAGTTGGCCCAAAATAGGTGACGCAGCACTTTGTCATGGTCACATATTATGACTCACGACCCTTCTGGAGCTAGGACCAGAAACAAAACGACGGCGTCATCGTCCCCTTTCCAATGCATCAAAGAACACCTCGTTTGGACGTCGAATGTGGGAGATATCATCAAAACCGTGAAGGGGTGTCGTCTGAATCCGAGACAAACGCGGCGACCATGTTGGTGACGACTTGTAACTTGGAGAAGGCCATGATATGCGCGTATCCAGCATGGTGATGTCCTCATCATTAGTGTGCATTCTACTATTCGTGAAGAAATCATTACTGCACAGAAAAATGACATTGGTATGAATCATATCCGTCAAAACATTAAGAAGGGTAAAGCAAAATGCTTCACTCAAGACTCCGACGGTACCCTATGGTTCAATAACCATTTGGTGGTACCAAAGGACTTTGAACTTCAACGGAAAATCTTGGATGAAGCACATCACTCCAAGTACTCCATCCACTCGGGTAGTAATAAAATGTACCAAGATCTAAAGAAGAACTTTTGGTGGACAAGAATGAAGCGAGAAGTGGCTCGATATGTTACAGAATGTGATACTCGCCAGAGAGTTAAGGATGACGATTTGAAACAAGCCGGATTGCTCCAACCATCGAGTATTCCCACTTGGAAATGGGAGGACATCAGCATGGACTTCATTGTTGGCCTACCTCTCACTTCGCGTAAGCATGATTCCATTTGGGTCATTGTGGACTGACTCACCAAATCTGCTCATTTCCTGCCAGTCAACAATAGATACAACATACGGCAGTACGCAGAGCGATACATTGCAAGAAATATGTGTCATCATGGAGTACCCAAAACCATCATCTTAGATCGTGGTTCGCAGTTTGTCGCTCGTTTCTGGGAACAGCTGCATGCATCTTTGGGTACAGGCCTAATTCGTAGTTCTGCTTACCATCCCACCATCGATGGACAGACAGAGCGTGTCAACCAAATTTTGGAAGATATGCTTAGGGCATGTGTTTTAACACATGGTGGTAACTGCGATGAGTATCTACCCTATGCTGAATTCTCGTATAACAACAATTACCAGGAGAGTGTGAAAATGTCACCATTTGAAGCACTCTATGGTCGCAGTTGTAGAACACCGTTAAACTGGTCTGAATTTGGAGAAAGAGTAACCTTTGGTCCTGATCTTGTCAAGGATGCAGAAGAAAAAGTGCATACCATCCAGGAAAATCTTAAAGCTGCTAAATGCCGCCAAGAGAAGTATGCAAACAGGCGACGCTGGCCATTATATTTCAATAAAGATGACTACGTCTATCTCGGTGTGTCACCTATGAAAGGCATCCAACAGTTTGGAGTCAAAGGAAAGTTAGCTCCCCGTTATATTGGGCCATTCCAAATTTTGGAACGATGTAGAAAGGTAGCCTACAAACTGGAGTTACCCGCTAATCTATCTGAAGTTCATAATACCTTCCATATCTCTCATTTGAAGCGGTGTCTCAAACCACCCATTGACAAAGCCTTGGAGGAGTATGACCAACTCCAAACAACTCGATGAGAAAGAGCACACAACCCGTAAAAGAACACTCAAATTCTACAAAGTTCAATGGAGTAATCACTCAGAAGACGAATCCATTTGGGAATCTAAAGAATTTCTGAGTACGCATTACCCGAAATTTTGGTCGTCATACGCAGGTTTGTTTTGACACTGTACTTCCCTCTAGTTTGCCTTGTTCATAATCTCGGGACGAGATTTCTTTAAGGAGGGAGGGCTATGACACCCTAGGTGTCTCACCTTAATTTAACAAATATGAGGTGCACAAATCATGGAAATTATAGCATGAAAGATAAGGGCCTACTTATTAATTTAATTCTAGGCAAAGAAAAACCCTGCAACCAAAGTTATTGAAGCAATTTAAAATTTTAATATAACTCATGCCAAATAAATTCATCAATAGTTTGATAATAATAAAATAGAATATTATGAATTTATTGGGCATTTTATCTGATTAGCAAGAACCATAATCAATTAATTGATTCATAAGTAACTAATTAATGCAATTAATAAATTCTAAAAATATTTTTACGAAAATTCTAAATAAATTTCACTAGAGTGTTCTCCACCATTTAATTAGTCAGTCCATCAAGTTTCACCATTTTAGGAAATCCCTAGCTATTTTATTTTGAATTAATAAAAACTAGCTTTGACTAGGGACCTTTTTGTGAGGATCTTGAAAGATTAGGGGGCGCAGTGCAAAAATCCCCTTCTTCTCCCTCCCACTAGCACAGAGCCCTGCCGACTCCACCGCCGGTGCACGACTCGGTCGCCTTCACTCCCAACTTGGAACCCAGCGCATGCAACAGTGCCGCCTGCCATCCCCCTCTCAGGCGCGCGCCCGCCCAACGGCCTCCATTTCTCCCTTTCTCCTCCTCTGCACACCACCGTGCGACCCGGCCGCCCTTCAATTCCTTCTCCCCTCGCCACTCTCACTTCCCCAACCACCCCAGCCCCCTGCGCAACTTCAAACCGCACCGCGAGCTCACAAGCGCAACGCGCTCTCACTCTCGCTCTCTGCGCTCTGCTTCTCCCCACCATTACCGAACCCGAGCTTGAGCTCGCATTACCACTGCTCCAACACCCCTCGAACCAAGCCAAGCACATAGAAGCCCGCACACTTCCCTTGCTAATCACCCGGCTATCCTCCCCGTGAGATCGAGTGAATTGAGAAAGACCCGATCCCTGCTCCCCACGATCGCCATTGACGCCGACTCCAAAATTCCCCGCCCCTGGTAAAACTCGTCCCCTCTTTCTACTACTCCCGCGCGCGCAACTCCCTGCCAAACGCCTCTAACCATTTTCCCTTGGTTCCTTGCTCAAGATCGACGGCGCCTCTGCTTTTCCCCAGCCGCTTTTCCCTCCACCACCGAACTCATAGCCGCTCCACGACGAGCTCCTACCTCCGGCCCTCCCCGATGTAAGCTGAGGCGATGCCGCTCTTCCCCGTGCCCCAGTGAAGCTCTCGGAGAAGGCGGAGTTCAGTTTGCTACCTCCTAGCCCGAACGCAACCTTGCCAAAGTTTGTCTTCCACCGCTCCTCGCTGCCGAACGCTTTCCTGATGAGGACATCACCACGCTGGATACACGCATATCATGGCCTTCCCCATGTTACAAGTCATCACCAACTCGGTCGCCGTATTCGTCTCGGATTCAGTCGACACCCCTTCATGGTTTTGATGATATCTCCCACATCCGACGTCCAAACGAGGCGTTTTTGATGCGTTGGAAAGGGGACGACGACGCCATCGTTTTGGTTTTAGTCCTAGCTCCAGAATGGTTGTGAGTCATAATATGTGATCATGACAAGGTGTTGTGCCACCTATTTTGGGCCAACTTGGTCATGTATCATGTCGGGCCTTAAGCCCATATTGTGGGCAGCCCCCCTGGTCGCCCCTAACCCTAGAACGTCTTTGTTTCCTACATAAACTCAGTAGCCACTGTCTTTTAGTTTCAGGTTTTGTTTAGTTCAATTTTCCAGAGAGAAACTTGATCGAATTATTGTAACTGTGGCGACAAGTCCTTTTACAGTAATCCAGGGCCCCTGTTCTTGTTCTACACCACAGTGGCGATTAGTCCTTTTGTGTTTAGAGCTTGAACCTTTTCTTGTGATTCACTTCATCCATATTTGCAATTTTAGATTGCGTGTTTATCCTCTCTTGCTTGTGTTCTCAATTTCGCTTGCAGGAACAACCAAGTTGTGCTTGGTGTAACGGTTGCGGGGTTGGATCGTGTCTGATTCAAGCCGGGTCGTCGATGCCGAGTTCCCCAAATTCGAGCTTATCCCCTTACCTCTCGGAAGATCGGGCCATATTTACATCAAGTGGTATCAGATTTCTAGGTTCCCCGTGAGGTATTATCGTGTTCTTCCCTTTAGATTTGTTTGTGTTCATCACCTTTTTGTCCATGAAAAAGCCTACAAAAAAAAATTTCCCCACAATCCCAAACACTGTTTAGCCTTTGCATAATTTAATTTCAGAGTCCATAGTGTTGAGTTTGTGTCCTAGTCGAGTTCAGTTGCTGGTTTGAATTTCTGTTTTGATTTGGTTTGTGTTTTGATCTCCGCTGCACACCACCATCACCATCGTGTTTTCCATTGGATTCACCATCGTGTCACCCACCCACCATACCCACAATCCGTTGCAAACAAAAAAACCCTACCCAATTCTGTTCCCCCCCCCCCCTCACCCCTCACACCCTATCTTTGACATACCTTCGGTAAAACAGGCATAACTTTTCGCTCGTTGCTCCGATTAGGCTGAAATTTTTACAGTAGATTCTTGACACAAAGTTGAGGTGACCCACACTGGGCTTTGCCCTGTGTTCCCTCGTCAAAAAATTAAAAAAAATCGGGAAAAAATAGAAAAAAAATTGTGAAGTCAAAAATAGCGCTTTCGGTGAAACTTTGAGATTTTGCCTACCCTTTGTTTCCCTCTATTTGAGTTGAAACTTCTTGTGGTTCCTTCCTTTGTGTTCCTCTATCACAGAAAAATAGTGGAAAAATCATACCAAAAAATCAAGATTTTGATTTGCAACCCCCCCCCCCCCCCCCCCCCGCCTTGAAAATTCTAAATCTGTGAAGTCTGTTTTGTTCCTTGTTGCCTTTGCCATTGTTCTTTACCATTGTTCTTGCTGTCACAACTGTTTTTGAATACGATTCTTTTGCCAACAATTAGGACACTGCTTTGGACATTTATTCAGTGCTACTATCTATTATTGAATTGTGTTCCATTGACATACATATTAGCCTTCCAAGCTATACATATTGCAGCACAGGTTTCTTCCTTACAACTGTTACAGCCAAGCTCAACTACAGATTGTGTCGACCTGTTTGGCTTTGATAAGAACACTTGCAAGATTGTGATACATTGCTTCTGATATTATTTTCCAGTTTCTACACCCTCTGCTGCCTGCTAGTTGATAGGGCTAATCTTTTTGTTTAGTCTTGTTTTTTGCCTTTAACCATGTCAGAGAAAGGGAAAGGGACACCTGGAGAGTTGGAGTCTCCTACAGACTTCAATGATTGCGTCTCCAAGGCCGAGCTCACGAAGCTTCTTGCGGACCAGCGTACATTCATGGAAACGAAGTTTGCCGAGTTGATGGGTCACATCAAAACTGTTGTCCACCGTATTGAGGATGTTGAACGACGACCTCCACCTCAACGAGCTGCTGATGATGATGATTTTGACCGTGATGTAGACCGCCTTCACCGTAATCGACACGGTATGGGAGGTAATAACAATCGTGGTAATACTGATACTTTTGTTAAGCCCAAATTTAACATACCACCTTTTGCCGGTAGTGCTGATCCTGAAGCATACTTAGATTGGGAACTTGCTGTTGAACAGAAATTTAATTCTCATTTAGTTCCTGCTGAGCATAGAGTTAGACTTGCTACTAGTGAGTTTACAGGTTTTGCTCTCTTTTGGTGGAATGATCTTTACAATACTAATGCTGCTATACCTGCCACTTGGCCTGTTTTGAAACAACGCATGAAATCTCGATTTGTTCCTCCTTATTACCAACGTGATTTATATTTGAAATTACAATCTTTAACACAAGGTAGTAAAATAGTAGAGGAATATTATCAGGAATTGCTTATTGGTTTAGCATGTTGTGATATACATGAAGATGATGTTGAAACTAGTGCTAGATTTTTTGGTGGTTTGAACCGTGATATCCAGAATATTGTTGAGTATAAAGAGTGGTATTGGTTCAGCCAATTGTATCATATTGCTCTTAAGGCTGAATGAGAAGTACAGGGACGCCTTCCACAACAATCTTGCAGGTCCAACACTGAGCAATATCTCCAGCAACGCACTGGAGTAGAGAACTTGAAGAGTCATGTTGCTAAGACACCAGTAACAACTTTTCCACTTGCGCCTACTTCTGCAGCGCAATCGTCTAGTGTGCAGCACCAACACCAGAAGAAGGTTACTACTTCCGGTACTAGGAGTGGCTCCTCCACCACTATTATTTGCCACCGCTGCAAGGGCATGGGACATGTCATGAAGGATTGCCCTAGTCGTCGTGCTTTCATCGCTACCGCTGATGGGTATGAAAGTTCTAGTGATGTTGAAGATGAATTTGCTCGTATGCCTAACCTTGTTGCAGATTTGACGGAGGAGCAGGAGACTACCGCCATTGATTCTATTGCTGCCACCACGGGCTTTCCTAGCCTCATTGTACAGCGTGTGTTGACCACTCGGGTGGGACAAGAGGAAGAACAACAACGCAACAATTTATTCTACATGTACCTCATTGTTGCGGACCATTGTGTTCTCACCATCATTGATACTGGGAGCTGTAACAACTTGGTAAGTTCTGATTTGGTAAGCAAACTTGGCTTGACCACGCATGCACTACATCAGCCCTACCATATCAAATGGTTCAACAATAGTGGTACGGCACAGGTAACTCGATCAGCACGCATACACTTTTCAGTAGGTTCTTATCAAGACTTTGCTGATTTTCATGTTGTACCTATGCAAGCATGTTCGCTTTTATTAGGCCGTCCATGGGAATATGATACGGATGCTGCCCACCATGGTAGAACAAATACATATACATTCGTGCATAAGGACAGGAATATTACTTTGCGTCCGTTATTGCCTGCTGATATTAGAAATCATTTTAAACTGCTTGCTGAAAATACAGAGAATAAACATGATAACTAACTACTTTCTGATATTAAACATAAGGCTATTCTGTTAAAGGGAGGTGCTTTTCTTGCTATGAAAACTACTGTTACTGATCTTTGTGATAATCATGATGCACCTTACTATACTATGCTTTGTCATGATATATCTTCAATCGATAATCATGTATCTTGTACTTTGCATTCTGCTAGTACTAACCTTTTGCAGGAGATTGATGCTGAGATGGAGTCGAGGGTGGCTCCAATTCAAGAAGGGGAGGATGATGAGTACATCACCATGCTGGATACGCGCATATCAGGGCCTTCCCCAAGTTACAAGTCGTCACCAACTCGGTCGTCGCGTTCGTCTCGGATTCAGCCGACACCCCTTCACGGTTTTGATGATATCTCCCACATCCGACGTCCAAACAAGGCGTTCTTTGATGCGTTGGAAAGGGGACAACGACGCTGTCATTTTGGTTCTAGTCCTAGCTCCGGACGGCTCGTGAGTCATAATATGTGACCATGACAAGGTGCTGTGCCACCTATTTTGGGCCAACTTGGCCATGTATCGTGTCGGGCCTTAAGCCCATGTCGTGGGCGCCCCCCCTGGTCCAGCCCAACTCTAGGACGTCTTTGTTTTCTACATAAACTCAGTAGCCACCGTCTTTTAGTTTCGGATTTTGTTTAGTTCAGTTTTCCTGAGAGAAACTTGATCGACTTATTGTAACTGTGGCGACATGTCCTTTTACAGTAATCCAGGGGCCCTGTTCTTGTTCTACACCACCGTGGCGATTAGTCCTTTTGTGTTCTGAGCTTGAACCTTTTCTTGTGATTCACTTCATCCATATTTGCAATTTCAGATTGCGTTTTTATCCTCTCTTGCTTGTGTTCTCAATTTCGGTTGCAGGAACAATAAAGTTGTGCTTGGTGTAATGGTTGCGGGGTTGGATCGTGTCAGATTCAAGCCGGGTCGTCGACGCCGAGTTCCCCAAATTCGAGTTTATCCCCTTACCTCTCGGAAGATCGGGCCATATCCACATCATTTCCGGTGAGATCCCTGTTGACCGCTGTTAAGTACCATTTTTTACCGTCAACTATACTCAAATAAAGGAGAATTTGGCATTTCATACACGCATGCTTTAGCACAAAAATATAGTTCCACTTGTACTTGGAGAATTTTGTGCATGCAGGAGGAAATGTGAAGGAAACACCTCAAAAGGCAAGAAAACACACTTTCGACCAATCAGAGAGTGCCACATGGACGTCACACGGGTTGAAGGGCCCATTTTCAGCACTTAACCGACGTAACTCCCTGTAATACCGCGCAACCAGACGTCAGGGCCCACAGGACAGCCACCTGGAGAAAGCACAGGCCAGGAGGGGCCACCCCCAGGTCGGCCGACCCGGCCGGGCGCCCTCTCCGCCTGGGCTTCCACGTGTTGGCTCCTCCGCGACTCCTGATGACGGTTTGAGATGCCTTCCATGGCGGTTACTCTCCCTTGCCGACCTATTGAGGCTATAAATAGGAGGGTGTGCCTTCACACTCAACACACACCACAAGAAGCATTTCTCTCTTGCTAGTAGTAGTTTTTGGAGTTTTAGTGGAGTTAGGCTGAGTCTAGAGCTCTCTAGTCCCAAGTCTTCACTTGGAATTGGTATGGCTCTTGTATCTTTTCCCTTTTGTAAGACTTTGCTCTTATCAATATATATATCTTTTCTATATAGTTGTGCTTGGGTCATGAGTTTCTTGTTTGATATTGTGATCCATATATGTGATAGTATAGTCTACTTGTGTGATAGTAGTTTATGTTTATTATACTACTATTGTCATGCTAGTTATATACCGTCACTATAGTCTAGTTTATATGTTATAGTCTCTATGCTTAGTTTTAGCTGATAAAGTATAGCATGGGTTTGGTGATCGTATTCGTACGGTAGCTCTGTCTCGTTAATAGTAATCGCGGAGGGGCAGAGTGCTCTTTGGTCATGCAAGTATGGTATTTGGGTGACTGATTTGCATCAATTATTCGTTAGTCTACTGGTTCGTTGAGGTAGGCGGCAGGTGGTGACAGCCCTGTCCGTCCTTTGAAATCCTCCCCGCTAGGCTAGTGCGTAGGCTCTTGGCGGAAGTCGCCTGTGGATGCAGGGGTAAGTCCGTGCCTGAAGTGCTATACTATTGACTGCTGAACCTGAGTGTGGGTCTGTATGTATTCTACTTAGGCTATGCAACTATATAGGAATGTATAGTAGGAGTAGCTTAGCCTAGTCTTTCCTCCACTAGACTTTATTTATTTAGTAGGAATCTTCTGTGTGTGTCACACTACCCGGTTATTATCATATACCCGCCTGTCTTGGTTAGATATCCTTGCTAATTGTTAACATGATCTTATATGTTAGTAACGCTTCTTGATCATACCCTTCCTTTGGGATAAACAAATACGATACCCTGAATACTTCCGGGTGAAATGCTACAGTGGTATTCTCCGTGCGCTTGCGGATTTTACCTACTTGACTCTGGGACATATTAGTGAACCATTTCTGGCGCCGTTGCCGGGGAAGGCGTATGATTCAAGAAAAATTACTAATGTATATAGTAGTGTTGCAATTATTAAGGCTATCTCCTAAGCAGGTTAACCTTGCTTTGTTTTCTGCATTTTGTATGAAAACAGGGTAGTGTATGACTGGTTTCGACTTGCCGACAAACTTCACTGAAGATCCTAAGTCACTCCTGAGAAGGACACGAG
Organism: Eleusine coracana subsp. coracana; assembly: GCA_032690845.1. Lineage (NCBI taxonomy): Eukaryota > Viridiplantae > Streptophyta > Magnoliopsida > Poales > Poaceae > Eleusine > Eleusine coracana. Next base: position 18,006,005 of record CM064434.1, on the reverse strand, counting down.
CTAGGCTCACCCCTCCTCGTAAGGAGACTCGGCCAATCGAACCTGTCATTCCCGCACCATCAAGCTCTGAGCAAATGGCCGACAAGACCCTCCGCGAGTTCTCCGCTCCCTCCGCTGCCAACATCCCTACGGGACCAGCTGGCAATGTGGGAGATGCGAACTTCGAGATCAAGACCGGTCTCATCACCATGGTGCAGGCTAGCCCATTCTGTGGGAAAGCCAATGAGGACGCTAGTGCTCATCTCCAGCAATTCCTGGAGATTTGCAACACGTTCAAAATGAAGGACGTCACCCCCGACGCTGTTCGCCTTCGACTGTTCCCATTCTCTCTCCTTGGGAGAGCGAGACAGTGGTTCTACGCAAACCCTGAAGCTGTGAACACTTGGGAGAAGTGTTCAGCTGCGTTCCTTGCAAAGTTCTTCCCGCTGGGCAAGACCAATGCCCTCCGCGGAAAGATCTCAAGCTTCCAGCAGGAGTCGAAGGAGTCGATTCCTGAGGCATGGGAGAGGCTCCAGGAGTACATCCTGGCATGTCCCCACCACGGGATGGATGATTGGCTGATCATCCAGAACTTCTACAACGGGCTTACTCCGTCGGCCCGCGACCACCTCGACGCTGCTGCTGGTGGAGCCTTCTTCTCGCTCACTGTGAGCAAGGCAAAAGATTTGATCGAGAAGATGGTGTCCAACCAAGGTTGGAATGAAGAGCGCCTCCAACCTCGCCAGCGAGGCATGCACTCCGTCAAGGAGGTTGACATGCTCGCCGCCAAGATTGACCTTCTCATGAAGAAGATGGACGAACAAGCCAATGGAGAAGTGAAATCCCTAGACGCTCATATGACTTGCGAGGTCTGTGGCAACACGGGACACTCGGGCAATGACTGCCCTGAGACCCGTGAGGACGCAATGTTCATGGGCAACAACAACAACAATGGCTACCGTCCACAAGGAGGTCAAAGTTGGGGTCCACCACGTCCCAACTACCAAGGAGGTAACTCTGGCAACTTCTCTGGTTTTAATTCCGGTTATAATCAGCCCTCCTTGAAAGATCTTGAGCTTGGTCAAGCTAAGGTTAATGATAACATCAGTAAAAAGCTTGCCACCACTGATAGGACTCTTGAGAGCATCCACAGTAAGATAGAGGGTGTTTCCTCTGCTCTCAAGAATCAGCTGAGCTTTAATAAAATGATAGAAACCCAATTAGCTCAGTTAGCTGCTGCTGTTCCTACTGCTGAGTCGGGGAAAATCCCGGGGCAACCCGAGACCCCCTTAGAAAATGTTAATGCGGTTACCACGAGAGGAGGTAAGTCCACTCGAGATCCGCCATACCCTAACCATGCAGGAAAGGACACATCAGCTGAGAAGCCGGTAGAAGAAGAAGAACTACCGCCCAGGAAAACGGCCCCACATGAGTTCTATGACACGAACCTCATGCCGTTTCCTGAAAGAAGAAGGAAGCCCACCGTGGACGAGCAGTTCACACGCTTCGTTGAGGTGATCCAGAAGATGCACATCAACGTGCCCTTGCTGGATGCGATACAAGTACCCACGTACGCTCGCTACCTCAAGGATCTTATCAGCAACAAGCGCCCACTACCGACCACAGAAATTGTCAAGCTGACGGAAGAGTGTAGCGCTGCTATACTCAACCGGCTTCCTGAGAAGTGTCCCACGATCACCTGCTCGATCAGGACACAGAACTTCGACCATGCGTTATGTGATCTTGGGGCAAGTGTGAGCGTCATGCCGAAGGATGTCTTCGACAAGCTCAACTACACCACACTATCCCCCACGCCGATGCAGCTGCAGCTGGCCGATTCAACGGTCCGCTATCCGGCAGGGATCGCCGAAGATATTCCGGTGAAAATCCAGGATTGCTTCATCCCCGTCGACTTCGTAGTGCTTGACATGGACGTCGGGAAGAGCACACCGCTCATCCTAGGATGCCCATTTCTCAGCACTGCGGATGCTCGCATCGATGTAGGAGCCGGAGAAATCCGCTTCCACATCAATGGCAAGGAGGAGAAGTTTGACTTTCGGCCATGAAAAGAACAGTGCAACATGATCCGTATCAAGTACGGGCCGAACCCAAGCAACATCAAGGAAGTGGAGGTCACTCCGCCAAAGAAGGACAGCCTCATCACATTCATGAAGAACTTCCTTGAGAAGGAAAAGGTTGCACAGCAACAACTGATGAAGGCAAGGGGGCAAAGGTCACACATTAAGCAACAACCTCCGAAGTCCACAAGGCAGCAACCTCCGAGGTCTGCAAAGAAACAGGCTGTGAAGCCTGCAAAACCGCAGCCTCCGAAGCCCGAGAAGCCACCGACCGCAACAAAGACCAAGAAGGTGTGGCGAGTGAAACAAGAAGCATCATCCGTGTCTTCATCTCCGGGACCGGACAACGCTTCATCGAGCTGAACGCCGGAGAAAAGTCCCGCTCGTCGGATTTTAAAAGGTGAGTCCTCGCCGGGAGGTTAAACCGGTATTTATCCATATTTGCTCTTTTAATTGCATATTTGCTTTCCACCACATTTTGATTTTTTCCGACCACTGCATTTCTGCATTTTTTGAATTTTTCCAGCCACCTTGAAATTTTTCAAAACTCAATTGCATTTCTGAAAATTTAGAAAATAGGTTTTTGGGCTTTCCATTTTGAAAAGATTTTCTGTCGAGCTTTTTGAGCAAAAAGGCAGCAGGGGACAAATCCCCTAGCCGTTGGGGAACACATAGGAAAAAGGGGGCTGCCAGGAGGGCCACCTGCCAGGTCGGCCGACCTGGTGAGGTTGGCTGACCCCCTGGCTCCACCTTTTCCTGTGCTCCTTTCTCCAAATGGCTATATGGCTGTTGCTCTGTCCCTTTCTAACGGCCATCTTGCTATAAAAACCGCCCAGGAGGAGGAGCTTCACCATTCCAAGCTCATCTTTGACTCCCCTCCTTTGCTCACTTGTTGCTCTCCCAAAATTTCGTGTTCTTCAACTTTACTACAGCCCCAAAAACCCAAAAAAAATATTTCCCCTCTATTTTCGTGCATTTGCAAGTTGTTGTGAGAAGAAAACCAATTTCGGAGAAGCTCGGGTTTGTCGTTTTCACTAACGCTCACCCGAACACTTGTTCGATCTTGTTTTTGTTCTTGTCTTGTGTTTGTTCTTGTGTGCAGCCATGTTCAAACGAATGAAGCAAGTCGCCGGAATCAAGCGGAGAAAAAGCACTCGTGCAAGCACGAGTCAAGCATCCTCCGTCGAGCTCACACCAAGTCCGGGGCATGGTGACCCCGAAGCTGAAATTCCGGAGGAAAGGCCGGCCTTGCTCATCACCGAGGAGCATCTCGACATCAAGGATGACCGCGAGGGCCAAGCCATCGCGCTCATGAGAGAACGGCCATTCGCCCACACCTGACGCTTCGATCCGGACTTCCTCGAGAAAATAGGTATGAGAGAAGAATTTGCCTCTATTTTTCGCACTATGGGTCGGCTAAATTTCGTAGAAGTAGATGAGCCGGGTTCTTGTTTGCTTACTATGCAGTTTTTATGCACCCTTAGAAAGTATGATGAAGGCATTTCTTTTCTCTTGTTTGGGCAAGAGCGCTTGGTCACATGGGGTGATCTTCATGCTATGCTAGGTCTAAATCCTAAATGTAGGCTAGACTTAGATAAAGCGCTAAAGGGGTTCCATAAAGAAAGTTTTTGGAAAAAGATTTCCGGAAACGAGTGGGGTCCCAAGCCTAGAACAAGTGCCATCCATAATCCTACACTTAGATTTATGCATGTGTGGTTGGCTATGACCTTGTTTCCTCGAGGTGACATTAGGGTTATCCGGCAAGATGAATTGAAAATACTTTATGCCATGGTTAAGAAAAGTAGGGTGTCACCCGCGGAATGCATGATTGATCAATGGTTAGACAATATAAAGTTGACAGGACCAATTGAGTGCACCTCTTTAGTTACTCGCATTGCGCAGAAGTGTGGTCTGCTTGAGAATGTTCATGTTGAATATTTGACGGTAGATAGAGAATTTCTAGGCGAGGACTATTTTGTGCAAGGACATACTTTGAAACATGGTCCAAATAATACCTTGATCTATCACTTTCCCGGGTATACAAATGAATTCCCGTTACCTAACCCGGGTCTTCGTTTGTATCACTATCGGGCACTAACCCTCCCACTTGAGCCAGTGGGAGAAGTTCGCAGGCATAGTGTTTCAGGGCGACCGACACATTCCCGTAGGCATATGGAGCCTACACCGGAGTTTCACACTCCGACCGGAGATCCGGTATGGGAGCAGCCCCCGCCACAGGACGAGGCGGGTGCACCAACATGGCAGGCCGGAGCATGGGAATCTCAGTACGATTACCCCATGCAGACGTCATCAAGTTCAAGCGGACCGCCATCCTTTGCCACTCGGTCATTCTCATCCCGTGGGTTCCGCGAACTCAACTATGGGATGGCCGAGTTGACAAGGAGGGTGAACGACATTGATTTGCGCACCGAGAGCATGCAACAAACTCTCACGCAACATGTCACCGACACCCAGCAATGGCAGAATTTCAGCGACAACCAATTCCGCCAGCTGAACGCGATGATGGCTCAGAATCAGAACAATTGGGATGCCTTCTTCCGCTCCCAAGGCTACGACCCGAACCAGCAGACATGAGCAAGAACAAGCTTGGGTGAGGACCCCCCTTCTCACGGTAACTTGTATCTTTCCCCTTCGCTTTATTTCTTGCATTTGCTAAATCTGAAAATCCATAAAAATTTGCAAAACATAAAAAGAACAAAAATATTTCCCTTTTTCATGCGCGGTATGAATGTGTATAATTTTCCTATGTTGAGATGATGAATAGTTGCTCTGTCCTTTATTCCTCTCTAATGCTAGTTTACAACTTAGTACTCTCTCAAGAGTTAGGTTTGTTGGTAAATCTTGCCTTGAACTTGAATCTTGTGGGTAGCATATGCATTCTCTAGTTCTAAGTTGTTGAGAGGTATGATATGATAGATAGGGCTGCTATGATCTTGCTCAATGTAAAGCTTGAATTTCGGAGTTTTATTTTTCAAAATAACAAATTGACAAGTTCCTCAATGATGAAATTCCCACCACAGCCATATGTAGTGTTTACATTTGAAAACCTTTACACATATCCTGCTTGTTTCACATTGAGCTTAGTCAAAATTGATGTGACCCTAGTAGAACTCTTTTCATGCTTTCTTGATCAAGATCATATACACACATCCACCGCCATGAGCTATCCTTCTAAATCAAGAAGATAGCATCCACCATATCCACCATATCCACCGTGAGCTATTCTTCTACACCGGAAGAAAGTCACTATCCATCCATCCATCCAAAGAAACACTCCATATATCCATTACAAAATTCCTCTCTCAAAGTATTCATTGCAAACTAGGACTATGGCTATGCAAAAAGAAAAGAAAAAAAATGCTCAAAAAAGAGAGCAAGCCAAAGATAGCCATAGCCTAGAAACTCCAAAAGAGAGAAGGAAAATTCAAAAAGGAGTTATTTCTTCCCATCCACCATTCCTCCGTTCTCCCACACACTTGCACATCTTGATCAAGATTGTTTGAATTGATGTTTTTCTTGGATCCGGTCTTTTGACATAGCAATATTATGTGAACATGAGTGCCTCATATATCCCTACCTTGAGCTCCACATAAAGCCTTATTTAGAAATAGGTGATTATAGGCAACACTTTGCCTTGGTGAGGAATCATACACATATTGAGTAATCCGAGAGAATCATTTGAGGAACTTGGTTTTTATTTTCAAAATCTTTTGAAAACCTCCGGAATAACATAGCGGAATCTAGAGCAAGTGATTGGTGCCCTGCAATTGTTCTATCTCTCAACCGCCCAAGACAATGAGGTGTAAAAGCCCCATGGATCGAGGTAAATGGGTAAAGTTATGTGCCAACATATTTAATTCTAGGAAGAGTACTTTGTTATGCGCATAGTATTATTGAGGAGTAGGACATTGTAGCAACTCCTGATCAACAACTTAAGTTTATCTTTGCTTCGGGACGAGCAAAGGGTAAGCATGGGGGAGTTTGTTGACGGCTGTTAAGTACCATTTTTTACCGTCAACTATACTCAAATAAAGGAGAATTTGGCATTTCATACACGCATGCTTTAGCACAATAATATAGTTCCACTTGTACTTGGAGAATTTTGTGCATGCAGGAGGAAATGTGAAGGAAACACCTCAAAAGGCAAGAAAACACACTTTCGACCAATCAGAGAGTGCCACATGGACGCCACACGGATTGAAGGGCCCATTTTCAGCACTTAACCGATGTAACTCCCTGTAATACCGCGCAACCCGACGTCAGGGCCCACAGGGCAGCCACCTGGAGAAAGCACAGGCCAGGAGGGGCCACCCCCAGGTCGGCTGACCTGGTCAGGTCGGCCGACCCGGCCGGGCGCCCTCTCCGCCTGGGCTTCCACGTGTTGGCTCCTCCGCGACTCCTGATGACGGTTTGAGATGCCTTCCGTGGCGGTTACTCTCCCTTGCCGACCTATTGAGGCTATAAATAGGAGGGTGTGCCTTCACACTCAACACACACCACAAGAAGCATTTCTCTCTTGCTAGTAGTAGTTTTTGGAGTTTTAGTGGAGTTAGGCTGAGTCTAGAGCTCTCTAGTCCCAAGTCTTCACTTGGAATTGGTATGGCTCTTGTATCTTTTCCCTTTTGTAAGACATTGCTCTTATCAATATATATATCTTTTCTATATAGTTGTGCTTGGGTCATGAGTTTCTTGTTTGATATTGTGATCCATATATGTGATAGTATAGTCTACTTGTGTGATAGTAGTTTATGTTTATTATACTACTATTGTCATGCTAGTTATATACCGTCACTATAGTCTAGTTTATATGTTATAGTCTCTATGCTTAGTTTTAGCTGATAAAGTATAGCATGGGTTTGGTGATCGTATTCGTACGGTAGCTCTGCCTCGTTAATAGTAATCGCGGAGGGGCAGAGTGCTCTTTGGTCATGCAAGTGTGGTATTTGGGTGACTGATTTGCATCAATTATTCGTTAGTCTACTGGTTCGTTGAGGTAGGCGGCAGGTGGTGACAGCCCTGTCCGTCCTTTGAAATCCTCCCCGCTAGGCTAGTGCGTAGGCTCTTGGCGGAAGTCGCCTATGGATGCAGGGGTAATTCCGTGCCTGAAGTGCTATACTATTGACTGCTGAACCTGAGTGTGGGTCTGTATGTATTCTACTTAGGCTATGCAACTATATAGGAATGTATAGTAGGAGTAGCTTAGCCTAGTCTTTCCTCCACTAGACTTTATTTATTTAGTAGGAATCTTCTGTGTGTGTCACACTACCCGGTTATTATCTTATACCCGCCTGTCTTGGTTAGATATCCTTGCTAATTGTTAACATGATCTTATATGTTAGTAACGCTTCTTGATCGTACCCTTCCTTTGGGATAAACAAATACGATACCCTGAATACTTCCGGGTGAAATGCTACAGCGGTATTCTCCGTGCGCTTGCGGATTTTACCTACTTGACTCTGGGACATATTAGTGAACCGTTTCTGGCCCCGTGCCGGGAATGATTTATTAATATGGCTTAGCAAAAGTCAACAATCCCGTCCTCGCAAACCCCACCCTGCTCTCTGCCTTAGTGTGCATGTTATGCGCATGGTCCCGCGACGAGTTTTCATCGTCCGTAGCTGCCGGCAGCGTGCCCTCCGGCCGCACGCCACCCCGCTCCGATGATCCTATTGGACGTCCTTCTGGTGCTTACGTGGCTATGACGTGGCTCCAACATGGATCCTAGGTGTCACCTACGTGGCAGTGTTTTAGTTAATAAATACCAGAAACTAGCCAGAAAATGCTTAAAACTTCCAAAACTGAACGTAAATCAATTTTAAACCCAATGAGGCCTAAACAAACTTTGTTAGACTCATCTTAAAGAGCTCTATTTTGGTAAAATGATAAATCACTGCCTCTGTACATATATTTTTATCCATATTTTAAACTATCCAAATAATAATTAATTCACCAGAAATTCTAGGTATAAAAATTAGTCCTGATTTTTGGCATGCTTAGTAAATACATGATTATCTATCACCAAAAATTTTGGTTTGGCAAAATATGAATTATTTTAGGCTCTGAAATTTAATTAGTGTGTTTGCTTAATTAAATTCTAGTAATTATTGTGTAAATAATTGGCCCTTGCCACTTGGCACAAAAATCACTCACACAAGTCTCTGTGCACAGTAAATCACTCATGTCCAGAAAAACAAATTTGTTTTACTAATCAATTTAACTTCTCATATCACTCATCTACTTTGTTTAATTGCATAGAGAATAAATATACTTAACAAATTGAATAACAACACCTCTTCTCTGAAGCATATGGCTTCGAGAACATAATAATTTATTTGAAAATCAAAACAAGATGTGCTTGCATGTATCATATCATTGCATATAACGGTGTTACGACAATACTGTTAACACCTTTGTCATATAAGTAACGACAACCAGCAGCCCGAAGAGGATAATCAGAAGGACACTGAGTCTCAGGAACAAGAGTTTGAAGTTGCTAGTACTAACATCGATCCAGGCAAGCCCTGGTTTACATTCGCCTTTTTCATAAAGTTTGCTAGTTTTCAATATTACTAGTGTCTATGATTATTGTTGCATTAGGTCATAGGAGTTGGTTGAAACCCACCTTGCATGATACCAAATGATCTATGCCACTGTCATTAGAACTTTGGTTGTATCGGTACTATGTTGCTATGCTTAGTAACAGCTAGACTCGGTAGATATCATTACTAAGACATGAATTGGACCACTGGAACAGGAACTAATAAAAGAAAGTTATTTTGATATTATGACCGGGCAGGGATTAAGCATATGTAGGTTGGTAGCAACACATGGGTGTTGACTGTAGTAGGCCTGCCTTATCGAACCTAGGACCCGTCCGTGGTCGACCCCTTGATCAAGTGTTGAACAGTTCCAAATGCATGCTAGCCTATAGGCACTAGTAAACCGATGTAGCATTAAAGGTCTCTTGCACTGAGGATGTTTAAGGTGCGTTGGTCATTGATCCTCCTGCTGCTGGAGTGGGCGGTTCAGACCACGAAGTACTATTGGCAGAACGGCATGCCCACTCGAGGTCACCATACCCAGGCTGAGGTGTAGGTGCTTTTCTTGCGTAAGGTTGCCAGATATGACCTTAATTGCTGCGTACATGTCATGCATTTCGGGTTTTCCTAGCTGGTGTAAATCGATTGCAATTGCTATCCCTCGCTGGAATGAGTACCGCTTGGTCACCACGCCTGTCACGTAGTTGCACATGGTACTTTGAAATTGATTATGATGATTATTATTGATGTTACTATTATTGCTCATATGTTGTACTTACCTTATGTATTGCTTTATTATCTTATTGTTGCACCTAAAGTTACATTCTGCTCTACCCAGTTAAATTAAGAAGTAAAACTTGATAGAACTAATAGGTTGCTTAGTGTGAGTCTTTTCAAACAAGCCACCTATTAGAGCCATTGCATGTCTAGATGTCTGACGGGTAAGTCTTGCTGAGTAATTAGTACTCAGGCTTTGTACCACTGTTGTTTTTAGGTAATGAAGAGATAGAATTGCCTGAGAATGTGATGCCTCGGGATGTGCAAGTCACTGAGGGTTGGACTGCCCACTGGGATTCCGACATGCCGCCGCAGTAACGATGTGTGTTGCTAGAGTGATGGTTCTTCCGGCATGAACCATTACTTTGCTGTATCGTCGAGCTCGTAGCTCCTTATCGTCATTTGCTTCCGCTGTGTTTTCAAAAACATTATGAACTTGTAATATTCCGCTACACTCTGATGACTTAATGATGTAATATTCAACTTAAATTCAAACAAATGTTATATTATTAAGTGTCTGCGTTATTAGCACCATCAGGACCTCGATCCTTCGGGAAGGGGCGCCATAGCTACTGTCAAGTTCAGGTTGTTTGAAGGGGACACAGGCCAGCACAAAGGTGCGCCAGACAACAATTCTGTCGTTGTGCTGATCGGCATAGGGTTGAGCTGATCGGCACTATTGCGGATCTAAGTTGTTGAACCGATCGGCGCAGGTGTTGAGCCGATCAGATCTAAGTTGTTGAACCGATCGGCGCAGGTGTTGAGCCGATCAGCACTCCAGCGAAGTTGAACTAGAGTGCAAGTCAAAGCCAAAGCTAAAACTATTCGAAGAGTAGCCCGATATCTACTAGTAGGATCATAACCAGATAGTCTAATTAAGCAGCATCATAATGGATAATTATATGGATCAATGAAATCCTATAATGAATAAGACCACCCTGCTTTCCGAACGGCTCCCGATTTATCGCTGTCGAGAGAAAACCCTTAATCACGTGAGTATCTTACCCTACTCAACTATCCAATAGTGCTGCGTAGGTTTAGTGTTGTCACCGCTAAACCACACTACCGGCATCATCAAGCAACCATAATCAATACAATGTCTGAATACTATCCTAATCACCACGATTATGATAATATCAACTTACTTAGCCTAGAACTAAGCAATGAGAATAAGCACATGCATGATTATAGAATCAAGATAGACAAATCACCAAAACCATCATCCACATATTCAATCATCCTTGAGATACATAGAGTAAGATTCATCACCGTCGAGATGGCCTACCATGATGGATCAACTCTTAGACCAATGGTTCTTGAAACTCAACTAGAGATCTATACTAATAGGGCAAGCCCCTGTGGCTCTAACTCATGAATCTGTTGTCCCTCTGTTGCCTCCTCCTCGGGGTACTCATCGCGGCTAGGGGATACAAGTATATATAGGGGTTCTACTCGTGAATGGCTCAGTTTCTAGCAAATTAGTCGGCTGCGCCGATCGACGCAGGATTATGCCGATCGGCGCAAGTCGTGTTCTCTCTGGTTTCTGCTCTGAGTCAGTTCCTCTGTCTTCCACTGTTGCCATGTGAGCCTTTTCCTTCGAGATAAAGTCTTGACCGCACGTCGAGAGCTTGAAGTTCCATAAATCTTTTAAGCAAATATCTTCAAGTGTTTTGCGTAGATAAACTTCCATAAACATCAGATAAACTTCCATCGGAATGGTCCTCGATCACTTTTGTGGGCCAAAATACCCTTTCGCTGATCGGCTCATGGGCTGCGCCGATTGGCGCTCTGGGCTTCTTTAGTGTTTTTCGTCGGTTCTGGACTCCTGTCTTGTCCAGCATCACTTTAATAGCCAATTTTACCTGTTTCTACAATAAAGCTCTAAAACAACACATATACAAATATATAGGTAATATCATAGGTAAATGGCCTAAATTAGTATCAATTATACTCTAATTGGGGTGATATTCACATATAAAAGGGGCACTTGGGAAGTGCCAACACTTGCCAGGTCTAGCATAGATAGTTACTGCTCCATACAGGTACAAAGAGAACGTTGTCCTAGAGTTCTACGCCACATTGTGGGTTGCCAGAGATCACTCTGAGATCTGGTTCTTATTCTGAGGGCAGCCACATCCTGTGACTCGAGAGGATCTGATCGCTAACCTAGGACTCCTGGCTTTAGACTTCCAGCTTTACAGGAGTGCCTATGGGATCCTCGCACCACCTCACAGACCATAGGGAGGGACACTGCTTCCAGATGGCATGACTGTGGCGCCCCTTCCTGGAGGATCGAGGTCCCGATGGTGCTGATAGCGCAGACACTTGATAATACAACATTGGTCCAAATTTAAGTTGAATATTACATTAATACGATGATTCAGAGTGCAGCGGAATTAATACAAGTTCATAAATATTTTGAAACAGCGGAAGCAAATACGTGAAGGAACTACACTCGACAAGACAACCTGGTGGTGATCCATGACTGAAGGACCATCACCCTAGCAACAAGCAACTGCACTGCGGCGGTGAGTCGGACTCCCAGTGGGTGGGTCCAACCCTCAGGGACTTGCATGTCCCAGGGCATCACATCTACAGGCAATTCTATTTCTTCATTACCTGAAAAACACAATGGCACAAAGCCTGAGTACTAATTACTCATCAAGACTTACCCTTCGGACACCTACACATGCAGAGGCTCTAATAAGTGGCTTGTTTAAAAGTACTCACACTAAGCAACCTATTAGTTCTGTCAAGTTTTAATTGTCAATTGAAATGGGTTGAGCCGAAATGTAACTTTAGTTGCAACAAGGATAATAAACAACATATAAAATTAATACGACATCAGAAAAATAATAATAATAATGATCATCAACATCAATAAGCAACATGATCAATTCCATAATATTAGGTGCAACTACGCAATTGGCGCGGTGACCAAGTGGTACAAATTACTGTGAGGGACAGCAATTGCGATCGATTTTACACCAGCTAGAAAAACTCGAGATGCATGACACATACGCACCAATTAAGGTCGTATATGGCAACCTTTCACAAGAAAGGCACCTACACCTCAGCCCGGGTGTGGTGACGTCGAGTGGGCATGCCGTTCTGCCAACAGTACTTCATGGTCTGAACCGGCCACTCCAGTAGCAGGAGGGTCAATGACTAGCGCACATTAACCATCCTTAATGCAAGTGACCTTTAATGCTACATCGGTTTACTAGTGCCCATAAGCTAGCATGCATTCGGTACTGTTCAATACCTGATCAAGGGGCCGACCACAGACGGGTCCTAGGTTCGACAAGGCAGGGCTACCACAGTCAACACCCATGTGTTGCTGCAAACCTATACATCCATTATCCCTGCCCGGTCATAACATAAAAACAAACTCTTTTAATAATTCATGTTACAGTGGTCAAGTTCATTTCTTAGTAATAATAATACCTTCTCAATGAGACTAGCAATTACTAAGCATAGCGTAACAGTACCGATTCTACCAAGTTCTAAGAGAATAGCATAGGTCATTTGGATATCATGCAAGGTGGGTTTAAATAGACTCCTATGACCTATTGCAACAATAAGTATAGACATTAGTATTCATATAAACTAGCAAAATTTTGAAAAAAGGTGAATGTAAATTGGGGCTTGCCTGGATCGATGTTAGTGCTAGCAACTACAACTTCTTGCCCTTGAGGGTCAACGTCCTTCTGGAAGTCTTCCTCTTGCTCGTGGTTGTCGTTACCTATATGACGGAGTTGAATTAACGGCATTATCGGAATACCATTGAATGCAATGATATGATGCATGCAAGCACATTGTTTTTCAATGTCAATTAAAAATTATGTTCTCAAAGTCATATGCTTCAGAGAAGTTGGGTTGTTAATTAAGATTTTAGGTATATATATTTTTTATGTAATTAAACAATGTAAACGAGTGATATGAGCAATTAAATTAATTAATAAAGCAAACTTATGTTTCTGGACATGTGTGATTTATTGTGAACAAAGGCTTTTGTGAGTGATTTTTATGCCAAGTGGCAAGGGCAAATCATTTATAAAATAATTAGTAGAATTAATTTAAACAATCACTAAATAAATTCCAGAGCATGAAATAATTCATATTTCACCAAACAAAAATTTGTGGTAGTAGATAATCATGTGTTTACTAAACATGCAAAAAATCAGGATTTAATTTTATACCTAGAATTTCTGGTGAAATATTTGTTTTTTTGACAATTAAATGAATCAATAAAAATACATGTATAGAGTCAGCTATTTATCATTTTACTAAAATAGAGTACTACAAGATGAGTCTAAAAAAATTTATTTGGGCTTTATTGGATATATATTTGATTTACTATGGTTTTTCTAAGTTTTTTGCAATTTTTGACAATTTCCTGGTATTTCTGGTTTAAATGAGGGCCACCTATGCGACACCTAGGCGCCTCGTAGATGCCATGTTGATGCCACATCGTGCTGCCAGTAGGATTGCCAGTAGGCTCGTCGGAGCGAGGTGGCGCGCGGCCGGAGAGCTCGCCGCCGGTGGCTACGCGCGAGGAAAACTCGCCGCGGCTGCGGCAAATTGGAGCGCGCGTCACGACAAATGGAGAGGACGGGTTTGCGGGGTTGGTTTCTCACCAAGAGGTGGTCGTTGGTGAGAGGCGGGGGCAGAGGAAGGATCGACTGCGTCGTGGAAACGGTACAGGGCACCAACTTCGACTTGGTGTTCTTCCGGAACTTGACAGCAGCTAGGGGAGGGCCGCCGTCGTGTCCGTTTGCATGGACATGGGCTAGAGCATGGAGCTCACCGTGGAGGCGGCGTTGGTTGACCGAAAACTAGGCAGCGACGGGGGAAAACCTCAACTACTACCACCACAAGCCATGAAACAAGCTCAGGGTTGGTCAGAGGATTCGTAGTGAGGTAGCATAAGCAAGGGAGAGATATCAGTAGTTTACCACCAACTGCGAATTTGGGTGTCGATGTCGAGGATGCCCGAAGCCGAGGTCACCGGAGTTTTTCCTAAATTGCTATAACTCAGGGGGTGGTATGCTTTGGGGCTGTTCAGGGGAGGAGGGGAAGATGGAACGCGTGCACTGAGGGTCCTGGTTTGGCAGGGAATCGCTGGTGGCTATGTCGCAAGCTCGGGCTTTAGCTCGGCTTGGCGGAGGCAATGGCGGAAGGCAGAGGAGAAGTGGAACGGGGTCGGGGGGGGGGGGGGGGGGGGCAGGTTATGGCTGAGAGGGAATCCGGAGTGGGGTAGTTTAGGGTCGTGTGAGGTCAGCACATTGGTTTGTGCGTGTGAGGGGACGGGAGTGGGCAAGCGCATGGCATTGGAGCTTCGCAGCGGCCATGGCAGGCGGCCAGAGCGGGAGGACTTGATTGCGAAGCGTGCCGTGATGGAAATGAGGGAAAGGGGAGGCAGACGGGACGGGACGCGGGAGGGTGGGGCAGGTGGCCCTGTAGCAGGCGGGGTCCCGAGGTGGGCAGGCTCGCAGAGCGCTGTCGTCGGCACGGGGGAGTAGTGCCGCGCTGGCCCAATGGAGAAGAAGAAGAGGAGATTTTGCACTGCAGTCCAGATCTTTTTGATTTTTGCAAATCAGGCCCTATCTGCAGTTTATTCAAAATAAAATAGCTAGAAAATTCCAAAAATGGTAGAAATTGGTGTGCTAGCTATCTAGATAAT
The DNA here is from genome assembly GCA_032690845.1 of Eleusine coracana subsp. coracana. Taxonomy (NCBI): domain Eukaryota; kingdom Viridiplantae; phylum Streptophyta; class Magnoliopsida; order Poales; family Poaceae; genus Eleusine; species Eleusine coracana. The sequence goes on along the minus strand of CM064434.1, from coordinate 17,990,925 downwards.
GGAGAACATACTAGTGAAGTCAATTTTGTAATTTTCTTTGAAATATTTTAAAATTTAATAATTGCATTAAATAGGTCCTTAAGATTTAATTAATTATTTGTGGCTCTTGCTAATTAGGTAAAACACTCAATAAATTTGTAAAATCCTAATTTATCATTACTAATCTGATTATGGATTTATTTAGCACAAGCTATATTGTAAAGTTTCATTTGGCTCACAATTTGTTTGCAGGGTTTTTAATTACCTGGAACTTAATTCAATAAAAGGGCTCTATAATTTTATGTTACATAATTTATGATTTGTGCTTTTCATGTTTGTTAAATAGAAGTGACACACCTGGGGTGTCATAGCCATCCCTCCTTAAAGAAATCTCATCCCGAGATTATGAACAAGGCAAACTAGAGGGAAGTACGGTGGTCAAAACATACCTGCGTATGACGGCCAAACTTTCGGGTAATGCGTACTCAGGAATTCTTCAGACTCCCAAGTGGATTTGCCTTCTGAGTGATTACTCCATTGAACTTTATAGAATTTGAGTGTTCTTTTATGGGTTGTGCGCTCTTTCTCATCGCGGACCTTATCGGTTATTCAGAGTATGTGAGGTCTGGTTCAAGTTGGTCATACTCTTCCAACATTTTGTCAATGGGTGGGTTGAGACACCGCTTCAACTGAGAGACATGGAAGATATTATGAACTCCAGATAGATTAGCGGGCAACTCCAGCTTGTAGGCTACATTTCCACATGGTTCCAAAATTTGGAATGGTCCAATATAACGGGGACCTAACTTTCCTTTGACTCCAAACCGTTGGATACCCTTCATAGGTGACACTCGAAGATAGACGTAGTTACCCTTATTGAAATACAGTGGTCTACCTCGTTTGTTTGTGTACTTCTCTTGATGGCATTTATCGGCTTTAAGGTTTGCCTGAATGGTATGAACTTTTTCTTCTGCATCCTTGACAAGGTCAGGACCAAAGGTTACCCTTGCCACAGATTCAGACCAGTTTAACGGTGTTCTACAACTGCAACCATAGAGTGCTTCAAATCGTGACATTTTCACACTCTCCTGCTAACTGTTGTTATACGAGAATTCAGCGTAGGGTAGATACTCATCCTAGTTACCAGCATGTGTTAAAACACATGCCCTAAGCATATCTTCCAAAATTTTGTTGACACGCTCTGTCTGCCCATCGGTGGCAGGATGGTAAGCAGAACTACGAATTAGGCCTATACCCAAAGATGCATGCAACTGTTCCCAGAAACGAGCGACAAACTACGAATCACGATCTGAGATGATGGTCTTGGATAATCCATGACGACACAAGATTCTTGCAATGTATTGCTCTACGTATTGCCGTAGGCTATATCTATTGTTGACCAACAAGAAGTGAGTATATTTGGTGAGTCGGTCCACAATGACCCAAATAGAATCATGCTTACGCGAAGTCAGAGGTAGGCCAACAATAAAGTCCATGCTGATGTCCTACCATTTCCAAGCGGGAATACTCAATGGATGAAGCAATCCGGCTTGTTTCAAATGGTCAGTCTTAACTCTCTAACAAGTATCACATTCTGCAACATATCGAGCCACATCTCGCTTCATTCTTGTCCACCAAAAATTCTTATTTAGATCTTGGTACATTTTATTACTACCCGGATGGATGGAGTACTTGGAGTGATGTGCTTCATCCAAGATTTTCCGTCTAAGTTCAAAGTCTTTTGGTACTACCAAATGATTATTGAACCATAGGGTACCATCGGAGTCTTGAGTGAAGCATTTAGCTTTACCCTTCTTAATGTTTTGACGGATATGATTCATACCAATGTCATTTTTTTGTGCAGCAATATTTTTCTTCACGAATAGTAGAATGTACACTAAGGTTGCTAATCACTATGGGAGGCAAAACATGAAGGTTGGGTTCTGAAGCAGTGACGTCGTTGCCGTTGTTCTGATATTCCAGTTCTAGGTGATGGCAGTGTACCTTCCTACTCAACGCATTGGCGACTACATTGGCCATGCCCAGATGATAATGAATCTCTAGGTTATAATCCTTAATCAGCTCTAGCCACCAACACTGTCTCATGTTCAGATCAGTCTGGGTAAAGATATATTTTAAGCTCTTATGATCCGTGTAGACATGCACTAATTTTCCGAGCAAATAACGCCTCCATATTTTTAGAGTAGGTACAACTGCAGCTAGTTCCAAATCATGAGTTGGATAGTGCTCTTCATGCTTTCGTAGTTGTCGAGATGCATAGGCAATGACACGACCTTCCTGCTTGAGCACACATCCATGTCCTGTCCCAGATGCATCACAATACATGTTGAACGGCTTGGTGATGTCTAGTTGAGCTAGTACTGGGGCAGTGGTCAATAATTTCTTCAATGCTTGAAATGCTTCTTCACAACTGTTGTTCCAATTGAATTTCTTATCCTTTTTCAACAGCTCCGTGATGGGTTTGGTCAGCCGGGAAAAATTTGGAATGAACCTACGATAATATCGAGCTAGCCTGAGGAAACTACGTACTTGATGAACCATCTTTGGTGACTTCCAATCTAAAACATCTTGAACTTTGCTAGGATCCATCGAGATACTTTCCGCAGAGACTATGTGACCATGAAATGGCAGATGGTCCAACCAAAATTCACACTTGCTGAATTTTGCATACAGCTTGTGATCTTGGAGGCATTGCAGAACAATGCGAAGATGTTCAGCATGCTCTTCCTTGGACTTAGAATAGATGAGGATGTCATCAATGAATACTACCACAAATTTGTCCAACTCAGGCATGAATACCGAATTCATGAGGTACATGAAATGGGTAGGGGCCTTTGTCAATCCGAATGACATTACTAGATACTCAAACAATCCATATCTGGTAGAGAAGGCGGTCTTCGAAATGTCTTTGGCTCTGATCTTGATTTGATGATAGCCCGAATGGAGGGTGCTACACATAACTTCATTTGCAAAGCTTGTGTGCAAAAACATAAACTCTACACCACCGTCATAAATTGATGCTACACCGTCCGCTCTCCTGCTGGACAAATTTTTGCTAATGAGGTAGTGTGTAAGGCTCCACTAGAAATTAATCGAAAGATCTACCCCACTGATTTCATCGTGCTCAAGGACCAAGAGATCGACCTGATCATAGGTATGATTCTCACCAGCCGACGCATGCTACATGTAGATCAGGGTTTGCTTACTGGTGTTCGTAGGAGGTGTACCGGTTAATTGGAATATGAACCATAAGCTAGCATGCATTCGGTACTGTTCAATACTTGATCAACGGGCCGACCACGGACGGGTCCTAGGTTCGACAATGTAGGGCTACCACAGTTAACACCCATGTGTTGCTGCAAACATGTACATGCATTATCCCTGACCGGTCATAACATAAAAATAAACTTCTTTTAATAATTCCCGTTCCAGTGGTCAAGCTCATTCCTTAGTAATAATAATACCTTCTTAATGAGACTAGCAATTACTAAGCATAGCATAATAGTATCGATTCTACCAAGTTCTAACAAAATAGCATAGGTCATTTGGATATCATGCAAGGTGGGTTTAAATAGACACCTATGACCTAATGCAACAATAAGTATAGACACTAGTATTAATATAAACTAGAAAAATTTTGTAAAAAGGTGAATGTAAACCGGGGCTTGCCTGGATCGATGTTAGTGCTAGCAACTACAACTTCTTGTCGTTACCTATATGACGGAATTGAATTAACGGCATTATCGGAATATGATGCATGCAAGCACATCATGTTTTAATGTCAATTAAAAATTATTTTATGTTCTCGAAGCCATATGCTTCAGAGAAGTTGGGTTGTTAATTAAGATTTTAGGTATATATATTCTCGATGTAATTAAACGAGGTAAATGAGTGATATGAGCAATTAAATTAATTAATAAAGTAAACTTATGTTTCTGGACATGTGTGATTTACTGTGAACACAGACTTATATGAGTGATTTTTATGCCATGTGGCATGGGCAAATTATTTAAAGAATAATTACTAGAATTAATTTAACAGTCACACTAAATAAATTCCAGAGCATGAAATAATTCATATTTCACCAAACAAAAATTTGTGGTAGTAGATAATCATGTGTTTACTAAGCATGCCAAAAATTAGGATTTAATTTGGGCTTTATTGGCTTTATATTTGATTTACTATGGTTTTTCAATGTTTTAGGCAATTTCTGGCAATTTTTGGGTATTTCTGGTTTTATGGACTGCCACGTAGGCGACACATGGGTGACACGTCGGAGCCAACTCAACTGCCAGTAGGTGTCAGTCAGCGCTGCCATGGGGCTCACCGGAGCGACTGCGAGCTTGCCGCCGGGCTGTGGGTCTAACGGGGCTCGACTCTGAGTTCACCGAGGTGTAGAGAAGACCGAGGCGCACACGTGGGATAGGTTCGCGAGGGGAGTGGCTCACCGAAGGGCCATCGGCGGCAAGGAGTGGCGGAAGGGGGCCTTTGGCAGCGTCGTGGGAACGGTAGGAGGCAGCAAATCAGTCGGTGCTTGCTCCTCCATCTTCACGGCGACTCGGGGAGGCTCGGCATCGAGTCGGATCGGTTCGGGAAGTGCCGGAGAGTAGTGCTCGTCGTGGAGGCGGCGTCGGTCGGCTGGGCAGAGATGGCAGCCACGGAAAACGCGAATTGCCAGTGACTATTGTGCGCGAAAACAAAGGGAAGAAGGTTTGGCGAGGTCGGCCGCCTGCCCCTCCCTGCCGCGTCCCGTCCCGTCTGACTCCCCTTTCCCTCTTTTCCATTGCGGCACGCTTCACAATCAAGTCCTCCCGCTCTGCCCGCCTGCCATGGCTGCAGCAAAGCTCTAGTGCCGTGCGCAAGCCCGCTCCCGTCCCCTCACCCGCACAAACTGATTAATTACATAAAGAATATATATACCTAAAATCTTAATTAACAACCCAACTTCTCTGAAGCACATGGCTTCAAGAACATAATTTTTTTTTAATTAACCTTAAAACACGATGTGCTTGCATGCATCATATCATTACATTCAACGGTACTCTGGTAATGCCGTTAATTCAATTCCATCATATAGGTAACGACAACCAGGAGCAAGAGGAAGACTTCCAGAAGGACGTCGTCCCTCAAGAACAAGAAGTTGTAGTTGCTAGCACTAACATCGATCCAGGCAAGCCCCGGTTTACATTCGCCTTTATAAAAATTTTGCTAGTTTATATTAATACTAGTGTCTATACTTATTGTTGCATTAGGTCATAGGAGTTGATTGAAACCCACCTTGTATGATATCCAAATGACCTATGCTATTTTGTTAGAACTTGGTAGAATTGGTACTGTTATGCTTTGCTTAGTAACTGCTAGTCTCGTTAAGAAGGTATTATTATTACTAAGGAATGAGCTTGACCACTGGAATGGGAATTATTAAAAGAAGTTTATTTTTATGTTATGAACGGGCAGGGATAATGGATGGGTAGGTTTGCAGCAACACATGGGTGTTGACTGTGGTAGCCCTGCCTTGTTGAACCTAGGACCCTTCCGTGGTCGGCGCCTTGATCAAGTATTAAACAGTACTGAGTGCATGCTAGCTTATGGGCACTAGTAAACCGATGTAGCATTAAAGGTCACTTGCATTGAGGACGGTTAAGGTACGTTGGTCATTGACCCTCCTGCTGCTGGAGTGGGCGGTTCAGACCATGAAGTACTGTTGGTAGAACGGCATGCCCACTCGACGTCACCACACCCGAGCTGAGGTGTAGGTGATTTTCTTGCGAAAGGTTGCCATATACGACCTTAATTGGTGCGTATGTGTCGTGCATCTCGGGTTTTTCCAGCTGGTGTAAAATTGATTGCAATTGCTGTCCCTCGCGGTAATGAATACCATTTGGTCACCGCGCCAATTGCGTAGTTGCACCTAATATTCTGGAACGGATCATGTTGCTTATTGATGTTGATTATTATTATTATTATTATTGTTGTTGTTCTGATGTCATATTAATTTTATATATTTTTTATTATCCTTGTTGCAACTGAAGTTATATTTTGACTCAACCCATTTAAATTGATAATTAAAACTTGATAGAACTAATTGGTTGCTTAGTGCGAGTCCTTTTAAACAAGCCACCTATTAGAGCCTTTGCATGTGTAGGTGTCCGACGGGTAAGTCTTGCTGAGTAATTAGTACTCAGGCTTCGTGCCATTGTGTTTTTCAGGTAATGAAGAAATAGAATTGCCTGTAGATGTGATGCCCTGGGACATGCAAGTCCCTGAGGGTTGGAGCCCCCACTGGGAGTCCGACTCGCTGCCGCGGTGATGTTTCTTGTTGCTAGGGTGATGGTCCTTCTGGTATGGATCACCACCAGGGTGTACCGTCGAGGGTAGTTCCTTTATGTATTTGCTTTCGCTGTTTCAAAGCATTTATGAACTTGTATTAATTCCGCAGCACTCTGAATCATTGTATTAATGTAATATTCAACTTAAATTTGGACCAATGTTGTATTATCAAGTGTCTGTGCTATCAGCACCGTCGGGACCTCGATCCTCCGGGAAGGGGCGCCATAGCTGGTACCAGAGCTGACCCTCGCGGTTTCACGGGCGCGTGGGGTCGCAGATGCGCAGACATGGTGTGCATGGCTGGTGTGGGCCTAGAGTGGTCACACAGCATGGCACATGCGCTAGCACTGGGCACACGGACGTGACCAAGAGGGGACGTTCCTGGCTTGGGGTTGATCGAGGAGGACGTCGATCTTCTAAGGGGGTGAGAGTGTAACATCCTGACCCAAGGCTTAATAGGATTGATAAAATACTCATACCAACAAGTTACAACTTCTTTTCCAGAAGCTCATCCCCAAAGAACTTCAAAGTTAAGGGTGCTTGGCCTGGAGAAATTTAGGGATGGGTGACCAACTGGGAAGTTTGTTCTGGGTGCGCACGAGTGAGGACAATGTGCGCAGAAAAGACATGTGTTAGTCTATGAGGAAAGTCTTGAGGTCCTAGAGAGCTGCCAGGGTAAGCGGGCCCAGGCTCGGAGGGGCGGGACGTTACAGCTGGTATCAGAGCCGTGGTCCATGATAATACAACAAATAAAATGTATTTTCAAAAAGTACGATGTTACGTGTGAGGATACGTTAGTATTGCCCCTAGTAGTTATTTAGGGTTGGGGACAATGCTAACGGGTTATGCTTGAGTTGGCTTTTATTTGGTTTTTCTTTTTGCATTTAAAGTTCGCTCCTAAGGACTGTGGCTTTGTGGGACGATTCCTTCCATGAATCGTTGCCAACATTTTTCATTTTTGGCTCCTTGACAAGTGTTGGAGCGTAGAGTTCACTCGTGAGGGCTATGGTTTCGCGAGACGGTTTGTTCCATAAACCGTGCCAACTTTTCTTAGTAATGCTCATCATGATAGGTTTATGAGCATTGGTTCACTTGCGAGGACCGTGGTTTCGGAAGGCGGTTTGTTCCAAGAACTGTTGTAGAATTACCCTTATTTTTGTAGTTTCTTTTGAATTTGATGTATTGTTTCTGCAATGGATCTTCTATAGGTACACTAACGCCGTTAGTATAACACTTAGATTGACTTACGTGTTAAGTCTGGGTCATCACCAAATATTCGTGCCGATAAGTAGCGGTAAAGTATACGTTGTGTTGTGAGGAATGATAGGAACATAAAATGAAAATTTTGCATCATGCATCCTAATATAACTAAACTAAAATTTGGTTCTCTCCTTGCTCACCAACCTCTGAATAAAAATATTCATAACTATTAATTTACTCAACCAAATAAGGCATACAAATACTTTTCAGAAGGGACTCAACATCCGCTGCCACCTAGAATTTAAATTAAAATTTGATCATAACAGTATCAACCTCAGAAATAGAGAACATGTACAATCTGTCAACTCACTGTTTTCAGCATGACCCTGAACTTAAAAATTTCATAACTAAAGTTGTACTTCGAATTTGCAAGAGTTTAAACGCAATCTGGAAAGCCCTTGAAGTCTATGTTCATCTTCAATAGGTTTCATAATTTTGTTGTTTTCCCACTGTCCAGTAGAGCCAAAACACTAAGCCTCTGTCATCCTGAAACAGAATCTGCCAACCTGAACTTGCAAAATTCATAAGTCTAGATTTACTTGGAATTTTTGAGAATAAAAATACAATATGGAAAGCTATGAAAGTGAGGTAACCTGGTTCCAACCCCCAATTTTTGAGACCTTGTTTTCTATTCAAAATACCCACTTTTCTGACTGTGGTACAGTCAAGATAGAATCCGTTTTAAAACCCATCGCCGTATTATTGCCCCTTGAGGCTGGAAAATGTAAACTAAAAACTTGGTTTCTGTATTTCATAGCACTTTATATGAAATGCATCTTTACTGTATGGAAGGTTTGACTCAATCAAAGTACTTTCCTTGTAGATAGCTGAAAACACCAATCAACCGCCACCGGGTTGGGAGATCACCGACGGCCTGGAGTTCACAGGGATGGTTCACTTATTTTGGAGAGTTCTCTAGAGATTCGGATATTCCATTCCCCCCACCTATGTTGGCAAGGAATTTCAGGAGCATGGAGTCCCCTCATGTGTCATCCATGTGGCAGTTTCCGCCAATTACTCGGTCATTCCCGCATGGGAATCCTGGACCACTAGCGTCACCGGGACCGATTTGCCTTCCACCTGGAATGTGGCTGCATTCAAGGCACTTACTCGATTCTATGAACACCACAAGCATGATGTTGCTGGAACACCAGTCGCCTTGTTACCCATTAATGATGTGACGGACTTTGAGTGGATTAGGCGTGTGGATTTCATCTTTGATCCAAACCATCGCCACCATGACGGCCCAATGGAGAAGAAGAAGAGGAGATTTTGCACTGTAGTCTAGATCTTTTAGATTTTTGCAAATCAGTCCCTGTCTGTAGTTTATTCAAAATAAAATAGCTAGAAAATTCCAAAAAAAGTAGAAATTGGTATGCTAAAACAAGCTAAGGATAAGGAAATTGCAGAACTGAACCAACAAATTCAAGCAAAGAATAAAGAGATGGATCCAATTATAGAAGAATGTGACCAAGCCTTGCTAGATGCAGCAGATCTTGAGCATGACATGATTGAGGCTCAAGATGACTTGGACGCATTCAAGGCTGCCCACCTTCCTATTGATGGAAATTGGGACGAGATCATCATGGAGTATGGGGAACAAGAGGATGTAGAGATGGCGCCGGTCGGTATTAATGAGGTGGAAATGATGGATCTGGAGGAACCAGAAGAGCCTATGGAACCACAAGAAACAGAAGAGCCAGAAGACATAGGCCAGGAGTAGATGAATCGCTATACCCCGGTGTATGGTCGTGTAATATAAGTATTCCTAGTTCGATGTAGGAGTGTGAATCTTGCATTATGTGTCCACAATAACGTAGCTAGGCGTTGGCACATAAGTGTAAGAGGTCATGTGATGGTGTCCTTTTAACAACCTTGTAGTTTCAACTGAATTGAATTAATGGTATTATCGGAATACCGTTGAATGCAATGATATGATGCATGCAAGCACATCGTGTTTTAATGTCAACTAAAAATTATTTTATATTCTCCAAGCCATATGCTTAAGAGAAGTTGGGTTGTTAATTAAGATTTTAGGTATATATATTCTTTATGTAATTAAACGAGGTAAATGAGTGATATGAGCAATTAAATTAATTAATAAAGAAAACTTATGTTTCTGGGCTTGTGTGATTTACTGTGAACAGAGACTTATATGAGTGATTTTAATGCCAAGTGCCAAGGGCAAATTTTTTGTAGAATAATTACTAGAATTAATTTAAACAATCACACTAAATAAATTCCAGAGCTTGAAATAATTCATATTTCACCAAACAAAAATTTGTGGTGGTAGATAATCATGTGTTTACTAAGCATGCCAAGCATCAGGATTTAATTTTATACCTAGAATTTCTGGTGAATTATTTGGTGTTTGGACAATTAAATGAGTCAATAAAAATACATGTACAGAGGCAGCTATTTATCATTTTACTAAAATAGAGTACTACAAGATGAGTCTAACACAATTTATTTGGGCTTTATTGGATTTATATTTGATTTACTATGGTTTTTCTGAGTTTTTAGCAATTTCTGGCAATTTCCTGGTATTTCTTGTTTAAAAGAGTGCCACGTAGGCGACACATAGGCGCCACGTAAACGCCACATCGATGCCACGTCGTGCTGCTAGTAGGATTGCGAGTAGGCTCATCGGAGCGGGGTGACGCGCGGCCGGAGGGCTCGCCGCCGGCAGCTACGTGCGAGGAAAACTCGCCGTGGCTGTGGAAAAATGGAGCGCGCATCACGGCGAAGGGAGAGGAGGGGTTTGCGGGGTCGGGTTCTCACCGGGAGGTGGTCATCGGTGAGAGGCGGTGGAAGAGGAAGGTTCGGCTGTGTTGTGGAAACGGTACAGGGGACCAACTTCGACTTGGTGTTCTTCCGGAGCTTCACAGCAGCTGGGGGATGGCCGGCGTCGTGTTCGATTGTGTGGAGATGGGCTAGAGCATGGAGCTCACCGTGGAGGCGGCGTCGGTTGGCCAAAAACAGGGCAGTGATGTGGGAAAACCTCAACTGCTACCACCACAAGCCATGAAACAAGATCAGGGTTGGTCAGTGGGTTCGTAGTAAGGTAGCGTAAGCGAGGGAGAGATATCAGGGTGCAGTAGTTTACCGCCAACTGCGAATTTGGGCGTCGATGTCGAGGATGCCCGAAGCCGAGGTCACCGGAGTTTTTCCCAAATTGCTCTAACTCAGGGGGTGGTATGCTTTGGGGCTGTTCGAGGGAGGAGGGGAAGATGGAACGCGTGCACTGAGGGTCCTGGTTTGGCAGGGAATCGCTGGTGGCTATGTAGCAAGCTCGGGCTTGAGCTCGGCTTGGTGGAGGCAATGGCGGAAGGCAGAGGAGAAGTGGAACAGGGTCAGGAAGGAATCTGGAGTGGGGTAGTTTAGGGTCGCTCGAGGTCAGCGCATTTGTTTGTGCGGGTGAGGGGACGGGAGCGGGCAGGCACACAGCATTGGAGCTTCACAGCGGCCATGGCAGGTGGGCAGAGTGGGAGGACTTGATTGCAAAGCGTGCCGTGATGGAAAAGAGGGAAAGGGGAGGCAGACGGGATGGGACGCGGCAGAGAGGGGCAGGTGGCCCTGTAGGAGGCGGGGTCCCGTGGTTGGCAGGCGTGCAGAGCGCTGGCGTCGGCAAGTGGGAGCAGTGCTGCACCGGCCCAATGGAGAAGAAGAAGAGGAGATTTTGCACTGTAGTCCAGATCTTTTAGATTTTTGCAAATCAGTCCCTATCTGTAGTTTATTCAAAATAAAATAGCTAGAAAATTCCAAAAATGGTAGAAATTGGTGTGCTAAAACAAGCTAAGGATGAGGAAATTGCAGAACTGAACCAACAAATTCAAGCAAAGAATAAAGAGATGGATGCAATTATAGAAGAACGTGACCAAGCCTTGCTGGATGCAGCAGATCTTGAGCATGACATGATTGAGGCTCAAGATGACTTGGACGCATTCAAGGCTTCCCACCTTCCTATCGAAGGAAATTGGGACGAGATCATCATGGACTATGGGAACAAGAGGATGTAGAGATGGCGTCGATCGATATTAATGAGGTGGAAATGATGGATCTGGAGGAACCAGAAGAACCAGAAGAGCCGGAAAACATAGGCCAGGAGTAGATGAATCGCTACAGCCCGGTGTATGGTCGTGTAATATAAGTATACCTAGTTCGATGTAGGAGTGTGAATCTTGCATTATGTGTTTGCAATACCGTAGCTAGGCATTGGCACATAAGTGTAAGAAGTCGTGTGACAGTATCCTTTTAACAACCATGTAGTCTGAACTGAATTAATGAAGATGGTTGTTACTTGTGAAATTTATCCGTGCCTCTTGCAAATTTATATTCTTACACATGTGTTTTTATGGATTATTTTGAGGAATAACTAATGTGCAACCGTATAAATTGCAGCATGGTGCATACTCGGAATCAGGATGACCCTGAAAGCTGTCAGCAAGGAGCTAATGCTGAGCCCTCACTAGCTGAGGTATTGGCTGCTGCACTCAACCGGCAGCAAAATGACTCTGAGATTATTCGTCGGCTAGTGGATATCACGTCCCATCTAGCTGGACAGGGAGGCCACCGTAACAACAACAATCAGCCTCGACAGAGCACCTACTCGGATTTTCTAGGTACTCATCCACCAACCTTCGAGCACGCCAGAGAACCTTTGGATGCCGATCACTGGCTGCGCCAGACCAAGTCGAAGTTCGGTCTACTGGAATGCACCGAGCATCAGAAGGTGCTATTCGCTGCCCAACAACTTTAGGGCTCTGCTAGTGCCTGGTGGGCAAACTATAAAACTTCTCTGCCCGCTGGATGCCGCATTTAATGGCATGAGTTCAAGACTGCATTTCGTGCTCATTTCATCCCAGCTGGCCTCATGCAGAGGAAATTCCAAGAATTTAGGGAGGAATGTACTCCAATATTCTGAAGCTTTTAATCATCTGGCTCAGTACACTACTGAGTATGTGAATACTAAGGATAAAAAGAGATATGCATTTTTGCATGGTATGAATGCCACCCTTAAGGAGCATCTGACTTGGCAGACCACTGGCACGTACAATGACCTGGTCAATGCTGCTATTGTCCAGGAAGGCGCTATATGCCAAGTTGAAGAGGAAGATCGCAAGAGAAAGGCCCCTGTTAGTGTCTCTGCTGCCCCACAGGCGAAGCACCACCTGGTTTACACTTCACCTACCGGACAGCGTTTCCGGGCATCTCCGCAGCAGCAGTATCAGTGATGATATGATCAGAACTACTCGAGGCTACCATAGCAACAGAACTTTCCATCGCGTGCACCGTACCAACAACAGAACACTCAGTATCGTGCACCATACTAGCAGCAAGGAAATCAGACTGCTCGTGCCCCACAACCTGCTGACCGTAGAAGTAGTTATCCGTGCTACATCTACGGTTGTACCATCCACTTTGCCAAGGACTGCACCGCACCGAGGCGCAACAACAACAACCACAACAGCAAATAGCATCAGAACCAGAGCAGGAATGTGAATGCACCATCTCGTGGTGCCCAAGTGAACTACACCAATGCTGAAGATATTCCTCAGGGCGAACCCGTGCTAACCGGTACACTCTCGCTCTATCGCCAGCCTGTCCTTGCACTTTTTGATTCTGGTGCTATACATAACTTCATTAGCAAAGCTTGTGTGCAAAAACATAAACTCCACACCACTGTCATAAATAGATGCTACATCGTCCGCTCTCCTGCTGGACAAATTTTTGCTAATGAGGTAGTGTATAAGGCCCCACTAGAAATTAATCGAAAGATCTACCCCACTGATTTCAACATGCTCAAGGACCAAGAGATCGACCTGATTTCTAGTGGAGGCAATGGCGGAAGGCAGAGGAGAAGTGGAACGGGGTCAGGGGGGCAGGTTATGGCCGAGAGGGAATCTGGAGTGGGGTAGTTCAGGGTCGCGCAAGGTCAGCGCATTGGTTTGTGCGAATAAGGGGACGGGAGCGGGCAGGAATATCTTCAGCGTTGGTGTAGTTCGCTTGGGCACCACGATACGGTGCATTCACATTCCTGCTCTGGTTCTGACGCTGGTTGTTGTTGTGGTTCTTGTCGTTGCTCCTCTGTGCGGTGCAGTTCTTGGAAAAGTGGCCGGTACGACAGCAGTTGTAGCAAGGATAATTTCTTCCACGATCAGCAGGCTATGAGGCACGAGCAGTCTGATTTCCTTGCTATTGGTATGGTGCACGGTACTAATTGTTCTGCTGTTGGTATGGTGCACGGGGTGGAAAGTTCTGTAGCTGTGGTGCTGGTAATGATAGTAAAACTATACCACAACCATTTGATTGAGTCAAACTTTCCCTACAGTAAGGATGCATTTCATATAAAGTGCTATGAAATACAAAAACCAAGTGTTTAGTTCACATTTTCCAGCCTCAAGGGGCAATAATACGGCGATGGGTTTTAAAATGAATTCTGTCATGACTGTACCACAGTTAGAAAAGTGGGTATTTTGAACACAAAACAAGGTCTCAAAAATTGGGGGTTGGAACCAGGTTATACCTCACTTTCATAGCTTTCCAGATTGTATTTATATTCTCAACAATTCCAAGTAAATCTGGACTTATGAATTTTGCAAGTTCAGGTTGACAGATTCTATTTCAGGTTGATAGAGGCTGAGTGTTTTGGCTCTACTGGACAGTGAGAAAATAACAAAATTATGAAACCTATTGGAGATGAAAATAGACTTTAAGGGATTTCCAGATTGAGTTGAAACTCTTGCAAATAAGAAGTAAAACTTTAGTTATGAAATTTTTAAGTTCAGGGTCATGCTGAAAATAGTGAGTTGACAGATTGTACTTGTTCTCTGTTTCTGAGGTTGTTACTGTTTTGATTGAATTTTAATTTAAATTATAGGTGACAGCGGATGTTGAGACCTTTCTGAAAAGTATTTGTATGCCTTATTTGGTTGAGTAAATTAATAGTTATTAATATTTTTATTCAGAGGTTGGTGAGCAAGGAGAGAACCAAATTTTAGTTTAGTTATATTGGGATGCATGATGCAAAATATTCATTTTATGATCCTATCGTTCCTCACAACACAGCGCATACTTTGCCGCTACTTAGCAGCACGAATATTTGGTGACGGCCTGCACTCAACACGTAAGTCAATCTAAGTGTTATACTAACGGCATTAGTGTACCTGCAGAAGATCCATTGTAGAAACAATACATCAAATTCAAAAGAAACTACAAAAATAAGAGTACTACAACGGTTCATGGAACGAACCGCCTCGTGAAACCACTGTCCTCGCAAGCGAACCAATGCTCATAAACCTATCATGATGAGCATTACTAAGAAAAGTTGGCACGGTTTATGGAAGAAACCGTCTCGCGAAACCATAGCCCTCGCGAGTGAACTCTACGCTTGAACACTTGTCAAGGAGCCAAAAATGAAAAATGTTGGCAACCATTCATGGAAGGAATCGTCCCGTAAAGCCACAGTCCTTCTAAGTGAAGTTTAAATGCAAAAAAAAAACCAAATAAAAGCCAACTCAAGCATAAGCCGTTAGCATTGTCACCAACCCTAAGTAACTACTAGGGGCAATATTAACGTATCCTAACACGTAACATCGTAGTTTTTAAAAATACGTTTTATTTGTTGTATTATTATGGACCATGGCTCTGATACCAGCTGTGGCGCCCCTTCCGGAGGATCGAGGTCTCGACGGTGCTGATAGCGCAGACACTTGATAATACAACATTGGTCTAAATTTAAGTTGAATGTTACATTAATATGATGATTCAGAGTGTAGCGGAATTAATACAAGTTCATAAATGTTTTGAAACAATAGAAGCAAATACGTAAAGGAACTACGCTCGATGGTACAGCCTGGTGGTGATCCATGCCCGAAGGACCATCACCCTAGCAACAAGCAACATCACTGCGGCGGCGAGTCGGACTCCCAGTGGGGGGTCCAACCCTCAGGGACTCCCAGGGCATCACATCTACAGGCAATTCTATTTCTTCATTAGCTGAAAAACACATTGGCACAAAGCCTGAGTACTAATTACTCAGCAAGACTTACCCGTCGGACACCTACACATGTAGAGGCTCTAATAGGTGGCTTGTTTAAAAGGACACGCCCTAAGCAACCTATTAGTTCTATCAAGTTTTAATTGTCAATTTAAATGGGTTGAGCCAAAATGTAATTTTAGTTGCAACAAGGATAATAAACAATATATAAAATTAATACGACATCAGAACAACAATAATAATAATGATCATCAACATCAATAAGTAACATGATCCATTCCATAATATTAGGTGCAACTACGCGATTGGCGCGGTGACCAAGTGGTACTCATTACTGCGAGGGATAGCAATTGCGATCCATTTAATACCAGCGGGAAAAACCCGAGATGCACGACACATACGCATCAATTAAGGTCGTTTATGGTAACCTTTCGCAAGAAAAGCACCTACACCTCAGTCCAGGTGTGGTGACATCGAGTGGGCATGCCATTCTGCCAAAAGTAATTCATGGTCTGAACCGCTCACTCCAGCAGCAGGAGGGTCAATGACCAACGCACCTTAACCGTCCTCAATGCAAGTGACCTTTAATGCTACATCGGTTTACTAGTGCCCATAAGCTAGCATGCATTCAGTACTGTTCAATACTTGATCAAGGGGCCAACCACGGACGGGTCCTAGGTTTGACAAGGCAAGGCTACCACAGTCAACACCCATGTATTGCTGCATACACATGCATTATCCCTGCCCGGTCATAACATAAAAATAAACTTCTTTTAATAATTCCCGTTCTAGTGGTCAAGTTTATTCCTTAGTAATAATAATACCTTCTTAACGAGACTAGCAATTACTAAGCATAGCATGACAGTATCGATTCTACCAAGTTCTAAGACAATAGCATAGGTCATTTGGATATCATGCAAGGTGGGTTTCAATCAACTCCTATGACCTAATGCAACAATAAGTATAGACACTAGTATTAATATAAACTAGCAAAATTTTGTAAAAAGGCGAACGTAAACCGGGGGTTGCCTGGATTGATGTTAGTGCTAGCAACTACAACTTCTTGTTCTTGAGGGTCAACGTCCTTCTGGAAGTCTTCGTCTTGCTCCTGGTTGTCGTTACCTATATGATGGAATTGAATTAACAACATTATCATAATAGCGTTGAATGCAATGATATGATGCATGCAAGCACATCATGTTTTAATGTCAATAAAAAATTATTTTATGTTCTCGAAGCCATATGCTTCAGAGAAGTTGGGTGGTTAATTACGATCTTAGGTAAATATATTCTTTATGTAATTAAACGAGGTAAATGAGTGATATGAGCAAGTAAATTAATTAATATAGCAAACTTATGTTTCTGGACATGTGTGATTTACTGTGAATAGAGACTTATATGAGTGATTTTTATGCCAAGTGGCAAGGGAAAATTATTTCTAGAATAATTACTATAATTAATTTAAACAATCACACCAAATAAATTCCAGAGCATGAAATAATTAATATTTCACCAAACACAAATTTGTGACGGTAGATAATCATGTGTTTACTAAGCATGCTAAAAATCAGGATTTAATTTTACACCTAGAATTTCTGGTGAAGTATTTAGTGTTTGGACAATTAAATGAGTCAATAAATATACATGTACAGAGGCAGCTATTTATATTTTTACTAAAATAGAGCACTACAAGATGAGTCTAACAATTTATTTGGGCTTTATTGGTTTTATATTTGATTTACTATGGTTTTTCTAAGTTTTTAGCAATTTTTGGCAATTTCCTGGTACTTCTGGTTTAAAAGAGTGCCACGTAGGCGACACCTAGGCGCTACGTAGACGCCACGTCGATGCCACATCATGCTGCCAGTAGGCTTGTTGGGGCGGGGTGGCGCGCGGCCGGCGGCTACGCGCGAGGAAAACTCGCCGCGGCTGCGGGAAAATGGAGCGCGCATCACGGTGAAGGGAGAGGAGGGGTTCGCGGGGTCGGGTTCTCACCGGGAGGTGGTCGTCGGCGAGAGGCGGTAGAAGAGGAAGGTTCGGCTGCATCGCGGAAATGGTACATGGGACCAACTTTGACTTGGTGTTCTTCCAGAGCTTTCACAGCAGCTAGGGAAGGGTCGGTGTTGTGTTCGTTTGCGTGGACATGGGCTGGAGCATGGAGCTCACCATGGAGGTGGCATCGGTTGGCCGAAAACAGGGCAACGATGGCCGAAAACCTCAACTGCTACCACCACAAGCCATGAAACAAGATCAGGGTTGGTCAGAGGGTTCGTAGTGAGGTAGCGTAAGCGAGGGGGAGATATCAGGGTGCAGTAGTTTACCGCCAACTACAAATTTGGGCGTCGATGTCAAGGATGCCCGAAGCCGAGGTCACCGGAGTTTTTCCCAAATTGCTCCAACTCAGGGGGTGGTATGCTTTGGGGTTGCTCGAGGGAGGAGGGAAAGATGGAACGCGTGCACTGAGGGTCCTGGTTTGGCAGGGAATCACTGGTGGCTATGTAGCAAGCTCGGGCTTGAGCTTGGCTTGGCGGAGGCAATGGCGGAAGGCAGAGGAGAAGTGGAACGGGGTCATGGGGGGGCAGGTTATGGCCGAGAGGGAATCCAGAGTGGGGTAGTTCAGGGTCGCGCGAGGTCAGCGCATTGGTTTGTGCAGGTGAGGCGACAGGAGCGGGTAGGCGCACGGCATTGGAGCTTCGCAACGGCCATGGCAGGCGGGCAGAGCGGGAGGACTTGATTGCGAAGCGTGCCGCG
The DNA here is from genome assembly GCA_032690845.1 of Eleusine coracana subsp. coracana. Lineage (NCBI taxonomy): Eukaryota > Viridiplantae > Streptophyta > Magnoliopsida > Poales > Poaceae > Eleusine > Eleusine coracana. The sequence goes on along the minus strand of CM064434.1, from coordinate 17,972,585 downwards.
ATGGAAAAGAGGGAAAGGGGAGGCAGACGGGACGGGACGCGGCAGGGAGGGGTAGGAGGCCCTGTAGGAGGTGGGGTCCCGAGGTGGGCAGGCGTGTAGAGCGCTAGCGTCGGCAAGGGGCAGCAGTGCCGCGCCGACCCAATGGAGAAGAAGAAGAGGAAATTTTGCATTGCAGTCCAGATATTTTAGATTTTTGCAAATCAATCCCTGTCTGCAATTTATTCAAAATAAAATAGCTAGAAAATTCCAAAAATGGTAGAAATTGGTGTGCTGGCTATCTAGATAGTGGAGAACATAGTGGTGAAGTCCTTTTTATAATTTGCATTGAAATATTTTAAAATTTAATAATTGCATTAAATAGGTACTTATGATTTAATTAATTATTTGTGGCTCTTGCTAATCAGGTAAAACACTCAATAAATTTGTAAAATCCTAATATATTATTACTAATCTGATTATGGATTTATTTGGCACAAGTTATATTGTAAAGTTTCATTTGGCTCACAATTTGTTTGCAGGGTTTTTAATTACCTAGAACTTAATTCAATAAAAGGGCTCTGCCATTTTATGTTACATAATTCATGATTTGTGCTTTTCATGTTTGTTAAATAGAAGTGAGACACCTGGGGTGTCACAATGACATTGATAGCCTTGCCACCACCACACACCCCTGGCTTTGACAGAGGCCCTCTGAGACTCACCACCGAGGCCAAGGTGGTTAGAGCAATAGTCACCAGGACTATCATTCCTAGGTCTGGCTACAGAGAGGAGTTTAGTCTACTTCACCAGTGGGTTGTAGCAGTTATTCTGAGGAGGAAGCACTTTGACCTTGTAGACTTACTGATTGGAGAGATGGAGGAGGTTATTTCTGAGAGAGTTGCAGGATGTCACTTGGTCTATGCACCCTACATTTGCTATCTTCTGAGGAGGATGGGCCTTGTGACAGAGGAGCAGTACGTGGTGTTCCCTGAGGTGACCACCATATACACACCTCGAGTCCTTAGGGGATTGCGGTCAGCCTCGAGTCAGCAGATGACAAAGGAGCAGGAGTCACCGCCGGTCACTCAGGAGCAGGCAGCTCATCCAGAGACGGTGGTTCGTGAGTCAGCTAGCACTGGAGCACCTCTCTAACCTATGGGTTCACAGTCATGAGATGCTATCACTATAATAGCACTAGCAGGATGCCTGAGTGAGTTCATTTAGAGCACAGTTGAGGATACACATCAGATGATGGAGGTCATCAGGGGACTGGCAGAGCATCACAGACAGCAGATGACGATCTTGACCACCTTGATGGCACAGATGGCAGAGATGACATAGAGGCAGGCCAGTCAACAGTAGGGACAACCTTCACTTCCATAGTTTCAGCCGCTGACAACACACCCAGGACCCTTCACTGCTTTGATGACAGCTCAATCCAGTGGGTTGTCACACTGAGGGGTGTTATCGACAGGGGGAGCCGGCCAGACTCACTCACCAGTTCTGTTCTCCCCCGTGTCCCCTTCTCAGTGTTTACATTGTTCACTTCACTGACACACTCTTCTACTTCGTAGATGGTAGAACCTTCCACCTCCCAGCTCCCAGTCAGGAGTTTGTTCTCAGATATTGTACACACCACTCATACAGACTCTCAGATAGCACCAGAGTCAGCAACAGCTATAGCTCCACCTTCCACTGCTACAGTCAGCATGCTCACACCTCAGGTAGCAGAGCGTCTAGTCCGCGGAGGCTTCACACAGCAGAATGTGGCGGATCTCACACTTCTCCAGCCTTCAGTTGCATAGGAGACCGTTGTAGTCACACTAGCAGAGCCGAACAGGGGGTCTGAGTCGGCTATAGATCTTGAGTTCTTTGACCAGCTGGATGCTCAGGCAACACTGGCTCAGGGAGCACAGAAGGATCTAGCATAGTAGCAGCCAGGAGGAGAGCCCTCATAGGACGTCGCTGCACCACTTCCTTCGACCACGACCGCGTAGATGTTCACTTTTCTGCTTTTTGGTGCTTGGTGCCAAAGTGGGAGAAGTAGTCATTGTCTAGGGGGAGTCAGAGTGTGATCCTATGCGATCAAGAGTAGCTTCTATCTATGGGGAGCATACATGTACATTGGTTTTAGGAGTTAGATACTTTTGGATCTTATTTTGATGGAGTTATTCAATGTTCATGTATTTTGATGAGTCATGGTTTTCATTTGCTTGTGTTTGACACATTTTGTTCTCACTTGGTTTATTTTCATAAGCAGTGCTTTTTATTCATTAATTATCCTTTATACCTGTGTATGACTTCATGATGATAATTGCTTGTTCTTAATTCCTATGCATTGTCATACAAACCTGTAGCATATCATCATTTATATCTTGCATTGCATGTCCTTATGCTTTTATTAAATATCTTCACATGACATGCATGCATATCATCTAGATTGTGTCTTTCTTCCACTATTCCTCTTAGCTCTTGATGATGCTTACATGAGTAGGACCTTGTGAGTTTCTCTCTTATGCTTTGGAGGTTCCTCTCGATCGTAGTGTAGCTCTTTTAGCCTTGTTGTTCATTGATAAGATTATGATAAGTAGTGGTTGTCATGAAGCACCAAAAAGGGGGAGATTGTAAGCTTCATGTCTATTGATGGGATCCCCAAGGTATGAATGTTTTGGTGATAGATGACAACTATGAAATTGTGGGCTAATATCTACACGAGTGTTGTCTATGTAGGAATCATCTCTAAACTCTACTTCAAATTATATGGATGATGGTTGCCTTGGCGATTGATGAAAATGACCGCAAGCATGGAGGCTTGTGAGCTTGATCGAGTCCAAGCTTTGATGGAGATGGATAAAAGCTGAGGACAAGCTATGGAGCAAGTGTTGGGAACAATTCTCTAGTTGTTAGGGCTTTGAGTCCATAGGAAAAATCGGACTATCAAGGGGGTCTAGGTCATTTCTCTTAGGTCCTGTCTAGTCGGTGATGTGCAAGGTTGCTCCTTGAAATCACATGCACTATATGTCAGTGGAGAAGCCAAGGAGCTGTTCGGAGAAGCCAGGAAACAAAGTCAAGCGAAGAAGACAAGTTTCAGCTTCTAGACATAGGGACAAGACAGATGCGTTAATGGTGACCAGACTGTACAGTCACTAGGTGAAGATGTATGGAACTTATAGTGAGCAGCGATGAATATGTCTGTGCCAGGAATCATAGTGACCGGACTGTCCGGTCTACTGACCAGACGATCCAGTCAGTATGGGTTGCATAGGGTAGAGAGGAAGCAGAGGATGGCATTTTTTTGGACTGGAGAGAGAAATGGACTGGACGGTCGGATCAGCTAACCGTATGGTCCGGTCAGCAGGAGATCAGTAGCGGGTAGAGCCGTTGGAGCTAGAGTCTGTAGTGACCAGACGGTCTGGTCAGGAGGCCCAGAAAGCTGATTTCATGGAGCAACGGCTAGTTCGAGGTTGGAAGCCTATATAACTACATTTTAAGGGTCTTGGAGACCTCTCTTGACCAGTGAAATACCTAAGAGCATTTGGTAAGGTCTAAGAGGAAGAGAGGGGAGCACTAGGAGGAGATATTGCATATCTTGAGAGTGCTAGTGGAGAGTAACTTGAGCATCTTACACATCTAAGGCTAGGGTGTCCTTGAGGGTGCGATCTATTTTGATTCTTTTTGTCTATGATGAGACCTAAACCGGTAAGGTGTCGGTGGTCGAGCCTATCATGATTGGTTGTGAAGGCCGTCACACGTTTGTACATGGTTTGAGAACGCTGGTGAAAGGGACATCCCTAGTGAGTGCCCTTGTCGGCTCGGGGAGTCTGGTTAGTTCTCAAGGGAGGCGAGCTTGTGCCTTGGTGGCAGCAGTGATGCACACCATGTCTTCACTCCAGAAGTGATTGCGGTCTCATGTGCAAGAACTCCATTGGTGGCAGGAGGGACCGGGTCTCCGGCTGGACTGGTCCAACGAGGTATAGGGGAAGGCGCCATCCTTCCATGACCTCGGGAAAAAAATCATAAGCATCCCTTGACCCTCTCTTTATTATTCCACAATTGTGCTCTAGTAACTAGGTTGAATTGTGGCTTGCATAGGCTAGTGTGTTTGGCTTCCGTGCTTGCTATCATCTTGAATACTAGCATGTGTAGGGTCTAGGCCTACTAGAATTGTCTAGGTTGCAACGCTTGTTAGACTCAAGTAGTGTGAATTGAAGTTTTTGGTTTCATGAACGGCTTACTGATTCACCCCCCCCCCTCTTAGTATGCCTTCAGTCCTTACACCCCGACCGAGTGACTTCCTTGACCACATAAGGTCCTCCCTATTTAGGGGATAACTTGTGCCAATTCATGGTTGATTGCACTTGGCGCAGCACTAATTCTCTAACTTGAAACTGACGACTTCGAAAATTTTTATTGTAGTAATGTTGCAAGCCTTGTTGGTAAACTCTTGACCAAAACAGAGCGTGATTACACATTTCCTCTGCCACAATCAACTCAACCTCTCGGTTTTCTTCAGAAACCTTCTCATCGTATCCCTTGACTCGTGCCGAAACAAAGTTCACCTTGGTTGGTAACATGGCTTCAGAGTCGTAGACCCATGAGAAAGGTGTTTGACCGGTAGCTTCACCAATATTAGGACATAGCCCCTAGAGGACCGATGGTAATTCTCGCACCCATCGGCCAGCATACAACTTGAGTTTGTCAAAAATACGGGGCTTCAACCCCTAAAGAATCATACCGTTGGCCTGTTCGACTTGCCTATTGGCTTGAGGATGAGCCACTGATGCAAAGTGGCTTTTTATTCCCATCTCATTGTCATAGTTACAGAATTCCTCAGACATAAACTGAGTACCATTATCTATAATGATATCATAGGGAACCCCATACCGAGTGTAGACCTCCTTGACAATCTCGACCGCCTTCATTGATGTTATGTTGTCGATCGGTAACAAACAAATGAGTGAACCCGCCTAGTGCCTTTTTGAAAGGACCAACAATATCAAGCCCCCAGACTATGAAACGCCAAGTCATGGGTATCATCTAAAGTTGTTGTGAAGGCACATGTGTTTGTTGGGAAAAAGAATTGACAACCTTCACAAATGAGTAAACCGGCCTGGCGCCTTCTAAATGACTTGATGTGCATCTTTAGCCGTCGTAGGCCTATAAAACCCTTGTCGGAAAGTTTTGCTGACCAAAGTCTTGGAGGCTGCATGGTTACCATATAGTCCTGCATGAATTTCAGCCATCAACTCCTTGCCTTCAGAAATTGAGATACAGCACATCAAAGTATTTGATCCTCCCTTTTGACAAAGGACGTCATCCACCATGAAATAACCTCGACAATTTGCCTTCAACCTTTGTTGTTCTTTGACATCTGTTGGCAGCGTACCCTTATTCAAGAATTGGGTCACACCAGTTAGCTTCCATACTCTGGTCCATTACTGGTTCGACAACATAGGTCATTAGTACGTCTGAGTGATAAGGAATAGTGGGAGTACCAAGGGTTTGTAGAAAAACACCAGGAGGGACAATCGATCATGACTATCACATCTTTGGTAACTCATCGATAGCTTGATTCTTGTCTCGAAAAACATGCGTGAACTTAAGTCCATAAAACTTATTCTCCAACTTTATTACTTCTTGGCAATAAGCAGTGTAAGCTTCATGACCATTGGTGATTAGATCCTCAAGGTATGAATGTTTCGGTGATTGATGACAACTATGAAATTGTGAGCAAATATCTACACGAGTGTTGTCTATACAGGAATCATCTCAAAACTCTTTTACAAATCATATGGATGATGGTTGCCTTGGCGGTTGACGACAATGACCACGAGCATCGAGGCTTCACGAGCTTGATACAATCCAAGGGTTGATAAAGACGGATCAAGGCTAAGGACAAGCTATGGAGCAAGTGTTCGGAACTCTTGTCTAGTTGTTAAGGCTTTGAGACCATAGGAAAAACAGGACTATCAAGGGGGTCTAGGTCATTTTTCTTAGGTCATGTCTAGTCGGTGATGTGCATGTATGCTCAGTGAAATCACATGCACTAGGTGACTGTGGAGAAGCCAAAGAGCTGTTCAGAGAAGCCAGGAAATAAAGTCAAGCGAGGAGGGGGAGTTTCAGCTTCTGCACGAAGTGACCGGATAGAGGGGTCAGTGGTGATCAGACTGTACGGTCACTAAGAGGATTGGTCTGGAACTTTTAGAGGGCATCAAAGACTCTGCCTGTGGTGGAAGCTGTATGGACCGGACGGTTTGGTCTGTATGGCTTCACACAAGGCATAGGTGAAGTAGCGACGAAATGTTTCTAGACTGGAGAGAAAAATGGATCGGATGGTCAGATTAGCCGACCGAACGGTCTGGTCAGTAGGACTTAGCAGAGGGACAGAGCCGTTAGAGCTGAAGACTACAGTAACTGGATGGTTCGGTCAGACAGTGACTGGACAGTCCAATCAGTTGACCGAGAAAGCTGATTTCATGGAGCAACGACTAGTTGGAGGTTGGAAGCTAGTATAACTTCGTTGATGGGATCTTGGAGACCTCTCTTAGTCAGTGGAATACCTGAGAGGATTTGGTAAGGTTCAAGAGGAAAAGATGAGAGCACTAGGAGGAGATATTGCATATCTTGAGAGTGCTAGTGAGAGTAACTAGAGCATGTGGCACATTTAAGGCTAGGGTGTCCTTGAGGGTGTGATCTAGGTTGTTACTCTTGGTCTGATAAGGACATCACTCCCAAGGATATACCCAACACTCCTCCAATTTTGGACTTTTAAGGTCCAATGACTAGAGCTCGTGCACGACGACTAAATTTAGAGGTGAGCTCGTTCCTACATTCTTCATTATATGTCACTTTTGAGAATGGTTTGCTACCTAATGATTATATTATAATTAGAAACCATGGAGAGGACCAGGAGATGATGGGAGAAGGACTTGGAGACGTGGAGGACCAACAAGGACGTGGAAGCCAAGGTGGAGGCCCAACCAAAACCGACTTCGAGTCTATTTCGGGGCTCAGGACTAGTCTGCACTAAAACGGATGCCCAAGACACATACGGACTCGGATTTGGACGTTCTACATATGCACGGAAATATAAGAAGAAGACATTTCCAATGCCGCCGGTCTCATATCAAAATTCGTCCGGAATCATCAGGAATCGTCGAAACAAGAGAGAGTCCAGAATCTGTTTCGGTGCTGTGTCGTCTGTTTTTGGCCTTTGGGCTTTGTATCTAGTTGAGCCCAAGTAGGGGTGCGTCCAGAGGGTCTTGCACGACCCTAGGGTCTTCATATACAGCCACCGTCGCACCATTAGGGTTTGGGCTTTGCTTAGATTATTCTGTTCATAACAGTTTTGCCGTCATCACGGTTTATAAGACCCCAACTTCGTGAGATTCATAATACATCTGCAATTGTGTTGCTTTCTTCTTTGTTCTTGCTTGTGTTCTTGATTCACAGGCAGGGATTAGCCTTCTCAGCGAGGTCAATCATTTTAGGACGGTTGATAACCAGAGGAGATGTCGTGCTGCGATTGCGGGATTTAGAACGTGCTGTTCTGAAGCCGGATCGATTTGTGTGTCGCCTCCGACCAAATCAACGTATACAAAACCTTTCGGAAGATCGGGAACCCTTGTCCACATCAAGTGGTAATCAGAGCTTCAGGTGCACCGTCAGGTTCATACTACCCTTAGTTAATTTTGTTTTGTGTTCATCCTATCGTCCATAGAAAAGCCCAAAAAAATTTTTCCCTCCGCCCAGAACCACGTGTTTAGCCTTTGCATATTTCAATTTCAGAGTCCGTAGTGTTGAGTTTGTGCCCTAGTTCTTGTTTAGTCACTGGTTTAGTTTGTGTTTTTGTCGTCAGTAGTGTTTCCCTTGCAACCCTAGCCGCCATCCCCTTCACCATCCTCTGCTTTGTTGGCTTTTTGTGCTAGGGTTGATTGATCGACACACCTAGCCTAGTCCCACCCTAATCCCACCCTGAACACACCATCAATACCCCGAACCAATCCCCACAATTTCCACTTTCCGCTGCATCCGCGCCGCCAAAAAAAATCTTACCCGATTCCAAACTCGACCCCTAACCGACTCGGGTTTCTGGAAAACCGACTCCGATCCCCCTTCGGTAAAACGGGCATAACTTTTTGCTCAGTTGTCCGTTTTGGCTGAAATTTTTACAGGAGATTCTTGACTCAAAGTTGATCGACTACGCCCTGTGTGCCCTCGGTGTGCCTTCGGTTGTCCGACTACGCCCTGTGTGCCCTCGTCAAAAAATTCAAAAAAAATCGGGAATATAAAGAAAAAATTGATTTAAGTTTACACCCGACGTTTCCTGCACTTTCAAGATTTTCTGTAGGCCACATCCTACCTCTGTTTGATCTGAAATTTTTTGTGAATTCTCCTCCATTGTTAGTGAGTTGGAGAAAAATATCAAAAAAATAAAATCAAAAAAAAGAAATTTGGGATTTCTACTAGTGCTACATCTAGCCCCCTGAAATTTCTGGATTTGGCTATTTTGCACTTAGCCCCCTGTTATCGCCTGTTATGCCTTTGTCTCCTTGTTTCTACTTTGCTATCACTACTATTCTAGGACATACTTAGACTAGCAACTAGGGACAAGTTACTTGGGCACTTATTCAGCTTTACTATCTGTTTTTGATTTGTGTGCCACTCACATATATATATATTTGGCCTTCCTAGCTCTACATATTTCTTCTGGACAGCACACAGGTTATTTTGTGACCCTTGCAATCGTGGAACACATCTCTCTGGTATCCTTTGCTTTGCTTTTCAGAACTTTGTAAGAGCTTTGTAAGGAGTTTCCTTTTGTTGTGTTGAGAGGCACCACTGCTTAGCTGTTTTATAGGGATAACCTTCACTGTTTGTTTCCTGTTTTGGTGTTTGTGATGGCAGGAAGTGACGATGGAGAGATGGCTTCACCCTCACAATTTGTTGAGTGCGTGAGCCAAGAGCAGCTCCAGAAGGCTTTGCAGGCTGCTCAGAGTGATTTGGCAGAGACGATCACCAGAGCCGTTACTGATGCGGTCAGCAAGCTTCACATTGGAGAAAGCATCGAGCGGTTAGAGAAGCGGGTCTCTAAGTTAACCGATCAGGTTGTTGCGTTGGAGACCGCTCCTAAACCCAATAATACGAACACCAATAACAACAACAACGATGTTGAAGACGTCCATGATGAAGACACGGTGTATAAGGCTGATGGCACCGTGGATAGGTCAGCTACAAGGACCGCATGATTACGACATCGTTTGCAACATAATACTCAAGGTATGGGTGGTTTCCATAACTACAACCGTCGTCCACACGGTAACTATGCTCCAGATGACCCGTATGCTAAAATTAAGTTTTCAATTCCTTCGTTTTTGGGTCAGTATGATGGTGATGTTTATCTTGATTGGGAGGTGACTGTAGAACAAAAATTTAATGCCCACCTTGTTCCTGAACAACATAGAGTTAGACAAGCTACTAGTGAGTTTAAGGACTTTGCTATTGTTTGGTGGAGTGGTCTAGCTGCTGAAACTGATTTGCCTACTACTTGGGAAGAACTTAAGGTAGCAATGTGTGATTGTTTTGTTCCCCCTTCTTTTTATAGAGAGATTCGTAATAAATTGCAACGTTTAGACCAAGGAGATAAAACTGTTCAGGAGTATTTTAGTGAGCTTCAGAAGGGTTTGATTCGTTGTGCTGTAGTTGAAAAAGTAGAGGATCAAATTTGTTGCTTTTATTCTGGTTTAAGAAAAGAAATTCAGGACATCCTTGATTACAAAGAATATTATACCCAGGCCATCTTTCCGGCCGCCCCCACCAGCAGCTACCAAGGGAACCAGTATTATTTCTGCAGCCCTAAGATCAGCCCCTGCACCTTCTACGCGCTCAGGTAAACTTTCTGTGCAGGTACCAGCTAGTAGTGCCTCCTCTATTGCTTCGACAGGGCGCAATACAGGGATTCAGTGCCACCGCTGCCATGGACTTGGTCATGTGCAGAAAGATTGTCCAAGTAGGCGGGCATATGTGGCGACGGACGATGGCGGTTACATGAGCACCTCCGATGTGGAGGATGAGGAGGAGGACATCACTGCCACCGGCAGTGACCTCGTCCTTGGAGGCGGAGACACCACAGGATACATGAACATTATTGTTCAACGTGTCCTTAGCACACAAGTTCATCAGCCCGAGACAACGCAGCGCCACAACTTGTTCCAGATTTTCTTCGTCATCAAGAACCGCCGAGCACGTGTCATCATTGATGGAGGGAGCTGCAATAACTTGGTGAGTTCTGATGTGGTCAACAAGCTTGCTTTGACCACACGTCCACATCCACATCCGTACTACATTCAGTGGTTAAACGACTCTGGCAAAGCTAAGGTAATACAAACTTGTAGAGTTCCTTTTTCTATTGGTTCTTATGTGGATTCTGTTGATTGTGATGTCGTACCCATGCAAGCATGTTCACTTTTATTGGGTAGACCTTGGGAATTTGATAATGATGTTGTACACCATGGTAGAAGTAATAAGTACACTTTTATGCATAAAGGAACTAAAATTACTTTGTTACCAATGACCCCTGCTGAAATTGTACAAGCTGATTTAGAAAGAGCTGCTAGTTTGAAAAATAAAGGTCCTGAAATTCAGCAACCTGTTAATTCTAATTCTACACCTAGTAATGTTAATGATTCTTCAAGTTCTAAGGGTGCTGGAATTAAATTACAAGGTCGTTCATGTCTTGCAACAAAATCTGAGCTTGCTGAAATTTCTGATAATGATGATATTTGCTATGCTTTGATATGCAAAGAAGCTTTGTTTTCGCTTGATGATATTGCTTCTAGTGTTGTGTCTCTTGCTGTCACTAACCTTTTGCAGGAGTATGAGGATGTTTTTCCAGCTGAGATACCCCCGGGATTGCCACCTTTGAGAGAGATTGAGCATCAAATTGATTTGATTCCGGGTGCTACTTTACCAAATCGTGCTTCTTATAGGACCAACCCTGAGGAGACTAAGGAGATACAACGACAAGTTCAAGACCTTTTGGATCGTGGGTATGTTCGTCAATCACTAAGTCCTTGTGCTGTTCCTGTACTTTTGGTTCCTAAGAAAGATGGTACTTGGCGTATGTGTGTAGATTGTAGAGCCATTAATAATATTACTATTAGGTATCGTCATCCTATTCCTAGGCTAGACAACATGCTTGATGAGTTATGTGGTGCTATAATTTTCACTAAAATTGATTCGCGTAGTGGCTACCATCAAATTAGAATGAAACTTGGAGACGAATGGAAAACAGCTTTCAAAACCAAATTTGGAATATATGAGTGGTTAGTAATGCCTTTTGGGTTAACTAATGCACCTAGTACTTTCATGCGCTTGATGAATGAGGTTTTAAGAGCTTTCATTGGCAAAATTGTGGTAGTTTACTTTGATGATATCTTGATTTATAGCAAATCTATAGATGAACATATGAATCATTTGCGTGCTGTTTTTGATGCTTTACGAGATGCACGTTTATTTGGTAACCTTGAGAAGTGCATCTTTTGCACGGATCGAGTCTCTTTTCTTGGCTATGTTGTGACTCCACAGGGAATTGAGGTGGATGAGGCGAAGACTGAAGCCATAAAGAGCTGGCCTGTACCAAAAACTATCACACAGGTGAGGAGTTTTCTTGGTCCTGCAGGTTTCTACCGCCGCTTTGTCAAAGATTTCAGCACCATTGCTGCACGTGTACATGAGTTGACAAAGAAGGGCATTGATTTCCATTGTGGTAAGGTACATCATGAGTCTTTTGATGCTTTGAAGGATAAACTTACACATGCACCATTGCTGCAATTACCTAATTTTGATAAGATTTTTGAGCTTGACTGTGATGCTAGTGGTATAGGCATTGGTGGTGTTTTGATGCAAGATAGTAAACCTATTGCATACTTTAGTGAGAAAATTACTGGGCCTGTTTTGAATTACTCCACGTATGATAAGGAATTGTATGCACTTGTACGTTGTTTAGAGACGTGGCGTCATTATTTGTTGCCCAAAGAATTTGTTATTCATTCTGATCATGAATCACTTAAGTATATTCGTTCTCAATGTAATTTGAACCGTAGACATGCTAAATGGATTGAATTTATTGAGTCTTTTCCTTACATTATTAAACATAAGAAAGGGAAGGATAATGTGATCACTGATGCTTTATCTAGGCGCTATACTTTATTGTCTCAACTTGATTGTAGAATTTTTGGACTTGAGGCAATTAAAGAACAATATGCTGCTGATGTTGATTTTAAGGATGTATTGCTGCATTGTAAAGAAGGTCGTGCATGGAATAAATTTGTGTTGAATGATGGATTCTTGTTTAGAGCTAACCGCCTATGCATTCCAGTTGGTTCCGTTCGTCTTTTGTTGTTACAGGAGGCGCATGGAGGTGGATTGATGGGTCATTTTGGTGCCAAGAAGACGGAGGATATTTTGGCCACACACTTCTTTTCGCCAAGGATGAGGAAAGATGTTGAGCACTTTGTTGCTCGCTGCACTACATGTCAAAAAGCTAAGTCTCGCTTGAATCCACATGGTTTATACATGCCACTTCCTGTTCCTTCTATTCCTTGGGCGGATATTTCTATGGACTTTGTTTTAGCACTGCCTAGGACTAAGAGGGGGAGTGATAGTATTTTTGTTGTTGTGGATAGATTTTCTAAGATGGCACACTTTATACCATGTCATAAGACTGATGATGCTAGTTATATTGTTGATCTCTTTTTCAAAGAAATTGTTCGTTTGCATGGTATGCCTTCTACTATTGTTTCAGATCGTGATGCAAAATTCTTGAGTCACTTTTGGCGCACGCTTTGGAATAAGTTGGGTACAAAGTTGTTGTTTTCTACAACTTGTCACCCACAAACTGATGGACAAACTGAGGTGGTGAACCGCACTTTGGGTACTATGTTGAGAGCTATTGTGAAGAAAAATTTGAAGCAATGGGAAGAATGTTTGCCTCATGTTGAGTTTGCATATAATCGGGCAACACATTCTACTACCAAGGTAAGTCCTTTCAAAGTAGTGTATGGTTTTGATCCTCGTACTCTACTTGATATACTTCCTCTACCTATTCATGAGAGAGTTCATGTTGATGCTAAGGAACGTGCTGAATTTATTTTAAAAATGCATGAGACCACTAGACTTAGCATTGAAAAGATGAATGACAAGTATAAAATTGCTGGTAGTAAAGGTAGAAAAGAAGTAAAACTTGATGTAGGAGATTTAGTATGGTTACACTTGAGAAAAGATAGATTTCCAGATTTGAGAAAGTCTAAATTAATGCCTAGAGCTGATGGTCCTTTCAAAATAATTGAGAAGATTAATGATAATGCATACAAACTTGAGTTGCCTCCCGAGTTCGGGGTTAGTCCTACTATTAACATTTTCAGATTTGAAACCATACTTGTGATAAGAGAATGAGCTTGAGTCGAGGACGACTCCATTTCAAGAGGGGGAGGATGATGAGGACATCACTCCTAAGGATATATGCAACACTCCTCCAATTTTGGACTTGCAAGGTGCAATGACTAGAGCTTGTGCACGACGACTAAATTTAGAGGTGAGCTCGTTCCTACATTCTTCATTATATGTCACTTTTGAGAATGGTTTGCTACCTAATTATTATATTATAATTAGGAACTATGGAGAGGACCAGGAGATGATGGGAGAAGGACTTGGAGACGTGGAGGACCAACAAGGACATGGAAGCCAAGGTGGAGGCCCAACCAAAACCGACTTCGAGTCTGTTTCGGGGCTCAGGACTAGTCTGCACTAAAACGGATGCCCAAGACACATACGGACTCGGATTTGGATGTTCTACATATCCACGGAAAGATAAGAAGAAGACCTTTACAATGCCACCGGTCTCATATCAAAATTCATAAGGAATCATCGGGAATCGTCAAAACAAAAGAGAGTCGAGAATCTGTCTCGGTGCTGTATCGCCTGTTTTTGGCCTTTGGGCTTTGTATCTTGTTGAGCCCAAGTAGGGGTGCGTCCAGAGGGTCTTGCACGATCCTAGGGTCTTCATATACAGCCGCCATCGCACCATTAGGGTTTGGGTTTTGCTTAGATTATTCTGTTCATAACAGTTTCGCCATCATCACGGTTTGTGAGACCCCAACTTCGTGAGATTCATAATACATCTGCAATTGTGTTGCTTTCTTCTTTGTTCTTGCTTGTGTTCTTGATTCGTAGGCAGAGATTAGCCTTCTCGGCGAGGTCAATCGTTTTAGGACGGTTGATAACCAGAGGAGACGTCGTGCTGCGATTGCGTGGTTTAGAACGTGCTGTTCTGAAGCCGGATCGATTTGTGTGTTGCCTCCGACCAAATCAACGTATCCAGAACTTTTCGAAAGATCAGGAATCCTTGTCCACATCATGGTCTATGATGAGACCTAGAGCAGTTAGGAGTTGGTGATCGATCCTATCGTGATTGGTTGTGAAGGCCATCACACGTTTGTACACGGTTCGAGCCCGCCGGTGAAAGGGGCATCAATAGTGGATACCCGTGTCGGCTCGGGGAGTCCGGCAAGTTCTTGAGGGAGGCGAGCTTGTTCCTTGGTGGCAGCGGTGACGCGCACCGTGTCTTCACTTTAGGAGTGAATGCAGGCTCATGGGCGACAACTCCTCTTGGTGGCGGGAGGGACCGGGACTCTGGCGGGAGCAGGGGAAGGCGCCATCCTTACAAGACCTCGGGAAAAAATCATGAGCATTCCTAGACCCCTGTTTACTATTTCGCATTTATGTGGTATAGTTGATAGGGTGACTTGTGGCTTGCATACGGTAGTGTGTTTAACTTCTGCATTATGTACTCATCATGAACACTAACATGTGTAAGGTCTTGGCATACTAGAATTTCTTAGGTCTCAATGATTGTTAGGTTCCAGTGGTGTGAAATTAAAGTATTCGGATTTGTGGTCAGCTTACCAATTGAACCCCCCCCCCTCTCGGTACGCCTTTGGTCCTTACAAGTGGTATCAGAGCCAAGTGCTCATTCTATAGGCTTTACCGCCTTGAGTAAGGATGTCGGGACATGTGGGGAGTGTTCCCATATTCAATAGGGAGGACAACGGGTGTTGGAAGGCTCGTATGCAAGCCTACCTGAAGTCCCTTGATCCGTAGATATGGATCGTGACCCATGATTCGGATGCTGAAGTGATCCTTCTTTAACCTGATTACATTAAGAACAACTCTAAGGCTAAGAATGATTTATTTGCATGCATAACGAAGGATGTTTTTGCTAGATTGGAAATTCGATGCAAGTTTGACAACACATGGTATCTAGACTAAGATTTAGGGTCTCAATGAGGGTACTAGTGATGTCAAAGAGGAAAGATACTATGTGCTGAAGAACAAGTATGATAACTTCACTAGATTGCCACATGAGAGAGCTAACTCTGTGACAACTCAAGTGGCACATCCTCTTCCTCAAGAGATGATGAAGAAGTGGCCGGCCTAGCCATGATCAAGACCGCACTTCCACGAGCTCTTCCTCCACCACCCACGCATGGCCATGAGCCAGCGTGGAGAGAGTGAGGATGAAAGTAGCAATGATAGCAATGATGAGGAGCTCTCATGTATCAAAATTTGGAGTATGCTTGAGTAAGCTCGTGACATAATCGTCAAGAAATCCATAATGTTGGATGTGGTAAGAAAAGAGTGTCAGTTGGCTAAGGATCATGTTGATAAGCTTGAGAGTGAGCTCAAGGACCTTGTCACATCTCATAAGGCCCTAGATGAGAGTTATGACAAAGTCAAGGGTGATCATGTAGAGCTACGTGAGAAGTACGAGGCCCTTGAACTTACTTTTGAGGCCATCAATGTAGATGATCTTGCGTGTCCCACCTCTAGTTCTTCTAAGAGTGATGCTTCTACCATGTGTGAAGAACTAACCACCTCAGTCGAGGTTTCTTCTCTTGAGCTATTTTGATGTGGACAAGGGTTCCTGATCTTCCGATAGGTTCTGATAATCTTGATTAAGGCGGAGGCGATACACAAATCGATCCGGCTTCCGAACGACACGTTCTGAACCCCGTAATCGCAGCACAACGTCTCCTCTGGTTATCAACCATTCAAGAATGATTAACCTCGCCGAGAAGGCTTATCCTTGCCTGCAAATCAAGAACACAAGCAAGAACAAAGAAGAATGCAAACAAATTTGCAAGTATACGATGAATCTCACAAGTTGGGGTCTCACAAACCGATCAAACGGCGAAACTGTTATCAACAGAATAATTTAAGCAAAACCCTAAACCCTAATGAAGAGGCGGCGGCTGTAAATGAGTACCCTAGGGTCGTGCAAGACCCCCTGGATGCAGCCCTAAGTGGGCTCAACTCGATACATGGCCCAAAGACCGATTACGGTGTCGCAGCACCAGGACAGATTCTGTATATCAACTTGTTTCGACGATTGCCAACGGCTCGCGACGAATTTTGATATGGGACCAGTTGGGTTGGAAAGATCTTTTCGTTATGTTTTCAGGCATATGTAGAACGTCCAAATCCGAGTCCGTATGCGTCCTGGGCGTCCGTTTTAGTGCAGACTAGTCCTGGGCTCCGAAACAGACTCGAAGTCAGTTTTGCATTGGGCTTCCACCTTGGCTTGGACGTCCTTGCTGGCCCATCACGCCTCCAATCACCTCCTCAGCTATATCATCATCATCTCCATGGTGTGTAACAATAATTAAATTATTAGGTAGCAATCTATTCTCAAAATCACATAAACAAAACATTAGAAACGAAGTCACCTGTAAATTCAGGTGATGCACATGAACTTTCATCTTAGTTGGAGGAGTGTTGCGTGTATCCATAGGTGTGATGTTCTCATCATTCTCCCCCTTTTGAATTAGAGTCGTCCTCGACTCGATCCCATCTCTTTGTTCGAATATTTGTCTCAAATCTCAAATATGAAATATAGAACTATTCCCAAACTTGGGATGCACCTCATGTTTATATGTGTTATAAAAATTATCATTAGAATGTGAAACTACAGTAGAAGGCATGTCACACAACTGAACAACATCTTTGAAAAATTGGCCAGTAGTATGAACATCATCCTCACTCTTATGACAAGTTAGAAAATGTGTGATCTTAGAAACAGTAGAAAAACTTGACATGACATGACAATTTTTATTGCAGTTTTCCAGTGTCTCATTGAGTTGCACAACACAAGGAGGTTTCAATGTTGAAGAAATATAAACTCTATGCACCATAAGCAAACCTCTATGATCATAATAGCCAATAGCATGAAAATTATTTCTTGTCAATAAAGAAAATTTAGTTTGAGAAAAGATTTTCTTCTCAACGGCATTTAGATCACAAAGAACATCAAATTCAATATAACCCAAAGTGTTTAGAGAAGTCAACAATTTCTGCTCATCCTTTTCACATGTAACTAAAATCAAATGTTTTATTTCAGCACCATTAGGTGAATCATAAGCAAAAGCATCAAGCTCATTCATTTGTTGTGGCAAAGGTATAAGTGAAGCATTGGCACACAACTCCTCTTTATCACAAGGACCAATAGATAAATCAACTTGTAACAAAGAAACATTATCATAAGGTTCCAATACAGCAAGATTATTGGAACAATTCATCACATCAAGAAAGCTTTTACCTGAAGCAACAACCTGTTCTTTATCTTTCCCACTATCATCTTCTTTATGTAGATGTTCAAATATATTAGTTGCAACAAGAGGCAAAGAAATATGTTCATCCTCTAGTAATTCAGATTTTGATGGAAGTGTTGCAACATTTGAAATAGCCCATTCTATCCTAAATGGTTCATTCTTTCTTCTCTCAAATCTTTGTTGGTCCTCTTCTAAAATTTCAGTAGTAGTCATAGGTTTAAGAGTAACCCTTCTACCATTGTATTTAAATGAGTAGCTATTAGCAATGGCATTATGTGAAACATTATTTGTAGAAATCCAAGGTTTACCTAATAACACATGACATGCTTGCATAGGTACTATATCAAATTCTGCACTATCCTTGTAAGAACCAATAAAAAATTCAACGCGTGCAATTTGATCTATCTTTATCTTACCACAAGAATTTACCCATTGGATGTAGTATGGACAAGGGTGTGGTTGTGTGGTCAAGCCAAGCTTCTCGACCAACTCCAAGCTTGCAATGTTGTGGCTACTCTCTCCATCAATGATGACACGACAACGTCGATCCTTCACAACAAAGTGAGTCTGGAATAAATTGTTCAATTGATTTTGCTCTACCTTCTCCATTTGAGAACTGAACACTCGTTGTGCTACAACACTCTTATCTTCATGAGATGCCATCAATTCATTCCCATGAGTATTGGAACCTGTCATTGTTAGTAGCAAACAAGAAAACACACAAGAGTATATTTTCCTATCACTACTATGTAATAACGGTGGAAACTCTCAACAAGAAAATGGAAGCATCTCACCAAGCCCTTACAAAGTTCTTAATTACAGCAAGCAAATGATACCTTGGAGAGTGTGAACTGACAATTACGAGAGTCAAAAATTTGTGCCTGTTCAGAAGGATATATATGGAGCTTGGATAGGCAATATTAGGTAGCAAGGATTAGCATGATCTCAATTCAGAAATTGCAAAACTGAATAATAGTCCCAAGCTAGTCTATATCATCGGCCTAAACTTGTCTCGGACCTAGTTCAAGCAAGCAAGCGAATGACTTAACAAAGAATATAAAAGCTGCAAGCAATTCTGAATTTTTATCTTTGCCTTTTTCTACTTATCTTTTTTATGCGGCTTTTTCCTCTTATGCACTTTTACCTTTTTCTTTTCTTTTCTTGTGAATCAGAACTGCAGCAAGGTATTAGTACTAGAAAGAAAAAGGAAAATATATTCTAGCATAAGCAATATTATGATCTGAATATGATAGTCACAGAGATAGATAATATATTATTCCAAAACTCTCAATGTGTGCAACAAACTGAATTTTTTTTTCTCTTGATTCTCTATGAACAAGGACATGCACCACTCAAACAAGACCAAAGAACAAGCACTAGACCAGCAATACAATGACCTTGTAGGGACTAAAATTCAGAGAAGCAAACTAAACTGAAAATTGCATAGCACAAGGGGGATATAGGATAGCGGAAACACGACGAACAAATATTTTTGTAGGGTAGTTTTCTAGAGTTTAGGACCGAACAAAATAACAGAGATAAGGGTGAACCTAACGGTGTACCTGAAGCTCTGATTACCACTTGATGTGGACAAGGGTTCCTGATCTTCCGATAGGTTCTAATAATCTTGATTAAGGCGGAGGCGATACACAAATCGATCCGGCTTCCGAAAGACACGTGATGAGAACATCACACCTATGGATACACTCAACACTCCTCCAACTAATGTTTGAGTATGCTTGAGTAAGCTCGTGACATAATCGTCAAGAAATCCATAATGTTGGATGTGGTAAGAAAAGAGTGTCAGTTGGCTAAGGATCATGTTGATAAGCTTGAGAGTGAGCTCAAGGACCTTGTCACATCTCATAAGGCCCTAGATGAGAGTTATGACAAAGTCAAGGGTGATCATGTAGAGCTACGTGAGAAGTACGAGGCCCTTGAACTTACTTTTGAGGCCATCAATGTAGATGATCTTGCCTGTCCCACCTCTAGTTCTTCTAAGAGTGATGCTTCTACCATGTGTGAAGAACTAACCACCTCGGTCGAGCTTTCTTCTCTTGAGCCATTTTGATGTGGACAAGGGTTCCTGATCTTCCGATAGGTTCTGATAATCTTGATTAAGGCGGAGGCGATACACAAATCGATCTGGCTTCCGAACGACACGTTCTGAACCCCGCAATCGCAGCACAACGTCTCCTCTGGTTATCAACCATTCAAGAACGATTGACCTCGCCGAGAAGGCTTATCCTTGCCTGCAAATCAAGAACACAAGCAAGAACAAAGAAGAATGCAACCAAATTTACAAGTATACGATGAATCTCACAAGTTGGGGTCTCACAAACCGATCAAACGGCAAAACTGTTATCAACAGAATAATTTAAGCAAAACCCCAAACCCTAATAAAGAGGCGGCGGTTGTAAATGAGTACCCTAGGGTCGTGCAAGACCCCCTGGACGCAGCCCTAAGTGGGCTCAACTCGATACATGGCCCAAAGACCGATTATGGTGTCGCAGCACCCGGATAGATTCTGTACATCAACTTGTTTCGACGATTGCCGACGGCTCGCGATGAATTTTGATATGGGACCAGTTGCGTTGGAAAGATCTTTTCGTTATGTTTTCAGGGATATGTAGAACGTCCAAATCCGAGTCCGTATGCGTCCTGGGCGTCCGTTTTAGTGCATACTAGTCCTGGGCTTCGAAACAGACTCGAAGTCGGTTTTGCATTGGGCTTCCACCTTGGCTTGGACGTCCTTGCTGGCCCATCACGCCTCCAATCACCTCCTCAGCTATATCATCATCATCTCCATGGTTCCTAACAATAATTAAATCATTAGGTAGCAATCTATTCTCAAAATCACATAAACAAAACATTAGAAACGAAGTCACCTGTAAATTCAGGTGATGCACATGAACTTTCATCTTAGTTGGAGGAGTGTTGCGTGTATCCATAGGTGTGATGTTTTCATCACGTGTCGTTTGGAAGCCGGATCGATTTGTGTATCGCCTCCGCCTTAATCAAGATTATCAGAATCTATCGAAAGATCAGGAACCCTTGTCCACACCAAGAACACAAGCAAGAACAAAGAAGAATGCAACCAAATTTGCAAGTATACGATGAATCTCACATGTTGGGGTCTCACAAACCGATCAAACGGCAAAACTGTTATCAACAGAATAATTTAAGCAAAACCCCAAACCCTAATGAAGAGGCGGCGGCTGTAAATGATTACCCTAGGGTCATGCAAGACCCCCTGGACGCAGCCCTAAGTGGGCTCAACTCGATACATGGCCCAAAGACCGATTACGGTGTCGCAGCACCAGGACAGATTCTGTACATCAACTTGTTTCAATGATTGCTGACGGCTCGTGATGAATTTTGATATGCGACCAGTTGGGTTGGAAAGATCTTTTCGTTATGTTTCTAAGCATATGTAGAACGTCCAAATCTGAGTCCGTATGCGTCCTGGGCGCCCGTTTTAGTGCAGACTGGTCCTAGGCTCCAAAACAGACTCGAAGTCGGTTTTGGATTGGGCTTCCACCTTGGCTTGGACGTCCTTGCTGGCCCATCACGCCTCCAATCACCTCCTCAGCTATATCATCATCATCTCCATGGTTTCTAACAATAATTAAATCATTAGGTAGCAATCTATTCTCAAAATCACATAAACAAAACATTAGAAACGAAGTCACCTGTAAATTCATGTGATGCACATGAACTTTCATCTTATTTGGAGGAGTGTTGCGTGTATCCATAGGTGTGATGTTGATATGACCCGATCTTCCGAGAGGTAAGGGGATAAACTAGAATTTGGGGAACTCGGCGTCGACGACCCGACTCGAATCAGACAAGATCCAACCCCACAACCGTTACACCAAGCACAACTTGATTGTTCCTGCAAGCGAAATCGAGAACACGTAATCTGAAATTGCAAATATGGATGAAGCGAATCACAAGAAAAGATTCAAGCTCTAAACACAAAAGGACTAATCGCCACAGTGGTGTAGAACAAGAACAGGGGCCCTGGATTACTGTAAAAGGACTTGTCGCCACAGTTATAATAATTCGATCAAGTTTCTCTGTGGAAAACTAAACTAAACAAAACCCAAAACTAAAAGACGGAGGCTATTGAGTTTATGTAGGAAACAAAGACGTCCTAGGGTTGGGGGCGACCAGGGGGGGGGCACCCACAACATGGGCTTAAGGCCCGACATGATACATGGCCAAGTTGGCCCAAAATAGGTGGCACAACACCTTGTCATGGTCACATATTATGACTCACAACCGTTCTAGAGCTAGGACCAGAACCAAAATGACGGCGTCGTCGTCCCCTTTCCAACGCATCAAAGAACACCTCGTTTGGACGTTGGATGTGGGAGATATCATCAAAACCGTGAATGGGTGTCAGCTGAATCCGGGACGAACATGGCGACCGAGTTGGTGACGACTTGTAACTTGGGGAAGGCCATGATATGCGTGTATCCAGCATGGTGATGTCCTCATTATCCTCCCCATCTTTAATTGGAGTCGCCCTCGACTCCAACTCAGCATCAATCTCCTGCAAAAGGTTAGTACTAGCAGAATGCAAAATACAAGATACATGATCATCGATAGAAGATATATCATGACAAAGCATAGTATAGCAAGGTGCATCATGATTATCACAAAGATCAGTAACAGTAGATGTTATAGCAAGAAAAGCACCACCCTTTAACTGAATAGCCTTATGTTTAACATTAGAAAGTTGTTTGTTATCATGTTTATTCTCAGTATTTTTAGCAAGCAGTTTAAAATGATTGCTAATATCAGCAGGCAATAACGGACGCAAAGTAATATTCCTGTCCTTATGCACGAATGTATATGTATTTGTTCTACCATGGTGGGCAGCATCCGTATCATATTCCCATGGACGGCCTAATAAAAGCGAACATGCTTGCATAGGTACAACATGAAAATCAGCAAAGTCTTGATAAGAACCTACTGAAAAGTGTATGCGTGCTGATCGAGTTACCTGTGCCGTACCACTATTGTTGAACCATTTGATGTGGTAGGGCTAATGTAGTGCATGCGTGGTCAAGCCAAGTTTGCTTACCAAATCAGAACTTACCAAGTTGTTACAGCTCCCAGTATCAATGATGGTGAGAACACGGCGGTCCGCAACAATGAGGTACATGTAGAATAAATTGTTGTGTTGTTGTTCTTCCTCTTGTCCCACCCGAGTGGTCAACACACGCTGTACAATGAGGCTAGGAAAGCCTGCGGTGGCAGCAATAGAATCAATGGCGGTAGTCTCCTGCTCCTCCATCGAATCTGCAACAAGGTTAGGCATACGAGCAAATTCATCTTCAATATCACTAGAACTTTCATACCCATCAGCGGTAGCGATGAAAGCACGACGACTAGGGCAATCCTTCATGACATGTCCCATGCCCTTGCAGCGGTGGCAAATAATGGTGGTGGAGGAGCCACTCCTAGTACCGGAAGTAGTAACCTTCTTCTGGTGTTGGTGCTGCACACTAGACGATTGCGCTGCAGAAGTAGGCGCAAGTGGAAAAGTTGTTGCTGGTGTCTTAGCAATATGACTCTTCAAGTTCTCTACTCCAGTGCGTTGCTGGAGATATTGCTCAGTGTTGGACCTGCAAGATTGTTGTGGAAGGCGTCCCTGTACTTCTCGTTCAGCCTTAAGAGCAATATGATACAATTGACTGAACCTATTCCACTCTTTATAGTCAACAATATTCTGGATATCACGGTTCAAACCACCAAAAAATCTAGCACTAGTTGCAAGATCATCTTCATGTATATCACAATGTGCTAAACCAATAAGCAATTCCTGATAATATTCCTCTACTGTTTTAGTACCTTGTGTTAATGATTGTAATTTCAAACGTAAATCACGTTGGTAATAAGGAGGAACAAAACGAGATGTCATGCGTTGTTTCAAAACAGGCCAAGTGGCAGGTATAGCAGCATTAGTATTGCAAAGATCATTCTAGCAAAAGAGAGCAAAACATGTAAACTCACTAGTAGCAAGTCTAACTCTATGCTCAGCAGGAACTAAATGAGAATTAAATTTCTGTTCAACAGCAAGTTCCCAATCTAAGTATGCTTCAGGGTCAGCACTACCGGCAAAAGGTGGTATGTTAAATTTGGGCTTAACAAAAGTATCAGTATTACCACGATTGTTATTACCTCCCATACCGTGTCGATTACGGTGAAGATGGTCTGCATCACGGTCAAAATCATCATCAGCAGCAGCTCGGTGAGGTGGAGGTTGTCGTTCCACATCCTCAATGCGGTGGACAACAGTGTTGATGTGACCCATCAACTCGGCAAACTTTGTTTCCATAAATGTACGCTGGTCCGCAAGAAGCTTCGTGAGCTCGGCCTTGGAGACGCAATCATTGAAGTCCAACTCTCCAGCTCTCCAGGTGTCGTTTTCTCTTTCTCTGACATGGTTAAAAGCAAAAGACAACACTAAACAAAAAGATTAGCCCTATCAACTAGCAGGCAGCAGAGGGTGTAGAAAGTGGAAAACAATATCAGAAGCAATGTATCACAATCTTGCATGTATTCTTACCAAAGCCAAACAGGTCGACACAATCTGTAGTTGAGCTTGGGTGTAACAGTTGCAAGGAAGAAACCTGTGCTACAATATGTATAGCTTGGAAGGCTACTTTGCCTGCAAATCAAGAACACAAGCAAGAACAAAGAAGAATGCAACCAAATTTGCAAGTATACGATGAATCTCACAAGTTGGGGTCTCACAAACCGATCAAACGGCAAAACTGTTATCAACAGAATAATTTAAGCAAAACCCCAAACCCTAATGAAGAGGCGGTGGCTGTAAATGAGTACCCTAGGGTCGTGCAAGACCCCCTGGACGCAGCCCTAAGTGGGCTCAACTCGATACATGGCCCAAAGACCGATTACGGTGTCGCAGCACCAGGACAGATTCTGTACATCAACTTATTTCGACGATTGCCGACGGCTCGCGATGAATTTTGATATGGGACCAGTTGGGTTGGAAAGATCTTTTCGTTATGTTTCCAGGCATATGTAGAACGTCCAAATCCGAGTCCGTATGCGTCCTGGGCGTCCGTTTTAGTGCAGACTGGTCCTGGGCTCCGAAACAGACTCGAAGTCGGTTTTGGATTGGGCTTCCACCTTGGCTCGGACGTCCTTGCTGGCCCATCACGCCTCCAATCACCTCCTCAGCTATATCATCATCATCTCCATGGTTCCTAACAATTATTAAATCATTAGGTAGCAATCTATTCTCAAAATCACATAAACAAAACATTAGAAACGAAGTCACCTGTAAATTTAGGTGACGCACATGAACTTTCATCTTAGTTGGAGGACTGTTGCGTGTATCCATAGGTGTGATGTTCTCATCACATTTGTTTTGGAGGAATATCACAAGCTCAAGAAAGAGAGGAAGATGGTGATGAACAGCTTCGAGAGGCTCACACGTGGTAGAGCCATCCACAAGGATATTCTTGGGAGGAACCTTGTGAGAAATGTCTCCCACTATGGACTTGGCTCATATCCCACCACCATCAACATTATTGGGACGAGTGACTCCATTCCGCATAGATCAAACCCCAACTCATCGATGACTACTATTGCGAGAGGTGTTGCAAGGATGGCCATTCCACTAAGGGTTGCCCTATGGTGAGGAGTTCCATCGTTTTGCCTAATGCTAACTTGTTCCGTGAGAACACAAATTTGAAGCTTTTTAGAAACAAGGATGATAAGGTGAAAGAAAATGCTTTGGTACCACCAAACAAGAATAGAAAGGTCAAGAGCATATGGATGCCAAATTGCATTATTGAGCTTGAGAGGTCGGATACGTACAAGTGGGTGCCCAAGAACAAGACCAAGATGGTGGTGGTGGTGGACCGGGAGATTCCTTGAAAATCAAGTGAAGTCCACCACAAGCAACATGGACCTCAACGATATATCTATTCATGAGGGAGGTATCCGTGTTTGTTCTTGGTAGTTCTAGTTTGTTTTTCCTTCTATAGCATTCCATGGTAATTATGATTTCTTTGTGACTAGTATGCTTTGCATCCATGCATGTGTAAATAACCGAAAGAAAAACACATCAAAATTAATCAATGTCTAACCCACTTAATATAGCTATAAGCAAGGGGGAGTGCTTGAGATTGAGACTTGGCTTCTCTCAAGGCAAGGGTATGGCTTATAGTGAGTAAGCTTGAGAGGGGTTCAAACTTGACATTGTTAGGTTTCCATTGTGTCTTTGTTTAACATTGTTTGCATTCACATGGCATGTCTACATTCTATGCATATGTAAAATGCTTGTTGCATGCATCATATAGGAAACACAATGTAGGCTTGTCACATTTTGAGATATTTGTGCCTCATGATCTATCTGACACTATGTCTCCGCAAGTGTGATGATAGGAAAGGATTGTGCTTCATGCCTATTGAGCAAGATCTTATGAACTCCGAGGTTAAACCCAGTCGCGTGGTTTATGGACCCATTTGGCTCTTCTTCGCCTTGGTTCTTATTTTCTCAATTCATCATTTGGCATTTGCAAAAATTGTAAGGCCATAGAGTGTCATTATTTGAAAAGAAGTGTGTGAGAGTTCCCTTCATGCTCCAAGTGTAGTGTTTATTTGAGTGTTAAGTGAGGGCACTTGGAAAATGGAGAAATTCCTTGAATTAGCGAAATCCTAAGACGGACCGTACAGTCCGGTCATTGAACCATATAGTTTGGTCTGTGCAGCAATGCACAATGCTACTGGGAGAATGAAAATGGAGACTAGATGGAACTCATCTGAAGACCGTACAGTCCGGTCTACACAAGTTATGGTTGTCCAAAACCCTGATTCTCATAAACCCCGAAGTGACCGGACAGTCCGGTCCAGTGACTGTATCGTCCAGTCACTATGATTGATCACACAATGCAATCCAAATCCACGACCGTTGACCTTTCCTTGAGTATATCTTAGGCATTCATCAATCTCATATTGACCCAGGCCAAAATTGAAATCGGCTTCTTCCCCGTTCTTCCTGACCGAGTCGAGAGCACGACTAGGACACCGCTCATGTCGACATCGCCGTCGCCTGCCTCCCTCCGCCTTCAAGCCGAGCTCACCCGCGCGCACGCATTGCCGCTTCCCCCGTAGATTCTCACTCACGCGCCCGCTTGCTGCCATGCGCTCGTGCCCAAGAACCCTAGCACCGCCCCAAGCTCAAGCTACCTCCTCTGCCGTGTGCTTGCCATGCCTTGGCATCAGCGTCGCCATCATACCTACACCATCGCCTTGCTTCCTCCCTCGCGCGCACATGCGTCCAGACCCAAGCTCCATAGATTAGGGCAAAGCTCACACTTTTCCCTCCACCTATATTGCCGGCGACCTCGAAAAGTTCAACCTTTAGGCGATCGGTCACGTATTTTCTCCGTCTTCAGCTTTGGACTTCCTCGGGGTATTGAGTTTTTCTCTCCAATCATCAATTCATGCCCTAAATTCGAGTAGTTGCCCATGATTAGTTGCATTAATTAGGTAATTTGGCTCAACCTAGCTGCAGTTAATTCCATGCCTAACTATTTATTGCATGTCTAGGGTTTCATTTAGTCTATAGTTAGATTTATTGCATATTATTTGATTGCACACTAGATTACTCACACCAGCCACATATAGTCGATGATCACTATTTATTACATTGCTTTATTTGTCTAGTGATCATGTCCTTCATTTAGTGCTAGTATTTCTATTGTGCATTCTTTCTAGTGGTGCTTTGCTTGTAGATTTATATAGGTTTCATGCTCATCCTGTCTATACCTACGTGCGTGCAGTGACACTTGTTAGTAGCAGCAGCATAGATGATAGGATCAGGTCAGGACAAGGGCAAGGGAAAGATGACAGAGAAGCCTAAGAGCAAGAAGAGACCGAGATTGGACAGGTCTTCAGAGGAAGATCGGTGAGGGATGGAGATGTTATCTTGCCAGGAAGGGCATGGCTGTTATTTTTGTGCCACAACAGTACATGTTGTACATAGGCACATGCACTGTCATGGAGCAGTACTTCACGTTCTTGCCAGAGCTAGCAGAGCTAATTACTGCTCCATACAGGTACAGGGAGGATATCGTCTTAGAGTTCTATTCTACACTGTGGGTTGCCACACACCGCTCAGAGATCTGGTTTCTATTCAGAGGACAGCCACAACATTTGACCAGGGAAGATCTCATAGCTAGCTTCGGACTTCTTGCTTCCAATTTTCAGCTCTAGAGGAGTGCCTATGGGACCCTCATTCCACCTCACAGACCACAGGGAGGGACAATACCTCTAGACGACATGGTGTTGATTGCCTTTCCACCACCGCACACCTATTGGTCATAACTACGCACCCACTTACATACCTCAAGAGGACATTGTACGATTGTAGCACTTTTTCCCTTGAATTGAGTATTCCAAGGTTTATCAAATCCACTGGGTCCTTAGGGATAATTGAACAAAGTTAACAGTAAGAGATCTAATCAAAGCTACTGTCAAATCTAGGTTGCATGAGGGGAGACTGGCCAGCGCAAAGGTGCGCCAGACATGAAATCTGTCATTGCGCCGATCGGCGTAGGTTTTGAGCCGATCGGCACACTGGTGGATCTATCGTCGCGCCGATTGGCGCAGGTGTTGAGCCGACCGGCACACAGGTGAATCTAAGCCAAAGTGCACCAGATAACTTGTAAGCCTAAGTTGTTAAGTGAGTAGCCAAATATCTACTAGTGAGATCGTAACCAGAACGTCTAATCAAATAGCATCATAATGGGTAATTACATGGATCAATGAAAACCTATAATGAATAAGACCACCCTGCTTTCTGAGCGACTCCCGTTTTATCATTTCCGAGAGGAAACCCCTAATCACGAGAGTATCTTACCCTACTCAACTATGCAATAGTGTTGCACAGGCTTAGTGCTGTCACAACTAAACCACACTACTCATATCATCAAGCAACCATAACCAATGCAATATCCGAATACTATCCTAATCACCACGATCAAGATAATATCTACTTACTTAGCCTAGAACTAAGCAATTGTGATAAGCACATGCATGATTATAGAATCAAGATAGACAAATCACCAAAACCATCATCAACATATTGAATAATCCTTGAGATACATAGAGTAAGATTCATCCCCATCGAGATGGCCTACCTTGACGGATCAACTCTTAACACCAATGGTTCCTGAAACTCAACTAGAGATCTATTATAACGGGGCGAGCCCCGGTGGCTCTAACTCACAGATCTGCTGTCCCTCTGTCGCCTCTTCTCTCCCTCTAGCCGTGGCCAGGGTTTACAAGTATTTATAGAGGTTCTACTTGTAAAGGACTCGGTTTCTAGCAAATAAGGTGGTTGCACCGATCGGCGGAAGCCGTGTCATCTCTGGTTTCTTCTCCGAGTCGGTTCCTCTGTCTTCCACAGCTACCATGTGGGCCTTTTCCTTCGAGATAAAATCTTGTACTGCACGTCGAGATCTTGAAGTTCCATAAATCTTCTAGAAAAATATCTTCAAGTCTCTTGCACAGATAAACTTCCATAAACATGTGGAATGGGTCTCAGTCACTTCTATGGGCGAAAACACCCTTGCGCCGATCGGCTCATGGGCTGCGCCGATCGGCGCACTGGGCTTCTTCAGTGCTTTTTGTCGGTTCTAGATTCCTGTCCTCTCCAGCATCACTTTAATCGCCAATTTTACCTGTTTCTACAATAAAGCTCCAAAACAACACATATACAAATATATAGGCAATATCATAGGTAAATGGCCTAAATTAGTATCAGTTATGCTCTAATTGGGGTAATATTCACATATAAAATGGGCACTTGGGAAGTGCCAACACTTCCCCCACACTTAAACCTTTGCTCATCCAAAGTGAAGTAAAAGAAAGAAAAATCAAAGAACATACTCTTTCTATCGTAAAAGATATCTCAAATCAGCAAATGTTGAGCATTGTTCTATTGTGGTGTATTTCATATTGGTATTCAGCAAAATAGTTCAAATATGGGCATAAAGCCTAAAGTTTCTCCCCAAAGTAATAAATCATGTCCAAGTCACAAATTATAACTTTTCCACTCATGTAAATCACTTAAAAGATTGTTGTGAACATAAAGAATCTATCTTCCAAATAATCCAAGGCAACAACTTATCTTTCAAATCACTCAACCTATATTCTACATCATAATGCTCAAATAATATTTGTGTAAGGCTTATATGAGTAGCTAGGTGACGTAATTCAAGGGTTGCAAACATAAATCAAGAATATATTGTAAAGCTAGGAGATTATTCTTCATTGGAATTATAGAAACTTTATCAAGATGGCCATTAAGAAAGAAAAATTTAAGAAAGGTCTCACACTTTGGATATGTGGACATGCGCATTGCAAAAATTGATCTTGGATGAAAAAGAACTTCCATTATCAGATTGCACATGGTTGGAATGATTCATGGCTATATTAAAATGAATTTTGCTAGTCCCTTAGCAAACAACAGAGATTTTCCCTTTTTTCTTTTGTTTTTTTTCTATCACTTTTTCTTTCTCCTTCTTTTTTATTTTGCTCTCTGCTACGACGATCGGCTCAGGGTGCGCCGATCGGCTGTCCACCCAAATTCACCAACATTTGTTGGTAATTGATTCGTCTGGCTTCAACATTTATTCGAGAACTAAATATGGCTAGAAATATAGGATGTGGTCAAGTAATGATACTCAACAAGATATTTTTGGTTTATGGTAGGATACTCAGCGGAATTGAATTTTTGTATGAGTAATTCAAGGCTAGAAAAAGATACACAAAGATTTGCCATCTTAATAAAGTTCATACCAAAAAGAATTAAATCCTAACCTAACTCAACCATCAATTTATTGTTCATCTACTTATCAAAGGTCCATTAGAATTGCTCAAAATATAGCATTGGTAGATAAGGACCTTGTCAAGAATAAATTCCAAAGTTCACAACATGAAAATTTATTTATGCAAAGATTTGGTACTAAGTTATCATCACAAATTGGACAATACAAATGAAGCACATGGGTACTCAAAATTGCTCTACATAAGACATATTTGCCGAATAATCATTAAGTGTAAGTTCAAAATTTTATTCAATGCTCAACATTATTTGGTCTTCATTGGTACTTTTTGAGAAAGAATAAATAATTAAATTTTCCTAAAAGAGCATAACCACCACCATTATATTAAGAGCGAGACTCGAATACATGGTGATAATTTTTGCACACACTTGCATATAAATAAAATTACTACTAGCTACTACTAGCGCACTAGCATGAAAGTAAACACATCCGATACATGGTTTCCTAACCCGCTCACACACAAATAAGCAAATAAAGAAAAAGATTGCAAAAAAAAAGACACAAACCGGGAAACTGATACATGTGCCAACTCCTAGGCACTCTATTCAAACGGAGGTGGAGGCGGTGGTTGATCGAAGCCATACCACCGCGCCTTGAGTTGCTCGAACTCCTCCACCATTGCCTCATGGTTGTTCCTCATTTGGGATGTGGCGTCCTCCACGAGCTCGATGTAAATGCACGTTGTTATCGATGTACCCCTGCATGGGCACGAAGAAATCTGCACCGAGCACAGGAGGCACCATAGGTACACGTCCTTGGTACCTGTAGTCAATACCTGCGCTGAAGTAGGTTCCGTAGACCGGCGTGTCGCCTGTGCCGATCAGCGCAGAGGGCTGTGAACCGCCTGCTGCATCGCTCCACCCTAGCTGGTACTACTAAGGCCCCTGGCGTGAATTCCAAGAGTCCCACTTGCTGCCGGCTGCTGTAGATGTTGCTAGTTGTCGAACCCTCCCACGGCTGTCCTTGAGAACTTGGCCCCCCTATAGGAGACCTTCCTCAAGCCAATTTCCTCCCTCCAGCTTGCGATGGAGGAAAACTCCTAGCTCCACACATGGGAGCCTCACGTTGGTGCCGCCGACATGGAAGCCGGCGTGAACACTTCCCGTGACAATATTGCAACGAGTCATATTCTTGCCAATCTCTGTCTCGCAGTCCCACTTGTCGTTGCACCCTCCCGGTCCATCACAGTTGCAGAGGAGGGCTGCTAGGCGCTAAAGGTAGGCCCCGAAGGAAAACTTCTTGCTCGCCTTGCCCCTCTTGTCGAGCCAACCCAGCACCATCACCGAGATGGGGTTGTAGTGAGACGGACTAACGACAGCGTTGTAGAGCCACCGCAAGTCCGCATCGGTGACATTGCTGGAGTCGATCTTGTTGCCTCTGCACGCCACCAATCACCGATGGAAGACTTGAATGGTCAGGTTGCAGATGTTGTCGTGCTTCATCTCCTCCACGAATGAGAGTCGCCCCCAAAAGGAGTCCAACTCCCCACGTCCCAAGATGCCGGCAACGTTGGCGTCAGCGTCGAAGCCGAAGGCAAGCGCCACCATCTCAAGGGCACCGTGTAGCTGATGTCATGGACGCGGAAGTTGACGGCATCATTGCCGGCTTCGTTGGTGCCAAGTCTCATCGTAGAGGCAACTTCGGTGATGACGTCGAGGTTGTAGTCGATGGGAAGGAGGTGGAAGGCAGTCCAACCGAGATTGTTGAGCATCCTCCTTAAGTCCTCCCACATGCCAATCATGGTGAGGAAGGTCTCGTCTAAGTTGAAGTTGGGGACGAACCTTCCCCTCACCGAAGGGTGAGGCCCTCCTCCACCGTGCGCGGCATGAATGCCGGCAGTAGTGGAGATCTTGGAACCCCACGTCTTGCACCATTTGGCTCCTCGTAGCATGGCCCGTTGGAAGGGGCGCGCTAGAGGCGGAGTGGTGGGCGTGGATCTCTACCGCCGAGTCGGTGGATGCATCACCCACCAACATGTCACCCCAAGCGCCAGAGCCTCCACTTGCCGAGGAGTCACTGCTAGACTCACTGCTGCCACCGGAACTACTTCCCCGGCGCAGCCTCTTGCCCAACATGCCGATGGAGGAGCGGAGACGATCCATCTGTGAGGAATGCGGAACATATGCGAGATCGTGGGTAGTGGGGAAGGTGGAAAGATTACCGGGATGGCCTGCCGAACTGGGGGCGCCTGGCCTCCCTTTCATAGTGTGGGAAACTTCCAGGAGAAGTACATGCCATAAAATTCAAAATATGGGAGCGTGCTGATCGACACAATTCAAATTTTGAATGCTCTGATAACTGTGGTGCTTTATTCCCCTCCTTTATGTTGCTTCTAACTACATCATGTTGGTTGGCAGGGGAATAGCACGGAATCCCGACGTCTAGATTGGCTGTGCTGATTAGCGCGGGCCAACACCGATCGGTGCGCCGTCTATTTTTCAGCTTTTAGTCAATTCCATGTCTCCTCTACACCGCACACCTGCATAGCAATCATACCTGTTCTTCAAAATCAACGTCTGCCGCCTTTGTCGCCAATTCAGGAACCGCATGGGTACCGACGCCTATCGGCGTAGTAGGGCGCCGAACAGCGCAACTCCCTTGCACCTCGTCTTTTAATCCGGCATTGATCCTGATGCCTCCTATTCATCTCTTTCACCTAATTGTCCACTTTTCCCAATGTTACTGTAGCATTGACATACATAGCAAGGCCCACCTGGTGACTGCATCGAACAGCGCTGACGCGCACCAATCGGCACGACATCCATTCTTGCTCCTGGCCCCTTGCTTCTTCGCTAGATGTTTCTCTTCACCCTTTCCTGCATCATTTAGCAACCATTTTGCACACAAAAATTAATTAAAAAAAGATTTTTAATTACCTTGAAAATAGCTCCATCTCTGAAAATTACTGTGGTGGTTGATTTTTAGCACTCCTTTAATTGTGGGCAATGCAGAAGTGTGCCGATCAATGCAAGCATTGTTCCTTCCTATTTTTTGTCCTTTTTTATTTTATTTCTGTGCTGTTAGTCTACAGTTTGTATATACACAGTTTTGCACAAATAAACAGACAACACAAGAGCACACAAGAATTAAGCACACACTTTTTCTATTTCTTTTATTCGGGAG
The DNA here is from genome assembly GCA_032690845.1 of Eleusine coracana subsp. coracana. Taxonomy (NCBI): domain Eukaryota; kingdom Viridiplantae; phylum Streptophyta; class Magnoliopsida; order Poales; family Poaceae; genus Eleusine; species Eleusine coracana. Next base: position 17,938,918 of record CM064434.1, on the reverse strand, counting down.
ATTGTCTTTATTAAAAGCAAGCAAATTAAAACACCGGGTTGCCCTCCCGGTCATCACTACTTAACTAGATAAAACGGGTTGCCCTCCCGCAAGCACTAAACAGCTTCTAAATCCTCCAATCATTGGGTTGCCTCCCAAGAGCGCTCTAGTTATTTAGAGGTCAAAGAGCTTGATCTCCCCGCAAACAATCAATCCTTAGTGTCAAGGTACGGGATGTGAGGCCGTGACACTACAAGGTTCTCTTATCTCCATGGTTCATATACCTCGAACGACCTATCCTTACATCCCCTCCAATTACTCTTGATGCCTCGCTGCTACATTATCTTGTACCTCTTCACTTCATCAACAGTATGGCACTCTTCTACCTTTGGACAAAACTTGAAAGAGTAGGGAGTCCCACTTATATCAAAGCTTATCTCACCACTCCCAACATCAATACTTGCTTTTGCTGTCCTCAAGAAGGGTATGCCTAAGATCAATGGGGTCCTCATCCTCTTATCCATATCAAGCATAATAAAATCAACAGGGACGATGTGATCGCCAATTTGAGCAAACATATCCTTAGCAATTCCATCAGGGAAGTGTACCGATTGATGGGCTAACTCCAAACACATACCCGTAGGCTCCAATTCAGGCAAATTGAGACTTGTGAATATATGACGGGGCATGACACTTACACTTGCTCCAAGATCACACAAGCACCTATCAAATATCCTTGTTCTAATCATGCATTTGATGCTTGGTGATCCAGGGTCGGGTTTCCTCTCAAGTGCAACATTATTGATTGTCGTCGTAAGCTCCTTAGTAACCTTCACAACCTCCTCAAAAGCTAGAGACTTTGTAATCTTCATGACCATTGATGATTGGATCCCCGAGGTATGGATGTTTTGGTGATAGATGACAACTAAGAAATTATGTCCTAATATCTACACGAGTGTTGTCTATGTAGGAATCATCTCTTAACTCTGTTGCAAATCATATGGATGACGGTTGCCTTGGCAATTGATGATAATGACCACAAGCATGGAGGCTTGTGAACTTGATGGAGTCCAATTGTTGATGGAGATGGATCAAAGCGGAGAACAAGCTATGGTGCAAGTGTTTCGAACACTTGACTAGTTGTTAGGGCTTTGAGTCCATAGGAAAAACTGGACAGTCATTCTCTTAGATCTTGTCTAGTCGGTGATGTGCAAGGATGCTCAGTGAAATCACAGTCACTAGGTGAAAGTGAAGAAGCCAAGGAGCTATTCGGAGAAGCCAGGAAACAAAGTCAAGCGAGGACGACAAGTTTCGGCTTCTGGACATAGAGACCGGACAGAGGAGTCAGTGGAGACCAGACTGTCCGGTTACTATAGAGAGTTGTCCAAGACTTAGAGCGAGGAGCAGTAAGTCTGTCAGCAGGAGACTCTATAGACCGGATGGTCCGGTCTGCTGACCGGACGGTCAGGTCAGTAGGAGCGCAGGAACGACAGAGAGGATGCACTTTCATGAAGACTCCTGGACTGGAGAAAGAAATGGACCGGACGGTCTGGTCTAGTGACCAGACAGTTCCGTCAGTTCAGGAAAGTTGTCTGTACAGTGCAGCCAACGATTCTGGGAATTGTTCCAGAGAGACTGGACAGTCCGGTCTGTGAGTGACCAGACAGTTCGGTCATTGGGTCCAAAAAGGCAACTTCGTGAGGCAACGGCTAGTTTGAGGTTGGGAGCCTATATAACTTCATTGCTGGGGTCTTGGAGAGCACTCTTGGCTAGTGGTAAGGTCCAAGAGGAAAAGAGGAGAGCACTAGGAGGAGATATTGCATATCTTGAGAGTGCTAGTGGAGAGTAACTTGAGCATCTTACACATCTAAGGCTAGGGTGTCCTTGAGGGTGTGATATAGATTGTTACTCTTGGTCTATGGTCAGACCTAGACCAGTTAGGTGCCGGTGATCAAGCCTATCGTGATCGGTTGTGAAGGCCGTCACACGTTTGTACCCGGTTTGAGCCCGCCGTTGAATGGGGCATCACTAGTGAACGCCCGTGTCGGCTCGGGGAGTCCGGCAAGTGCTCGAGGGAGGCGAGCTTGTGCTTTGTGCAACTGTGACGCACAACGTGTCTTCACTCTAGGAGTGATTGCGGGCTCGTGGGCGAGAACTCCACTTGGTGGTGGGAGGGACCGGGACTCCGACGGGAGTGGTCCAACGAGAAGTTTCAGCTTCTACATGAAGTGACCAGCTAGAGGGGTCCATGGTGACCGGACTGTATGGTCACTCAGAGGATTAGTCTAGAACTTTCAGAGGGCAGCAAAGACTCTGCCTATGGTGGAAGCTGTAGTGACTGGATCTATATGGCTTTTGAAAGTGCATCTACTCCCCTAATTGTGGTTTTGAGTGATTGACGTCAATACGATTAAAAAGGACTAATATTTCCGTGTAGCATGTGTGCAGTTTCTAATTGTTGTTGCATATGAAACCAAGGAAATTAAAAGAGAAAGAAAAGAAAAGCCAACAAAGTGAAAATCTTGGAAAAGGAGTATCTATGCTCAAGAATCAAGGCTTCCTGTTTTATTTTTCATCTTGAGTATAGGTACACTGTACTATCAAGAGGGACACAAAAGAAATAAGTGTTGAAAGACCAAGTGCTCAAATCATATTCCAAGAGTCAAAAATTCCCTTTCAAATATCTTTCATCGGACAATATCCGAGTCAATCAAACATTACAGTCGGATTATAGAACCGTGCACACCCCACAAAATCTTTTGTAGTCGGACAATGTCTGACTCAGTCGAATAATCCAGTTGAACTACAGAACCTTACACACTCCATTTTGTTCAATGTAGTCGGACAATGTACGAGTCCAGAAAATCTGACCCCATCGGTCAATCCAGTCGAAATCTAGTACCGGGCACATACACTGAGTCGGACAATGTCCGACTATCCAATGAACAGAGCAATATCCGAGTCACCCAGACAATCTTTTCGGATTCCAGGGCCATGCACATCAGTTCATCGGACAATGTCCGACTCCAGTCGGACAACGTCCAACTATGGTTTCTCCAACGGCTCTTTTCTAAGCCTTAGCTATAAAATGCCACCCCGACCCCCTTTTGTCGGTTGGCCAGTTCCACATCCAAAATATACACTCCAAACACATCTGATCACTCCACTTCTCCTCCCTTTGTTCCTACTCCAATCCTTTGTGGGTTTCAGAGAAGATTTGAGGAGATTTGATTGAGCAATACATTCCACTCAAGAGCACTTGCTTCATCCTCAACACTGACATCCTTTGTGTCTGTTACTCATGGGGATTCATCCGCTAGATGATTAGGCATCTCCTAGAGAGCTCCCAAGTTTGTGGTTGAGACGCGGGATGTTTGTATTGGCCCCTCCTTTGTGGAGATTCATAGTGAAGCATCAAGCTTGCCTTGGTGGTAGCTTGAAGAGGTTAAGGGTTGAAAGAGACCCGATCCTTAGTGTATCCCTTAACAGAGACGTAGGCTTCTTGGTGGAGCTGAACTTCGGTGAAAAATCCTTGTCTCTCCTTTGTCTTTGATTAAATCCTGCTTGTGTGCCTTTCTTGTTTTTTCATTTTTTAGCTAGTTGTAGTGCTAACTTTCCTAGATTTGCATGTGTAGGTTGCTTCCTAGCTAGTGCCCCTTTTGCTGTTGCTTTCTTGCTTGCTTAGCTGCCTTCTCCTAGCTTGAATTGTGCAACTTTGTCCATTTTGATGGCTGATCTATTTTTTGCTGCAAGGTCGTTGGACATTGTCCTATTCTAGTCGGATATTTGAAGTAATCGAACAATATCCTACTATAGTTGCACAATCTAGTCAGACAAAGTTTTCCTGTGCTATTAATTATTTGAATTAAGTGACTGTTGGGGATAATCGCCTATTCACCCCCCCCCTCCTCTAGGTGACTTTCAATCGGTATCAAAGCCGATATCTTCTATTAAGCTTAACTTCTTGAAGATCAAAGATGTCAAAACCGGGAAATGAAGCCTCCACCATCCCTCCATCCAACGAAGGTATTAGTGGTTCTCGAGATGGCGATAATGCAAGGGCTGGAGATGATAGTAGTGCTCATCCAAACCTCTACAACAATGTCATGTTCAATTATGATGAGCTCAAAGAGGATCGCAATGGGCAAGGATTGGGTAGACTTCCCTACTTCGATGGACAATTCTATGATCATTGGAAATGTAAGATGATGATGTACATGGAATCCATGAGTCCACATGTTGCAAGCATAACCGAGAACGGTTTTTGTGGGAAAATAGAGAAAATCCAGCTCACAAGGATCAAGTCAACATCCATCGCAATGTCGTGGTAGCTAGTGCAATTGTCTTCTCACTTAGCTCCACCGAGTATGACAAGGTTGCCAGAATAAAAAATGCCAACCAAGTATGGAGAAAGCTTGAGGTTATCTATGAGGGCATTTATTCCATCAAAGATGCAAGACTTGAAGAATTACAAAATGAGTTCAACCTATTCATCATGGGTCCGACAGAAGGCCCAAAATAAGTTCATGATCAGCTCATGAGAATTCTAAATCAATGAAAAGCACTAGGAGCTAGAATGACCGACTTGGATATCAACAAAAGACTTCTACAAGCATTGAGACCTTGGGATAGCAACACTTGCTCGAACATTAGAGACAGGGATAACTTTTCATGACCTTCTCCACCGATGAAGTACTTGGGAAGCTCCTATCCCAAAAGCAACAAAATGATCAAGCCAACAAGATAAATGTCTTGATCAAACGAATTGAGGGAGCAAATGGTGACAAAAATGATGTGGCGCTCAATGCCACATGAGAGAAGCAAGAGAAGAAGAAAAAGAAAGTGGTTGATTCTAGTAGTGAAGATAGCGATGATGAGATGGCTTTGCTTGTGAGAAGATTCAAGTCATTTCACAAGAAGGATGGCTATAAGAAGAAAAGATTTGACAAGGGCAAAGCAAGAAGGTCAAAAAGAACTTGTTATGAGTGTGATGATGAAGGACACTTTATTGTGAAATGTGCAAAGAAGAAGAACAAAGATGAAAGAAGGAAAAACAAGCACCACAAGAAAGACGAGAAGTATAAGAAGCATACAATAGGTGAAGCTCACATTGGTCAGGAATGGAATAAGGATGATTCATCTTTCTCATCATCTTCCTCTTCTGAATCCGACTTGGATGAGGGAGGCATTGCTACACTTGCCATCAGCGTCACTCCCACCAACACTTCTCTATTTGGGAGCTTCCCAAGTGATAATGATGATGACAACACTCATAAGTGCTTCATGGCAAGAGGATCCAAGGTATCCAAATCTACACATAAGCGCTCCTCATATGCTAGTAGTAGTGCTGCTGATGATGATGATGATGCTAATGCTTCACTTCCTAAAATGATTGAATTTATGGAATTGCTTGAAAAACAAAAGGAATAAAATGATAGACAAGAGGAGCTTCTTAAAAAATAAGAAGACTTGCTTATTCTTGAGAAGAAAAGAAACCTTGAACTAGAGAAGCTCCTAGAACTTGAGAGAAAGAAAAATGAAGAACTAACCATGTCTCTCACTAAAATTAAAAATACTTGTGAGAATATTAATAGCACTAAAGATGAACTTCAAGAGAAGTATGAGGGTTTGGAAATGATTCATAAGTCTCTTGAAGAACAATATAGGATTCTCTCAACCTTCACATCCTCTTCAAACAATAACTCTCATGCTTCCACTAGCAAAGGATGTGATAGATGTTATGATATTGATGTTGATGCTTGTGCTACTAATGTGAAATTGATTGATGATTTGAACAAGAAAGTGAGGGTGCTACTCATACAAGAGGCACCCAAATGTCATGGATAGCATTAGATATGTGGAGGGTGCTAAGCACAATGTTAGGGAGAACAAGAGTGGGAAGGAATTTCTTAAGTTCACCAAGGAAGGATCTTACCAAACGAAGCAAGCCAAAAACTAGAATACTAACCAAACTTCTTTTGTTAATGACATTGATGCTAATGCTCCTATTAACTCTTGTGTGTGTGCCCAAAGCGCTTGTGACTAATGTGAAAGGACCCAAGAAAATTTGGGTACCTATAAACAAAGTTTAACATGTTTTGTAGGACTATGTCTCTAGAGGGTCAAGTTGGGTGATTGATAGTGGATGCACCAATCATATGACTGGAGACAAAAAGATGTTCAAGTCATTTGAGCCAAGTCACAACAACAATGAGTATATCATATTTGGTGACAATGGAACGGGACAAGTACTAGGTTATGGTAAAGTTCCTCTCACTCCCCCATATTCTCTTTCTAAGGTTATGCTCATTGATCATGTTGACTTCAATCTATTGTCCATTTCGCAATTTTATAAAATGGGCTATGATTACTTGTTCAACGAATGTGGTGTGACCGTCTATAAGAGGAGTGATGGCTCGGTTGCTTTTAAGGGTGTGATTAAAGGAAAGCTTTATGTTGTGGACTTCTCCACGGATGAAGCTAGACTTCGTACATGCTTATTAGTGAAGTCCAACATAGGGTGGTTGTGGCATATAAGGCTAGCCCATGTTGGTATGAGAAATCTTCACAAACTCTATAAGGGGAGACTTCGTACATGCTTATTAGCGAAGCCCAACATAGGGTGGTTGTGGCATATAAGGCTAACCCATGTTGGTATGAGAAATCTTCACAAACTCCAAAAGGGCGGCCACACATATGGACTAACCGATGTGTGCTTTGAGAAAGATAGAATTTGCAGTGCATGTCAAGCGGAAAGCAAGTTGGAGCTTCACCCCCCCCCCCCCCCCCATGAACGTGATGACAGCCACAAGACCATTGGAGATGTTGCACATGGACCTCTTCGGCCCCATCTCCTACATAAGTATTGGTGGTAACAAATATGGTCTTGTAATTGTTGATGATTTTTCTCACTTCATGTGGGTGTTCTTTTTGCATGATAAAGGTGAAGTGAAGGACGTGCTCAAGACATTCATAAAAAGAGCACAAAATGAATATGAAGTCAAGATCAAGAAAATAAGAAGTGACAACGGCACCAAATTCAAGAACACACAAGTTGAGGAGTATCTTGATGAAGAAGGCATCAAGCATGAATTTTCGGCACCCTACTGCTCCCAACAAAATGGGGTGGCCGACAGAAAGAACCGCACACTCATTGAGATGGCAAGAACAATGCTTGATGAAAACAAGACGTCCGACTATTTTTGGGCCAAAGCCGTCAACACCGCATGCCATGCCTCCAACCAGTTGTATGTCCATCGATTATTGAAGAAAACACCATATGAGCAACTAACCAGTAACAAGCCTAATATTTCCTACTTTTGTGTTTTTGGGAGCAAATGTTTGCTCCAAAAGTTGATGAAGGTTTCTTGCTTGGTTATGGGTCAAATGTTCACGCTTACTGTGTGTTCAACAAAACCACCGGTTGTGTTGAAATCTCACATGACATGACATTTGATGAATCTAATGGCTCTCAAGAGGAGCAAGTTGTTAGTGACGATATAGATAATGAAGCTCCTAGAAATGCAATAAAAAGGATGGCCATTGGTGATGTGAGACCACAAGAAACATCAAGTGTTGAAGATCAATCCTCTTCCCCAAGACAAGACCAACATCATGAAAATGAAGAAACCAATCATGCAAGTGATCAAAATCAAGATGTTGGAGATCATGAACAAGCATCAAATGATGACTATCAAAAACATGATCATGAGGTTGATGAAGATGGTGGTCAAAGAAGTTCACATCCACCACACCCAAGAGTGCATCAAAATGTGCAACGTGATCACCCCATTGTGCAAATTCTTGGAGATATTGATAAGGGGGTAATAACTGAATCTCGAGTTAATAATTTTTGTGAACATTACTCTTTTATCTCTTTTATGGCGCCATTTAGGGTAGAACAAGCACTTGAGGATTCGGATTGGGAGATGGCCATGCAAGAAGAATTGAACAACTTCACAGGAAATGAAGTATGGACTATGGAGGAAAGACCAAAGAACAAGAATGTTGTGGGCACCAAATGGTTGTTCTGTAATAAACAAAATGAATATGGCGTGGTGACAAGAAACAAGGCAAGGCTCGTGGCAAAGGGGTATTCACAAGTTGAAGGTTTGGATTTCGATAAAACCTATGTCCCCGTAGCAAGACTTGAAGCTATTAGAATATTACTTGCTTTAGCAACTCACCATGATTTCAAGTTGTACCAAATGGACGTGAAAAGTGAGTTTCTCAATGGGCCAATAAAGGAAGAGGTGTATGTGGAGCAGCCACTAGGCTTTGAAGACCCCAAGTATCCTAATCATGTTTATAAGCTCAATAAGGCGCTTTATGGCCTTAAACAAGCTCCAAGAGCAAGGTATGAATGCCTTAGGGATTTTCTTGTTCAAAACGGTTTTGTCATTGGCATGGCCGATGCAACCCTCTTCACTAAGCATTTTGAAAATGATATATTTGTGTGCCAAATATATGTCGATGACATAATATTTGGTTCTAATAACCAAAACTTTTGTAATGAATTTAGCAAGATAATGACAAGGAGATTTGAGATGTCTATGATGGGAGAATTGGCATTCTTTCTAGGCTTCCAAGTGAAGCAACTCAAGGAGGGTATCTTCATATGTCAAGCCAAGTACACACAAGACCTATTATAGAAGTTTGACATGGACAAGGCCAAACCCATCAAAACTCCCATGCCAACAAATGGCCACCTCAACCTCAACAAAAGGGGTCGTTGATCAAAAGGTATACCGCTCCATGATAGACTCTTTGCTTTATCTTTGTGCATCTAGGCCCGATATCATGCTAAGTGTGTGTATGTGTGCACGTTTTCAAGCCGCTCCTATGGAGTGTCACATGGTGGCCATTAAGAGAATATTGAGATATTTAGTTCACACACCCAACCTAGGGCTTTGGTACCCCGAGGGTTCAAAGTTCAACCTATTAGGCTATTCCGATGCGGATTATGCCGGGGATAAGGTAGATAGAAAGAGCACCTCCGAGACATGTCAATTCTTGGGTAGGTCCCTAGTGTCATGGTTATCCAAGAAACAAAATTCTGTTGCACTTTCCACGGCCGAAGCGGAGTATGTTGCAACCGATAGTTGTTGTGCACAATTACATTGGATGAGACAAACTCTAAGGGACTACGGTTACAAGTGGAACCGTGTTCCTCTTCTATGTGACAATGAGAGTGCTATAAATCTTGCTTATAACCCCGTTGAGCATTTGCGCACAAAGCATATAGATATCCGTCACCACTTTTTGAGAGATCATTCTATCAAGGGGAATATTGAAGTTAGTCATGTGAGAACCGAAGAACAATTGGCTGATATATTTACCAAGCCACTAGATGAAAAGCGTTTTTACTATCTTAGAAGTGAACTTAATATTCTTGATTCCAGCAATGTGGTTTGAAAGCATGCACATCTGTGGTGACATAGTGTAATATTTTTCAAAAATAAAAATGTTGCAAAATATTGACCCTCGTATCCTTTTTGAAAAATTATTTGATTCTTGATAATTGGATCATGTTGATGTGGATGTAATCATCGTTGGAATGATTGATTGTGGCTGGTTGCATCCATGGAAAGTCCATTTGTTTTAGGCATGTTCATGAGATCAATAAGAGAACTATGGATTCTTAAGTTTTGCTAAAGAAGGAGATATCAAGGTTCAGGAATTTCTGCCTAAGGAGGCAAGTCAATTTTTTTGTCAAATTGAACAAAATTCAACCCAATCCGATAATGTCCAGCTCTTGGACTTAGTCGGATAATATCCGACTCTATCGGACATTGTCCGACTATGAGAATTTTCGCCCATGACAGGGCCCGAGCATACCCCTTCGTTCTCTTCTTCCACATTCTCTCCAACTCTCTCTCTCTCTCTCCTCTCAAACCGGTGGCCAAGAAGCTCCAGCGACGATCTCCCTCCCCTAATGTAAATGAGGCCCAATATTCTGAGTGGTAGGAGGATAAACTCGAATTTGGAGACTCAGCAACGACGAGCCGGCTTGAATTAGACACGATCCAACTCCGCAACCGTTACACCAAGCACAACATGATTTATCCTGCAAGTGAATCAAGAACACAAGCAAGGAAGGATAAACACGGAATCTGAAATTGCAAATATGGATGAAGCAAATCACAAGAAAAGGTTTAAGCTCTGAACACAAAAGGACTAATCACCACAGTGGTGTACAACAAGAACAAGGGCCCTGTATTACTGTAAAAGGACTTGCCGCCATAGTTACAATAATTCGATCAAGTTTCTCGCTAGAAAACTGAACTAAAGAAAACCCGAGTGTAACACCCAGGTGTCTCATTTTTGCCTAACAAGCTTGAATAGCACAAATTATAGTTAAGAGAAGCATGAAATAATAAGACCTCAGTCAATTTTTAATTAATTCTAGGCACTTCAAAAACCCTGCAACCAAGATATTGAAGCAACTTAAAAATTTCAATATAACTTATGCCAAATAAATTCATAATCAGATTGGTAATAATAAAATAGAATTTTATGAATTTAAAGAGCATTTTACCATATCTGAAAATACCCCAATTAATTAATTAAAACATAGAAACCTTTCACATGGGGAATTAATTATAAAAAAATTATAAATCATCTGGTCACTTGGGTCCCACCAGAGCACCACAGATATCTCAAATGACTTATGTGCAAAATCCCAATTCATTTGGAGGTCCCTAGCTATTTGTTTTGGATTTATTTGGAACCAAGGACCTAGTTGCGAGAAATCTGAAAGTTTAGGGGGTTCAGAGAGAAATCTTTCTCTTTCTTCTCCCACTGGCACAGAGCTCCCACCGGCACGCAGAGCACTTCTCTCGGCCGCATGCCAGCCTCCCCCACATGCCACCCTCCGTATCGGGACTCCTCACACGCATTGACCCTCCTCTATTGTCCCGTCCGTCGCCCTTATCCGCCCCCGCGCGCCCAACCGCCTCCTCTTCCCCTATGCGACATCGACATGGCCGCCTGCAACGACTTCAATGCCGAGCGCTCCTACCACTCCCCCTTGCTCGACCGCATGCAATAGAGTGCGCTCAACCACGCGAACCTCCCCCCCCCCCTCCACTGTGCTCCCTCACGGCCTTTAATCCTCTCCTTATGTGCCCTCCGCTCTCTCTCATTTTCTCCTCTCTGCCTATGCTCAACCGCCATTATCGAACCCAGTTCGACCTCACTGCTCTACTGCCTCCCAAGCCAAACCAAGAGCTCAAGCAGCTACGCCCAACTCCCCTCCCACTCCCCATTCTCACCGCTTGACCCATTCATGCTCGGGGTCGAGTCAATTTGAGGAAATCCCAATTCCTGCTCCCCATGACCGCCATTGACACCGACTCCAAATTCGTCCAAGCTAGTGAGCCTCGTCCCCTTCTTCCTCCTCTACCGCGTGCGCAACTCACGGCCGAATGAACCTGCCCTTACCCTCACTCTGTTTTCGTATGCAAGGTCGTCGGCATTCCCATTTTTCCCTCGTCGCTGCCCTGTTCCCAGCAGACCGACGCCGCCTCCATGGTGAGCTCTAGGTTTTGGCCCTCCTCGTCGAGCTCCAACTCAATGCCGCTCTTCTCCGTGCCTCTGTGAAGCTCAAGGTGAAGACAGAGCTCGATTTGCTGCTTCCTGGCTCAAACGCGACACCGCCGAAGACCCCCACTCCACCGCCTCTCGATGACGACCTATCTCCAGTGAGCTCCTGTCCCCACGGCCTACACCCACCTGTTTGCCTTGCTGTGCTCACCACTCCCGCACGCTCGCGACGAGCTTTCATCGCGCATAGACGCCGACGACGACTTTTGACCAACTCCGGCAAAGCTCCGACGTTGTTGACCCCAATCCCACTGGCGCGTACTGGCAGCCGATGTGGCTCCAACGTGGCGCCTACATCTGGCAGATGTGTCGCCTACGTGGCATCCCCTGAACCCGAAAATACCAGGAAATTACTAGAAAAATGCTAGAACTTTGAAAACTCATAGTAAATCAAATATAGATCCAATGACACCCAAGTAAATTTTGTTAGATTCATCTTGAAGAGCTCTGTTTTAGTAAAATGATAAATCATTGTCTCTCTCCATGTATTTTTATTAATACATTAAATTGTCAAAACACTAAATAATTTACCAGAAATTCTAGGTATACAATTTAATCCTGATTTTTGGCATGCTTAGTAAAAACATGATTATCTACCACCACAATATTTGGCTTGGTAAAATATGAATTATTTTAGGCTCTGCAATTTATTTAGTGTGTTTGCTTAGGTTAATTCTAGTAAACAATTTATAAATAATTTGCACATGCCACTTTGCATAAAAATCACTCATATAAGCCGCCGTTCATAGTAAATCACACATGTCCAGAAACCTATATTTACTGTATTAATTAATGTAATTTCTCATATCACCATTTCACCCTAATTAATTGCATAAAGAATAATTTACACATAAATTCTTAATAATGACTTTGCATGAATCATATCATTGCATTAAACGGTGTCCCGATAATGTCGTTAACCCAATTCCATCATATAGGTAACGACAACTAGGAGCCCAAACAGGATTTTCAGAAGGATATTGACCCTCAAGAGCAAGAAGTGGTAGTTGCTAACACTAACGTTGATCCATGTAAGCCCCGGTTTTCATTCGCCTTTTTATAAAGTTTTGCTAGTTTATAATATTACTAGTGTCTATGATGATTGTTGCATTAGGTCATAGGAGTTGATTGAAACCCACTTTACATGATACCCAAATGACCTATGCTACTGTCTTTAGAACTTTGGTAGTATCGGCACTGTGTTGCTATGCTTAGTATTATTAGTCTCGGTAGATATTATTACTGAGGAAAGACTTGACCACGGGAACGGAACTTAATAAAAGAAGTTTACTTTTGATGTTATGACCGGGCAGGGATGATGCATGTGTAGGTTTGCAGCAACACATGGGTGTTGACAGCGATAGCCCTGCCTTGTCAAACTTAGGACCCGTCCGTTGTCGACCCCTTGATCAAGTATTGAACAGTACCAAATGCATGCTAGTTTATGGGCACTAGTAAACCGATGTAGCATTAATGGTCACTCACATTGAGGATGGTTAAGGTGCATTGGTCATTGACCCTCCTGCAGCTGAAGTGGGTGGTTCATACCGTGAAGTACAGTTGGCAGAATGGCATGCCCACTCGATGTCACCACACCCGATCTGAGGTGTAAGTGCTTTTCTTGTGAAAGGTTGCCATATACGACCTTAATTGGTGCGTATGTGTCATGTATCTCGGGTTTTCCCAGCTGGTGTAAATCAATTGCAATTGTTGTCCCTCGCAGTAATGAGTACAACTTGGTCACCGCACCAATCACGTAGTTGCACATGATACTTGGAAATTGATTATGATGCTTATTGTTGATGTTACCATTATTGCTCTTATGTTCTTCTTACTTTATGTATTGTTTACTACCTTCTGATGCTTCACTAAGTTATCTTTCTGCTCCAACCAATTAAGTTGAGAAATTTAAAACTTGATAGAACTAATAGGTTGCTTAGTGCGAGTGCTTTCAAACAAGCCACCTATTAGAGCCATTGCATGTCTAGGTGTTCAACGGGTAAGTCTTGCTGAGTAAATAGTACTCAGGCTTTGTGCCATTGTTGTTTTTTAGGTAATGAAGAAATAGAATTGTCTGTAGATGTGATGCCTTGGGAGATGCAAGTCCCTGAAGGTTGGACTGCCCACTAGGAGTCCGACTTGCCGCCACAGTGATGTTGTGTGCTGCTAGAGTGACGGTTCTTCGGGCATGGATCATCAATATGTTGTATCATCGAGCTCATAGTCCTTATCGTTATTTGCTTCCGCTGTTTTCAAAACATTTTGAACTTGTATTATTCCGCTGCACTTTGATCAACATAATGATGTAATATTCAACTTAAATTTGGACCAATGTTGTATTATCAAGTGTCTGCGTTATCAGCACCTTCGGGACCTCGATCCTCCAGGAAGGGGAGCCACAGCTGGTATCAGAGCCGTGGTCTATCATAATACAACAAATAAATCGTATTTTCAAAAACTATGATGTTGCAAGTAAGGATACGTTAGTATTGCCCATAAAGATAATAGGGTGGTGACAAAGCTAGCCTGGGTTATGTTTGTTTACATTATTGCATCTATGGCTTCTTCAAACGAAGGTATGTGCGTGCTTAACCGACACGCGTGATATCGGTGTCTGTGCTCGCAGACGGATACGAGACACTATTGGCTCGTGACTTATTACGGGGTGATCCTTTTCCATGGATCGTTACTAGTAGAACTATGCTTATTTTTGTAGTTTCTTTTGAATTTGATGTATTGTTTCTGTTGTGGATCTTCTGCAGTGAAGGACCAAGAAGGCGACTAGAGGTGAGGGTGAATGGGAGCCAATCAAAATTCTCCAAGAGAACTTAGCATATGTCCCAAAAACAACCCAAGCCAACCTCCGAACCAATCACCAAGACTACACACACCAACTTGTGGTGTACTAGCCCTGGGAGTGATCAACTACAACAAAGAGACATAGCGGAAACAAAAAGGAACAAGAAGCATTCAAAACAGATCCATTCTAGACTCTCATCGGTAGTGCCGACCACAGCCATCGGTAGTGCCGGTCATGCCCATCGGCAGTGCTGGTGCGGGACACAGGACTCTCTGAAACTACAGACAAGATAGATCGGCAGTGCCGGTCGGCCCAATCGGCAGCACTGGTGCGGGATTCAGACTCTCCCTATCGGCAAGCCAATTTATCAAACCCCTGGCAGTGCTAGTCCAGGTCATCGACAGTGCCGATCGTCCCCGACAGAACAGCAGAAACTTTTGGGAAATCAGCAAATCTTCTCCAAAACCTAATCAAACGAACTTCAAATGATGCGAGTTTTGGACTAGTGAATCCTCATCACATCGCGACCCTAATCCTAGAAGATCATCTCAATTGGCTCAAGGAATCATCACGAATTTCAGATCTTCTACCAAGAACACCAAAAAGAGGACACTTGAGAAATCCTTCAAATCGAAGGTGCTAGAGCTATTGATTCGGTCCAGGATCCATACAAGATTATTCTAGCTCATCCTAGCAACAAGTTTCTCAAGAAATCCGGGCCAAAAACTTGTCCAAAAATGAGATTGAAAATCACCACGAAAATAGCTCCGAAAATGGAAAAAGGAAATTTCTGGATTCAAGTGAAGAGGGAAATCTGGAGCACGAAAATACTTCTCATATCATAGAAAGGTGCTTACAAGATCCATAGGTACAAGGCAAGGAAGCCACCCTCTTCCTCCCACTATTTGGAAGAGCAAGAGATGTCTCTCACACACCCACTACTCTCCTCTAAACATGAAGTCCTCTCCTAGCACTTTGAATAGAGTCCTAAGACAAGGCTAATGGAAAGTGAGACGCCTCTCCCACTAACCACACCTCTCCTTATATAGGACTAGGGTCTATTGTTGACATGACCACACTACCCTTGATCTACATAACACACCCACCTACCACCGGGGGCATAACCATCCATCTTTTTCCTCATCGCCCGAATGACATTGGACGCTTCACGTCTTTGCTTCGTCTCGAAGCAAGCTCTATGATGGTGCCACGTGCACCACCAACCACCGCCACCAGTTTTGAGGCCCAAACCGGGAAACCGCTCGCACGCTTCTTAAAGCATGACTTCTCGATGTCGACGCGTGCCACCTTGTCCCATGATCCTGACCACCAGCAAGTCTCTCCCAGTCCTTGTCCATCGAGCCCCCTCCTCACTTGTACTGGCATCTCGTTCACCTTGACTTGGTCAACATGCCGTCTTCATCACCACCACGATTTCGGGGCTCAACCGCGAAACAGTCCGTGCTTCTTGCCTCTCCACGTGTACGGTGTGGATCACCCTTGACTTCACCCAGCATCCCGATCGTCTGGCCCCAAGTCCCCTGCTTGTGCCCGATCCTCTCGCCGTTGACCGCCAAGTCGACTCCAGTGACCTACACATCATGAGAGAAGCAAACACATTTCCCATCTCCTGCAATCTCACCAATACTTCCACCAACTCTAGTTAGTCAAAACCATGATATGCAAACCCATGCAATCCCTGGATTCCCGCATTTCAACTCAAACACCAAATCTGCTCATGTCTATTACTCATCACATATATTGCAAACCATGGCACATATCCACATGGTTTCTCAATCTCCCCCTTGATGAGTACATTGATAACACCAAATGCACAAAGATTAGAGATTGAAATGCAAAGCCAAATAAGCACATCCAAATGGGCAAACCCAAAGAAAAGGTGAAAACAAGCTATCGAGCAAGGTAGGGATCACAAAACCAAGAGTTAGCAAGAAAGCGACTTGAGACGCAAAGAATGTGAAAAGCGCAAGAAAATGCTAAAGATCATGATATGCCCCCTCAAGTTGTGGTAGGTCACATGTAATGCAAATTGGATCATATAAGTTTCTTAGCATTATTTGAGCATGACCCCAAAATTTTCTCCGCCATTGGCAATGAACTCATCAAAGAGGCAAAAGAACAAGCAAACATGCAATGCATGAAAATGCAAACCTAAGGAGCTTCAACAATTATGCAAGCAAACATTTAAACTTGCTAACCATAACCATATAGCTATGAAGTGTAAAAGCAATGGCACACAACCATACAAAGATAAAAAATAGATAGCAAGGCATAAACACCAAGAGCTATACAAGCTAAGCAGAAAGAATGACTAGCTTAGATAGAATCAAATTTTTCTTATCATGAGAAAATGTGCCACCACATGTGTAAGTACTTCCATCCAAGGCAAAACAAGCACCAAGTGAATCAAAGGATACTAGCCAGTCTCAATCTCAACTAGGGCAACAAGCATTCATAGAAAATTAGCTCTACAAACGCTCACATATGAAACAGAGACTCAGTTGATCAAGTGATTATTGCTTATCCTCATGTGTCCTCTTATCCATGCGAAGGGTCGCACGACTGGGTACGGCAAACACCCCAAGGCTTCATGTCACAATGTTTGGATTTAGTATTTTATAATTATTCTTGATCAAAGCACTTAGCAGATTATTCAAGCTTATGAACAAGACAAAAGAGAATGCCTTTGTGGCAAAAGGAACACATGTTCCCACAATGTTTCATCATGAGCTAAACATTTGCAAAGCCTTCCATTTCACAAACACAAGGTGCCAAAGCCAAGACATCCTCTAGACTAGCCTCAATGCAAGTTTCAACAAGAATAAGAGCAATTATACACATGGTGAGCAAGTGTTAGCAAGATCAGATCATAAGGTTCACAAGAAGCTCAGTTTACCTTTAAGATTAGCAAATTACTCACATGAGTCTATAACAGGCCATCTAGAAAATCTAAGCATAAGAGATTACCATCACATCCACACAACTCAGCTCAAGCTCAATCATAGCAAGGAGAAATGCAAGAAAGCATAACAATCAAAGCTCATCTACCAATGCATATATTACATATGAGATGCAATGCATAAAGGTATGATACATATATACAAGAGAAAACCAACTCCCCTTCAAATGATGCCATAAGGATGACAAACACCATGTTCCCCCTAAGAAAAGCATGTCTAGAAGCATCTAGGGTCTTGGTGAGGATATTACCTAGTTGGTTTTTGGTATCAATGTATTTGAGCTCAACATCCCCTTTTTCAACATTGTCTCTCAGGAAGTGGAATCGCACATTGATGTGTTTGACCTTATGACGAGGACATCACTCCTCAGGATACATGCAACACTTCTGCAATTCTGGACTTGCAAGGTCCAATGACTAGAGCTCGTGCACGATGACTAAATTTAGAGGTGAGCTCGTTCCTACGTTCTTCATTATATATCACTTTTGAGAATGGTTTGCTACCTTATGGTTATATTGTAGTTAGGAACCATGGAGAGGACCAGGAGATGATGGGAGAAGGACTTGGAGACATGGAGGACCAGCAAGGACGTGGAAGCCAAGGTGAAGGCCCAACCAAAACCGACTTCGAGTCTGTTTGGGGGCTCAGGATCAGTCTACACTAAAACGGATGCCCATGACGCATACAGACTCGGATTTGGATGTTCTACATATGCATAGAAATATAAGAAGAATACCTTTCCAATGCCGCCGGTCTCATGTCAAAATTCCTCCGGAGTCACCAGGAATCATCAAAATAAGAGAGGGTCCAGAAATTGTTTCGGTGCTGCGTTACCTGTTTTTGGCCTTTGGGCTTTGTATCTAGTTGAGCCCAATTAGGGGCGCATCCAGAGGGTCTAGCACGACCCTAGGGTCTTCATATACAGCCGCCGCCACACCATTAGGGTTCGGGTTTTTCTTAGATTATTCTGTTGATAACAGTTTTGCCGTTTGATCGGTTTGTGAGACCCCAACTTGTGAGATTCATTGTATACATGCAAATTTGGTTACATTCTTTTTTGTTCTGGGTTGTGTTCTTGATTTGTAGGCAAGGATAAGCCATCTCGGTGAGGTCAATCATTCGTGAACGGTTGATAACCAAAGGAGACGTTGTGCTATGATTGCGGGGCTCATAACGTGTCCTTCGGAAGCCGGATCGATTTGTGTATCGCCTCCGCCTTAATCAAGGTTATCAGAACCTATCGGAAGATCGGGAACCTTTGTCCACATCAAGTGGTATCAGAGCTTCAGGGGCACTGTCAGGCTCGCACTACCCTTAGTTAATTTTGTTTTGTGTTATTTATTCACAGACAGGGATTAGCCTTCTCGGCAAGGTCAATCATTTTAGGACGGTTGATAACCAGAGGAGATGTCGTGCTGTGATTGCGGGGTTTAGAATATGCTGTTCTGAAGCCGGATTAATTTGTGTGTTGCCTCCGTCCAAACCAACATATCCAGAACCTTTCGGAAGACCGGGATCCCTTGTCCACTTCAAGAGGGGGAGGATGATGAGGACATCACTCCTAAGGATACATGCAACACTCCTCCAATTCTAGACTTGCAAGGTCCAATGACTAGAGCTCGTGCACGACGACTAAATTTAGAGGTAAGCTCGTTCCTATGTTCTTTATTATATGTCACTTTTGAGAATGGTTTGCTACCTTATGGTTATATTGTAGTTAGGAACCATGGAGAGGACCAGGAGATGATGGGAGAAGGACTTGGAGACATGGAGGACCAGCAAGGACGTGGAAGCCAAGGTGAAGGCCCAACCAAAACTGACTTCGAGTCTGTTTGGGGGCTCAGGATCAGTCTACACTAAAACGGATGCCCATGACGCATGCGGACTCGGATTTGGACATTCTACATATGCACAAAAATATAAGAAGAATAGCTTTCTAATGCCGCCGGTCTCATGTTAAAATTCATCCGGAATCATCAGGAATCGTCAAAATAAGAGAGGGTCCAGAATCTATTTTGGTGCTGTGTTGCCTGTTTATTGGCCTTTGGGCTTTGTATCTAGTTGAGCCCAGTTAGGGGCATGTACAGAGGGTCTAGCACAACCCTAGGGTCTTCGTATACAGCCGCTGCCACACCATTAGGGTTCAGGTTTTGTTAGATTATTCTGTTGATAACAGTTTCACCGGTTGATCGGTTTGTGAGACCCCAACTTGTGAGATTCATCGTATACTTGCAAATTTGGTTGCATTCTTCTTTGTTCTTGCTTGTGTTCTTGATTTGCAGGCAAGGATAAGCCATCTCGGCGAGGTCAATCGTTCTTGAACGGTTGATAACTAGAGGAGAAGTTGTGCTACGATTGTTGGGTTCATAACATGTCATTCGGAAGCCGGATCGATTTGTGTATTGCCTCCGCCTTAATCAATATTATCAGAACCTATCGAAAGATCGGGAACCCTTGTCCACATCAAGTGGTATCAGAGCTTCAGGTGCACCATCAGGTTCGCACTACCCTTAGTTAATTTTGTTTTGTGTTCTTGATTCGCAGACAGGGATTAGCCTTCTCGGCGAGGTCAATCGTTTTAGGACGGATGATAACCAGAGGAGACGCCGTGCTGTGATTGCGGGGTTTAGAACATGCTGTACTGAAGTCGGATCGATTTGTGTGTCGCCTCCGACCAAACCAACATATCCAGAACCTTTCGAAAGATCGGGAACCCTTGTCCACTGCAAGAGGGGAAGGATGATGAGGACATCACTCCTAAGGGTACATGCAACACTCCTCCAATTCTGGACTTGCAAGATCCATTGACTAGAGCCCGGGCACGATGACTAAATTTAGACGTGAGCTCGTTCCTAAGTTCTTCATTATATGTCACTTTTGAGAATGGTTTGCTACCTAATGATTATATTATAATTAGGAACCAAGGAGAGACCGGGAGATGATGGGAGAAGGACTTGGAGACAAGGAGGACCAGCAAGGACGTGAAAGCCACGGTGGAGACCCAACCAAAACCGACTTCGATTCTATTTTGGGGCTTAGGATCAGTCTGTACTAAAATGGATGTCCAGAACGCATACGGACTCAGATTTAGACGTTCTACATATGCACCGAAAGATAAGAAGAAGACCTTTCCAATGCCGCCGGTCTCATATCAAAATTCATAAGGAGTCATCAGGAATCGTCGAAATAATAGAGGGTCCAGAATCTGTTTTGGTGCTGTGTCGCCTGTATTTTGGCCTTTGGGCTTTATATCTAGTTGAGCCCAATTAGGAGCGGGTCGAGAGGGTCTTGCACGACCCTAGGGTCTTCATATACAGCCGTCACCACACAATTAGGGTTCCAGTTTTTCTTAGATTATTCTGTTGATAACAGTTATGTTGTTTGATCGGTTTGTGAGACACCAACTTGTGAGATTCATCGTATACTTGCAAATTTGGTTGCATTCTTCTTTGTTCTTGCTTATGTTCTTGATTTGCAGGCGAGGATAAGCCATCTCAGCGAAGTCAATCGTTCTTGAATGGTTGATAACCAGAGGAGACGTTATGCTACGATTGCGGGGTTCATAACGTGTCGTTCGGAAGCCGGATCGATTTATTTATCGCCTCTGCCTTAATCAAGATTATCAGAACCTATCGGAAGATCGGGAACCCTTGTCCACATCAAGTGGTATCAGAGCTTCAGGTGCACCGTCAGGTTCACACTACCCTTAGTTAATTTCGTTTTGTGTTCTTGATTCGCAGACAGGGATTAGCCTTCTCAGCGAGGTCAATCGTTTTAGGACGGTTGATAACCAGAGGAGACGTCGTGCTGTGATTGCAGGGTTTAGAACATGCTGTTCTAACGCCGGATCTATTTGTGTGTCGCCTCTGACCAAACCAACATATCCAGAACCTTTCAGAAGATCGGGAACCCTTGTCCACTTCAAGAGGGGGAGGATGATGAGGACATCACTCCTAAGGATACATGCAACACTCCTCCAATTCTAGAGTTGCAAGGTCCATCGACTAGAGCTCGGACACGAACACTAAATTTAGACGTGAGCTCGTTCCTACGTTCTTCATTATATGTCCCTTTTGAGAATGGTTTGCTACCTAATGATTATATTATAATTAGGAAGCATGGAGAGGACCAGGAGTTGATGGGAGAAGGACTTGGAGACAAGGAGGACCAGCAAGAATGTGGAAGCCAAGGTGGAGGCCCAACCAAAACCGACTTCGAGACTATTTTGGGGCTCAGGACCAGTCTGTACTAAAATGGATGTCCAGGACGCATACGGACTCAGATTTAGACGTTCTACATATGCACCGAAAGATAAGAAGAAGACCTTTCCAATGCCGCCGGTCTCATATCAAAATTCATAAGGAGTCATCAGGAATCGTCGAAATAATAGAGGGTCCAGAATCTGTTTTGGTGCTGTGTCGCCTGTATTTTGGCCTTTGGGCTTTATATCTAGTTGAGCCCAATTAGGAGCGCGTCGAGAGGGTCTTGCACGACCCTAGGGTCTTCATATACAGCCGTCACCACACAATTAGGGTTCGGGTTTTTCTTAGATTATTCTGTTGATAACAGTTTTCTCATTTGATCGGTTTGTGAGACCCCAACTTGTGAGATTCATCGTATACTTGCAAATTTGGTTGCATTCTTCTTTGTTCTTGCTTATGTTCTTGATTTGCAGGCGAGGATAAGCCATCTCAGCGAAGTCAATCGTTCTTGAACGGTTGATAACTAGAGGAGAAGTTGTGCTACGATTGTTGGGTTCATAACATGTCATTCGGAAGCCGGATCGATTTGTGTATTGCCTCCGCCTTAATCAATATTATCAGAACCTATCGAAAGATCGGGAACCCTTGTCCACATCAAGTGGTATCAGAGCTTCAGGTGCACCATCAGGTTCGCACTACCCTTAGTTAATTTTGTTTTGTGTTCTTGATTCGCAGACAGGGATTAGCCTTCTCGGCGAGGTCAATCGTTTTTGGACGGATGATAACCAGAGGAGACGCCGTGCTGTGATTGCGGGGTTTAGAACATGCTGTACTGAAGTCGGATCGATTTGTGTGTCGCCTCCGACCAAACCAACATATCCAGAACCTTTCGAAAGATCGGGAACCCTTGTCCACTGCAAGAGGGGAAGGATGATGAGGACATCACTCCTAAGGGTACATGCAACACTCCTCCAATTCTGGACTTGCAAGATCCATTGACTAGAGCCCGGGCACGATGACTAAATTTAGACGTGAGCTCGTTCCTAAGTTCTTCATTATATGTCACTTTTGAGAATGGTTTGCTACCTAATGATTATATTATAATTAGGAACCAAGGAGAGACCGGGAGATGATGGGAGAAGGACTTGGAGACAAGGAGGACCAGCAAGGACGTGAAAGCCACGGTGGAGACCCAACCAAAACCGACTTCGATTCTATTTTGGGGCTTAGGACCAGTCTGTACTAAAATGGATGTCCAGAACGCATACGGACTCAGATTTAGACGTTCTACATATGCACCGAAAGATAAGAAGAAGACCTTTCTAATGCCGCCGGTCTCATATCAAAATTCATAAGGAGTCATCAGGAATCGTCGAAATAATAGAGGGTCCAGAATCTGTTTTGGTGCTGTGTCGCCTGTATTTTGGCCTTTGGGCTTTATATCTAGTTGAGCCCAATTAGGAGCGGGTCGAGAGGGTCTTGCACGACCCTAGGGTCTTCATATACAGCCGTCACCACACAATTAGGGTTCCAGTTTTTCTTAGATTATTCTGTTGATAACAGTTATGTTGTTTGATCGGTTTGTGAGACACCAACTTGTGAGATTCATCGTATACTTGCAAATTTGGTTGCATTCTTCTTTGTTCTTGCTTATGTTCTTGATTTGCAGGCGAGGATAAGCCATCTCAGCGAAGTCAATCGTTCTTGAATGGTTGATAACCAGAGGAGACGTTATGCTACGATTGCGGGGTTCATAACGTGTCGTTCGGAAGCCGGATCGATTTATTTATCGCCTCTGCCTTAATCAAGATTATCAGAACCTATCGGAAGATCGGGAACCCTTGTCCACATCAAGTGGTATCAGAGCTTCAGGTGCACCGTCAGGTTCACACTACCCTTAGTTAATTTCGTTTTGTGTTCTTGATTCGCAGACAGGGATTAGCCTTCTCAGCGAGGTCAATCGTTTTAGGACGGTTGATAACCAGAGGAGACGTCGTGCTGTGATTGCAGGGTTTAGAACATGCTGTTCTAACGCCGGATCTATTTGTGTGTCGCCTCTGACCAAACCAACATATCCAGAACCTTTCAGAAGATCGGGAACCCTTGTCCACTTCAAGAGGGGGAGGATGATGAGGACATCACTCCTAAGGATACATGCAACACTCCTCCAATTCTAGAGTTGCAAGGTCCATCGACTAGAGCTCGGACACGAACACTAAATTTAGACGTGAGCTCGTTCCTACGTTCTTCATTATATGTCCCTTTTGAGAATGGTTTGCTACCTAATGATTATATTATAATTAGGAAGCATGGAGAGGACCAGGAGTTGATGGGAGAAGGACTTGGAGACAAGGAGGACCAGCAAGAATGTGGAAGCCAAGGTGGAGGCCCAACCAAAACCGACTTCGAGACTATTTTGGGGCTCAGGACCAGTCTGTACTAAAATGGATGTCCAGGACGCATACGGACTCAGATTTAGACGTTCTACATATGCACCGAAAGATAAGAAGAAGACCTTTCCAATGCCGCCGGTCTCATATCAAAATTCATAAGGAGTCATCAGGAATCGTCGAAATAATAGAGGGTCCAGAATCTGTTTTGGTGCTGTGTCGCCTGTATTTTGGCCTTTGGGCTTTATATCTAGTTGAGCCCAATTAGGAGCGCGTCGAGAGGGTCTTGCACGACCCTAGGGTCTTCATATACAGCCGTCACCACACAATTAGGGTTCGGGTTTTTCTTAGATTATTCTGTTGATAACAGTTTTCTCATTTGATCGGTTTGTGAGACCCCAACTTGTGAGATTCATCGTATACTTGCAAATTTGGTTGCATTCTTCTTTGTTCTTGCTTATGTTCTTGATTTGCAGGCGAGGATAAGCCATCTCAGCGAAGTCCATCGTTCTTGAATGGTTGATAACCAGAGGAGACGTTATGCTACGATTGCGGGGTTCATAACGTGTCGTTCGGAAGCCGGATCGATTTATGTATCGCCTCTGCCTTAATCAAGATTATCAGAACCTATCGGAAGATCGGGAACCATTGTCTACATCAAGTGGTATCAGAGCTCCAGGTGCACCATTAGGTTCGCACTATCCTTAGTTAATTTTGTTTTGTGTTCTTGATTCGCAGACAGGGATTAGCCTTCTTGGCGAGGTCAATCGTTTTAGGACGGATGATAACCAGAGGAGACGCCGTGCTGTGATTGCGGGGTTTAGAACATGCTGTACTGAAGTCGGATCGATTTGTGTGTCGCCTCCGACCAAACCAACATATCCAGAACCTTTCGAAAGAACGGGAACCCTTGTCCACTGCAAGAGGGGAAGGATGATGAGGACATCACTCCTAAGGGTACATGCAACACTCCTCCAATTCTGGACTTGCAAGATCCATTGACTAGAGCCCGGGCACGATGACTAAATTTAGACGTGAGCTCGTTCCTAAGTTCTTCATTATATGTCACTTTTGAGAATGGTTTGCTACCTAATGATTATATTATAATTAGGAACCATGGAGAGACCGGGAGATGATGGGAGAAGGACTTGGAGACAAGGAGGACCAGCAAGGACGTGAAAGCCACGGTGGAGACCCAACCAAAACCGACTTCGATTCTATTTTGGGGCTTAGGACCAGTCTGTACTAAAATGGATGTCCAGGACGCATACGGACTTAGATTTAGACGTTCTACATATGCACCGAAAGATAAGAAGAAGACCTTTCCAATGCCGCCGGTCTCATGTCAAAATTCATAAGGAGTCATCAGGAATCGTCGAAATAATAGAGGGTCCAGAATCTGCTTTGGTGCTGCGTTGCCTGTTTTTTGGCCTTTGGGCTTTGTATCTTGTTGAGCCCAATTAGGAGCGCGTCAAGAGGGACTTGCACGACTCTAGGGTCTTCATATATAGCTGCCACCACACCATTAGGATTCGGGTTATTTTAGATTATTCTGTTGATACCAGTTTTGCCGTTTGATCGGTTTGTGAGACCCCAACTTGTGAGATTCATCGTATACTTGTAAATTTGGTTGCATTATTCTTTGTTCTTGCTTGTGTTCTTGATTTGCAGGCAAGTATAAGCCATCTCAGTGAAGTCAATCGTTCTTGAACGGTTGATAACCAGAGGAGAAGTTGTGCTACGATTGCGGGGTTCATAACGTGTCGTTCGGAAGCAGGATTGATTTATGTATCACCTCTGCCTTAATCAAGATTATCAGAACCTATTGGAAGATTGGGAACCATTGTCCACATCAAGTGATATCAGAGCTTCAGGTGCACCATCTGGTTCGCACTACCCATAGTTAATTTCGTTTTGTATTCTTGATTCACAGACAGGGATTAGCCTTCTCGCCGAGGTCAATCATTTTAGGACAGTTGATAACCAGAGGAGACGTCGTGCTATGATTGCGGGGTTTAGAACATACTATACTGAAGCCGGATCGATTTGTGTGTCGCCTCCGACCAAACCAACATATCCAGAACCTTTTAGAAGATCAGGAACCCTTGTCCACTTCAAGAGGGGGAGGATGATGAGGACATCACTCCTAAGAATACATGCAACACTCCTCCAATTCTAGAGTTGCAAGGTCCATCAACTAGAGCTCGGACACGAACACTAAATTTAGACGTGAGCTCGTTCCTAAGTTCTTCATTATATGTCACTTTTGAGAATGGTTTGCTACCTAATGATTATATTATAATTAGGAACCATGGAGAGACCGGGAGATGATGGGAGAAGGACTTGGAGACAAGGAGGACCAGCAAGGACGTGAAAGCCACGGTGGAGACCCAACCAAAACCGACTTCGATTCTATTTTGGGGCTTAGGACCAGTCTGTACTAAAATGGATGTCCAGGACGCATACGGACTCAGATTTAGACGTTCTATATATGCACCGAAAGATAAGAAGAAGACCTTTCCAATGCCGCCGGTCTCATGTCAAAATTCATAAGGAGTCATCAGGAATCGTCGAAATAATAGAGGGTCCAGAATCTGCTTCGGTGCTGCGTTGCCTGTTTTTTGGCCTTTGGGCTTTGTATCTTGTTGAGCCCAATTAGGAGCGCGTCAAGAGGGACTTGCACGACTCTAGGGTCTTCATATATAGCTGCCACCACACCATTAGGATTCGGGTTATTTTAGATTATTCTGTTGATACCAGTTTTGCCGTTTGATCGGTTTGTGAGACCCCAACTTGTGAGATTCATCGTATACTTGTAAATTTGGTTGCATTATTCTTTGTTCTTGCTTGTGTTCTTGATTTGCAGGCAAGTATAAGCCATCTCAGTGAAGTCAATCATTCTTGAATGGTTGATAACCAGAGGAGAAGTTGTGCTACGATTGCGGGGTTCATAACGTGTCGTTCAGAAGCAGGATTGATTTATGTATCACCTCTGCCTTAATCAAGATTATCAGAACCTATCGGAAGATCACGAATCATTGTCCACATCAAGTGGTATCAGAGCTTCAGGTGCACCGTCAGGTTTGTACTACCCTTAGTTAATTTCGTTTTATGTTCTTGATTCGCAGACAGGGATTAGCCTTCTCGGCGAGGTCAATCGTTTTAGGACGGTTGATAACCAGAGGAGACGCCGTGCTGTGATTGCGGGGTTTATAACATGCTGTACTGAAGCCGGATCGATTTGTTTGTCGCCTCCGATCAAACCAACATATCCAGAACCTTTCAGAAGATCGGGAACCCTTGTCCACTTCAAGAGGGGGAGGATGTTGAGGACATCACTCCTAAGGATACATGCAACACTCCTCCAATTCTTGACTTGCAAGGTCCACTGACTACAGCTCGGGCACGATGACTAAATTTAGACGTGAGCTCGTTCCTACGTTCTTCATTATATGTCACTTTTGAGAATGGTTTGCTACTTAATGATTATATTAAATTAGGAACCATGGAGAGACCAGGAGATGATGGGAGAAGTACTCGGAGACAAGGAGGACCAGCAAGGACATGGAAGCCGAGGTGGAGGCCCAACCAAAACCGACTTCGAGTCTATTTTAGGGCTCAGGACCAGTTTGCACTAAAATGGATGCTCAGGACGCATACGGACTCGGATTTGCACGTTCTACATATGCACAGAAAGATAAGAAGAAGACCTTTCCAATTCCGCCGGTCTCATGTCAAAATTCCTAAGGAGTCATCAGGAATCATCGAAATAAGAGAGGGTCCAGAATCTGTTTTGGTGCTGCGTCGCCGGTTTTTTGGCCTTTGGGCTTTGTATCTAGTTGAGCCCAATTAGGGGCGCATCGAGAGGGTATTGCACGACCCTAGGGTATTCATATACAGCCGCCGCCACAACATTTGGGTTCGGGTTTTTCTTAGATTATTCTATTGATAACAGTTTTGTCGTTTGATCGGTTTGTGAGACCCCAACTTGTGAGATTTATCGTATACTTGCAAATTTGGTTGCATTCTTCTTTGTTCTTGCTGGTGTACTTGATTTGCAGGCAAGGATAAGCCATCTCAGTGAGGTCAATCGTTCTTGAACGGTTGATAACCAAAGGAGACGTTGTGCTATGATAGCGGGGTTCATAACGTGTCGTTCGGAAGCCGGATCGATTTATGTATCGCCTCTGCCTTAATCAAGATTATCAGAACCTATTGGAAGATCGGGAACCATTGTCCACATCAAGTGATATCAGAGCTTCAGGTGCACCATCTGGTTCGCACTACCCATAGTTAATTTCGTTTTGTATTCTTGATTCACAGACAGGGATTAGCCTTCTCGCCGAGGTCAATCATTTTAGGACGGTTGATAACCAGAGGAGACGTCGTGCTATGATTGCGGGGTTTAGAACATACTATACTGAAGCCGGATCGATTTGTGTGTCGCCTCCGACCAAACCAACATATCCAGAACCTTTTAGAAGATCAGGAACCCTTGTCCACTTCAAGAGGGGGAGGATGATGAGGACATCACTCCTAAGGATACATGCAACACTCCTCCAATTCTGGACTTGCAAGGTCCATTGACTAGATCTCGGGCACAATGACTAAATTTAGACATGAGCTTGTTCCTACGTTCTTCATTATATGTCACTTTTGAGAATGGTTTGCTACCTAATGATTATATTATAATTAGGAACCATAGAGAGACCAGGAGATGATGGGAGAAGGACTTGGAGACAAGGAGGACCAGCAAGGACGTGGAAGCCAAGGTGGAGGCCCAACCAAAACTGACTTCGAGTCTATTTTGGGGCTCAAGACCAGTCTGCACTAAAATTGATGCCCACGACGCATACTGACTCGGATTTGGACGTTCTATATATGCACAGAAAGATAAGAAGAAGACCTTTCCAATGCCGCCGGTCTCATGTCAAAATTCATAAGGATTCATCAGGAATCGTCGAAATAAGAGAGGGTCCAGAATCTGTTTCGGTGCTGCGTTGCCTATTTTTTGGCCTTTGGGCTTTGTATCTAGTTGAGCCCAATTAAGGGCACATCGAGAGAGTTTTGCATGACCCTAGGGTCTTCATATACAGCCGCTGCCACAACATTTGGGTTCGGGTTATTCTTAGATTATTCTGTTGATAACAGTTTTGCCGTTTGATCGGTTTGTGAGACCCCAACTTGTGAGATTCATCGGATACTTGTAAATTTGGCTGCATTCTTCTTTGTTCTTGCTTGTGTTCTTCATTTGCAGGCAAGGATAAGTCATCTCAATGATGTCAATCGTTCTTGAACGGTTGATACCAGACGAGACATTGTGTTACGATTGCGGGGTTCAAAACGTGTCGTTCGGAAGCCGGATCGATTTATGTATCGCCTCTGCCTTAATCAAGATTATCAGAACCTATCGGAAGATTGGAAACCATTGTCCACATCAAGTGGTATCAGAGCTTCAGGTGCACCATCAGATTCACACTACCCTTAGTTACTTTCATTTTGTGTTCTTGATTCGTAGACAAGGATTAGCCTTCTCAGTGAGGTCAATCGTTTTAGGACGGTTGATAACAAGAGGAGACGCCATACTACGATTGCGGGGTTTAGAACATGCTGTATTGAAGCCGGATCGATTTGTGTGTCGCCTCCGACTAAACCAACATATCCTGAACCTTTCGGAAGATCAGGAACCATTGTCCACTTCAAGAGGGGGAGGATGATGAGGACATCACTCCTAAGGATACATGCAACAATCCTCCAATTCTGGACTTGCAAGGTCCATTGACTAGAGCTCGGGCACGATGATTAAATTTAGACGTGAGCTCGTTCCTACGTTGTTCATTATATGTCACTTTTGAGAATGGTTTGCTACCTAATGATTATATTATAATTAGGAACCATGGAGAGACCAGGAGATGATGGGAGAAGGACTTGGAGACAAGGAGGACGAGTAAGGACGTGGAAGCCAAGGTGGAGGCCCAACCAAAACCGACTTCAAATCTATTTTGGGGCTCAGGACCAGTCTGCACTAAAATTGATGTCCAGAAAGCATACGGACTTGGATTTGGACGTTCTACATATGCACAGAAAGTTAAGAAGGATACCTTTCCAATGCTGCTGGCCTCGTGTCAAAATTCATTAGGAGTCATCAGGAATCGTCGAAATAAGAGAGGATCCAGAATCTGTTTCGGTGCTGCATTGCCTGCTTTTTTGGCCTTTGGACTTTGTATCTAGTTGAGCCCAATTAGGGGCGCATCGAGAGGGTCTTGCATGACCCTAGGGGCTTCATATACAGCCGTCTCCACACCATTAGGGTTCGGGTTTTTCTTAGATTATTGTATTGATAACATTTTTGCCGTTTGATCGGTTTGTGAGACCCCAACTTATGAGATTCATCGTATACTTGCAAATTTGGTTGCATTTTTCTTTGTTCTTGCTTGTGTTCTTGATTTGCAGGCAAGGATAAGCCATCTCGGCGAGGTCAATCATTGTTGAACGGTTGATAACCAGAGGAGACGTTGTGCTACGATTGCGGGGTTCATAACGTATTGTTCGGAAGCCGGATCGATTTGTGTATCGCCTCCGCCTTAATCAAGATTATCAGAACCTATTGGAAGATCGGGAACCCTTGTCCACATCAAGTGGTATCAGAGCTTCAGGTGCACCGTCAGGTTCGCACTACCGTTAGTTAATTTCGTTTTGTGTTCTTGATTCGCAGACAGGGATTAGCCTTCTTGGTGAGGTCAATCATTTTAGGATGGTTGATAACCAGAGGAGACGTCGTACTACGATTTCAGGGTTTAGAACATGCTGTTCTAAAGCCGGATCAATTTGTGTGTCGCCTTCGACCAAACCAACATAACCAGAACCTTTCGGAAGATCGAAAACCCTTGTCCACTTCAAGAGGGGGAGGATGATGAGGACATCACTCCTAAGGATACATGCAACACTTCTCCAATTCTGGACTTGCAAGGTCCATTGACTAGAGCTCGGGCACGACGACTATATTTAGATGTGAGCTCGTTTCTACGTTCTTTATTATATGGCACTTTTAAGAATGGTTTGCTACCTAATGATTATATTATAATTAGGAACCATTGAGAGGACTAGGAGATGATGGGAGAATGACTTGGAGACATGGAGGACCAGCAAGGGACGTGGAAGCCAAGGTGGAGGCCCAACCTGTTTTGGAGCTTAGGACCAGTCTACACTAAAATGGATGCCCAGGACGTATACGGACTCGGATTTGGACGTTCTACATATGCACGGAAAGATAAGAAGAAGACCTTTCTAATGCCGCCAGTCTCATGTCAAATTGTATCCGGAGTCATCGGGAATCGTCAAAATAAGAGAGGGTCCAGAATCTGTTTCGGTGCTGCATCACCTATTTTTGGCCTTTGGGCTTTATATCTAGTTGAGCCCAATTAGGAGCGCGTCCAGAGGGTCTTGCACTATCCTAGGGTCTTCATATACAGCCGCCACTACACCATTATGGTTCAGGTTTTTCTTAGATTATTCTGTTGATAATAGTTTTGTCGTTTGATCGGTTTGTGAGACCCCAACTTGTGAGATTCATTGTATACTTGCAAATTTGGTTGCATTCTTCTTTGTTCTTGCTGGTGTTCTTGATTTACAGGCAAGGATAAGCCTCTCGGCGAGATCAATCGTTCTTGAATGATTGATAACCAGAGAAGACATTGTGCTATGATTGCGGAGTTCAGAACGTGCCGCTCAGAAGCCGGATCGATTTGTGTATCGCCTCCGCCTTAATCAAGATTATCAGAACCTATCAGAAGATCAGGAACCCTTGTCCACATCACCTTACCATGTTGGATTGGGTTTTTGGCTAGGCATATGGGACTGGAGTTATCACACATGAGTGGAACACCCTTAAAAGTTAACTCATAGTCTCTCATGGTGGACACAATCCATAGGATTTGTGAGCAGCAGCTAGCAGCAGCAACATACTCAGCCTCTATGGTGGACTGGGCAACACTCGACTGCTTATGAGAAGACCAACAGATCAAAGAAGTACCCAAGAAATGGCAAGTACCAGAAGTGCTCTTCCTATCAATTCTACACCTAGTAAAGTCCGCATCTGAATACCCAATAAGATCAAGAGAAGAAGATGCAGCATAACAAAGACCGAACTCAAGGGTGTATTTGAGATACCTGAAGATGCGCTTGATAGCCTTGCGATGAGTCACCCTTGGGGAAGCTTGAAAACGAGCACAAAGACACACCGCAAAGTGTATGTCGGATCTTGTCACTGTCAGGTACAATAGGGAGCCAATCATGCTCCTGTACTCCCTTTGATCCACTGCTTCACAGTTTTCATCGGGGTCAAGAGCCGTTGTAGTGGACATTGGGGTAGACAATGGCTTCACATTGACCGTGTCGAACTTCTTCAGGAGATCCTTCATGTACTTGGCTTGATGAATGAAAGTGCCTTGCTTGCACTACTTGATTTGAAGCCCAAGAAATAAGGTGAGCTCTCCCATCATGGACATCTAAAATTTAGTTTCCATAGCTTCCTGAAATGTGGACACAGGAGCATGAGAGAAACCACCAAAGATGATATCATCCACGTAAATCTGAACCATTAGAAAGTCATTGCCATGCTTGAGAGTGAACAAGGTTTTATCAACACACCCCATGACATACCCGCGCTCTAGCAAGAAGGTCTTAAGCCTAGCATACCATGCCCTAGGTGCTTGCTTTAGCCCGTACAAAGCCTTCTGAAGCTTGTACACACAGTTTGGGTATTTGTGGTGCTCAAAGCTAGGGGGTTGTTTTACATAAACCTCTTCCTCTATGAAATCATTTCGGGACGCACTTTTGACATCCATTTGATAGTGTCTAATGCCCTTAGAGGCAGCAAATGCAAGCAAGATCCTAATGTCTTCTATGCGTGCAACAGGAGCAAAGGTTTCACCATAATCTAAGCCCTCCACTTAGCTAAAACCCTGACCAACTAGCCTAGCCTTGTTTCTCACAACCTCACTGTCCTCCCCATGTTTGTTTTTGAACACCCACTTGGTTCCTATGATATTGACATTTTTGGGAGGCTCTACAAGGGTCCAGACTTTGTTTCTCTCAAAGTTTTCCAACTCCTCATGCATGGCATTAACCTAATGTTCATCAGATAATGCGTGTCCAACATCTCAGGGTTCAAAGGTTGCAACAAAGAGAGAATTGGTAAAGCAAGCAAGATGTGCATACCTTGACCTTGTTGTCCTCTCATAGAGATTAACGATCATCTGTTGAGGTGGATGTTGATGCTGAATGTGGTGATGAGCCTCTCTATCAGAGTGTACCTCCCCCTCAACTACAGCTGGAACTCGCTCAACAGCAGCTGAAGTCAATGTAGAAGCTTCTGGACCCTCTGCTGGAGTAGTGGTAGCAGCAGGAACTAGCTCGGATGAGAGATGAAGTGAATTATTGTCATCATCATCAAAGCCCTGTAGGTCCTCTTCTACAAAGATGCTCTCCTTCATCTCCTTGTCACCTACAGACTCAATCACATTCCTTGCACAAGAGTTTGATTCATCGAAGGTTACATCGCAGGATTCTACGATGGTGTTAGTTTCCAAATTCAAAACTCTGTAGGAATGACCATGAAGAGAGTAACCAAGAAAGATGCCATTGGAAGATCTTGACTCAAACTTATCAAGACTGCCACGCTTGAGAATAAAGAACTTGCAGCCAAAAGCACGCAAATGAGAAAAATATGGCTTCATCCCAAAATGTAGCTCATAAGAAGTCACATTAAGAACTGAGCGCAAGAAAATCCGATTGGAAACATAGCAAGCAGTGCTAATGGCCTTAGGCCAGAACCGCCTTGGAGTCCTATGCTCATTGAGCATCGTCCGTGCCATTTCCACCAAAAGTTTTGTTCTTTCTTTCGACCACACCATTCTGCTGAGGAACACGAGATGCTTAAAACTAATGCTCAATACCATGCTCAAGACCAAAAGCATCAAAGGAGGAGTTCTTGAACTTGGTGCCATTATCACTGCGGATTGCTCGTAATGCACCAAGGAGTTCCTTGAACAACCTCAAAGCTAAGCATCAAAAGTGATGAAACACTGCATCCTTGGTCTCAAGAAAATAGACCCAAGAGTAGTGAGAATAGTCGTCAACAATCACAAGAACATACCACTTCCTACCCGCCGAACGAACCCGAGAAGGACCGACAGTGTCCACATGAAGCAACTCTCCAGGGCGTTCGGTCATCACCAATTGATTGGTGGATGAGAAGCAGCAATCATTTTCCCATGAAGTTATGGAGCACAAACCAAATCCTTATCATATTTGAGGTTAGGCAATCCTCGGATCAAGCCTAGGCCACTCAAGCGACATAACAAGTCAAAGCTCATGTGACCCAGTCTCCTATGCCATTTCCAGAGCTCAGAAGAAGATTGAGCAAACAAGCACTTGTGAGAACCAGGATAACCAGCAAAATCAGCCTGAAAAACTCTGCCAATGCAAGAAATCCCAGAAACCAATGAACCACTCGAATCAAGAACACAAGAAGCATTCGACTTAAAGAGCACTTCAAAACCAACATCAAGAAGCTAAGAGACAGACAGGAGATTGTACTTGAGATACTCAACGAAACCAACATCCTTGAGAGTGAATTTTTCATTTACCTTTACTGCGCCTCTTGCCTTCACTCTCCCTCTCTTGTCATCTCCAAAGGTCACATACTCCCGCCGCTTCAAGGGAGTGAGGCTGGAGAACCACTTTGCATCTACGATCATGTGGCACGAACACCCGGAGTCCATCAACCATTTGTTCTCCAAGCCTCCACCTGCTGCCTACAAAGAACAAGAAGGAAAAGTCGATGGCTCAATGCTGGGGTTAGTCAAAAGAGATTTGGGAATCCAGCACTTAACCACACGATCGGTAGTAGTAATCACAGTTCTTTGCACATTATCATTCGAACAC
This sequence comes from Eleusine coracana subsp. coracana, assembly GCA_032690845.1. Lineage (NCBI taxonomy): Eukaryota > Viridiplantae > Streptophyta > Magnoliopsida > Poales > Poaceae > Eleusine > Eleusine coracana. The sequence continues at coordinate 17,904,015 of CM064434.1, read as the reverse complement.
ATAGGACGAGAACCACGACAGGGAAAATGTGGCCTGTCAAAGCATCTCGACTCAAAACATGGGTTGTGAGGACAGAAATCATCAATGTGAAAGCCAAATCCACACGAGTGACACTCACCACGATGGGGAAATGTGGGGTGTCAAAGCGCTTCTGTGCAAAGCCTCTGTTTCATGAATCAAAGCCATATGAGGAATGACCCTGTCCATGATAGGCACGAGAAAAAGAGTGAGGCTGAAAACAATCAATATCAACATAAAAGACATCCCTAGTCAACTCAGCTTGCTTCCTCTCAATCCTCTTACGCCTATAACAGTACTCATCCAAGTGGCCCTTGTGACCACAAAACATGCAAATGTAAATACCCTTCGGATTAGGCTTGGTTTGCATTACAGGTTTGGGTTTTGGCTTCTCTGTTTGTTTTGGGTTGAAGGAGGGTTTTGGGTTGGGTGGATAGTATGTGTCAGTGGGTTTGATGGTGTTTTCCTCATCCTTGTAGTTGGAGCTAGGGAAAACTTACCCATATTCTCACTCTCCTTGTCACACCTCTCAAATCCCAAACCCAAGTTATAGGTTGACCTAGAAGCACTCTTCTTCACTCCTGCCAAATCACTCTCAATCTTTTCCTCACTCACTAGGGTTCTTCGGGGCCTATAAATTAGATAGTCATTTTCTTGGACTAGGACTTTGTTTTCCTCCCTAGTGATTACAAGCTTGTCCTTAAGAGACACACACACCTCACATGGTGGTGGGAAGACCTTAGAGCGAGTCTCAATGAGCAGATTGGACTCAAGCTCTTTGACTTTGAGGGTTTGAGCTTCCAACTCATCTGTGAGCTTGGGGCACTTTTGACATGCACCCAAAAGAGTTGGTCTAGCTTTAAATTCATCAAACTCCTTGAGGGCACTCTCAAGCTGACTGGCAACTTGAGCATGCACACTCTTCCTCTGACTCAGATTATTCATCACAACTTGACAAGACTCACACTCAGCAGCAGTATCAACACAAACAAGCTTAGACCAAAGCGAAGCCATCTCAAAATTAGCACTCTCCAACTTAGACTTAAGCTCTCTACTCTCACGAACAGCACTGCGAAGCTTATCATCAAGAGTGGGAGGTACCTCGCTTGTGTCAGAGTCAGATCCAGAGTCGGTGTCATGGTCGTTCTTTGCCATGAAGCAAAGCCCAGTGAAGTCATCCTTCCTCTTGACTCGTGGCTTTTCAACCTCCTCTTCTGAGCTTGTAAGGCCTTCGCTTGATGTGAGGTCGACATCGCTCAAGGCGGCAACACAGGCGCGTGCAATGGCCTTGGTGAACTTCTTGGAGTTCTTTCCCTTCTTGTAGAAGTGGTTCTTCTTCTTATTGAAATCTTCAGTGTTGTTGTCGTGGTACCCGGCCTTCTTCTTCTTCTTGGGACAGTCAGCAATGAAGTGTCCCGGGTCACCGCACTCGAAGCAGGTTCTTGAACCACGTCCTCTTCTCTCATTCTAGTTGTTGTAGAACTTCCTGAACTTCCTTGTGAGCAAGGACAGCTCCTCGTAAGGAATGCACTCCATCTATTCATCAGAAGCTGCAACAAGAGAAGACAAGGCAAACTCCAAAGAAGACTTGTCAAGTGAGTGGTTAGTTCCATAAGAAGCATCACTGTGACTACCCTTCTGAGAGCTAGAAAGCAAAGCCATGCTAGAAGCTGGAATAGCAAGATTAGGATGAGATTTCCTAGATAGTTCATGAGATTTCAGCTTGCTATACAGTTGCTCACAATTCAAGGTGTTGAAGTCAGCAATTTCTTCTAGAGCAGCAATTTTAACCCCCAAAACATTTTCATTAAGTGAATACAGCAGTTGCTTAGCTCTATCATTGTCATTGTACACAAGGTTACCACAAGCCCGCAAGTTGCACACAATTGCCTCAAACCTACAAAAAGTGTGATCAAGTGACTTGCCCGGTTTTTGTGCAAAAGTTTGGTACTGTCTATTGTATGAATGCTTACGCATAGACTTGACTTGGTTGGTACCCTCATGGTAAGTGCAGAGCTTAACCCAAATAGCATGAGCAGTGTCAAGGTGTGCAACCCTATCATGTTCACTCCTACCAAGTGTAGAGAGTAGAATATTGACAGCTTTAGAGTTGTTGTCATACCTGACTAACTCATCTGTAGATGCAGTGTTCAGGTCCTGTGGTATAGCATACTCCTGCACAACAATCTCCCAAATTGCACGTCCTTGACTCAGCAGATACGCCTTGGTCTGTGACTTCTAGTTGGGGAAGACCTCTCCATCGAACATCCAAAGCTTGACAGCACGCTTCTCCATGTCGCCTTCGGATCACAAAGCCGATGGAGGTCAACTAGTGATCAAACCGGCTCTGATACCAATTGAAGGACCGAGAAGGTGACCAGAGGGGGGTGAATGGGAGCCAATAAAAATTCTCCAAGAGAACTTGGCATATGTTCCAAAAACAACCCAAGCCAACCTCTGAACGAATCACCAAGACTACACACACCAACTCGTGGTGTACTAGCACTAGGACTGATCAACCACAGCAAAGAGACAAAGCGGAAACAAAAAGAACAACAAGCACTCAAAACAGATCAATTCTAGACTCTCATCGGCAGTGCCGACCACAGCCATCAGCAGTGCCGGTTGGCACCATCGGCAGTGCTGGTCACGCCCATCGGCAGTGCTGGTGCGGGACACAGGATTCTCTGAAACTACAGACAAGACAGATCGGCAGTGCCGGTCGGCGCAATCGGCAGTGCTGGTGCGGGGTTCAGACTCTCCCTATCAGCAAGCTAATTTGAGTTCAGACCCACCGCCAGTGCCGGTCCGGATCATCGGCAGTGCCGATCGTCCCCGACAAAACAGCAGAAACTTTCGGAAAACTGGCAAATCTTCTCCAAAACCTAATCAAATGAACTCCTAATAATGCGAGTTTTGGACCAGTGAATCCTCATCACATCACGACCCTAATCCTAGAAGATCATCTCAATTGGCTCAAGGAATCATCACGAATTTCAGATCTTCTACCAAAAACACCAAAAAGAGGACACTTGAGAAATCCTTCAAATCGAAGGTGCTAGAGCTATTGATTCGGTCCAGGATCCATACAAGATTGTTCTAGCTCATCCTAGCAACAAGTTTCTCAAGAAATCCGGGCCAAAAACTCGTCCAAAAATGAGATAGAAGATCACCACGAAAATAGCTCCAAAAATGGAAAAAAGGAATTCCGGGTTTCAAGTGAAGAGGGAAATCTTGAGCATGAAAATACTTCACATATCATAGAAAGGTGCTTACAAGATCCATAGGTACAAGGCTTGGAAGCCACCCTCTTCCTCCCACTATTTGGAAGAGCAAGAGATGTCTCTCACACACCCACTTCTCTCCTCTAAACATGAAGTCCTCTCCTATCACTTTGAATAGAGTCCGAACACAAGGCTAATGGAAAAAGAGGCACCTCTCCCACTAGCCACACCTCTCCTTATATAGGCCTAGGATCTATTGTCCACATGACTACTCTACACTTGACCTACATAACACACCCACCTACCACCAGCGGCATAACCGTCCATCTTTTTCCTTGTCGGCCGAATGCCATCGGATGGTTCACGTCTTTGCTTCGTCTCGAAGCAAGATCCGTGATGGTGCCACATGCACCACCAACCACCGCCATCAGTTTTGAGGCCCAAACCGAGAAACCACCACGCACGCTTCTCAAAGCATGACTTCTCGATGTCGACGTGTGTCACCTTGTCCCGCGATCCTGACCACTGTGACACCCCAGGTGTCTCACCTTAACTTAGCAAAAATGAGGAGCACAAATCATGGAAATGATGGCATAAAATGATAGAGCCTATCTATTAATTTAATTCTAGACAAATTAATACCCTGCAACCAAGTTATTGAAGCAACTTAAGAATTTCAATACAACTCATGCCAAATAAATTCATCATCAGTTTGGTAATAATAAAAGAGAATATTAGGAATTTATTGGGCATTTTATCTGCTTGGCAAAAAACTTAATTAATTAATTGATTCTTAAGTAACAAATTAATGCATTTAATAAATTCTAAAAATATGTTTATGAAAATTTCAAATAAAATTCACCAGAGTGTTTCCCACCATTGAAATAGCCAGTCCACCAAATTTCACTAATTTAGGAAGTCCCTAGCTATTTTATTTTGATTTATTGAAAACCAGCTTTGACCAAGGAATTGTTTGTAAGAAATCCAAAACTTGGAGGGCTGCAGCGCAAAATCTTTCTCTTCTCCCTCCCACTGGCGTAGAGCCCCCCCTGCCGACGCCGGCGCACAGCCCGGGCCGCCTTCACCCCTCCACCTCGAAACCGTGCGTGCGCAACAGTGCGTCAACGCCTACACCTCTGCTCCTCCACTCTGTCCCCTCACCGCGCGCTCGCCCAACGGCCGCCTTTTGCCCCCTTCCGCACGCCATCGCCATGACCGGCAACCCTCTAATTCCTACCGTGTCTCCCGCTCTCATCCCCCACTCACTATTTTCCCCTCTGCGCAACTAGTTGGCGCACTCGCGAACCCTGAAGCTCACTCATTCTCTCGCTCATCCTGCACTATCTCCCATTTCTTCTCTTTCCCTCCCCACTCTGCCATTGCAGAACCAGCCGAACTCGAGCTCGCATCGCTGTCACTCCACTGCTTCCTGAGCCCAGCCGAGAGCACTCACGCAACCGCCCATTTCCCTTCTAGCTCCTAGGCAACTTCTCCGGCAACTCCCTACATGAGCTAAATCAATTTGAAGAAAAACCAAAGCAAGCAACTCCGGTGAGCCCTCCGCCGCTGTCCCAAATTCTCGGTCTCTGGTAAGCCTCATCCCCTTGTTCCACCTCTCATGCGTGCGCAACTCGTCCACGCGTTTCCCTGGCCCATTTCTCCTTTGTTTCCTCCACTCAAGTCACCGGAATTCACCATTCCACGGCCGCTGCCCCTGCTCCGCTGAAACCGGGGCCGCCTTGCCGACGAGCACTACCCCCCGCTCCTTCTCGAAGCACGTCGACTTGATGCCGAGCCTCTCCGAGTCGCCGTGAAGCTGTAGGTGCAAACCCCGACTGATTTCCTGGAGGCGAAGCGCGACCTCGTCGAAGACCACCTCTCCGCCGCTTCTCACCGACGACCACCTTCCAGTGAGCCTCCGTCCTCATAAACTTCCCTACATGTTCGCCTCGATGTACACCTCATGATTTGAGTCCTGCGGTAAGCTTTCATCCCGCGCAGCCGCCGGCAGTGAGCCCTTTGGACGCGCGCCGCCCCGCACGGACGTGCCTACTGGCCGTCCTCCTGGCGCCTACGTGGCCACCATGTGGATCCGACTTGGCACCCACGTGGCCCGACGTGGAAACCCCTTAAACTAGAAATATGTCCATAAATTGCCAGAAAATGCTAAAAAATTTGAAATCTCCTAGTAAATCAAATTCAACTCCAATGGAGCTCAAACAAAATTTGTTAGGTTCATCTTGAAGAGCTCTATTTTAGTAAAATGATAAATCATAGCCTCTGTTCATGCATTTTTGTTAATTCATTAAATTGTGAAAACACGAATTAATTCATCAGAAATTATAGGAATGAAATTAAATCCTGATTTTTGGCATGCTTAGTACATACATAATTACCTATCGCCACAAATGTTGGTTTGGCAAATTATGAATTATTTTAGGCTCTGGAAATTATTTAGTGAGTTCACTTAAATTAATTCTAGTAATTATTTTATAATTAATTGGTCCTTGCCACTTGGCACAAAAATCACTCACATAAGTCTCTGTGCTCAGAAATTACACAAGTCCAGAAACCTAAATTTACTTAATTAAATTAAATTAATTGCTCTTACCACTATTTTACTTTAATAAATGCTAGTAAATAGAATAATAATATCCAGAGGCTGTAAATTGGTGAAAATGCAATTCATCTATGTCCCTGTTCATGATAAATCACTCAAATCCAGAATCGATTGGTTACGATTATATTTACTATAATGATTAACACACGTAAAATGATGAAACTCTAATTTGTTTCTTTGAAGCATATGGCTTCAAGAACATAGAAGCATATGGCTTCGAGAACATAATAATAATTTCTCGACATCAAAACACAATATGCTTGCATGCATCATATCATTGCATATAACGGTGTTACGACAATACCGTTAACACCTTTGTCATCATATAGGCAACGACAACTAGGAGCCCGAAGAGGATCAGACGGAGACTGAGTCTCAGGAACAAGAGGTTGAAGTTGCTAACACTAGTGTCGATCCAGGCAAGCCCCAATTTTCATTCGCCTTTTTATAAAGTTGCTAGTTATCAATATTACTAGTGTCTATGATTATTGATGCATTAGGTCATAGGAGTTGATTGGAACCCACTTGCATGATACCCAAACGACCTACGTCTCTGTCAGTAGAACTTAGTAGTATCGGTACTGTGTCGCTATGCTTAGTAATTGCTAGACGTGATAGATACCAGTACTAACAATGAACTTGACCACAGGAACGGGACTTCTAAAAGAAGTTTATTTTAATGTCATGACTGGGCAGGGACGATGCATGTGTAGGTTTGCAGCAATACATGGGTGTTGACTGCGGTAGCCCTACCTTGTCGAACCTAGGATCCGTCCGTGGTCAGCCCCTTGGTCAAGTATTGAACAGTACCGAATGCATGCTAGTCTATGGGCACTAGTAAACCGATGTAGCATTGACACGGCAATGAGGACGGTACCTAGTACACTGTTCGTTGACCCTTCTGCTGCTGGAGTGGGCGATTCATACCGCGAAGTACTATTGGTAGGACGGCATGCCCACTCACTGAGACTGGACCCGGACCAAGTTGTTTTTTTTTTGTCCTTGCGAAAGGTTGCCATATATGACCTTAATTGGTGTTTATGTGTCGTGTACCTCGGGTAATCCCAGCTGGTGTAAATCAATTGCAATTGCTGTCCCTCGCAGTAATGAGTACCACTTGGTCACTAAGTCGTCATGTAGTTGCACATTGTACTTGGGAATTGATTATGATGCTTATGGTTGACAATACTCATATGGCTCTTATGTTGTACTTACCCTATGTATTGCTTTATTATCCTAGTGCTGCAACTAGAGTTACATTCTGCTCTACCCAATTAACTTGATGAATAAAACATGATAGAACTAATAGGTTGTTTAGTGCGAGTCCTTCAAACAAGCCACCTATTAGAGCCATTGCATGTCTAGGTGTCTGACGGGTAAGACATGCTGAGTAATTAGTACTCAGGCTTTGTGCCACTATTGTTTTCAGGTAATGAAGAGGTAGAGTTGCCTGAGAATGTGCTGCCATGGGACATGCAAGTCCCTGAGGGTTGGACTGCCCACTGGGAGTTCGACTCACCGCAGCAGTACTTATGTGTCATGCTAGAGTGATGGTTCTTCGGGTAGGAATCATTGCTATGCTGTATCGTCGGGCTCGTAGCTCCTTATCAATAATCGCTTCCGTTGTATTTTCAAAAACATTAAGAACTTGTAATATTCCGCTGCACTCTGAGGACTTATTGATGTAATATTCAACTTAAATTCGAACCATTGTTGTATTATCAAGTGTCTACGTTATCAGCACCGTTGGGACCTTGATCCTCCGGGAAGGAGCGCCATAGCTGGTATCAGAGCCGTGGTCTATGATAATACAACAAATAAATCGTATTTTCGAAAACCATGACGTTACGAGTGAGGATACGTTAGTATTGCCCCTAGTAGATAATAGGGTGGTAACAAAGCTAACCTGGGTTATGTTTATTTACATTATTGCATCTATGGCTTCTTCAAACGAAGCTACGTGCGTGCTTAACCGACACGCGTGATATCGGTGTCTGTGCTCGCTGGCGGATACGAGACACTGTTGGCTCGTGACTTATCACGGGGCGATCCTTTTTCCATGGATTGTTACTAGTAGAACTGTGCTTCTTTTCATAGTTTCTTTTGAATTTGATGTATTGTTTCTGCAATGGATCTTCTACAGGTACGCTAACGCCGTTAGTATAACACTTAGAATGACTTACATGTTGAGTGCGGGTCATCACCACATATTCGTGCCGCTAAGTATCGGCAATGATAGGCGTTGTGTTGTGAGGAATGATAGGTTAATAAAATGAAGGCTTTGCATCATGCATCCCATTATAACTAAACTAAAATTTGATTCTCTCCTTGCTCACCAACATCTGAATAAAAATTTTCTACACCTAATAAGTATAAAATTCTGAATAACAAGATTAACAAGAACCTGTCCTATTTTTAGCTGCCAACTTCAAAAATTCATAGCTAAAGTTGTACTTCGCATTTTTAGGTGTTTAAATACAATCTGGAAAGCCCTAGAAGTCTATTTCCATCTCCAATAGGTTTCACCATCTTCCCAGTTTTCCTATGTCCAGTAGAGCCAAAACAATAAGCCTCTGTCAATCTGAAATAGAATTTGTTTTAAAACTCATTATCATATTATTGACCGTTGAGGCTGGAAAATGTGAACTAAAACTTTGTTTCTGTATTTTATAGCACTATATATGAAATGCATTGTTACTCATGGAACATTGTACTCACCATTGGGTTTTTGTTCCAGATGGGTGACCACGGTTTTGAGGAGCTTTCGCACGATGGGTGGCGCTACACCACCGTGGCTTTCCTACACTGTTATGGGACCTCCTACACTCGTTGGGCTACGACGAGACGCCCCCTTACAAGGGCCACGAGGTCCGTCATCACAACATGACTCTTGCTAAGGTGCACATCAGCGTGCCCACACACCCGCGCAACCTCGACATGGCGGGAATGGAGAGCACGACGACTTGTGGGAGCCTCCGTGAGGGCTTGGAGAGAGTCGCCCATAGGGCTCTCACCCACTTCTACGAGCGCCACAGAGCAGCGCTCTCTGGGACTCCGTTTGAGATTACCCCCATCTTGCACCAGGCCAATCCGGTCTGGCAGAGGCGCGTGAGGCGCATTGGCCACGACGACTACCCAACGTACCTCGCAGGGTACCACCATCTGTCCTATTACTCCGAGTACCTCCTCAACTTGGATGAGGAGGCTAGCAGCCACAACAGGATCATACTGGCTGAGGCTGAGCAGGTCTGGGTAAGAGGAATGACCTACAGACACAGACCAACGCACATCAGAGAGAGATTCAGTGACTGACCGCTGCTATTGAGGCGAGTGAGACTCGCGTTACTGAGGTGACTGGACAGCGTGACACCCTCGCGTAGGAGGTTGACAGACGTGGCTTGATTATGCAGCAACGCGCCAACCACAACGAGCACCTGCAGCATCAGTTGACGGCTGCACAGCACGAGATGGAGCTTATGGGAGAGGATTTAGAGACCCTGGCTCAAGAGAACCAGGGCCTGCAGCAGCAGCTTGAGGCAGCCCTTGCACCACCGGCAGCACCAGAGGAGGAGGACCCGTAGGAGGATATGGACGAGGAGTCTGACATAGACTACGAGGCACTAGCCCGAGACAGGACTTAGGAGGATAGTGGTAGACTAGATTAGTCTCGGTAGTTAGGATCAATTGGGTAAGTAACTTTTGTCGAACCACGCGAGGTTGTTGTATTTTGCGGTTGATGCATGAGATGCTTTTGTAACTCGAGGGCTACATATTCCGAGTCATGTATTGAAACTATGATGATTTGCGCTATGCATTGGGTGTACCCTTAGTAGCTATCATTGTTGCAACAAAGTTAATCGTGCTGATTGACTCAATCAAAGTACTTTCTTTGTAGATGGCTGAAAACAAAGAACAACCACCACAGGGTTGGGAAATTACCGATGGCCTGGAGTTCACAGGAATGATTCACATGTTTTGGAGAGTCCTCCAGAGATTTGGATATTCTATTCCTCCCACCTATGTTGGCAAGGAATTCCAGGAGCATGGAGTCCCCTCATGTGTCATCCATGTGGCGGTTCCCACCAATTTCTCCGTCATCCCCGCATGGGAATCTTGGACCCTTAGCGTCACCGGGACAGATCTGCCTTCCACCTGAAATATAGCTACATTCAAGACACTTACTCGATTCTGTGAAGACCACAAGCATGATGTTGCTGGAACACTCGTCGCCTTGCTACCCATTAATGATGTGACGGATTTCGAGTGGATGAGGCGTGTGGATTTCATCTTTGATCCAAACCATCGCCACCATGATCCTATGCTGCCCATAATAGAGTATTATGGTTTGTCCATGTTTGCTTTCTGCACAAACTTGTGCCGGTGATTGGATGTGTTCCATTCTGCACTTTGACTTTCTGGGGTCGAAAAGCAAGCTAAGGATGAAGAAGTTGCAGAACTGAACCAGCAAATCCAAGCCAACAATGAAGAGATGGATGCAATCCTAGAAGAACGTGACCAAGCCTTGTAGGATGCAGCAGATTTTGAGCATGACATGATTGAGGCTCAAGATGACTTGAACGCATTCAAGGCTGCCAATCTTCCTATTGAAGGGAATTGGGATGAGATCTTCATAGAGTATAGAGAACAAGACGATATAGAGATGGCACCTGCCGGTGTTGATGACGAGGAAATGATGGATCTGGAGGAACTAGGAGAGCCTATGGAACAGGTTGAACCAGAAGAGCCGGAAGACTTAGGCTAGGAGTAGACGATTCGCTACCCCTGTGTACGGTCGTGTAATATATGTATCCCTAGTTCGATGTAGGAGTGTGAATCTTGCATATTGTGTCTGCAATACCGTAACTAGGTGTCGGCGCATATATGTAAGGAACCGTGTGATGATGTCCTTTAACAACCATGTAGACTGAATTGAATCAATGGAGACGGTTGTCATTCTGAGATTTTACCGTGCCACTTGCAAATTTATATTCTTGTGCATGTGATTTTATGGATTATTATGAGAAACAACTAATGTGCAACCGTATAAATTGTAGCATGGTGCGTACTCCGAACCAGGAAGATCCTGAGAGCTCTCAGCAAGGAGCGAATGCTGAGCCTTCATTAGCTGAAGTCCTGGCCGCTATACTAAACAGGCAGCAGAATGACTCCGAGCTGCTCCGTCGGCTGGTCGACATCACGACCCATCTGGCTGGACGTGGAGATAACCACAACCGCAACAACCACCCCCGTCAGGGCACTTACTCAGACTTCCTGGGTACCCACCCACCCACCTTCATGTGTGCCAGAGAGCCGCTAGACGCCGACCACTGGTTGCGTCAGACCAGTCTAAATTCGATCTGTTGGCATGCACCGAGCACCAGAAGGTGTTGTTTGCCGCCCAACAACTCCATGACTCTGCTAGCACCTGGTGGGCCAACAATGAAGCTTCTCTGCCCGCTGGACGCCGCATGGAATGAAATGACTTCAAAGCTGCTTTCCGTGCTCATTTCATCCCCGCTGGTCTCATGCAGAGAAAGTTCCAGGAATTTATGGATCTAAAACAAGGAGGGAGGAATGTCCTCCAATATTCTGAAGCTTTCAATCAGCTTGCTCAGTACGCCACTGAGTATGTTAATACTGAGGAAAAGAAGAGATACGTATTCTTGCGTGGGATGAATGCCACGCTCAAGGAACGTCTGACTTGGCAGATGACTGGCACATACAATGATCTGGTAAATGCTGCTATTGTTCAGGAAGGCGCTATGTGCCAAGTTGAAGAAGAAGACCACAACAGAAAGGCCCCTGCTATTGCCTCTGCGGCCCCACAGGTGAAGCATCGCCTGATATATACTTCACCCACCGCACAATGTTTCTGGGCAGCACCGCAGCAACAGCTTCACCGACGATTTGGCCCGAACTACTCAAGATCATCACAGTAGCAGAACTTCCCACTTCATGCACCATACCAACAGCAGAACAACCAGTACCGTGCACCGTATCAGCAACAAGGGAAACTGAGTGCTCGTGCCCCACTGCCTGCTGATCATGGAGGCAACTACCCTTGCTACAATTGTGGTCGTACCGGCCACTTTACAAGAACTGCACTGCACCAAGGCGCAACAACAACAACAACAACAACCAGCGCCTGATATATACTTCACCCACCGCACAATGTTTCTGGGCAGCACCGCAGCAACAGCTTCACCGACGATTTGGCCCGAACTACTCAAGATCATCACAGTAGCAGAACTTCCCACTTCATGCACCATACCAACAGCAGAACAACCAGTACCGTGCACCGTATCAGCAACAAGGGAAACTGAGTGCTCGTGCCCCACTGCCTGCTGATCATGGAGGCAACTACCCTTGCTACAATTGTGGTCGTACCGGCCACTTTACAAGAACTGCACTGCACCAAGGCGCAACAACAACAACAACAACAACCAGCGTCAGAACCAGAGCAGGAATGTGAATGCACCATCACGTGGTGCCCAAGTGAACTACACCAATGCGGAAGATATCCCTCAGGGCGAACCCGTGCTGACCGGTACGCTCTCGCTCTATCGCCGCCTGTCCTTGCCTTATTCTGGTGCTATGCATAATTTCATTAGCCAAGCGTGTGTGCAAAAACTTAATCTTCAACCCTAGAATATAGAAAGAGGCTACATAATTCGTTCCCCCGCTGGGCAAATTAGTGCCAATCAAATAGTATGCAAAGCCCCACTGGAAATAAACAAGAAAATCTACCCCACGGATTTTATCATGCTTAGCCACCAAGGAATTGATTTGATTTTGGGTATGTCATCATATAGGCAACGACAACAAGAGGTTGAAGTTGCTAACACTAGTGTCGATCCAGGCAAGCCCCGGTTTTCATTCACCTTTTTATGAAGTTGCTAGTTATCAATATTACTAGTGTCGATAATTATTGATGCATTAGGTCATAGGAGTTGATTGGAACCCACTTGCATGATACCCAAACGACCTACGTCTCTGTCAGTAGAACTTAGTAGTATCGGTACTGTGTCGCTATGCTTAGTAATTGCTAGACGTGATAGATATCAGTACTAACATTGAACTTGACCATAGGAACGGGACTTATAAAAGAAGTTTACTTTAATGTCATGACTGGGCAGGGACGATGCATGTGTAGGTTTGCAGCAATACATGGGTGTTGATTGTGGTAGCCCTGCCTTGTCGAACCTAGGACCCGTCCGTGGTCGGCCCCTTGGTCAAGTACTGAATAGTACCGAATGCATGCTAGTCTATGGGCACTAGTAAACCGATGTAGCATTGACACGACAATGAGGACGGTACCTAGTACAGCGGTCGTTGACACTTCTACTGCTAGAGTGGGCGGTTCATACCGCGAAGTATTGTTGGCAGGACGGCATGCCCACTCACTGAGACTGGACCCGGACCATGTTGTTTTTTTGTCCTTGCAAAAGGTTGCCATATACGACCTTAATTGGTGTGTATGTGTCGTGTACCTCGGGTTATCCCAGCTGGTGTAAATCAATTGCAATTGCTGTCCCTCGCAATAATGAGTTCCACTTGGTCATTGAGTCGTCACGTAGTTGCACATGGTACTTGGGAATTGATTATGATGCTTATGGTTGACAATACTCTTATGGCTCTTATGTTGTACTTACCCTATGTATTGCTTTATTATCCTATTGCTGCGACTAGAGTTACATTCTGCTCTACCCAGTTAACTTGATGAATAAAACTTGATAGAACTAATAGGTTGCTTAGTGCGAGTCTTTTAAACAAGCCACCTATTAGAGCCATTGCATGTCTAGGTGTCCGACAGGTAAGACTTGTTGAGTAATTAGTACTCAGGCTTTGTGCCACTGTTGTTTTCAGGTAATGAAGAGGTAGAGTTGCCTGAGAATGTGCTGCCCTGGGACATGCAAGTCCCCGAGGGTTGGACTGCCCACTGGGAGTCCGACTCTCCGCCGCAGTACTGATGTGTGATGCTAGAGTGATGGTTCTTCGGGCAGGAATCATTGCTATGCTGTATCGTCAGGCTCGTAGCTCCTTATCGTTAATCGCTTCTACTGTGTTTTCAAAAACATTAAGAACATGTAATATTCCACTGCAGTCTGAGGACTTATTGATGTAATATTCAACTTAAATTCGAACCAATGTTGTATTATCAAGTATCTGCGTTATCAGCTCCATTGGGACCTCGATCCCCCGGGAAGGGGCGCCACAACCACTGGCAAGTCTCTCCTAGTCCCTGTCCATCGGGCCCCCTCATCACTTGTACCGGCATTCCGTTCGCCTTAACTTGGTCAACATTCCGTCTTCATCACCACCACGATTTTGAGGCTCAACCGTGAAACTGTCCGTGCTTCTTGCCTCTCCACGCGTACGGTATGGATCACCCTTGACTTCACCTGGCATCCCGATCGTCTGGCCCTAAGTCCCCTACTTGTGCCTGATACTCTCGTCGTTGACCGCCAAGTCCACCCCAGTGACCTACACATCATGAGACAAGCAAACACATTTCCGATCTCCTGCAATCTCACCAATACCTCCACCAACTCCAGTTAGTCGAAATTATGATATGCAAACCCATGCAATCCCTGGATTCCCGCATTTCAACTCAAACACCAAATACGCTCATGTCAATTACTCATTACATATATTGCAAACTATGGCACATATCCACATGGTTTCTCATTCCGGTACACTAATGATGTTAGTATGACACTTAGAATAACTTACATGTTGAGTACGGGTCGTCACCAAATATTCGTGCCGCTAAGTACTGGCAAAATATGTGTTGTGTTGGGAGGAACGATAGGTTAATAAAATAAAATTTTTGCATCATGCATCCCTATATAACTAAACTAAAACTTCGTTCTCATCTTGCTCACCAGCCTTTGGATACAAAATTTCTAAACTTGATTGAGCATACAAATTTCAAAATACAAGTCCAATTGTCAAGTTAATAAGAATCTGTTCTGTTCTTAGCTGTTAACTTCAAAAATTCATAGTTATTAAATTACTCAACCAAATAAGGCATACAAAAACTTTTTAGAAAGGTCTAAACATCCTCTGTCCGCCAATGTTTAAGTTAATTATTGATCATAAAGGTAACAACCTCAGAAACAGAGAGCAAGTATAATCTGCCAACACACTGATTTCAGCATAACCCTAAACTTAATAATTTCGTAAATGGAGTTGTACTTCGAATTTTTAAGTGTTTAAACCCAATATTGAAAGCCTAGGAAGTCTATTTTCATATCCAATAGGTTACACAATTTTATTCTTTACCTCTATCCAGGAGAGCAAAACACTAAGGCCCTGTCTTCGAGAAAACAGAATCAGCCAACCTAAACTTGTAAAATTCATAAGTCCAGATTTACTTGGAATTTTTTAGAATGTAAATACAATCTGGAAAGCTATGAAAGTATACTATAAAATTGCTCCAAGCCCCAATTTTTGAGACTTTGTTTTCCGATCGAAATACTCACTTTTCTGACTGCTGTACAGTCAAGACAGAATCTGTTTTAAAACCCGTTACCGTGTTATTGCCCCTTGAGACTGGAAATTGTAACCTAAAACTTGTCTCTGTATTTCATATCACTTTATGTGAAATGCATCGTTACTGTAAGGAAGGTTTGACTCAATCAAAGTACTTTCCTTGTAGATGGCTGAAAACAACGACCAACCACCACCGGGTTGGGAGATCACCGACGGTCTAGAGTTCACTGGAATGACTCATCAGTTCACTGACTTTGGTTATGACGCCCCTCCCACTTATGTTGGCATGGAATTTCAGGAGCATGGAGTCCCCTCATATGTCATCCATGTGGCAGTTCCCACCAACTACTCTGTTACTCCAGCATGGGAATTCTGGACCATTAGCGTCTCTGGGACAGATTTACCTTCCACTTGGGGTGTTGCTGCATTCAAGGCAGTCACTCGGTTTTGTGAAGATCACAAGCATGATGTTGCTGGAACACCCGTCGCACTATTGCCCATCAATTATGTGAATGATTTTGAATGGAATCGGCGTGTGGACTTCATCTTTGATCCAAACCATCGCCACCATGACCCTATGCTGCCCATAATAGAGTATTATGGCTTATCCACTTTCGCCTTGTGCACGAACTTGAGTCACCGACTGGATTTGTTTCATACTGCACTTCGACTTTTTGAAGTTGAAAAACAAGCTAAGGATGAGGAAATTGCAGAAGTGAACCAACAAATTCAAGCAAAGAATAGAGATATGGATGATATTAAAGAAGAACGTGACCAATCCTTGCAGGATGCAGAAAGTTTTGAGCATGATATGATTGAGGCTCAAGATGACTTGGATGCATTCAAAGCTGCACACCTTCCTATTGAAGGGAATTGGGATGAGATCACCTTAGAGTACGGAGAACAAGAGGATGTAGAGATGACACCTGCTGCTAATGACGATGTGGAAATGATGGATCCGGAGGAACCGGGAGAGCCGAAAGATATAGACCAGGAGTAGATGACTCGCTACACCATGTGTACTATTCGTGTAGTATATGTATCTCGAGTTCGGATGTAGGATTGTGAATCTCGCATAGTTTGTCCTCAATACCGTAGCTAGACGTTGACATATGTGTGTAAGAATCCGTGTGACGATGTTCTTTTAACAACCATGTAGTCTGAATTGAATTAATGGAGATGGTTGTCACTTCTGAATTTTATTTATGCCTCTTGCATATTTATATTCTTGCACATGTGCTTTATGGATTCTTTTGAGAAATAACTAATGTGCAACCGTATAAATTGTAGCATGGTGCGTACTCAGAATCAGGATGATCCTGAGAGCTCTTAGCAAGGAGCTAATGCTGAGCCTTCACTAGCTGAGGTATTGGCTACTGCACTCAACAGGCAACAGAATGACTCTGAGTTGCTCTGCCGGCTGGTCCATATTACGTCCCATTTGGCTGGACATGGAGTCAACCGCAACAACAACAAACAGCCCCGACAGAGCACCTACTCAGACTTCCTGGGTACTCATCCGCCGACATTCGAGCGTGCCAGAGAGCCGCTGGACGCCGATCATTGGCTGCGTCAGACTGAGTCTAAATTCAGTCTGCTAGAATGCACCAAGCACCAGAAGGTGCTATTCGCCGCCCAGCAACTCCAGGGCCCTGCTGGTGCCTAGTGGGCGAACTACGCCGCTTCACTACGAGCTGGCCGTCGCGTCGAGTGGAATGAGTTCTGGACTGCTTTTCGAGCTCATTTCATTCCAGTTGGTCTTGTGTAGAGAAAGTTTCAGGAGTTCATGGATCTAAAACAAGGATGGAGGAATGTCCTCCAATATTCTGAAGCTTTCAATCACCTTGCTCAGTATGCTACTGAGTATGTTAACACTAAGGAAATGAAAAAGATATGCATTCTTGTGTGCGATGAATGCCACGCTCAAGGAATGTCTGACTTGGCAGACAACTGGCACGTACAATGACCTGGTCAATGCTGTTATTGTCCAGGAAGGCGCCATGCACCAAGTTGAAGAAGAAGATCACAAAAGGAAGGCCTCTGCTAGTGCTTCTGCTGCCCCACAGGCGAAGCATCGTTTGATTTACACTTCACCCATCGGACAGCATTTCCGAGCATCACCGCAGCAGTTGTATCAGCGACAGTTTGGCCCGAACTACTCGAGGCCACCACAGCAATAGAACTTTCCACCCCGTGCACCATACCAATAGCAGAACAATCAGTACCATGCACCATATCAGCAGCAAGGAAATCAGAATGCTCATGCACCACAACCCGCTGATCGTGGAAGCACCTATCTGTGCTATAATTGTGGTCGTACCAGCCACTTTGTGAAGAACTGTACCGCACCTAGGCGCAACAACAACAACAATAGCAACCAACGTCAGAACTAGAATAGGAATGTGAATGCACCGTCTCGTGATGCACAAGTGAACTATACCAATGCTGAAGACATCCCTCAGGGCGAACCCGTGCTGACCAGTACGCTCTCACTCTATCGCCAGTCTGTCCTAGCACTTTTTGATTCTGGTGCTATGCATAATTTCATTAGCAAAGCTTGTGTGCAAAAACATAATCTCCACACCGCCACCATAAATAGATGCTACACCGTCCGCTCTCATGTTGGACAAATTTTTGCTAACGAAGTAGTGTGTAAAGCTCCACTAGAAATAAATCAAAAGGTTTATCCCAACGATTTCATCATGCTCAAGGATCAATAAATCGACCTGATCATAGGTATGATCTGGATGAAAACCCATAGAGCCATGCTAGACATCGAGCCCCGTATCATTCACATATACTCTCCCTTGCATGGCCAAGACACATTTTCTCTAAATACCGATTCATCGAAAGCCCTGGTTATCCATCACTTGAAGAACAATCACTCGAGAACATTCCCGTTGTTTGTGAGTATCCGGATGTGTTCCCTGAAGATAACTCTAGACTTCCCCCTGACCGTGAAGTGTAATTTAAGATAGAACTGCAGCCAGGAACTTCTCCAATATGTCTGTATAAAATGGCCCCGAATGAGCTGGCTGAGTTGAAAAAGCAATTGAATGGGTTATTGGAAAAGGGATTCATTCACCCAAGCACTTTAGCTTGGGGCTGCCCTACTATTTTTGTGAAGAAGAAGGACAAATCTCTGCGTCTCGTCATTGATTATCAACCACTAAATGAAGTTACCAGCAAAAATAAATATCTGCTGCCTCGAATTGGCATTTTTTTATCAATTAGTTGGTGCCAAGGTCTTTTCAAAATTTAACCTTCGTTTGGGTTATCATCAAATCAAGATCAGAGCAAAAGACATTCCGAAGACCGCCTTCTCTACTAGATACGGATTATTCGAGTATCTAGTAATGTCATTCAGATTGACAAATGCCCCCTCCCATTTCATGTACCTCATGAATTCGGTATTCATGCCAGAGCTGGACAAATTTGTGGTAGTATTCATTGATGACATCCTCATCTATTCTAAGTCCAAGGAGGAGCATGTTGAACATCTCCGCATTGTTCTTCAATGTCTCCGAGATTACAAGTTGTATGCAAAATTCAGCAAGTGTGAATTTTGGTTGGACCGTGTCCCATTTCTCGTCCACATAGTTTCAGTAGAAGGAATCTCTATAGACCCCAGCAAAGTTCAAGATGTGCTACATTGGAAGCCACCAAAAATGGTTCATCAAGTTTGTAGTTTCCTCGGATTAGCTGGATATTGTCATAGGTTCATCCCTAATTTTTCCCAGTTATCCAATCCTATCACAAGATTACTGAAAACGAGGTGAAGTTTGAATGGAGTGATAAATGTGAAGAAGCATTTCAGAAGTTGAAGGAACTATTAACCACTGCCCCAGTATTGGCTCAGTTGGACATCACTAAGCCGTTTGACGTGTATTGTGATGCATCTGGGACAGGACTTGGATGTGTACTTATGTAAAGCGGTCGTGTCATTGCCTATGCATCATGACAACTACGAAAGCATGAAAAACATTGTCCAACTCATGATTTAGAACTATCTGCAGTTGTGCTTGCACTAAAGATTTGGAGGCATTACCTACTCGGGAATGTAGTGCATATTTACACAGATCATAAGAGCTTGAAATACATTTTCACTCAAACCGATCTGAACATGAGACAATGTAAGTGGCTGGAATTAATCAAGGATTACAACCTGGAGATTCATTATCATCTAGGCAAGGCCAATATAGTTGCCGACGCGTTAAGCAGAAAAATCCACTGCAATAGCTTGGTGTTAGAATCTCAGGACAGCAGCAACCACGTAACTATTTCAGAACCTAGCCTTTGTGTTTTGCCGGCTATGGTGATCAGCAACCTTAGTATACACTCCACCATCCGTGAAGAGATCATTGCTGCACAACGGAAAGACATTGGTATGAATTATATCTGTCAAAACATTAAAAATGGTAAAGCAAAATGTTTCACACAAGACTCAGGACGGTATCCTATGGTTCAATAACCATTAAGTAGTTCCAAAGGACTTTGAACTTCAATGAAAAATCTTGGATGAAGCACATCACTCCAAATACTCTATCCATCCGAGTAGTAATAAAATGTACCCAGATCTAAATAAGAATTTTTGGTGGACAAGAATGAAGCAAGAAGTTGCCCGATATGTTGCAGAATGTGATACTTGTAAGAGAGTTAAGGCTGACCATTTGAAATAGGCCGGATTACTTCAACCATTGAGTATTCCCACCTGGAAATGGGAAGACATCAGCATGGACTTTATTGTTGGCCTCCCTCTCACCTCCCGGAAGCATGATTCGATTTGGGTCATTATGGATAGACTCACAAAATCCGCTCACTTCCTGCCAGTCTACAATAGATACAGCATACAGCAGTATGCAGAGCTCTACATCACAAGAATTTTGTGTATTCATGGAGTACCCAAGACCATCATCTCAGATCGTGGCTCACAGTTTGTCACTCGTTGTTAGGAACAGCTGCATGCATCTTTGGGTACAGGTTTAATTCGTAGTTCTGCTTACCACTGCGCTACCGATGGACAAACAGAGCATGTCAACCAGATTTTGGAAGATATGCTTAGAGCATGTGTTATAGCACATGGTGGTAATTGGGATAAGTATCTACCTTATGCGGAATTTTCATATAACAATAGTTACCAGGAGAGTGTAAAAATGTCACCATTTGAAGCACTCTATGGTCGTAGTTTTAGAACCCCTCTGAACTGGTCCGAACCAGGAGAAACAGTAACATTTGGTCCTGATCTTATAAAGGATGCTGAGGAAAAAGTTCGTACCATTCAGGCAAACCTGAAGGCTGCTAAATGCCATCAAGAGAAGTATGCAAACAGACGACATAGACCACTATATTTCAATAAAAGTGACTATGTCTATCTCCGAGTGTTGCCTATGAAGGGTATCCAACGGTTTGGAGTCAAAGGAAAGTTAGCACCCCGTTATATTGGACCATTCCAATTTCTGGAACGATGTGGAAATGTAGCCTACAAACTGGAGTTACCAGCTAACTTATCTGGAGTTCATAACACCTTTCACGTCTCTCACCTAAAGCGGTGTCTCAAACCACCCATTGACAAAATCTTGGAAGACTATGACCAACTTCAACCCAACCTCACGTATTCCGAACAACCAATAAAGATCCTCGATGAGAAAGAGCGCACAACCCGTAAAATAACCATCAAATAACCATCAAATTCTATAAAGTTTAGTGGAGTAATACTCGTAAGTTGAATCCACTTGGGAATCCGAAGAATTTGTGAGTACACATTACCCAAAATTTTGGTCGTCATACGCAGGTATAACCTTGACCACCGTACTTCCCTCTAGTTTGCCTTGTTCAAAATCTCGGGACGAGATTTCTTTAAGGAGGGAGGACTGTGACACCGAGGTGTCTCATTTTTGCCTAACAAGCTTGAAGAGCACAAATTATAGTTAAGAGTAGCATGAAATAATAAGACCTCAGTCAATTTTTAATTAATTCTAGGCAGTTCAAACACCCTGCAACCAAGATACTGAAGCAACATAAAAATTTCAATATAACATACGCCAAATAAATTCATAATCAGATTGGTAATAATAAAATAGAATTTTATGAATTTAATCAGCATTTTACCATATGTGGAAATACCCCCAATTAATTAATTAAAACATAGAAAACTTTCACAATGGGAAATTAATTATAAAACAATTATAAATCCTCTGGTCAATTGGGTCCCACCAGAGCACAACAAATATCTCAAAGGACTTATGTGCAAAATCTAAATTCATTTGGAGGTCCCTAGCTATTTGTTTTGGATTTATTTCGAATCTTTCTCTTTCTTCTCCAACTGGCGCAGAGCTCCCACCGGTGTGCAGAGCGCTTCTCCCGGCCGCACGCCAGCCTCCCCCGTATGCCACCCTCCACCTCGGGGCTCCTCGCGTGCCATAGTGTCGCTGACCCTCCTCTGCTGTCCCATCCATCATTCTCAGCCGCCCCTGCACGCCCAACCGCCTCCTCTTCCCCTCTGTGCCATCGACATGGCCGCCTGCAATGGCTTCAATGCCGAGTGCTCCTACCGCTCCCCCTCGCTCGACCGCACGCAATCGAGTGCGCTCAACCACGCGACCCCCCTATTGTGCTCCCTCTCGGCCTTTAATCCTCTCCTTCTGTGCCCTCCGCTCTCTCTTATTTTCTACTCTCTGCCTCTGCTCAACCGCCATTACCGAACCCAGTTCGACCTCACTGCTCCACTGCCTCTCAAGCCGAACCAAGAGCGCAAGGAGCTGCGCACAACTCCCCTCCCACTCCCCATTCTCGCCGCTCGACCCATTCATGCTTGAGGTCGAGTCAAATTGAGGAAATACCAATTCCTGCTCCCCGCGACCGCCATTGACACCGACTCCAAATTTGTCCAAGATGGTGAGCCTCGTCTCCTTCTTCCTCCTCTACCGCGTGCGCAACTCACGGCTGAACAAACCTGCCCGTGCCCCCACTCTATTTTCGTATACAAGGTCGCCGGCATTCCCATTTTGCCCTTGTCGCTGCCCTGTTCCCGGCCGATCGACACCGCCTCCATGGTGAGCTCCAGGTTCTGGCCCTCCTCGTCGAACTCCAACTCAATGCCGCTCTTCTCCGTGCCTCCGTGAAGCTCGAGGTGAAGACGGAGCTCGATTTGTTGCTTCCTAGCTCAAACGCTACGCCGCTGAAGACCTCCACTCCACCGCCTCTCGATGACGACCTATCTCCAATGAGCTCCTGTCCCCACGGCCTACACCCACCTGTTCGCCTTGCTGTGCTCACCACTCCCGCATGCTCGCGATGAGATTTCATCGTGCATAGACGCCGATGACGAGTTTTGACCAACTCCGGCGAAGCCCCGATGTCGCTGACCCCAAGCCCACTGGCGTCTACTGGTAGCCGATGTGGCTCCGACATGGCGCCTACGTGTATCTGATGTGTCGCCTTCGTGGCATCACATGAACCCGAAAATACCAGGAAATTACCTGAAAAATGCTAGAACTTTGAAAACTCATAGTAAATCAAATATAGATCCAATGATGCCCAAGTAAATTTTGTTAGATTCATCTTGAAGAGCTCTATTTGAGTAAAATGATAAATCATTGTCTCTGTACATGTATTTTTATTAATACATTAAATTGTCAAAACACTAAATAATTCACTAGAAATTCTAGGTATAAAATTTAATCCTGATTTTTAGCAAGCTTAGTAAAAACATGATTATCTACCACCACAATTTTTGGCTTGGTAAAATATGAATTATTTTAGGCTCTAGAATTTATTTAGTGTGTGTGCTTAGATTAATTCTAGTAAACAATTTAAAAATAATTTGCCCATGCCACTTTGCATAAAAATCAGTCATATAAGCCTCTGTTCACAGTAAATCACACATGTCCAGAAACCTATATTCACTGTATTAATTAATCTAATTGCTCATATCACCATTTCACCATAATTAATTGCATAAAGAATAATTTACACATAAATTCTTAATAACAACTTTCCTTCTTTGAAGCATATGGCTTCGAGAATATAATAATAATAGTCTTGACATTAAAACACTAATGTGCTTTGCATGAATCATATCGTTGCATTAAACGGTGTCCTGATAATGCCGTTAACCCAATTTCATCATATAGGTAATGACAACCAGGAGCCCGAAGAGGTTTTTCAGAAGGATATTGACCCTCAAGAGCAAGAAGTGGTAGTTGCTAACACTAACGTTGATCCAGGCAAGCCCTAGTTTGCATTCGCCTTTTTATAATGTTTTGCTAGTTTTTAATATTACTAGTGTCTATGATGATTGTTGCATTAGGTCATAGGAGTTGATTGAAACCCACCTTGCATGATACCCAAATGACCTATGCTACTGCCTTTAGAACTTTGGTAGTATTGGTACTGTGTTGCTATGCTTAGTATTATTAGTCTCGGTAGATATTATTACTAAGGAATGACTTGACCACGGGAATAGAACTTAATAAAAGACGTGTACTTTTGATGTTATGACCGGGCAGGGATGATGCATGTGTAGGTTTGCAGCAACACATGGCTGTTGACTGTGGTAGCCCTGCCTTGTCAAACCTAGGACCCGTCCATGGTCGGCCCCTTGATCAATTATTAAACAGTACCGAATGCATGCTAGTTTATGGGCACTAGTAAACCGATGTAGCATTAAAGGTCACTCGCATTAAGGATGGTTAAGGTGTGTTGGTCATTGACACTCCTACTGCTTGAGTGGGTGGTTCATACCACGAAATACTGTTGGTAGAACGGCATGCCCACTCGACGTCACCACACCCAGTCTGAGGTGTAAGTGCTTTTCTTGTGAAAGGTTGCCATATACGACCTTAATTGCTACGTATGTGTCGTGTATCTCGGGTTTTGCCAGCTGGTGTAAATCAATTGCAATTGATGTCCCTCGTAGTAATGAGTACCACTTGGTCACCACGCCAATCATATAGTTGCACATGATTCTTGGAAATTGATTATGATGCTTATTGTTGATGTTACCATTATTGCTCTTATGTTGTTCTTACTTTATGTATTGTTTACTACCTTATGATGCTTCACTAAGTTACCTTTTTGCTCCAGCCAATTAAGTTGAGAAATTCAAAACTTGATAGAACGAATAGGTTGCTTAGTGTGAGTGCTTTCAAACAAGCCACCTATTAGAGCCATTGCATGTCTAGGTGTTCGACGGGTAAGTCTTGTTGAGTAATTAGTACTCAGGCTTTGTGCCATTGTTGTTTTTTAGGTAATAAAGAAATAAAATTGCCTGTAGATGCGATGCCTTGGGACATGCAAGTCCCTGAAGGTTGGACTGCCCACTGGGAGTCCGACTTGCCGCCGCGGTGATGTTGTGTGCTGCTAGAGTGATGGTTCTTTGGGCATGGATCATCACTATGTTGTATCGTCGAGCTCGTAGTCCTTATCATTATTTTCTTCCGCAACTTTTAAAACATTATGAACTTGTATTATTTTGCTGCACTTTGATCATCGTAATGATGTAATATTCAACTTAATTTTGGACCAATGTTGTATTATCAAGTGTCTGTGTTATCAGCACCTTCGGGACCTCGATCATCCGGGAAGGGGAGCCACACCGAGACTAAATGACGGTAGCAATTGAGTTTATGAAGGAACCAGGGGCATCCTAGGGTTGGGGATACAAGGGGGAGGGCCCACAACATGGGCTTAAGGCCCGGCACAATACAAGGCCAAGTTGGCCCAAAATAGGTGGCACAACACCTTGTCATGGTCACACGGCATGATTCACGATCCTTCTGGAGCTAGGACCAGAAAGAAAATGACGGCTTCGTTGTCCTCTTTCCAACGCATCAAAGAACGCCTCATTTGGACGTCGGATGTAAGAGATATCATCAAAACCATGAAGAGGTATCAGCTGAATCCGAGACGAACGCGGTGACTGAGTTGGTAACGACTTGTGAGTTGGGGAAGGCCATGATATGTGCGTATCCAGCATGGTGATGTCCTCATCATCCTCCCCTTCTTGAATTGGAGTCATCCTCGTCTCCATCTCATCATCAATCTCCTACAAAAGGTTAGTACCAGCAGAATGCAAAGTACAAGACACATGATCATTGATATAAGATATA
Source organism: Eleusine coracana subsp. coracana (assembly GCA_032690845.1). Taxonomy (NCBI): domain Eukaryota; kingdom Viridiplantae; phylum Streptophyta; class Magnoliopsida; order Poales; family Poaceae; genus Eleusine; species Eleusine coracana. The sequence goes on along the minus strand of CM064434.1, from coordinate 17,878,549 downwards.
TCACTACAAAGCATAGTATAGCAAGGTGCATCATGATTATCACAAAGTTCAGCAACACTAGATGTCATAGCAAGAAAAGCATCTCCCTTTAACTGAATAGCCTTATGTTTAACATTAGAAAGTTGTTTGTCATCCTATTTATTCTTAGTATTTTCAGGAAGCAGTTTAAAATGATTTCTAATATCAGCAGGCAATAACAGACGCAAAGTAATATTCTTGTCCTTATGCATGATAGTATATGTATTAGTTCTACCATGGTGGGAAGCATCCGTATCATATTCCCATGGACGGCTTAATAAAAGCGAACATGCTTGCATAGGTACAACATGAAAATCAGCAGTCCTGGTAAGAACCGACTAAAAAATGTATGCGTGCTGATCGAGTTACCTGTGTTGTACCACTATTCTTCAACCATTTGATGTGGTAGGGCTGATGTAGTGCATGAGTAGTCAAGCCAAGCTTCCTGACCAGATCAGAACTTACCAAGTTGTTACAGCTCCCAATATCAATGATGGTGAGAACATGGCAGTCCGTGACAATGAGGTACATGCAGAATAAATTGTTCCGTTGTTGTTCTTCCTCTTTTCCCACCTGAGAGGTCAACACACGCTATGCAGTGAGGCTAGGAAAGCCCACGGTGGCAGCAATGGTATCAATGGCGATAGTCTCTTACTCCTCCATCGACTCTGCAACAAGGTTAGTCACAAGAGCAAGTTCTTCTTCAACATCACTAGAACTTTCATACCCGTCAGCGGTTGTGATGAAAGCACGACGACTGGGGCAATCCGTCATGACATGTCCCATGCCCTTGCAGCGGTGGCAAATAATAGTTGTGGAGGACCCACTCCTAGCACCGAAAGTAGCAGCCTTCTTCTAGTGTTGGTGCTGCACACTAGACAATTGCGCTTCAGAAGCAGGCGCAAGTGGGAAAGGTAACGGTGGCTTAGCAACGTGACCCTTCAAGTTCTCTAGTCCAGAACGGTGCTGGATAGATTGCTCAATGTTGGACCTGCAAGATTGTTGTGGACGGCATCCCTGTACTTCTCGTTCAGTATTAAGAGCAATATGATACAATTGGCTGAACCTATTCCACTCTTTATAGTCAACAATATTCTGGATAGCACGGTTCAATCCACCAAAGAATCTTGCACTAGTTTCAATATCATCTTCATGTATATCACAATGTGCTAAACCAATAAGCAATTCCTGTTAATATTCCTCTACTGTTTTTATCACCTTGTGTTAAAGTTTGTAATTTTAAACGTAAATCACGTTGGTAATAAGGAGGAACAAAACGAGATTTCATGCATTGTTTTAAAACAGGCCAAGTGTTAGGTATAGCAGCATTAGTATTACAAATATCATTCCACCAAAAAAGAGCAAAACCTGTAAACTCACTAGTCGGAAGTCTAACTCTAAGCTCAGTAGGAACTAAATGAGAATTAAATTTCTGTTCAACAGCAAGTTCCCAATCTAAGTATGCTTCAGGATCAGCACTATCAGCAAAAGGAGGTATGTTAAATTTGGCTTATCAAAAGTATCAGTATTACCACAATTGTTATTGCCTCCCATACCGTGTCGATTACGGTGAAGATGGTCTGCATCACGGTCAACGTCATCATCAGTAGCAGCTCATTGAGGTGGAGGTCATCGTCCAACATCCTCAATTCGGTTGGCAACAGTGTTGATGTGGCCCATCAACTCGGCAAACTTTGTTTTCATAAATGTACGCTGATCCGCAAGAAGCTTCGTAAGCTCGACCTGGGACACGCAATCATTAAAGTCTATAGGAGACTCCAACCCTTCAGCTGTCCCTTTCTCTGACATGATTAGAAGCAAAAGACAAGACTACACAAAAGGATTAGCCCTATCAACTAGCAACTAGCAGAGGGTATAGAAAGTGGGAAACATTATCAAGAGCAATGTATCACAATCTTGCAAGTGTTCTTATCAAAGCCAATAGGATGGCACAATTTGTTATCGAGCTTGGGTGTAACAGTTGCAAGGAAGAAACCTATGCTGCAAGTATGTATAGCTTGGAAGGCTAATATGTATGTCAGTAGAACACAATTCAATAATAGGTAGTAGCACTGAATAAATGTCCAAAGCAGTGTCCTAATTGTTGGCAAAAGAATCGTGTTCAGAAATAGTTGTGACAGCAAGATCAATGGCAAAGAACAATGGCAAAGGCAGCAAGGATCAAAACAGACTTCACAGACTTAGAATTTTCAGGACGGGGGGGGGGGGGGGGTGCAAATCTCAGTCTTTTTTTTGTTTGATTTTTCTACTATTTTTTGTGATAGAGGAACACAAAGGAAGGAACCACAAGAAGTTTCAACTCAAACAGAGGGGAAACAAAGCATAGGCAAAATCTCAAAGTTTCACCGAAAATGCTATTTTGACCTTCACAATTGTTTTCTATTTTTTCCCGATCTTTTTTGAATTTTTTGACGAGGGCACAGAGGGTGTACACATACTCAAATAGCATAAAGGTTGATTGGTATAAAGAAAAGACATATAGTGCCAGATCAGTTGACGAAAAACAAGGTACAGTTCTACGATTAATAGAGTAACCCGCTAAGATATGCAAAAACATTTAGCTTCTGGACCAAATTAAACTTTTGGCACTTCACAAAAGTTGTAGAAGACTTCATTATCTTTCCAACACATACTCAAACATATCTATACAATAAAATCTCTGGGAGTTATGATCATCCAAAGATAGAGGATAGAAATAAAGCGACTTCTGACATTCCAAAAATCTTACTATTTTTGCCAATTTTTCTAAGACAAACCCACTATGCCATACTTGTAGAGAAAGAAATTAGCTTTCCAACGAGTACCCATTCACCTTCGACGGATTAAAATTGAAGAACTTATGCTCATTTTAGTGGAACTGACTTTTCTGGCAGAGTTTGGTTTCTTCCTGATTAAGTTCAAACTTTCGTTTTAGGTGCCATAGGGATTCAAAATTGATCGGGGTTTGATTATTTCGCATGTTTGTAATAATTGTGACCCTTTACATGATTAGCAAAATAAATATGCATGTGGTAGACATGAATGCCAAATGCTCAATATGACGATTTCCTACATTCTCACAAAAGAAAACTTGACCGAATATATAGATCAATCCATCCGGTGGCACACACACCTCTTGCACATTGCTAAGCGAACTACACGTGGTTTGTGTACCTGCAACAGATCCATCTCAGAAACAATACATCAAATTTAAAAGAAACAAGCCAAAATAACAATGACAGTTTATGGCCAGGTATTTGCCTACCCGGAAGGCAGCCGACATTTAAACGCAATCGGTCCACGCATCAAACAAAGCCCAGGTTTTTGCCCACCCGAAAGGCATTCGGTATTTATAGCACAACCGATCCACGCACTGTTACATACCTTCATTGAAGAATCTGTAGATGCAAGTAATTTAAACAAATATTACCCAGGGTTAGCTTTGCCACCTACTAATAAAATCTACATATGGGTACTACTAGTTCGTACCTCATCGTAGGACATAAAAACGGGTTATTTACGTTTTTAGATGTTCATTTGTGTGCTGCTTATCCCGAATAGGCTCTGATACCATCTGTCACACCCCTATACTGAAATATAGAGTGTGCCGTACAGGATCACCTCGAGAGATGATTACCGAAGTAACCATACGTAGCATTCACACATGAACATCTATCATTTACAAAGATACATCATTAAGTGCATAATATTACAAGTTTGAGAGTCATAGTGGAAGCAGATTTAGTTACATTATGATACATATGTTCTTGGTGTAGATTACATAAATATGCGGAAGCGGAAATACGATAAACACGACGTAGATAGCCTAAGTAAACCATGTCGGCCCTATGACAATAGCTCACTCATCTTGGTTAGGAGAGCTGGGAACCCATTCAATGGTCCAATTCTGAGGCTCCTCACCTTCCCACACAACCTTGTTACAACAATCACAATATGTAGCATGAGGAATACCTGAAAACAATATAATCGCAAAGCCTGAGTATCTAACATACTCCACAAGACTTACCCGCCAAAAGGTTTACTAAAAACCGACTCCTAATATGCCTGCTTTATCGAAGGTAGGTGAGGACAGGTTTTTTTTTTTGGGGGGGGGGGCGGGGGGAGAGGGGGGTGAGTGGAAAACGGAATCGGGTGGGGTGTTTTCTATAACAATGGATTGTGGGTTTGGTGGGTGGGTAACACGATGGTGAATCCAATGGAAAACATGATGGTGATGGTCGTATGCAGCGGATATCAAAACACAAACCGAATTGAAACACAAATTCAAACCAGTAACTGAACTCGACTAGGACACAAACCCAACACCACAAACTCTGAAATTAAATTATGCAAAGGCTAAATAATGTCTAGGATGGTGGGGAAATTTTTTTGTTGGCTTTATCGTGGACAATAGGTGATGAACATAAACAAATCTAAAGGGGAGAACGCGATAATACCTCACGGGGAACCTAGGAATCTGATACCACATGATGTAAATAAGGCCCGATCTTCTGAGAGGTGGGAGGATAAACTCAAATTTGGAGACTTGGCAACGATGAGCCAGCTTGAATCAGACATGATCCAACCTCGTAACCGTTACACCAAGCACAACCTGATTGTTCTTGCAAGCGAATCGAGAACACAAGCAAGAAAGGATAAACACGCAATCTAAAATTGCAAATATGGATGAAGCAAATCACAAGAAAACGTTCAAGCTCTGAACACGAAAGGACTAATCGCCATAGTGGTGTAGAACAAGAACAGGGGCCCTGGATTACTGTAAAAGAACTTGTCGCCATAGTTAAAATAATTCGATCAAGTTTCTCTCTAGAAAACTGAACTAAACAAAACCCGAGACTAAATGACGGCGGCTACTGAGTTTATGAAGGAACCAGGGGCGTCCTAGGGTTCGGGCAACCTGGGGGTGCCCACAACATGGGCTTAAGACCCGACATGATACAAGGCCAAGTTGGCCCAAAATAGGTGGCACAACACCTTGTCATGGTCACACAGCATGACTCACGACCCTTCTAGAGCTAGGACTAGAAACTAAATAATGGCGTCGTCGTCCCCTTTCCAACGCATCAAAGAACGCCTTGTTTATACGTCAGATGTGGGAGATATCATCAAAACCATGAAGTGGTATCGGCTAAATCCGAGATATCAGCTGAATTCAGATTGCGTGTTTACTCCTTTATGCCCTCACCGTGAAGAGGTATCGGCGGAATTCGAGTTGGTGATGACTTGTGACTTGGGGAAGGCCATGATATGTGCGTATCCAACATGGTGATATCCTCGTCATCTCCCACCATCTAAAGTACCAAGTTTAAGGGGGAGAGGACTCTCTTCATCGGATAAAGTCGGAGTACCCCCATTGTTGCAAGATTTTTACCTCCTTTCTCTTCTCCCTCCTAGGTTTCGGGTTTGACTTTGCAATGCTAAGTTACTCCTTTATGCCCTCACCATTGTAGTTCATGGAGATGCTTCCTAGGATGCTATAGATGTTTTGTATGCAATATGGCTAGGTGTTATGGTCAGTTTTGAGAAAGCTCAAACTCTTGTGAAAATTTCGGGTTGGGTTGGACAATGTCCGAATCAGTCAGATAATGACCGACATAGGATGATATCTGGTTCTATCAGATAATGTCCGACTCCACCCAAATTTTCCCAAAAGTTTTTGTTTTCTCTCATATGACCATGTTGTCTTCAAAAATTCAATCTCTCATTCTGCCACTCTATCTCCTTTATCAGGATTTCTGGCACATAGTCTCAGGGGGAGAAGCGACCCAAATATGTGGATAATGCCGGAGGTAGCAAATCCAAAAGAAGGAAGCCCCACACCATGCATCTTAGATATGCTGAGTGTCGTGAGGAAGAAGAATCCACCGAGATCGACAGTGTCATGTGCAATATGATTATTGCTCCTAATGTGGACAGAGAGCATGTTAACAATGTGAAGGCCACTAAAGAGGCATGTCGTGAGGCGAGGGAAATCAACTACTATTGAGCTGAGAAGGAGGCCATTGATCCTAGGTTTTGGTCTCATTTTCACATAGATTGGTACATGTGTGCATACAAGAGCAAGAAGCATCCCACTATTGCCATGCCATATATTGATTGGGTGTACAAGGAATGTAAGAAAAATCCAGTGTTCAAGGAAATCATTGAAGCTTGTGAGTTCCATCGAATCAAGGACATGATGGGGTTCAGGTACAATTGGAATCAAGAGATTGTGTCATAGTTTTACTCCACTGTGTATTTTGATGAACAGGCAAAGAAGTTGACTTGGATGACACAAGGCGAGAGGTATTCTTGCACTCTATCTCGCTTTGCTACTTTGCTTGGTATAAGGGATACCTATGATGAACCAAAGCATATTCATGATGGACGCATAATTCTCCCCTTTGAAATGAAGTACATGTATGTCAATGAAGATGACTGCAACCCACCATATGATACTGGGTTTAAGCCTCTCTACAATGTGCTTCACAGGATGGTTAGAGTCTCTATTGCTTCAAGGGGTGGAAATGTTGATCATGTTCCAGGTTTTGAAAAGGATCTTCTTGATTGGATTAGCGGCTCTGAGAAGTTTAATGTGTTTGACTTCATCTACTCTGAGATGTAGCAAGTGGCTATTATAGCTAGCTGTGGCTGTGCTTATGCTCCTTTCATCATGTTCATAATTGAGAAGGTGACCAATAAGACATTCAAGAAAGATTGCGAACACAAGAGTGATGAGAACATCACCATGATGGATACGCGCATATCATGGCCTTCCCCAAGTTACAAGTCATAACCAATTCGGTCGCCGCGTTCGTCTCGGATTCAGCCGACACCCCTTCACGGTTTTGATGATATCTCCCACATCCGACGTCCAAACGAGGTGTTCTTTGATGCGTTGGAAAGGGGACGACGACGCCGTCGTTTTGGTTCTGGTGGTAGTTCCAGAAGGGTCGTGAGTCATAATATGTGACCATGATAAGATGCTGTGCCACCTATTTTGGGCCAACTTGGCCATGTACCGTGTCGGGCCTTAAGCCCATGTTGTGGACGCCCCCCCTGGTCGCCCCCAACCCTAGGACATCTTTGTTTCCTACATAAACTCAGTAGCCACCGTCTTTTAGTTTCGGGTTTTGTTTAGTTCAGTTTTCCAGAGAGAAACTTGATCGAATTATTGTAACTGTGGCGACAAGTCCTTTTACAGTAATCCAGGGCCCATATTCTTGTTCTACACCACTGTGGCGATTAGTCCTTTTTTTCAGAGCTTGAACCTTTTCTTGTGATTCGCTTCATCCATATTTGCAATTTCAGATTGCGTGTTTATGCTCTCTTGCTTGTGTTCTCGATTTCGCTTGCAGGAACAATCAAGTTGTGCTTGGTGTAATGGTTACGGGGTTCGATCGTGTCTGATTCAAGCTGGGTCATCGACACCGAGTTCGCCAAATTCGAGTTTATCCCCTTACCTCTCGGAAGATCAGGCCATATTTACATCAAGTGGTATCAGATTCCTAGGTTCCCCGTGAGGTATTATCGTGTTCTTTCCTTTAGATTTATTTGTGTTCATCACATTTTTGTCCATGAAAAAGCCTAAAAATAAATTTCCCCACCATCCCAGACACTGTTTAGCCTTTGCATAATTTAATTTCAGAGTCTGTAGTGTTGAGTTTGTGTCCTAGTCGAGTTCAGTTGCTGGTTTGAATTTGTGTTTCGATTCGGTTTGTGTTTTGATCTCCGCTGCACACCACCATCACCATCGTGTTTTCCATTGGATTCACCATCGTGTCACCCACCCACCACACCCACAATCTATTGCCAACACAAAAACCCTACCCGATTCGGTTCCCCCCCCCCTCACCCCTCAAACCCTATCTTAACATACCTTCGGTAAAACAGGCATAACTTTTCGCTCGTTGCTCCGATTGGGCTGAAATTTTTACAGCAGATTCTTGACTCAAAGTTGAGGTGACCCACACTGGGCCCCGCCCTGTGTGCCCTCGTCAAAAAATTCAAAAAAAGGGAAAAAATAGAAAAAAAATTGTGAAGTCAAAAATAGCGCTTTCAATGAAACTTTGAGATTTTGTCTACCCTTTGTTTTCCCTCTGTTTGAGTTGAAACTTCTTGTGGTTTCTTACTTTGTGTTCCTCTATCACAAAAAAATAGTGGAAAAATCATACAAAAAAATCAAGATTTTGATTTGCACCCCCCCCCCCACACCCGCCCTGAAAATTCTAAGTCTGTGAAGTCTGTTTTGTTCCTTGCTGCCTTTGCCATTGTTCTTTGCCATTGTTCTTGCTGTCACAACTGTTTTTGGACGACGATTCTGTTGCCAACAATTAGGACACTGCTTTGGACATTTATTCAGTGCTACTATCTGTTATTAAATTGTGTTCCAGTGACATACATATTAGCCTTCCAAGCTATACATATTGCAGCACAGGTTTCTTCCTTGCAACTGTTATACCCAAGCTCAACTACAGATTGTGTCAACCTGTTTGGCTTTGGTAAGAACACTTGCAAGATTGTGATACATTGCTTCTGATATTGTTTTCCACTTTCTACACCCTCTGCTGCCTGCTAGTTGATAGGGCTAATCTTTTTGTTTAGTGTTGTCTTTTTCTTTTAACCATGTCAGAGAAAGGGAAAGGAACACTTGGAGAGTTGGAGTCCCCTACAGACTTCAATGATTGTGTCTCCAAGGCCGAGCTCACGAAGCTTCTTGCGGACCAGCGTACATTCATAGAAACGAAGTTTGCCGAGTTGATGGGTCACATCAACACTGTTGTCCACCGCATTGAGGATGTTGAATGACGACCTCCACCTCAACAAGCTACTGATGATGATGATTTGGACCGTGATGCAGACCGTCTTCACTGTAATGGACACGGTATGGGTGGTAATAACAATCGTGGTAATACTGATACTTTTGTTAAGCCCAAATTTAACATACCACCTTTTGCCGGTAATGCTGATCTTGAAGCATACCTAGATTGGGAACTTGCTGTTGAACAAAAATTTAATTCTCATTTAGTTCCTGATGAGCATAGAGTTAGAATTGCTACTAGTGAGTTTACAGGTTTTGCTCTCTTTTGGTGGAATGATCTTTGTAATACTAATGCTGCTATACCTGCCACTTGGCCTGTTTTGAAACAATGCATGAAATCTCGTTTTGTTCCTCCTTGTTACCAACGTGATTTACGTTTGAAATTACAATCTTTAACACAAGGTAGTAAAACAGTAGAGGAATATTATCAGGAATTGCTTATTGGTTTAGCACGTTGTGATATACATGAAGATGATGTTGAAACTAGTGCTAGATTTTTTGGTGGTTTGAACCGTGATATCCAGAATATTGTTTACTATAAAGAGTGGAATAGGTTCAGCCAATTGTATCATATTGCTCTTAAGGCTGAACGAGAAGTACAGGGACGCCTTCCACAACAATCTTGCTGGTCCAATACTGAGCAATACCTCCAACAACGCACTAGAGTAGAGAACTTGAAGAGTCATGTTGCTAAGACACCAGCAACAACTTTTCCACTTGCACCTACTTCTGCAGCGCAATCGTCTAGTGTGCAGCACCAACACCAGAAGAAGGTTACTACTTCCGGTACTAGGAGTGGCTCCTCCACCACCATTATTTGCCACCGCTGCAAGGGCATGGGACATGTCATGAAGGATTGCCCTAGTTGTCGTGCTTTCATCGCTACCGCTGATGGGTATGAAAGTTCTAGTGATGTTGAAGATGAATTTGCTCGTATGCCTAACCTTGTTGCAGATTTGATGGAGGAGCAGGAGACTACCGCCATTGATTCTATTGCTGCCACCGTGGGCTTTCCTAGCCTCATTGTACAGCGTGTGTTGACCACTCGGGTGGGACAAGAGGAAGAACAACAACGCAACAATTTATTCTACATGTACCTCATTGTTGCGGACCGCCGTGTTCTCACCATCATTGATACTGGGAGCTGTAACAACTTGGTAAGTTTTGATTTGGTAAGCAAACTTGGCTTGACCACGCATGCACTACATCAGCCCTACCACATCAAATGGTTCAACAATAGTGGTACGGCACAGGTAACTCGATCAGCACGCATACACTTTTCAGTAGGTTCTTATCAAGACTCTGCTGATTTTCATGTTGTACCTATGCAAGCATGTTCGCTTTTATTAGGCCGTCCATGGGAATATGATACGGATGCTGTCCACCATGGCAGAACTAATACATATACATTCGTGCATAAGGACAGGAATATTACTTTGCGTCCGTTATTGCCTGCTGATATTAGAAATCATTTTAAACTGCTTGCTGAAAATACTGAGAATAAACATGATAACAAATAACTTTCTGATGTTAAACATAAGGCTATTCAGTTAAAGGGAGGTGCTTTTGTTGCTATAACATCTACTGTTACTGATCTTTGTGATAATCATGATGCACCTTGCTATACTATGCTTTGTCATGATATATCTTCTATCGATGATCATGTATCTTGTACTTTGCATTCTGCTAGTATTAACCTTTTACAGGAGATTGATGCTAAGATGGAGTCGAGGGAAACTCCAATTCAAGAAGGGGATGATGATGAGGACATCACCATGCTGGATACATGCATATCATGGCCTTCCCCAAGTTACAAGTTGTCACCAATTCGGTCGTCGTGTTCGTCTCGGATTCAGCCGACACCCCTTCATGGTTTTGATGATATCTCCCACATCCGACGTCCAAACAAGGTATTCTTTGATGCGTTGGAAAGGGGATGACGACGCCGTCGTTTTGGTTCTGGTGGTAGTTCCAGAAGGGTCGTGAGTCATAATATGTGACCATGACAAGGTGCTGTGCCACCTATTTTGGGCCAACTTGGCCATGTACCGTGTCGGGCCTTAAGCCCATGTTGTGGACGCCCCCCCTGGTCGCCCCCAAGCCTAGGACATCTTTGTTTCCTACATAAACTCAGTAGCCACCGCCTTTTAGTTTTGGGTTTTGTTTAGTTCAGTTTTCCAGAGAGAAACTTGATCGAATTATTGTAACTGTGGCGACAAGTCCTTTTACAGTAATCCAGGGCCCTTTTCTTGTTCTACACCACTATGGCAATTAGTCCTTTTGTGTTCAGAGCTTGAACCTTTTCTTGTGATTCGCTTCATCCATATTTGCAATTTCAGATTGCGTGTTTATCCTCTCTTGTTTGTGTTCTCGATTTCGCTTGCAAGAACAATCAAGTTGTGCTTGGTGTAACGGTTGCGGGGTTGGATCGTGTCTGATTCAAGCCGGGTTGTCGATGCCGAATTCCCCAAATTCGAGTTTATCCCCTTACCTCTCAGAAGATTGGGCCATATTTACATCAAAGAGTCTCAGGCCCAACATTCCTTCTGGTGCTACAAGTGGTGCCTCCACTCCTAGACAAGCTCCCTCTAGCGAGCCTAACTCACCACCAGCTCCCTCAGCCCGCTCTACTCCAGGTCCTTCCCACCGGTGCAGAGTAGAACTTCTAGCACGAAAAGTGGAGGCCTTTTCAAGGTGCTCAAGGGACTTTTTAGTATATGCAACAGACTTGACGCTAGGCTTGACAACATTAAGAAGTGTCAAGATGTGTTGACCAAGCGTCAGAAAGCCAGATATGATCACCTAGCTATTCAGCCCCCTCGCTCTCCATCCCCTGATCCTACACCATATCCTCCTCTAGGTGAGAATCCTTGGAGTACCTTCACTGATGAGGAATCTTAGTACTTTGGCTACTACCCCGCCTATGCCTATCCTACTGCTACAGTCAGACAATGTCCGACTATGGTTTCTCCAATGGCTCTTTTCCAAGCCTTAGCTATAAAAAGCCACCCCGCCCCCCTTTGGTCGGTTGGTCACTTCCACATCCAAAATATACACTCCAAACACATCTTAGCACTCCACTTCTCCTCCCTTGGTTCCTACTCCAATCCTTGTTTGGTTTGAGAGAAGATTTGAGGAGATTTGATTGAGCAATACATTCCACTCAAGAGCACATGTTTCATCCTCAACACAGGCATCCTTTGTGTTTGTTACTCTTAGGGATTCATCCCCTAGATGGTTAGGCGTCGCTCGGAGAGCTCCCAAGTTTGTGGTTGAGACGCGGGATGTTTGTATTGGCCCCTCCTTTGTGGAGATACATACTGAAGCAACAAGCTTGCTTTGGTGGCAGCTTGAAGAGGTTAAGGGTTGAAAGAGACCTGATCCTTGGTGGATCCCTCAATGGAGATGTAGGATTCTTTGTGGAGCTAAACTTTGGTGAAAAATCCTTGTGTCTCCTTGTCTCTCCTTTGTCTTTGATTAAATCCTGCTTGTGTGCCTTTCTTGTTTTTTTTCATTTTTTAGCTAGTTGTAGTGCTTACTTTCCTAAATTTGCATATGTAGGTTGCCTGCTAGCTAGTGCCCCTTTTGTTGTTGCTTTCTTGCTTCCTTAGCTGCCTTTTCCTTGCTTGAATTGTGCAACTTTGTCCATTTCAACGGCCGATCTATTTTTTGCTACAGGGTCGTCGAACATTGTTCTACTGTAGTCGGATATTTGTAGTAATCGGACAATATCCTACTATAGTCAGACAATCTAGTTGGACAAAGTTTTCCTATGCTATTAATTATTTGAATTAAGTGACTTTCAGGGATAATCACTTATTCATCCCCCCCCCCCCCTCCCCTCTAGGCAACTTTCAGCTTCACATAGGGCAGAGGTGAAGCAGCGATGAAACACATGGTAGAGGTGAAGCAGTGATGAAATGTTTCTGGACAGGAGAGAGAAATGGTACGGTCCGGTTAGTAGGAGTCAGTAGAGGGACAGAGCCATTGGAGCTGAATACTGTAGTGACTGGATGGTCCGGTCTGGTAGTGACCAACAGTCCAATCAGTTGCCCCATAAAGCTGATTTCATGGAGCAACGGGTAGTTGAAGGTTGGAAGCCTATATAATTTTGGTGCTAGGGTCTTGGAGACCTCTCTTGACCAGTGGAATACTTGAGAGCATTAGTTAAGGTCCAAGAGGAAAAGAGGAGAGGGTTAGGGCTAAGGAATAGCTATGGAGCTAGTGTTGGGAACACTTGTCTAGTTGTTAAGACTTTGAGTCCATAGGAAAAACTGGACTATCAAGGGGGTATTTTGCTTAGGTCATGTCTAGTCGGTGATGTGCATGTATGCTCAGTGAAATCACAGGCACTAGGTGACTGTGGAGAAGCCAAAGAGCTATTCAGAGAAGCCAGGAAATGAAGTAAAGAGAGGACGGAGAGTTTCATCTTCTACATGAAGTGACCGGATTGAGGGGTCAGTGGTGACCAGACTGTACGGTCGCTAAGAGGATTGGTCTAGAACTTTCAGAGGGCATCAAAGACTCTGCCTGTGGTGGAAGCTGTAGTGACCGGACGGTCCGGTCTATATGGATTCACACAGGGCAGAGGTGAAGTAGTGATGAAATGTTTCTGGACTAGTGAGAGAAACGGACCGGACGGTCCGATTAGCCGACCAAACGGTCCGGTCAGTAGGACTCAGCAGAGGGGCAGAGTTGTTGGAGCTAAAGACTACAGTAACCGGACGGTTCGGTCAGAAGGGGATCGGATAGTCCAATGAGTTGGCCAAGAAAGCTAATTTCATGGAGCAACGGATTAGTTGGAGGTTAGAAGCGTACATAACTTTGTTGATGGGGTCTTAGAGACCTCTCTTGGCCAGTGGAATACCGGAGAGGATTTGGTAAGGTCCAAGAGGAAAAGTGGAGATCACTAGGTGGAGATATTGCATATCTTGAGAGTGCTAGTGAGAGTAACTAGAGCATCTTGCACATCTAAGGCTAGGGTGTCCTGGAGGGTGTGAGAGCAAGATCGGTTAGTTGTCGGTGATCGAGCATATCATGATTGGTTGTGAAGGCCGTCACACATTTGTACACGGTTTGAGCCCGGTGGTGAAAGCGGCATCAATAGTGAGTGCCCATGTCAGCTCGGGGAGCCTGGCAAGTTCTCAAGGGAGGCAAGCTTGTGCCTTGGTGGCAGCGGTGACGTGCACCGTGTCTTCACTCCAGGAGTGATTGCGTGCTCATGGGTGAGAACACCACTTGGTTGCGGGAGGGACCGAGACTCCGGCGGGAGTGGTCCAACGAGTTGTAGGGGAAGGCGCCATCCTTTCGAGACCTCGAGAAAAAATCATGAGCATTCCTTGGCCCCTCTTTACTATTCCGCATTTGTGTGCTATAGTTGATAGGGTCACTTGTGGCTTGCATAGGCTAGTATGTTTAGCTTCTGCATTGTGCACTCACCATGAACACTAGCATGTGTAGGGTCTTGGCCTACTAGAGTTGCTTAGGTTCGAACGATTGTTAAGTTCTAGTGGTGTGAAATTAAAGTATTCGGATATGTGGTCGGCTTACTGATTCACCCCACCCTCTCTCAGTACGACTTCAGTCCTTACAAGCAGCTATATATATTATCATCCACGCAATTCCAATCCTTTGTGACCTAGTTGATTACCAGCGACGAGTCACGAAAGATGTCAAGACGCTGGATGCCGAGTGATATGGAAATGTGCAGACCGTGTAGGTGGGCTTATATTTTGTAGCGTTATTAGATGCCTAGAAATTAACTTGCAGGACATATCTGAGCCTCTCTCCTTGAGGTGAGATGAGTTTGACTCTAGCCCCCACGCCTTGTAGTTGGAGCGACCCATCAAAGTACATCCTCAAATACTCGAGGTCTTGTGGCGCGGGTGGCAGTTGGATTTCTATCCACTCAGAAAATGAAGTCCGCCACAGCCTACCCATTGATCACCGAGCGAGGCACGAATGTTATGGTGTACTTATCAAGTTTGACTGCCCACTTGGCAATCTTGTCGACCACCTCTCAATTATGAAGCACTTCACCAAGGCCGAAAGATTTATGAACCTCAATCAGATGAGCTCCAAAGTAATACTTCAACTTCCTTGAGGTGATCAAGAGTGCATAAAGCAGCTTCAAGATCAGGTGGTAACGTGTTTTAGAGGCATTAGGGACCTCACTACCAAAGTATATTGGGTGATGTACTTTTTGTACATGACCCTCTTCCTTTTGGTCAACTGTTAAAACAGTACTTACAACTTGAGTTGTAGCCAAAACATAAAGTGGAAGATTTTGTTGAGGCTCTGGAGGAACTAAGACAAGAATATTGCTGAGATGAACCATCAACTCATCCAAAGCTGCATGTGCCTCTTCTATCTAGATGGAGTTATCTTGCTTCTTAAGCAACTTGAAGAAAGGTAGACCTCTAACCCCTAATCGAGAGATAAAGCGACTCAAGGATGCAATACATCCGGTCAACTTCTGCATGTCCCTTTGGGACTTAGGTGGTCCCATATAAAGGATCACCTTGATCTTATCCGGGTTAGCCTCTATACCTCATTTCGAAATGATGTAACCGAGTAGCTTCCCCGATGGGACCCCAAAAACACACTTCTTGTGATTTAACTTCATCGAGTCTTGTCTCAGGTTGTCAAACATCTCTCCTAGGTCAGAGAGAAGTTCTTCAACAATTCGAGTCTTTACCACGATATCATCAACTTATGCTTCTGCATTCAGACCAATCTAAGTTCAGAGGCAGCATTGAATACCACATTAGTAAGTTGCACCAGCATTCTTCAGACTGAACGGTATAGTGATGTAGCAATAGGTGCCGAAAGGAGTTATAAAGGAAGTCTTGATTTGATCTTCGACTTTCAGTGGGATCTATTGACTGCCTGAATAGGCTTCCGAAAAGCTTAAAAGCTCACACCCGGTTGTTGAGTCTATGATCTGATTGATGCGTGGCTGAGCAAAGGGGTCCTTAGGACCAACCTTGTTCGAATCGGTATAATCAATGCACACACTAATATGGATGATACACTTTCTTTATAAAATTAGCATCTAAAATCCTAGCTAACTCCTCCTTCATACCTACCTTGATGGATCACCTCAAGCACTAGTGGTTCCTGAAACTCCAAGCCTATTATCTTGCAATTATTGACTTGGCTAGGTTAGCCAAACTAATCCTAGCAATTAGAGATGTGAGGAACGAGGCAAAGCTTGGGTTGCTCCAACTCTTGAGATATGTTGTCCCTCTGGCGGCATCTATCTCGGCCTTGGGTTTACAAGTATTTATATAGGCTCAACTCGAGGTAGAATCGGTTTCTTGGGAAAAGGGCCATGTGCCAAATAGCACACTGCGTGTTTAGCCTGATATCTCTTCTCAGTCGGTTCCCAAGTCTTTTGTAGCTTCCATGTGGGTCTCCTCATCCAATTCCTCAATGTAAAGTCCTGAATTGCACCCTTTGAATCTTCAAGTTTCCTTTTATCTCATCGTGACGAATATCCTCAAGATTTGTGCAGATAACTTCCTTCTAGAAGAACTGAGGAGGGAGGATGGCATTGTATAACCGAGTTCACCCCTATGTCGATCGACACAGCCTTATGCCCGCGGGCACATGGGCTTTTCTGCTACAGTCCCCTCTTCAAGGTCCAAATCCACAAAAATCGTCCAAAATATAGTTCTTTCCCCCATTTCGACAATCAAAATCCCAGAACAACAAATGCAAAAATATTCCACTAATGTCAAGGGTTAGTGGCCTAAAGTGATGGTATTTATGCTCAAAACAGGGCACTTTTGACGTATAATATTGTACATAGAGTTGTGTCAACACCTACATCATCATTAATTTTAACTGCTACACTCCCCTTTTCGACCACAAATTGAATCGAATCGAACAACATATGTGAAAAATGTTGAATTCTTATAGCTCGCTGGAGGAGCGACCATTTAATCTTGTCATAGGCTTTCTCGAAGTCTAAGTTAGGTATCATGACACTACTCTTCTTCCTATGAAATTCATGTAAAGTTTCATGAAACGTAGCTACCCCATTTCAAAAGAATCACTCTGGTAAGAAGTCTGATTGTGAATGGGAGATATATCTACCCACGATATGAGCAAGCCTTTTGTTGAGCACTTTCCTAAATAATGTGAAACATACATTTAAGAGACAAATAGGTTGATATTGTTGAATGCACATTGCTCACCCTTTTTTGGCAAAGAGTAATTAGGCCAAAATTGAGACTATGAACAGGTAACTCCTTAGCATGAAACACATTAACCATATTATTTAAGTCCTATTTAAAAAAACATCTCAAAACAACTGGTAAAATTCCAATAGGAAACCATCTCGGCCTGGAGTCTTATTACGTTCCATTAAAAACACGGTGTCGTTGATCTCCTTTTCTATATATGGTGTCGTAAGAAACTCATTCTCCTGCACCCAAACTTGAGGGAAATCTCTTGCCGTCCCTCATCAATGACAAACTCATTCTCTTGGTAGGGGCCAAAAATGTTCTTGTAAAAATTTGTGATGTAGTGGTTATGGTTATCATGACCAACAATGAGGCCCTCATCTTAGGCTAGCTGAAAAATCTATGTTTTTCTATGTCTACCATTTGCTAGGAGCAGAAAATATTTGGTGTTGCCATGTCCTTGCAGCAACTTATTTGCTTCGGAATGTTGGTACCAATACAATTCTTCTCCTTACGAATCCTATTAAGCTCCTGTCTAAGGACTAACCTATTTTCTATTTCCCCAGGTCAAACCACTAAGCTCTCAGCCTTTTGATCTAGACAATCTAGATCTTTCGAGTGTAAAATCTTTCTCAATTTGCAATGAGCAGCAGTGTTTTTTCCCATCCTTTAAGGTAGCTGCTCACCCTTTGGATTTTATTTGACAACGCCCAATAGGAGTAGAGTAGCATCTCTATTTTCTTATTGCCACATAGTTGCGACCTGATTATAGAAGCTGTCGTACAAGAACCCATCCTAGGTCAAACCTAAAAAGCCTAGTATTTGCTCGATGGTTTTGATTGCCCGATGATAATAAAAGACGCGAGTGGATAGAGATTTCTCTAGAAAGAGCTTCCACCGATGCAAGTGGAAAATTTAACTCCCATTCCGTACTCACAAAGGTACAATCCAATTTTTCATAGGTTGGGATTTCCTCTTAATTGGCCCAACTATAGTTTTTCCTGAAAGCTCCAACTGTCTTAAGTTACTTGTAGGACCCCGTCAAATGAAGCCACATACTGCTGAGTGGTTCCACCCTTCCACAATAGTCGGCTGCAAAGATAGAAATTTTCTTTCTAAGCATAGCTACAAACTATCAGATTAATTAGCTTATCACATTTTCTTTATAGCTCCCCGCAGCAACACATTGTCATGAAGGAAGCACAGTTTTTAAACTTCCATAAACAACAACAACAACAAAGCTTTTTTATCCCAAGCAAATTGGGGTAGGCTAGAGATGAAACCCATGGGAACCCAAAAAAGAAGAGACAGAGGAACAAAAGTCAAAAGAAAGAGAAGAAAAAGGAAAAAAAAGAAAAGAGAGACAAAAACAAAAGGAACAAAAGCCAAAAGAAAGAAAAAAACAAGTAAGTAAGAAGGAAAAAAAAGATCACGGTTCTGGCACGTCTATTGCTAGTCTCCAAGCGCTCCTATCCATAGCTAGCTCCTTAGGGATATCCCACGCCTTCAGGTCTCTCTTAACCGACTCATCCCAAGTCAAGTTAGGTCGGTCTCTACCTCTCTTAATATTAGCATCTCTCTTTAGAACCCCACTACGCACCGGCGCCTCCGGAGGCCTCCGCTGAACATGTCCGAACCATCTCCACCGATGTTGAACCAATTTCTCCTCGATATGTGCCACTCCTATCCTATCTCGGATATCTTCATTCCGTACTTGGTCTCTTCTTGTAGCCCGGAAAACCAATGCAACACACGCATCTCTGCTACACTGAATTGTTGAACATATCATCGCTTCATAGGCCAACACTCAGCACCGTATAACATCACCAGATGAATTGCCGTCCTATAGAATTTACCTTTTAGATTTTGTGGCACCCTCTTGTCACATAAGACACTGGAAGCTTGACGCCATTTCAACCAGCCGGCTGAAATTTTATGCCTAACATCTTCATCAATGTCACCATCCTTTTGTAACATCGATCCTAAATAATGAAATGTATCCTTCTTGGCCACCAATTGTCCATCAAGGCTAACATCTTCATCCTCATGTTTATTTGCGCTAAACTCGCACATTATATACTCGGTCTTGGCCCTACTAAGTCTGAATCCCATACACTCTAATGTGTGCCTCCACAGCTCCAACTTCCTATTAACCCTAGCCCTACTCTCGTCAACTAACACTACATCATCAGTAAAGAGCATACACCAAGGGACATCACTCTATATTTCTCGTGTGACCTCATCCATCACCAGAGCAAATAAATAAGGTCTCAATGCCGATTCTTGGTGTAGTCCTACTTTAATCAGAAAGTCATTGGTGTCGCCATCATATGTCCGAGCACACGTCCTCGCGTCCCTGTACATATGCATGATGAGGGTAATGTACTTAGTTGGGACTTTGTGATTCTCCAAGGCCCACCATATGACATTTCGTGGCACTTTGTCATACGCCTTCTCTAGGTCAATAAAGACCTTGTGTAAGTCCTTCTTTTGCTCCTGATATCTCTCCATCAATTTTTCGCATTAAGAAAATCACCTCCATGGTCGATCCTCCAGGCATGAACCCAAACTGGTTTTGCGTCACACTTGTCACTCTTCTTAGGTGATGCTCGATAACTCTCTCCCAGAGCTTAATCGTATGGCTCATCAACATAATCCCATGATAGTTAGTACAACTTTGAACATCTCCCTTGTTCTTGAAGATCGGTATTACTATATTCCTCCTCCATTCTTCCGGCATCTTGTTTGATCGAAAGATGAGGTTAAAAAGCTTAGTTAACCATACTATAGCTCTGGCACCCAAGCATCTCCACACTTTTATGGGGATACCATCAGGGCCCATTGTTTTACCACTCTTCATCCTCTTCAAAGCTTCCTCTATCTCTGCCTCATGAATTCTCCTCAGAAAGCGTCTATTGTTATCATCAAATGAGTCATCTAACTCAAGTATAGGACCCTTCTCCTCTCTGTTAAACAACTTATCAAAGTACTCTCGCCATCTGTACTTGATCTCCTCATCCCTCACCAGGAGTCGGTCTTCCCCATCCTTAATACATTTGATTTGGTTGATGTCCATCGTCTTCCACTCATGGATCCTAGCCATCCGATAGATGTCCTTCTCCCCTTCCTTCGTGCCTAGTCGCTGGTAAAGGTTATCATATGCCTGACCCTTTGCTACACTCACTGCTCGCTTTGCAACCCTCTTGGCTATTTTATAGCCTTCTATGTTGGTTGCACTCTTGTCAAGATGTATGCGCTTGAGACACTCCTTCTTCTCCTTGATAGCTCTTTGCACCTCATCATTCCACCACCAAGTGTCTTTTGCTTCTTGTTTGCCTCCCCGACTCACGCCAAACACTTCTGAAGCTACCTTCCGAACACATGTTGCCATCTTTAGCCACATGTCATCTGGTCCTTCTCCTTCCTCTCAGGGTCCCTCTCCTAGCATCCTCTCCTTAAAGGTTTGCGCCAGCTCCCCTCTAAACTTCCACCACTTCGTTCTCGCGGTCTTGGTATGTTCGTCCCTGTATGCACATACCCGAAAGCGAAAATCCGTCGCCACAACAAGTTTATGTTGATTGACGACACACTCCCCAGGTATCATCCTATAGTCCAAGCAAGAACATTTGTTCCCCATCCTTGCAAGGATAAAGTCAATTTGGCTCGAGTGTTGTGCACCTAAAGGTCAATAGATGGGATTCCTTCTTCCTAAAGAGGATATTCGTTACCAACAAGTCATAAGCTAACACCCAATTAAGTATATCCTCCCCCTCCTGATTTGTACTACCATACCCGAACCCATGTGGACCCGCTCAAACCCTACATTAGATACCCCCACATGGTCGTTAAGGTCTCCTCCTATGAAAATCTTCTCACTGATAGGTATGGCACTAACCATGCTACCTAGATCTTCCCAAAACTGACTCCTGATGCTCTCACTAAGACATACCTGAGGGGCATAGGCACTAATCACATTCAGAGCTGAATCTCCAACTATCTGCCGAACTAGGATAGTTTTGTCACCGTGCCTCCTAACACCTATGACTCCATCCTTAAGGCTCCTATCGATCAAGATGCCTACACCATTTCTACCCGATGTTGTACCCATATACCAAAGCTTGAAGCAAGCATCCTCCACCACCTTCGCCTTCTGGTCCTTCCATTTAGTCTCTTGGACGCATAGGATATTTACACGCCTCCTAGTTGCCACATCGACTAGCTCTCGTAACTTGCCTGTTAGGGACCCTACATTCCAACTTTCTAGATGAATCCTAGTTGGCTCGGCTAACTTCCTTACCCTTCACACCCGTCGAGGAAAGTGCGAAGACCCTTGCTCATTTTTCACCACACCAGGGCATAGATGTAGCGCGCCACTAAGGTTGCCACGACCCGACCCTTGCTTGCGTCACTAAGAGGGTTACTCCCCAATGAATTTCTTATGGGTTTCATATCTGAAGGACCGAGAAGGTGACCAGAGGGAGGTGAATGGGAACCAATTAAAATTCTTCTCAAGAACTTGGCCTATGTCCCAATTACAACCCAAACCAACCTCTAACCGAGTCACCAAGATTACAAACACCAACTTGTGATGTGCTAACCCTAGGAACGACTCAAGCCAAAAGGACACATAGCGGAAGCACAAGAGGACAAAAAGGGAAACAAGGAAGATCTGAGAGATTACAAAACTGAGCCTGATGGAAGTTTCGTGGTGCCCAACGGAAGTTCTGAAGCCCACGATGGAAGTTCTGTCAATCACGGAAGTTCCGAGCGATGGAGGAACTGTCACTCATGGAAGTTCCGTGGTTTTTTATGGAAGTTCCATCATGGTGGTGGAAGTTCTATCCTGGCCACGGAAGTTCTGTCCTAGGCAAAACAACAGCTCTGTTCGGGAAAGAAAATTGCCAAAACCGTATCAAATGAACTCCAAATATCATGAAATTTGGACCAGATCATCCTCAATACTTCACGACACTCCTCTAAAGAGATCCACTCAAAAAGCACAAGGAATCATTATGAATTTCAGATCTTGCAAAGAACACCAAACAGGGGAAACTTGAGAAAACGTTGAAATCGAAGGTGCTCGTGCCTTTGATTCGGTCTAGCACCTATATAGGGTTGTTCTCCCACAAAGTTCTCCCACATCATACCACCAAGATCTCCCACAAAATCCATACCAAAACTCACTCAAAATCAAGATCGAAAATCACCACGAAAATAGCTCCGAAAATAGGGAAAAAGAGAAATTCGGGATTTAGGGAGAGAGAAAGAACTTGAGCACGAATTTGAATCTCATATCATTGATTAATCAAGTCAAGATACATGGATACATAGCTAGGAAGCCACCCTCTTCCTCCCACTATTTGGAAGAGCAAGAGAGGCCTCACACACACCCTCTCCTCTCCTCTATTACACAAAGACCTCTCCTAGCGCTTTGAAATGAATTCCTAACACAAGGCTAATGGGAAGAGGCACCTCTCCCACCAGCCACACCTCTCCTTATATAGGCGTAGGGTCCTATTGTCCAAAGGACCATACTACCCTTGACCTACATAACATTGCCACCTACCATCGGGGGCATACTTGTCCATCTCTTTTTATTCACCCAAATGCCATCGGGCCCTTCACATCTTTGCTTCGCCTCGACACAAGCTCTGCCATGGTACCACGTGCACCTCCTATCACCGCCACCAGTTTTGAGGCCCAAACCGGGAAACCGCCTTGCACTATTCTCAAAGCATGACTTCTCGATGTTGGCGCATGTCACCTTATTCCGCGATCCTGACCACCGGCAAGTCTCTCCCGGTCTCTGTCGATCGGGCCTCCTTCTCACTTGCACCGACATCCCGCTCGCCTTGACTTGGTCAACACGCCGTCTTCATCACCACCACGGTTTTGAGGCTCAACCGTGAAATTGTCCGTGCTTCTAGACTCAAACTTATCAAGATTGCCACGCTTGAGAATGAAGCATTTGCACCCAAAGACATACAAATGAGAAATAGATGGCTTCCTCCCAAAACGTAGCTCATAGGAAGTAACATCAAGAATTGATCGAAAGAAAATTCGATTGGAAACATAGCAAGCGGTGCTAATGGCCTCAGCCCAGAACTGCCTCGGAGTCCTATGCTCATCGAGCATCGTCCACACCGTTCTGCTAAGGAACACGAGGTGCTGAAAACTGATGCTCAATACCATGCTCAAGATAGAAAGCATCAAAGGAGGAGTTCATGAACTCGGTGCCATTATCACTGTGGATTGCTCATAATGCACCAGGGAGTTCCTTGAACAACCTCAAAGCTATGCTCCAAAAGTGATGAAACACTTCATCCTTGCTCTTAAGAAAGTAAACCCAAGAGTAGCGAGAATAGTCGTCAACAATCATAAGAACATACCACTTCCCACCTGCCGAACGAACACGAGAAGGACCAACAGTGTCCATGTGAAGCAACTCTCCATGGTGCTCAGTCATCACCAAATTATTTGGTGGATGAGAAGCGGCAATCATTTTCCCATGACGACAAGGAGCACAAACCAAATCTTTATCAAATTTGAGCTTAGGCAATCCTCGGATCAGGCCTAGGCCACTCAAGCGATATAACGAGTCAAAGCTCATGTGACCCAGTCTCCTATGCCATTTCCAGAGCTTAGAAGAAGATTGAGCAAACAAGCACTTGTGGGAACTAGGAGAACCAGCAAAATCAGCCAGAAAAACATTCCCAATGCTAGAAATCCCACAAACCAAAGAGTCATTCCAATCAAGAACAGAAGAAGCATTTTTCTTAAAGCACACTTCTAAACCAACATCAAGCAGCTGAGAAACAGATAGGAGATTGTACTTTTTTGAGATGCTCAACCAAACCAATATCCTTGAGAGTGAATTTTTCATTTACCTTTACCGCGCCTCCTGCCTTCACTCTCCCTCTCTTGTCATCTCCAAAGGTCACATACTCCCGCCGCTTCAAGCGAGTGAGGCTCGAGAACCACTTTGCATCTTCGGTCATGTGGCACGAACACGTGGATTTCATTAGCCACTTGTTCTCTAGGCCTCCACCCGCTCCCTACAAAGAACGAGAAGGAAAAGTCGATGGCTCAGTGCTGGGGTTAGTCAAAAAGCATTTAGGAATCCAGCACTTCACTATACGACAGGTGGTAGTCATCACAGTTCTTTGCGCATTATCATTTGAATGCATGGGACGAGAACCATGATGGGGAAAACATGGCCTGTCAAAGCGTTTCGACTCAAACCTTGAGTTGTGAGGATAGAAACCATCTATGTGAAAACCAAATCCACGCGAGTGACGCTCACCATGAGAGGGAAAACATAGGGCACCAAAGCGCTGCTGCACAAAGCCTCTATTTCATGAATCAAAGCCATATGAGGGATGATCCTGTCCACAATAGGCACGAGAAAAAGAGCGAGGCTAAAAACCATCAAAATCATCATGATGCACATTTCTAGTTAACACAGCTTGCATCCTCTCAATCCTCTTACGCCTATAACAGTACTCATCCAAGTGACCCTTACGATCATAGAACATGCAAATGTAGACACTCTCATGTTTAGGCTTTGTTTGCAAAGGAGGTTTGGGTTTTGGCTTCTCTGTTTCCTTTGGGTTGAAGGAAGGTTTAGGGTTTGGTGGATAGTATGTGTTAGTGGGTTTGATGGATTGTTCCTCATCCTTGTAGCTAGAGCTAGGCACAAACTTACCCACAGTTTCACTCTCTTTTTCAACCATCTCAAATCCCAAACCAAAGTTGTAGGTTGACCTATTAGCACTCTTTTTGACTCTTGCTAGGTCACTCTCAATCTTCTCCTCACTCACCAGGATTCTTTGGAGCCTAGAAACAAGATAGTCATTTTCTTGCACTAGAACCTTGTTTTCCTCCCTAGTGATTACAAGCTTGTTCCTAAGAAAGACACATATTTCACATGGTGGTGGAAGGACCTTAGAGCGAGTCTCAATGAGCAGCTTGGACTTAAGCTCTTTGACTTTGAAGGTTTTAGCTTCCAACTCAATTGTGAGGTTGGGGCACTTCTGACATGCACCCAAAAGAGTTGGCCTAGCTTTGAATTCATCAAGCTTCTTGAGGGCACTCTCAAGTTGACTGGCAACTTGAGCATGCACACTCTCTATCTGACTCAGATCATTCATCACAACTTGACATGACTCACACTCTACAGCAGTAACATCACAAGCAAGCTTAGACCTAAGCGAAGCAATTTCAAAATCAGCACTCTCCAACTTAGACTTAAGCTCTCTACTCTCACGAACAGCACTGTGAAGCTTATCATCTTGCAAGAGTAGAATATCGCGCAAATGATCAAGTTTAGAAGAGAGCTCATCAAGTGTTGGAGGTACCTCGCTTGTGTCAGAGTCAGATCCAGAGTCGGTGTCGTGGACGTTCTTTGCCATGAAGCAAAGTCTGCTCTAATACGAATTGAAGGACCGCGAAGGCGACTAGAGGGGGTTGAATGGGAGCCAATTAAAATTCTACTCAAGAACTTGGCATGTGTCCCAATTAGAACCCAGACCAACCTCTAACCGAGTCACCAAGATTACACACACCAACTTGTGATGTGGTAACCCTAGGAATGACTCAAACCAAAAGAACACATAGCAGAAGTAGAAGAGGAACAAAAAGGGAAACAAGGAAGATCCGAGAGATCACAAAACTATGCCTGATAGAAGTTCCGTGGTGCCCGATGGAAGTTTCGAAGCCCCCGACGAAAGTTCTGTCCATCACTGAAGTTCCGGGCGACGGGGAACTGTCACTCATGGAAGTTTCGTGGTTTTTCACGGAAGTTCCGTCATGGTGACGGAAGTTCTGTCCTGGCCACAGAAGTTCTGTCCTGGGCAAAATAGCAGCTCCATTTGGGAAACAAAATTGCCAAAACCATATCAAAGGAACCCTAGAAATCATGAAATTTGGACCAGATCATCCTCAATAAATCACTACACTCCTCTAACGAGATCCAGTGAAAAAGCATAAGGAATCATCATGAATTTCAGATCTCGTGCCAAGAACACCGAAAATGGGAAACTTGAGAAAACATTGAAATCAAATGTGCTCGTGCCTTTGATTCGGTCTAGGACCTATATAGGGTTGTTCTAGCACATCATAGTACCAAGATCCGCCATAAAATCCATCCCAAAACTCACTCAAAATCGAGATCAAAAATCACCACGAAAATAGCTCTGGAACTAGGGAAAAAGAAAAATTTGGGATTTAGGGAGAGAGGAAGAACTTGAGCATGAATTTGTATCTCATATCCTTGATTCATCAAGTCAAGATACATGGATACAAGGCTAGGAAGCCACCCTCTTCCTCCCACTATTTGGAAGAGCAAGAGATGTCTCTCACACACCCTCTCCTCTCCTCTATTATATGAAGAACTCTCCTAGCACTTTGAAATGAGTTCCTAACACAGGGCTAATGGGAAGAGGCACCTCTCCCACCAGCCACACCTCTCCTTATATAGGCCAAGGGTCCTATTGTCCAAAAGACCATACTACCCTTGACCTACATAACATTATCACCTACCACCAGGGGCAAACTTGTCCATTTCTTTTTCCTTCACCCGAATGCCATCGGGTCGTGCACATCTTTGCTTCGCCTCGACGCATGCTCTGCTATGGTGCCACGTGCACCTCCAATCGTCGCCACCGATTTTGAGGACCAAACCGGGAAACCGCCTTACATGCTTGTAAAAGCGCAAACTCTTGATGTCAACGCGTGTCACCTTGTCCCGTGATCCTGACCACCGGCAAGTCTCTCCCGGTCCCTGTCCATCGGGCCCCCTTGTCACTAGCACCGACATCCCGCTTGCCTTGACTTGGTCAAAACGCTATCTTCATCACCACCACGGTTTTGAGGCTCAACCACGAAACCACCCGTGCTTCTTGCCTCTCCACGTGTACGGTGTGGATCACCCTTTACTTCACCCGGCATCGCGGTCGTCCGACTCCAACAGTACTAGAAAACACCCCCTATAGATACGCTTTATTTTGGGTTTAGATATGCTTATGCCATCTTTATCAAATATAGATACGTTTTCATAATTCGTGTCCGAGGCGTCTCCGCACGTACTGTGTCAGAGCTTCGTTGATATGCTTTTTGAAAACGTGTCTACCAACAAACAAGATGTGTTGCTTGAGATGCTATAAATGATACATATGTTTGTAAATACGTTTTCATAAATGTGTTTATATGACATAGGTATTAGAGTAGACACATTTTGTGACGTGTTAAAAAGTTTAGACACAATTTATTGATATATTTCTATTATGTTGTTACTAGCATATTATTGTTTTAGAACCTCTTATAAGTGATTGATTCTTTTTATGTAGTTAGCAAGAGTCGAACCTGAGACCTCCTTGTTTTTTACATGCTCCTCTAACCAGCTCACCTTTGAAGGAAACTTGATTAGATTGAGATATTTATTCTTTTATACCCATATTTTCTTAGTGTTTTGGTATTCCTAGGATTTTATATAGCGTGCTAAAAATGTCTCTAGAGAGGATTGATATGATCAAAATGTGTCTAATATTATCTCATGTTTTATATGTTTTCTATAACATCTCAAGAAGCATGTTTGATATGGCTAGATATGATTAAAGCGTATCTAAATTTCTGATGTCTTTAGAAACATGTCAAAATTTGTCTTTTCTGTGGCTACCAACGGTTCAAAGCATGTCTAAAATTGTAACACTTTGTGATGTTTCAGAAAGAGTGTCAAAAACTTATTTATTATATTCTTGACATTAAAGCGTATCTAAAATCATATCATATTGATATGTTCTTAAAATCGTATTGAAAAGTGTCTCTAGCTATTAATATAGAGACATTTATAAAAACGTAGCAATATAACTGTGTCTAGAAGATATTTTTATTGTAGTGCAAGTCCCTTACTTGTGCCCGATCCTCTCGCCGTTGACCGCCAGGTCGACTCCAGTGACCTACACATCATGAGACAAACAAACATATTTTCAAACTCCTGCAACATTACCAATACCTCCACCAACTCCAGTTAGTCAAAACCATGACACGCACAAACTCATGCAATCCCTAAATTCCCGTATTTTAACTCAAATACCAAATCTGCTCAAGTCAACTACTCATCACATATATTGCAAACCATGACATATATCCATATGTTGTCTCAATATCCATTTGAGCGGTTGGGTTTTTTATGTTGGTTCACCAAACCTAACACAACCCTCCTCCTTTACCCAGGCTTGGGCCTCTATGTTGAGACTCAACATAGGCAGAGTTTTAAACTTCCATAAAGTAGTTATCAAATTATTACTGGAATAAGAAGAGAAGTTAGTTTTCCAATGTGCTTTTACAGGATTTTATTTCTCATGACGGAAGACAGTTTCTATCAAATTGAAACTGGAATGAGATGAGAAGATTTAGTCGACAGTGCTGTATCTGACACGTCATAATATTTTATGTTTGAGACAGGCTGTATCCGTGGTGGCTTTGTATGCATTTTCTCTAAGTATATGACAGAACAGAAAATATCTTTAATTTCAAACTCTCTCTACGCTTACTTGTGTATTACTCATTTGAAATACCATATTCATCATCTCATTTGAAATAATCATCGCTATTCCACTGTGTCAATATGTTGCACTTTGTAAATCTACTCATTTGTTCTTGAAATATGTACCTCATAGTGATAACATACATGATGGATTCATTTTACAGACACACTTTGATATGAAATCAGCTGTGCAACAAATTTTAACACATTTGAGTACGTATTTATTCAAATATTAGATTATCTTTGTTAATTTTTTTTTGTTGTCCTTTATGTCATACGAGCTACTTTGATACATGTTGTGCGGATAAATCTTCATTGATAGATGTTACGCGGATAAATCTTTAATAATACGTGTCGTGTGTACATGATTGTTTATACTATGTAAGATGCTTATGGATAATTCCATCCTTTCTATATTAGTATAGCCATAAGCATATTATATCAACAAGTTAATCTTTTGACCAATATTTGACAGGCACTTGTTCTGCCAATAAAGGAAGTCAAAGATTAACCAAAGTTTTATAAGCATCGTGCTAACTACTGTTGAGATGTACACTGATGCATTGCTTGTTTTATTAACTTTCGCATAAAAAAACTTTGATTATTCATATAAGTGCAATCTAATTCTATTTTTTTTCTGAACTAACACTATATAAAAAAACACAAAAATAACACCCTAATGACTCGCTGCAGGCCATCTTAGGCCACGCCTCCCATCCGTGGCCACCTCCGACGAGGACCACATTAACCTCTTCTCGGGGATCCGACTTCGTGGAGCTCGCCTTGCTCAGCGGCGGGAGGGGTGCGGCACGGGAGCGGGAGCCCGAGGCGAATCCTAAGCCTAACTTTAAGATGCGGAAGGAGGAAGTCAGGGAGGAGAGGATGAAGAGCACTGGAGGGCGCTAGGGGCGGCATTATTGGCGTCGGCGGCGCCACCAGAGGGGGATGCGGACGCGGCTGCGACTCCCGGCAGTGCTCATCTCATGCTCCCTCTTCTTCCTCGCTGGCTTCTTCAGCTCCCTCCTGTTCACCCAGGTACAGTAACATCGTGGTGAGCCTGGCTCCGCATGCTTCCGATCGCGCTGCTCCTGATCTGGCCGTGGTAGCACAAGATCCACAGCCGATGGAGGAGGTGGACCTGCCGGCACGGAGGGAACAACTACTGGAGGAGGCGTGGCCTAAGATGGCCTGCAGCGAGTCCGGGGAGTCCGTGTCGTCATTGTCCCGTACCAAGTAACATCTCGTTCTCATCATCACATAATGATTCACTGCTTATTTAGCATAGTTGTAATCTTTTGCTCTTGTTTGATTCATTGGAAGTTTTTGGGGACAATATTTTTTTCCTATTAGCAGTAATTGCTTACTGTAGAAACTAGATGGAGGGTGCTGATGGAGAGAAGAAACCACAGACGACACACACGTTCTGCAAGACACAGACAACCTCTAATACGAGCACCCATGGAGGATTCTCTGTTCCTCGGCGAGCTGCGGAGGACTGTTTTCCACCGCTGGTGATACACGCCGAAGTAGTTTTGATTACTCCTGAAATACAGATTAGGTTGATTATCACTCTAATAACTAGTTTTGTTTCTTCTATTCCTTCTAGGACTATGAGCAGCTCAGGCCTTCTAAAGAGCTCATTGCTAACGACTTACGTGGCATGACATGGAGCTTCAAGCACATCTGTTAAACCATAAGTGAATTGTCCACCCTTTCTTATCAGCTTAGGTTTTTGGGTGCAATTGGTTGGTGCATAGTAGCTTAACATGGTATCAAAGCAGAGGTCTTGAGCTCAAATCCTGGCGACCACATTTTTCACTGTGCCAGTCCTATTTCCACGTTTGCGCCCCGAGGCAGCTGCATGTGAGGGGGAGTGTTGAATCATAAGTGAATTATCCATCCTTCCCCATCAGCTTAGGTTTTTAGGTGCAACTGGTTAATGCATAGTAGCTTAACAACATCTACAGAGGTGAAAACATGGTTTAGTATCCAACTGCAATAATTTATTTCCTTCTGTCAAGAATTCAGTTGATTAGATCACTGATTCAAGAATAGTAGAGAAAAATGGTTTTATCAGTATAGTAATGATCTTTGGTAAGCAGTTTGACATTGTTCTGAACATAACTGCTATGAGTTGTATTTCACTTTTATTCAGGAATGCATTCATACAAGCCTTTGCAACTCATGAACCTTCAGTTTATTGTCCCATTGGCTTCAACATATTTACAGGAATGTTGGATATTAGTCTTCTATTAACATGACAGACTCATCTTTGCAAACTGTTCAATTTTTCATCTACGTTGGGATCAAAACGTATATTTCTGTACTCCATGCAGGTCCTGATGCACCTAAGATATTCAACTGTGTAAGGCCACCTTATCTTGCTTCATCCCATATTCTCACTCCTTAAGTTTGTTCAATATCCTTGTGATAGGTTCATAACAGTAGGGTAATGGCTTTGTCCTTTCTTGTGGTAAACAAAAATTCTTCTAAAATAGAAAACCAATGTCGTATGGAATAACCATCTGTTTCTGAACTTATCAAGTTCATGTGCCACTTGGCATTTTGAGATGTGTGCTACTATTTGTATTTTAGAAAAGCTCACAAATTTGGGTCTTATCTAAATATGGATAAATCTTATCCAACGCACTGAATGCAATGTTATAAGAAATTGCTTGTTTTGAATTACTGGTACATTTATTATTGTCTATGTAGTTTTTATTTAATTTGAAACTTGCACCTTGCTTGGAGTTCAGGTAAAACTGTACACATC
Organism: Eleusine coracana subsp. coracana; assembly: GCA_032690845.1. Taxonomy (NCBI): domain Eukaryota; kingdom Viridiplantae; phylum Streptophyta; class Magnoliopsida; order Poales; family Poaceae; genus Eleusine; species Eleusine coracana. The sequence continues at coordinate 17,847,203 of CM064434.1, read as the reverse complement.
ATGTGTATTTTTTTTTTGTTTCTTAATTTTATCATTGGTCTCATGTCTTGTGGTGAAGCGTAACTAGTGTCTCCGACATTGGTGACACGTCTTGATTGAAATGTGTCATTAATGACTCACATGTTATTGATGCGTCTAGACTAAAACGTGTCACTAATGTGTGAGTTATTAGTGATGCGTATAAACCGCGTCACTAATGTGTGAGTTATTAGTGATGCGTATAAACCGCGTCACTAATGACTTCAACGCAGAAATAGTGACACGTCACTAATAACAGTTGAGAAGTGTCGTCACTAAAGACCAGTTTTTATATTATATAGTGTAATTTCGGTGTGGTTGACTACGACCATGAGATTTGGTGTCCGCTCCCGTGATCTGATTTCTATTCAAATTGGACTCCACGGATTTCATGTCAAAGCCACCAGCGGCATGGCCAATTTACTTATACGTGGTTCAGACATCCCTAATCAAATGGTTTTTTTGTGCTTCATGTGGTTTTTCTCGTATACAACAGATGGATTCCTTGCTTTTATCGATAGTTTGTCAGTCACGCAATGTTTACCATGGAACAAGGCTAATACGTGAGGCGTGATCCAAGGCATGGCCATAGCGTTTACATGGGAGACAGTGGATACATCGGTGGCGTGGCATCTGCTAGGCAGAAAGAGAGATGAAACACAGATGAATGGCGGCTGCGGAAGAAAGAGAGATTAAGAAGAGTGGAATGACGGCTTCTGAAGGTGGAAGAAGATGAACAGTACCAGCATCGGCTGTTACTTGCTACGCCAAATGCTGATTAAGATGAAGCTGCAAGCCGCGTAAAATGAGTTGGTCTTGGTCCAACAAGATTTTTCACACAGAGAAAGATTACCAGGTTGGGCTTTCTCTTGTCGGGTCTTGATCATGATGGATGAGGAGACAAGGTGGTGGGCCGGTTCGTTTTCCAATTTTTGACCTTTATTTTAATACAACAATTCATATTATTTCAGTTCTATCAATTTGGAAGCATGATTCTAATATTTTGAAAAAATTGTAAGGAGAAAGAGATTAAAAGCAGCTAATTATCTTGAAAAGGCGTAGATTTCTTTTAACATAGTATGAAATATTTAAGCCTGTTAAAACGCACAGACACTTTGTATTGGTTGTTTTATTAATTTTTGATTATTTATCATAGTATATGATACGAGTTAGTTTTAGATATGGCGGTAAGAAAGGAGCGCGTCCATGTCGCACGTGCCAGTAACTAGTTACCTGAAAAATAGTCCGTTGTACAGTACAGATGCATGAATAAACAGAAGTACAGTCCCAACCAAAATCACTGGAGATGTTCAGGGATCTAGTTCCCATCCACGAGTGCATTTCCTCAAACCAGATACCATTCACGCTCTTGCAAACATTTCAGTGAACAGTGTGCCAAGTCCATTTAATCATGAAGACAAGCAGCCACATGGTGGATGCATAACACCTCTCGGCACATGAATGACTACATGCTAATTTGCAACATATGGAGGACAATGATATACGTGGTTAGGACCATCACTGTCACTGGATCTTTCTCTGCAATCAAGCCACCAACAAGAGTTCAAGAACCAGCATCAATAGGGGGGACCAAGCCCTCCCTAATTGTGGGCCACTATGCAACCACAGGAAGCCCTGTAGGACCATGAAAAACCAATCACATCATGAAGTAGAGCATACGTTAAGGTATGATACATTGGCAATCCTTTTCCGTCTATAGACTGACGCATACAACTCATTCATTCAGATAGCATAGACAGGTAGATACTAATAAGGGTTGAGGCAGCAGGCACACAACACAAACACAAGTACAAAACAGACTCAATTTACTCCCACTATGCTTGACCACGATGTTCTGCCAACAGATCACGACTTTCTCAGCCCCTTTTCTTTCTCTATAACTCAAGCACCAAATCTGCATCCAGTCAGAGAAAAGAGAGGTGTTCAGTCAGCACAAGCCAGCTTCACCATCGTACAGCGAATATAGATCGACAGCTTCTGAAGATTCTTTGCCAATAACAGTACGAAAAACATCTCATTGTCAACACTGTATTTTACGACTGCAAATCATTGGCGGCGCATTAAGATGTACTATATTGTGACTGCAATGTTTATGGGCTGGGATTTTGAAACGTAGATGCATGCATGTACTCACAATCTGCATCGGTCCTGATCCAGTGACCACTTTTGCTGCCGTTGTGCTCGTCATCCACGTCGGGCGAAACGCCAGCACCAAAGGAGGGACGGTTACAGCATCCAAAGCCGGGAAGGCGAGGTTCCTTCCTGCACTGAAGCTTGGGTGATGCTGAGGTCTCGTGGTGGTTGCCTCCACGCTTGCGGCTCTTCTTGTTGAGGCTCCTCGCAAACGCGGTGTTCTCAGGGTACACTTTCCTGTGGAAGATTTGAAGAATCTGCAAATGAAAAAAAAATTACTTCCCATTTAGAATAAATTGAAGTGTTACGACAACTGAACGTGGTAACTGGCCATTTGACATGAATGGTTTCTGAAGAACATTTTCAGAGGTCCTCTCCCATAACGACTTCTACGGCCAACATGTCTGTGAAGGAGCGACTAATAAAAAGTGAATTTTAATGTTCGGTTGGAATCTAAGGTGTCAGTTAGATTACCACGCACACCGAGCACAGTCAAATCAATAGCAAATCCTGACGACTTAAAAAAAGAATCAATGTGAAAGGTATCCGCCCGTCAAGTGTTCAATAAAAAAAGGTTAAGGATAAAATGATAAACACAATGAGCCATCAAGATATTATTTGATTGGAGATTGCAAACAAATCACCATGTCAATTCAGAGCCCCCACATGTAACAGCAACTTTACTCCTAGCTTGTCACAACATCCAGAGCATATATAGCTCGTTGTTTCCTAAATACAATTCATTTTTCATCATATTCAATCAGTTTTATAAAATAACACTGTTCGCATATAAAGGCATTTTTTTTATAACAAACGATGTATATTTTCACTGTATGATTAATATGAATACTTTTATCGACCAGTGTTTAATAGAATTTTGAGGTCCACAGTTGTTATTTTCCAAGGAAACAATAAACAGAAGAGAATGGAGCAGAACATGGTTACTTTTATAGGTTTGTTCTAGAAAGAAAAAAAAACATCTATCTCAATATCTTACTTTATCGTCAGTCATTGTGAATGTTTTGCTTGCGAAGGTAATTTTTTTTTTTTTAAAAAAATGGGGTTGCAACAAAACTAAAAATACACATAATTTGGAAGGGATGGGATATCATGTGAAAGTGGGGATTAGATTGACGAATAGCTATTATGTGGCACTAAACAAAGATCCTGTGAGTACCAAGTTTGTGATTGTTTTCTTATGAAAAGGTTTGTGAGTTATTGAATGTGCTGAATCAAGACAGTCCTTACCAACAATTCGCCAAAGATGAGCGAGGTGGAGAATTCTGATAAATAAAAACAACACCCAATGCAAAAGAAAAATTCATCAAAGTGAAGGTTTTTGCCTTTTTGGTAAGTAATAATAACGTCAAACCTTCTGAAATTTGCTCTTGTTACTTGCGCTCGCCGGCGTTCCGTCGCCGTTGGCGGATTTCTCATGGTTCACCTTCCTCTTCATCATTTTGCCGCCATTCCCAGCACCCCCTTCTTCCCCATCCTCGCCTTCCTCGACCGCGATGAGCGCCACCTTCTCTTCGGTGAAGCGTGTGCGCAGAAACAGCTCGCCGAGAGAGGTGCGGCGGCTGCCGCTGCCCACGCTGTCCCGACGGTCCTGCCGTGACTTGCCATCGCTCACCGGGGACCCGAATAGGAAGCCCTGCAGCGGGCAGTCCACACCAATGGCGAAGCTCGCCCGGGCCGAGGCCACCAAGTCGCCGGTGGTGCCGCTGTTACGGCCGCCCAGGACCTTGTCCAGCTCGGCGCTCACTACCATGAGGTCGTCCTCCGTCGTGGTGTCATCATCCTTCTCCGCGATGGCATCCACCGCGACGACAGCCTCCTCGGGCGGTGGTGGTGGGCAGGTGAAGGTGGGCGAGGCTGCGCCGTCCACATCGTTGTCGTGATCTTCGGTGGTGACGCCATTGCTGTAGTTGGCATCAATGTTGCCGTCACAGTAGTCGTCTTCTTCATCCTCGTCACCTGAGACAGAGATGGCTGCGATACCTAGCGTTCCGATGGTGAGAAGGCCGCTGCCGCCGAAGGTGAACAGATCGACGGACGTGTCCGGCAGGGACGGATGGTTGGTTTCAAAGGCATCGTTGAAAAAGTAGTCGTTGCCGGAGTCAATGAAGGTGACGGGTTCCGGCGAGCCCAGTCCGGTGATAGACTTACTGGTCCCACCTGCAGTAAAGAAGTGCTGTAAAAAATATTGTCGAATGAATAGTACAGACTGAAGAAGCAACCCAGTTATAGGGACCAGCCGACTACAGTCAACATCATTATGCAAAAGGAAAAGGCAGTAATTATGGTAATGTAATAACTATTATTACTAGTGATAGAGTAATAATTACTAATAATAGAGTAGTAATTCTATATAGTAATTTGAAGCAGTAATAGTTTTACTATATCATTATTGGAAAGATCAAAATGGTAAATTTGTAATTGAATTTGACAACGGCATGAGTCGGAGAGGAGCTCGACATGAAAGGCTGCGACATTGGACAGTGCGAGATAAGAACGAGCCAGAGGGCGGGATACACAGCTGGCTTGCGGTGATATACTCATCAAATTACCATCGTGTCCTCAGTGACATTGCATAAACATAGGAAACCATAAATAAATTACATTACAATCCTTATCATATATATATATATATATATATATATATATATATATATATATATATATATATATAAAAGCATTTTTGCTACTCCGAGGAGTAGCTACTCTCACACGTGTATCTCACAATTTAGAGAGTATCACTTTATACCTAAGGTTTCGAAATTAAGTATGTAGTCATACTATAGGGTATGTGTATATATTCTTTTTTTTTTATTGGTATATATGAAGTATGTGAATATACTCATTTTTATATAGCAGTAAATGTGATATATATTCATATGCTTATAACTATAAGTATGTTCAAATTTATTTATGGTTATCAGTCTTAAATATATTGTTTTAAGTATGTGTACATAGTTAAAATAATAAATAGGTATGAATATATATCCAAGGTGGTTTTTTGGACATAGTAATAACTACACTTGAGAGTAGAATGGAAGTACGTAATTGTCTCTAATATAAAGTATAGCCACATTTTCACGATATGTACGATCACGTGCGACAATGTTTCTGCAAACTATATTAGCTAGAAAATGACGGGAGTGCTACTTGCTCAACACTTGCAGCGCTGGAGTTGAACTGGAATGCATGAAATGGCATTTCCAATGTCCAATGTCATCTAAAGCGACTGGTGCAGGACGTCTGGAGTCCATTCCGTTCAAACTTGATCTGGTAAACGGACCTAAAATTGGCTTGTCCACCTAAGGAGCTGTGATTTTGATTTTGCACGCAGGCATCAGCTTGTAACTAAATGTTGAGGATAATTTGGTAACCAATTAATCTATGTTTTGCTGTGGCCTATACGCACTCCTATTGGTTGTGTGGCAAGGTAAATTATCGTTTTCCGATATCAATTTGGACTTTTCTTTCTTGGTGCCAAAATGCAGTGATGAAGAACCGTACAAGATCATCGATGTACCTCCGTTGGTTGCCAACTCTTTGAATACATCATTATTATTGTTCTGCCGTAGCTTTCTGTGCATCCAACCGAGGAGCTGGTACATGAATAAACAAGATTATTACAAAGAGGATCATGGCTTGAATGCTATCATCCAGACTTATTAACCCTTGTCATAAGTTTCATTTGCATCAATCAATAACGTTGAAACATTGGTAAAAAATGAAACTGTGGGACATGACCGTGTCCATCTCTCCCTTCTTTTGAAAAATTCACATATTAGTGTGTCACGATAATTACCAAAGAGAGGAATCTTAGCGAATGTTTACTACTTAGTTGATCCAATGTTCTTCACAGACTATATATTGCAGGAGTCAAAATGTTCACGAAAATAAGGTAGTTACATACTGAACGAAAAGTAATTTACAAGTAGAAACTAAATTGAGAACATGTGAAAGCGTAGTTAAGAAAAGAAATTTTAAACACACAGAGCTTAGAAGTAATCATTAAGAGCAACATAGGATAGGAACACTGACCTTCATCTTGGTGAGGCTTTGCGTAAGCCGTAGCTGGAGAAGGAGGCGGCATTAATAGATGAAGAAAAGGTGAGAAGCCGCCAGAGGAAGATAAGCTTCACTGCAGCTGCAGGAGTGATCCATCAGTCGGCAGAACAGAACATGGAGAAAGCTACAAATGGTCGAGTAGAGGGAAGGCCCCATGCATGTAAGCGGCACCGTGCGCACAAGCCTACTGTGTGGGCTCGCGTGCGATCTCTAATCTTAAAGGCAAATGATTGGCGAACCATATGAAAGCACGTCAGAAGTAAAAAAAAAAAGTTATACCTATCTCAATAAAATCTTAGAACTCAGGATCGATTGGCGAACCATATGAAAGCACGTCAGAAGTAAAAAAAAAAGTTATACCTATCTCAACAAAATCTTAGAACTCAGGATCAACTAGTCAATTAAGATCACATCTGGTAAAACTAAAACTAATGTAGAATAGTTGGTTCGATCTGTTACCGACGCTAGTGTTGGTGTCCATCAGCATCGGTACAGAGGTGGCAGAGTCGATGACGAGGGCGTCGTCGGAGATGTAGCGTATACGCTCCATGAGGGTCTTCTTGGGAGGGCGAAGACCTTCGGGACGGTAGCGGCGATGCCCGTGGGTTGAACGTCGGTTTTCCATGACTTTCAGTGCCCTCAACAATCGGTTGGGTGGACTAAGATTGAATGGAGCGACTTTGGGGGTGACCCTTCTTTTATATGCACTGTAGCCACTGGACCGGGTCTGTTTCTATCTCTAAGTTTGACTCCCGATCAAGGCACGAAAAGGAAACAAATCAGTTGGCCAGATTCAAAATCCACAGGGGATTGAGTTCCCTATTTTTAGATCTGTTGTTGACCTGACGGTCAACAGAAACTAAACCAATATTCTCCTCCTGACCAAAAGATCAACAACTTAAACGTATTCTTAACTTAAGTTCTTCCTCAGAAAATCAGCATGTACCAGACCAATGTATCATCAACAGCACCATGGCATACTGGGATAATATTTTCCAAAGTCTTACTAAGAATCTATGACATCCTATGTCACAAAAAGATAATTAAGCTAACCTTAATACTAATTTGAGGGCTAATTAAAAATATGACTAATAAAGTGCCAAAGAAAAAGGAGGAAATTAATTAATTAAATCTAGAATTGCCAAAAGATAGCAACTCACAAACTTCACAAAACTCCTTGAAAGTGTGCCAATATTTTTGCACATTCTTGAGGGCCTTACCAAGAATGAATTTTGGGGATTTTATCAGAATTTTTTGTGATCAGTTAATACCCTTAAAAATTCCCTAGATGCAGAGAAAGGCACCTCTGTTCTAGGATTTTACATTAATTCTCCAACAAGAATCTCAACTTGACCCCAAAAGCAAAGTTGAAGCCTAGAGTTTCCTGGACATGCACAAAAATTGGCATGAAGATTTGAGGAACGGAACTTGGCGAAATTTGCAAAGTACCGATCACTGTTCTAGTTAAGGGGGAGGGGAGGGGGTTCAACTTCTTCTTTTCCCTTGCTCCACTCCCTGATCGACAGCGTTGTACCCCCCACTGGCGGCCACGATCGCCTCCTCTATCCACCCCATCCTGGCCACTGCTCTGCCTGCTATTCCCTGTGCCACCGGCCATCATTCAAGGCCACCCAGCCGGCAAGCCATTCCCCAGCCGCCACCTCCTCTCCTTTCTCTCCCTCTGCTCTCTCTGTCGATTGGCTCCATAAGAAGAGCAGCAGCCTGCAGTGCACCCCTCCCCCTCCCAGATCTCTCCCTCTGCTCACACTCCCCACACACCTCCTAGGACCCCCCCCCCCACCAAAGCATGGTGCCTCTACCCTCCCACCTTTCTCCTCTTCAACGAGAATCACCGGAATTCCCCTGTTCCGAGCCGCCTTGGCCGCCGCCGCGTCCAGCACCACCGAGGCAGCTCCCCTGCTCACTCTTTCTTCTCAAGTCGATGTGCAAGACCATCAGCTAGCTCCCCTCTAATGCCCTGTCCTCACCGTGCAGCATGCTCGCCGAAATCAGAGAAGACAGAGCTGCCGCCGTATGCTGAGCAGGGGAGTGCACGACGACGACCCCTCTCCGGTCTTCCCCAGCCCAGACTCGCTCCACGCCGAGCACCGCGATGTGAAGGTGATGCTTTAACACCCTTCTCCCTGCTGGATCGAGCCATGGCCGCGCCGCCCGCCGCCGGCCAGTTTCGCCGAGCGCCGCCGCTCGCCGCTGGCCGAGCTCCGGCCACCCTAGCGCACCCCACCGCCCCCTACCAAACCCCCTCCACCCCCTGAGCATGAATCCGAGCACCCTTGGGTGAATCTCGCTGCCGATCATCACCGGCGACCCGACCTGGCGCGCGCGCGCTCTGTAGGGATTTCAAATTCGGCAATGGCGATTTTGTAAATAGGAGTGAACTTTGCTGTAAACTTCAAAATTCAATAACTCAAGAAATAAAAGTCCTAAAAATATGAAACTAATTTTGTTGGACTCCTAAAATTCCCCTTTACCAGAAAAACAAGTTCAGAGCCATGGTTATGCAATACATTCATTAAACTAATTCCCTAAAGTTAGAACCCTAGTTAGAGTAATAAAATCACAAGTAAAAATATACAAATGTTAAAATCATGAAAAATCTTCAGTAAGCATCTCATGGCATCTCTAAACTTTCTGCAAAAGCACATTTCCATTTTTACGCATATTTTTAGTGTTATTGCATAATCTCCATTTCCAGTAAATGAATTTATATAAATTCTTTGTTGGGAATTTAATTATGAAATTTGGCATTCCTGTTCCTTGTGCATTTATACATTCCTATAAATTTCCATGTAAAATTGAGAGCACCATTGACATGATTTTTGCTGTTAAATTTCTCATTTGATAAATAGCTTAGGAAATTTCAATACGAATATTGCCATATATATAGGCATATAGTTAGTATTTTAGTTAAATTCCTCCATGGTACTGTTCATGCAGAATGTTAGTTTTGATTTATAGTAAAGGTTTCTTACTCTCATGGTTCATAATTAGCTTATATGTACCTAGATCAATTTATTTTAAAAGTGTGCATATCAACTTCTAGGAATTAAGCAAGGAAATGCATGATAGTGTTTAACTTTGTAAATGTAAAGTTTCTATGTTCATTTCCGTAATCATTATGGCATGCATTTCATAATTACTTAGGGAACTCCATGAACCCTTGTGTATTTCTCTTCATTTATGCATGTTCATTTCATATAGGGCCTGAGATCAAGGAGATCACACCGGAGCAACCCGGAGCTGAAGTGAAACTTCGGCAAAGACTCTAACTATGATCACTCCCAAGGCAAGCCCCGGTGCATACCTAATTATTTTACGAGTCCTTTTTACTTTGTCACAAGCTAGGAATATTGTATTTTGCATCAAGTATAGGACTTGGATGGAACCCACTTCCATACTCCAGCAAATGACCTATAATTAGTTATGTTAGTAAGCCTTACTGTTAGCAAATGCTATGCTTAAACCAGTGGAGTCAACGGTAGGTTATGGAATCACTTGATTCAATTATGGTTCACATGAATGATGACGTTGATAAAATGGAGCACCTATCGTTGCAACTCCGCAGACAAGTATTGAACAGTACCAAGTACATACCTTTATATGGGAATTAGTAAACCTAGTAACTTGGGAACCGTATTGTTGGACGACCCTACTCATCGATCCAGAGGTGACGTGAATGGCATGGTGGATGCACGGTTTTGAGGACCGCTGGAGAGTGCTCGGGTTAAGCCTCGAATACGAAGTACTGTTTCGCGGGAAGGACGTCTACTCGGGATCGATGGCCCTGGATCGACTTTATTGCAATCTCATGAATGGTGGACATACGCATTGTTAAATGATGCTTATGTCGTGTACTTGGGTTAATCCCTACAGGATGTAAATCGATTCGAATTGCCGTCCCTCGCGGTTACGAGTACCTCTTCTTCGAGCAGGGGCAATGATACTTAAGTAGAGAAGTTGTGGTTATGATTCTGAAATTTACTTATGCTATGGCTACATATTGCTATGATGTATTGTTCTTTACTTATATTCAAGTCTTAGCACTTAGCTAGGTCTACCACAGTCACATTTCTACGATAAGCAAAGTAAAATCTTGGTTAGAGAATAAAATTGCAGCATAGAATTAATAGGTGCTTTTTATGCATTTATTAATAAGCCCGGTCAGCCCCCTGCATATTAGGAGTCGGTTTTAGTAAACCATTTGACGGGTAAGTCTTGCAGAGTATGTTAGATACTCAAGCTTTGCGATTATGTTATTTTCAGGTTTTCCTCAAGCTACCTATTGTGATTGTTGTAACAAAGTTGTGCGGGAAGGAGGGGACCATTGAATGGGTCCCCAGCTCTCCTAACCAAGATGAGTGAGCCATTGCCGTAGGGCCGGCATGGTCTACTTAGGTTATCGACGTCATGTTTTGTAGTATTTCTGCTTCCGCATATTTATGTAATCTGAACCAAGAACAAATGTATTGTAATGTAACTAAATTTGCTTCCGCTATTACTCTTGAACTTGTAAATGATGTATCTTTGTAAATGATGGATGTTCATGTGTGAATGCTATGTATGGTTACTTCGTTAATCATCTCCCGAGGCAATCCTATACGACACACTCTATATTTCGGTATAGGGTTGTCACAAAATCTTTGTTAGAACTCTTAGTCTAAATTTGGGGAAATAAAATGGCCCTAAAATCAGGACTGATCAAAATGGCCTAGCACATGTTTCTGAAAGCTGGTTGGTGGTAAACCTTTTGTGAGTGGATCCGCTATATTATCCTTAGTACTTATATGCTTAATCTTTAGCGTATTGTCCTGATTTCTTTCTTTCACGACACGATACTTAAGGTTTATGTGCTTAGAAGCACCACTTAGTTTATCGTTTATGCAAAAGAAAACTGCGGATTGATTATCACAGTATATTGTGATAGGTCTTGAGATACTATCAACAACTCTTAATCCGGGAATAAAACTCTTAAGCCATACTACCTGTCCCGTAGCATAATAACATGACATAAATTCTGCTTGCATCGTAGATGCAGCAGTTACACTCTGCTTGCAACTTCTCCACGAAATTGCCTCCCCAGCTAGCATGAAGACATATCCAGAAGTTGACTTCCTTTCATCTTCATCACTAGCAAAGTTAGCATCAGTGTAGCACTCAATCTCAAGATTATCTGATCTCTTATATGTAAGCATGTAATCTTTGGTGCCTTGGTAATATCTTAATGCCTTCTTGACACCTATCCAGTGAGCCCATCCTGGATTAGACTAATATCTGCTAAGTATTCCGGTTACAAATGCCAAGTCTGGACGCGTACAGACTTGTGCATACATCAACCTTCCGATAGCTGATGCATAGGGAACGTTCTCCATTTTCTTTCTTTCTAAGTCATTCTTAGGGCACTGACTTCCATTTAACTTATCGCCCTTTTGAATTGGAACAGGTGATGTGTTGCACTTATCTAACTTATATCTCCTAAGCATTTTCTCAATATAAGCTTTCTGAGATAATCCTAGTACTCTTTGGGCTCCATCTCAGTGTATCTCAATGCCAAGTACATATGAGGCTTCACTGAGATCCTTCATATCAAAGTGAGATGACAGAAAATTCTTAGTCTGATACAGCATATTCTTATCATTGCATGCTAATAGTATGTCATCCACATACAGTACCAGAATTATCAATTTTCCACCCTTTTCCTTAATATAGATGCATTTATCTGAATTTAAGGTTCCACTGTCTATACGCTTGCTTAAGTCCATAAATGGATTTTCTTAATCTACATCCCATATGTTCCTGACCCTTAATAGCAAAACCTTCCGGTTGAGCCATATAAATAGTCTCATCTAAGTTTCCACTAAGGAATGCAGTCTTAACATCTATCTGATGTAACTCCATATCAAAATGAGCTACAAGTGCCATGACTATTCTTAAAGAATCTTTTGTAGACACAGGAGAAAAAGTCTCATTATAATCAACCCCTTCTTTCTGTGTAAACCCTTTAGCTATGAGTCTTGCTTTCAATCTTTTGACCTTCCCTTTGGAATCACGTTTAGTCTTGCAGACCAATTTACAACCTACTGTTTTGACTCCATTAGGAATTTCTACTAAATCCCAAACCTGGTTAGAACTCATAGACTTAAGCTCTCCTTCCATGGCTTCAATCCATTTAGTGGAATTCTCACTTTCAACTGCCTCTCTAAAATTTGCAGGGTCATTTATTTTCCCGACATCATACTGATCCTCACTTAAATATGTCTCATAAATGTCAGGAATTGCCCGTCTCCTTTCCTGATGTGAGCGTCTTAATGGTTCATTCACAGCCGGTTCAGGATCAGGCTGAGGCTGTTCTTCTGGAGCAGTTCCTCCTGAGCTAGAGCCTATGCATCAGTATCTGGTGCATGAGCCCCAGCAGGTGGCGTCTATGCCTGAGTGGCTGCCACAGTGCTGCTAGGTTGAGGAATAATTGGTGGTACAAACTGATATACCTCTGTAGGCTCTAGGAAATCCGGAGTTGGAAGATCAACCCGTAATTCTTCGAGACTTATATCCCTCTTAGCAGAACTTCCACTAGATCTTAAGTCCTCTAGAAATACAGTCTGTCTTGTTTCAACGAACTTAGTAGAGCGACCAGGACAGCAGAATCAGTATCCCTTTGACTTATCTGGGAATCTGATAAAATTATAGCTCACTGTCTTAGAATCCAGTTTTGTATGTTTTGGATCAAATAGCTTAGCCTCCGTGGGACAACCCTACACCTTTAAATAATTTAGTGACGGTTTACTCCAATTCCACAGCTCAAATAGTGTCTTGGGAACTGACTTAGATCAAACCCGATTAAGAATGTGAGCAGCTGTTTTTAATGCTTCCAACCACAGCTCAACAGGCAAATTAGAATGACTGAGCATGCTATACACCACCACTACGCTGCTTAGTAACTCCATTTTGCTGTGGTTCTCCTATCATGGAGTACTGCGCTCTTATGCCATTTTCTTCTAAATACATAGCAAACGGTCCCTTAAATTTGACAATATGTTGCATGTATCCCGTAATATTCTCCCCCCACGTTCTGATCTTACTATTTTAATGGAAGCATTATGTTGTTTCTTGTCAAGGGGAAATATCGGGGTTCCACGTGGCAGCCTCTAAAAGCTAAGGAGTCACCCGGATGGGCCCCACCTAAAAATGTTCACACGACAGTTCTGCCTTAGTCACAGGGATCGCGCCACGCTCTCGACTTTTCCAACTCTCAAGCAGTCATGGACCGACGGCACCTCGCTCGATCCCCTGGTAGGGTCCGAGCGGCCCGCTATGACCGACCCCTCAGCAGGGATCGAGCGGCCTACCACACCACGCTCCGATTGACCCCCCGGAGGGGGTCGAAACCTCCTACCATGGGCCCACCAAATTGTCAGGTGAACCTTGCCTTTTCCGACCCTCAGAAGTTGGAGTCCTGACCTCAAGTGGGACCGAGAAGAGTTGACCTGGTGTCTTAACCCCGACTGGAGGGGGGTGACCAAGCTACTAACTCTCAACTGCCAGCTACCCGGCCTTAAATGTCGCATCCACCATGTTTACATAGTATCAGTGGGTCAAATCCCCCAGTCCTCCTCGTCACCCCCATCATCGCCCATACCTGCTGACGCAAGTAGTCGTTATAGGGCACTCATCGACACCAACTCCCGATGACCTTCCTCACAGTGGACACGCGGGAGTGCCGATAGGCGACATGAACATCCACCATCCAGATAACACGGTGGTGCCCATGGCGCACTTCACTATGCGCGATGGAATATGCCATCTACAGGGACAAGAAGAACGCAGCCCATCAATGAAAGACGAGGGCACACTCAAGCACAGTGCCCTCCTCTGAACATGGAAGCCAGGAAGAGGGGCCCATGAGAATTGAAGACCACATCATCGACCAGGGGCTTCGCCTCCTTTAGCACGTCACCAACAACCCTGCACATGTAGAACTCTCTCTCTGTAAAATGGGCCCATCTCCTCAAAATATAAAGGAGAATCCCTTCTTCTTCTAGAAAATGATGACAACACAACCTCAGAGCACACACACTTCGCCTAAACACATACCCGAGACTTGGAGCACCCCTCCTCTCTCACCACCATTATTCTCTACTCCGGAGCAAGTAACACGAGTAGGCCTAAGAACTGGACATAGGGGTTTACCTCGAACCTGTATAATCCTCGTGTCCTCTTGCTAAGCCATCACCAAACCCAAAGCGCACACCCCGAGAAGAAATTCTACTAGTCACCATTGTGTGCTTCTCTCCACCACCTTTCGGTTTGGATGGCCTCTCCTCCCACTTTCTGGGCTCCCGGTAGCAGCATGTTCTTCGGGAGTCTCGAGTTCATCTCCACCACGGACTGGAAGTTGCTGTGTGTTAGAATTTCGGTGCCTTCATCACCTCTAGCCCCGGCGGCCGCCAACAAGGTAGCACACTCATGGTGGTTGGAGGACACATCCGACACGCCTGGCTTTGCGGTCACGAGGAATAGAATGCTTAGGCTCGCCGATGAGTCGCTTCCGGACCCTATCGCAACGGCCATCGTGGTGGCCTCCAAAGCAATGTGCGGTTCAGCTCGAGCCCACCAGGCCGCGCGTCGCCAACTGCAGCATGGCGTTGCCTAATCACAGCAACCAGCTGTGGCTCCACTTGGAATGCTACCTGGGCCCTACGCCTAGCCGCGATGACCTCCTGCATTTCGCGTTTGCCTTAGCGAACGTTCACGGGCAGCTCCTCGGTGGTGAGCCTCTTCATCCGAGCCGCCTCGCTGAACCCCCCCCCCCCCGGAGGGGCTACCCGAACGGCATGCAGAACACCACGGGGTGCTTCCAAGACATCGCTCTTGATTCCATAGACCCCATGCTCATGGAATAGGGCTTTGTCAGCATGATCAATCGCCCCAACGACTCCCTCTTCGAACTCCTTGACGTTAGGTCGTTGGAGGATTGCGACTCCGACTCTGAGAGCTCTGTGGGGAGGTACAACCTCTCGTGCGGATGCCTCATGGTATAGCTCACGCCCGCGAAGGCGACAGGAGACCCCGGCACCTCAGTCATTGGAGCTTAGGCGAACCATGGGATGCCTGCTATGGTAAACCCAACGATGGGTGCAAGAGCAGGAGAGGTACTCATCAACATTGCCATCACTGATGCCAGCGAGCGTCAGACGGGGCACCCCATGAAGACATCCAACAGCGGCTGAAGGCCTGTCGAACAGAGCTTGAAGAGACCTGGCTCCAGCTGGAGCGCGAGAAGCCAGAGATAGATTGCGAGCTGGCCCACGCTGCTACGGGCGGACAAACTCGCACCATGGCATGCGACGTCCAGCAATGCATTGTTGCTGATGACCCAGGGTCCCTATAGTTCACTTACGCGGGGCAGAACATAGTGGCAACCGTTACGCTATTGAAAACTCTCCCTGAGCCCGCCACACCAGAAGCTCAACAGGCCCAACGCGAAGTTGCAGCGCTCCTGGCCAAGGCCGCCAAGCTCTGGGTGGAGAGCTCACTAAGGCGAGCCGCCTAGTCCAGCCAGCAAGTCTCTGCGTCCCGGCGCGGAGGAGCCATCAGCGCCACCGGGTCGCAACAGAGGTCAGTCTGGCAACTAGCCCTTGCGGGAGGCACACCTAAGAGAGCCTCGGTCCAGGACCGGGTCGGGCCGAAACGTGATGCGCGCCACACTATCAAAGTGCACTAGCGGGAGAGGGAGCAGCTCGTCAAGGAAAGGGGTCGGTATGATGACACCGACAGAGGCCGGTATGATGACACCGACAAGGAGCGAAGCCAGAGCCCAAGCCCTCCTGGGCCATGGGTCTTCAGTCAGCACATTCGTAGTGTCGAGTTCCCTCGGCGTTTTCGAGCCCTCGCGTCCGTCACCAAGTATGTGAGGCAGATGGACCCTGGCCTCTAGCTCGAGGACTACCATCTCGCATGCTAGGCTGGGGGAGCCATCGACAACCTGGCCATCATCCGCAACCTCCCGTTGTATCTCACGGATTCGGCCTGTGCCTGGCTCGAACAGCTCCCTGAGGGTCAGATCTACAACTAGGGTGACTTGATGGACATTTTCATCAGCAACTTGTAGGGGACGTACGTTCGATCGGGCAACCCTTGGGACCTCAAGAATTGTCGACAGAAGGTCGGCGAGACCCTCAGGGACTACATTCAGTGCTTCAACAAGAAGTACAATGAGCTGCCCAACGTGGGTGACTCGGACATCGTTGGAGCCTTCATCTCTGGCACCACCTTGGAGCAGCTCATCCATGAGCTGGGGCGATAGGGCCCGTGCACAGCTTGCGAACTCCTGGACATCGCCACGAGGTTCGCCTCTGGCGAGGATTGCGTTGGGGCAGTCCTCCAGCGCACACTGGAGGGGAAGGGAAAGGGCAAGCGTGAGGAGGGGGCTACTGATGGCATGTCCGACCACCCGAAGAAGAAGAAGAAGAACAAGTCGTGGTTGACGCACGGTCTGGTTGTGGCCATCACCGACCGTAAACCACCCAGACCCACGGTGGGAGAGACCCCAAACCACTTCGAGAAGAAGTGGAATGGTCCTTGCCACAACCACGGGTTTCCTATCAAGCACCTCCTCAAGAACTGCTCCATGATGAAGAAATTCGTCCGAGAGGAAGCCAAGAGGGGAGACACAGAGAAGGCTCTGGAGCTCAGGGCACAAGACCCCACAGGCAATGAAGACGACGAGCAAGGGGGCCCGGTTTTCCCTAACCCCAAGACTTGCCATATGATTTTCACAGGACCCGAGTCCTGCAGAAGCCACCACATGTCAAAGGTTGAGCGGCGTGCGGTCTTGCAGCGGAGCCCGCCACTCCGGCCTTCCTCAAATGGTTGGACTTGTCGATCACCTTTGATCAGTCAGACCATCCTCAACATGTGCCATGGTCTGGCTGATACCCACTCGTGGTCGTCCCCATCATCGCCGAGGTTCAACTCACCAAGGTGACGATGGACGGGGGCAGCTGCATCGACATCCTGTATGGCGAGACGCTTGACCTACTCGGCATCAGCCGATCGAGCCTTCAGCCAGCTGGTGCACCTTTCACGGGATCGTTCCGGGGCGGCAGGACATGCCCCTTGGGCGGATCAGCCTCCCCATCATGTTCGGGACTCTATCGAACTTCCGAACCGAGACCCTTGTCTTTGAGGTCGTCGACTTCTCGGGAGTATACCACACCCTTTTAGGGTGTTCGTGCTACACCAAGTTGATGGATGTTCCCAACTACACCTATCTCAAGCTCAAGATGCCAGGGCCCAAGGGAGTCATCACCATCAACGCTTCCCTCCAGTGTGTCTTTTAGTGCGAGACAGAGAACGGTGACCTCGTCGCGATCGCGGTGGCCTCCAAGGAGCTTGAGGCGATTCAAGCGCACCTCGACAAGGGAGCTCAAGATGCCAGCCACAAGAACGCCACATTCAAGCCCGTGGAAGACACTAAGGAGGTGCAGGTCAGCGCTGACGGTGACAAGAGCAAGATGGTGAGAGTGGGGACATCCCTCACTCCCAAATAGGAAGACACGCTCGTCGACTTCCTCCGTGCCAATGTCGATGTTTCCACGTGGAGACCCTCGGATGTGCCTGGCATACCGAGGGAAGTCACCGAGCACTCCTTGAACGTCAGGCCAGGCTCCAAGCTGGTGAAGCAACATCAGCGCTGCTTCGACGAGGAGAAGCGCAGAGCAATCAATGAGGAGATCGCAAAGCTTCTGGCGGCTGGGTTCATCAAGGAGGTATACCACTTCGAATGGTTAGCTGATCCCGTCCTTGTACGAAAGAAGAATGGGAAATGGATAATGTGCATTGACTATACAAGCCCGAACAAGGCATGTTCGAAGGATACTTTTCCTTTGCCATGCATAGACCAAAGAGTTGACTCAATGGCAGGGTGCGAAACCCTCTGTTTCCTCGATGCGTATTCCGGATACCATCAAATCGCGATGAAAGAATCCGACCAGCTCGTGACATCTTTCATTACCCCGTTCGGCTCTTACTATTACGTGACGATGCCTTTTGGGCTTAAGAACACCGGCGGAACTTTCCAATGCTGCATGCAATGGTGCTTCAATTACGAGATCGGACATACGGTCGAAGCCTACATGGACGACATCGTTGTCAAATCCATGAAGACTGACACCCTTGTGGCCGACCTTGAGTTTTCTTCACCAAGCTTTGTGCGAACGACGTAAAACTCAACCCCAAGAAATGCATTTTTGGGGTCCCTAGGGGGATGCTTCTCGGTTTCATCATCTCAGAGCGGGGCCAATCCCGAGAAGATCTCCAAGATCGAGTGTATGGGTCCAGTTCAGAACCTCAAGGGCTTACAGCATCTCATGGGCTGATGAGGACATCACTCCTATGGATACACACAACACTCCTCCAATTCTGGACATTCAAGGTCCAATGAATAGAGCTCGTGAAAGACGACTAAATTTAGAGGTAAGCTCGTTCCTACGTCCTTCATTATATGTCACTTTTGAGAATGGTTTGCTACCTAATGATTATATTGTAATTAGGAACCATGGTGAGGACCAGAAGATAATGGGAGAAAGACTTGGAGATGTGGAGGACCAGCAAGGACGTGGAAGCCAAGGTGGAGGCCAAACCAAAACCGACTTTGAGTCTGTTTCGGGCTCTAGGACCAGTCTGCACTAAAACAGACGCCCAGGACGCATACATATTCGGATTTGGACGTTCTATATATGCACATAAAGATAAGAAGAAGTCCTTTCCAATGCCAGCAGACTCATGTCAAAATTCTTCCGGAGTCATCGGGAATTGTTGAAACAAGAGAGGGTCCAGAATCTATGTTGGTGCTGTGTCGCCCGATTTTGGTCTTTGGGCTGCTTAGATTATTCTGTTCATAATAGTTTTGCCGTCTTCATGGTTTGTGAGACCCCAACTTCGTGAGATTCATAATACATCTGCAATTGTGTTGCATTCTTCTTTGTTATTGCTTGTGTTCTTGATTCGTAGGTAGGGATTAGCCTTCTCGGCAAGGTCAAGCGTTTTAGAATGGTTGATAACCAGAGAAGACATCGTGTTGTGATTGCGAGGTTTAGAACGTGTTGTTCTGATGCCGGATCGATTTGTGTGTTGCCTCTGACCAAATCAACGTATCTAAAACTTTTTGAAAGATCGTAAATCCTTGTTCACATCACTGGCTGTCTGGCAGCATTACATCGCTTCATCTCACGCCATGGCGAGAGGGTGCTCCCGCTGTATAAGCTCTTGAAGAAGTCCGACCATTTCGAGTGGACCCCTGAGGCTCAATCCATCCTGGATGAGGTCAAGCGTGTCTTGAGTAACAACCCAGTGTTAACCCCTCCGACCCCGGGAGAGGTATTGTTACTATACGTAGCAACGATGACTCAAGTCGTGAGCTATGCGCTCGTGGTCAAGCGAGAAAGGGAGGGCCACGCCCTCAGAGTCCAACATCCCGTTTATTACATCAGCGAGGTCCTGTTCGACTCAAAGACCCGGTACCCTTAGATCCTCAAGTTCCTCTATGCCGTGATGGTGGCGAGGCAGAAGCTCCAACACTACTTTGACTCCCATCTGATACACATTGTGAGTTCCTTTCCTCTCCGAGGAATTATTCAGAACAGGGACTCAACATGCAAGGTCGCTAAGTGGGCGCTCGAGTTGATGGGACACGACATCATGTACCAACCTCAAGCAGCCATCAAGTCTAAGACGCTCGTCGACTTCGTGGCAGAATGGATCGAGGCGCAGCTTCCGCAAGCTCCAGTTGATCTGGAGTACTGGGTCCTGTATTTCGACGGATCACTCATGCGCATGGGGGCAGGTGTCGGTGTTGGTTGTAACTACGCACCCACTTATATAACGCAACAGGATGATGTACGATTGTAGCACTTTTTCCCTTGCATTGAGTATTCCAAGGTTTATCAAATGCACTGGGACCTTAGCGATAATTAAACAAAGTTAACAATAAAAGATCTAATCAAAGCTACTGTTGAATTCATGTTGCATGAGGGGAGACTGGCCGATCGGCGCAGGTGTTGAGCTGATCATCACACTAATGAATCTATCGTTGCGTTGATCGAAGCAGGTGTTGAGCCGATCGGCACACTTATGGATCTAAGCCAAAGTGCGCCAGATACCTTGTAAGCCTAAGCTGTTATGTGAGTAGACAAGTATATACTACTGAGATTGTAACCAATATGTCTAATCAGATAGCATCATAATAGATAATTACATGGATCATTGAAAACCTATAATAAATAAGACCACCCTTCTTTCCGAGTGGCTCCCAATTTATCTCTGCCGAGAGGAAACCCTTAATCACGCGAGTATCTTACCCTGCTCAACTATCCAATAGTGCTGCATAGGCCTAGTGCTGTCACCGCTAAACCACACTACTAGCATCATCAAGCAACCATAACCAATAAAATGTCCGAATACTATCCTAATCACCACCATCAAGATAATATCTACTTACTTAGCCTAGAACTAAGCAATTGGAATAAGCACATGCATGATTATAGAATCAAGATAGACATATCACCAAAACCATCATCAACATATTCAATCATCCTTGAGATACATAGAGTAAGATTATCCCCGTCGAGATGGCCTACCTTGACGGATCAACTCTTAGAACCAATGGTTCTTGAAACTCAACTAGAGATCTATTCTAACGCGGCAAGCCCAGGTGGCTCTAACTCATGGATCTGTTGTCCCTCTATTGCATCTGCCTCTTGTTCTGCTGAGACCAGGGTTTACAAGTATTTATAGAGGTTCTACTCATAGAGGACTCAGTTTCTAGCAAATAAGGCGGTTGCGCCAATGGGCGTAGGATTGCACCGAACGACGCAAGCCGTGTCTTCTCTGGTTTCTCCTCCGAGTCGGTTCTTCTGCCTTCCACAGCTACCATGTGGGCCTTTTCCTTGGAGATAAAGTCTTGTACTGCACGTCGAGATCTTGAAGTTCCATAAATTTCTAGGCAAATATCTTCAAGTGTCTTGCACAGATAAACTCCCATAAACATGTGGAATGGGCCTCGATCACTTCTGTGGGCCAAAACACCTTTGCGCCGACCGGCTCATGGACTGCGTTGATCGGCGCGCTGGGCTTCTTTAGTGCATTCTGTCGGTTCTGGATTCCTGTTCTATCCAACATCACTTTAATCGCCAATTTTATCTGTTTCTGCAATAAAGCTCTTAAACAACGCATATATAAATATATAGGCAATATCATAAGTAAATGACCTAAATTAGTATCAATTATGCTCTAATTGGGGTAATATTCACATGTAAAAGGGGCACTTGGGGAGTGCCGATAGTTCCCCCACACTTAAACCTTTGCTCGTCCCGAGTAAAGTAACAGAAAGAAAAAATCAAAGAACATACTCTTTCTATCATAAAAGATATCTCAAATCAGCAAATGTTGAGCATTGTTCTATTGTGATGTATTTCATATTAGTATTCAGCAAAATAGTTCAAATATGGGCATAAAGCTTAAAGATTCTCCCCAAAGCAACAAATCATGTCCAACTCATAAATTATAACTTTTCCACTCATATAAATCACTCAAAAGATTGTTGTGAACATAAAGAATCTATCTTCCAAATAATCCAAGGCAACAATTCGTCTTTCAAATCACTCAAACTATATTCTATATCATAATGATCAAATAATATTTGTGTAAGGCTTATATGAGTAGCTAGTGAGGTAGTTCAAGGATTGCAAACATAAATCAACAATATATTGTAAAGCTAGGAGATTATTCTTCGTTGGAGTTATAGAACTTTATCAAAATGACCATTAAGAAAGAAAAATTTAAGAAAGGACTCACTCTTTGGATATGTGGTCATGCGCATAGCAAAAGTTTGATCTTGGAAGAAAAAGAACTCCCATTATTAGATTGCACATGGTTGGAATGATTCATGGCTATATACCATTTCCCCCAGATTTAAAATTTTGCTACTCCCTTAGCAAACAGCAGAGCTTTCCCCTTTTTTTATTTTTCTTCCTTTGTTTCCTTTTTATCACTTTTTGTTTCTCCCTTTTTTTTATTTTGCTCTCTGTTGCGCTGATCGGCTCTCAACCCGAATCACTAACCTTTGTTGGTATTTGATTTGCTTGGCTTCAACATTTATTCAAGAATTAAATATAGCCATAAATATAGGATGTGGTCAAGGAATGATACTCAACAAGATATTTTGGGTTTATGGTAGAATACTCAGCGGAATTGTATTTTTGCATGAATAACTCAAGGCTAGAAAAAGATACACAAAGATTTGCCATCTTAGTAAAGTTCCAAAAAGAATTTAATCCTAACCAAACTCAACCATCAATTTAATGTTCATCTACTTATCAAAGGTTAATGAAAATTGCTCAAAATATGGCATTGGTAAGTAAGGATTTTGAAAAGAATAAATTCCAAAGTTCACAACATGAAAATTTATTTATGAAAAGATTGGTACTAAGTTATCATCACAAATTGGACAATACAAATGAAGCACATGGCTACTCAAAATTGCTCCACATAAGACATATTTGTTGAATGATCATTAAGTGTCAGTTCGAAGTTTTATTCAATGCTCAACATTATTTGGTCTTCATCGGTACTATTCAAGAAAGAATAGATAATTCAATTCTCTAAAAGAGCATAATCGCCACCATTATATTAAGATCGAGACTCGAATACATGGTGATGATTTTTGTACACACTTGCATAGAAATAAAATTAGTACTAACTACTACTAGCACATTTGCATAGAAATAAAATTAGTACTAGCTACTACTAGCACACTTGCATGAAAGTAAACACACCCGATACATGGTTTCCCAACCCGCTGACACAAACATAAGCAAATAAAGAAAAAGATTGCAAAAAAAAGAAAAAACACAAACTGGGAAACTGATACATGTGCCAACTCCTAGGCACTCTAGTTAAACGGAGGTGCAGGCGGTGGCTGATCGAAGCCATAGCACCGCGCCTTGAGTCGCTCGAACTCCTCCACCAGCGCCTCGTGGTTGTTCCTCATTTGGGACGAGGCGTCCTCCACGCGCTCGATGTAGTGCACATTGTTGTCGATGTACCCCTACATGGGCACAAAGCAGTCTGCACCGGGCACAGGAGGCACCACAGGTACACGTCCTTGGTACCTTTAGTCAATACCTGCACTGAAGTAGGCTGCACCGACCAGCGCAGAGGGTTGTGAACCGTCCGTTGGGTCGCCCCACCCCGGTTGGTACTGTTGAGGGTCCTGGTGTGAATTCCCAGAGTCCCACTCGCTGTCGACTGCTGTAAATGTCACCGGTTGTCGAACCCGCCCACAGCCGTCCTTGAGAGCTCGGCCCCCCTCCAGGAGACCTTCCTCAAGCCAATTTCCTCCCTCCAGCTTGTGATGGAGGAAAACTCCTAGCTCCACACACGGGAGCCTGATGTTGGTGCCGCCGACATGGAAGCCGGCGCGAACATTTCCCGTTATAATATTACCATGAGTCATATTCTCACCGATCTCCATCGCATACTCCCACTTGTCATCGCGCCCTCCTGGTTCGTCGCCATCGCAGACGAGGGCTGCTAGGCATTGAAGATAGGCCCTGAAGGCCAACTTCTTGCTTGCCTTGCCCCTCTTATCGATCCAACCCCGCACTGTGGCGCCCCTTCCCGAAGGATCAAGGTCTCGACGGTGCTGATAACGCAGACACTTAATAATACAACATCGGTTCAAATTTAAGTTGAATATTACATCATTAAAGTCATCAGAGTGCAGCAGAATATTACAAGTTCATAATGTTTTGAAAACAGCGGAAGCAATTCACGATAAGAAGCTACGAGCTCGACGATACAGCATAGTAATGGTTTATGCCCGAAGAACCATCACTCTAGCAACACACATCATTACTGCGGCGGCGAGTCGGACTCCTAGTGGGCAGTCCAACCCTCAGGGACTTGCACGTCCTAAGACATCACATTCTCAGGCAATTCTACCTCTTCATTACATGAAAACAACAGTGGCACAAAGCCTAAGTACTAATTACTCAGGAAGTCTTACCCGTCGGACACCTAGACATGGAATGACTCAAATAGGTGGCTTGTTTAAAAGGACTCACACTAAGCAACCTATTAGTTCTATTCGGTTTTAGTTCTCAACTTAATTGGGTAGAGCGGAAATGTAACTTTAGTTGCAACAATAAGATAATAAGGCAATACATAAAGTAAGTGCAACATAAGAGCAATAATAGTAACATCAACAATGAGCATCTTAATCAACTTCCAAGTACCATGTGCAACTACGTGACGACTCAGTGACCAAGTGGTACTCATTATTACAAGGGACATCAATTGCAATTGATTTACACCAGCTAGGATAACCCGAGAAAGACGACACATACGCACCAATTAAGGTCGTATATGGCAACCTTTCGCGAGGACGAAAAACAACTCGGTCCGGGTCCAGTCTCAGCGAGTGGGCATGCCGTCCTACCAACAATACTTTACGGTATGAACCGCCCACTCTAGCAGCAGAAGAGTCAACGACCACTGTACTAGATACCATCCTCATTGCCGTGCCAATGCTACATCAATTTACTAGTGCCCATAGACTAGCATGCATTCGATACTGTTCAATACTTGACAAAGGGGCCGACCACGGACGGGTCCTAGGTTCGACAAGGCAGGGCTACCGCAATCAACACTCATGTGTTGCTGCAAACCTACACATGCATCATCCCTGCCCGATCATTATATCAAAATAAACTTCTTTTATCCATTCCCGTTCAAGTGGTCCAATTCATTTCTTAGTAATGATATCTATCGAGTTTAGCAATTACTAAGCATAGCGACATAGTACTGATACTACCAAAGTTCTGTTGACAGTGGCATTGGTCATTTGGTGTCATGCAAGGTGGGTTCCAACCAACTCCTATGACCTAATGCAACAATAATCACAGACACTAGTAATATTGAAAACTAGCAAACTTTATGAAAAAGGCGAATGTAAACCGAGGCTTGCCTGGATCGATGCGAGTGCTAGCAACTACAATTTCTTGTTCCTGAGGATCAAGGTCCTTCTGATTATCCTCTTCTTGCTCCTGGTCATTGTTGCCTATTTGATCGAATTGTATTAACAGCATTATCGATATAACGTTGAGTGAAATGATATGATGCATGCAAGCACCTTGTGTTTTAATGTTAATTAATATTATTATTATGTTCTCGAAGCCATATGCTTCAGAGAAGTTGGGTTGTGACATCGTTGCGATAGTTTGTTATCACAATGAAAATACCCATATAGCAACGTTTTCAGGGCCTTGTGACAGACCTAAAACCTTGTAGTGAACATTCATGTTAGGGCTAGAGAAATCCACCTTAACATTAATGGGAACAAAGAGAAGTTTGCCTTCAAGCCCCGAACAAAGAGAATCCTAACACGATGCAGAAAATTGAGGTGTACCCAATCCTGCCAAAAACGGGTGCACCTGTGATAAAAGTGAAAAGCACACCACCGCTACCCAAGAAGAAGAACAAGCCACAGGAAATAAAGAAAAAGGTCCCCGCCAAGTCAAAGAACATCAAACAAGTATGGCGGAAGAAAGAAGTTGCACTGATCATGGAAAATTCTCCATCCACAAAGGGCACCACGAAAAATTGAACACGGAGAAAGTCTTGTTCGAGACGTAAAATTCGGACCCTCGTTGGGAGGTACACTGATACTTATCCTTCTTCCTTTTCATACTCCATCAAATTAGTTTGATTTTATTTTCCTGAAAACACTAAATTAGGCTAAAAATAAAATAAAATAATAAATAAATTTTGGTGATGGCTCGGCCAAATTTGCTGGCCGTGATGTCGAATTCCATCAAAAACGACCACCCGGGTGATAATCTGAAGCTCCAACCCAACCAGTCAATTTTTAGCACCTGGGACGTCATATTTCATGAAAAACGACCACTCGGCTGGGTAATTATTGTGCCGCCCGGCCAGGTCTGCCGCCCGGCAAGACATGCCGCCCGGCCCATCTTTTTCTTGGATTCTCGGCTCTTTTGCTGCATAAATCATGCCCATGAGTAGTGGAGGTGTGGCCAGCTTTCCCTTTATGCAAATGGCTCACCAAAAGTCCCCACCATGAGTAAAACCAAGAGAAGAAGAGCCACACATGTCACCTCACTCTTTCACCACCCACACTCACCTAGCATCCTACTCCCCTAGGCATCATAGGTGGCATGATTTTCATTGCAAACATACAACTTTGGCCATCCCTCCCATCACTCTATCCTTGCTCCCTACACTACCAACACAATTCTGGACAAAGTGAGCAAGGGAATCACATGGCGCATGGACCAAGCCATCTCCCATCACCACCAAAACAATAGTGGAGCAAGTGGAGGAAAAAGCCAGGCCGGCCGGCATGGGTTGCCGCCCGGTATGTGTCGCCGCCCGGCCTGGCATTTTTTGCCAAATGACTCTCCCTCGAGCCTATAAATACCGGGTGTCCTCTCACTTATTTCTCCACCACCATTCCTTCAGCTGAAACATTCTTCTCTCTCCCTTTCTCACTCCACTAGTTTGCTTAGCAAGTGCACTCTCCACTTAGGAATAAAAGTGTGCTACAATAAAACCAACTAGAGGAAATTTTTCTTTGTCTCTTGCACGTTTTGGACTACTAAGACTTGGACTACTAACCGGACAACTAACCACTAACCATTATTATCATATTGTCCCTCGGTGTCGTGTCCAAGTAACCTTGTTGCAGGAATGGCAAACATTTGGAGAGGCCTCTACACCAAATTCAGCAGCAGCAGCTCAAGCCGTGGGAGGCATACACCAAGTGAGCACTTAGAAGCTGAACACCCAGGAGCTCCGTATGGGCGTGCTTCGAGTTACCACTCGGAAACAATATCCATATCCGATGCTCCAACGATGGCAAGTGTGCAAGATGAAGGATTCGAGAAATTCATGGAGAGTGAAGAGAACATTATGGTCGGCGCTCCCCCTACACCAATGCGTGGTCCACGCGAAGTGCTTGGAGTAGAACTTGGAATGGCACTTGAGGTCGATCTTGATGATGCGCTTGATGAAGAGCTTGGTGTAGGTCTTGATCTGAAGGGGTTGTTGAAGTTGTTGCAAGACAATCTTGTGGAGGGATCAAAGAAGTTCAAGCTCAAAGCTACTTCTTTCCCTTTGCTTGAAGATGCTTCATTGTTTGTCTTGAACTTCTTCTTCCTCGCCATGCTCGCGGTGATCACCTGATCCTTGAAGAGCAGCTTAATCACATCCTCGATGGAGAGACTCGTCTCCATGAGAAGAGCTTGCTGCTCAGAAGAAATGAGAGGATCTTCTCAACTATCACAATCTTGCGAAACTCAAAAGAAGTTGCCCCAATCCTGTCCACAATACCTCACAAGCGAATAAGAGAGTCAAGTAAGTCCTCATTGTCATTAGCGTGAAAAGCAAAGAACTCCTCAACAAGAGAAGTACTAGTATGATCAATAGGAGGTTCACAAACATCATCAATACTAGTCATGCTAGTAGAGCAAGCAAGATCAAGAGACACATCATTATCAATCATCATATTAGGCACACTAGTAGTAGAGCAGCCTATCAAGTCATTGCTAGAAGAATCTAGGCACTCACTAGAACTAGGCATATCGACACAATCATCATACACATGATCATCGGTAAAGGTATTGGCAAAGTCTACAAGAGTATCCATCAACTCATCCGGAATCATGGCATTTTGGTAGCTTCTAAAGCGATCCTTACATGAGCCATGACTCGGCCACGAGTGGGATGACATCTCAACTCAATACGGTCACTACTCAAGGTGGTTAAGCCTTATAATGAGCACTTGGCTCTGATACCACTTGAACGTACCGAGTGACCGAGAGGGGGCGGGGGTGAAGTGGGAACTTGCACTATGTACCAAATTTACCAATTCCTAAAACCGACCGCTCAAAATAACTCCTACACAATTCTAGAGGTGACCACACTAGCAAGATAATGAACCTATGAAAGGAACAACAACCTAAGCATACTAGTGGATCACACAAACGCAATACAACTTCTATGCAAGCTAGTTACCAAAGATACGCGAAAGCAAACAACAAACTAGTTACTCATGCAATGCTACAAGATAAGAAACTAGAGCACAGAAGCATGAGTGGCACAATATATACTAGGGTGATCAATCAAGCCAAAGCAACTCCTATACATGCTAGTAATCAAGTATGGAGACTAAGCACTACTAGCAAGTAAAGAAGCCTATTCATGCAAGTCTACAAGGTAGTCAACTAGAGCAAGGCAAGCACACAAGCATGAATAGCACGATATGTAAATGCGGAAAGTAATGCATCAAAGTAAGGAGTAAAGTAAGAGATGGCTCATGATTTTTTCCCAAAGTCTCGGAAGGATGGTGCCTTCCCCTACTCCTCGTTGGACCACTCCGGCTGGAGTCCTGGTCCCTCCTGCCACAAATTGGAGTTCTTGCTCACGAGCCCGCAATCAGTCCTAGAGTGAAGACACAGTGTGTGTCGCCGCTGCACAAAGCACAAGCTCGCCTCCATCTAGAACTTGCCAGACTCCCCGAGTCGACACGTGCGCTCACTAGTGATGCCTCTTTCACCGGCGGGATCAAACCGTGTACAAACATGTGACGGCCTTCACAACTGATCATGATAGGCTCGATCACCGACACATAACCGATCTAGGTCTCACCATATACCAAGAGTAACAATCTAGATTATACCCTCAAGGACACCCTAGCCTTAGATGTGCAAGATGCTCAAGTTACACTCCACTAGCACTCTCAATATATGCAATATCTCCTCCTAGTGCTCTCCTCTTTTCCTCTTGGACTTTACCAAATGCTCTCAGGTATTCCACTGGCCAAGAGAGGTCTCCAAGACCCTATCAACAAAGTTATATAGGCTCCCATCCGATCGGTAGGCCGGACTGTCCGGTCGTTTCTCTCTCCAGTCCAGAAATATTCTGCACTGAAGCTTCCTCTCTGCCCTGAGTCTTCCCTACTGACCAAACCATCCGGTCAGCACACCAGACTGTCCGGTTTGTACAGGATCTCCAACAGATAGAATCCTAGACAACTCCTCATAGTGACCGTACAGTCCGGTCTCCACTGACCCCTCTGCCCGGTCTTTATGTTCAGAGGCTGAAACTTGTCGTCCTCGCTTGACTTCATTTCCCGGCTTCTTTGAATAGCTCCTTGGCTCCTCCACTGTCACCTAGTGCATATGATTTCACCGAGCAACCTTGCACATCACCGACTAGACATGACCTAAGAGAATGACCTAGACCCCCTTGATAGTCCGGTTTTTCATATGGACTCAAAGCCCTAACAACTAGGCAAATGTACCAAACACTTGCACCATAGCTTGTTCTCCGCTTTGATGCATCTCCATCACCCCTTGGACTCCATCAAGTTCACAAGCCTCCATGCTTGTGGTAATTGTCATCCATCGCCAAGGACGTCATTGCCAATCATCATAAGATAGAAGAGATTTCCTACACAAACCACTCGTGTAGATATTAGTCACATTTCATGTTTGTCATTCATTACCAAAACATCATACCTTGGGGTGACCTCAATGGTCATGATCCTTACAGCCTAGCCGAGGGACTTCCTTCACGATAAAAGGCCCTTCCCATGGAGCCGATAGCTTATGCTTTCCGACCGTAGATTGAACCTGCTTTAAGACCAAATCACCTATCGCAAACTCTCATGATCTTACATTTTGTTCATGATATCAACGCCGACTCTGCTGATACTTGGCCGACCGAATTAAGGTGGCATCACGCTTCTCCTCCAACAACAAAAGGTCATCACACCTTTGTTTGTTAGAAATGTTTTCGTCATATACAGACGCACGTGGTGAAGCAAATATTACTTGAGTCGGCAACATTGCTTCAGAGCCTTAGACCAACATAAAAGGTGAGTGCCCCGTGGCCTGACTGATATTAATTCGCAGCCCCCACAATACTGATGGCAGCTCTCGGACCCAACGCCGAGCGTATTTCTCCAATCCGTCGAATATGCGTGGCTTAATCCCTGACAATATAAGGCCATTTGCCCGCTCGACTTGACCGTTACTTTGTGGGTGGGCTGGTGAAGCATATCCAATCATGAATCCTATCCTCCTTGCAAAGTCCTTGAAGTTTTGTGCCATGAACTGGCTGTCATTATCAGTGATAATCTTATGTGAGGCACCGAACTGAGTCACTATATCTGTTATAAATTCAATGACCTTTTTTGCGAAGATTTTGTCGACTGGTTTTGCCTCGATCCATTTAGAAAACTTATCCACAGCCACAAACAGTTGAGTGAAAACTCCCTAAGCCTTCAAAAAAGGACCAACGATATCCAAACCCCAAACTAAAAATGGCCATGTTATCAGGATATTCTGGAGTTCAGTGACAGGTACGTGCATCTGTCGGGCAAAAAACTAGCACCCTTCGCACTTCCGGACGATGTCGTTTGCATCGGTGATGTCCGTGGGCTAATAAAACTCTTGTCGTATTGCTTTGGTTGCTATAGTCGAAGGACCCGCATGGTTGCCGCATATGCTAGCATGGACTTCTTTTAAGATGGCGATACCCTCCTCATGCGTCAAGCACTTCAAAAGTATGCCATATGGGCTTTGCTTGTATAGTTGATTGTCCATGATGCAATATAGCCTTGACTTACGAATTATTCGAAGGGCTTCATCTTTGTCAGCTGGCAATATTTTACTATTTAAATACTCGAGGAGTAGGGCCCTCCAGTCTATCTCCACCATGACGATCTGTAGGGATGCTTCTTTTCAGTTGACATTTTGCGCCATAGTTTGCTAGGATAGTGCAAGTGACATGTGTAGATCATCGAGAAATACTCTGTCGGGTATCTGCACTCTGCTGGACCCAAGTTTGGCCAGCCCATCCGCGTCCTCGTTAAACTTGCGGAGGACATGTTTGTACTCGATGCCATCAAACTTGTCTTCAAGCTTCCAAACTTTAGCGTAGTGTGCTATCATGCTTTCATCAGAACAACACCATTCCTTGGTTACCTGATTAATTACGTGTGTCGAGTCACCTGAAATACTTATTCACTTGACGTCGAGTGATATGGCAGTCCTTAAACCGTGCAGAAGGGCTTCGTACTCCGCCGTGTTGTTAGATGCACGGAAATGCATCCGGGGGACATGACACATCTGTATTCCCTCTGGAGATTCTAGTACTACCCCAGCACCAGCTCCCTCCAGTTGTAACGAGCCATCAAAGGACATGCTCTAGTAGCTTGTTTCCCACGGTGTCGGTGGTAGTTCGGACTCAGTCCACTCGGTGATGAAATCTGACAGAGCTTGGCCCTTTATCGCGTCGTGATACTTGAAGGTAATCTTGTATGATCCGAGTTCGACTGCCCATTTGGCTATTTTACCAGTCATGTCTCGATTGTGTAGTAGTTCATCGAGACCAAAGGAGGTATGCACTTCAATCAGATGAGCCTCAAAATAGTGTTTTAGCTTACGAGACTTCATCAGCAGCGCATACACCAGTTTCTAAAGCTGGAAGTAGCGTACTTTAGAATCTGATAAGACTTCACTGACGTAGTACATAGGACGCTGCACCCTTTGAGCCTTGCCATCTTCCGCCCGTTCGACCGCCAGCACTATGCTGACAATGTGTGTGGTTGTGGAGATGTACAGCTACAAAGATTTGTTTGGTTCAGGGGGCGTCAGTACTAATAGACCAGTGATGTAGGCTTTGATGTCCTCCAAGGCTTTCTAGGCTTCACCATTCCAGATGAATGAGTCTTGCTTCTTTAGCAGTCTGAAGAAGGGTAGTCCTCTGATGTCAAGTCGTGAAACGAAACGGCTGAGTGCCGCCATGCATCCGGTTAGTTTCTGGACGTCCTTCTGCGAATGAGGGCGCCCCATTCGTAATATGGCCTTTACCTTCTTGGGATTTGCCTTGATTCCTTGATGTGAGACCAGGATGCCAAGTAATTTTCTGGACAGAACGCCAAAAACACACTTTTTGGGACTGAGCTTCATGCTGTATTTCCGAAGGTTGTCATATGTCTTGGCTAGGTCGTGTATTAGGTTGGAAGCGAGTCGGCTTTTGACCACCACGTCATCTACATAGGCCTCCGTGTTTCTTCTGATCTGGCTATTTAGACATCATTGCATCGTCCGTTGGTATGTAGCACCCATGTTCTTTAGTCCGAAAGGCATTGTCGTGTAGCAAAAAGCTCCAAAAGGCATAATGAATGAGATTTTCAACTGGTCTGGCTCATGGAAATGTATCTGATGGTAACCTGAATAGGCATCTAAGAAGCACAATAAAGCACAACTAGCCGTTGAGTCAACTACCTGATCGATGCGAGGGAGGGTGAATGGATCATTGGGACATGCCTTGTTAAGGCCAGTCTAATCCACACACATTCGCCACTCCTTATTCTTTTTCCTTACCAATACTGGGTTAGCTAATCAGTCGGGATGGAACACTTCTTTAATAAAACCGGTCACCAATAACCTACTGATCTCTTTCCTAATCATGTCTGTACGATCCTACGAAAATTGGCTAAGACACTGGCGCACAGGCTTAGCGCCTGGTCGGACATGTAGTTTGTGCTCAACCTTTTCCCTTGGAACACATGGCATATCAAAAGGTTGCCATGCAAATATGTCTTTATTATTATGAAGAAAAAGGATGAGCGGCTTTCCTATTTAACATCTAAATTGACCCCGATGTTGGCGATCTTGGATATCTCGCTATCATCTAACTGTATCACCTTTGATTCTATAGTTTCCTCCTGCATCATGGTCTTCGACGTCTTTTTTGGGTGGCGCCAAGGTTGGCCTCCTCCATGTTTACAACCACCATCTTCAGCTTAGCAAGCTCTGACGCCATCGCCATCTTCTCCGCCAGCTCACAGCTCTGATTGTCGCAGTCATAAGAGGTTCTTACATCTGAATACAATGAGATGACGCTATTTTGTCCTGGGAGTTTCATCATCATATATGGATAATGTGGTACGGCCATGAATTTGGTGATAGCTGGTCACCCAATAATGGCGTGGTAAGTGGAGTCCAGACAGCAACCTCGAAGGTGACATGCTCCGTCCTGTAATTTTCTCGAGCGCCGAATAGCATAGGAATGGTGATTTGCCCAAGTGGGACTGTTTGCATGCCGGGGATCACGCCATGAAAGGGTGACCTGCTAGGCTTGAGGCCGGTCAAGGGAATGTCGAGTTCCCTGAATGTCTTTACGAAGAGGATGTCCAGGCTACTAATGCCATCCACTATCACTCTGTGGAGCCGAACTGAATTAATAGTCAACAATAACACTAGTGGGTACCTACCTGGTCTAGGGATATGATCCGAGTGAACTTCCCGGTAGAGGATTTTGGACCAACACAAGTATTGTGGGACTGCAGGTGTTACCGAGTGAACTTTTCGGTAGAGGATCTTCCGCTAACACTTCAAATAGGCCATGGACCTGCCACAGATGTAGTTAACCTGTCGCTCTGGATCTTGGAACTCCTCCTTGTTCTCATATTCCTTGTCCCCATCCTTTTTGCCTCCCTTGGGAATCCAAGGACACTCTCAGCAAACTTTCATGGCATGGTGTGCGAAGCTCTTCAGTTTGAAACATTCTTTGGCCTTGTGAGCGCCATCATGCAGTAGACATGGACCTTCCAGCATCTTGTCGAAGTCATCCTGAGTGACCTGTCTTTTCTGATTGGGACGCTAGGTGGTGGCAACCGTTCTATCCTACTTCCACTTCTTATCCCCATTCTTGTTAAAATTGGATGGGCCTGGCTGACCACGATTCCAAGGCACTTCATCCTTGTACTGGCGAACTTGGAAGAGGGCCGAGTTACCGGCTGCGTATTTGTCGGCCATGGTGAACAACTCATTCGCTGTTAGGCTCCCTACAACATCCAATCTTCCGATCTTCTTGATCAAGTCATCATCACGAAGCTCACCTTGGAAGGCGGTGACGACGCCTCCTTGCGGATAACAACCCCACGTCCTGTTGGTGTTCTTGTATTTTTAGGGTTTG
This sequence comes from Eleusine coracana subsp. coracana, assembly GCA_032690845.1. Taxonomy (NCBI): domain Eukaryota; kingdom Viridiplantae; phylum Streptophyta; class Magnoliopsida; order Poales; family Poaceae; genus Eleusine; species Eleusine coracana. Next base: position 17,812,865 of record CM064434.1, on the reverse strand, counting down.
TACTGGGCAGAAAGTTCCCGATACGAGTTCTACTACTTCTTTGGACTACCCTCCTTATATACCTAAAGGGCAGCGGTTTTACATGGCAATCTCTGATTCAGTTACATTTAATCTTATCTATACACCATATCTCTTAACCTAACTTGTAGGCTACTCGAAACAAATATCTGAATGATTATCTTCTGGGCCTTGATCCATGTTGTTCCTTAATCAAGCCTTCGTTATGTGAACAAGGATTCTCGATCTTCCAAAAGGTTCTGGATAAGTTGATTTGGTCGGAGCTGACACACAAATCAATATGGCTTCAGAACAGCATGTGACACCCAAGTGTCCTATTTCTATCTAACAAGCATGAAGAGCACAAATTATAGTTAAGAGTAATATAAAATGATAGAGCCTCATCCAATTTAAATTAATTCTAGGCAAATAAAAACCCTCCAAAATAGATTGTGAGGCAAGTTAAAATTTTTTTATCCAACATGTGCCAAGTAAATTCATACTCAGTTTGGTAATAATAAAACAGAATTTTATGAATTAAATGAGCATTTTACCATATATAAAAATGCCTTAAATAATTAATTTAAGCTTAAGAACCTATTTAATGCAAATATTAATTCTCAACTATTTTTAATGCAAATTTGAATTTTGTCTTCACTAAATGGTTACAAACATCATAAATGACCAGTGTACAAGATTTCATAATTTTTAAAGGCTCGTAGCGATTTCATTTGGATTTAATTGGAACTAGGGACTAAGTTGTAAGAATCCGAATCTTGAAGGGGCGCAGTGCAAAACCTTTTCTTCTTCCCTCCATTGGCGTAGACGCCTTTCTCCCCCGACACATGCCAGCGGGAGCAGATCTCCACCAACGCTCACGCCACCGCCTCGCCCCGGGACTTGGAGCAGCTACAACACGCATCAGTGTGCCCCGTTCCGTCCCATCGCCCCCCCCCTATTTCCCCACTTCTCCCGTTGCGCACGCCACCGTCTTCAGTTTTTGCCCTGCCCAGCCCCGACGTGTCCCATCACGGCGCCGCGCTGCTCGCCTTGATAGCACGCAAACCAGTGCACGCAACCACTGGCCAACCCTGCCGCCCACCCCAAGACCACTCAGCCTTGAAACCCCTCTCTCTGGCCAACCCTGCTCGAGCTCGAACTCCGCAGTTCCTGAGCCCGCAAGACCGCACCAGATCCCCTTCGCGTGCATTCCCCTCTACCCTTCCGCCCGAGTGAACTGTAGAACCAATCGTGCCTTTAGATTGCTTAATTTCAAAGAAATCCCCGTTGACCCTGTTCTTGACCAGCCTCAATGCCAACAAGAAATTCTCGGTCTCTGGTGAGTTTTTGAAGCCCTTTTCATCCCCTACATTTGTGCGACTAGCCGACGCATTTCCCTGACCTTTTCTTTCCCTGAAAATTTGCAGAAAATACTAAGAACTTTGCAGAAAATACTAAGAACCAATCGCCAACCTACAAAATTTGTAGAAAATACTAAGAACTTCTAAAAATCATATTAAATAGAATATAAGTCCAATGAGGCCCAAATAAACATTGTTAGGTTCATCATGAAGTGCATTATTTTAGTAAAATGATAAAGTAATGTCTCTGTACATGTATTGTTATTAATGCATTTAGTTGTCAAAAGACTAGATAAATCACCAGAAATTGTAGGGACCAAACTAAATCATGATTTTTGGCATGCCTAGTAAAAAGATGATTATCTACCACCACAAATTTTGGTTTGGTAAAACATAAAATATTTTATGCTCTAGAATTTATTTAGTACTTTTCCTTACAAAAATGTTAGTAAATAATCTATAAATCTTTTACTTATGAAACTTGGTGTAAAAATCACTCATGAGTGTCTCTGTCCATAGTAAATCACCCATGTCCAGAAACATATATTTACTTTACTAATTAGTTTAATTGCTCATATCACCCTTTTCACCCTATTTAAATGCATAATGAATATCCACACATAAATACTTAATAACCACTTCACTTCTCTAAAGCATATGGCTTTGAGAACATATTAATAATATTGTTGGCGTTAGAACACTAATACATTATGCATGTATCATATCATTGCATTAAACGGTGTTATGGCAATGCCGTGAACACATTTCCATCATATAGGTAACCACAACCAGGAGCCTGAAGAGGATTTTTAGAAGGATATTGACTCTCAGGAGCAAGAGATTGTAGTTGCTAACACTAGCGTTGATCCAGGCAAGCCCCGATTTGCATTCACCTTTCTAAAGCTTTGCTAGTATATAATATTACTAGTGTCTATGATTATTGTTGCATTACGTTATAGGAGTTGCTTGAAAACCCACCTTGCATGTTACCCAAATGACCTATGCTACAGTTATTTGAACCTTGGTAGTATCGGTACTGTATCGCTATGCTTAGTAATTAATAGTCTCGGTAGATATTATTACTAAGGAAAGACTTGATCACTAAATCTGAACTGAGTGAAAGAAGTTTACTTTTGATTTTATGACCGGGCAGGGATTATGCATGTATAGATTTGCGGCAACACATGGGTGATGACTGCGGTAGCCCTGGCTTGTCGAACCTAGGACCCGTCTGTGGTCAGCTGCTTGATCAAGTATTGAACAGTACCAAAGGCATGCTAGTTTATGGGCACTAGTAAACCAATATAGCATTAAAGGTTACTTGCATTAAGGACGGTTAAGGTGCATTGGTCATTGACCCTTCTGCTGCTGGAGTGGGCGGTTCATACCACGAAGTACTGTAGGCAGAACGGCATGCCCACTCGAAGTCACCACACCCGGTTTGATGTGTAAGTTCTTTTGTTGCGAAAGGTTGCCATATACGACCTTAAGTGGTGCGTATGTGTTGTGTATCTCGGGTTTTCCCAGCTGGTGTAAATCGATTGCAATTGTTGTCCCTAGCAGTAATGAGTACCGCTTGGTCACCGCGCCAATCACGTAGTTGCACATGATAATATGGAAATGGATTATGTCGGTTATTGTTGATTATTATTACTGCTTTTCTTATGTTGTATTTACTTAATGTATTGATTTCATTATCCTATATTGCTCCACTAAAGTTATATTTCTGCCCTACCCATTTGACTTGGGTAAATAAAATTTAGTAGAACCAATAGGATGCTTAGTGCAAGTCCTTTCAAATAAGCCATCCCATTAGAGCCAATGGATGTCTAGGTATTCGACAGGTAAGTCATGCTTTGGGACATGCAAGTCCCTGAGGGTTGGACTGCCCACTGGGAGTGATGAGGACATCCTCCACTATTACCCGCTAGGGCGACGACCGTGTGAGCCTCTGAATAATCCCACCTTGCTTAGCTTGGGAGGTGGAAGCCACCTTAAAAGGGAGAGCCACCCTTCCCCTATCAGACTAGTCTTTTAGGGAGATTGGGCCTTTCCCTGAGTGGGGGCGCCGGTGTTGCGGTGCTAAGACTGCGGATTCGGGTCGTGGACCTAGAATCGGGTCGGTGTGTCAGGCTTTTGGCAGGAGTTGTGATGCTAAGATTGCGGGATTCAGGGAATCCGGATCGGTGTGTCGGGCTTTGTTCCACCCTACCTGGGCCGGATGTATCATTTGGTATCAGAGTTGGGCCCTTGTTAAGAAGGGGAGAATGATGAGGACATCCTCCACTATTACCCGCTAGGGCGACGACCGTGTGAGCCTCTGAATAATCCCACCTTGCTTAGCTTGGGAGGTGGAAGCCACCTTAAAAGGGAGAGCCACCCTTCCCCTATCAGACTAGTCTTTTAGGGAGATTGGGCCTTTCCTTGAGTGGGGGCACCGGTGTTGCGGTGCTAAGACTGCGGATTCGGGTCGTGGACCTAGAATCGGGTCGGTGTGTCAGGCTTTTGGCAGGAGTTGTGATGCTAAGATTGCGGGATTCAGGGAATCCGGATCGGTGTGTCGGGCTTTGTTCCACCCTACCTGGGCCGGATGTATCAGGGAGTCTGACTTGCCGCCGCAGTGACTGTTGTGTGCTGCTAGGGTCATGGTTCTTCGGGCATGAGCCATCACTATGCTGTATCGTCGAGCCCGTAGTTTCTTATCATTATTTGCTTCCGCTGTTTTTACAACATCATGAACTTGTATTATTTCGCTGCACTTTGATATCCTTAATGATGTAATAATTCAACTTAAATTTGGACCATTGTTGTATTATGAGGTGTCTATGTTATCAGCACCTTCGGGACCTTGATCCTCAGGGAAGGGGCGCCACAGCTAGTATTAGAGCTGTGGTCTATGATAATACAACAAGTAAACTGTATTTTCAAAAACTACGATGTTTGCAAGTGAGGATACGTTAGTATTGCCCATATAGATAATAGAATTGGTGACAAGGCTAACCCTGGGTTATGTTTGTTTAAATTATTTGCATCTACAGCTTCTTCAAACGAAGGTACATGAATGCTTAACCGACAGCGTGATATCGGTGTCTGTGCTCGCAGACGGATACGAGACACTGTTGGCTCGTGACTTATCACAAGGCAGTCCTTCTCCATGGATCGTTACGAGTAGAATTGTGCTTATTTTCGTAGTTTCTTTTGAATTTGATGTATTGTTTCTGCAATGGATCTTCTGCACGTACACTAACGCCGTTACTACAACACTTAGATTGACTTACATGTTGAGTGCGGGTTGTCATCAAATATTCGTGCTGCTAAGTATCGGCAAAATATGTGTTGTGTTATGAGAAACGATAGGATAATAAATTGAAAATGTTGCATTATGCATCCTTATATAACTAAACTAATTTTTTTTCTCTCCTTGCTCACCAACCTCTGGATAAGAAAAAATCCTAAGCATGTTGGGTACAAAATTTTAAAATGCAAGTCCAATTGTCAAGTTAATAAGAATCTGTCCTGTAAGCTGTCAACTTCAAAAATTCATAGTTATCAATTTACTCAACCAAATAAGGCATATAATACTTCTTAGAAAGGTCTTAACATCCTCTGTCACCCAGTGTTTAACTTAATTTCCAATCAGAAAAGTAACAACCTCAGAAACAGAGAGCAAATATAATCTGCCAACACACTGCCTCAGCATAACCCTAAACTTAAAAATTTCATAACTGGAGTTGTACTTCGAATTTTTAAGTATTTAAACCCAATATGGAAAGCCTTTGAAGTCTACTTTCATATCCAATAGGTCCTACCAATCAATTGATTTTCTTCTGTCCAGTAGAGCCAAAACACTAAGGCCCTGTTATCCAGAAACAGAATCAGTCAACCTGAACTTGTAAAATTCATAAGTCTAGTTTTACTTGGAATTTTTGGAAGTATAAATACAATCTGGAAAGCTATGAAAGTCTACTGTAACTTGGTACCAAGCACCAATTCTGAAGATTTGTTTTCTGGTCCAAATACTCACCTTCTGACTGCTGTACAGTCAAGACATAATCTGTTTTAAAACCCGTTTCCGTATTATTGCCCCTTGAGACTGGAAAATATAAACTAAAACTTTGTCTCTGTATTTCATAGCACTTTATATGAAATGAATTTTTACTGTAAGAAAGGTTTGACTCAATCAAAGTACTTTCCTTGTAGATGGCTGAAAACAACAACCAAACCCCACCGGGTTGGGAGATCACCGACGGTCTAGAGTTCATTGGAATGACTCATTTGTTTTGGAGAGTTCTCTGTGGCTTTTGTTATGACGTCCCTCCCACTTATGTTGGCAAGGAATTTCAGGAGCATGGAGTCCCCTCTTATGTCATCCATGTAGCAGTTCCCACCAACTACTCGGTTACTCCAGCATGGGAATCCTAGACCATTAGTGTCACTGGGACAGATTTGCCTTCCACTTGGGGTGTTGCTGCATTTAAGGCACTCGCTCGGTTTTGTGAAGATCACAAGCATGACGTTGCTGGAGCACCCGACGCATTATTGCCCATCAATGAGGTGAATGATTATGAATGGAATCGGCATGTGGACTTCATCTTTGATCCAAACCATCGCCACCATGATCCCATGCTGCCCATAATAGAGTACTATGGCATATCCACTTTTGCCTTGTGCACTACTTGTGCTGGCGACTGGACGTGTTTCATGCTGCATTTCGACTTTCTAAAGTTGAAAAACAAGCTAAGGATGTGGAAATTGCAGAACTGAACCAACAAATCCAAGCAAAGAATGGAGAGATGGATGCGATTATAGAAGAGCGTGATGAAGCCTTGCAGGACACAGAAAGTTTTGAGCATGATATGAACGAGGCTCAAGATGACTTGGATGCATTCAAAGCTGCCAACCTTCCTATTGAAGGAAATTGGGTTGAGATCACCTTGGAGTACGGAGATCAAGAGGATGTAGAGATGGCACCAGCTGGAAATAATGATGTAGAAATGATGGATCCGGAGGAACCGGAAGAGCCTATGGAACCGGAAGAACCGGAAGAGCCAGAGGATATAGACCAGGATTAGATGATTCTCTACACCATGTGTTCTGTTCTTGTAGTATATGTATCTCGAGTTTGGGTGTAGGGTTGTGAATCTTGCATAGTGTGTCCGCAATACCGTAGCTAGGCATTGGAACATGTGTGTGAGAATTTGTGTGACGATGTCCTTTTAACAACCATGTTGTCTGAATTGAATTAATGGAGATGGTTGTCACTTCTGAATTTTATTTATGCCTCTTGCAATTTTATATCTTTTATACACATGTCTTTATGGATGATCTTTGAGAGAATGACTAATGTGTAACAATATAAATTGCAGCATGGTGCATACTTGGCATCAAGATGACCCTGAGAGCTCTCAGCAGGGAGCTAATGCTCAGCCCTCGTTGGCAGAGGTATTGGCTGCTGCACTCAACCGACAGTAGAACAACGCTGAGTTGCTCCAACGACTGGTAGATATTACGTCCCACATGGCTGGACATGGGGCAACCGCAACAACAACCATCCCCAACAGTGCACCTACTCAAGACATTTTGGGTACTGATCCACTGACCTTTGAGCGTGCCAGAGAGCCTCTGGACGCTGACCACCGGTTGCATCAGACTGAGTCAAAGTTCAGTCTGCTAGACAATTCTGAGCACCAGAAAGTGTTGTTCATCACCCAACAACTCCAGGGCTCTGCTAGTTCCTGATCAGCAAATTATGAAGCTTCTCTACCCGCTGGATGCTGCATTGAATGGAATTAGTTCAAGACTGCATTTCATGCTCATTTCATTCTAGCTGGCCTCATGCAGAGGAAATTCCAGGAATTTATGGATCTGAAACAAGGAGGGAGGAATGTCCTCCAGTATTCCAAAGCTTTCAACCACCTCGCTCAATATGCTACTGAGTATGCCAATACCGAGGATAAGAAGAGATATGCATTCTTGCATGGAATAAATGCCACACTCAAGAAACGTCTAACTTGGCAGATGACTGGCACATATATTGACCTGGTCAATGCTGCTATTGTCTATGAGGGTGCTATGCGCCAGGTTGAAGAAGAAGATCGTAAAAGGAAGGCCCCTGCTAGTGCCTCTGCTGCTCCACACGCTAAACACCGTCTGGTTTATACTTCACCGTCTGGACACCTTTTCCGGGCGTCGCTGCAACAGTAGTTTCATCGTCAGTTTGCTCAGAGCTACTCGAGGCCATCACAGCAACAGAACTTCTCACCTCGTGCACTATACCAGCAGCAGAACAGTCAGTACCATGCACCATATCAGCAGCAAGGGAATCAGAATGCTCGTGCCCCACAGCCCACTAACCGTGGAAGCAATTATCCGTGCTACAACTGTGGTCGTACCGGCCACTTTGCTAAGAACTGTACTATACCTAGGTGCAACAACAACAACAATAGCAATCAAAGTCAGAACCAGAACAAGAATGTGAATGCACCATCTCGTGGTGCCCAATTGAACTTCTCCAATGCTGAAGACATCCCTCAGGGCGAACCCGTGCTGACCGGTACGCTCTCACTTTATCGCTAGCCTATCCTTGCACTTTTTGATTCCGATGCTATGCATAATTTTATTAGCAAAGCTTGTGTGCAAAAGCATAATCTTCACACCACCACCATAAATAAATGCTACATCGTCCGTTCTCCTGCTGGACAAATCTTTGCTAACGAAGTATTATGTAAAGCTCCACTAGAAATAAATCAAAAGATTTACCCCACCGACTTCATCATGCTCAAAGATCAGGAAATTGATCTGATCATAGGCATGATCTGGATGAAAACGCATAGAGCCATGCTAGACATGGAGCCCCGTATTGTTCACTTAAACTCTCCCTTGCATGGCCAACACACTTTCTCTAAATACCGATTCATCGAAAGCCCTGGTTATCCATCACTTGGAAGGACAATCACTCGAAGGTATTCCCGTCGTTTGTGAGTATCCGGATGTGTTCCCTGAAGATATCTCTGGCCTCCCGCCTGACCGTGAAGTGGAATTTAAGATAGAGCTACAACCAGGAACTTCTCTAATATCTCATTGACCATATAAAATGGCCCCAAATGAGCTGGCTGAATTGAAGAAGCAGTTGAATGAGTTGTTGAAAAAAGGACTCATCTGCCGAAGCACTTCACCTTGAGGCTGCTATGCTATTTTTGTGAAGAAGAAGGACAAATCTCTACGCCTTGTCGTTGATTATCGACCTCTCAATGAAGTTACCATCAAAAACAAATACCCACTACCCCGAATTGATATCCTTTTTGATCAATTGGTTGGTGCCAAGGTCTTTTCATAAATTGACCTTCGCTCGGGCTACCATCAAATAAAGATTAGAGCAGAAGATATTCCGAAGACCGCTTTCTCTACTAGGTATGGATTATTTGAGTATCTATTTATGTCATTCGGATTGATAAATGCTCCTGCCCATTTCATGTACCTCATGGATTCGGTATTCATGCCAGAGATGGACAAATTTGTGATAGTATTTATTGATGACATCCTCATCTATTCTAAGTCCAAGGAAGAGCATGCTGAACATCTTCGCATTGTTCTTCAACGACTCCGATATCACTAGTTGTATGCAAAATTCAGTAAGTGTGAATTTTGGTTGGACCGTGTGCTGTTTCTTGGCCATATAGTTTCAGCAGAAGGAATCTTAGTAGATCCCAGCAAGGTTCAAGATGTGCTAGATTGGAACCCACCAAAAACGGTTTCCTTGGACTAGCTGGATATTATCGTAGGTTCATCCCTAATTTTTCCTAGTTATCCAAGCCTATCAAAAAATTACTAAAAAATGATGTGAAATTCGAATGGGGTGATAAATGTGAAGAAGCATTTCAGAAGCTGAACGAACTATTAACCACTGCCTCAGTATTGGCTCAGCTGGACATAACTAAACCGTTTGACGTGTATTGTGATGCATCTGGGATAGGACATGGATGTGTGCTTATGCAAAGCGGTCGTATCATTGCCTATGCATTGCGACAACTACGGAAGCATGGAGAACATTATTCAACTCATGATTTAGAACTAGCTACAGTTGTGCTTGCACTAAAAATATGGAGGCATTATCTATTCAGGAATTTAGTGCATATCTACACAGATCATAAGAGCTTAAAATACATCTTTACTCAGACCGATCTGATCATGAGACAACGTTGGTGGCTAGAATTAATTAAGGATTACAATCTGGAGATTCATTATCATCCAGGCAAGGCTAATATAGTCGCTGATACGCTAAGCAGAAAAATCCACTGCAATAACTTGGTGCTGGAATTTCAGGACAGCAGCAACCACATAATTGTTTCGGAACCCAGTCTTCACGTGTTGCCTGCTATAGTGATCAACAACCTTAGTATACATTCTACCATTCATGAAGAAATCATTGCTGAATAGAAGAATGACATTGGTATGAATTATATCCGTCAAAACATTAAAAATGGTAAAGCAAAATGTTTCACACAAGACTCAGATGGTACCTTCTGGTTCAATGACCATTTAGTCGTTACAAAGCACTTTGAACTTCAACGGAAAATCTTGGATCAAGCACATCACTCCAAATACTATATCCATCCGGGTAGTAATAAAATGTACCAGGATCTAAAGAAGAATTTTTGGTGGACAAGAATGAAGCGAGAAGTTGCTCGATATGTTACAGAATGTGATACTTGTCAGAGAGTTAAGGTTGACCATTTAAAACAGACCGGACTACTTCAACCATTGAGTATTCCCGCCAGGAAATGGGAAGATATTAGCATTGACTTTATTGTTGGCCTCCCTCTCACTTCTCAGAAGCATGATTCGATTTGGGTTATTGTGGACAGACTCACAAAATCAGCTCACTTCCTACCGGTCAACAATAGATACAGCATACGGTAGTATGCAGAGCTATACATTGCAAGAATTTTGTGCCTTCATGGAGTACCCAAGACCATTATTTCAGATCATGGCTCGCAGTTTGTTGCTTGTTTTTGGGAATAGCTGCACGCATCTCTGGGCACAAGTTTAATTTGTAGTTCCACTTACCATCCCGCTACCGATGGACAGATAGAGCATGTCAACCAACTTTGGAAGATATGCTTAGAGCATGTGTTTTAACACATGGTCATAAATTGGATGAGTATCTACCCTATACTGAATTTTCGTATAACAACAGTTATCAGGAGAGTGTGAAAATGTCGCCCTTTGAAGCACTCTATGGTCGAAGTTGTAGAACCCCTCTGAACTAGTCCGAACCTGGAGAAAGGGTAACATTTGGTCCTAACCTTGTAAAGGATGCTGAAGAAAAGGTTCATACCATTCAGGCAAATCTTAAAGCTGCTAAATGTCGTCAAGAAAAGTATGCAAACAGACGACGTAGACCACTATATTTCAATAAAGATGACTGCGTCTATCTCCTAGTGTCGCCTATGAAGGGCATTTAGCGATTTGGAGTCAAAGGAAAGTTAGCTCCCTGTTATATTGGAACATTCCAAATTCAGGAACGATGTGGACAAGTAGCTTACAAGCTGGCGTTAGCTGCTAATCTATCTGGAGTTCATAACACCTTTCATGTCTCACAACTGAAATGGTGTCTTAAGCCATCGATTGATAACATCTTGGAAGAGCATGATCAACTTCAACCAGACCTCACATACTCTGAACAACCGATAAAGATCCTCGACGAGAAAGAACGTATAACCCATAAAACAACAATCAAATTCTATAAAGTTCAATGCAGTAATCACTCAGAAGAAGAATCCACTTGGCAATCTGTAGAATTTTTTAGTACTCATTACGTGGGATTTTGGTCGTCTTATGCAAGTTTATTTTGACCTCTGTACTTCCCTCTAGTTTGCCTTGCTCATAATCTCGGGACGAGATTTCTTTAAGGAGGGAGGGCTGTGACACCCAAGTGTCCCATTTCTATCTAACAAGCACGAAGAGCACAAATTATAGTTAAGAGTAACATAAAATGATAGAGCCTCACCCAATTTAAATTAATTCCAGGCAAATAAAAACCCTGCAAACAAGATTGTGAGGCAAAATGTTTCTATCCAACATGTGCCAAGTAAATTCATAATCAGTTTGGTAATAATAAAAAATAATTTTATGAATTAAATGAGCATTTTACCATATATGAAAATACTTTAAATAATTAATTTCAACTTAAGAACCTAATTAATGCAAATATTAATTCTCAATTATTTTTAATGCAAATTTGAATTTTGTCTTTACTAAATGGTTACAAACATCATAAATGACCAGTGTACCAGATTTCATAATTTTAAAAGGTCCCTAGCTATTTTATTTGGATTTAATTGGAACTAGGGACTAAGTTGTAAGAATCCAAATCTTGGAGGGGCGCCGTGCAAAGTATTTTTCTTCTTCCTGCCATTGGCGCAGATGCCTTTCTCCTCCGACGCACGACAGTGGGAGCAGAGCTCCACTGGCGCTCACGCCACCGCCTCGCCCCGGGACTCGGAACTGCTACAGCACGCATCAGTGTGCTCTGTTCTGTCCCATAGCTCCCCCTATTTCCCCACTTCTCGGGCCGTGCATGCCACCGTCTTCAATTTTTGCCCTGCCCAGCCCCGACGTGTCCCATCGCCGCACCGCTCGGCCACCCCCGCAACCAATCGCTCCTATCGCCCCGATAGCACGCAAACCAGTGCGTGCAGCCATTGGCCAACCCTGCCACCAACCCCACGACGACTCAGGCTTGAAATCCCTCTCCCTAGCCATCCTCTCCCAAGCCCAGTCCCTGTCACCATTATTGAAGCTCGAGCTCGAACTCCACAGTTCCTGAGCCCCGCAAGACCGCACCAGCTCCCCTTCACGTGCATTCCCCTCTACCATTCTGCCCAAGCGAACTGCAGAACCAATCGTGCCTTGAGATTGCTTAATTTCAAAGAAATTCCCATTGGCCCTGTTCTAGACCAGTCTTAGTGCCAACAAGAAATTCTCGGTCTCCGGTGAGTTTCTGAAGCCCATTTCTTCCCCTACGTTTGTGCGACTAGCCGACACATTTCCCTAACCTTTTCTTTCCCTGATTCCTCCACTCGAGTCACTGGCATTTCACTTTTCCCCTGTCGCTGCCCTGTTTTTGGCCGATCGACGCCACCTTGCCGATGAGCCCCACCTTCCGGTCTTCCCTGACGATGAGGAACCTGTGCTGGTCTTCCCCTCGTCGCTGTGATGTTGTAGGAGCAAATCGTGCTCGGTTTGCCGCTTCCTAGCAAAAACGCGACGCCGTTGAGCCCTAGCCCTCCATCGCTCATCGACGACGACCACCGTACGGTGAGTTTTCTACCTCGCGATCAACACCACCCTCTCCGTCTCGATCTGTGCTCCACAACCACGCGTTCGCGGCGTGCTTTCGCCGACTGTAGTCGCCGGCAGCAAGCCCTCTGGCCGAGCACCGCCCTGCTCCGGCACGCCCACTGGCACTGACTGGCAGGCCTGATGGTGCCCGTGTGGCCCTGACATGGCCGCTGACTTGGCACCTATGTGTCATTAAATAATCAAGAAAACCCAAAAAATTTGCAAAAAATACTGATAACTTCTAAAAATCATTGTAAATAGAATAGAAGTCCAATGAGGCCCAAATAAACTTTATTAGGTTCATCATGAAGTGCTTTATTTTAGGAAAATCATAAACTAATGTCTTTGTACATGTATTGTTATTAATGCATTTAATTGTCAAAAGACCAGATAAATCACCAGAAATTCTAGGAACCAAATTAAATCATGATTTTTGTCATGCTTAGTAACAAGATGATTATCTACCACCACAAATTTTGGTTTGGTAAAACATGAAATGTTTTATGCTCTAGAATTTATTTATTCCTTTTTCTTATAGAAATGTTAGTAAATAATCTATAAATCTTTTACTTACGAAACTGGGTGCAACAATCACTAATGAGTGTCTCTATCCACAGTAAATCACGCATGTCCAGAAACATATATTTACTATACTAATTAATTTAATTGCTCATATCACCCTTTTCACCCTATTTAAATGCATAATGAATATCTACACATAAATACTTAATAACCACTTCACTTCTTTGAAGCATATGGCTTCGAGAACATATTAATAATATTGTTGGCATTAAAACACTAATACCGTGTTACGACAATGCCGTTAACATATTTGCATCATATAGGTAACGACAACCAGGAGCCCGAAGAGGATTTTTAGAAGGATATTGACTCTCAGGAGCAAGAGACTATAGTTGCTAATACTAGCATTGATCAAGGCAAGCCCCGGTTTGCATTCGCCTTTTTAATGCTTTGCTAGTTTATAATATTCCTAGTGTCTATGATTACTGTTGCATTAGGTTATAGGAGCTGCTTGAAAACCCACCTTGCATGTTACCCAAATGACCTGTGCTACTGTTATGAGAATCTTGGTAGTATCGGTATTGTATTGCTATGCTTAATAATTAATAGTCTCGGTAGATATTATTACTAAGGAAAGACTTGATCACTAAATCTGAACTGAATGAAAGAAGTTTACTTTTGATGTTATGACCGGATAGGGATTATGCATGTATAAGTTTGCGGCAACACATGGGTGTTGACTGCGGGAGCCCTGCCTTGTTGAACCTAGGACCCGTCCGCGGTCAGCCTCTTGATCAAGTATTGAACAATACCGAATGCATGCTAGTTTATGGGCACTAGTAAACCGATGTAGCATTGAAGGTTACTTGCATTAAGGACGGTTAAGGTGCATTGATCATTGACCCTTCTGCTGCTGGAGTGGGCGGTTCATACCATGGAGTACTGTTGGTAGAACGGCATGCCCACTCGATGTCACCACACTCAGTCTGTTCTTTTATTGCAAAAGGTTGCCATATATGACCTTAAGTGGTGCGTATGTGTCATGTATCTCAGGTTTTCCCTGCTGGTGTAAATCGATTGCATTTGTTGTCCCTCATAGTAATGAGTACCGCTTGGTCACCGTGCCAATCACGTAGTTGCACATGATAATATGGAAATGGATTATGTCGGTTATTGTTAATTATTATTACTGCTTCTCTTATGTTGTATATACTTAATGTATTGATTTCATTATCCTATATAGCTCCACTAAAGTTATATTTCTGCCCTACCCAATTAACTTGGCTAAATAAAACTTTTGGTAGAAATAATAGGATGCTTAGTGCAAGTCCTTTCAAATAAGCCATCCTATTAGAGCCAATGCATGTCTAGGTGTTCGACGGGTAAGTCTTGCTGAGTAATTAGTACTCAGGCTTTGTGCCATTGTTGTTTTTCAGGTAATGAGAACAAAGAACTACCTGTAGATGTGATGCCTTGGGACTTGTAAGTCCCTGAGGGTTGGACTGTCCACTGGGAGTCTCACCTGCCGCCATAGTGACTGTTGTGTGCTACTAGGGTGATGGTTCTTCGGTCGTGAGCCATGACTATGCTGTATCGCCGAGCTCGTAGTTTCTTATCGTTATTTGCTTCCGTTGTTTCCAAAACATCATGAACTTGTATTATTCCGCTGCACTTTGGTATCCTTAATGATGTAATAATTCAACTTAAATTTGGACCATTGTTGTATTATAAAGTGTCTGTACTATCAGTACCTTCGGGACCTCGATCCTCATGGAAGGGGCACCACACAACACGTTCTAAACCCCGCAATCGCAGCATGACGTCTCATCTGCTTATCAACCATCCTAAAACGATTGATCTTACTGAGAAGGCTAATTCCTGCCTACAAATCAAGAACACAATCAAGAACAAAGAAGAATGCAACACAATTGCAGATGTATTATGAATCTTACGAAGTTGGGGTCTCACAAACCGATATGATGGCGAAACTATTATGAACAGAATAATCTAAGCAAAATCCAAACCCTAATGGTGCAGCGGCGGCTGATATGAAGACTCTAGGATTGTGCAAGACCCTCTCGATGTGCCCCTAGTTGGGCTCGACTGGATACAAAGCCCAAAGGCCAAATACGGGTGACGCATCAGCGACATAGATTCTAGACCCTCTCTTGTTTCGACGATTCCCGATGACTTCGGACACATTTTGACATGAGGCCAATGGCATTGGAAAGGTCTTCTTCTTACCTTTCAGTGCATATGTATAACGTCCAAATAAGAGTCCGTATACGTCCTGGGTGTTCATTTTAGTGCAGACTGGTCCTGGGCCCCGAAACATAATCAAAGTTGGTTTTGCTTGGGCTCCACCTTGGCTTCCACGTCCTTGCTGGTCCTCCACGTCTCCAAGTCTTTCTCCCATCATCTCCTGGTCCTCTCCATGGTTCCCAATTACAATATAATCATTAGGTAGCAAACCATTCTCAAAAGTGACATATAATGAAGAACATACGAACGAACTCACCTGTAAATTTAGTCGTCGTGCATGAGCTCTAGTCATTGGACCTTGGAAGTCCATAATTGGAGGAATGTTGTGTGTATCCATAGGAGTGATATCCTCATCACTTCGGCCCACTCGGCCATATTGCTGAGTGGCTAGACATCCTATATACATATACGCTACAGGAAGAAAAGATAGCCAATACTACTAAATAAAGCAAGAGACAAATAAAAAGAGTCTCCATTCTACTCCACCATATCCACCACACTTGCAAATCTTGATCATGCTTGAAGGAAATGCTATCTTTATGAATCCACTCTTTTGACTCACCGACATATGAAATACAGGTATGTCACATTTATCCTTACCCTGAGCTCCACATATTAGCCTTTAGAGGTAGGATTTTTGAGCCATCACAAGCCTTGGTAAGGAATAGATACACATTGAACGATCCGAGTAAATCATTCGAGGAACTTAGATTTGTCACTAAAATTAATAACCTCCGAGCTAAAGTCGATCAAAAAGAGTTGGTGAAATTGGAGTCCTACAACTATTCTTTCTTCCAACAACTCAAGTTTTAGAGAAGCTACAAAGCTCCACAGGTAAATAAAAAGGTGAATTACTCATGCCAACTTGTTCAACTCTGTGTAGAGTATCTCGGTTGTATAATTCGGTATATGTTAACAGTAGGACATTGTAGCAACTGCTGATCAACAAAACCTAAGTTTATCTTTGCTAGAGACAAGCAAAGTTCAGCTTGTGAGGTCTTGTTGATGGCCATTAAATACCAATTCAATCATCAATCAAGCCGTAAATAAGGGAAGACTTAGCATTTCATACACGCATGTTAGCTAGGAATAATAAGATTCCACTTGTCCTTGGAGATTTATGTGCATGCAGAGAATATATATAAAAGGAGTGGAGAAATGGAACAAGATCCATAAAATAACATTCTAACCAATGGGAGAGCACCAACAAAACTCCCCACGGATCAATGACATGGCTGCATAGGATTTCTCTGAAGAACACTGACTTAAATCAGAAGAGGACCCACCTGTCAGCCACCTCAAGAAAGTACACCCCAAGGGGGCCCATCTTCAGGTTGGCCAACCTAGGGCCTTGATTGGCTGACTGGGTCTGGAGGCAGTTCTCCACCCCTTGCATGTGTCGCTCCCTCAGCCCTTTGGCAATATCGGTGCATGGCGGTTTCGTGGCAGTTACTCCTAGAAACCAACCTATGGGCCCTATAAATAGAAGGGGAGACCTCCACTCCAATGCCACACACACTCCAAGAAGTATTCTCCTCTCTTGCATTTAGTTCTTGTTCCAAGGCTTAGTGGAGTTAGGCATAAAATAGAGCTGCTCACTAGTTCCTTGGTCTTCGAAGAAATTGGTACGACTCTTGTATATTATTCTCCTTGTAGGACTTTATTCTATTTAGTGATATTACTCTTTCCATATAATCTTACTTTGGTTAAGCGTTCCTTGTTTGATTGTGGATCCTTAGCATGCTTAAGTGATAGAGTAATTATAGTCTTGCTATATAGTTATGATTAGGATAAGCTTTTTTTGTTTGGTTGGATGTCTCATTCATATGCATGGTTGTTATTATGCCCTCATGATAGTGATGTATTCTTACCATACTATTATGATCATCATATACCTCCACAATAGCATGCTTATATAATATCGATGTACATACTTAGGTTGATTGCTTTATGTCCAAGCATAGATCATTGTTTGCTATATTAGTGAATGCTTTAGCTATAAGACTCTGGATAAAGAAGGATGTTCTTGCATGAGGCTAAAGTAGTAATTGATAGCACGGACGTGGTGTCTAGGCTAGAGGTTACCTTTGATTGCTACGTATTCCATAGTCATAGAGGTAGGCGGTAGGTAGTGACAGCCCAATCCGCCCTTAGTAATCCTCTTTGTGTGAATACTTAGTAGAGTTACAAGCAAGAGTCGCCTGGCATACAAGGGGTAAGCACGTACCCGAATTGCTTGAGTACATAAGTGTTGCCTTAGTCATGTTTGTGTATGTGTTGATGAATGCTATGCAACTGTATTGAAGCATAATGAGAACATAGCTCTTTTCTTTGTTCTTTATCCACTTGTCTTAGGATGTATAGTAGAGTGGAATCTTTTGTGTGTCACACTACCTCTGCATATTATTCTTAACTATGTTAGGACATTGGTTTGTCCTTAAAATATGATTATAGACATAGTAATTCTCTTATATCACTGTCTTTCCTTGGGAGAACTATAAATGACAACCATTGGATTACTCTAATGCTGAAATGCTACAATGGTATGTTCCATGCGCTTGCGGATGTTACCTAAATGAAACTAAGATACCTAAATAGATTATTTATGACATCACTGTTAGAGGTGATTTATTTAGTTCGACCTAGCAGACGTCAACAGTACCTCTAGGAATTTTGGTCATTGACTATTTGTGGAAGTGAATCACACATCTCTGGACCAGTCAGTGCCCCAATACCCACATTGACTCCAGAAATAGTGGTATACACTTACTTCTCTTTCACTTAATAGTTTGTCTTTCTTATAATTCTTCAAAACTCTTTTCTTTCTTCTTTTCAAACTAAGGTTTCTAGCATACGGTGGTCCTATATCTTCCTTTGGAATTCTGAGTCGTTCTTGAAGACATCCGACATCGCCTGGACATGATCCCCGTCGAACGCCAGGTTCAGGACTCCAACCTAATTAGAGTCAATTGTCTGGAGATCAAAGATCACCTGCCCGTAAGCCTCGTCTTGGTACTGCACCCGGTGTCATACATTGAGTTCCACCAGCTCCAAGCACTCGAGGCCCAAGCTCACATCAAACGCCGATTGAGAGAAAGAGGCCAAGCAGAAGCTGCCGATAAAAAAGCAGAAGCAGAAAAGAACAAGTATGCTGCCCTACTCTCCAAATCGGCTGATCTTGATGCGAAGCTTGAAGATTTGCAGAAGACACAGGATGAAATTGAGGCAGCTCTAGAGGTAAAAAACAAAGAGATAGCCCATGTAGAAATGGCTCTTGCCAGCGTTCCATAAGAGATCATAGCACAAGAGAACATCACTACATTGGCTTACGATCAAGCCAACAACTTATGGAACACCGCCTCCAATGTACCTGGATTTGTCGAAGAGGATGCCTACGCCATTGCCAAAGCCTTCAACATCATCGACTTTTACTGTCCCCAAGAGTAGATGTAGGTTGCCTCGTATTGTAACATACAATATCTTGTCTTGTAATATTTTTTGATCTAAGGGTGACATCCTTGATATCGGCCATCTAATGATGATGTTTGAACATCGGGAGTGAAGTATGTTTTCTATCTTCAATTTTTTATGCTAAGGACGATACTCTTCATATCGGTCGTGATCAGGGACTCGAGATCACTAGCAAATCCAAACGCTTGGATGGTATTTTTTTCAAATATTTGCCATTAATTGCTCTGCCAAACTCTTGAAATAAGCATTGCATGGTGTGCATTGGCTCACTTTAAACGGCCTCTCCCACGTCGGCAACCATTTTTCAAACCTGTTATCTTTAGAGCCGATGGACAAAATTAATTTCCAGACCAAATCTCCTTCAGAAAAAATCTTGGGTAGCACCTTTTTACTGTAAAATCTAGACACACATGCTTTAGTTTCCTGTATTCTCTCTAATTTCCTCATCTAATGTTGTACGACATCTTCTAATTCATTAGACATAACTTGTCTTTAATCATCGGTTGATAACAGATTTTAAAATTCTATTTTCCTAGATCCTACATTTGTTTCACAAGGCAAAACTGCTTCATGCTCATATACCAACTGATAAGGCGACACCTTTATCGATCCATGACATGCCATCCTATACGACTACAATGACTCAGCCATTGTTGTATGCCACTTATTCAAATGCTCATCTATCTTTCTCTTAATTAACTTCATCAAACACATGTTAGACGTCGCTACTTGACCATTGGCTTGACCATTGGCTTGAACAACTTAATACTCATAATATCGGCAAATCTCTAAAACTCTCCCAAAGCAAATACAGAACCTTGGTCGGCACTAATAGTCTGTGGCACATCAAACCTATAGATGATATGTTCTTTAACAAAATTAATCACATCATTGGTTGTCACATTCTTCATCGACACTACTTCAACACACTGTGAAATAATCTATTGCCGCCAGAACATATTTGTGATCTTTGCTTGATGCTGGATAAATTTGGCCAATCATATCCATACCCAAACCTCTAAATGGCCATGGCTTAATAATGGGATTCATGGCCAATGTCGGTGCTCTCTGAATTGCTCCAAATTTCTTACAACCTTGACACCCTTTATAATACCTGAAGCAATCTTCTAGCATAGTAGGCCAATAATATCCAGTTCTTTTTAACAACCATCTCATCTTATGGGTTGATTGATGTGTACCATAGATACCTTCATGTACTTTGCACATAATCAGGTTGGCTTCCACTTGATTAAAACACCTTAACAGCGTACCATCAATCGTCCAATAATAAAGACTCTCTTCCAATAACACATACCTCGTCACCATATATCTGGTCTCCCTAGGAGTACATTGAGTCGGATTTTTAAGATATTGAATAATTTTGGACCTCCAATCCTCCTCATTGACATTGGCTATCTTGACAATAACACCACTAGTGTTCAATTGATAGTTTGATGCCTTGTTCTGTGATAAATCATTTCCCTTCATATTTTGCTCCCTCGAGACATGCTTGAAATTTACTGCTCTGAAGCACTGTATCAAATCCTGACACTCAGCATAAAACAACCTTACAATATCATCTTTGCATTAAAAATCTCATGCTAATTGCCCGAGTACCATTAATGAATCACAAATGAATTCGATGAAATCGGCTCTAGCTTCTTGCAGAAACTACAATCCCTTAAGAACCACGTTGTATTCAACTTGATTATTAGTTGATATCTCCATGCCAAATGCAAAATCAAATCTTGCCCCCCCCCCCCCCGAGGCGATATAATAACTAGTCCAATGCCACATTTGTTCTTGCATACCGAACCATAAAAACACAATGACCATGGCATCGACTCAACCATCTATGCACCCGGTCTGCAATGCTAAACCACCAGATCGGCCTAGAATTTGACCCTTTACCGCTTTGGCAGACTCATTAGTTAGATCATATCCAGCTAGAGCTAGCATTCATTTTCCAATCCTACCCTTAAAAATTCGAGTCGATAGCATGTACTTGATGACATCGGCTTTGCATACCACCACACACTCAGTTGATAACAGGTAATGCATCAACTTCACACATGAGAAATATAAACATAAACACAATTTCTCAATCTCAGTGTACCTGGTTTCAACAACAATTAATCATTGGCTCAAATAGAACACGACCCTTTCTTTACCATCCTGTTCTTGAATCAATGTTGATCCGATTGACTTCTTATCGGCTGTGAGATATAACTTAAAGGGCAATCCCTCTCTTGGTGGCACCAATACAGGAGGCGAGATCAGATATTTTTTTATGTCATCTAGGGCCTTCTGATGCACAGGCTCTTATATGAATTTTTGATCAGCCTTCAACTTCAATAATGGGGGTAAACAGATCAAGCCTTCCTGACAAATTCGAGATAAATCTTCTTATGAAGTTGAGTTTGCCGATCTTAGATTGCAGCTCAGTCTTGTTAACAGGAGGCCCGATATCATTGGCAGCATTGATGCTCTTCGGGCCAATTTCAATCCCTCTTTCATGCACAATAAAACCTAGAAACTGGCTAGCCGATACACCAAAAGTACACTTCTTATGATTCATTTTGAAGCCATACCTCCTGGTCCTCTCGAGTTTTTCCCATGAATCGGCTATGTGATCTTCTATTCTTCTATATTTAACCACCACATGATCAATATAAATTTCGACTAACCTACCAATCAAGCCATGGAATATGTAACTCATAGCTCTCTGATATGTGGCTATAGTATTCTTTAATCTGAACATCATAACAACCCATTCATATGGTCCGATAGCCCTAGGACACTTGAAAGCAGTCTCCATTATTTCTTATTTTGCCATGAAAATCTGATTGTAACCAGCATTGCCATCCATGAAACTATCAATCATGTGCCTAGCTGCTGTATCAACCAGAAGATCTGCTACCGGCATCGGGTAATCATCTTTAGGAGTGTCCTTATGCAATGGTCGAAAATCAATACACACCCTCAGCTACCCACTCTTCTTGAACATAGGCACAATATTCAAAACCCACTCTAGATATCGGCAAGGCCAGATGAATTTAGCATCATATAATCTAGTAACCTCAGCCTTGATTTCATCATAAATCTTTGGATCTATTCTTCTCAGTGGTTGCTTCTATGGACAATATCTAGGATTGGTTGGAAGCCAATGTTCAATAATGGATCGATTAAGACTGGGCTTCTCAGAATAATCCCAAGCAAAACAATCCTGATACTCCTTCAATAATTTTATTAATTCAAATTGAACTTTTTAATTTAATTTATTACTTGTAAATGTCAGCCCAGGCTTATCCCCATCCCCTATATTGACTTCCTGTAATTCATCAGCCGATATAAATCCCTTCCCTAACTTGCCATCCTCTACAAAATCTATCGGGGCACCTATCAGAGAAACAACTTTGAATTTGACTAGCCCACCACCACAAAACCCTGGGTAGTAATCTTGACATAATCTCCATCCCAAACCATGCCAGATAGGCACTTCATGTCATCTGCATACCATGGTGCTAAATTGGCCAATGCAACACTGACAGTTTCTTCGGTCGGGACCACCTCAACTTGATCATCGAACCACTAGATAAGAGACTAGTGCATGGTCAATGGTATGCAATAATTCACATATATCCAATCACGGCCCAATAGCAACTTGTAGGTCCCCTTTCCATCAATAACAAAGAAAGTAACCGGCAAAGTTTCACTACTGATTGTAAGCTAAACATTTAGAACACCCTTGGCTGCTGCAGTGCGACCTCAATAATCTCTCAGAATCATATTAGTATTAATTAAGTCCTCATCAGTCTTACCCAACTTCCTGCCAGTGGCGATCGGCATGATGTTCACCGCAACACCTCTATCGACCATCATTTTTCCCATCAGCATCCCATTGATGAAACCTTTTAAATACAAAGCCTTCAAGTGCGGAAGCTTGGACTCATCTGGTTTCACTACTACAAATGTGGTCTCCTATGACGAGGTAACTATGTCATAAACTTGAAAAATTCATCATATGCAACCTTCTATGACAAATTTATGACAAAAATCAATGTGTCATGGCATGTGCATCGCTAATTACCTCATGTGACAAATTTAAAATTTAGGTCATAAAATTATGACAATGTATAGAAAATTCATAGTTGTTTATGATGAGGTTAAAATCATCACAGAATTTTTATGGCACATGTGTTTTTGTCATAAGCCACTGGCCTGAAGTTTACATGGCACTGACGTGGATGGCCTGTTTTATTTCTAGCCCACTAACTTCTGGCCCATTAATTAGGCAGGTCTGTTATCTTTTTCCGATTAATTTTGTGGGCCTATTATTTTTTTGGCCTATTAATTTCGAGCCTTTTATTTTCTGGCCAAATAATTTTGAAAATCTTTTATTTTTTGGCCCACTTGTTTCACAATTTTTTTTCTGATCCATTAATGTGGCAACCTTTTTATCTTACAACCCATTATTTTTTTGGCCCATTTCTGTGAATTTCAGCCCTTTTTTTTTGGCCCATTTCTATGAATTTCAGCCCATTATTTACCTAGCCTTAAGCCTTCGCAGCAAAATAACCACCAGACAATTCCACAACCATATACAAATTGACCATACATCACATTATATAAATATCTTATCATAGGTTGCATATCATACATAAATATATCGTCACACATCACAGGTGTAGGATCAACATCTAGGCCATGCTCATGTTAAAGTAGACGTACACTAAGATTGTGATAATTAAAAGTTACATTCTTGTAATTAGAAGTTTGTCCTCTTCAAATTTAGTAGTTACCATGTTTTACTTAAGTATGCAACGATATTCATGAATGAGTGATTAGTTCATTAATTTGTTTGTTGAGGAAGTACCATGAATCCTCATGCCATGCATTCCATTTTTAATTAAGAAAACTCCATGAAACCTTGTGTATTCCTTAGCATTGATGCATGCCCATTCCATATAGGAATCGAGACCGAGGAGACCCCACCTGACCAGCAAGGAGCTGAAGTGCACTTTGGTGAAGACGCTAACTACAATCACACCCAAGGCAAGCCCTAGTGCATAACCCATTTTATCATTCAAGTCCTTTTTACTTTATCAAAAGTAGGAATAAGTGTAGGACTTGGATGAAACACACTTGCTTACTCCAGCAATGACCTATGAGTAGAATGTTAGTATGCTTTTTCATTAGCAAATGCTATGCTTAAACTAGTGGAGTCAACGGTAGGTTATAGATTCAACTATGGTTCAACTGGTTGATGAACTTGATAAAAATGGAGCACCTATCGTTACAACTCCGCGAACAAGTATTGAACCGTACCAAGTGCGTACCTTTAATATGGGAATTGGTAAACCTAGTAACTTGGGCGTCATATTGTTGGACGGCCATACGTGTTCTTAAGTGATGCGTATGTCGTGTATTTGGGTTTTCCCTGCAGGATGTAAATCAATTCGAATTGCCGTCCCTCGTGGTTATGAGTACCTCTTGTTTGAGCAGCGGCAATGATATGTTAAGTAGTAAAGTTGTGGCTATGTTTCTGAAATTTATTTATGCTATGGATACACAATGCTATGATGTACTGCTCTTTAGCTATATTCATGTCTTAGCAGCTAGCTAGACTCACCGTAGCTGTGTTCTACGATAAACAAAGTAAAACCTTGTTTAAGGAAATTGAAAGTGCAGCATAGAACTAATAGGAGCTTTTTATGCAACTATCAAATAAACCCGGTCAGCCCCCTGCATACTAGGAGTTGGTTTTATTAAACCGGTTGACGGGTAAGTCTTGCGGAGTATGTTAGATACTCAGGCTTTGCGTTGATATTATTTTTCAGGTTTTCCTCAGGCCACATATTGTGATTGTTGTAACAAGGTTGTGTGGGAAGGTGAGGAGCCTCAGAACTAGACCATTGAATGGGTCCCTGGCTCCCCTAACTGTGATGAGTGAGCCATCGCCATAGGGCTGGCATGGTTAACGTAGGTCTTGACGCCGTGTTTTGTCATTGTATCGCTTCCGCTAAGTTATGTAATATGTACTAAGGACATATGTATTGTATCAAATCTGGACTTAATTATATTCTGGACTTAATTATATTCTACCTCTGAACTTGTAATATTATGCACCTAAGTGATGTAATGTTGTAAATGATGAATGTTCATATGTGAATGCTGTGTATGGTTACTTCGTTAACCATCTCCCGAGGCGATCCTGTTCGACATACTCTACTTTTCGCAGAAGGGTTGTCACAGCTGGTATCAGAGCCGTCTTGGGATAAGCTATACACAAATGAGCATTTTAAAACGTAAACAAGCCGTTTCTACGCCTTACGGTGAGGTACGAACTAGTAGTGCCCATGTAAGAGTCTTGTAGGTGGCAAAGCTAACCCTGGGTTATGTTTGTTTAAATTACTCGCAACTACGGATTCTTCAACGAAGGTATGTCTTTGTGCGCGGATCGGTTGCGCGGTAAATACTGAACGCCTTCTGGATGGGCAAAGACCTGGGCTTTGATTGATGCGCGGACCGAATGCGCTTAAACGTCGGTTGCCTTCTGGGTGGGCGAATACCTGGGCATAAACTGTCATTGTTATTTTGGCTTGTTTCTTTTGAATTTGATGTATTGTTTATGAGATGGATCTCTTGTAGGTACACTAATGACGTGTAGTTCTCTTAGAAATGTGTGAGAGGTGTGTGTGCCATCGAAAAGATCGAGTTATACCATCGGTCAAGTTTTCTTTTTGTGAGGATGTAGGGAACCGTCATATTGAGCATTGGCGTCCATGCACACCATATGCATTCAACTTTACCAAAATCTGTAAAAATGTCATTGCTACTGTGAACATGTAAAATGATCAAGTTTTGGATGAAATTGAACCCCTTTGGCACCTAAACCAGAAATTTGAACCTAACCGGTAAGTGTCTAACCTTACCAGAAAAGTCAGTCTCACTAAACGAGCATAACTTCCTCAATTTTAATTCAATGAAGGAAAATAAGTACTTGTTGGAAAGATGAGGTTTCGCTCTACAAGTTTGGTTTAGGAAGTTTGTCTTTGAAAAATAGGGAACTAGGTCGAATTTCGAAAAAACAGTAGCCTTTTTCTGGAAATCTGAAACTGCCTCATTTCTGTCCCCTGTCTTTGGATGATCATAACTCCCAGAGACTTTATTGGATGGAGATGTGTGAGTATGCGTTGGAAAGAGAATGAAATTCTCCACAACAGTAGTAAAGCACAAATATTTTAATATTGTCCAGAAACTAAGCGTTTTGCCCGTTTCTGCGGTTCACTCCATCGACCACAGAAAGTCGTCGTTACCGGTCGTTAAACAGATCGGGAACCTCATGTCTTTCTTTTACCAATCCTTCCTTATGCTATTTTAAGCATGTGTGCTTAGTGGAATATTAAGTTTTGACTCACCTTGCAAAACTTTATTCCAGCAGATGGAGGTTGGCAAGCTCATGAAGGACCCCGAGTATCTTGCCGCTCGCATCCCCGAGTTGGAGCGAGAGCGCGAGGCGCTGCAGTCCACGCTTGTGGCCCGTGATGCCCAGCTTGCGAAGCGTGATGCTAAGATTTCATATCTTGAGGACAAGCTGCACACCAGCAAGATGAAGCGGGCCGATCTTTTCGAGCAACTCCACGATGCGCAGCTCATCATTGAGGGCGATGCAAGCGATCAGTTGCAGGAGCAACTGAACCAACATAACGCTCAGCTCACTGCTGCCCAAGAGGAGATTTACTCTCTTCATGGTCAGGTTACCGCTCTCTTGGAGGAGCGAAGCGAGCTATAGGCCCAACGTGAAGAAGCTCAAGATGAGCGTGATGTCATGGAAGGGAACCTCAACGACACTCGCGTGATCATCGCACAGCAAGAGCAGCTCATTGGACAGCTCCAAGCTGCTAATGGTCAGCTGAACACCATCCTTAACGATGAGCCACCCATTCCACTCGCAGTGATTCCCCCTGATGACGCTGATCTGAGTGAGAATGATGATTCCGGTACTGACTTTGAAGCACCCACGGGACCAGTTGCTATGGACATGGAGTCCGATGGTGACAGCCATGCCGGGTGACCGAGTAGCCTTATGTACATAGGTTGAAATCTCGTGAGACATCGTAGTCGTGTGTACATAGTGTGGTAATGCTAAGCTAAGTTGTAACCTAAACTCTCCGAGGTTGTATGGTGTAGTGTTCCAAGTGATGTAACCAAAGACTTGCTATGTACCAAAAAGTTGCATCACATGTACCTATGGTTTTATAATGAATATGTTGCTTATGGTGTTGGAAATTATGGAATTTAAGTTTACTTGTCAAGCATTTCATTTATGAGCAATCAAAAAAAAAAATTTTTTCGTCACCATATTGTAGCCTTGTTATCATATTGTCTCATGTGATGATCGGGCTAACATATTTGTTCGTATGTCAGATGGTGCAAACTCGCCATGGAGGAGAGAACGTCAGTGACGCTCCCGGCACCTCGAACGTTGGCGGAAATGGGCCGCTGCCCAATGCGCCTCCTCTGACGACGATGGAGCAGCTCATCCATAATCAGAACGAGATATTCCACATGTTCATGGAGAACATGAACCGTCAAGGAGCTCACGGACCACCGCCACAGCAGCAGCGGGAATTCTCTTACGCCGACTTCTGGGCGACTCACCCGCCCACCTTCGGAGAAGCCGGTGACCCTCTAGAAGTGGACAACTTCATTCGAACTTTGGAGTCGAACCCTTCTCCACTGCACCGAGCAGCAGAAGCCCCTCTTCGCCGCGCAGCAGCTCCGTGGCTCCGCATGTGCTTGGTGGGCCAGCTTCACCGCCGCTCTCGCCGCGGGGCACCAAGTCACTTGGGCGGAGTTCTGCACCACTTTCCGTGCACACCACATACCAGCTGGACTCATGAAGCGCAAGTTGCAGGAGTTTCTCACCTTGAAGCAAGGCTCTGGAACCGTGCAAGAGTATGCACGGAAGTTCAACTACCTATCCCAGTATGCGTCGTATCACGCTGATACGGACGAGAAAAAGAAAGATTGCTTTCGTTCGGGTCTTACCCCAAAGCTGCAAGATCGCTTGGCGCAAGTCACTGCCGGCACGTTCAATGATTTGATGAGTGCCGCTATTGTGCAAGAAGACGCCATCCGTGCCAATAGGGAGGACAAGAAGAGGAAACGGGCTATGGGAAGTTCATCCGGCTCTGCACCGCCCAAGTACAATCTAGCAATCACCTCCCCGACCGGACAGAAATTCCGGGCTGTGGTACCGACGGGAGGAGGACCTTGCCCGTCATTCTCGCAGCAGCACTCTCGATTCCATGGTGGGAACCAGCAGCAATCCTCTGGTTCTCGCCCACCGCAGCAGAACAACCAAGTGGTGAAGACCAACTCCTCACAGCCGTGCTACAATTGTGGCCGCACCGCTCACTTTGCTAAGGAGTGCCGGTTTCCGAAGCGCAACGCGAACAACAACAACAACTCCAATACTTCGGGGAACAACAACAACAAACACAACAGCAACAACAACAATAGTGGCAGCAATGGGAGTCGTCCTCAGTCGTCTACCCCCACGCACAAGAATGGCCGAGTCAACTATACCACGGTCGAAGAGATCCAGGCTGGAGAACCCGTTCTCGTGGGTACGTTCTCGATCAACCAACATGCTGCCATGGTTCTTTTTGATTCGGGAGCAATGCATGATTTCATTAGTCGAGCATGTGCAAATCATCTGAACATTACCCCCACCACTATGGGAACCCCGTACATTATTACGTCGCCTGGTGGAAAAATAAGGGCTCATCATGAGTTAAGGAAAGTGCCACTTAAGCTAGCCAACAACATATACCCCACTTCCCTAATCATCTAAGATGGCCAAAGCATCGACATAATTCTCGGCACGAAATGGATGACTAGTCACAAAGCTGTATTGCACCTTGAGGACCGAAAAATCCATTTGAACTCACCCTTACATGGCCCTTCTATTCTTCGATTGTCGTATCCCAAGTCGTCCACTTCTCAAGTATGTCATGTGGAAGGAAAGGAGCTATCAAATATTCCAGTGGTCTGTGATTTTCCCGACGTCTTTCCAGACGATTTGTCAGGCATGCCTCCGGACAGGGATGTTGAGTTTAAGATTGAACTCGTACCCGGTATGGCGCCTATCGCTCGTAGGACGTACAAAATGGCTCCTAATGAATTAGCGGAGTTGAAAGACCAGTTACAAGAGCTTATGGACAAGGGCTATATCCGACCAAGTTCATCTCCCTGGGGTTGTCCCGCTCTCTTTGTGAAGAAGAAAGACAAAACCCTACGCCTATGTGTCGACTATAGACCGTTAAACGCGGTAACCATCAAGAACAAGTACCCTCTACCTCGAATCGATATCCTCTTTGATCAGCTAGTAGATGCAAAAGTCTTCTCCAAGATTGATCTCCAATCCGGATATCATCAAATCAAAATCCGAGGCAAAGATATTCCAAAAACAGACTTCTCCACTCGATACGGTCTCTTCGAATATCTTGTCATGTCTTTTGGTCTCACCAATGCTCCAGCCCACTTCATATATCTGATGAACTCCGTGTTCATGCCCGAGTTGGATCAGTTTGTAGTGGTATTCATCGACGACATTCTGATCTACTCCAAGTCCGAAGAAGAGCATGCCGAACATCTCCGCATCGTTCTACAACGACTCCGAGATCATCAACTCTACGCCAAATTTAGCAAATGTGAATTTTGGCTAAAACAAGTTCCATTCTTGGGTCATGTCATATCAGCGGAAGGAGTAGCCGTGGACCCTAGCAAAGTTGAGGATGTGCTGAATTGGAAGGCTCCGAAATCGGTCAAACAAATTCGCAGTTTCCTTGGTCTTGCCAGTTATTATCGGAAATTCATTCCCAACTTCTCCAGTATTGCCAAGCCTATGACCAAGCTGCTGGAAAGGGATTCAAGGTTCAAGTGGAGTAGTGCATGTGAAGACGCTTTTCAGTCGTTCAAGAAGCATCTGACAACCGCTCTGGTTTTAGCTCAACCCGACATCACCAAACCATTCGATGTTTATTGCGATGCCTCCGGCACCGGATTGGGTTGTGTGCTTATGCAAGAAGGTCATGTCATTGCCTATGCCTCGCGATAGCTCCGGAAGCACGAGCAAAATTATCCCACCCATGACTTAGAATTGGCCTCCGTTGTTCTAGCCTAGAAAACTTGGCGTCACTACTTGCTCGGTAATCTTGTTAACCTCTATACCGACCACAAAACTCTCAAATACATCTTCACTCAACAAGAACGGAATATGCGGCAACATAGATGGTTGGAACTGATCAAGGATTATGAGTTGGAAATTCATTATCACCCCGGGAGAGCAAACGTGGTTGCCGATGCCTTGAGTCGAAGGGACCAATGTAATCACGCAATTGTTTGCTCTATGGAAGCCCGCCCGATTTCAGATCCGAGCGAACCAAGTCTTCGTGTCATTCCACATGGATCCTTGTATAATTTAGCTCTCATTCCTACCCTTCGGGAAGAAATCGTAGAAGCCCAGAAGCAGGACAAGGGAATGGAGTATATCCGCTAGAAAATTGGGAAGAAAGAAGCTACATGTTTCCGACAAGACGAAGATGGAGTACTTTGGTTCAACAATCATCTTGTTGTTTCGAAGAACGAGGAGCTAAGAAAGAAAATTTTGGATGAGGCTCACTTGTCCAAATACTCCATACACCCCGGCAGCAACAAAATGTATTGCGGGTTAAAGGAAAAGTTTTGGTGGACGCGTATGAAATGAGAAGTTGCCCAGTATGTCTCCGAATGTGATACTTGTCAACGTGTGAAGGCCGATCACTTGAGAACAGCCGGTCTTTTGCACCCATTAAATATCCCCGCTTGGAAATGGGAGGACATTGCTATGGATTTCATCGTTGGATTACCCCTCACACCCAAGAAGCACGATTCAATATGGGTGATTGTGGATAGGTTGACCAAATCTGCTCATTTTATGCCCATCCATACAACCTATTCTACTAAGAAATATGCCCAGCTCTACATTGTGCGGATTCTATGCTCGCACGGTGTGCCCAAGACGATCATCTCCGATCGAGGCCCCCAATTTATTGCTTGTTTTGGGAGCAATTGCACGCTTGTCTTGGCACCACTCTCATCCACAGTTCTGCTTATCATCCACAAACCGATGGACAAACTGAGAGGCTAAACCAATATCTGGAGGATTTATTAAGAGCGTGTGTTCTAGACAATCGTGGAAATTGGGAATCATGTCTCCCGTTCGCTGAATTCTCCTATAAAAATAGTTATCAAGAAAGATTGGGAATGTCACCATTTGAAGCTTTGTATGGTCACTCATGTCGAACTCCGCTGAATTGGTAAGAGTCGGGAGAAAGAATTACTTTCGGTCCTGATCTGGTCACGCAAGCCGAAGAGAAGGTGCGATAAATCCAAGCTAACATGAAGGCCGCATAATCCCGCCAAATAAGTTACTCTAATAAAAGGAGACGTCCATTGGAGTTCGAAAAGGGAGATCATGTCTATCTTCGGGTTTCTCCCAACAAAGGTGTATCTCGTTTCGGAATCAAAGGGAAATTAGCACCCTGCTATATCGAACCTTTTCCGATCACGAAAAAGCATAGCGTCGTCGCTTACCGGTTGCAGCTACCGGAGAATCTTGAGCAGGTGCACAACGTCTTCCATGTCTCCCGACTCAAGAGATGTTTGAAGCCTCCGATCGACGTGGTTATTTCCGACACCGAGCAATTGGAAGAAGATCTCTCCTACCCCGAATACCCAGTCCGAATCATCGATTAAAAGGACCGAGTAACTCGCAGCCGCACTATCACCTTCTACAAGGTGCAATGGAGTATACATACTGAAGAGGAAGCCACATGGGAACAAGAGTAGTTTCTGAAGGCCAACTTTCCGGAATTCTTGGCCTCACAAAACCGGTAGCCATCCGCACCCCTCCCTCTTGTTTGTTCTTTTGCAAATCTCGGGACGAGATTTCCTTAAGGGGGGTATGCTGTGACATCCCATGTCACAAA
The DNA here is from genome assembly GCA_032690845.1 of Eleusine coracana subsp. coracana. NCBI lineage: Eukaryota > Viridiplantae > Streptophyta > Magnoliopsida > Poales > Poaceae > Eleusine > Eleusine coracana. The sequence goes on along the minus strand of CM064434.1, from coordinate 17,780,869 downwards.
ATGAAGTTAACTAAACCTAACATCAATTAAGGACTAAGAAAAAGTATAATTAATCCATGTGCCAAAGAATAAAAAGAGGAAACCTATTTAATTAAATTCCAGAATATTCAAATATGGGTCACCCATAAACAAGACCAAAACCCATGGAAGTACCCCAATGTTTTTGCATATTCTGAATGGTCGCATTAAAAGAGAATTTTGATAATGTTTCCAGAATTTTTGGTAACCATTTAATACCCTTAAAAATTTCCCCAAAGTCAGGAAGGTGTATTTTGGGTTTGGAATTTTCATAATTTATCAAAGCCATTTCAGCTTGTGCTCCCAAAAGCAATGTTGGAGCACATGTATTCCTGAGCCCACACAAAAATTGGTGTCAAGTTTGGAACAAGGGAACGTGGCAAAATTGCCAAAACCCGGGTCATGGTTCAAGTCAAGCCGGGTCAACCCGTCCCTTCTCTCTCCCTTTTCTCTCCAGCCAGTTGCCGCTCGACACCGACGCACCGTACAAGCCACCGTCAATCACTGGAGCGCCAGGACGACCAGTTCCGCCCCACACCGGCCACTGCTCTACCAAACCCAACTGTGCCACCGGCCGGAACGTGAAAGCAGCGCTCCATCCCTCCACTCCCCTGCCGATAGCTCGCCGTAGCTCTTCCTCTCCCTTTCTCTCTACCGCCGACCGCTAGTTAAGAGCAGCGGCTCACTTGGTCCTCATTCCTCTCCCTCTCTCAACTCGCAACTGGCCTCACACACTCCAGAGCACCCCCCAAGTGCCGGCACCCCTTTCTTCCTCTTCCTCCCCGGCAAAAAACCGAGCCCGCCCTGTTTCTGCCCGCCATGGCCGCCGCTGCGTAGAGCTCTGCCTAGGCAACTTCTCCCTACCCCTTTCTTTGCAAATCGATGCGCAAGGACCCCACCCCACGCCCCTCTGATTCCCTCACTCCCCTGTGCAGTGCTCTCACCGGAATTCGCGGAGCCGGAGTCACCGCCGTCGGATCCGACCCCCCCTGCCGACGGGAACCCCCCTCCGGCATTCCCCCTCGACGAGTTCCTCAACGCCGACCGTCCTCGAACCTCCGCGACGCTCGTCGACCAAATCCCAGCCTGCCTCCCCCTCGGCACCGTCATGTGGACCCCGCCGGAGTTGCCCATGCCACCGCTCGTCGCCACCGGCAACCTCCGGTGAGACCCTCTCCCCTCCGAACCCCTCCTCGAGATCCCCTTGGCACGGAGATCATTCGAGTAGCACGCGAGCCCCGGCCGTGCCGCCGATCGGCCGCTGGGCCAAGCTCGCCATGGGAAGAATTTGAACTCGGTGGCATTCTTGTAAATAACAGTGAACTTGGATTAAACTTTAAAATTCAATAACTCAAGAAATAAAAGTCCAAAAATGATGAAACCAATTTTGTTCGACTCCTAAAATCCTCCTCTACCAGGAAAACAAGTTCAAGTCCAAAGTTGCTCAGTAAATTAATTTATTTAATTCCCTGAAGTTACAATCCTAAATTGCTTAATAAATTCATAAGTAAATAAAAATAAATGGTAAATTCATGAAACTTGCTCAGTGGTCATTTCATGGCATCCATAAACTTTCTGCAAAATCACATTTCCATTTTTTGTCATATTTTCAGTATTATTGCATAATCCTCATTTTCAGTAATTGAATTTATATAAATTATTGGCTAGGAATGTATTCATGAAATTTGGCATTCCTGTTCCTTATGCACTTGTACACTTATGTAAATCCTATGAAAAATTTGCAGCTACCTATGTATAAATTCTCTGCCGAAATTGATCATTTGTTAATTAACTAGGAATTTCTTCATATAGATGTTACTTCATGTGCATATTTAATGAAAGTAGGAATAAATTAGTTTCTGGAAATTCATGGAGAATCATTCATCCTCCCATTGCAGTAGAAGTTCTCATGTGCATTTATACTCTTGGTTCTTAATTAACTATATGAGCTAGAACTAGTTATGCAATTAAAGTGCCATTTTTTATGTATAGTGTTAGTTTGCATATGGTCACTTTAGTTGAGTTGTTCAAAATGAACTTTCTGAAATTGACCCTAAGTACTACATTTTCATATCATCATCAGCATGTGATGTCATAGGATCAACATCTAGGCCATGCTCATGTTAAAGTAGACATACACTAAGATTATGATAATTAAAAGTTACATTCTTGTAATTAGAAGTTTGTCCCCTTCAAATTCAGTAGTTACCATATTTTACTTAAGTATGCAACCATATTCATGAATGAGTGATTAGTTCATTAATTTATTTGTTGAGGAAGTACCATGAATCCTCATGCCATGCATTCCATCTTTAATTAAGAAAACTCCATGAAACCTTGTGTATTCCTTAGCATTGATGCATGCCCATTGCATATAGGAATCGAGACCGAGGAGACCCCACCGGACCAGCATGGAGCTGAAGTGCACTTTGGTGAAGACGCTAACTACGATCACACCCAAGGCAAGCCCCGGTGCATAACCCATTTTATCATTCAGGTAGGAATATTGTATTGTGCATTATGTGTAGGACTTGGATGAAACACACTTGCATACTCCAGCAATGACCTATGAGTAGTACGTTAGTAAGCTTTTTTGTTAGCAAATGCTATGCTTAAACTAGTGGAGTCAACGGTAGGTTATAGATTCAACTATGGTTCAACTGGTTGATGAACTTGATAAAAATGGAGCACCTATCGTTACAACTCCGCGAACAAGTATTGAACCATAGCAAGTGCATACCTTTAATGCGGGAATTGGTAAACCTAGTAACTTGGGCGTCGTATTGTTGGACGGCCATACTCATCGATCCAGAGGTGATGTGAACAGCACGGTCGTTGCATGGGTTTGAGGACCGTTGGAGAGTGCATGGGTTAAGCCTCGGATCCGAAGTAATGTATCACGGGGAGGACGTGTACTCGGGATCGATGGCCCCGGATCGACTTTATAGCAATCTTGTGAACGGTGGCCATACATGTTCTTAAGTGATGCGTATGTCGTGTATTTGGGTTTTTCCTGCAGGATGTAAATCAATTCGAATTGCCGTCCCTCGTGGTTATGAGTACCTCTTGTTCGAGCAGCGGCAATGATATGTTAAGTAGTAAAGTTGTGGTTATGTTTCTGAAATTTATTTATGCTATGGATACACAATGCTATGATGTATTGCTCTTTAGCTATATTCATGTCTTAGCAGCTAGCTAGACTCACCATAGCTATGTTCTACGATAAGCAAAGTAAAACCTTGTTTAAGGAAATTGAAAGTGCAGCATAGAACTAATAGGAACTTTTTATGCAACTATCAAATAAACCCGGTCAGCCCCCTGCATACTAGGAGTCGGTTTTAGTAAACCGGTTGACGGGTAAGTCTTGCGGAGTATGTTAGATACTCAGGCTTTGCGTTGATATTGTTTTTCAGGTTTTCCTCAGGCCACATATTGTGATTGTTGTAACAAGGTTGTGTGGGAAGGTGAGGAGCCTCAGAACTGGACCATTGAATGGGTCCCTAGCTCCCGTAACTGTGATGAGTGAGCCATCGCCATAGGGCTGGCATGGTTCACGTAGGTCTTGACGCCATGTTTTGTCGTTGTATCGCTTCCGCTAAGTTATGTAATATGTACTAAGGACATATGTATTGTATCAAATCTGGACTTAATTATATTCTACCTCTGAACTTGTAATATTATGCACCTAAGTGATGTAATGTTGTAAATGATAAATGTTCATGTGTGAATGCTGTGTATGGTTACTTCGTTAACCATCTCCCGAGGCGATCCTGTTCGACATACTCTACTTTTCGGAGTAGGGTTGTCACAAATGTGTGAGGATCCAGGCCGCTCATGACCGTGAGCACGGCTGTTATAACAGTTTGACACTCTGTAGAGGTTGCACAACTGTTCCCACAGGTTAGTGATTTCATCACTATGCAGTGACTAAAGAGTCTCCATGTTGCCCAAATCACACTACCATAGGTGTGAGGCCAAGAGATCACCACAAGGTCTTTCAGAGCGCTTCCTAGCTTGCAAACAATCCACCCTAAGGTATCACCACTACGGAATTAAACCGTTCCTATAGAAGCCCCCTCTGGCGCCGTGGCTAGGAGTAAACTGTCCATCGGCTGAGTCCGAGAGTAAACCGTCCCGTCCTCCTTCCTCGACTGCTCACAGAAGTGGGAAGACATCTCGATACTAAACCAAGCCTACCCATATCAGACATGTGCTTTGCGCTATTTTCCTGGGTGGCCACTCCACAAACTTCACTTTTGATCCCTAGCAGGTACCACCACAATCTCACAGTACTATACCGAGTACACTTGCATACCCGCACCATCCTTGCCATCCTCCAACTTGGATCACCTAGGTTCCATGTTACTAAAAAATAGGATTACCCATCCCTCATGATCAATATGTTAAAGTGAACCATTAGTCAAGATTAATAATAGACACTTCCATTCCCGACATAGAAAACTAAGCATGACGTACCCTCACTAATAAGCTACACAAGAACCCAGGCGAAAGGAATAATATGGAACAAGATATGACACATGGGATTCAATATTGATCATGTACACGACAAAACATGACGTTGCCTACGTGAACCATGCTAGCCCTATGGCAATGGCTCACTCATCCAGATTAGGAGAACTGGGGACCCATTCGATGGTCCAGTTCTGAGGCTCCTCACCTTCCCACACAACCTTATTACAACAATCACAATAGGTCGCTTGAGGAAAACCTGAAAAATACATCAACGCAAAGCCTGAGTATCTAACATACTCCGCAAGACTTACCCGTCAACCGGTTTGCTAAAACCGACTCCTAGTATGCAGGGGGCTGACCGGGTTTATTTGATAATTGCATAAAAAGCTCCTATTAGTTCTATGCTGCACTTTCAATTTCCTTAAACAAGATTTTACTTTGCTTATTGTAGAACACAGCTACGGTGAGTTTAGCTAGCTGCTAAGACATGAATATAGCTAAAGAGCAATACATCATAGCAACATGTATCCATAGCATAAGTAAATTTCAGAAACTTAACCACAACTTTACTACTTAACATATCATTGCCGCTGCTCGCACAAGAGGTACTCATAACCGTGAGGGACGGCAATTCGAATTGATTTACATCCTGCAGGAAAAACCCAAATACACGACATACGCATCACTTAAGAACACGTATGGCCATCGTTCACAAGATTGCTATAAAGTCGATCCGGGGCCATCAATCCCGAGTACACGTCCTCCCCGCGATACAGTACTTCGTATCCGAGGCTTAACCCATGCACTCTCCAGCGGTCCTCATGCCTGTGCATCCACCGTGCTGTTCACATCACCTCTGGATCGATGAGTATGGCCGTCCAACAATACGGCGCTCGAGTTACTAGTTTTACCAATTCCTATAATAAAGGTAAGCACTTGGTACAGTTCAATACTTGTTCGCGGAGTTGCAACGATAGGTGCTCCGTTTTTATCAAGTTCATCAACCAATTGAATCATAGTTGAATCTATAACCTATCGTTGACTCCACTAGTTTAATCATAGCATTTGCTAACGTAAAAGCTTACTAACATACTAATCATAGGTCAGTGCGGGACTATGCAAGTGTGTTTCATCCAAGTCCTACACTTAATGCACAATACAATATTCCTAACTTGTGATAAAGAAAAAGGACTCGAGTGATAAAATGGGTTATGCACCGGGGCTTGCCTTGGGTGGGATTGTAGTTCAAGTCTTCACCAAGGTGCACTTCAGCTCCTTGCTGGTCTGGTGTGCTCCTCGGTCTCGATCCGTGTATGGAATGGACATGCATTAATGCCAAGGAATACACAAGGTTTCATGGAGTTTTTCTTAATTAAAGATGGAATGCATGGCATGAAGATTCATGGCACTTCCTCAGCAAGTAAAAATTTATGACTAATCATTTATTCATGAATGGGTGCACACCTAAGTATGACATGGTAACTACTGAATTTTTGGAGGGGACAAACTTCTAATTACTAGAATGCAACTTTTACTTATCACAATCTTAGTGTAAGTCTACTTTAACATGAGCATGGCCTAGGTGTTGCTTAAATGACCTCTCATGCTGAGGGGGATATGACAATGTGGTACTTAGGGTCAAATTTCAGAAAGTTCATGTTTGAGCCACTTAGCTAAAGTGACCATGTGCAAACTAACACTAGACCTAGACATGGCATTTTTAATTTCATTACTAGTTCTAGCTTATATAGTTAATCAAGAACCAAAGCATAGAACTGAAACATGAGAATTTCTACTGAAATGTGAAGTTGAGGTATTTCCCATGGACTTTTAGAAATTAATTTATTCCTACTTTCATTAAATACACATCTAAAGTAACATTTATATGAAGAAATTCCTAGTTTCTTAACAAATGATCAATTTCGACAGCACATTTGTACTTAGGTAACTTCAAATTTTTCATGGGATTTTCCATAAGTGTACAAGTGCATAAGGAACAGAAATGCCAAATTTCATGAATAAATTCCAAGCCAATAATTTATATAAATTCAATTACTGAAAATGAGGATTTTGCAATAATACTGAAAATATGCATAAAAATGAAAATGTGCTTTTGCAGAAAGTTTAAGGATGCCCTGAAATACTTACTGAGAAAATTTCATGAATTTACCATTTACACATAATTACTTATGAATTTATTAAGCAAATTAGGGTTGAGACTTTGATGGATTAAATAAATTAATTAACTGAATACACTTGGACTTGATCCTGTTTTTCTGGTAGAGCAAGATTTTAGGAGTTGAACAAAATTAATTTCACAATTTTTGGCCTTGTATTTCTCGAGCTATTAAATTTTGAAGTTTATTCAAAGTTCACTCCTATTTACAAATCTGCCACTGGCCGGTTTCAAATTCCCTCGCGCGCGCCCAGAGATGGAATCGGCAAGGGGAAGGTCCAAAAGCATCACCTAGATGCCGCGGTGCTCATCGGCATGTTCGCTGGAGTTGGGGTCGCCGGGAGGGTGGTCGTCGCCGTGAGCCCTCTCCGAGCGGTGGTCGGCGGCGGCTCGGGTTCACCCGATTCCAGTGACGTCTCTGCACGGGTGAGGGAGGGGATCAGTAGGCTGCGAGAGCACTCCCTGGCACGTTGATTTGTGAGAGGAAGAGGAAGGAGGGGGCTGCCTAGTCAGGGCCGGACGCGGTGGCGCTGAGGCAACCGGAAGCAGGGGAGCTCGCCGGGTCTCCTTGCGACAGAGGAGGAAGATGGCGGTAGCAGCACTGCGCAGCCTTGCAGGAGCGCCTGGGGCATGCGGGAGTGTTTGCGAGCAGAGAGGGAGGGGAATGGGGTGGTTGAGCCGCTGCTGATCCTTTATCCTTGGCCGGCGGAAGAGGGAACCAAGAGAGGGAGAGAGAGCGGGTGGCGAGCTGTCGGGCAGGGAGTGGCTCCTCCGGCGGGGCTTCAATGCTGGCCGGTGGCACAAGCGCGGTTTGGTGGAGAAGTGTCCGGGATGGGTCTACAGGAACCAACGGTGGCTTGTACGGTGCCATCGGTGTCGAACGAAGACTGGCCGGAGAGAGAAGAAGAGAGAAGGGGCGTGTTGACCCGGCTTGACTTGAACTAGGACTCGGGTTTGATACAATTTGCCACGTTACCGTACTCCAAACTGGACACCGATTTTTGTGGGTGTTAAGTAAAACGTGTGCTCCAACTTTTCTTTTGGGTGGACCAGCTAAATTTGCTTTGAGAAATTCTGAAAATTCCAAACCCGAAATACACTTTCCTGACATTGGGGGAATTTTTAAGGGTACCAATTAGTTACAAAAAATTCTGGAAAAATTCTGAAAATTCTATTTTATTATGGCCATTCATAATATGCAAAAATATTGGGGTACTTACATGGGTTTTGGTAATGTTTGTGAATGACCCCTTTTTGCATATTATGGACTTAATTAAGTAGGTTTCCTCTTTTTATTCTTTGGCTCATGGATTAATTATACTTTTGCTTAGCCCTTAATTGATTTTAGGTTTTGTTAACTTCATTTTGTGACATGGGATGTCACAGCATACCGTTCTTAAGGAAATCTCGTCCCGAGATTTGCAACAGAACGAACAAGAGGTAGGGGTGCGGATGGTTACCGGTTTTGGGAGGCCAAAAATTCTGGAAAGTTGGCCTTCAGAAACTCCTCTTGTTCCCATGTGGCTTCCTCTTCAGTATGGTTACTCCATTGCACTTTGTAGAAGGTGATAGTGCGGCTGCGAGTTACCGGGTCCTTTTGATCGAGGATGCGAACGGGGTATTTGGGGTAGGAGAGATCTTCTTCCAATTGCTCGGTGTCGGAGATAACCACGTCGATCGGGGGCTTCAAACATCTCTTGAGTTGGGAGACATGGAAGACGTTGTGCACCCGCTCAAGATTTTCCGGTAGTTGCAACCGATAAGCAACGGTGCTATGCTTTTCCGTGATCGGAAAAGGTCTGATATAGCGGGGTGCTAATTTCCCTTTGATTCCGAAACGAGATACACCTTTGTTGGGAGAAACCCAGAGATAGACATGATCTCCCTTTTCAAACTCCAATGGACGTCTCCTTTTATTAGAGTAACTCATTTGGCAGGATTGTGCGGCCTTCATGTTAGCTTGGATTTGTCGCACCTTCTCTTCGGCTTGCGTGACCAGATCGGGACCGAAAGTAATTCTTTCTCCCGACTCTGACCAATTCAGCGGGGTTCGACACGAGTGGCCATACAAAGCTTCAAATGGCGACATTCCCAAACTTTCTTGATAACTATTGTTGTAGGAGAACTCAGCGAACGGGAGGCAAGATTCCCAATTTCCACGATTGTCTAGCACACAAGCTCTTAATAAATCTTCCAAATATTGATTTAGTCTCTCGGTTTTTCCATCGGTTTGTGGATGATAAGCGGAACTGCGGATGAGAGTGGTGCCAAGACAAGCGTGTAATTGCTCCTAAAAACGAGCAATAAATTGGGGGCCTCGATCAGAGATGATCGTTTTGGGCACACCTTGCGAGCATAGAATCCGCACAATGTAGAGCTCGACATATTTCTTAGTATAGTAGGTTATATAGACGGGGATAAAATGAGCCGATTTGGTCAACCTATCCACAATAACCCATATGGAATCGTGCTTCTTGGGTGTGAGGGGTAGTCCAACGATGAAGTCCATAGCATAGCAATGTCTTCCCATTTCCAAGCGGGGATTTTTAATGGGTGGATAAGACCGGCTGTTCTCAAATGATCAGCCTTCACACATTGGCAAGTGTCACATTCGGAGACATAACGAGCAACCTCTCGTTTCATGTGTGTCCACCAAAACTTTTCCCTTAGCCCACGATACATTTTGTTGCTGCCGGGGTGTATGGAGTATTTGGACAAGTGAGCCTCGTCCAAAATCTTCTTTCTTAACTCCTCATTTTTTGGAACAACAAGGCGGTTGTTGAACCAAAGTACTCCATCTTTATCTTGTCGGAAACATGTAGCTCCTTCCTTCCCGATTTTCTGGCGGATATACTCCATTCCTTTGTCCTGCTTCTGGGCTTCCCCGATTTCTTCCCGAAGAGTAGGAATAAGAGCCAAATTATATAAGGATCCCTGCGGAATGACAAGAAGACTTGGTTCGCTCGGATCTGAAATCGGGCGAGCTTCCATAGAGCAAACAATCACGTGATTGCATTGGTCCCTTCGACTCAAGGCGTCGGCAACCACGTTTGCTTTTCCGGGGTGATAATGAATTTCCAATTCATAATCCTTGATCAGTTCCAACCATCTACGTTGCCGCATATTCAGTTTTTGTTGAGTGAAGATATATTTGAGACTTTTGTGGTCGGTGTAGAGGTTGACAAGATTACCGAGTAGGTAGTGGCGCCAAGTTTTCAAGGCTAGAACAACAGAGGCCAATTCTAAGTCATGAGTGGGATAATTCTGCTCATGCTTCCGGAGCTGTCGTGAGGCATAGGCAATGACACGACCTTCTTGCATAAGCACACAACCCAATCCGGTGCCAGAGGCATCGCAATAAACATCGAATGGTTTGGTGATATCGGGTTGAGCTAAAACCGGAGCGGTTGTCAGGTGCTTCTTGAGTGACTGAAAAGCTTCTTCACATGCACCACTCCACTTGAACGTAGACTCCTTTTCCAGCAGCTTGGTCATAGGCTTGGCAATACTTGAGAAGTTGGGGATGAATTTCCGATCATAACCGGCAAGACCAAGGAAACTGCGAATTTGTCTGACCGATTTCGGAGCCTTCCAATTCAGCACATCCTCTACTTTGCTAGGGTCCACGGCTACTACTTCTGCTGATATGATGTGGCCCAAGAATGGAACTTGCCTTAGCCAAAATTCACATTTACTAAATTTGGCGTAAAGTTGGTGATCTCGGAGTCGTTGTAGAACAATGCGAAGGTGTTTGGCGTGTTCTTCCTCGGACTTAGAGTAGATCAGAATATCATCGATGAATACCACCACGAACTTATCCAATTCGGGCATGAATATGGAATTCATCAAATACATGAAATGGGTTGGAGCATTGGTGAGACCGAAAGACATGACAAGATATTCGAAAAGACCATATCGGGTGGAGAATGCTGTTTTTGGAATATCTTTGGCTCGGATTTTTATTTGATGGTAACCGGATCGGAGATCAATCTTGGAGAAGACTTTAGCACCTACTAGCTGATCAAAAAGGATATCGATTCGAGGTAGAGGGTACTTATTCTTGATGGTTACCGCGTTTAACGGTCTATAGTCGACACATAGGCATAGGGTTTTGTCTTTCTTCTTCACAAAGAGAGCGGGACAACCCCAGGGAGATGAACTTGGTCGGATATAGCCCTTGTCCATAAGCTCTTGTAACTGATCTTTCAACTCCGCTAATTCATTAGGAGCCATTTTGTACGGCCTACGAGCGATAGGCGCTGTACCGGGGACGAGTTCAATATTAAACTCAACATCCCTGTCCGGAGGTATGCCCGGCAAATCGTCTGGAAAGACGTCGGGAAAATCGCAAACCACTGGAATATTTGCTAGCTCTTTCCCTTCCACATGACATACTTGAGAGGTGGACGACTGGGGATACGGCAATCGGAGAATAGAAGGGTCGTGTAATGGTGAGTTCAAATGGACTTCTCGGTCCTCAAGGTGCAATACAGCTTTGTGACTGGTCATCCATTTCATACCAAGAATTATGTCGATGCTTTGGCCATTTAAGACGATTAGGGAAGTGGGATATATGTTGTTGGCTAGCTTAAGTGGCACTTTCCTTAACTCGAGATGAGCCCTTGTTTTTCCACCGGGAGACGTAATAACGTACGGGGTTCCCATAGTGGTGGGGGTAATTTTTAGATGATTTGCACATGCTTGACTAATGAAATCATGTGTTGCTCCTAAATCAAAAAGAACATTGGCAGCATGTTGGTTGATCGAGAACGTACCCGCGAGAACGGGTTCTCCAGCTTGGGTCTCTTCGACCGTGGTATAGTTGACTCGGCCATTCTTGTGAGTGGGGGTAGATGACTGAGGATGACTCCCATGGCTGCCATTATTGTTGTTGCCGCTGTTGTGGTTGTTGTTGTTGTTCCCGGAAGTGTTGGAGTTGTTGTTGTTGCTCGGATTGCGCTTCGGGAACCGACATTCCTTAGCAAAGTGACCGGTGCGGCCACAGTTGTAGCACAGCTGTGAGGAGTTGGTCTTCACCACTTGATTGCTTTGCTGCAGTGGGCGAGAACCAGAAGATTGCTGCTGGTTTCCCCCATGGACTCTCGAGTGTTGCTGCGAGAACAACGGACGAGGTCCTCCTCCCGAGGGTACCGCAGCCCGGAATTTCTGTCCGGTCGGGGAAGTAATTGCTAGCTTGTACTTGGGCGGTGCAGAGCCGGATGAACTTCCCATAGCACGCTTCCTCTTCTTGTCCTCTTGATTGGCACGAACGGCATCTTCTTGCACAATAGCGGCACTCATCAAGTCATTAAATGTGCCGGCGGTGACTTGCGCCAATCGGTCTTGTAGCTTTGGGGTAAGTCCCGAACAAAAGCAGTCTTTCTTTTTCTCGTCCGTATTGGCATGATACGACGCGTTCTGGGCCAAGTAGTTGAACTTTCGTGCATACTTTTGCACGGTTCCGGAGCCTTGCTTCAAGTTGAGGAACTCCTGCAACTTACGCTTCATGAGTCCAGCGGGTATGTGGTCTGCACGGAAGGCAGTGCAGAACTCCGCCCAAGTAACTTGTTGACCCGCGGCGAGAGCGGCGTTGAAGCTGGCCCACCAAGCACTTGCGGAGCCACGGAGCTGTTGCACGGCGAAGAGGGACTTCTGCTGCTCGGTGCAGTGGAGGAGTGCGAACTTCGACTCTAACGTGTGAATGAAGTTGTCCGCTTCCAGAGGATCACCGGCTTCTCCGAAGGTGGGCGGGTGAGTCGCCCAAAAGTCGGCGTAAGAGGATTCCCGCTGCTGCTGTGGGGGTGGTCCGTGAGCTCCCTGACGGTTCATGTTCTCCATGAACATGTGGAACATCTCGTTCTGATTGTGGATGAGCTGCTCCATAGCTGTCAGAGGTGGCGCGTTGGGCAGCGGCCCAGTTCCGCCAATGTTCGAGGCGCCGGGAGCATCATCGACGTTCTCTCCACCACGGCGAGTTTGCACCATCTGGCATATGAACGCCATGTTAGCCCGATCATCATATGAGACAACATGATAACAAGGCTACAATATGGCGACGAATTAAAATTTCAGATGGCTCAAATTGAAATGCTGGACAATTAAACGGTGCGGACATGAGAGATAACCTAAATTCCATAATTTCCACACCATATGCAACATACTCATGATGAAGCCATAGATACACGTGATGCAACTTTCGATACATAGCAAGTCTTCGGTTACATCACTCGGAACACTACACCCTACGATCTCGAAGAGCTAAGGTTACAACTTAGCATAACACTACCACACCATGTACACACGACTACGATGTCTCACGAGATTTTGCCCTACGTACATAAGGCTACTCGATCACCCGGCGTGATTGTCACCATCGGACTCCACGTCCATGGCTGCCGGTCCCGTGGGTGCTTCGAAGTCAGTGCCGGAATCACCGTTCTTACTCAGATCAGCGTCATCAGGGGAATCACCGTGAGTGGGATGGATGGCTCATTGTTAAGGATGGCGTTCAGCTGACCAATAGCAGCTTGGAGCTGTCCAATGAGCTGCTCTTGCTGTGCGATGATCGCGTGAGCGTCATGGAGGTTCCCTTCCATGACATCACGCTCATCTTGAGCTTCTTTGCGTTGGGCCTGCAGCTCGCTTCGCTCCTCCAAGAGGGCGGTAACCTGACCATGAAGAGAGTAAATCTCTCCTTGGGCAGCGGTGAGCTGGGCGTTGCGTTGGTGCAGCTGCTCCTGCAACACGCCGCTTGCATCATCCTCGATGTTGAGTCGAGCATCATGAAGCTGCTCGAAAAGGTCGGCCCGCTCCAACTCGCTAACGTGCAGCTTGTCCACAAGGGCTGCAACCTTAGCATCACGCTCCGCGATCTGGGCATCACGGGCAGCAAGCGTGGACTGCAGCGCCTCGCGCTCTTGCTCCAACTCGAGGATGCGAGCGGCAAGGTACTCCGGGTCCAACATGCGCTTGCCATCATCCATCTGCCGGAATAAAGTTTTGCAACGGTGAGTCAAAAATTAATATACCACTAAGCACACATGCTCAAAACATCATAAGGGATGATTGGTAAAAGAAAGACACGAGGTTCCCGATCCGTTCAATGACCGGTAAAGTCGAACTTCTGCGGTCGATGGAGTGAACCACAGTAATAGGCAAAATCAGTTAGTTTCTGGACAATATTAAAATTTTTGTGCTTTACCATTGTTGTAGAGAATTTCTTCATCTTTCCAACGCCTACACACACATATCCATCCAATAAGGTCTCGGGGAGTTATGATCATCCAAAGACAGGGGATAGAAATGAGGCAGTTTCTGATTTCCAGAAAAAGGCTACTGTTTTTGCAATATTCGACCTAGTTCCAGATTTTTCCAAGACAATCTTCCTAAACAAAACTTGTAGAGCAAAACCTCAGCTTTCCAACGAGTACTTATTTGCCTTCATTGAATCAAAATTGAGGAAATTATGTTTGTTTTCGTGATACTGATTTTTCGGGTAAGGTGGTACACTCACCGGTTAGGTTCGAACTTCTGATCTGTTTGAAAAAAAAGGGTTCAATTTTGTCCAAAACTTAGTCATTTTGCATGTTCACAGTGTCAATAACATTTTTACAGGTTTTGGGTATAAGTTTAATGCATATGATGTGTATGGATGCCAATGCTCAATATGACGATTTCCTACATCCTCACAAAAAGAACACTTGACCGATTATATACTCGATCTTTTCGGTGGCACACACACCTCTCACACGTTTCTAAGCGAACTACACGTGGTTAGTGTACCTGCAAGAGATCCATTTCAGAAATATTACATCAAATTCAAAAGAAACAAGCCAAAATAACAATGACAGTTTATGCCCAGGTATTCGCCCACCCGGAAGGCAGCCGACGTTTAAGCGCATTCGGTCCGCGCATCAATCAAAGCCCAGGTTTTTGCCCACCCGGAAGGCGTTCGGTATTTATAGCGCAACCGATCCGCGCACAAGACATACCTTCGTTGAAGAGTCCATAGTTGCAAGTAATTTAAACAAACATAACCCGGGGTTAGCTTTGCCACCTACAAGACTCTTATATGGGCACTACTAGTTCGTACCTCACCGTAACGCGTAAAAATGGTTTGTTTACGTTTTAAAATGCTCATTTGTGTGTAGCTTATCCCAATACGGCTCTGATACCAGCTGTGACAACCCTACTCCGAAAAGTAGAGTATGTCGCATAGGATCATCTCGGGAGATGGTTAACGAAGTAACCATACATAGCATTCACACATGGACATTCATCATTTACAAAGGTACATCACTTAGAGGAGTAATATTGCAAGTCCAGTGTTCGAATTAAGCTGAGTTCAGATCTGATACATAATATGAGTCCTTGGTACATATTACATAATTTAGCGGAAGCGGTGGAACGACAAAACACGATGTTGCCTACATGAACCATGCCAGCCCTATGGCGATGGCTCACTCATCCAGATTAGGAGAACTGGGGACCCATTCGATGGTCCAGTTCTGAGGCTCCTCACCTTCCCACACAACCTTATTACAACAATCACAATAGGTCGCTTGAGGAAAACCTGAAAAATACATCAACGCAAAGCCTGAGTATGTAACATACTCCGCAAGACTTACCCGTCAACCGGTTTGCTAAAACCGACTCCTAGTATGCAGGGGGCTGACCCGGTTTATTTGATAATTGCATAAAAAGCTCCTATTAGTTCTATGCTGCACTTTCAATGTCCTTAAACAAGATTTTACTTTGCTTATTGTAGAACACAGCTACGGTGAGTTTAGCTAGCTGCTAAGACATGAATATAGCTAAAGAGCAATACATCATAGCAACATGTATCCATAGCATAAGTAAATTTCAGAAACTTAACCACAACTTTACTACTTAACATATCATTGCCGCTGCTCGAACAAGAGGTACTCATAACCGCGAGGGACGGCAATTCGAATTGATTTACATCCTGCAGGAAAAACCCAAATACACGACATACGCATCACTTAAGAACACGTATGGCCACCATTCACAAGATTGCTATAAAGTCGATCCGGGGCCATCGATCCCGAGTACACGTCCTCCCCGCGATACAGTACGTCGTATCCGAGGCTTAACCCATGCACTCTCCAGCGGTCGTCAAACCCGTGCATCCACCGTGCTGTTCACATCAACTCTGGATCGATGAGTATGGCCGTCCAACAATACGGCGCCCGAGTTACTAGGTTTACCAATTCCCATAATAAAGGTATGCACTTGGTACAGTTCAATACTTGTTCGCGGAGTTGCAACGATAGGTGCTCCATTTTTATCAAGTTCATCAACCGATTGAATCATAGTTGAATCTATAACCTACCGTTGACTCCACTAGTTTAAGCATAGCATTTTCTAACGTAAAAGCTTACTAACATACTAATCATAGGTCAGTGCGGGAGTATCCAAGTGTGTTTCATCCAAGTGCTACACTTAATGCACAATACAATATTCCTAACTTGTGATAAAGAAAAAGGACTCGAGTGATAAAATGGGTTATGCACCGGGGCTTGCCTTGGGTGCGATTGTAGTTCGAGTCTTCACCAAGGTGCACTTCAGCTCCTTGCTGGTCCGGTGTGGTCTCCTCGGTCTCGATCCCTATATGGAATGGACATGCATTAATGCCATGGAATACACAAGGTTTCATGGAGTTTTTCTTAATTAAAGATGGAATGCATGGCATGAAGATTCATGGCACTTCCTCAGCAAGTAAAAATTTATGACTAATCATTTATTCATGAATGGGTGCACACCTAAGTATGACATGGTAACTACTGAATTTTTGAAGGGGACAAACTTCTAATTACTAGAATGCAACTTTTACTTATCACAATCTTAGTGTAAGTCTACTTTAACATGAGCATGGCCTAGGTGTTGCTTAAATGACCTCGCATGCTGAGGGGGATATGACAATGTAGTACTCAGGGTCAAATTTCAGAAAGTTCATGTTTGAGCCACTTAGCTAAAGTGACCATGTGCAAACTAACACTAGACCTAGACATGGCATTTTTAATTTCATTACTAGTTCTAGCTTATATAGTTAATCAAGAACCAAAGCATAGAACTGAAACATGAGAATTTCTACTGAAATGTGAAGTTGAGGTATTTCCCATGGACTTTTAGAAATTAATTTATTCCTACTTTCATTAAATACACACATAAAGTAACATTTATATGAAGAAATTCCTAGTTTCTTAGCAAATGATCAATTTCGACAGCAAATTTGTACTTAGGTAACTTCAAATTTTTCATGGGATTTTTCATAAGTGTACAAGTGCATAAGGAACAGAAATGCCAAATTTCATGAATAAATTCCTGGCCAATAATTTATATAAATTCAATTACTGAAAATGAGGATTATGCAATAATACTGAAAATATCCATAAAAATGGAAATGTGCTTTTGCAGAAAGTTTAAGGATGTCCTGAAATGCTTATTGAGCAAATTTCATGAATTTACCATTTACACATAATTACTTATGAATTTATTAGGCAAATTAGGGTTGTGACTTTGATGGATTAAATAAATTAATTTACTGAATACACTTGGACTTGATCCTGTTTTCTGGTAGAGCAAGATTTTAGGAGTTGAACAAAATTAATTTCACAATTTTTAGCCTTGTATTTCTCGAGCTATTGAATTTTGAAGTTTATTCAAAGTTCACTCTTACTTACAAATCTGCCACTGGCCGATTTCAAATTCCCCCGCGCGCGCACGGCGGCATGGCTCTGCTGGCTCGCCGGCGGCAAGGCTCGGGACTCGGTGCTGCCCTACATGATCAGTGACCCAAGGCGGTCACGTGGGTTGTGGTGGCCGGAGCGAGGGCTGCCGGAGCTCTGCCGGTGACGAGCGACGGCGAAGCTCGACGGCGGCCGACTGTGGCAGGCACGCCCAGAGATGGAATCGGCAAGGGGGAAGGTCCAGAAGCATCACCTGGATGCCATGGTGCTTGTCGGCACGTTGGCTGGAGTTGGGGTCGCTGGGAGGGTGGTCGTCGCCGTGAGCCCTCTCCGAGCGGTGGCCGCCGGCGGCTCGGGTTCTCCCGATTCCGGTGACGTCTCTGCACGGGTGAGGGAGGGGATCAGTAGGCTGCGAGAGCACTCCCTGGCGCGTTGATTTGTTAGAGGAAGAGGAAGGAGGGGGCTGCCTAGTCAGGGCCGGACGCGGTGGCGCTCAGGCAACCCGAAGCAGGGGAGCTCGCCGGGTCTCCTTGCGGCAGAGGAGGAAGACGGCGGTAGCAGCACTGCGCAGCCTTGCAGGAGCACCTGGGGCGTGCGGGAGTGTTTGCGAGCAGAGAGGGAGGGGAATGGGGTGGTTGAGCCGCTGCTGATCCTTTATCCTTGGCCGGCGGAAGAGGGAACCGAGAGAGGGAGAGAGAGCGGGCGGCGAGCTGTCGGGCAGGGAGTGGCTCCTCCGGCGGGGCTTCAATGCTGGCCGGTGGCACAAGCGCGGTTCGGCGGAGAAGTGTCCGGGATGGGTCTACAGGATCAGACGGTGGCTTGTATGGTGCCATCGGTGTCGAACGGAGACTGGCCGGAGAGAGAAGAAGAGAGAAGGGGCGTGTTGACCCGGCTTGACTTGAACCAGGACTCGGGTTTGATACAAATCGCCGCGTTCCCTTGCTCCAAACTGGACACCGATTTTTGTGGGTATTCAATGAAACGTGTGCTCCAACTTTGCTTTTGGGTGCACCAGATAAATTTGCTTTGAGAAATTACGAATATTCCAAACCCGAAATACACTTTCCTGACTTTGGGGGAATTTTTAAGGGTATCAATTGTTTACCAAAAATTCTGGAAAAATTCTCAAAATTGTATTTTATTATTGCCATTCATAATATGCAAAAATATTAGGGTACTTCCATGGGTTTTGGTACTGTTTGTGAATGACACCTTTTTGCATATTATGGACTTATTTAAGTAGGTTTCCTCTTTTTATTCTTTGGCTCATGGATTAATTATACTTTTGCTTAGCTCTTAATTGATGTTAGGTTTTGTTAACTTCATTTTGTGACATGGGATGTCACACAGACCATACGGTTAGCTGACCAGACCATTTGGTCCGTTTCTCTCTCTAGTACAGAAACATTTCCTGTGCTTCTTCCTTGCTGCCCTTAGACCGTCCGATCACTAGACCATACCGTCCAGTCTTTAGTTCTTCCAGATTTGGCAGTTTCCTTGCATCTTCACTGTAAGTTCCAGACACCTTCACCTAGTGACCATATAGTCCGGTCAGCATTGACCCCGCTGTCCGGTTACTATGTCCAAAAGCTGAAACTTGTCGACTTCGCTTGACTTTGTTTCCCAGCTTCTTAGAACAGCTCCTTGGCTCCTCCACTATCATCTAGTGCCTGTGATTTCACCGAGCAACCTTGCACATCACCGACTAGACATGACCTAAGAGAAATGACATAGAGCCCCTTGATAGTCTGGTTTTTCCTATAGACTTAAAGCCCTAACAACTAGACAAGTTTTCCCAACACTCGCTCCATAGCTTGTCCTCAGCTTTGATCCATCTCCATCAACCCTTGGACTCAATCAAGCTCACAAGCCGCCATGCTTGTGGTCATTGTCATCAATCACCAAGGCAACCATCATCCATATGATTTGTAGTATGGTTTAGAGATGTTTCCTACAAAGACAACACTCATGTAGATATTAGCCCACAATTTCATAGTTGTGATCTATCACCAAAACATTCATACCTTGGGGATCCCATCAATGGTCATGAAGCTTACAATCTCCCCCTTTTTGGTGATTGATAACAACCACTACTTATCATAATCTTATCAATGAACAACGGGCTAAAAGAGCTACACTACAATCGAGAGGAACCTCGAAAGCATAAGAGAGAAATGCACAAGGTCCTACTCAAATAAGCATCATCAAGAGCTAAGAGGAATAAGAACAAAAGCACACTCTAGATGATATGCATGCATGTCATGTGGAGATATATTAATAAAAATAGAACGAGATGCAATGCATGACATGAATGATGAAGTGCAATAGATTAGCATGGCAATGCACAAGAATTAAGAACAAGCAATCTTCATCATGGAATCATACACATGCATACAGGATTAATTAAGGAATACAAAGCACTGCATATGAAAATAAACCAAGTGAGTTCAAGATGAGTCAAACACAAGTGAATGAAAACCATGACTCTTCAAAATCCATGAACATCGAATAACTCCATCAAAATAAGATCCAAATGTATCTAACTCCTAAAAACCAATGTACACAAATGGTCCCTCCAGATACAAGCTACTCTCGATCGCACAGGATGACACTCGGATTCCCCCTAGAGCTATGACTACTTCTCCCCCTTTGGCAACAAGCACCAAAAAGCGGAAAAGTGAACATCTACGCGCTCGTGGTCGAAGGAAGTGGCATAGTGACATCCTCCAAGGGCTCTGCTCCTGGCTACTCCTGTGTTGGATGCTGCTGTGCTCCCAAAGCATGTGCCACCTGAGCATCCATCTGCTCGAAGAAGTCAAGGTCTACAGGTGCCTCAGACCCTCTGTCCAGCTCTACTGGTGTGACTGTGGTGGTCTCCTGAGCAACTGACGCCTGGAGAAGTGCGAGATCCACCACATCATGCTATATGAAGCCTCTGTAGACCAGATCCTCTGCTACCTAAGGTGTGAGAGCGCTGACTGTAGCAGTGGAAGGTGGAGCTATAGCTATCTCTGGGGCAATCTGGGAGTCTGCATGTGTGGTGTGCACTATATCTGAGAACATACTTCTAACTGGTAGCTGGGAGGTGGAAGGTCCTACCATCTGTGATGTAGAGGATTGTGTCAATGAGGTGAAAAACGCAAACACTGAGAAGGAGGACATGGAGGAGAGCTTGACTGGTGAGTGAGTTTGTCTGTTGATAACACCCCTGAGTGTAACAACCCGTTAGACTGAGCTGTCATTAAAGCTATGAACGGTCATGGGTGTGTCAACAGCGGCTGAAACTATGGAAGTGAAGGTTGTGCCTGCTACTGACTGGCCTGCCTCTGAGTCATCTCTGCCATCTAAGTCATCGGGGTGGTCATCATCATCATCTGCTATCTCTGAAGCTCTGCCTGTTCCCTGATGACCTCCGTCATCTAACGTCTATCCTCAGCCGTGCTCTGAATGAACTCACTCAGGCGTCCTGCTAGTGCTGCCGCTGTGATAGCGTCCTATGACTGTGATCCCGTAGGCTAGGGAGGTGCTCCAGTGCTAGCTGACTCAAGAACCACCGTCTTTGGATGAGCTACTAGCTCGTGAGTGACCGGCGGTGACTCCTGCTCCTCCTTACCCATCTTCCACCTAGAGGCGGACTGCGATCCCATGTGGACTCGAGGTGTGTAGCTGGTAATCACCTGAGGGAATGCGTCGTACTGTCCCTCTGTCACTAGGCCCATCCTCCTCAGGAGATAGCAAAAGTAGGGAGCATAGACCAAGTGTCGTCCTCCAACCCTCTTAGAAATAACCTCCTCCATCTCTCCAATTAGTAAATTAGCCATGTCAAACGGCTGTCTCCTCAGAATAGCTGCTACTGCCCACTGGTGAAGTAGAGTAAACTCCTCTCTGTAGCCAGACCTAGGAATGATAGTCCTGGTGACTATCTCTCTAACCACCTTGGCCTCTGCGGTGAGTCTCATAGGGCCTCTCTCAAAGCCTAGGGTGTGTGGTGGTGGAAAATCAATCGACACCATGTCGTCTAGAGGTAGTGTCCCTCCCTATGGTCTGCGAGGTGGCTTGAGGGACGGGTAGGCACTCCTATAGAGGTGAAGGACTAAAGCGAGAAACCAAAAGCTGGCTATGAGGTCCCCTCTAGTCACACGTTGTGACTGCCCTCTAAACAAGAACCACAACTCTGAGTGGTCTCTCGCTATCCACAGTGTGGCAAAGTACTCTAGCACAACATCCTCTTGGAACTTGTAGGTCTCTATGATCAGCTCTACAAGACCGGGCAAGTATGTGAAATTCTACTCCATGTCGGCCCCGGTGGCCCTCCTCATGACTTGGTAGGTAGTATACTGCTATGGCACAAACACCTTATCCTTGCCCTTCAGAGAGAGGCAGTGTCTCAAACCCTCTCTGATCCTCCCCTAGAGGCCTGTCCAGTACCTCTCTCCTGCAGCGGGATCCCTGGGGACTAGACCCCCCTGCTCGAAGAAGACAAGATGAAGAGCCTTAAGCTCCTTTGCAGGAACCTTAAGTATGTTTGTCTCCCTGGCTACTGAACCAATCTCTGTAGCCTCCTCGTGCACACTGCATAGGTGCACTTCGGGTCTCCTGCCCGGTGAGCTAACCTCTAGGGTCCTGTCTGCTCTAGCTGTGCGGGTTCCTCTGACTCCTCAGCCTCCTCAGACTGTGAGTCCGAGGTCTCCTCCTCCTCTGAATCATCTTGCTGCCTGGAAGATCCCTGCTCCGCAGACCTCGACGACCTCTCATGAAGGGAAGTCGGAGTATCATGTGCCCACGGCGGCAATGTGATCCTTGTGTACAACTCTGGTCCTGTGGTCCTCTGCCTGGTGCTCCTCCTATGACCCTGATCGTCTGTGTGAGTACCTATGATCAACAGTGATCCAGGCATCCTGCATGAAGCCTCAATAGCTGCTAAGTGTTGTGTAACTCTCCTGGCCCTCTCTGACTTTGGGTCCAGTCTCATCCTCTTCTTGCTCTTTGGCTTTTCTGGCATCTTACCCTTGTCCTTGTCCTAACCTGAACCTTCCATCTCTGCTGCTGACTGCTGTCACTGCACGCACGTAAGTATAGACAGGATAAGCATAGAAGCTATGTATAAATCTTCCAGCAAAGCATCGCTAGGGAAGAATGTGCAACTAGAAATCCTAGCACTGAATGAAGGACATGATCACTAGACAATTATACAAAGTAACAACAGTGAGCATTGATTATAGGTGGCTGGTGCGAGTCATCTAGTGTGTTGTCAAATAATAGATAATGAATCTAACTACAGACTAGACTGGAGACAACCCTAGACATGAAATCTCTACAACTTATTAATTGAGGTGAGGTCATCTGGACTTTTTCGTGTCCAGATGTGTCCATAACGTTGTTGTATTCAGTTTGTATCCTATAATGATTCACCAATCAGTTTGAGTTGTTATTTAACCATTTTCTAATCCTTTGTTGAGTTGGACTCCGATTTCAATTTGATATTTCATACCAACAGCAATTAATCATCTATTGCTTTAACATCATATTTTGAATGGAAACAAATAACAAGAATTCCAATAATAACTCCCTCGAAAATTGTTATAATGAATATTCCTTTTAAAACTCAAAAAGGTAAAGGAAAATAAAAATAGAGCAAATGCTTAAGCCAAACAGTTGATTAATTGAAAACCTTTTACAGTTACAAAACACATTCTAACCATAAATTTTTTTAACAAAGGCCCGTGGCAATGCACGGGTATTCTGCTAGTTAACATATATGCAAGGTAGTAATTGCAATCTAGGTTGAGCTAAATAACAATTAATGCAACTAATTATTGGTAGTCAATTCTAATTGCATTAATTAGACTAATTACTCAAATTTTAGGGCATAATCGATGAAATTGAGGAAGAAGCATAATACCTTAGGGGAAGAGAGACCGCGTACCACTAGAATCTTGAGACCGATCGCCGGGAATGCCAATGAACAGTTGTCGACAATGGGAGAAAGGGGAAAAGACCAACTTTGCCCAAGAGGGAGTGCAGTTTGGCTCTGAGGTGAAGACACTGGTGTATGTGCATGCGCAAGGTGGGATCGCATCAGTGTGGGGGCGAGGGGCGGCGACACTACTGGTTCCAGTGGCGGAGATTGCGGTGGTGGAGGCTTGCGCACGGCGGTGGCACGGCTTGCACACGGCGGCACTAGGGTTGCGCGGGCAAGCGGCATTTGTGCGCAAGCGAGTGGGGGCGAGCAAGAGCGCAGCGCGGCGATGGCTGCCGGCAGCGGGGCTTGGGCAACGACAAATAGTGACGGGGCGACGTTGGTGAATGAGGCGGCGGATGCATGCTCTTGGCATCGGGGTCGAACATGGAAGAAAATGATAAGAACTCCAAATTTTTGACCTATGTTATGGATTAGATCGATGGCCGAGATCTCACAAGGATAGATCAACGGTCACTGATGAAAGCAAACTTCGCATTTCAACCATAGTAACAGGACAGTACGGTCTCTAGACTGTACCGTCCGGTCAGTTTATGGTCTGCTGGCCATCGTGCATACCGGACGGTACGGTCTATTGGAGCATTATGTCTAGTCTCTATGACCAGACTCCCCTCAGGCTTTGTGAATAGAGCCACGGACAAGACTATATGGTCCAGTGATCAGACTATATGGTCACTACTGAAAATTCCATTGAGTCAAGGAATTTCTCCATTTTCCATGTGCCCTCGCTAAACACCCAAATAAACACTGCACTTGGAACATAAAGGGAACTCTCAAACACTCCATTTCAAATAGTGGCTCTTTATGGCCTTATAATTTTCACAAAAGACAAATGAAAGATCGAGCAAATAAGAACCAAAGTGAATAATAGCCAAATGGGTATGTATGAGCTTTAGTCCAGGAACCGCACGAGTAGAATTAACCTCGGAGTTCATAACATCTTGTTCAATTGGCATGAAGCACAATCCTTTCCTTTGGTCACACTTAAGGAGTTGTAATCTCATATAGAGCATGAGGCACAAGTATCTCCAAATGTGACAAGCCTCCTTTGTGTTTCCTATATGATGCATGCAACAAGCATTTTACATATGCAATGAAAGTAAACATGCCATGTGAATGCAAGCAAAGTTAAACAAGACACAAAGGAAACCTAACAATGTCAAGTTTGAACTCCTCCCAAGCTTACTCACTATAAGCCAGACCCTTTCCTTGAGAGAAGACAAACCACCATCTCAAGCACTCCCCTTTGCTTATAGCTATCTTGGATGGGTTAGACATTGACTAATTTTTATGTGTTTTTCTTTTAGTTATTTACACATGTGTGGAATACTTGCCTTTCGAGTATCCATAGCTAAGCTTAAATCGGTAATCGACCGGGTGCCTCATCAATAAAGGAATCGACCGAGTCGGCTTGGAGCGCAAGGCAATTAAAGATAGACTTTCTATATAAATCCTTGTAGACGACGAGTAGGACTCTTCATGTACCTCCTGCCGATCTGATATATAAGGCGGCAGGGAACCACCATCAAGGGGGAAGAGAGAACACATCGACTTCATAATACAAACCACAGAACACAGGACGTAGGGTTGTTACTCTCATCGAGAGGGCTCGAACCTGTATAACTCGGTGTCTTGTGTCTTTAACCATCATAGTTCTTAGTACCGATGTAACCCCATAAAAATATTGCTGAGATTAAGTCTCGATAGCTGGCATGCCTGGAAGGGGGCAAGGCTCGTCGGGATTCACCGTCGACTTTGATGGCCGAAATTCCAACAATTCAGTACTCGCCAGACTTCAAGGTCTCCGTCAGGTCGCTCGACTTCACCACTGACTCTAATGGAGTGCTACGGCTCGACAAGCATCAACCCAACTCGGCCGCAGCCAATCTTATGGCGCGATCACCAAGCTTGTCAGATCTAATCCTTGTTTTGGATCCACTCGGATTTGATGACATAGATCTACCCATCGGGTATGACTCTAAGTCGGTCTGTTCCTTTGATGAGGGTTTAGATGGATCTACATGCTTGTATCCTTTAGCCGTCAATATGGTCGAGGGTCAAACCTGTCCAACAATGGGAAGATGACAATGGAGAAGATGCTGACGATGACAATGACGGACATGATAGAGAAGGCCACCAGGACGACGACCCCAAAGAGGCACCATCTTCGCATGGTCACCGCCACCGACTGAGAGGATCTCATGATCTGGACTGGCGCGATGGCTAGACCTTGGAGAGTTGGAAATTGAAGTAGATGGTGTCAAGGTATACGATACCCCCTAGCAAAACATCACCGGAGCAAAGACATTGCTCGATAGCTTGATGGCTGATGAAGCATACCAGACTCCAACGATGCAGAAGGCGGTGGCCACGCTCAATGCAGCTGCCGACCAAGATAAGGCCAGGGATGAACCACAATCAATGGCAAGTTCCAGCCATGCAACTTCTCATGGTCGGCGACATAGCGACCTAAGGGAGTCCATGAGGCCCAATAACGGTCGGGATACTATCAACTCTGATAACAAAGAGCGGGTCCGGGATAACCAACACCACGAGGAGGAACGTCATAACCGGAGGACAGATGATAGACGGGATGACCGACTGGATGATCAACGTCACAACACGCCTCTAAGAGATGACCGTGATGACCGATGTCGAAGAGACGATCGGAACCGGCGCGAGAGCTAGGATGAAGATAACCGGCGTCATCGCCACAGTGATGACATAGGCCCACGCCATAATCGTCGCGCGCCTTCACCTACTCGGCCTCTAGACCAACGACGATGGAGGTCGAACACCCCTAATGAGGACGAATTTGATGGGATCAAGGCTTACATACCGGAGCTTCGTATAGCTCGGTGGCCAAAAGGTTTCAAGCCAGTCCACATCAAGAAGTATGATGGTCAGACCAACCCTCGGGAGTGGCTTCAACTTCACAGCACGGTGATTCGGATTGTTGGAGGTGACTCCTTCGTGATGGCCAACTATATGTCGGTCTGCCTTCAGCCAGTCGTTCGGATCTGGCTCATGTCACTCCTGGAGAGGTCAATCACTTTGTGGGGAGACCTCAACAAGATGTTCATAGAGAGTTTCCAAGCTACCTGCAACTAACTGGGCAACCACTTCGACCTCACTCAGATCAAGCAGATGGCTGATGAACCCTTGCGTGACTATATCAAAAGGTTTTGCACCAAGAAGACCGAGATACCCATTGTTCTGGACCAGCAAATCATCACAGGCCTCCAAGGAGGAGTCCAGAGCGATGAGCTAGTTCGGGAGATTGGTTGGAGGAATCATAACCTCAAGTTGATCACTCGAGAGTGCTTTGAGATTGCTGACAAGTTCACGTTCGGAGAGTCGGCTTTGTACGATATCCGAGGCAAAGGCAAGGAGAAGCGCTCAGACAAACCGGAGTCCTCCAAGAAGGACAAGAAGCAAAAGACTGAGAACCTGGTCGCTGCGGTAGACCGGACAAGGAAAAACCCTCAGACGAGTCAGTAGACTATGGACAACTAGCTAAGTGGCCCTTGCCTATCGCATCCAAAAGGAAACCACAAGGCAAAAGATTGCTACACTCTGAAGGGCTTCACGACTGCTGCGCTAAAGGTGGCCAAAGACCCACCAAGGCCCAACGGCAAAGACAAGCCCAATAACGATAGTGACAAGGACTAGGATGGAGAGTTCCAACAACCCCGGAAAGAAGTAAACTTCATCTTCGGAGGCCCGGATGCCTACACGTCCAAACACAACCAGACGCGGGAGCTACGAGAGATCAATTTTATAGAGCCCGGTACACCAGAATACATGAGGTGGTCTGAAGTACCAATAACTTTCAATCGGTAGGATCACCCCAGACACTTGTCCAAGCCCGGGCGCTATCCTCTAGTGCTCACGGCAATGGTAAAGGGGGTCAAGTTCAACAAGGTGCTTATCGACAGAGGAAGCAGTCTGCACTTGATCTTCACCGAAACCCTCACAGAGTTAGGCTTGAAAGTCAATGACCTACAGCCAAGTTCCTATCCCTTTCATGGGATTGTGCCTAGCAAGACCTCTGTTCCTATTGGACAGATCGCTCTGCCTGTCACCTTCGGGACCCGTGTCAATTCCAGGATCGAGCGCATCATCTTCCAAGTGGCGGAGTTTGAGTATGCTTACCATGCTATCCTTGGTAGACCAGCGATGTTGAAATTCATGGAGGTTCCGCATAATCAATATCTCACCCTCAAGATACCCGGCCCTAAGTGAATCATCTCCCTCCATTCTGATCTTCAGAATTCTTTTGATTGCAATGTGCAGACTTGTGAAATGGCTGACCGATTGTTAATGCTATCCGACCGGCTAGAGATCCAGAAGGCAGTGGGCAACGAGGTGCAGACCAATGCAGAGATCCCAAGGAAGAAGCCTACCAAGGACAAGATCTAGACGGAAGACGTCCCCACTAAGGATATTGTGCTTGACCCAGCAGACCCTGCTAAGGTCACTTATGCAGGGGCTGATCTTGACGAGATATAGGAACTCGCGCTCACTCTTTTCCTCTAGGAAAATAGGGACATCTTTGCATGGAAGCCCTCTGACATGCCGAGAGTTCCTAGGGAAAAGATTGATCATGAGCTAAGGGTGCCTCTAGGAACCACCCCTGTCAAGCAAAGGCTTAGAAGGTTTGCGCAAGACCGCAAGGACGCTATAAATATGGAGATAGCTAGGCTACTAGATCCTAAATTCATAAAGGAAGTGTACCATCCAGATTTGCTGGCAAATCTAGTCCTTGTGCCGAAAAAGAATAAAGAACTACGGATGTGTGTGGATTATACCAATCGGAACAAGTCTGTCCTAAGGATCCTTTTGCTCTGCCACGTATCGATTAGATCATACTATCAATAGCCGGGAGTGAGCTCTTAAGCTTTCTGGATGCCTATTCAGGCTATCACCAGATCCCACTAAAAATTGAAGATCAGATCAAAACTTCCTTTATAACTCCCTAAAGCGCCTACTGTTATCTTACAATGCCATTCGGTCTGAAAAATGCTGGCGCGACTTACCAATGTGGTATTCAATGCTGTCTCAATACATAGATCAGTTGGAATGTAGAAGCGTATGTTGATGACATCATTGTAAAGACCTGAAAAGTTGATGATCTTCTCTCTAACCTGACAGAGATGTTTGACAATTTGAGGAATTACTCGATGAAGTTGAATCCCAAAAAGTGTGTTTTTGGGGTGTCCTCGGGAAAGTTACTCGGATACATCATTTCGAAACGAGGTATAGAGGCTAACCTGAATAAAATCAAGGCAGTCCTTGATATGGGACCACCTAATTCTCAAAGGGACATTCAGAAGCTAACCGGATGCATGGCATCTCTGAGTCGCTTTATTTCCCAATTAGGAGTCAAGGGTCTACCTTTCTTCAAACTACTCAAGAAGAAGGATGACTTCATTTGGACGACCGAGGTGTAGTCGGCATTGGATGAATTAAAGGCTCACCTCAGTACGATTCCCAATTTGGTACCTCCACAGCCACATGAGATGCTTGAACTTTACATATCGGCCACAACTCAAGTTGTGACTATCGTCTTGACGGTCGATCATGAAGAGGAGGGTCTTGTACAAAAAGTACAACACCCGGTATATTTCATTAGTGAGGTTCTTAGCGCCTCTTAAACGTGCTATCACCAGATCCTGAAACTGCTATATGTGCTCTTGATCACCTCAAGGAAGTGGAAGGACTATTTCAAGCCCATCCTATCGAACTGCAGACCACCCTTGCGTTTTGACAAGTCCTCCATAATCGCAAAGCTGAAAGAAAAATTGCCATGTGGGCAGTCAAACTTGGTCAGTATACTATTACGTTTGTGCCTCGTTCGGCAATTAAAAGACAAGCATTGCCTGATTTTGTTTCCGTGTGGACAGAGATACAAATGGCACCTGCGCCACAAGACATACTACAAAAATGTATTTCGATAGGTCCCTTCAGTTACCGGGAGCTAGAGCAGGGATTGTACTCATCTCACCACAAGGAGAGAAGCTATGATGTGTCCTTCACCTCTAATAATGCTGCGGAATATGAGGCTCTTCTACATGGTCTGCGAATCACCGCTTTACTTGGCATTTAGCGTGTGGACATCTTCGGTGACTCAGCTCTGGTAATTAACCAAGTCACTAAGGATTGAAACTATGTGGATGACAACATCGCTGCTTACTACCAAGAAGTAAGGAAGATCAGAGACAAATTTGATGGATTGAAGTTCACACATGTTCTTCGAGATAATAATTAAGCGGCTGATGAATTAGCCAAGATGGGGTTGTTGCAATCGATTATCCCACCCGATGTTTTCTTACACACCCTGGATTCTCCAACTATTACTCCTCGACCTAATGTCTTGACAACCGATGCTGTAGAGCTGGTGGATGATATGAATACACAAACCGACTCGCGCGACCCGATCGTCAAATTTCTGACCGAGGGTATGCTACCTAAGGATACTAAGGAGCAACAATGGTTGAAGGCTACATGTCGGGGGTATTTGATGATAGACAATCAACTCTACCACAAAGGATGATCAAACATCTTGATGCGATGCATCTTGATTTCTGAAGCCAAAGATTTGATGGCGGAAATCCATTCAGGAGTATGTGGCAATCATGCAGCTTCCAAGACTTTGGTCGGCAAGGCTTTACGACAAGGGTTCTATTGGCCTATGGCAGTTGAATATGCACACCAGGTCGTTTGGAAGAAGCACATCAGGTTGTCAATTGTTTGCTCAACAAACACATGTGCCTTCACAGCAACTTCAGATGATACCTATGACTTGGCCCTTCGCAGTCTGGGGGCTCGATATCGTCGGTCCTTTCAAGAAAGTGCCAGGTGGGTTCACTCATTTGTTTGTTGCTACTGACAAATTCACCAAGTGGATTGAAGTGAAGCCGATCGGCAAGATAACTTTAAAGAAGGCGGTTGAGTTTGTCAGAGAGGTCTTCACTCGGTTTGGACTTCCTCATGATATCATCACCGATAATGGGACTCAGTTCACATTTGAGGAGTTACGTGACTTTGCCGGAGAGATCGGAATAAAAATCCACTTTGCATCAGTGGTGTTGGTGTTACAAAGCGTGAGCTCTGAAACACCAAACAGAAAAAGGGAAACGGAAATCGGGTACTCAAAGGATTCTGTGTGATGTAACATGTGTTCTTCACACATCCCACACAAGATTCGTCCCTTTACAAGTAAGTAGGGGTGCTCTATTCATAGGCCTGTACTTAGGTCATATTCAAATGACTATTTTACCCCTAATTACCTACTATATTCTTTGAATATTCGGTACAAAATGGTCACAAAGGGTAAACTAGTCATCCGAGCTTTTCTTGTACCCTTGATCAGCGTGCCACCAAATAAGTTGACGCCATATGTCATCTGTCACATGCCTTGCCCGCCTTCGGCTTTGGGCACAACCTTCAACCTCAGAAGGTGTCACAGTCCCCTTCGAAGGGGTTTGCCATCCTTCGAGCATTCTTGCCCGCTCTCTTACAAAGTCTAGGGGCTCTGCTTCCTTCAGGACCCTCCGAAGGATGCGCACCCCTCGGGAGGTTCTAATTCTTTCGGAGCCTTCGAGGGGTACCTGTCTTCAAAGATCATGGTTAATAGACAAGATAACGATAATTGGCCTCGGTTTTTGTTTACAGCCTGATTTTGACTGTCCTTGAAGGGTGACTCATGAGGTGATCCCCCAACAATAGCCCCTTGAGGGGTGGGTTCAACATTGATGGGCCGAAACCCTCACATTAACGGGATCTTCTGCCAAAATTCCACCCTTTGGGCATTAAAGTTGAGCGTCTAAGTTAGGGTTTTATATGATTTTTTTGGAGCTATTGCCTATAAAAAGAGGGTGATTGCAGTAAAAAATTGTGTTACTACTCATCCAATACTTGAGCTTTGCGGAGATGCCCGCCATTATGATTCGGACCCGGAGGGTGATCGTGTCTCTGATCAGATCCTCCTCCCGAAGTTTGCCGAGTTCCTTCAAATGTAATGCTTGACTTAGCTTAGGGTGCCATGGTTGTTTGTATTTCATTTATTCAATTGAATTACTATGTTCTTGGTTCTCGAGCCTCTGCAGTAAATGCTGGTTCATTTTTTCCCGACTATATAAGTGAGGGGGTAGGGGGTGCAATGAGATGCAGGAAGGTTTCCTGCTTTGCGATAAGCTTTGCTTGCTTCCTTTTTCCTTCACTTTGTTGAGGCTTTACGCCCTGCGCTCTTGCTAGATAGAGTTGCACCTGCCTCGACGTGTAACTCAAGGTATGCTTTGTGATAGTAGAGTTGTTCCGCGGTTTCCTGGCTGTTCGCGTGTACGTTTGTTGTTCCTACTACTTGGTTCGGTTTTATGATCTCAAGACATTGCTCGAGTTGCACAAACCGCACAAACTGATGAAGTTTTGTCGGGAGAGGACCGCCCTTTGAACCCCGAAGGGGCCGTTGCGGAGGCTGAGGTGAATCGTTCCTTTGCACAAAGCTAGGAAGAAACTCCAATTATTGATCAGGGCGACAAAGCTCAGGATCCTCCTCGAGGCTTGAATGAGGATACTGATGATGAAGAGGAGGACGACGATGAAGGGATTGAAGAAGAAGGCGAGGATGAAGAGGAGGATGAGGATGAGGAGTTTCACCCTCGCAACGAGGACTTGCTCACTGCTGATGCTCAAGCTCAAGGCTTGAGCCGCCGTGTTTGAGGCTCTGATCCCCTCGAAGAAGTCTTGGAGGATGTTGAGGTTGATGTTAACGAACTCCTTCCCATTGGTGATCCAAATCAGCGTATGGGTCGAAAAGGGAAAAATAAGGAAGGCGCAGAGGAGAGGCCTTGAACTTTTGTATTTGGCCAATCTCGCGTTAAACGTGTTATGGTTTCGCGCCTTGTCGATCTGGGGTGTTTCGCCGCTGCTAATGCTCAGTTAACTAGCCAAAGCAGAGACTCCCAGTCCTCGCCGAGATGAAGCTGTGGTCTTCGAGGAGCATTTTCCCGACGGGCTATGCATTCCTTGCTCGTCCTTTGTGGGGGAAGTGTTGGATAGGTTTAATGTGCAGGTGCATCATGTGAGCCCCAGCGGCATAGCGATGCTTAGCAAGTTTGCTTGGGGGATGCTAAGCTATCAAGGCAAACCTGATATCGAAGTATTTTGTAAGTACTATTGTGCTCACTATCTGCCGAAGCTCATCAAGATCGGCAGTGTAACTCATGAAGCAGAGTTCGACTGCATTACTTTCGTGCCTCACTTTCGAGGAAGTGATCAGTTCGGTAAGTGCAGCCGGAACCGTTGGGGTGACAAGTGGCACGAAAGATTGTTGTATGTCATGGTTACCTCGGAGACTGTAATTATAGATGGAAAAGAGACTGAAATATTTCCTCTAGCCTCTCGACTCGTCTCCTGTAGGCCCCGATCCGTGGACGGGCGAGTGCCCCGGGGTTGTAAGAATGACTCTGTTTTTTCGCATCGCCACTTATAACTCGAGTGGCCGTGACGTTGTGGAAGTATTCATTGCTGCTAACATGTGGCCTTTGAGCAAGAGTTGCAAGATACCAGGCTTCATTCAAAAGAGGACTCCCTCAAGGATTAAATTAAGATTCCCTTTCCCGAAGTCTTCGTGGACAAGCGAGGCTTTGACAAGCTCCTCACAATCATGATAGTAGATCCATACACTCAGAAATCATAATCTATAGGTTCCTTCTTTACAACAACTCCAGACGCTAAAAGCTGGGGAAACAAAACAGACCACTCATCTACACTGTAGCCGAGTGGGGGAGGGCCCAAGTCACTTCGGCCCGGCAACACTGGAACCCTCTGCTGTCTCGCACCGGGTCGTCGATAGAGATTCGGCCCGTCTAGTATTCAGCACAGCACTAATAGACCATTTAGCCACGACACGCCGATGTCATCGAACCCGAGGCACAAAAACATCAGGTACAGCCTCAGCCTGTGGCGCAACTCACGGTACGGCTGAACCCTCGCCACATGAAGGCAAGGATTTGGAAGCACCCAGCTTGCAAGTTCCAGACAAACAACTACTCCTCGAAGGGTCATATGTGACACCCAAACCAATGTCTCGAGGGTTACGCTAACCACTCAAACAAGAACCGGTACGACAACGATGCCCCCTACTTGAGCATCGGACCAGTCCCGACTTTGCGCCTCTTCAGCAGCATCAACTATGTCCATCGTCTCGAAGCCGTTCGGCTAATGCATTTAAGCAATGGGATACATACTCTAGACTTGTAGAGCGTTCCCTCTATGATCTGTAATTTCTAGCTCTCTACTGCATTCTCTTTGCCTCTGACTCGGTGTCTGGCTCGTAGAACCCCCAAAAGTATGCAATGATTTGGGATCTCCAATCCTCGCTTGTTACTGTGTGGATTTGTTTAAGGTCTTGGAGGGCTGATTTGATCGAAGGCTTGGTGATTGTTTGAAAGAACATGTCTTGCGGCATCGAATCTTGCGTTGCGGCCATTTTTGCGAGCTCATCTGCCTCCGTGTTGAGTTTTCTTTCAATGTACGGTATGCAATGATTTGGGATCTCCACTCCTCGTTACTACGTGGATTTGTTTAGGGTCTTGGAGGGCAGATTTGATTAAAGGCTCGGTGATTGTTTGAAAGAACACGTCTTGCAGCATTGAATCTTGCCTTGCGGCCATTTTTGCGAGCTCATCTGCCTCAGTGTTGAATTTTCTTTCAATATACTGTATGTCAAAGCCTTTAAAATATTTTTCCATACCCTGGACAACTCTATGGTATTTCTCAAGCAGAGAATCCCTTTAAAATATTTTTCCGTCACAATGAGCTGTCCACACTGGCTCCAAGAATGTTTGGTTTCTAGTGTGCTGTGTAGCCGTCCAATCTGCTATGAAATCGGCGAGTACTTGAGACTTGATTGCACTTCATTTCTCAAAGTCCACTACATGCTCCGAGAGCTCCATGGCCCATTTGCCGATTGTTCCCGAGGTTTCTCGGTTGTCGAATATCTCATTGAGTGGATGATTAGTGAGTACTTTAATGTGGTGAGCTTCGATTTAATGCCTCAATTTCTGGAAGCCATGACCTCTACGTATGTGATTTTCTCCATTTTTGAGTAGAGCCTTTTGGAGCCGGATAGCACTTCGCTAACATAGTATACCAAGAACTGTGCTAAGAGTTCTTTGGGCTCTCCCTTGACTATTTTGACTATTTTTTTCTCTTGCATGAGAACTGCACTGTCTGCCGAATGAGATGCGGTGACGTGTAATAGTAGCACAGCCCCCGGCTCTGGGTTAGTTAGCTTCGATTGCCTTGGAAGGTAACTTTTTAGATCTGCGAAAGCTTTTTGCTACTCTGGGCCCCACTCAAAGGGTTGGGCCCCTCCAAGTGTTTGGAAAATGGCAAGCTTCACTCGGCCGATCTGGATATGAATCAATTCAAAGCTGCCATTCTGCCTGTAAGTTTTTGTACATCTTTTCTGCTCTTGGGCTCTTGCATTTGGGTGATTGCTTTGATTTTGTCGGGATTAGCTTCTATGCCCTTGGCTGATACAAGGCAGCCAAGCACTTTTCCTTTTTGGATTCTGAACACACACTTTTCAGGGTTTAGCTTTAGCCTCGCTGCTCGGAGGTTTGCAAATGTTTCTGTCAGGTCTAAGATGTGGTTACCCTTTTTCTTACTTGCTACTATGATGTCATCCACATAGGCATGTACACTATTTCCAAATTGCGACCCGAAGGCTTTTTAAGTCATACGGCATAACGTAGGGCTGGCATTCTTCAATCCTTCAGGCATCCTGATGAAGCAATAAGTGCCGAAGGTTGTGATGAAACTTGTTTTTTCCTCATCCTCCTTCCTGAGCCAAATTTAGTGATACCCTGAGAAACAGTCCAGTAGTGATAGCAGCTCGCTTCCGGCTGCTGCGTCCACAATTTTGTCAATTCGGGGTAGAGGGAAATGGTCCTTGGGGCAAGCCTTGTTGAGATCTGTAAAATCTATACACATTCTCCACTTCCTATTCTTTTTCCTCACCATTACACAATTTGTCAGCCAACATGGGTACTTAACTTCACGAATAACAGAGGGATCGAGGAGTCGCTGCACTTCTGCTTTGATGGCTTCGGTTTTTTCATCGGACATCCTCCGGAGCCATTGTTTTTTTGGGTTGGCAGTTGTGACAATCTCTAACTTGTGCTCTATGATGCTTCTATCTACTCCTTCGAGGTCTGCCGAGGACCAGGCGAATACAACTTTGTTTTTGCCGAGGAATGCTAGTAGCTCTTTCTCTTCTTCGGGGTTTAGTCCCGAGCCCATTGTGATGAATTGCCCCATGACTTGTTCATCTAGGAGTACTTTTTTGGTTTCTTTGTCTTGCTGGACTGCGATTCTTTCTTTATCGAGGCAGTGTGCCTCTTCTTTTGCGTTGATCTTATGTTGCTCCGAAGCCTTTCTGTCTCTTTCTTCTTCCAGCGGCTCTTGGTTAAAAACTTGTATGTTATTGCAATTTCTTTCGCCTGGTGCGTAAATTTTTTCTATGTCTCTTGCTATTTGCTGATTTTCTTTGACTATGATGACTCCCCCAGCGGCTGGAATCTTCATGCATAGGTATGCACTGTGAATAACTTCCTTGAATATGTTGAATGTGCGTCGGCCGAATATGACATTAAATGGGTGGCAACGGTCTACAACATCAAATGTTACATACTCTGTCTGAGGGTTTTGAGTGTTGCCAAATGACACTGGAAGATAAACTATGCCCATGGGTGTGATTCTTTTCCCCTCCAAAGCCTATGAGTGGTATGTTTGATGATTGCAAGGAACTTTTGCTGAGGCCCATTTGCTCGAAGGCATTTATGAACAATATGTCTACCTGACTGCCATTGGCTATGAGGACTTTGCTGACCATCCAGGTGTGAAAGAGCTTCGATTACATATGCATCGACATGCGGGTAAGCTTTGAGGTTGAGCTCGGCTTCGGTGAATGTGATGGGAACGTGGGACCATTTTCATTTGATGATTGGTCCCACAGTGAAGACACTATTTACCATTCAAAAATGGTGTCTTCTTCTTCTTTTGTTTTCGAAGTCTGAGGATGACCCCCCCCATATCATTCCAATGAATCCTTGTACCGGGTATGCTATGGCTTGGTTTGGGTTGGGCTCCGGCTTGGGTTGTGATAGTTGCAGTGGCTCTTGTTTTTGCCTCTGCTGCTCTTGATTTGCTAGTGGTTGCAGGGTTGATTGTCTTGGTTGTGTATAATGCTTTAGGGGTTGTAATGGATGGGTTGTGTTGAAGTATGGGGATGGTGTATATGGATGGTGGTGAGTGTTTGGATAATGATAGTTGATTTGTGCGGGTTGTGGGTATGGTTGTTGAGACCATGGGTTGGGTGATGTGTAGTTGATGACTTTTGTTTGTGCTGGTACTTTCTTCTCTGCTTCCATTCTTTCTTGTATCTCCTTTGCTTTGAGGCAAGTGGAAGTTTTGTACCCCCTTATCCTCTCCGCAGTAGAGCCAAAATGGTTTTCTGGCTGGGCAGTTTTGGCTTGGTGAACCTCGGCCTCTGCCGTGACCTCGCTAGTTGCTTTCTCTGTAATCATTGTTGCGGCTATCCTTGATGTTATGATCTTGGGTATGGTTGTTGAGACCATGGGTTGGGTGATGTGTAGTTGATGACTTTTGTTTGTGCTGGTACTTTCTTCTCTGCTTCCATTCTTTCTTGTATCTCCTTTGCTTTGAGGCAAGTGGAAGTTTTGTACCCCCTTATCCTCTCCGCAGTAGAGCCAAAATGGTTTTCTGGCTGGGCAGTTTTGGCTTGGTGAACCTCGGCCTCTGCCGTGACCTCGCTAGTTGCTTTCTCTGTAATCATTGTTGCGGCTATCCTTGATGTTATGATCTTGTTTCTCCCCTTCAATGTACCCTACAAATGATGGTGTTTGTTCAGCGGGCGGCTTGGATTTTTTGTATTTCCTTTCTTGATAAGTGCCCTCGATGTGCATTTGGTTGCGACTTTTGCTATGGCTTTATTTGTGCCTTTTGTAATCCACATCTGATCTACCGTATTCTTCGAACTTTGTGCACATTGTTTGAACTGTGCGCGGGGGTATTCGCATGCAGTAGGATGACATTTGGCACGCTCGCATACCTCAAAGTGCTGAACTTATTGCGGCCTCGTCCGTTACGCTTGGCGCTTGGGCTCGAAGCGTGAGGAATCTTCTGTAGTAGTCATGGAATAGCTCGTTCTCTTGTTGGGCGATGTTCAGAAGCTCGTGCGATGGTTCCATAATGGTGAGGAACCCTGGAAAGCTTGTGATAGCCTTGTCCCTGATATTTTCCCAGCTATATAGCGACGCTGGGGGCAGGTTGAAATACCAATTCAGTGCGGACTCTTCGAGGCCATACACGAATGCTTTCGCTAGGGTTGCTTCATCTCCCCCTACTGATACAATCACCGCCTCGTAGCTCATGATGAATTGCCTTGGGTCAGAACTTCCTTTGAACTTGGCTAGTGGTATCACTCTGAAATGTAGAGGATGTGGCACCCTCTTCAATCTTTGGGAGAGGGGTGAATCTCGATTATGGCTGCCCTCCGTATCATTAGCACATTTGTGGGTAATGATGGCTCTCCTTGCTCAATGTGCGGATGGGCTTCAGGTATTGGGATTGGTTCTTGATGGCTTCTTCTACCGATGGTTTTTTGGAGTTCGTTGACCTCTTTTGCGAGTTGGAGATTTTTGAGTCAGAGTTGGGCTATGTACTCCTTTTCTTGTATGACTTTTTCTCTTTCTGCCAGTGCTTTGCTTCTTAACCCTACTCTTGCAGTAGTTGCTGCTTGAGCTGTTTGATGTGCTTGGCTCTTTGTGCTAGTAGTTCCATCTCCTGCAGTGTTGTCATTGAGGTTGGAGTACAGCTTCCGGGGGGGAGGGGGGGGGTTGAGCTTGATGGTTGCTCGGGGCGCTCCTGTGGGTCTTTTAGGTCGACGGGCGCATCTGGCTTTGATGGTTGTGCTTCGGGGGTGTTCTCTTTTGTTACTTGTGAAGTGGATTGATCATCAGTCAGTTGAAAGTCTCCTAGGGCGTTACTTCAGGCTGGTGCAACGCGGCTTGAAGGTAACGACCCGGGGAGTTGAGTCATCGAGCTATTATATGGGCTGACAACATGTTGGCCGCCGCTGTTGGTGTTATGAAGCGTGAGCTCCGAAACACCAAACAGAAAAAGGGAAATGGAAATGGGGTACTCAAAGGATTCTGGGTGATGTAACAGGTGTTCTTCACACATCCCAAAAAAGATTAGTCCCTTTACAAGTAAGCAGGGGTGCTCTATTTATATGCCCGTACTTAGGTCACATGCAAATGACCATTTTACCCCTAATTACCTACTATATTCTTTAAATATTCGGTACAAAATGGTCATAAAAGGTAAACTACTCATCTGAGCTTTTCCTGTATCCTTCCTTGATCAGCGCGCCACCAAATAAGTTGACGCCACATGTCATCTGCCGCATGTCTTTCCCGCCTTCGGCTTTGGGCACAACCTTCGACCTCTGAAGGTGTCACACTCCCCTTTGAAGGGGTTTGCCATCCTTCGAGCGTTCTTGCCCGCCCTCTTACGAAGTCTAGGGGCTCTGCTCCCTCAGGACCCTCCGAAGGATGCGCACCCCTCAGGGGGTATTGATTCTTCTGGAGCCTTCGTGGGGTACTTGTCTTCAGAGATCATGGTTAATAGTCAAGATAATGATAATTGGCCTCGATTTTTGTTTACATCCTAACTTTGACTATCCTCGAAGGGTGGCTCACGAGGTGATACCCCAACAAGTGGCTCATTCTCAAATTAATGGGCAGGTCGAACGGGGCAAAGGTATGATTCTTCAGGGGTTGAAGCCCTGGATATTCGACAACCTCAAGCCTTATGCCGGTCGGTGGGTTCGAGAGCTACCTTCGTTTCTCTGGGGGCTATGCACCAATGTCAGTCAAGCTACTAGCCAGTCACCTTTCTTGTTGGTGTATGGCTCCGAGGCTATGCTGCCGACCGAGGTAAACCTCGTATCGACATGGGTCAAGGGATATGACTAGAAGCTTTCTAAGGATAGCCAAGAGATTGAGTTGATCACAGTGAAGGAGTTGTGTGATCGCGCTCTGTTTCAGTCGGTAGTATACCAACAAGGCTTGCGACGCTATTATGACAAAAACGTCCGTAGTCGCCAATTTCATGTTGGGGATTTAGTGCTTCGTTGACTGCAATCAACAAAGAATCGGCACAAGTTATCCCAGAAATGGGAGGGACCTTATGTGGTCAAATAAGTGACACGTCTGGGGGCTTATCGACTGATGTATGAAGACAGCGATAACATACCAAATTCATGGAACATGAATCAACTACATTGCTTTTATACTTAGTTTATTTTTGAATTTTCATAATTATTATTGGATGAAACTTTGACGATTTTCATTCTTATTTGTCTCAATTCCTTCATTCATAATGTTAAACAATCGAGCCAAGGGGCTAGTAATAATGGTTTTGGATTTTGCTGACTGATTTCTCATAATTTGATACAGTCTTATGATCTTTTGATCTTTGATCTAACGCTGGAACATCATAGTTATACAATTTATGCAGCACAACAGACTGCCACTACACCAAATCCAGAGCCAAAGAGCGAGAGGTCATGTGTCGATTGGTCGATTCTGCCTTGTAACGCAGTTATAAATTACAACTTACAATGCTAAGGCAGACCGATGCAACTTCTGTTTTATCCCTAAAGACT
This sequence comes from Eleusine coracana subsp. coracana, assembly GCA_032690845.1. Classification (NCBI taxonomy): domain Eukaryota; kingdom Viridiplantae; phylum Streptophyta; class Magnoliopsida; order Poales; family Poaceae; genus Eleusine; species Eleusine coracana. Next base: position 17,740,751 of record CM064434.1, on the reverse strand, counting down.
TAGGGCAAAAAGGTTTAAGCACTATAGTGCGACTAATGCTGCTTGGTGCCGGATAGTTTGGTCTAAGTAACAGGAGATTGCCGTTTTGACTACTCAGTCGCTTTTTTCTAGACTTGTTCTAAATGTTTTACATAGAGACGAAATATTCTCCCAATCACAGATACTACTAATGTTTTATGAACATTACAGGTTCTAAATGTCCTTTGAAGGAGAGGAAGCATCAAATTGTTGCTCTAACTCTGGAGATGTCTGAGGGGTCGGCACAATAGGGTCGAGCTCAATGTTGTCGACCAGGGCACGGGAGGTTTCCAGCACAGAGTCCATGAGCAACTGACATTGGTGAATGGTCAAGTCTGGGTTGAAGCCCTCCTTGACCTTGTCCAACGGTAGTGCAGGAGACCAAGATTGGAAAATTGCCAGTACTTGACTCATGGCCTCGGTCGCCACTCTTCTAGTGTTATTGGAGATGACCTCTGGTGCATGTTCTAGTGGATAGTCCAGGGAATTCCTGGTCTTCTACACCTGATTAGCGTGGATATAATCCAATGCTTTCCGAGCACTATATGATATGGCTGAAAAAGTCATACGAAGTGTTAGATGATGAAGCCCAATGGAGATAATGGAAGACTAGAGAGAATGGCTTACCGGTAAGATTACATTTGAAAGATTTGGAGACGGCCTTCGCCTCTCCAAGTTTTCCTTCGGTCTCCTCCAGCTGCTTCTTCAGACGAGTGATCTCGGCGCTCTGATCTTCAACTGACTTGGAGAGGTCTTTCTTCTCGACAGTCAGAGCGTCTATGAATCTCTGCTGGTTTGAAGTCAGCTTCTCTAGGTCGGTTACTTTCTGATCACGAGCTAAAGATAAAAAAATCTTTAGCCTTAGAGTGAGTAAGTAGTAAATGCAAGATGGTCTGCAGTCTTACCAACGATGTCAGCACGACTCTGCTCTAAAGCATCGGTCTCCGCCTTGAGGTTGGTCTATAGCTTTTCAACTTGTTTCCTGGCTTGGGCAAGCTGCTCGCTGGTAACTATTGACAACAATTAAGCACGACTAAAAGAGAAGTTTATGAGTATATAAGAGGTCAAGAACTTACCAAAAGATTCAACTTCAAGGTACTCAACCCAGGCTTGCTTCGTTTCTACAAGAGAATATAACCTCTGAATAGAACTATAACACAGTCAGTCGGAATGGTAATTCAAAAAGAAAAAAAAACTTGGTATTCATGTACCTTGTTCGCCTCCTGATGTTGATGAAGGATCTCCATGTCCCCAGCTTTGGGCCGAGCTAGCGAGTCCTCGACCAGTAACCTTAAAAAGAGGGGAAGGAATGCCGGTCGGAGAAGGACTAGCGGTTTGAGGAGTCGCTGCTAGTTTTGCCAGAGGAGCAGCAGCTTCGGGCGTCTTCTTTGGCTTGGTCAGGGCGCTAGATGGCATGGTGACTGATAAGGGAGTGCTGGTCGGACGGGCCAATGGAGTTGACCGGGTGTCTTGAGACCCTTGGGTGCTCTACATAGTGTCTGACCGACCGCTATGATAATACAGAGACAGAAAGTCAACAAGTAATTGATCTATAGCATGGTGAAGAATAAAAAATGCAAGGTGTTACCTAGGGGCTTGTTTAATTCTGATGTGGCAGAGTCTGTTCTTTGAAGAAGTGGTCTGTAGATCAGAACTCTTCCTCTTAAGGGGAGCCTCTGCAGTTTCATCGGTCTTTGTTGTGGCCTTTGCATCATTCGCCGATTTGCTCGGGGGCTTCGATCGGCTTGATGGTCGATCGGAGTGTGCGGAGGTCGTCTGAGTGGCGCCTGGGTTATACCCCACCTCATCATCTTTGTCTTGACCCACATATTGCCGACGGCGGTGAGCAGCTTGCTTCTTTTGCTGGACAGAGGAAAGCAGGTCTAGACGAGGTGGAGCGGGGGAGATGCCAGATGCGACCTTTTCAGTAGGTTGGGATTCTGAAGAAGTTCCTCCCCCACTAGTGCCTGTTTGTGGCATCTTTTCAGCATAGTCCGGTCCCTCGGTCGGAGGGAGCGGAGGGTGGGACACAAAAGTGTCTAGAACCTGCAATAACATCAAGTCATCACACATCGTGATTATTCAAAAGGACATCAAAATCATTCAAGGTGACTGAAGGCTTACTCGGACTCGTAGAGTGCGCACATTGTATGCCTTCGCGATTAGCATATGGTATTGGATGATCTCTCCTTCGAACATCTTTGACAAACGCGACCAACGCAAAGTGGAGTTGGTGGGGTTAGGCACCTCCATGGTTTCATCATCGGTGGCATACTTCCAAGTAGGGTGGCTTTGAAGCTTCAAAGGTTTAAGTCGGTGCACAATGAAGCACTTGGCTATAGCGATACAATCGACCCCTTCACTATTTAGTGCTGCAATCTTCTCTAGTAGAGTGACCAATTTGGGGTCGGACGGGTCAGGCTTTTCAGACCACCGTGCCTGGGGAATTGCTTTCGCGCTAGAAAAGTCGGCAAGGATGAGGGGAGGGCTGTCACAGTAGAAACACTCATCCATCGAGTTCTTGTTGCCGGTCTTCAATGGGACATTGATGTAGGCCTCCTTCTCGCGCAACTGGAAGCCAACGCCACCTATGGCGACTTGGTTGTCTTTGGTTGGCAGCGGTCAGAGGACGAAGAGGTGGCGAAACAAACAAAAATAGGGCAGAATGCCCATAAAGGCTTCGCACATGTGCACGAAGATTGCTATGTGGAGGATAGAGTTGGGATTGAGGTTGACGAGCTCAATCCCATAATAGAAAAGGAGCCCGCACATGAAGCTGCAGTAGGAAACTCTGAATCCATGCTTGAAAAACGAGTGAAACACAACTATTTATGTATGGATTGGAAGGGGACAAGATTCTTTCGGTACCTTCCAATCGATCCGAGCTTTCTCGAGAAGGATGCCATCCTCCACCATCTTGTTGAGATTAGCGGTGGTCATGTTGCTCTTCAAGAACTACTGATGTTGTTCTGGGATCTCCAGCTCCGAGGAGGAAGACTCGGCGGTGGCAGCCTTCTGGGAAGCATTTTGACCCATTGTTGCACGACGAGTCAGCGCAGTGGATCGCGAGATCAACCGTAGCAGGTGCTCGAGGGCTTGATGGCGGCGAGGATCTATGGTGGTGGCGAGAAATGCGCTAACCCTAGCTCTAGAAGCAGAGAAGTCGCAGAAACAGGGGAGATGCGAGGAAGACGATGAGCTGTGTGCTAAATGGTGGCGTGGACCTGGAGTCCACAGTCTGTACCCTTTTTATACCTTCGCCTTTTTTACCTAGTCGTTGGGTCCCATGGGCTGGTATGGGCCATACAGTTTCAGGCTTTTCTGTTTAACAGAGAAAACAATAAAAGGCTATATTCTTTAAATAGAATTATAGTTATCGACCTTGAGAAATAAGACTCAGGGGCTTTTTTAATGAGAAGTTGTGGTCAATCCACTTAAAAACACTTGTCGTATCTATGTGATTTGATGATCATGTAGCAGAGGACTGGATGACCGTACGAGTGTAAGTTCAAAGATTATGTTATTGATCGATGTTGATAATTATCAAAATTGGGCTTATGTTAAATTGAGTGACAATTCATTAAGAAAAAGCTATATTATGATTGACGACATGTAGCTTAGTACTATTATATTATTGATGTCATTATTTTTGATATGGACTACATGTGTTTGATGTCATGAAGTTTAGACCAACTAGTCACTCGGATAAAAGTGTATGTCACTCGGCCTTTTTAATAATCGGTCGGCAAGACTGAAGTCTTGCAAGTTGACCTCCTGATTTGATGATTAGAGGTTTCTTAAGCTTGAACTTGATGGTTTGAGTGAAATATATGTATAACAAAATATTAAGAGCTAATACTATTAGATTCTTGCATTATTTGTTACTCTCCAAATTATACAAGAGTCGGGGGCTACACCTGATCAGGTGCACCTAGTCGACGCACCAGACCCATCAGGAACTTCAGTTAAGAGGTCTTCCTAATTTGTGACCATGCATCAAAAACCACTCGGTAAGTCTAAGTTCAAAATGAGGAAGCACTTAGGGGTTGCTGTGGAATACTTGCCTCCCAAGTATCCATAGCTAAGCTTAAGTCGGTAATCGACCAAGTACCTCATCAATAAGGGAACCGACCGAGTCGGCTTGGAGCACAAGGCAATTAAAGATAGACTTTCTATATAAATCCTTGTAGCCTACGAGTAGGACTCTTCATGTACCTCCTGCCGATCAGATATATAAGGCGGCAGAGAACCCCCATCAAGGGGGAAGAGAGAACACATCAACTTCATTGCAATACAAACCACAGAACATATAACATAGGGTTGTCACTCTCATCAAGAGGGCTCAAACCTGTATAACTTGGTGTCTTGTGTCTTTAACCATCATAGTTCTTTGTCCCGACATAACCCCATAAAAATATTGCCAAGATTAAGTATCGACAACATGCATGCATGCAAAGCATACTAGTCACAAAGGAGTCCTAATGACCATGCAATGCAAGAAAAGGAAAAACACACTACATCTCCCAAGAACAAAAACGGTTACCTCCCTCATGAGTAGATATGATGTTGAGGTCCATGTCACTTGTGGTGGACTTCACTTGATCTTCAAGTAAGCTCATGGTCCACCACCACCACCATCTTCTAGGTGTTCTTCTTGGGAACCCACTTTTACTTCGTTGACCTCTCAAGATCAACAATGCACTTAGGCACCCATATGCTCTTGACCTTTATTTTCTTGTTTGGTGGTCCCAAAGCCTTAGCATTCACCTTGCCATCCTTGTCCTAAAAAGCTTGACATGTGTGTTCTCATGGAACAAGTTAGCGTTAGGCAAAGCACTGGAACTTCTCACCACAGGGCAATCCTTGGTGGTGTGACCATCCTTGCAACACCTCTCGTAATAGTAGTCATCAGCGAGAAGGGGTTTGAGCCATGCAGGGATGGAACCACTCGTCCTGATGATGTCAATGGCGGCGGGATATGAGCCAAGTCTCCAGTGGGAGACATTGTTCACAAGGATTCTCCCAAGAATCTCCTTATGGATGGCTCTACCATGTGTGAGCCTCTCGAAGCCATCCATCACCATCTTCCTCTCTTCCTGGAGCTTGTGATATTCCTCCAAAACAAATGGCTTAACAGAAGAAACCTCGACCGAGGTGGTTGGTTCATCACACATAGTGGAGCATCACTCTTAGATGAACTAGAGGAGGGACAAGCAAGGTTATCAATATTGATGGCCTCAATAGTAAGTTCAAGGGCCTCGTACTTCTCACGTAGCTCTACATGATTACCCTTGAGTTTGTCATAACACATGTTTAGGGCCTCATGAGATGTGACAAGGTTCTTGAGCTCGCTCTCAAGCTCACCAACACGGTCCTTAGCCAACTTACACTCTTTTCTTACCACATCCAACATTTTGGATTTCTTAACAGCGATGTCACGGGCTTGCTTAAGCATACTCCAAAGCTCAGCACACGTGAGCTCCTCATCATTGCTATTGTTGCTGCTCTCATCCTCACTCTCCCTAAGTTGGCTTGCCGCCATGAGGCATATGGGAGGTGGAAGAAGATCTCGTGGAAGTGTGGTCTTGATCATGCCTAGGCGGGACACTTCTTCATCATTACTCGAGAAAGAGGATGTGTCACTTGTCCACTCTCCAACAAGGGCCTTGCGTGAGCACTCGTTCTAGTGGTCTTGAGCTTTGCCTTTGCCTTTGTTGAAGTACATCTTCTTATTTTGCTTGTCTTTAGGGTCTTCTTCTTCTTCTTCACTTGAGTCTTAGGACTTAAAAGCTTCTTTCTTTGCTTTGGGGTCATGTAGATGAGGCCCGATCTTTCGAGATGTAGGGGGATAAACTCAAATTTGGAGACTGTTGGTTTTTCTTACGTCTACGAATAAATCCGAAAGCGCACGGAAGACCGATGTAGCACTTCACCCAGAGTATTCCGGGGTATCGAATCACGAGGAACGTGTGTGTCTATCGTTGGACTAAATCACCCAAGGACACAAAGATTAATTAAGATAGACTTCCGCCAAGAGCCTACGCACTAGCCTAGCGGGGAGGATTTCAGAGGACGGACAGAGCTGTCACCACCTGCCGCCTACCTCAACGAACCAGTAGACTAACGAATAATCAAAGGTAACCTCCTGCCTAGACACCACGTCTATGCGATCGATTACTACCTTAACCTTCTAGCAACGAATATTCAGGCTAAGGCACCCTAAGAACTTAGAGCGATGAACGAGCTCACAAGCTAGAACTATAACTTAATTAAAGTAAAAAGTAAACTGCAAGAGGGGAAATCTCGACACTTACTATGATTGGCAAATGTCGTCGAAGTACAAGCGTGGAGAAGGCGAAGACAAGCCCAAGCCTCCTCCGAACTCTACTCCACTCTCTTCCTAATCTAAGCACTAGCTAAGTAGCACTTGGCCTTTGCAAGAGGAGCACCAAATCTTCAATCTTGAGTGTGTGTTGGAGTGAAGGCCCTCACCCTCTATTTATAGCCTCCTAACGTCGGTTTCAGAGGAGTAACCGCCACGGAATCCCCCCAAACCGCCATCAGGGAGTCCTGAGGAGCCAACACGTGGAAGCCCAGGCAGAGAGGGCGCCCGGCCAGGTCGCCCGACCTGACCAGGTCGGCCGACCTGGGGGTGGCCCCTCCTGACCTGTGCTTTCTCCAGGTGGCTGTCCTATGGGCCCTGACAACGGTTTGCGCGGTATTACAGGGAGTTACGTCGGTTTAAGCGCTGAAGGTGGGCTCCTTAATCCGTGTGCTTGCTCCTGATTGGCCGGAAGTGTGCTTTCTCCTTGAATTTCCTTGAATTTTATTTAAACTCCATGGGTTGCTTCCTGCATACACAAAGTCACCAAAACTTGTGGAAATAATTAGCAATAAATTCCTACCACTAAGGTGGTGATCAAATTGTGTGATTCTTGCGGGTAAACGACGGTTATATTTTGCATTTAAGGACCGTCAACAGAGACTCGGCGTCGACGAGCCGGCTTGAATCAGACATGATCCAACCTCGCAACCGTTACACCAAGCACAACTTGATTGTTCATGCAAGTGAATCAAGAACACAAGCAAGAAAGGATAAACAAGCAATCTGAAATTGCAAATATGGATGAAGCGAATCACAAGGAAAGGTTCAAGCTCTGAACACAAAAGGACTAATCGCCACAGTGGTGTAGAACAAGAACAGGGGCCATGGATTACTGTTAAAGGACTTGCCACCACAGTTACAATGAATCAATCAAGTTTCTCTCAAGAAAACTGAACTAAACAAAACCCAAGACTAAATGACAGCGGCTACTGAGTTTACGAAGGAACCAGGGGTGTCCTAGGGTTGGGGCAACCAGGGGAGGGGGCGCCCACAATATGGTCTTAAGGCCTGACTCGATACAAGGCCAAGTTGGCCCAAAATAGGTGGTGCAGCACTTTGTGATGGTCACATAGCATGACTCACGAACCTTCTGAAGTTAGGGCCAGAAGCAAAAGGACGGCATCGTCGTACCCTTTCTAGCGCATCAAAGAACACCTTGTTTGGACGTCGGATGTGGGAGATATCATGAAAACAGTGAACGAGTATCGGCTGAATCCGAGAGGAACACAGTGACCGAGTTGGTGACGACTTGTAACTTGGGGAAGGCCGTGATATGTGCGTATCTAGCATGATTAGAAGCAAAAGATAAGGCTACACAAAAGGATTAGCCCTATCAACTAGCAGCTATTCGAGGTTGTGGAAAGTGGGAAGCAATATCAGGAGCAATGTATCATAGTCTTGCAAGTGTTCTTATCAAAGCCAACAGGGCGGCATAATCTATTGTCGAGCTTGGGTGTAACAGTTGCAAGGAAGAAACCTGTACTGCAAGTATGTATAGCTTGGAAGGCTAATATATATGTCTGTGGAACACAAATCAATAATAGATACTAGCATTGAATAAATATTCAATGCAGTGTCCTAATTGCTGGCAAAAGAATTGTGTTCAAAAATAGTTGTGACAGCAAGAACAATGGCAAAGGCAGCAAGGATCAAAACAGACTTCACAGACTTAGAATTTTTAGGGGGGGGGGGGTCCAAATCAAAATCTTATTTTTTTGTATGATTTTTCCACTATTTTTCTGTGATAGAGGAACACAAGGGAAGGAACCACAAGAAACTCAAACAGAGGGCAAACAAAGCATAGGCCAAATCTCACCGAAAATGCTATTTTGACCTATACTATTTTTTCTCTATTTTTTTGAAACTTTTGGCAAGGGAACACAGGCCACCTCAACTTGAGTCAAGAATCTACTATAAAAATTTCAGCCCAATCAGAGCAACGAGCTAAAAGTTATGCATGTTTTACCAAAGGTAGGTCAAGATAGGGTTTTGCGGGGGGGGGGGCAAGGAATCGGGTGGGGTTTTTCTTTGGCAATGGATTGTAGGTGTGGTGGGTTGGTAACACGATGGTGAATCCAATGGAAAAATACGATGGTGATGGTGATGGTGGTATGCAGCAGAGATCAAAACACAAACCAACAATTGAACTCGACTAGGACACAAACTCAACACCACAGACTCTGAAATTAAATTATGCAATGGATAAACAATGTCTGGGATGGTGGGGGAAATATTTTTTTGTTGGCTTCTTCGTGGACAATAGGTGATGAACACAAATGAATCTAAAGGGGAGAACACGATAATACCTCAAGGGGAACCTAGGAATCTGATACCACTTGATGTAGATAAGGCCCACTCTTCCGAGAGGTAGGGGGATAAACTCGAATTTGGAGATTCGGCGTCGATGAGCCGGCTTGAATCAGACACGATCCAACCCCGCAACCATTATACCAAGCACAACTTGATTATTCCTGCAAGCGAATCGGGAACACAAGCAAGAAAAGATAAACATACAATCTGAAATTGCAAACATAGATGAAGCAAATAACAAGAAAAGGTTCAAGCTCTGAACACAAAAGGACTAATCACCATAGTGGTGTAGAACAAGAACAGGGGCCCTGGATTACTGTAAAAGGACTTGTCGCCACAGTTATAATGAATCAATCAAGTTTCTCTCAAGAAAACTAAACTAAACAAAACCCGAGACTAAATGACGGCGGCTCCTGAGTTTATGAAGGAACCAGGGGCATCCTAGGGTTGGGGTGACTAGGGGGGCCCACAACATGGGCTTAAGGCCCGACTCAATACAAGGCCAAGTTGGCCCAAAATAGGTGGTCCAGCACCTTGTCATGGTCACACAACATGACTCACGACTCTTCTGGAGCTAGGACCAGACGCAAAATGACGGCGTCGTTGTCCCCTTTCCATCGCATCAAAGAACGCCTCGTTTGGACATTGGATGTGGGAGGTATCATCAAAACCGTGAAGGAGTATCGATTGAATCCGAGACGAACGCGACGACCGAGTTGGTGATGACTTGTAACTTGGGGAAGGCCATGATATGTGCGTATCTAGAATGGTGATGTCCTCATCATGGGGCATCCTCGAACAAAGTGGTTCTTGGACCCATAGTTGAAGCACTTGCCCCTGGACTTGGAGGTAAACTTGTTCTTGAAGGTCTTCATATTTTTCATGAGAAGAGCCATGTCCTCGGTCAAGTCATCTTCATCATCATCATCATATTTTTCTTCTTCAACCTCTGCCTCCTTCTTGCTTTTATTGCTCTTGGTTCTCGGCTTGAAGAGCAAGGTTGGATGGTTGTGGATCATCCGAATCCAGCTGGTAGCTCTCGAAGGCTATGACCTTGCCAAGTACATCCTTCATGGTCTTGGTCTTGAGGTCACCTTGCAAGGTGCAGGTGATGATAGACTCATATTTGGGGTCTAAGAATAGCCTCAAGAATCATCTTATCACCTCAACAGGCTTCAGCTTGAAGTCATCCCTAGGAGCATTGATCTCCTCCATTAGTACATGAAAATAAGAATAAACAGTGTTAGCTCTCTCATATGGCAATCTAGTGAAGTTATCATACTTGTTCTTCAGCACATAATATCTTTCCTCTTTGACATCACTGGTGCTATAGAACTTGCATCCATAGAACTTGCATCCAACCTAGCAAAGACATCCTTAGATATGCAAGCAAACAGAGCATTATTATCCTTAGCATTGCACTTAATAAAATCAGATTCAAGCAGGTTCACATCAGCATCAGTCTTGTGAGTGACCATTCATATCTCTAAATCATAGGACTCCAGGTAGGCTTGCATGCGTGCCTTCCAATACCCGTACTCCTCCCCATTCAATGTGGGAACACTCCCCACCTGTCCCGGCATCCTTACTCAAGGCAATGAAGCCTTGAGAAACCATGTGGATATGTGCCATGGTTTGCAATATATGTGATGAGTAATTGACTTGAATGGATTTACTCATCAAGGGGGAGATTAAGAAACCATGTGGATATGTGCCATGGTTTGCAATATACGTGATGAGTAATTGACTTGAGCGGATTTGGTGTTTGAGTTGAAATGCGAGAATCCGAGGATTGCATGCGTGTGTGCATGATTATGGTTTCGACTAACCGGAGTTGGTGGAGGTATTGGTGATGTTGCAGGAGTTGGAAAATGTGTTTGCTTGTCTCATGATGTGTAGGTCACTGGAATCCACTTGGCAATCAACAATGAGAGGATCAGGCACAAGTAGGGGACTTGTGGCCGGACGATCGGGATGCCGGGTGAAGTCAAGGGTGATCCACACCGTACATGTGGAGAAGTAAGAAGCATGGACGGTTTCGCGGTTGAGCCTCAAAATAGTGGATGTGATTAAGACGGCATGTTGACCAAGTCAAGATGAACGGGATGCCGGTACAAGTGACAAGGGGGCCCGATGGACAGGGACTGAGAGAGACATGCCGGTGGTCAGGATCACGGGACAAGGTGACACGCGTCAACATTGAGAAGTTGCACTTTGAGAAGCGTGCAAGGAGGTTTCCCGGTTTGGGCCTCAAAACCGGTGGCGCTGGTTGGTGGTGCACGTGGCACCATCACGGAGCTTGCTTTGAGAGGAAGCAAAGACGTGAAGCATCCAATGGCATTCGGGCGATGAGGCGAAGGATGGACGGTTATGCCCTCGGTGGTAGGTGGGTGTGTTATGTAGGTCAAGGGTAGAGTGGTCATAGACCCTAGGTCTATATAAGGAGAGGGAAGGCTAGTGGAAGAGGTGCCTCTCTTCCCATTAGTCTTGTGATAGGACTTCATTCAAAAACCTTGTATCTATGGATCTTGTAAGGATGTTTTCATGACATGAGATTTATTTTTGTGCTCAAGATTTTCCTCTCTCCCTAAATCCCGAATTTCTCTTTTTCCCTATTTTTGGAGCTATTTTTGTGGGAATTTTTTATTTCCTTTCTGGATGAGTTTTTGGGGCGGATTTCTTGAGGAATTCGTTGCTATGATGAGCTATAACAATCCTTCACAGGTCCTTGACCAAATCCATAGCACTAGCACCTTCAATTTGAAAGATTTCTCAAGTTTCCCATTTTTGGTGTTCTTTGCACAAGATCTGAAATTTGTGATGATTTCTTGAGCCAATTGAGTTGATCTTCTAGGTTTAGGGTTGTGATGTGTTGAGGATTCACTGGTCCAAAAATCGCATCAGTTGGAGTTTGTTTGATTAGGTTTTGGAGAAGATTTGTCAGAATCCCAAAAGATTTTCCTGCTCTATCGGGGTCGATCGGCACTGCCAATGACCAGGACCGACACTGCCGGTGGGTTGCAAAACCCCGCACCAGCACTGCCAATGGGTCTCACCAGCACTGCCGATGGGGCCAACTGGCACTGCTGATGGGCGTTTTTAGGACCGAAGGCCTACCGAGAGGGCGGGGGGGGGGGGGGGGTGAATCGGTAGCCGACCACGAATCCAAATACTTCAGTTTCACGCTTCTAAAACCTAACGAGTCGTTGCAACCTAAACAATTCTAGTAGGCTAAGACCCTACACATGCTAGTGTTCATGATGCAAAGCAAAGCGCGGAAGCTAAACACACTAGCCTATCCAAGCCACAAGTCACCCTATCACTAGAGCACACAATTGCGGAATAGTAAAGGGAGGGTCAAGGGATGCTCATGATTTTTTTTCCGAGGTCTCGGAAGGATGGCGCCTTCCCCTACTCCTTGTTGGACCACTCCCGCTGGAGTCCCGGTCCCTCCCGCCACCAAGTGGAGTTCTCGCCCACGAGCCCGCAATCACTCCTCGAGTGAAGACACGGTGTGTGTCACCACTGCATAAAGAACAAGCTCGCCTTCCTCGAGAACTTGTCGAACTCCCCGAGCCAGCATGGGCACTCACTATTGATGCACCTTCCGGCAGCGGGCTCAAACCGTGTACAAACTTGTGACGGACTTCACAACCAATCACTATAGGCTTGATCACCGACACCTAACCGGTATAGGTCTCACCATAGACCAAGAGTAACAACCTAGATCACACCCTCAAGGACACCCTAGCTGTCGAAGCTTGAGATCGGCAGTAAAATGTATAAGGCTACATCGAGACTAAGAACTACAATGGTAACACAAGACGCCGAGTTATATAGGTTTGGGCCCTCTCGGTGAGAGTAAAAACCCTACGTCCTGTGTTCTATGTATTGTATTGATGTTATGAGACTTGTCCCTCGATGAGGGGTACCCTGCCGCCTTATATATCCGATTGGCAAGGGGGTACATGAAGAGTCCTAGTCATAACCCCTTAGGGTTTACATAGAAAGTCTATCTCTAGATGCCTTGCGCTCCAAGTTGAGTCAGTCGGCTTACTTGTTAATGAAGTACCCGGTCGTCTATCGACTTAGTCTTGTATGAGGATACTTGTAAGGCAAGTATCCCACAGCAGCCCCCGAGTGCTTCCTGATTTTGAGCTTCAACTCTCCAAACGACCTTCAATGTAGATCATAAATTAGGAAGACCTCTTTATCGAAGTTCCTGATAGATCCGGTGCACTGGTTAGGTGCACCTGATCAGGTGTAGCCCCTGACTCTTGTATAATTTGGAGACTTAACAAATAATGCAAGATTCTAATTATATTAGCTCTTATTATTTTGTATATATTTTACTCAAACCATCAAGCTTGAGTCTAATAAACCTCTGGTCATCAAACCAGTAAGTTAACTTGCAAAGATTCAGCCTTGCCGACCGATTATTAAATAGGCCGAGTGACATTCACCATGACAGAGTGACTAGTCGGTCTGAATTTTATGATTTCAATCATATTCAATTCATGTAGACCAATATGACATAAATCTTATAATGGTACTAAGCTAAATGACATCAGTCATAATACAGCCTTTCCCTAATAATTAGTCACTCTAATTATCCATAAGTCCAATTTTGACAATTTGGTTATTGACTTCAATCAATACCACAACCTTGGAACTTATATCCATATGACCATCAAGTCCTTTGCTACATGATCATCAAATCATATGGATATGGCTAAATAATTTTCAAATGCTTCTTATCAAAAGAAGCCCCGGAGCTTTATTTCTCAAGGTTTTTAGACCCTAATCATATTTTAAGGCCCTTAATTAATCTTTGCTTAAGCAAAAAATTGTCTTCACTGTACGGCCCACCTCGGCCCATTGGACCCTTAGGTCAAAAAGCGGGAATATAAAAGGCGGCGTTGAGTTGACTCTTAGTCCACGCCGCATTTGCACACAAACCTTTCGTCTTCCTCACGCCTCCTCTGTTCTCAACTCCTCAGATTTCCAGCTAGGGTTAGCACCGCCACTTCCGGCCACCGTAGATCTCGCCATGCTTAGCCCCCAAGCCTTTGCTAGGGTTTAGCATTCGATCTGCCATGCCTGAAACAATCATCGGCATGGGTCGCAAGAAGGTTTCCACCTCGATCCCTGCCACTCCCATTGCTGCCGCCTCGTGCTCCTCATTGGAGATCGACATCCCAGAGCAGCTTCGGGAGTTCTCGAAGAGCAACCTCTCCCAGGCCGACATGAATCAGGTGGTGGTCGATGGCATCCTTCCAGAGCAAGTGCGGATCGACTGGAAGGTACCCCGTGAATCTTGCCCCATCCCTATTCATAAATAGATAGTTGTATTCCGTTCGTTCTTTGAGCATGGCTTTGGAGTCCCCTTCTGCAGCTTCCTGCGTGGGCTCCTTTTCTTTTATGGGATTGAGCTTGTCAACCTCAATCCCAATTCCATCCTTCATATCACCATCTTCGTGCACATATGCGAAGCATTTCTGGGAATCCTCCCCCATTTCAATTTATTCCGTCATCTATTTGTCCTCCGTCTGCTGCCGACCAAGGACAACCAAGTAGCTATATGCGGCGTTGGCTTCCAATTGCACAAGAAGGAGGCTTACATCAACGTGCCATTGAAGACCGGGAACAAGAACTGGAAGGATGAGTGGTTTTACTGTGACAACCCTCCCCCTTTCTTGCAGATTTCACCGGTGCCAAGGTGATTCCTCTGGTGCAATGGACAGAGAAGCCTGATCCGACCGATCCTCAGGTGGTCACTCTGCTGAAGAAGATAGCCGACTTGAAGGCTGAATGTATTGACGGAATTACCATCGCCAAGAGCTTCATAGTTTGCAGAGTGCAGCCCCTGAAGCTATAGAGTCACCCACTGTGGAACTACGTCAATAATGATGAAACCAGGGAGGTGCCTGATCCGTCGAATGGTGAGCTCCATAAGAAACGCCTGTCAAAAATGTTTGAAGGAGATATCCTTTAGGATGTCTCGCTGATCAAGAAGGCGTATAACAAGGGTACTATGCGGGCCTGAGTAAGCCTCAGTCTGCTTTGAGCAATCCTTTATGTTATTGTCTTGATGCCCTGCTTGATATTTTGATTCCTATGTAGGTTTTGGATACTTATATTTCTCATCCTCCGCTCCCTTCGACCGATTGTGAGGGACCGGACTATGTTGAGGAGACGCAACAGACCGACACCGGAGGCTCGAGCTCTTCTGCAGGCGCTCGTCCTGACCCGGTCTCCACCCTGCCTCCCCCAGATCGGCGAGTAAAGCAGACCATTGGGCACCGACGGAAATATATAGGAGATCAGGATGATGATGAAGAGTTGTCGTCCACTGATGCTAGTCTTCTCACCCCCACTCCCTCCGACCAACCTTCAGGCCAGTCAGAGCCCCTGAGCCAAACTCAGAGTGGTGCTGGGAGGGTGGATCAGACTGTCAAGGCAGAAAAATCTGCCCATAAGAGGAAGGAGACTGATTTTCAGTCGACTTCTTCGAAGAAGAGGTTGTGCCGAATTAAGCTAAAGAAGGCTCATAGGTTAATTCTTTACCCTAATGCTCCTTGTCTCTTATTGCCATCCGTAACACATCTTAATCTCTTCCATATTCATTTTGACAGTGGTCGAACGAGTGATTCTCAGAGTACCCAAGAGTCTGGACCTCCTCCTCGCCCGACTGATGTGCCCAAGTCGGTCGGCAAGTCATCAAACACGCCAACCGAGGTGGATAAGCCAGTCGACAAGGCAATTCCTACCCCCATTCTGGCGCCTGTACCCCAACCTGCTCCTGCTGTCGTCCCTTCGCCTCTTGACAAAGGTAAATCAACATTATCTGCAGATTTACTTGGTCCGCCCAAAGTGGAGGATGTGGAAATCATGCATCAACATCGAGAAGTTAGCAAGGTACTTCAATACTCTGCTTTTGCTTTGTCTTAATCTTGCCTTTAAGCTTAACCTCTTTCTGTATACAGAAAATGTATGCTCTCATAGAGAGAAAACAATCTAGGGTGGAATACCTTGAAGCCGAGACTTTTGGTATGTGCTAAACTCTTTGGTCTTCAAGTCTTTAAATAAGACTAACACTTTGCTGGTGTTTTGCTAGTCACCGGTCAGTAGCTTGCCAAAGCGCAGAAGGAGATTGAAAAGCTGCAGACCGACCAAAGAGAAATGACCAAGGCCTTAAACCAAGGCCGAGAAGATTTAGCTGGTAAGATCACTCACCACCTGTGTTTAAATAACCAACCAATCACTCTAGTGCCAAATATTCAAGAATTTGTCTTTTAGCTTGTGACTAGAAGGTTGCCGACCTGGAGAAGTTGACTTCTAATCAGCAAAGGTTTGTCAATGCCTTAAATACTAGGAAGGAAAACCTTTCCAAGTCGGTCGAGGACCAGAAGGCTGAGATCACTCGGCTGTAGAAGGAGCTGAAGGAGGCTGACGCCAAGATAGAGGAAGCTAAGAGCACCTCCAAATCCTTCAAATGTAAACTTGCCAGTAAGCCCTTTGTTATTTCTCACATCTGCTTGATTCCTCTTTTGATCGTACTGACCAACAAATTATCATTTGCACCTCTATCTTATGCCGCTCGAAAGGCAATGGACTATGTACATGCTGACCGAGTGGAGCAGTTTGGCCATTCCTTAGAGTACTCGCTGGAGTATGCGTTGGAAGATATTACTCATAACACTCGACGAGTGGCGACTGAAGCCAGGAGTCAGGTTCTGGCTATTTGCCAATCTTGGTCTCCCACTCTGCCATTGGACAAGATCAAGGAGGGCTTCAACTCAGACTTGACTGACGACCAATGCCAGTTGCTTTTGGATTCTATGCTGGAGACTTCTCGGGCTTTGGTCGACAATATAGAGATCAATCCGACCGTGCCTACTCCTCCAGCAACTCCTAAGGTTGAGCTTCGAGCTGAATCTTCCTCTCCTTCATAGGAGCTATAAATCCTGTAATATTAGAGATCATTAGCAATATCTATGTAATGAAACAATGTTACCTGTATGTAATCTAGTTTCATGCTTATCAACTTTAAAAGACTGATAAAAATATCATAAGTATATTTCTGTCATTGTGAAATTCAAATTGTATCGGTCTGCCTTAACATTTTAGGTTGTGACTCATAACCACGTAACAAGCAGAGTTAACCAATCGACACATGACCTCTCACACTTTGACTCTGGGTTTAGTGTAGTGGTAGTCTGATGTGCAGTATAAAGTACATAACCATAATGTATAGACGTTAGACCAAGAAAATGAAGACCGTATTCAAAGACAAGAAATCGGTCAGAAAGTAGTCCAAAACCAAAATACGGATAGACTGAAGTGGGACATTATTACTAGCCCCCTGGCTCGATTGTTTAATAAAATAAATTAAGGAATCGAGACAATATAGAATGAAAATCATCAAAAAATCTTTCATCAAAAAGACCAAAGTTTCATTCATGAATAATGTATAAGTATACAAAGGAATAATGAAGTATAGAAACGACGTAGCTGATTTATGTTCCAAGAATTTAGTATATCATCACCACCTTCATACATCTGTCGGTAAGCCCCTAGGCGAGTGACTTCCTTCACAACATATGGTCCTTCCCACTTTGGAGAAAGCTTATGCTGGTTCTTCATTGACTGCACTCAGCGAAGCAATAAATCTCCATCTTGGAAGTGGCAATTACGTATGTTTTTATCATAATAAAGACGTAAGCCTTGTTGGTAAAGTGCTAACCGAAACAGAGCGCGATCACACAATTCCTCTGCTGCAATCAAATCAATCTCTCGATTCTCCTCAGAAAGCTGTTCATCATACGCCTGAACCCGTGCCGAGACAAGGCTGACTTCGTTCGGTAGCATAGCCTCTGAGTCGTAGACCAATGAGAAAGGTGACTGACCAGTTGCCTGACTGGTGTTTGTGCGAAGCCCCCAAAGAACTGAAGGCAATTCTTTGACCCACCGACCGGCATAAGGCTTAAGCCTGTCGAACATCCGAGGCTTCAATCCTTGGAGAATCATACTATTGGCCCGTTCGACCTGCCCATTGCTTTGAGGATGAGCCACTGATGCAAAGTGGATTTTTATTCCCATCTCATCGGCAAAGTCACGGAACTCCACTGAAGTGAATTGAGTGCCATTATCGGTAATGATATCATGAGGAATCCTAAACCGAGTGAAGACATCCTTGACAAACTCGATAGCCTTCTTTGATGTAATATTGCCGACCGGCTTTGCTTCAATACACTTGGTGAATTTGTGAATAGCAACAAACAGATAAGTGAACCCGCCTGGCGCCTTTTTGAAAGGACCGACAATATCGAGCCCCCAAACAGCAAAGGACCAAGTCAAAGGTATCATCTGAAGCTGCTGTGAAGGCATATGTGTTTGTTGAGAAAAGAATTGACAACCTTCACACGTCCAAACGACCCGGTGTGCATCTTCAACCGTCATGGGCCAATAAAACCCTTGCCGAAAAGCTTTGCCGACCAATGTCTTGGAAGCTGCATGATTGCCACATATCCCAAAATGAATTTCTTCTACCAACTTTTGGCCTTCTGGTATCGAGATGCATCTCATTAAGATGTTTGAACCTCCTCTTTTATAGAGTTGGTCTCCCACTAACAAATACCCTCGGCATTGGGTCTCCAACCTTTGTTGCTCATTAGTATCCGAAGGCAGTGTTCCCTTATCCAAATATTGGATGAGCTGGTCGCGCCAATCAGTCTCCATGTTGTCATCACCAATGAGATCAGTAACATCACTGATCAATACATCTGACTGAGGAGAAATCGTGGGGGAATCTAGAGTGTGTAAGAAAACACCTGGCGGGACCACAGACTGGGATGATCCCATTTTGGCCAATTCATCAGCTGCTTGGTTATTGTCTCAAAGAACATGCATGAACTTCAATCCATCGAATTTGTCTTCAAGTTCCCTTACCTCTTGATAGTAAGCACTCATATTGTCATCCACATAGTTCCAATCCTTAGTGACCTGATTAATAACCAAAGCCGAGTCACCAAATACGTCAAGGCACTTGATGCCGAGTGTCGAGGCAATGCGCAGACCGTGTAGAAGGGCTTCATACTCCGCAGCGTTGTTAGACGTGCAAAACATCAACTGAAGGACATATCGAAGCCTCTCATTAGTGGGTGAGATCAACACGACTCTCTCACCCGCTCCTTGTAATTGAAGAGACCCATGAAGTACATTTTCCAATACTCGATGTCTTATGTAGTAGGTGGGTTTTGAATCTCTGTCCACTCAGTGACGAAATCAGCTAGCGCTTGTCCCTTTATAGCCGACCGAGGCATGAACGTGATGGTATATTGACCAAGTCCGACTGCCCACTTGGTAATTTTGCCTTCGGCTTCTCGGTTGTGTAGCACTGTGCCGAGTGCGAAGGAGGTCTGGACTTCGATCGGATGAGCTTGAAAGTAATGCTTCAACTTCTTGGAGGTAACCAACAATGCATACAACAACTTCAAGATCTATTGGTATTTTACCTTAGAGGCGCCAAGGACCTCACTCACAAAATAGGCCGGGTGCTGTACTTTTTGTATATGCCCCCCTTCTTCTCGGTCGACCGTTAAGACAGTACTCACAACCTGAGTTGTGGCCGATATGTAAAGCTAAAGTTTTTCTCCTGGCTCTGGAGGCACCAATACGGGAATGTTGCTGAGGTAAACCTTCAACTCGTCCAATGCCGACTGCGCCTCTTTGGTCCAAACGAAGTCTTCCTGCTTTTTAAGCAGTCAGAAAAGTGGTAACCCTCTAACCCCCAGTCGGGAAATAAAGCGACTCAAAGACGCCATGCATCCGGTCAGCTTTTGTACATCCCTTTGAGAATTAGGTGGCCCCATACCAAGGATCGCCTTGATTTTATCCATATTGGCTTCTATACCTCGTTTCGAAATGATGTAACCGAGTAGCTTTCCCGAAAGAATCCCAAAAATGCACTTCTTGGGATTTAGCTTTATTGAATAATGCCTCAGATTGTCAAAGGTTTCTGCCAGGTCGATGTTCCGTGTCTTGACGACGATGTCATAAACATATGCTTCTGCGTTCCGACCGATCTGAGCCGCAAGGCACCATTGAATACTTCATTGGTAAGTCGCGCCAGCGTTCTTCAGACCGAAAGGCATTGTGATATAGCAATAGGCGCCGAAGGGTGTTATAAAGGAAGTTTTAATCTCATCTTCAACCTTCAATGGGATCTGGTGATAGCCTGAATAGGCATCCAGAAAGCTCAAGAGCTCACACCCGGCTGTCGAGTCTACAATCTGATCAATACGAGGAAGAGCGAAAGGGTCTTTAGGACAGACCTTGTTGAGATCAATATAATCAACACACATCCTCCATTCTTTATTCTTCTTGGGTACAAGGACTGGATTTGCTAACCAGTCGGCATGATACACCTCCTTTATAAACTTAGCATCTAATAGTGTAACTATGAGAAACCATGTTGATATGTGCCATGGTTTGCTATATTTGTGATGAGTAATTGACTTGAGCGGATTTGGTGTTTGAGTTGAAATGCGGGAATCCAGGGATTGCATGGGTTTGCATATCATGGTTATGACTAACCGGAGTTGGTGGAGATATTGCAAGAGATGGGAAATGTGGTTGCTTGTCTCATGATGTGTAGGTCACTGGAGTCAACTTGGCTGTCAACGGCAAGAGGATCGGGCACAAGTAGGGGACTTGGGGCCAGACGATCGAGATGCCGGGTGAAGTCAAGGATGATCCACACCGTACACGTGGAGAGGCAAGAGGCACGGATGGTTTCACGGTTGAGCCTCAAAACTGTGGTGGTGATGAAGATGGCATGTTGACCAAGTCAAGGCGAACAGGATGCCAGTGCAAGTGACAAGGGGGCCCGATGAACAGGGACTGGGAGAGACTTGCCGGTGGTCAGGATCGCGGGGCAAGGTGACACGCGTCGACATCGAGAAGTCGCGCTTTGAGAAGCATGCAAGGCGGTTTCCTGATTTTGTACCTATGGATCTTGTAAGCACCTTTCTATTATATGAGAAGTATTTTCGTGCTCAAGATTTCCCTCTTCACTTGAATCCCGAAATCCCCCGTTTCTTATTTTTGGAGCTATTTTTGTGGTGATTTTCGATCTCGATTTTGAGTGAGTTTTGGGATGGATTTTGTGGGAGATCTTGGTGCTACGATGTGCTAGAACAATCCCATATAGGTGTTTGACCGAATCATAGGCATGAGCACCTTCGATTTCAACGTTTTCTCAAGTTTCCCCTTTTCGGTGTTCTTGGCACAAGATCCGAAATTCATGATGACTCCTTGTGTTTTTGGAGTGGATCTCTTTAGAGGAGGGTCGTGATGTATTGAGGATGATCTGGTCCAAATTTCATGATTTTTGGAGTTTGGTTGATAGGGTTTTGACAATTTTCTTTCCCGAACGGAGCTGCTGTTTTGCCCATGATAGAACTTCCGTGGCCAGGATAGAACTTCCGTGAGCATGACGGAAGTTCCATCAAAAACCACAGAACTTCCGTGAGTGATAGTTCTCCCGTCGCCCGGAACTTCTGTGATTGACAGAACTTCTGTCGGGGGCTTCGGAACTTCCGTCAGGCTCAGTTTTGTGATCTTTCGGATCTTCCTTGTTTCCGTTTTTGTTTCTCTTGTGCTTTCGCTATGTGTCCTTTTGGTTTGAGTCATTCCTAGGGTTAACACATCACAAGTTGGTGTGTGTAATCTTGGTGACTCGGTTAGAGGTTGGTTTGGGTTGTAGTTGGGACATAGGCCAAGTTCTTGAAAAGAATTTTAATTGGCTCCCATTCACCCCCCTCTGGTCGCCTTCTCGGTCCTTCAATTGGTATTAGAGCCGGTTTGATCACTAGTTGACCTTCACCGGCTTTATGATCCAAAGGCGACATGGAGAAGCGTGCTGTCGAGCTATGGATTTTTGATGGAGAGGACTTCCCCTACTGGAAGCCACGCACCAAGGCGTATCTGCTGAGTCAAGGACGTGCAATTTGGGAGATTGTTCATCAGGAGTATGCTATACCACAAGACCTGAACACTGCTTCTGCAGGTGAGTTAGTCAGGTATGCGAACAACTCCAAAGCTGTCAATATTCGGCTCTCTGTACTTGGTAGGAGTGAACATCATAGGGTTGCACACCTTGACACTGCTCGTGCCATTTGAGTTAAGCTCTGCACTTACCATGAGGGTACCAACCAGGTCAAGTCTATGTGTAAGGATTCTTACAATAGACAGTACCAAACATTTGCTCAAAAATCGGGCGAGTCACTAGATGACATTTTTTGTAGGTTTGAGGCAATTGTGTGCAACTTGCGGGCTTGTGGTACCCTTGTGTACAATGCCAATGATAGAGCTAAGCAACTGCTGTACTCACTTGATGAAAATGTTTGCGGGGTTAAAATTGCTGCTCTAGAAGAAACTGCTAACTTCAACACCTTAAACTGTGAGCAAATGTATAGCAAGCTGAAATCTCATTAACTATCTAGGAAATGTCGTCCTAATCTTGCTATTCCTGCTTCTAGCATGGCTTTGCTTCCTAGCTCTCAGAAGGTTAGTCACAGTGATGCTTCTTATGGAACTAACCCCTCACTTGACAAGTCCTCCTTGGAGTTTGTTTTGTCTTCTCTTGTTGTAGCTTCCGATGAACAGATGGAGCACATTCCTGATGAGGAGATGTCCTTGCTCACAAGGAAGTTCAGGAAGTTCTACAACAACCACAAGGAGAGAAGAGGAGGTGGTTCAAGAACCTGCTTCGAGTGTGGTGACCCGGGACACTTTATCACTGATTGTCCCAAGAAGAAGAAGAAGGCTGGGTACCGTGACAAGAACACTGAAGACTTCAAGCAGAAGAATAACCGCTTCTACAAGAAGGGCAAGAACTCCAAGAAATTCGCCAAGGCCATTGCACGCGCCTGCATTGCCGCCTTGAGCGATGTTGACCTCACATCAAGCAAAGGCTTTACAAGCTCAGAGGAGGAGGTTTAGAAGCCACGAGTCAAGCGGAAGGATGACTTCACCGAGCTTTGCTTCATGGCAAAGAACGAGCACGACACCGGCTCTAGATCCGACTCCGACACAAGCGAGGTAGCTCCCACTCTTGATGAACTCTCCTCTGAGCTTGATCATTTGCGCGATGTTCTGCTCATGCAAGATGATCAGCTTCATAGTGCTGTGCGTGAGAGTAGAGAGCTTAAGTCTAAGTTAGAGAGTGCTGATTTTGAGATTGCTTGCTTAGGTCTAAGCTTGCTTGTGTTGATACTGCTGCTGAGTGTGAGTCTTGTCAAGTTGTGTTGAGTGATCTTGCATAGAGGGAGAGTGTGCATGCTCAAGTTACCAGTCAGCTTGAGAGTGCCCTCAAGGAGCTTGATGAGTTCAAAGCTAGACCAACTCTTTTGGGTGCATGTCAGAAGTGCCCCAAGCTCACAGATGAGTTGGAAGCTCAGTCCCTTAAAGTCAAAGAGCTTGAGTCCAAGTTGCTTCATGAGACTCGCTCGAAAGTTCTTCCACATCCGTGTGAAGTGTGTGTAACCCTCAAGGACAAGCTAGTAATCACTGGGGAAGTAAACAAAGTCCTAGTTCAGGAAAATGACTATCTTGTTTCTTGGCTCTAGAGAACCCTAGTGAGTGAGGAAAAGATTGAGAGTGATTTGGCACGAGTGAAGGAGAGTGCTTCTAGGTCAACCTATAACTTGGGCTTGGGATTTGAGAGGTGTGACAAGGAGAGTGAGAATATGGGTAAGTTTGTACCTAGCTCCAGCTACAAGGATAAGGAAAACACCATCAAACCCACTGACACATACTATCCACCCAATCCCAAACCCTCCTTCAACCCAAAGCAAACAGAGAAGCCAAAACCCAAACCTGCAATGCAAACCAAGCCTAATCCTAAGGGTGTCTACATTTGCATGTTTTGTGGTCGCAAGGGCCACTTGGATGAATTCTATTATAGGCGTAAGAGGATTGAGAGGAAGCAAGCTGAGTTGACTAGGGATGCTTTTTATGATGATTTTGTTGACTTTCAGCCTCGCTCTTTTTCTCATGCCTATCGTGGACAGGGTCATTCCTCATATAGCTTTGATTCATGAAATAGAGGCTTTGCGCAGCAGCGCTTTGGCGCCCCACATTTTCCCCATCGTGGTGAGCGTCATTCGCGTGGATTTGGCTTTCACATTGATGATCTCTATCCTCACAACCCATGGTTTGAGTCGAGATGCTTTGACAGGCCACGTTTTCCCCGTCGTGGTTCTCGTCCTATGCGTTCAAATGATAATGTGCAAAGAACTGTGATGACTACTACCTTTCATATGGTTAAGTGCTGGATTCCCAAATCTCTTTTGACTAACCCCAGCACTGAGCCATCGACTTTTCCTTCTTGTTCTTTGTAGGCAGCAGGTGGAGGCTTGGAGAACAAATGGTTGAAAGACTCCGGGTGTTCACGTCACGTGACCGGAGATGCAAAGTGGTTCTCCAGCCTCACTCCCTTGAAGCGGCGGGAGTATGTGACCTTTGGAGATGACAAGAGAGGGAGAGTGAAGGCAAGAGGCGTGGTAAAGGTAAATGAAAAATTCACTCTCAAGGATGTTAGTTTGGTTGAGTATGTCAAGTACAATCTCCTCTCTGTCTCTCAGCTTCTTGATGTTGGTTTGGAAGTGCGCTTTAAGTCGAATGCTTCTTGTGTTCTTGATTCGAGTGGTTCCTTGGTTTGTGGGATTTCTCGCATTAGTAGAGTTTTTCAGGCTGATTTTGCTGGTTCTCCTGGTTTTCACAAGTGCTTGTTTGCTCAATCTTCTTCTGAGCTCTGGAAATGGCATAGGAGACTGGGTCACATGAGTTTTGACTTGTTATGTCGCTTGAGTGGCCTAGGTTTGATCCGAGGATTACCTAAACTCAAATTTGATAAGGATTTGGTTTGTGCTCCTTGTCGTCATAGGAAAATGATTGTTGCTTCTCATCCACCAATCAATTTGGTGATGACTGAACGCCCTGGAGAGTTGCTTCACATGGACACTGTTGGTCCTTCTCGTGTTCGTTCGGCGGGTGGGAAGTGGTATGTTCTTGTGATTGTTGACGACTATTCTCGCTACTCTTGGGTTTACTTTTTTGAGAGCAAGGATGAAGTGTTTCATCACTTTTGGAGCCTAGCTTTCAGGTTGTTCAAGGAACTCCCTGGTGCATTACGAGTGATTCACATTGATAGTGGCACCGAGTTCAAGAACTCCTCCTTTGATGCTTTCTGTCTTGAGCATGGTATTGAGCATCAGTTTTCAGCACCTCGTTTTCCCCAGCAGAACGGTGTGGTTGAAAGAAAGAACAGAACCTTAGTGGAGATGGCCCGGACAATGCTCGATGAGCATAGGACTCCGAGGCGGTTCTAGGCTGAGGCCATTAGCACTGCTTGCTATGTTTCCAATCAGATTTTCTTGCGCTCAATTCTTAATGTGACTTTTTATGAGCTGCGTTTTGGGAGAAAGCCCTCGATTTCTCATTTGCGTGCCTTTGGTTGCAAGTGCTTTATTCTCAAGCATGACAATCTTGCTAAGTTTGAGTCAAGGTCTTCCAATGGAACCTTTCTTGGTTACTCTCTTCATGGTCATTCCTATAGAGTTTTGAATTTGGAGACTAACAATATCGTAGAATCCTGCGATGTAACCTTTGATGAATCAAACTCTTGTGTAAGGAATGTGATTGAGTCTGCAGATGACAAGGAGATGAAGGAGAGCATCTTTGTAGAAGAGGACTTACAGGGCTTTGATGATGATGATGATGATTCACTTCATCTCTCATCTGAGCTTGTTCCTGCTGCTACCACTACTCCAGCAGAGGGTCCAGAAGCTTAGATTATGGTGAGACCTTTGCTCCTGTTGCTCGCATAGAAACCATTAGGATCTTGCTTGCATTTGCTGCCTCCAAGGGCATTAGACTTTATCAAATGGATGTCAAGAGTGCCTTCCTAAATGGTTTCATAGAGGAAGAAGTGTATGTGAGGCAACCCCCTGTCTTTGAGCACCACAAATACCCAAACTGTGTGTACAAGCTTCAGAAGGCTTTGTACGGGCTAAAGCAAGCACCTAGGGCATGGTATGCTAGGCTTAAGACCTTCTTGCTAGAGTGTGGGTATTTCATAGTGTGCGTTGATAAAACCTTGTTCACTCTAAAGCACGACAATGACTTTCTAATGGATCAGATTTACGTGGATGATATCATCTTTGGTGGTTCATCTCATGCTCTTGTGTCCAGGTTTCAGGAAGCTATGGAAAGTGAATTTTAGATGTCGATGATGGGAGAGCTCACCTTTTTTCTTGGGCTTCAAATCAAGCAGTGCAAGCAAGGCACATTCATACATCAAGCCAAGTACACGAAGGATCACCTGAAGAAGTTCGACATGGTCAATGTGAAGCCGTTGTCTACACCAATGTCCACAACAACGGCTCTTGACCCTGATGAAGACTGTGAAGCGGTGGATCAAAGGGAGTACAGGAGCATGATTGGCTCCCTCTTGTACCTGACAGCAACAAGACCAGACATACACTATGCGGTGTGTCTTTGTGCTCGCTTTCAAGCTTCTCCAAGGGTGACTCATCGCAAGGTTGTCAAGTGCATCTTCAGGTATATCAAATACACCCTTGAGTTTGGTCTTTGGTACTCTGCATCTTCATCTCTTGATCTCATTGGGTATTCGGATGTGGACTTTGCTGGGTGCAGAATTGATAGGAAGAGCACTTCTGGTACTTGCCATTTCTTGGGTACTTCTTTGATCTGTTGGTCTTCTCGTACGCAGTCGAGTGTTACCCAATCCACCACAGAGGCTGAGTATGTAGCTGCTGCTAGCTGCTGCTCACAAATCCTATGGATTGTGTCTACCATGAGAGATTATGGGTTGACTTTTAAGGGTGTTCCACTCATGTTTGATAACTCCAATGCCATATGCTTAGCCAAAAACCCAAGCCAACATGGTAAGGTCAAACACATCAATGTGCGATTCCACTTCCTGAGAGACAATGTTGAGAACGGGGATCTTGAGCTCATATACATTGATACCAAGAACCAACTAGCTGATATCCTCACCAAGCCCCTAGATGCTTCGAGACATGCTTTTCTTCGGGGGGAACTTGGTGTTTGTCATCCGTACAGCATCATTTGAGGGGGAGTTGGTGTTCACTTGTATATATGTATCTTACAATTTTCGCTTTGCATCTTGTGACATCCCAGGTGTCTCATTTCTATTTAACAAACATGCTGAGCACAAATCATGAATTACCTAGCATGAAATGATGAGAGCCCACTTATTGAATTAATTTCCAGGTAATTAAAAACCCTGCAAACCAATTTGTGAGCCAAATAAAATTTTATTATACAACTTGTGCCAAATAAATTCATAATCAGATTAGTAATATTAAAATAGAATTTTATGAATTTATTGAGCATTTTACCATATTTAGAAATGCCCCAATTAATTAATTAAAGCATAAAAACCTTTCATATTGGAGATTTAATTATAAAATAAATATAACTTTTCTGGCCAATTGGGTCCCACCAGAGCACCACAAATATCTCCAAGGACCTATGTGCAAAATTCCAATTTAATTGGAGGCCCCTAGCTATTTTATTTGGAGATACCATTGACTTGGGACCTAGTTACAAAGATCTGAAAAGATCAGGGGGTGTAGTGAAAAATCTTCTCCTTCCTCCTCCCAATGGCGCAGAGCCCTACTGACTCCACCGCCGGCGCACGCCACGGCCTGCCTTCACCCCTCCAACTCAAAACCGTGCACGCGCAACAGTGCGTCAACACCTGCACCTCTGCTCCTCCGCTCTGTCTCCTCAGCCGCGAGATTGCCCAACGGTCGCCTTTCTCCCTTTCCGCACGCCATCGCCATGACCGGCAACCCTCTAATTCCTGCCGCGTCTCCCGCTCTCGTCCCCCACTCACTATTTCCCCATCTATGCAACTTGTTGGCGCACTCGTGAACCCCCAGGCTCACTCATTCTCTCGCTCACCCTCCTCTCTCTCCCATTTCTTCTCTTCGCCTCCCCCATTCTGCCATTGCAGAACAAGCCGAACTCGAGCTCGCATCACCGTCGCTCTGCTTCCCGAGCCCAGCCGAGAGCACTCACGCAACCGTCCACTTCCCCTCTAGCTCCTCAGGCCACTTCCTCGGCAACTCCCTGCGTGAGCTCAATCAATTTGAAGAAAAACCGAAGCAAGCCACTCCGGTGAGCTCCTCCGTCGCTGGCCAAATTGACCATTCTCGGTGAGCCTCGTCGCCTCACTCTTCTTTGCTCACCAACGCAAACACTTAGCGCATCTCTCTAACCTCTTCTTCCTCTGTTTCTCCACCCAAAGTCACCGGCATTCTGCTTCCCCCTAGTCCTGTCCCATCGCCGCCAATCACCAAGTCGCCTCGTCAACGAGCTCTATGCTCCGGCCCTCCCCGGCAAACTCCAACCTCGTGCCGCTCTTCCCCGTGGCCTCATGATGCTTTAGGAGCAAACAACGCTAGTTTTGGTGTCTTGTGCTGAAAACACGACGCCGCCGAACCTTCGACCTCCGCCGCCTCTCGACGTCGGCACCCCTCCGGTGAGCTACCTCCCCCGCTAACCCCTCCAACCAAAGCGCCTCGGCTAGTAGTCCGTTTTCCCGCCATCGCGACGAGCTTCCGCCACCCCTAGCCGCCGGCGGCGAGCCCTCTGGCAAGCTCCGGTGCTGTTGACGCGCTGACTTGGCACAGCCGACATGGCGCCCACATGGCTCCGATGTGGCCCCTATGTGGCTCTGATGTGTCATTAGTTAAAAGCCAAAAATGCCTAGAAATCCCCAAAAATTGCAAGAAACTTTGGAAAATCATAGCAAATCGAATATAAATCCAAAGGAGCCCAAATAAATTTTGTTAGACTCATCTTGAAGAGCTTTATTTTAGTAAAATGATAAATCACTGCCTCTATACATATATTTTTATCAATATATTAAACTATCCAAACAATAAATAATTCACTAGAAATTCTAGGAGTAAAATTAAATCCTAATTTTTGGCATGCTTAGTAAATACATATTTATCTACCACCACAATTTTTGGTTTAGTAAAATATGAATTGTTTTAGGCTCTGGAATTTAATTAGTTTGTTTGCTTAAATTAATTCTAGTAATTATTCTGTAAATAATTGGCCCTTGCCACTTGGCACAAAAATCACTCACATAAGCCTCTGTATACAGTAATTCACACAAGTACAGAAACCTAAATTTATTTAATTAATTAAATTGATTGCTTATATCACTCATTTACTTTGTTTAATGCATAAAGGATATATATACCTAAAATAATACTTAACAAACCAACTTCTCTGATGCATATGGCTTCGAGAACATAATAATAATTTTAATCGACATTAAAACACAAGGTGCTTGCATGCATCATATCATTTCCAATCCACGGTATATCGATAATGCCGTTAATACAATTCGATCATATAGGCAACGACGACCAAGAGCAAGAAGAGGATATTCAGAAGGACCTTGATCCTCAAGAGCAAGAAATTGTAGTTGCTAGCACTAACATCAATCTAGGCAAGCCCCGGTTTATATTCGCCTTTTTCATAAAGTTTGCTAGTTTTCAATATTACTAGTGTTTGTGATTATTGTTGCATTAGGACATAGGAGTTGATTGGAGCCCACTTTGCATGATACCCACATGACCTACACCACTGTCATTAGAACTTTGGTAGTATCGGTACTATGTAGCTATGCTTAGTAATTGCTAAACTTGGTAGATATCATTACTAAGAAATGAACTTGACCACTGGAACGGAAATTAATAAAAGAAGTTTATTTTGATGTTATGACCAGGCAGGGATGATGCATGTGTAGGTTTGCAGCAACACAAGGGTGTTGACTGCGGTAGCCCTGCCTTGTCAAACCTAGGACCAGTTCGTGGTCGGCCCCTTGGTCAAGTATTGAACAATACCAAATGCATGCTAATCTATGGGCACTAGTAAACTGATGTAGCATTGGCGCGGCAATGAGGACGGTACCTAGTAGAGTGGTCGTTGACCCTTCTGCTGCTGGAGTGGGCGGTTAATACCATGAAGTACTGTTCGTAGAACGGCATGCCCACTCGCTGAGACTGGACCCGGACCAAGTTGTTTTTCCTCCTTGCGAAAGGTTGCCATATACGACCTTAATTGGTGTGTATATGTCGTGTTTTCGGGTGTCCCAGCTGGTGTAAATCAATTGCAATTGCTGTCCCTCGCAGTGATGAGTACCACTTGGTCACTGAGTCGTCACATAGTTGCACATGGTACTTGGAAATTGATTATGATGATTATTGTTGATGTTACCATTATTGCTCTTATGTTGCTTTTACTTTATGTATTGCTTTATTATCTTATTGTTGCAACTAAAGTTACATTTCTGCTCTACCCAGTTAAGTTGAGAACTAAAACTTGATAGAACTAATAGGTTGCTTAGTGCGAGTCCTTTTAAACAAGCCACCTATTAGAGCCATTCCATGTCTAGGCGTCCGACGGGTAAGACTTGCTGGGTAATTAGTACTCAGGCTTTGTGCCACCGTTGTTTTTCAGGTAATGAAGATCTAGAACTGCCTGTAGATGTGCTGCCCTGGGACATGCAAGTCCCTGAGGGTTGGACCGCCCACTGGGAGTCCGACTCACCGCCATAATATTGATGTGTGTTGCTAGAGTGATGGTTCTTTGGGCATGAACCATTACTATGCTGTATCGTCGAGCTCGTAGCTTCTTATCATGATTTGCTTCCGCTGTTTTCAAAACATTATGAACTTGTAATATTCCGCTGCACTCTAATGACTTTAATGATGTAATATTCAACTTAAATTCGAACCAATGTTGTATTATCAAGTGTCTGCATTATTAGTACCGTCGGGACCTCGATCCTTCAGGAAGGGGCGCCACACATCTCATGTGAAATATATGCATTGGTAGATGAGCTTTGAGTCTTATGCTTTCTTGCATTTCTCTTTGCTATGATTGAGCTTGAGCTAAGTTGTGTGGATGTGATGGTAATCTTTCATGCTTAGATTTTCTAGATGGCCTGTTATAAACTCATGTGAGCAACTTGCTAATCTTAAAGGTAAACTGAGCTTCTTGTGAACCTTATGATCTAATCTTGCTAAAACTTGCTCACCATGTGTATAATTGCTTTTATCCTTGTTGAAACTTGCGTTGAGGCTAGTCTAGAGGATGTCTTGGCTTTGGTACTGTGTGTTTGCGAAATGGAAGGCTTTGCAAATGTGTAGCTCATGATGTAACATTGTGGGAACATGTGTTCCTTTTGCATAATCTTGAAAAATCTGCTAAGTTCCTTTTGCGAAATGGAAGGCATGCTCTTTTGTCTTGTACATAATCTTGAAAAATCTGATAAGTGCTTTGATCAAGATTTACTGAATAATGCTAAATCCGAACATTATGACTTGAAGCCTCGGGGTGTTTGCCGTACCCAGTCGTGCGACCCTCCGCATGAAAAAGAGGACACATGAGAATAAACAATAATCACTTGATCAACTGAGTCTCTGTTGCATATGTGAGCGTTTGTAGAGCTCATTTTCTGCGAATGCTGGTTGCCCTTGTTGAGATTGAAACTGGCTAGATTCTTATGATTCACTTGGTGCTTGTTTTGCCTTGGATGAGAGTACTTACACATGTGGTGGCAGTTTTGCTCATGATAAGCAACTTTGATTCTATCTAAGCTAGTCAATCTTTCTGCTTAGCTTGTATAGCTCATGGTGTTTATGCCTTGCTATCTATTTTTGATCTTTGCATTGGGAGCTATTGCCTTTACACTTCATGGCACTATGGTTATGGTTAGCAAAGTTAAATGCTTGTTTGCATAATTGTTGAAGCTCCTTAGGTTTGCATTTTCATGCATTGCATGTTTGCTTGTTCTTTTGCCTCTTTGATGAGTTCATTGCCAAAGGGGGAGAAAATTTTGGGGTCATGTACAAATAATGCTAAGAAACTCATATGATCCATTTTGCACTACATGAGACCTACCACAACTTGAGGGGGAGCATATCATGATCCTGAGCGTTTTCTTGCACTTTTCACATTCTTTGCATCTAGTGTCGTTTTCTTTGCCAACTCTTGGTTTTGTGATCTCTACTTGCTAGATGGCTTGTTTCACCTTTTCTTTGGGCTTGGTCATTTGGATGTGCTTATTCGGCTTCGCGTTTCAATCTCTAATCTTTGTGCATTTGGTGTTGTCAATGTACTCATCAAGTGGGAGATTGAGAAACCATGTGGATATGTGCCATGGTTTGCTGTATTTGTGATGAGTAATTGACTTGAGCGGATTTGGTGTTTGAGTTGAAATGCGAGAATCCAGGGATTGCATGTGTTTGCATATCATGGTTATGACTAACCAGAGTTGGTGGAGATATTGGTGATATTGCAGGAGATGGGAAATGTGTTTGCTTGTCTCATGATGTGTAGGTCACTGGAGTTGACTTGGCGGTCAACGGCGAGAGGATCGGGCACAAGTAGGGGACTTGGGTCCAGATGATCGGGATGCCGGGTGAAGTCAAGGTTGATCCATACCGTACACGTGGAGAGGCAAGAAGCACGGACGGTTTCACGGTTGAGCCTCAAAACCGTGGTGGTGATGAAGACGGCATGTTGAACAAGTCAAGGTGAACGGGATGCCAGTGCAAGTGACAAGGGGGCCCGATGGACAGGGACTGGGAGAGAATTGCCGGTGGTTAGGATCGCGGGACAAGGTGACACGCGTCGACATCGAGAAGTTGCTCTTTGAGAAGCATGCAAGTCAGTTTCCCGGTTTGGGCCTCAAAACCGGAGGCGGTGGTTGGTGGTGCACGTGGCACAATCATGGAGCTTGCTTCGAGATGAAGCAAAGACATGAAGTGTCTAATGGCATTCGGCCGATGAGGAAAAAGATGGACGGTTATGCCCTCGGTGGTAGATGGGTGTGTTATGTAGGTCAAGGGTAGACTGGTCATGTGGACAATAGACCCTAGGCCTATATAAGGAGATGTGTGGCTAGTGGGAGATGTGTCTCTCTTCCCATTAGCCTTGTGATAGGACTCTATTCAAAGTGCTAGGAGAGGACTTCATGTTTTAGAGGAGAGGAAAGGGTGTGTGAGAGACATCTCTTGCTCTTCCAAATAGTAGGAGGAAAAGGGTGGCTTCCTTGCCTTGTACCTATGGATCTTGTAAGAACCTTTATATGATATGAGAAGTATTTTCGTGCTCAAGATTTCCCTCTTCACTTGAATCCCGAAATCCTCTTCTTCTTATTTTTGGAACTATTTTTGTGGTGATTTTTGATCTCGATTCTGAGTGAGTTTTGGGATGGATTTTGTGGGGGATCTTGGTGCTATGATGTGCTAGAACAATCCTGTATAGGTCTTTGACCGAATCATAGGCATGAGCACCTTCGATTTCAATGTTTTCTCAAGTTTCCCCTTTTCGGTGTTCTTGGCACAAGATCTGAAATTCATGATGATTCCTTGTGTTTTTGGAGTGGATCTCTTTAGAGGAGGGTCATGATGTATTGAGGATGATCTGGTCCAAATTTCGTGATTTTTGGAGTTTGTTTGATAGGGTTTTGGCAATTTTCTTTCCCGAACGGAGCTGCTGTTTTGCCTAGGATAGAACTTTCGTGAGCATGACGGAAGTTCCATCAAAAACCATGGAACTTCCATGAGTGACAGTTCTTCCGTCGCCAGGAACTTTCATGATTGACAGAACTTCTGTCGGGGGCTTCGGAACTTCCGTCGGGCACCACGGAACTTCCGTCAGGTTCAGTTTTGTGATCTTTTGGATCTTCCTTGTTTTCCTTTTCGTTTCTCTTGTGCTTCCGCTATGTGTCCTTTTGGTTTGAGTTATTCCTTGGGTTAACACATCACAAGTTGGTGTGTGTAATCTTGGTGACTCGGTTAGAGGTTAGTTTGGGTTGTAGTTGGGACATAGGCCATGTTCTTGAGAAGAATTTTAATTGGCTCCCATTCACCCCCCCCCCCTGGTCGCCTTCTTGGTCCTTCAAACTATCTCCTTCTTCATGGCATCCATGCGATCTTACACAAATCTTCTAAGCCTCTGCCGAATGGGGGTAGGCCCTGGGGGTACCCTTAACTTGTGCTCAATCTTTTCCCCAGGAACTCCCGGCATGTGATGAGGACATCCTCCACTATTACCCGCTAGGGCGGCGTCCGTGTGAGCCTCTGAATAATCCTACCTTGCTTAGCTTGGGAAGTTGAAGCCACCTTAAAAGGGAGAGCCACCCTTCCCCTATCATACTAGTCTTTTAGGGAGATTGGGCCTTTCCCTGAGTGGGGGCGCTGGAGTTGCGGTGCTAAGACTGTGGATTCGGATCATGGACCTAGAATCGGATCGATGTGTCGGGCTTTCAGCAGGAGTTGTGGTGCTAAGATTGCGGGATTCAGGGAATCCGGATCGGTGTCTCAGGCTTCGTTCCATCCCACCTGGGCTAGATGTATCATTTGGTATTAGAGCTAGGCCCTTGTTAAGAAGGGGAGAATGATGAGGACATCCTCCACTATTACCCGCTAGGGCGGTGACCGTGTGAGCCTCTGAATAATCCCACCTTGCTTAGCTTGGGACGTGGAAGCCACCTTAAAAGGGAGAGCCACCCTTCCTCTATCAGACTAGTCATTTAGGGAGATTGGGCCTTTCCCTGAGTGGGGGGGGGGGGGGGGGGGCGGAGTAGCGGTGCTAAGACTACAGATTCGGGTCGTGGACCTAGAATTGGATCGGTGTGTCGGGCTTTCGGCAGGAGTTGTGGTGCTAAGATTGCGGGATTCAGGGAATCCGGATCGGTGTGTCAGGCTCCGTTCCACCCCACCTGGGCCGGATGTATCAGCATGTCAGATGGTTTCCATGCAAAGATGTCCCTATTTAACGGGAGGAAAAGAGTGAGCGCGAGTTCCTATTTCTTGTCGAGGTTGGCCCCAGCATAAGTTACCTTATCGTGGTCCTCAGGGTCGAGCAGGATTTCCATGGTTTGGATGTCATCGGTCTGAATCTTGTCTTTGGTAGGCTTCTTTGTTGAAACCTCCGCTCCGGTCTGCTCCTCCGTGCCGACTGCCTGCTGGATATCCTTCTGGTTGGAAATTCCAAAGATCAGAGTGGAGGGAGATTATTCTGTTCGGGCCTGGCATCTTGAGGGTGAGATATGGATAACGCGGGATAGCCATGAATTTAGCCATAGTCGGTCGACCGATGATAGCATGGTATGCTGAGTCGAAATCCGCCACCTGGAAGAGAATACGCTTGGTCCTGAAATTCTCATGGGTTCGGAAGGTGACCAGCAGACTGATCTGTCCAATTGGAACTGAAGTCTTACCGGGTACAATCTTGTGGAAAGGTAAAGAACTCGACTGAAGATCATTAATTAACAGACTGAGCTCTTTGAGAGTCTTAGTGAAGATTAAGTCCAAACTATTTCCTCCATCAATGAGTACTTTGCTGAACTTCAACTCCTTCATTATAGCAGCAAGCACCAGCGGGTATCGACCCGGCTTCGGGATGTGCTTGGGGTGATCCGACTGATCAAAGGTGATTGGCATCTCAGACCACCTCATGAATTGAGGTGTAGCCAGTTCCACTGAGTTGATCTCTTGAAGTTCCATCTTTTTCTTGCGCTTGGACACATAGGCATCCGGGCCACCGAAGATGAAGTTAACTTCCTTGCGGGGCTCCTAGAACTCTCCCGAGTCGTCCTTGTCGCCATCATCATTGGTCTTGTCTTTGCTACTGCGCCTCGGGGGATCTTTGGCCACCTTGTGCGCAGCTGTCACAAATCCCTTCAGTCGATAGAAATCCTTTGCTTTGAGATTTCCCATAGGGTGCCAAAGGCATGGGCCACTCAGCAGCTCGTCCGTGGACGGTTGGCTTGTTCGAGGGTTCTTCTGAAGTCAGTCCACCATGTGAACCATGTTATCAGGCTTCCTCTTCTTGTACTTCTTGGAGGACTCGGGCTTGTCCGACCACTTCTCTTTGCCTTGTCCCCGGATGTCATCCAACGCCAACTCACCTGACGCGAACTTGTCAGTGATCTCGAAGCACTCTTGAGCGGTCAGCTTGAGGTCATGATTCCTCCGACCGATCTGACGAACCAAATCATCTCTACGGATCCCTCCTTGAAAGGCGGCAATGATTTGTTGGTCTGGGACATTGGGGATCTCAGTCTTCTTAGCGCAAAATCGCTTGATTTAATCATGAAGAGGTTCATCGGTCTTCTGCTTGATCTGAGTGAGGTCGAAGTGGTTGCCCGGTCGATTGCATGTAGCTTGGAAACTTCTATGAGCTTCCTGTTGAGGTTCTCCCAAGATGTGATTGACTCCTCTGGAAGAGATGTGAGCCATATCCAAACAGCTGGATCCAGGCAGACCGGGAGTTAATTAGCCATTACATAGGAATCACCTCCAGCCGACCAAATCGTCGTGCTGTAAATCTGCAGCCACTCTCGGGGATTGGTCTAACCATCATATTTTTTGATGGGGACCGGCTTGAATCCTTTTGGCCATCGAGCTATGCGAAGCCTAGGGATGTAGGCCTTGATGCCATCGATCTCATCGTCGGTCGGCATCATCGACCGCCTATGCCAGTCTGGAGACAGGGTTGCACGGTGGCCGTGTCACGGTCCAACATCGTCATCATGTCAATGACGTCCATGGTCGTTATCATCATTATCGCACCGATCCCGATCATCTCGTCGACGTCGGTCGTCGCGGTTGTGCTTTGGAGGAGGATCTTGATGGTCCTCTCGTGGGTCATCCCGTCAGTCGTCCCGTCGGCCGTCCGTTCTGCAATCACGACGTTCTTCCTCATCACGTCGGTTGTCCCGAGCGTGTTCTTCATAGTGAGAGTTTATGGTATCTCATCCATCATGGAGGCTAAGAGAATTTCTCAGATCTTCACCCCTCGCGAAGATACATGACCAGAGCTTGTGACCGACTGAGATTTTGCGGCCTCTTGAGATGCAGCGGCCTTAAGCATAGACACTGCCTTCTGCATCGCAGGGGTCTGATAATTCACGTCGACCATTAGAGTGTCGAGCAAAGTTTTGGCCCCTATGATGTTATTCTGAGGAGTGTGGTAGACCTTGACGCCATCCACTTCGAGTTCTGGACCGAGAACCAGTCGGCGTATGTTGCGTGAACTGTGCGACCCTCTTGGTCGATGGCGGTGTCCGACCGATAAGTCATCAGCTGGAGGGTCCTCCTCCTGTTGACCTCCTTCGGCTAGTTGATTAGGGTGGCCATCAACGGGGTTATCTTCATGTTCACAATTTTGGTCACCGTCCTTGTTTCCATCGGCGGGATCTGCTATATCCACCATGTTGACAGTATGGTGATATGGGTAAGTGGATTTGACCGAGTCCTCATCAGAAGACTGATCCGATCTTGAATCGTTCCCGAAAGAAGGATCTTCTTCCTCAGATCCGAGTGTGTCCAACGCGGGGATCATGTCAGATGAACTCGGTGATCGTGCCATGGAGACGGTTGTGGCTGAGTCGGATCTGTGTTTTTCCAGACCTAGGGCTTCATTGTCGCCGACTATGAAGTTGAGTGATCCAAAGGAGATCTTGAAGTTCGATGAGTACTAGATGATGGGAATTTCGGCCATCGTAGTCAATGGACAATCCCGGCGAGCCTTGTCCCCTACCTAGCGCGCCAACTATCGAAGCTTGAGATCGGCAGTAAAATGTATAGGGCTACGTCGAGACTAAGAACTATGATGGTAACACAAGACGTCGAGTTATACAGGTTCGGGCCCTCTCGGTGAGAGTAAAAACCCTATGTCCTGTGTTCTGTGTATTGTGTTGATGTTATGAGACTTGTCCCTCGATGAGGGGTACCCTGCCGCCTTATATATCCAGTCAGTAGGGGGGTACATGAAGAGTCCTAGTCATAACCCCTTAGGGTTTACATAGAAAGTGTATCTCTACATGCCTTGCGCTCCTAGTTGAGTCGGTCAGCTTCCTTGTTGATGAAGTACCCGGTCGGCTAGTCATAACCCCTTAGGGTTTACATAGAAAGTGTATCTCTCATGGCATCATACACATGCAAACAGGATAAATAAGGAAAGACAAGCGCTGCGTATGAAAAATAAACCAAGTGAGATCAAGATGAGTCAAACACAATCGAATGTAAACCATGACTCATCAAAATCCATGAACATCGATATAGCTCCACCAAAATAAGATCCAAATGTATCTAACTCCCAAAAACCAATGTACAAGAAACGTATGCTCCCCCTAGACAAAAGCTACTCTCGATCACGTAAGATCACACTCCCACTCCCCTAGACCTAAGATCCTCTCCCCCTTTGGAAACAAGCACCAAAAAGAGGAAACGATGAACATCTATGCACTCATGGTCGAAGGAGGTAGTGCAGCGACATCCTCTGTAGGCTCTACGCTAGGATGCTCCTGAGGTGGATCCTGCTGTACTCTCTGAGCCTGTGCCGCTTGAGCATCTAGTTGCTTAAAGAAACCAAGGTCTACAGGCGACTCAGACCCACTGTCTTGTGCTGCTGGAGTGACCGTGGCAGTCTCCTGAGCTGAGGTCTGGAGAAGTAAGAGGTCTACCACGTCCTGATGTGAGAAAGCTCCACGGACAAGATCCTCTTCTACATGCAGTGTGAGCATGCTGACTTTAGCAGTAGGAAGGGTAACTGTAGCTGTCTCTGGGGCGGTCTGAGAGTCTGCATGAGTGGTGGTCACAACATTAGAGAACAGACTCCAGATTGGTAGATGTTCTGAGGTGGAGGGTCCAGCCATCTATGAAGTAGAAGAGTGTGAGGGAGACACGAACAGTGCTGACACTGAGAAGGCTGACACGGGAGAGAACTGTGCTGAAGAAAGTGTCTGTCCTGCTCCCCCTGTCGGTAGAACCTCTGAAAGTGACAATCCGCTGGACTGCGCTGTCATCAAAGCTGTGAAGGGTCCTGGCTGAGTCGGCAGCTGCTAGAACTGAAGTGGCACTGAATGCTCTGGCTGCTGACCGGCCTGTCTCTGGGCCATCGCTGTCACCTGTGTCAACAGAGCAGTAAGTAGTGCAGACTGCTGCCTCTGAAGCTCTGCCTAACCTCTGATGTCCTCCATCATCTATCGTCTGTCCTCCGAGACACTCTGAATAAACTCTCCAAGCCATCCTGCAAGTTCTGCCACAGTGACAGCATCCTCAGATTGTGAACTCGGCTGGGGAGGTACTCCTGTGCTGGCTAACTCAGGAGCCATCGTCTCTGGCTGAGCTGCCTACTCAAGTGGTGTTGGCGGTGACTCCTGCTCCTCCTCTCCTGTCTGCTGGCTGGAGGCTGACTGTGAACCCCTGGGGACTCTAGGTACGTAGCTGGTGGTCACCTTAGGGAAAGCCTCGTACTCCTCCTCAGTCACTAGGCCCATCCTTCTCAAGAGATAGCAGATATAGGGACCATAGACAAAGTGACAACCTCCAACCCTCTCAGAGATCACCTCCTCCATCTCTCCAATTAGAAGGTCTACCAAGTCAAACGATTTCCTCTTCAGAATAGCTACTATAGCCCACTGGTGGAGAAGTGTGAACTTCTCTCTATAGCCAGACCTAGGGATGATAGTCCTGGTGACTATCGCTCTCACCACCTTGGCCTCTGCAGTGAGTCTCACAGGCCCTCTGTCAAACCCTGGTGTGTGCGGTGGTGGAAAGGCAATCGACACCATGTCGTCTGTAGGCATCTTACCTCCCTGAGGTCTGCGAGGTGGTGCTACTGTACCATAGGCACTCATGTAAAGTAGGAAGTCTGAAGATAGGAGTCCTAGGTTATGGGTCAAATCCTGTTGAGTCACACGCTGTGGCTGCCCTTTGAACAAGAACCAGAACTCTGAGCGATCCCTAGCAACCCACAGTGTGGCATAGAACTCTAGCACCACATCCTCTCTATATCTGTGTGGAGCAGTAACCAGCTCTACTAGCCCTAGCAAGTACGTGAAGTACTGCTCCATGTCTGTGTCGGTGGCCCTCCTCATGGCCTGGTACGTCGTGTACTGCTGTGGCACAAAGAGTCTGTCCTTGCCTCTCAAGTCAAGGTAACGTCTCAGACCCTCCCTGATCCTCCTCTGGAGGCCTGTCCAGTACCTCTCTCCAGCAGCAGGGTCTCTGGGGACTGGAACCCACTACTCGAAGGGTACCAAGCGAAGCGCCTTAAGGTCCTTTGCGGGAACCCTAAGGATGTCTGGCTGTCCGGCTGCCTGTACCAGTCTCTGCAGCTTCCTCGTGCACACTGCATAGGTGCACCTTGGGTCTCCTACCCGGTGAGCTGTCCTCTAGGGAACAGTCTGCTCAGCCTCCTCAGTCTCCTCAACCTCTAGCTCCTCAG
This sequence comes from Eleusine coracana subsp. coracana, assembly GCA_032690845.1. Classification (NCBI taxonomy): domain Eukaryota; kingdom Viridiplantae; phylum Streptophyta; class Magnoliopsida; order Poales; family Poaceae; genus Eleusine; species Eleusine coracana. The sequence goes on along the minus strand of CM064434.1, from coordinate 17,700,652 downwards.
ACTCTGAGGTCTCCTCCTGTAACTCCTCCTCCTCAGACTCCTACTACCTGGAGGATCCCTACTCCACAGTTCTCGACAACCTCTCCTGATGAGAAGCCGGAGTACGCTATGGCCATAGTGGCGGAACAACTCCAACTGCCAGGGGTGCTGTCCTCTGCCTGGTGCTCCTCGCCAAGCTCTGTGTCTCCGCTAACTGATCAAGGATGAAGCGAGAACCAGGTGTCCTGCGTGACTGCTCCATGGCATCCAGGTGCCTGTCCAAGTCGTCTGGCCCTCTCTGACTCTGTGTCTAGTCTCGGTATCTTCTTGTTGTTAGGCTTCTCAGGCATCTTCCCCTTTCCCTTATCCTGACCTGATCCTGCCATCTGACTGATGCTGCTATCACTGCACGCACGTAGGTATAGACAGGATAAGCATAGAGTCCTAGTACATCTATAAGCAAAGCACCACTAGGAAAGAATGCGCAATAGAAACCCTAGCACTGAATGAAGGACATGATCACTAGGCAAATATGCAAAGTAACAATAGTGATCATCGACTATTATGTGGCTGGTGTGAGTCATCTAGTGTACAGTCAAATAATGGCAATAAATCTAACTATAGACTAAACAATAAACAAACCCTAGAATTGCAATTAACAGATCATCAAAGAAATAATTGCATCCTAGGCTAAGCCAATTAATTAACTAATGCAACTAAAGATTGGAATTTAGCCTAATTGCATTAATTAACTAAATTGCTTGGAATTCAGGGCATACAATGATCAATGGAGTGAATGGCATAATACCCTGGGGGAAGAATCGATGAGGAGAAACTCGAAGAATGCAGACAATCGCCGGTGAACAGTAGCCGGCAATAGGGAAAGATGAAAGATGAAATCTTTCACCCTAGCTCTCGGTATACGCGTGCACGAGTGTGGAGGAGGGGTGGCTCGGCAAAGCACCAAAAGTGCAGGTGGCAGCGCTGGCTTGGAGGCGCGTGACAAAGGGCGGCGGCGGCTGCTGCGCGCGGCGATGGTTCTATGTTGGAGAAGCGGCGGCGGCCTGTTGCGCGCGGGGGTGAGGCAGCACGGTGCGGGTGGAGAAGGCGACGGCTGGTGACTGCGCGGGTACGCAAGTGGTGCGGGCAAGTGCAGCGCAGGCGACAACGGCTTGGGCGAGAACTTGGCGTTGGGAGAAGAACGAAGAAACGACCAACTCAGTTCTGATCGATTTTGACCTAGGTCAAATCATAATCGACGGCCGAAATCAATCAAGGCACAATCAATGACTCAGATCAGGACTCGCTTCGCGCGATCAATAGAACTGACCGGACTGTCCGGTCGCTACACCGGAATGTCCGGTAAGGTCGGGGTCTGCTGGCCACTGCAGACCGGACTGTCCGGTCTCTAGGACCGTTCTGTCCGGTCTATACGACCAGACTCCCTATAGGCACTGTTACGAGTGCCACTGACCGGACTGTACGGTCTAAAGACCAGATCGTACAGTCACTTCTAGAATTTGTTGAGTCAAGGACTTTCTCCAAATTCCAAGTGCCCTCGCTAAACACACAAATAAACACTGCACTTGGATTATAGAGGGAAGTCTCAAACACTCTGTTTCAAGTAGTGGCACTCTATGGCCTCGTAGTCTTCGCAAATGCCAAATGAAAGATCGAGCAAATAAGAGCCAAGGCAAATGAAGAACCAAAGGGTATGTATGAGCCTTAGTCCATGAACCGTGCGAGTAGATTTAACCTCGGAGTTCATAAGAGCTCGCTCATTGGGCATGAAGCACAATCCTTTGCTTTGGTCACACTTACGGAGATGTAATCTCATATAGAGCATGAGGCACAAATATCTCCAAATGTGACAAGCCTCCTTTGTGTTTCCTATATGATGCATGCAACAAGCATTTTACATATGCAATGAAGGTAAACATGCCATGTGAATGCATGCAATATTAATCAAGACACAAAGGAAACCTAACAATGTCAAGTTTGAACCCCTCTCAAGCTTACTCACTATAATCCATACCCTTGACTTCACAGAAGCCAAACCACCATCTCAAGCGCTCCCCTTTGCTTATAGCTATCTTGAGTGGGTTTGACATTGACTAATTTTTATGTGTTTTTCTTTTAGTTATTTACACGTGCATGGATGCAAAGCATACTAGTCACAAAGGAGTCCTAATTACCATGCAATGCAAGAGAAAGAAAAACACACTACAACTACCAACAACAAAACGAACACGGTTACCTCCCTCTTGAGTAGATAGGTCATTGAGGTCCATATCACTTGTGGTGGACTTCACATGATCTTCATGAAGGCACTCGGTCCACCACCACCGCCATCTAGGTCTTGTTCTTGGGCACCCACTTGTACGTAGCCAATCTCTCAAGATCAACAATGCACTTAGGCACCCATATGCTTTTGACCTTTTGCTTCTTGTTTGGTGGTCCCAAACCCTTGGCTTTCACCTTGCCATCCTTATTCCTAAAGAGCTTAAAATGGGTGTTCTCATGGAACAAGATAGCATTAGGTAAAGCAATGGAAATTCTCACCCTCGGACAATCCTTGGTGGCGTGGCCATCCTTGCAACACCTCCCGCAATAATAGTCATTGGCGAGTAGGGGCTTGATCCATTCGGGTATGGAGTCACTTGTCCTGATGATGTCGATGGCGGTGGGATATGAGCCATGTCCCCGATGGGAGACGTTGTTCACAAGATTCCTTCCAAGAATCTCCTTGTAAATGGCTCTACCACGTGTAAGCCTCTCTAAGCCATCCATCACCATCTTGATCTCTTCCTTGAGCTTGTGATATTCCTTCAAAACAAGTGGCTCAAGAGAAGAAACCTCAATCAAGGTGGTTAGTTCATCACACATAGTTGAAGCATCGCTCTTTGATGAACAAGAGGAGGAAGAGGCAAGGTTCTCAACATTGATGGCCTCAAAAGTAATCTGAAGGGCCTTGTACTTCTCATGAAGCTCTACATGATCACCCTTGAGTTTGTCATAACTCTTGTTTAGGGCATCATGAGATGTGACAAGGTCCATGAGCTCACTATCAAGCTCACCAACACGGTCCTTAGGCAACTTACACTCTTTTCTTACCACATCCAACATTTTGGATTTCTTGATGGCGATGTCGCAGGCTTGCTCAAGCATACTCCACAATTCAGCACAAGTGCACTCCTCATCATCGCTGTCATCGCTACTCTCATCCTCACTCTCCCCAAGTTGGCTTGAAGCCATAAGGCACGTGGGAGGAGGAAGGAGAGCACGTGGTGATGTGGTCTTGATCATGGCTAGGTCGACCACTTCTTCATCACTTGAGGAGGTGGACTCATCATTTGAGTTATCGCTTGTCCACTCCCCCACAAGTGCCCTGCGAGAGAACTTCTTCTTGTAGTCTTGGGGCTTGCCTTTGGCCTTGGACTTGTCTTTGTTGAAGACTCTCTTCTTCTTTTGCTTGGCTTTGGGGTCTTCTTCTTCTTCTTCTTCTTCACTTGAATCTTGTGACTTGAATGCTTCTCTCTAGGGCTTTGGGCACTCACGAACAAAGTGATTCTTCGAGCCACAATTGAAGCAGTTGCCCCAGGACTTGGAAGTGAACTTGTTCTTGAAGGTCTTCATTTTCTTCATGAGAAGAGCCAAGTCCTCGGTCAAGTCACCCTCGTCATCATCATCTTCATCATCGGTGTCCACCTTCTTCTTGCCTTTCTTTCTCTTGCTTGATTCTTGCTTGTCAGCTTGTAGAGCAAGGTTGAATGGTTGGGGATCATCCATCCCTAGCTGATAGCTCTCGAAGGCGGTGATCTTGCCAAGTACATCCTTCATGGTCTTGGTCTTGAGGTCACTCTTCAAGATGTATGTGATGATGGACTCATACTTGGGGTCTTTGAAAAGCCTCATGAATCTTCTAATGACCTGCACGGGCTTGAGCTTGAAATCATCCCCAAGTGCATTAATCTCCTCCACTAGCACATGAAAACGAGAATACACAACATTAGCTCTCTCATGTGGCAATCTAGCAAAGTTATCATACTTGTTCTTCAGCACATAGTATATTTCCTCTTTGACATCACTAGTACCCTCATGGATACTTGAATCTCAGTCCAGATACCGTGTGCTATCAAACTAGCATCCAATCTAGCAAACACATCCTTGGAGATGAATGAGAACAAAGCATTCTTAGCCTTAGCATTGTTCTTAATGAAGTGAGGCTGCAGAAGGTTAGCATCCGCATCGGACTCATGGGTCACCGTCCATATCTCTAGATCAAGGGACTCAAGGTAGGCTTGCATACAAGCCTTCCAATACCCAAAGTCCTCCCCATCGAATATGGGAACACTCCCCACTTTTCCCGGCATCCTTACTCAAGGCGGTGAAGCCACAAATGGAGCATATGGCTCTGATACCAATTGTAAGGACGAAAGGCCTACCGGGGGGGGGGGGGGCGTGAATCGGTAGCCGACCACGAATCCAAATGCTTTAGTTTCACGCTTCTAAAACCTAATGAGTCATTGCAACCTAAACAATTCTAGTAGGCCAAGACCCTACACATGCTAGTTTTCATGATGCAAAGCAAAGCGCGGAAGCTAAACACATTAGCCTATGCAAGCCACAAGTCACCCTATCACTAGAGCACACAATTGCGTAATAGTAAATGGAGGGTCAAGGAATGCTCATGATTTTTTGCCCGAGGTCTCGGAAGGATGGCGCCTTCCCCTACTCCTTGTTGGACAACTCCCGTCGGAGTCCCAGTCCCTCCCACCACCAAGTGGAGTTCTCACCCACGAGCTCGTAATCACTCCTCGAGTGAAGACACGGTGTGCGTCACCGCTACACAAAGCACAAGCTCGCCTCTCTCGAGAACTTGCCGAACTCCCCGAGCCGGCACGGGCACTAACTATTGATGCCCTTCCAACGGCGGGCTCACACAGTGTACAAACTTGTGACTCTCACTATAGGCTCGATCACCGACACCTAACCGGTCTAGGTCTCACCATAGACCAAGAGTAACAACCTAGATCACACCCTCAAGGACACCCTAGCCTTAGATGTGCAAGATCACTCCATGTTACTCTCACTAGCACTCTCAATTATCCTCAGTTATTCCTAGTGCTCCCCTCTTTTCCTCTTGGACCTTACCAATTATCCTCAAGTATTCCTCTGACCAAGAGAGGTCTCCAAGACCCCAGCAACAAAGTTATATAGGCTCCCAACCTCAAACTAGCCATTGCTCCACGAAATTGCCTTTTTGAACACACTGACCGGACTGTCCGGTCACTCTCTGACCGGACTGTCCGGTCACTCTGGTAACGGCTCTCCTAGCCGTTGGCTCCCCTGTCCAGGCAAGATCCTGTACTGACCAGACTGTCCAGTCACTGGACCATACCGTCCGGTCCACTTTCTCTCTCCATTCCAGGAAGGTCCGCAAACTGCATCCTCTCTGTCATCCCTGCACTCCTACTTACCAGACCGTCCGGTCAGCAGACCAGACCGTCCAGTCTTTATGGAGTCTCCTACAGATAGAGTCTTTGCTCCTTACGCTAAGTCCTAGAAAACTCCACATAGTGACCGTACAGTCCGGTCTCCACTGACCCCTCTGTCTGGTCTCTATGTCCAGAAGCAGAAACTTGTCATCCTCACTTGACTTGGTTTCCCTGCTTCTCCGAACAGCTCCTTGGCTTCTCCACTGTCACCTAGTGCCTGTGATTTCACCGAGCAACCTTGCACATCACCGACTAGACATGACCTAAGAGAATGACCTAGACCCCCTTGATAGTCCGGTTTTTCCTATGGACTCAGAGCCCTAACAACTACTCAAGTGTTCCAAACACTTGCACCATAGCTTGTTCTCCGCTTTGATCCGCTGTGCTTAATTGCTAGGTTTGATCACTCCTAGGGCTAGTACATCACGAGTTGGTGTGTGCAATCTTTGTGACCCATTCGAAGGTTGGCTTGAATTGTTTTGGGGATATAGGCCAAGTTCTCTAAGAGAATTTTGATTGGTGTTTGGATTGCCATCACAAGAGAATAATGTTGATAACTTGACTCAAGGTTGCATTCAACTGAAAATAAATTTCTTCCAAGGTCAAATTTCACATCTTTCAGAGCAGTAGAGTGAACATTTGAACTTGAGCTTGTGCTTGCTGAAAATAAGTTTCTTCCCAAGTCGAATTTCACATCATTTAAATCTTTCGGCTGAGCTTTTGATGATAAGTGTTGGCTTGCTGAAAATAGGTCTCTTCCTAAACCAAACTTCACTTTAGTAGAAGCATTGAATAATGACCCTGAGTTAGAAAATGCATTGTTGATTGTTTGGGCTTCAGCTTGCAGTTTCCTTTCAATCTTTAGTGCAGCAGCATTTTTATTTTCAACACCTCTCACACAGTAGCTAGTACCACCATATCTTCAAATCCAAGCCTTTCTCCTTGCGGAGGAGGAGCAGGTGTAGCAACATGTAATTTGAATTCAAATCTTTTTGCAGCAACACCTTCAGTTCCATGACCTTGCACATGGCCATGGGCAGCAACACCATCAGCTCCACCATAGAGTCTTGTATCACGTATAGCAGCAACATGGGTAGTAGCATCATGGGCAACATCACCATGGCTTCTTCTATGCACATCCTCTCTCAATGCTTTCATAATATATTCAACAATCTTACTCTGAATATTACTCATGTTGGCATTGAACTGGACCTTGAATTCTTGCATAACTTGTTGTAGCTGGAATTGTGTGATAAAACTTGATTCTTTCATCACATCACCTGCCATGGTTACTGGAAGAAAATAGAATAATTCCAGCTACGTGGCTGTGGTAGAAATCACTCAATCTCACCTTCTCTTACCACTGAAGTTCTTATGTATCCTTGCTGAAATTGTGAGCTGCACAAAGCCCTAGTGGTAGTCAGCACAAAAAGGTGATATATCAAGTGAAATTAAAGTCACAGTGTGAAGGTCCGAGAAGGCGACCAGGGCGGGGTGGGGGGGTGAATGGGAGCCAATCAAAATTCTCCAAGATAACTTGGCCTATATCCCAAAAACAATCCAAGCCAACCTCCAAACCAATCACCAAGACTACACACACCAACTCGTGGTGTACTAGCCCTAGGAGTGATCAACCACAGCAAACAAGCACAGCGGAAACTACAAGAAACAACAATGACTTGAACTAGTCAAGAGACTCAAAAACCTGACCTTACTGGACCACCATCGGTAGTGTCGATCAGGGCCATTGGCAGTGCCGGTTGGCCCCATCAGCAGTGCTGGTGAGATCCATCGGCAATGCCGATGTGGGGTTCTACAACCCACCGGCAGTGCCAGTCCTGGTCGTTGGCAGTATCGATCGACCCCGAAGAATAGTAGAAACTTTCGGGATTTTGGCAAATCTTCTCCAAAACCTAATCAAACAAACTCCAAATGATGCGATTTTTGGACCAATGAATCCTTCGCACATCATGACCCTAATCCTAGAAGATCAACTCGATTGGCTCAAGGAATCATCACGAATTTCAGATCTTGTGCCAAGAACACCAAAAATGGGAAACTTGAGAAATCCTTCAAATCGAAGGTGCTAGACCTCTTGATTTGGTCATGGACCTATGTCACACCCCAAAATTTCAAATTTTGGTTTGTGACCCAATTCCACTAAATTTCAACATTTTTATAAGAAATTAAAATTTTATTATAAATTAATTAGATAATTATAATTTATTTTAGGCAAAAGAGCTATTTTTCTAAATTAAATAAATTAATTTAGGTTATTAATATTTAGTTTGTTGCATTCATGCTGCTTAAATGCATTAGGTTTTTATTGCGAGAAAAAGTATTTAAAAATCTGTTTTTAATCGAGTTTAGTTGGAATGAGAAATTAGGAAAGGAAAAAGAAATAGAAGAAGAACAAGAGAAAATAACCTTCTCAGCCTTGGGCCAAATTCCTACAGCCCACTTCTCTTCCCCCCCTTTCCCCTTGGCTTGGCCCGAATCCCCCCCCCCCCCCCCCCCCCCCGAGGCCCACTTCCCCCTCTCCCCTCCTTCCTTTCCCTCCCGCGTGGGCCACCAGCCCCGCAGCCCACCAGCGCGCGGCCCACCTCCCTCCTCTCCGCCCGGCCCATGCCGCGCCCCCGGCCCAGCTCGCCACCTCGGCCAGCCCACCCGCACGCTCCCCCGCCGAAACCCTAGCCGCCACCGCCGCCCCTCGGCATGCGTGGCCGGCCGCCTAGGGCACCGCGCCCTATAAAAGGGCGGGACCAGCCCCTCATGCCACCCCACCTTCGGCCTTCCCCTGCCGCCGCCATCGCCGCGAACCCGCCCCGGCTCCCCGTCGTCGCCTGCACTGCCGCCCCGCCATGGAAGCTCGGCGAGCTCCGCGCCCGAGCCCTGTCGGCTGGCCCGAGCCCTACTGGCTCCCTGCCGAGGAGCCCGACGCCGAGCCGCCCCCGGCCAACCCGTCCGCGATGAGCCACCGCACCCGAGCCGCCGCCACGACGTCGCCCGAGCCCCGCCGTTCTTCGCCTCGTCGCCGACCCGCCTCCGGCCCTCGATCTCTATGCGCGAGCCCCTGGGTGAGGGCGTCGTAGCCTCCTCTCCGTTTTTCCCCTTCCCCCATCGATGCCCGGCCACCGGAGCGCCGTCGGCAGCTATCTCCGACGAGCCACCCATGGCGCCGCCGCCTTTCTGGTCGCCGACGACCACCATCCCGCCGAGCCCCTTCCTCGCCACTGGATATTGATCCAAGGGTCCACATTAGATCACCCCGAAGGGGTATCTTCTGGTCCTCCGTGGACCATAGACCCCCTGGTCAACCCTGGTCAACAGAGACCATAGATCCGGTCCATAGGTTTTTAGTTTGAAATTAATTCATTTAATTCCTGGATAATGTTAGCTTTTTGCATTTAGGTCCCTGCGCTTAGTTTAAATTAGATTTTAACCCCAATCTTTTTGCAGAACCTCTAGTAAATTATATTTTAGCCCCTGAACTTTTTATAAATAATTTTTTGGCCCTAGAATTTTACAGAAACACCCCTAGGCTTATATTTAATTATATTTTAGTCCTGTCTTTTTGCACTTAGGCCCCTGTACTTAAATAAAATTAGGTTTAAGTCCTAAAATTTTGTAAAAACAACCTTATACTTTTTGATAATTATTTTTTTTAGTCCTAATATTTTACACTTTAGTCCCTATAATTTTATAGAATTGCAAATAGGCCCCTGAGTTTTATTAAAACTATATTTAAGACCTAATTTTTATCCAGAACCTTTATTTAATTATATTTAGGCCCCTGCTCTTTATTTTAATTATAGTTAATCCTGAAAAAATTGGGAAACCTTTATAAAATTATATTTAGAGCCCTAACTTTTCACATAATTATTTTAAGCATTGTATTTTAATAGAAACACCCCTGTACTTTATTAAAATTATTATTTTGGCCATGTAATTTTACAGAAACACCCCTGGACTCATTTTTAATTATTTTAAGTCCTGTCTTTTTACACTTTAACCCCTAGACTTCACCAAAATTACATTGTTGTCCCTAAATTTTTTAGGAACTATATTTTCACCCTGTTATTTTACAATTAAGTCCCTATACTGTTTTAAAATTACTTTTAGGTCATTAAACCTATCTATTTTTACTATTTTAGCCCTAAAACATCAAACCTTCATAACTTTTCAACCGTAGCACAGATTTAAGTAATTCTTGCTCCAACACGATCGTAGTGACTAATATTATTTATTTATACTATCTTACAGTAACTTGCTAATTTACTATTTTAACCCTACACCTTCAAACCTTCGTAACTTTTACTCGTAACTCCGATTTAGATGATTCTTGCGCTCACGCGATCGTAGCAACGAGTACTATCTTTTGAAATTGCTTTCATAGTACTTTATTATTGCTTGGTGTACTATTTCTTAGTTTGTTTATATGATTGTGTGCATGTTGTGCCTGCGTGACGTTAATTAGAGAACGGGTTATTCATGGAATCGCAAGAGCATGACTTGAAGACCTGAGCAGCAACCCCTATTTCCAGGCAAGTGTCCTTGATGCATCTTGTACCTATTATAACATTTTTTAGAATTGCATGCTTGAGTCAAATGAATGGGTACCTATTGTTAGGGTTTCCTTAGTATTGTTTTATCCCTTTTCCTTGTCGCCTTGAACTAGTAGTTGGTTGGTTGTGGGTAGATAATGCTTAGGTTGCTTGTGGGATTGTTGGGTTGATATAAATGTTAATTAATGAACTATGTCACTTCATTGGTGGAATGATAATTGATGTTAGCAACATGGCTTAGGGATCTATGCAAGCCGGATGGAATGGATGTGGTGCCGTGGGCACATGGTTGGTGGTGGTGGGCTTGTTGTAGATCCTAGGACCCGGTTCTTGGAGCGGTAAACCAGGACAACAGTGCCATCACAAGGCTGCTATGGAACAGCTTGGCTGACTAATCAGGAGTTCTCCTAGTGTTGGTGCAGCATTTTGGTGGAACGGGGAATGGAAGTCAAGAGGACTGTCCTTGTATCCGAATGGCTCAAGAAGGGGCTCCTGGGGTGATGAGCTGCTTGTTGATGGGCTATCACCTATAGACGGGAGTGGAACCTTAGTGGCTAGCATGTACTGGGAGACCCTTTGTAAAAGCCTCGTAGTGATCTCCTGGCCGCACACCTAAGGAAGTGTGCTAGTGCTTGGCCGGCATGGCAACATGGAGACTCTAGTCCACCTGGCAACATGGGACGAAATCACAACTTGTGGATAAAGTGGTACAAACTCTGCAGAGTATCAAACTATCATGATAGCCGTGCTCACGGTCAAGAGCGGCCTGGAATCCTCACAAGATTAGTTGGTTATGGGTTGGAATGGTTAAGAATGGTTGGATGATGGATGAGATTGGTTTGGATAATACCCTATGGATTGAGGGTTGGGATGACCCCACTTAGTAATTAGGATGCATAGGAAATTAAAAGCTCATGCAATAAACCCCTTTAAAGCCTTCCTTGTCTTGCCCCATGTCATCTTTTCCTCCACTTGCTGAGTACGACACGTGCTCACCCTTGCTATATACCACATTGCTGCTCAGCTACAGGAGAATGAAGGTACAACTATGAAGACGATGGAGGAGTCTAGGCATGCGGTCTTCCGGTCGACTTCCTGTGGGAGCTGAAGGACGCCAACGCTTAGTTTATTCCGCTGCAATGTAATCTTTTCCTTTTGACCTACGGGTCACCATTGTAATAATCTTATTAATTTAATAAAGATATTGTTCTTTTATCACAGTAATTGTCCTATGTGCGTGAAAACTTGTTCCTGGGCACGCATACAAATGCATTCGGTTTCGGTCATTGGAACCGGGTGTTACAACCTATGTAGTATTGATCTAGCTCATCATAGCATGAAGTTTCCCAAGAAATCCACCCCAAAAACTCATCCAAAAAGGAGATTGAAAATTCCCACAAAAATAGCTGCGAAAATAGGAAAAAAGAGAAATTCGGAATTTAGGGATAGAGGAAGATCTTGAGCACGAAAATAAATCTCTGAAGGATCGAGAAGCCGACCAGAGGGGGGGTGAATAGGAGCCAATCAAAATTCTCTAAGAGAACTTGGCCTATATCCCAAAAACAACCCAAGCCAACCTCCGAACCGATCACCTAGACTACACACACCAACTCGTGGTGTATTAGCCCTAGGAGAATTAATCACAACAAAGAAACACAGCGGAAACAAAAAGGGAAGACAAAATGCTCAATAGTCCAGAACTGAACACTCATTGCCAATGCCGATCCCTGCCATCGGTAGTGCAGGTCGGCATCGGTAGTGCCGGTCACGCCTCTCGGCAGTGCTGGTGCGTATCATCGGTAGTGCCGGTCCCACCTATCGGCAATGCCGGTGCGGGATGCAGTCTCATTGGAACCTACAGACTAGTCCAATCGGCAATGCCAGTCCTGGTCATCGGCAGTGCCGGTCGACCCCCGACAGAACAGAAAAACTCTCGGGATCTTCTCAAATCTTCTCCAAAACTCAATCAAACGAACTCCAAATGATGCAATTTTTGGATTAGTGAATCCTCATCACATCATGACCCTAATCCTAGGAGATCATCTCAATTGGCTCAAGGAATCATCACGAATTTCAGATCTTGTGCCAAGAACACCAAAAAGGGGAACTTGAGAAATCCTTCAAATAGAAGGTGCTAGAGACAATAATTTGTTCAAGGATCCATAGAGGATTATCCTAGCTCATCCTAGCAACAAGTTTCTCAAGAAATCCGGGTCAAAAATCCGTCCAAAAGTGAGATCGAAAATCACCACGAAAATAGGTCCGAAAATAGGAAAAAGGGAATTTCGGGATTCAAGTGAAGAGGGAAATCTTGAGCACAAAAATACTTCTCATATCATAGAAAGGTGCTTACAAGATCCATAGTTACGAGGCTAGGAAGCCACCCTCTTCCTCCCACTATTTGGAAGAGCAAGAGATGTCTCTCACACACCCACTACTCTCCTCTCAAACATGAAGTCCTCTCCTAGCACTTTGAATAGAGTCCTAACAAAAGGCTAATGGGAAGAGAGGCACCTCTCCCACTAGCCACACCACTCCTTATGTAGGCCTAGGGTCTATTGTCCACATGACCACTCTACCCTTGACCTACATAACACCCCCACCTACCACCGGGGGCATAACCGTCCATCTTTTTCCTCATCGCCCGAATGCCATCGGACGCTTCATGATTTTGCTTCATCTTGAAGCAAGCTCCGTGATGGTGCCACGTGCAACACCATCCACCGCTACCGGTTTTGAGGACCAAACCGGGAAACCGCCTGACACGCTTCTCAAAGCATGACTTCTCGATGTCGACGCGTGTCACCTTATCCTACGATCCTGACCACCAGCAAGTCTCTCCCAGTCCCTGTCCATCGGACCCCCTTGTCACTTGCAACGGCATCCCATTCGCCTTGACTTGGTCAACACGCCGTCTTCATCACCACCACGGTTTTGAGGCTCAACCGTGAAACCGTCCGTGCTTCTTGCCTCTCCACATGTACGGTGTGGATCACCCTTGACTTTACACGGCATCCCGATCGTCTGGCCCCAAATCCCCTACTTGTGCTCGATCCTCTCGCCGTTGACCGCCAAGTCGACTCCAGTGACCTACATATCATGACACAAGCAAACACATTTCCCATCTCCTTCAACATCACCAATATCTGCACCAACTCCGATTAGTCATAACCATGATATGCAAACCTATGCAATCCCTGGATTCCCGCATTTCAACTCAAACACCAAATCCGCTCAAGTCAATTACTCATCACAAATATAGCAAACCATGGCACATATCCACATGGTTTCTCAATCTCCCCCTTGATGAGTACATTGACAACACCAAATGCATAAAGATTAGAAATTGAAATGCGAAGCCGAATAAGCACATCCAAATGGCCAAACCTAAAGAAAAGGTGAAAACTAGCCATATAGCAAGTAGGGATCACAAAACCAAGAGATGGCAAAGAAAGCGACTTGAGACGCAAAGAATGTGAAAAGCGCAAGAAACCGCTGAAGATCATGATATGCTCCCCCTCAAGTTGTGATAGGTCTCATGTAGTGCAAAACGGTTCATATGAGTTTCTTAGCATTATTTGTACATGACCCCAAAATTTTCTCCCCCTTTGGCAATGAACTCATCAAAGAGGCAAAAGAACAAGCAAACATGCAATGCATGAAAATGCAAACCTAAGGAGCTTCAATAATTATGCAAACAAGCATTTAACTTTGCTAACCATAACCATAGTGCCATGAAGTGTAAAGGCAATAGCTCTCAATCAAGCAAAGATCAAAAATAGACAGCAAGGCATAAACACCATGAGCTATACAGGGTAAGCAGAAAGATTGACTAGCTTAGATAGAATGAAATTTTGCTTATCATGAGAAAATCTGCCACCACATGTGTAAGTAACTCTCATCCAAGGCAAAACAAGCACCAAGTGAATCATAAGAATCTAGCCAGTTTCAATCTCAACAAGGGCAACAAGCACTCGCAGAAAATGAGCTCTACAAACGCTCACATATGCAAGAGAGACTCAGTTTGATCAAGTGATTTATTGTTTATCCTCATGTGTCCTCTTATCCATGCGGAGGGTCGCATGACTGGGTACGGCAAACATCCCGAGGCTTCAAGTCATAATGTTTGGATTTAGCATTATTGAGTAATTCTTGATCAAAGCACTTAGCAGATTTTTCAGGATTATGCACAAGACAAAAGAGCATGCCTTTGCGGCAAAAGGAACACATGTTCCCACAATGTTACATCATGAGCTAAACATTTGCAAAGCCTTCCATTTCGCAAACACAAGGTGCCAAAGCCAAGACATCCTCTAGACTAGCCTCAATGCAAGCTTCAACAAGGATAAAAGCAATTATACACATGGTGAGCAAGTTTTAGCAAGATTAGTTCATAAGGTTCACAAGAAGCTCAGTTTACATTTAAGATTAGCAAGTTGCTCACATGAGTTTATAACAAGCCATCTAGAAAATCTAAGCATGAGAGATTACCATCACATCCGCACAACTTAGCTCAAGCTCAATCATAGCAAGGAGAAATGCAAGGAAGCATAAGAATCAAAGCTCATCTACCAATGCATATATTACATATGAGATGCAGTGCAAAAATGGTAAGATACATATATACAAGAGAAAACCAACTCCCCCGCAAATGATGCCATAGGGATGACAAACACCAAGTTCCCCCCGAAGAAAAGCATGTCTCGAAGCATCTAGGGGCTTGGTGAGGATATCAGCTAGTTGGTTTTTGGTATCAATGTATTTGAGCTCAACATCCCCCTTCTCAACATTGTCTCTCAGGAAGTGGAATCGCACATTGATGTGTTTGACCTTACCATGTTGTACTAGGTTTTTGGCTAAGCATATGGCACTAGAGTTATCACACATGAGTGGAACACCCTTAAAAGTCAACCCATAGTCTCTCATGGTAGATACAATCCATAGGATTTGTGAGCAGCAGCTAGTAGCAGCTACATACTCAGCCTCTGTGGTGGATTGGGCAACACTCGACTGCTTACGAGAAGACCAACAAATCAAAGAAGTACCCAAGAAATGGCAAGTACCAGAAGTGCTCTTCCTATCAATTCTACACCTAGCAAAGTCCGCATCCGAATACCCAATGAGATCAAGAGATGAAGATGCAGAGTACCAAAGACCAAACTCAAGGGTGTATTTGAGATACCTGAAGATGCGCTTGATAGCCTTACGATGAGTCACCCTTGGGGAAGCTTGGAAGCAAGCACAAAGACACACCGCAAAGTGTATGTCGGGTCTTGTTGCTGTCAGGTATAAGAGGGAGCCAGTCATGCTCCTGTACTCCATTTGATCCACCGCTTCACAGTCTTCATCAGGGTCAAGAGCCGTTGTAGTGGACATTGGTGTAGACAACAGCTTCACATTGACCATGTCGAACTTCTTCAGGAGATCCTTCGTGTACTTGGCTTGATGTATGAATGTGCCTTGCTTGCACTGCTTTATTTGAAGCCCAAGAATGAAGGTGAGCTCTCCCATCATCGACATCTAAAATTCACTTTGCATAGCTTCCTGAAACCTGGACACAAGAGCATGAGAGGAACCACCAAAGATGATATCATCCACGTAAATCTGAACCATTAGAAAGTCATTGTCATGCTTGAGAGTGAACAAGGTTTTATCAACACACCCCATAACATACCCACGCTATAGCAAGAAGGTCTTAAGTCTAGCATACCATGTCCTAGGTTCTTGCTTTAGCCCGTACAAAGCCTTCTGAAGCTTGTACACACGATTTGGGTAATTGTGGTGCTCAAAGCCAGGGGGTTGCCTCACATACACTTCTTCCTCTATGAAACCATTTAGGAAAGCACTCTTAACATTCATTTGATAGAGTCTAATGCCTTTGGAGGCAGCAAATGCAACCAAGATCCTAATGGCTTCTATGCGAGCAATAGGAGCAAAGGTTTCACCATAATCTATGCCCTCCACTTGGCTAAAACCTTGAGCAACTAGCCTAGCCTTGTTTCTTACAACCTCACCATCCTCCCCATCTTTGTTTTTGAACATCCACTTTGTTGCTATGACATTGACATTTTTGGGAGGCTCTACAAGGGTCCAGACTTTGTTTCTCTCAAAATTTTCCAACTCCTCATGCATGGCATTAACCCAATGTTCATCAGATAGTGCGTGTCCAACATCCCGGGGTTCAAACGTCGCAACAAAGAGAGAATGGGTAAAGCAAGCAAGATGTGCAGACCTTGACCTTGTTGTCCTCTCATACAGATTACCGATCATCTGTTGAGGTGGGTGTCGACGCTGAATGTTGTGAGGAGCCTCTCTCTCAGAGTGTACCTCCCCCTCAACCACAGCTGGAGCTCGCTCGACAGCTGCTAAAGTCGATGTAGAAGCTTCTGGACCCTCTGCTGGAGTAGTGAAAGCAGCAGGAACAAGCTCAGATGAGAGATGAAGTGAATCATCATCATCATCAAAGCCCTGTAGGTACTCTTCTACAAATATGCTCTCCTTCATCTCCTTGTCACCTGCAGACTCAATTACATTCCTTGCACAAGAGTTTGATTCATCAAAGGTTACATCGCAGGATTCTACGATGGTGTTAGTCTCCAAATTCAAAACTCTGTACGAATGACCATGAAGAGAGTAACCAAGAAAGATTCCATCGGAAGACCTTGACTCAAACTTATCAAGATTGCCACGCTTGAGAATAAAGCACTTGCAACCAAAGGCACGCAAATGAGAAATCGATGGCTTTCTCCCAAAACGTACCTCATAAGAAGACACATTAAGAATTGAGCGCAAGAAAATCTGATTGAAAACATAGCAAGCAGTGCTAATAGCCTCAGCCCAGAACCACCTCGGAGTCCTATGCTCATCGAGCATCGTCCGGGCCATCTCCACTAAGGTTCTGTTCTTTCTTTCAACCACACCGTTCTGCTGGGGACACGAGGTGCTGAAAACTGATGCTCAATACCATGCTCAAGACAGAAAGCATCAATGGAGGAGTTCTTGAACTCGGTGCCATTATCACTATTAATCGCTCGCAGTGCACCAGGGAGTTCCTTGAACAACCTCAAACCTAGGCTCCAAAAGTGATGAAGCACTTCATCCTTGCTCTCAAGAAAGTAGACCCAAGAGTAGCGAGAATAGTTGTCAACAATCACAAGAACATACCACTTCCCACCCGCCGAACGAACCCGAGAAGGACCAACAATGTGCACATGAAGCAACTCTCTAGGGCGTTCAGTCATCACCAAATTAATTAGTGGATGAGAAGCGGCAATCATTTTCCTATGACGACAAGGAGCACAAACCAAATCCTTATCAAATTTGAGCTTTGGCAATCCTCGGATCAAATCCAGGCCACTCAAGCGACATAGCAAGTCAAAGCTCATGTGACCCAGTCTCCTATGCCATTTCTAGAGCTTAGAAGAAGATTGAGCAAACAAGCAGTTGTGAGAACCAGGAGTACCAGCAAAATCAGCCTGAAAAACTCTGCCAATGCGAGAAATCCCACAAACCAAGGAACCACTCGAATCAAGAACACAAGAAGCATTCGACTTAAAGCGCACTTCCAAACCAACATCAAGAAGCTGAGAGACAGAGAGGAGATTGTACTTGAGAAACTCAACCAAACCAACATCATTGAGAGTGAAGTTCTCATTTACCTTTACCGTGCCCCTTCCCTTCACTCTTCCTCTCTTGTCATCTCGAAAGGTCACATACTCCCGATGCTACAAGGGAGTGAGGCTGGAGAACCACTTTGCATTTCTGGTCATGTGGCGCGAACACCCGGAATCCATCAACCACTTGTTCTCCAAGCCTCCACCTGCTGCCTACAAAGAACGAGAAGTGAAAGTCGATGGCTCAGTGCTGGGGTTAGTCAAAAAGCATTTGGGAATCCAGCACTTAACCATACAACCGATATTAGTCATCACAGTTCTTTGCACTTTATCATTCGAACGCATGGGACGAGAACCACGATGGGGAAAACGTAGCCTGTCAAAGCATCTTGACTCAAACCTTGGGTTGTGAGGATAGAAATTATCTGTGTGAAAGCCAAATCCACACGAGTGACGCTCACCACGATGGGGAAAACTTAGGGTGCAAAAGTGCTGCTGCGCAAAGCCTCTGTCTCATGAATCAAAGCCATATGAGGGATGACCCTGTCCACAATAGGCACGAGAAAAAGAGCAAGGCTGAAAGTCAACAAAATCATCATAAAAAGCATCCCTAGTCAACTCAGCTTGCTTCCTCTCAATTCTCTTACGCCTAAAATAGAATTCATCCAAGTGGCCCTTGCGACCACAAAACATGCAAATGTAGACACCCTTAGGATTTGGCTTGGCTTGCATTGCAGGTTTGGGTTTTGGCTTCTCTGTTTGCTTTGGGTTGAAGGAGGGTATTGGATTGGGTGGATAGTATGTGTCAGTGGGTTTAATGGTGTTTTCCTCATCCTTGTAGCTGGAGCTAGGTAGAAACTTACCCACATTCTCACTCTACTTATCACACCTCTCAAATCCCAAACCCAAGTTATAGGTTGATCTAGAAGCACTCTCCTTCACTCTTGCCAAATCATTCCCAATCTTCTCTTCACTCACTAGGGTTCTCTGGAGCCTAGACACAAGATAGTCATTTTCTTGAACTAGGGCTTTGTTTTCCTCCCTAGTGACTACAAGCTTGTCCTTAAGAGAGACACACACCTTACAAGGTGGTGGAAGGACCTTAGAGCGAGTCTCATGAAGCAATTTGGACTGAAGCTCTTTGACTTTGAGGGACTGAGCGTCCAACTCATCTGTGAGTTTGGGGCACTTCTGACATGCACCCAAAAGAGTTGGTCTAGCTTTGAACTCATCAAGCTCCTTGAGGGCACTCTCAAGCTGACTGGCAACTTGAGCATGCACACTCTCCCTCTTTGCAAGATCACTCATCACAACTTGACAAGACTCACACTCAACAACAATGTCCTCACGAGAAAGCTTGGACCTAAGCGAAGCAATTTCAAAATTAGTACTCTCCAACTTAGACTTAAGCTCCCTACTCTCACGAACAGCACTGTGAAGCTTATGATCTTGCATGAGTAGAACATCGCGCAAATGATCATGTTCAGAAGAGAGCTCATCGAGAGTGGGAGGTACCTCGCTTGTGTCGGAGTCGGATCCAGAGTCGGTGTCGTGGTCGATCTTTGCCATGAAGCAAAGTCCGGTGAAGTCATCCTTCCTCTTGACTCGTGGCTTTTCAACCTCCTCCTCCGAGCTTGTAAAGCCTTCTCTTGATGTGAGGTCAACTTCGCTCAAGGCGGCAATGCAGGTGCGTGCAATGGCCTTGGTGAACTTCTTGGAGTTCTTGCCCTTCTTGTAGAAGCGGTTCTTCTTCTGCTTGAAGTCTTCAGTGTTGTTGTTGCGGTACCCGGCCTTCTTCTTCTTCTTTGGACAATCAGCTATGAAGTGTCCTGGGTCACCGCACTCGAAGCAGGTTCTTGAACCACCTCCTCTTCTCTTCTTCCAGTTGTTGTAGAACTTCCTGAACTTCCTTGTGAGCAAGAACAGCTCCTCGTCAGGAATGCACTCCATCTATTCATCTGAAGCTGCAACAAGAGAAGACAAAGCAAACTCCAAGGAAGACTTGTCAAGTGAGGGGTTAGTTCCATAAGAAGCATCACAATGACTAACCTTCTGAGAGCTAGAAAGCAAAGCCATGCTAGAAGCAGGAATAGCAAGATTAGGACGAGATTTCCTAGATAGTTCATGAGATTTCAGCTTGCTATATAGTTGCTCACAGTTCAAGGTGTTGAAGTCAGCAGTTTCTTCTAGAGCAGCAATTTTAACCCCCCAAACATGTTCATCAAGTGAGTACAGCAGTTGCTTAGCTCTATCATTGTCATTGTACACAAGGGTACCACAAGCCCGCAAGTTGCATACAATTGCCTCAAACCTACGAAAAGTGTCATCTAGTGCAAAGGTTTGGTACTGTCGATTGTAAGAATCCTTATGCATAGACTTGACCTGGTTGGTACCCTCATGGTAAGTGTAGAGCTTAATCCAAATAGCATGAGCAGTGTCAAGGTGTGCAACCCTATCATGTTCACTCCTACCAAGTGCAGAGAGCAGAATATTGATAGCTTTGGAGTTGTTCTCGTACCTGACAAACTCACCTGCAGAAGCAGTGTTCAGGTCTTGTGTTATAGCATACTCTTGATCAATAATTTCCCAAATTGCACGTCCTTGACTCAGCAGATACGCCTTGGTCCGTGACTTCCAGTAGGGGAAGTCCTCTCCATGTCGCCTTCGGATCAGAAAGCTGGTGAAGGTCAACTAGTGATTAAACCGGCTCTGATACCAATTGAAGGACCGAGAAGACGACCAGAGGGGGGGGGGGTGAATGGGAGCTAATCAAAATTCTCCAAGAGAACTTGGCCTATATCCCAAAAACAACCCAAGCCAACCTTCGAACCGATCACCTAGACTACACACACCAACTCGTGGTGTATTAGCCATAGGAGAATTAATCACAGCGAAGAAACAGAGCGGAAACAAAAAGGGAAGACAAAACGCTCAATAGTCCAGAACTGAACACTCATCTGCAGTGCCGATCCCTGCCATCGGTAGTGCCGGTCGGCATCGGCAGTTCCGGTCACGCCTATCGGTAGTGCCAATACGCATCATTGGCAGTGCCGATCCCAGCTATTGGCAATGCCGGTGCGGGATGCAGTCTCACTAGAACCTACAGACTAGTCCAATCGGCAGTGCCAGTCCTGGTCATCGGCAGTGCCGGTCGACCCCCGACAGAACAGAAAAACTCTCGGGAACTTCTCAAATCTTCTCCAAAACTCAATCAAACAAACTCCAAATGATGCGATTTTTGGACTAGTGAATTGTCATCACATCATGACCCTAATCCTAGGAGATCATCTCAATTGGCTAAAGGAATCATCACAAATTTTAGATCTTGTGCCAAGAACACAAAAAAGGGGAAACTTGAGAAATCCTTCAAATCGAATGTGCTAGAGCCAATAATTCCATCAAGGATCCATAGAGCATTATCCTAGCTCATCCTAGCAACAAGTTTCTCAAGAAATCCGGGCCAAAAATCCATCCAAAGTGAGATCGAAAATCACCACGAAAATAGGTCTCAAAATAGGAAAAAAGGAATTTCGGGATTCAAGTGAAGAGGGAAATCTTGAGCACAAAAATACTTCTCATATCATTGAAAGGTGCTTACAAGATCCATAGTTACGAGGCTAGGAAGCCACCCTCTTCCTCCCACTATTTGGAAGAGCAAGAGATGTCTCTCACACACCCACTACTCTCCTCTCAAACATGAAGTCCTCTCCTAGCACTTTGAATAGAGTCCTAACAAAAGGCTAATGGGAAGAGAGGCACCTCTCCCACTAGCCACACCACTCCTTATGTAGGCCTAGGGTCTATTGTCCACATGACCACTCTACCCTTGACCTACATAACACACCCACCTACCACCGGGGGCATAACCGTCCATCTTTTTCCTCATCGCCCGAATGCCATCGAATGCTTCACATCTTTGCTTCATCTTGAAGCAAGCTCCGTAATGGTGCCACGTGCACCACCAACCACCGCAACCGGTTTTGAGGCCCCAACCAGTAAAATCGCCTTGAATGCTTCTCAAAGCGCGACTTCTCTAGGTCGACGCGTGTCACCTTGTCCCGCGATCCTGACCACCGCTAAGTCTCTCCCTGTCCCTATGCATCGGGCCCCCTTGTCACTTGTACCGGCATCCCATTCGCCTTGACTTGGTCAACACGCCGTCTTCATCACCACCACGGTTTTGAGGCTCAACCGCGAAATCGTCCGTGCTTCTTGCCTCTCCACGTGTACGGTGTGGATCACCCTTGACTTCACCCGGCATCCCGATCGTCTGGCCCCAAGTCCCCTACTTGTGCCCGATCCTCTCGCCATTGACCGCCAAGTCGACTCCAGTGACCTACACATCATGAGACAAGCAAACACATTTCCCATCTTCTGCAACATCACCAATATCTCCACCAACTCCGGTTAGTCATAACCGTGATATGCAAACCCACGCAATCCATGAATTCCCGCATTTCAACTCAAACACCAAATCCGCTCAAGTCAATTACTCATCACAAATATAGCAAACCATGGCACATATCCACATGGTTTCTCAATCTCATGTCATGGAAACATGCTTACAAGATCCATAGATACAAGGTTATGAAGCCACATGAATGAAGTCCTAACACATGGTTAATAGGGAGAGAGACACCTCTTGCACTAGCCTTACCTCTCCTTATATAGGTCAAGGGTCTATTGTCCACATGACCATTCTACCCTTGACCTACATAACACACCCACCTACCATCGGGGGCATAATCGTCCAACTTCCGCTTCATCACCCGAATGCCATCGAGCCCTTTACGACTTTGCTTCGCCTCGAAACAAGCTCCGTGATAGTGCCACGTACACCACCAACCACTGCCACCAGTTTTGAGGCTCAAACCGGTAAACCACCTCGCACGCTTCTCAAAGCAAGACTTCTCGATGTTAACGCGTGTCACCTTGTCCCGCGATCCTAACCACGGCAGGTATCTCCCAGTCCCTGTCCATCGGGCCCCCTTTGATGTGGGTTCCCGATCTTCCGAAAGGTTCTGGATACGTTGAATTGGTCGGAGGTGACACACAAATTGATCCGGCTTCAGAACAACACGTTATAAACCTCGCAATCGCAGCACGACGTCTCCTCTGGTTATCAACCGTTCTAAAATGATTGACCTTGCCAAGAAGGCTAATCCCTGCCTGTGAATCAAGAACACAAGCAAGAACAAAGAAAAATACAACACAATTGCAGATGTATTATAAATCTCACGAAGTTGGGGTCTCACAAACCGTGATGACGGCGAAATTGTTATGAACAGAATAATCTAAGCAAAACCCGAACCCTGATGGTGTGCTAGCGGCTGTATATGAAGACCCTAGGATCGTGCAAGACCCTCTGGACGAGCTCACCTCTAAATTTAGTCGTCATGCACGAGCTCTAATCATTGGACTTTGCTAGCCCAGAATTGGAGGAGTGTTGCATGTATCCTTAGGAGTGATATACTCATCATCCTCCCCCTCTTGAAGTGGAATCATCCTCGACTCGTGCTCATTCTCTTCTCCCAAGTATGGTTTTAAATCTGAAATATTAAAAGTAGGACTAACCCTAAACTCGGGAGGCAATTCAAGTTTGTATGCATTATCATTAATCTTCTCAATTATTTTGATAGGACCATCAGCTCTAGGCATCAAGTGTAACCATACTAAATCTCCTGATGTAGATATGGCCCGATCTTCCAAGAGGTAAGGGGATAAACTCGAATTTGGGGAACTCGGCGTCAACGACGCGGCTCGAATCAGACAAGATCCAACCCCACAACCGTTACACGAAGCACAACTTGATTGTTCCTGCAAGCGAAATCGAGAACACAAGCAAGAGAGGATAAACACGCAATCTGAAATTGCAAATATGGATGAAGCGAATCACAAGAAAATGTTCAAGCTCTGAACACAAAAGGACTAATCGCCACAGTGGTGTAGAACAAGAACAGAGGCCCTGGATTAATGTAAAAGGACTTGTCGCCACAGTTACAATAATTCGATCAAGTTTCTCTCTGGAAAACTGAACTAAACAAAACCCAAAACTAAAAGACGGCGGCTATTGAGTTTATGTAGGAAACAAAGACGTCCTAGGGTTGGGGGCGACCAGGGGGCGCCCACAACATGGGCTTAAGTCCCGACATGATACATGGCCAAGTTGGCCCAAAATAGGTGGCACAACACCTTGTCATGGTCACATATTATGACTCACGACCGTTCTGGAGCTAGGACCAGAACCAAAACGACGGCGTCGTCATCCCCTTTTCAACGCATCAAAGAACACCTCGTTTGGACGTCGGACGTGGGAGATATCATCAAAACCGTGAAGGGGTGTCGGCTGAATCCGGGACGAACGCGGCGACCGAGTTGGTGACGACTTGTAACTTGGGGAAGGCCATGATATGCGTGTATCCAGCATGGTGATGTCCTCATCATCCTCTCCTTCTTGAATTGGAGTCGCCCTCGACTCCAACTCAGCATCAATCTCCTGCAAAAGGTTAGTACTAGCAGAATGCAAAATACAAGATACATGATCATCGATACAAGATATATCATGACAAAGCATAGTATAGCAAGGTGCATCATGATTATCACAAAGATCAGTAACAGTAGATGTTATAGCAAGAAAAGCACCTCCCTTTAACTGAATAGCCTTATGTTTAACATTAGAAAGTTGTTTGTTATCATGTTTATTCTCAGTATTTTCAGCAAGCAGTTTAAAATGATTTCTAATATCAGCAGGCAATAACGGACGCAAAGTAATATTGCTGTCCTTATGCACGAATGTATATGTATTTGTTCTACCATGGTGGGCAGCATCCGTATCATATTCCCATGGACGGCCTAATAAAAGCGAACATGCTTGCATAGGTACAACATGAAAATCAGCAAAGTCTTGATAAGAACCTACTGAAAAGTGTATGCGTGCTGATCGAGTTACCTGTGCCGTACCACTATTGTTGAACCATTTAATGTGGTAGGGCTGATGTATGCATGCGTGGTCAAGCCAAGTTTGCTTACCAAATCAGAACTTACCAAGTTGTTACAGCTCCCAGTATCAATAATGGTGAGAACACGGCGGTCCGCAACAATGAGGTACATGTAGAATAAATTGTTGTGTTGTTGTTCTTCCTCTTGTCCCACCCGAGTGGTCAACACACGCTGTACAATGAGGCTAGGAAAGCCCGCGGTGGCAGCAATAGAATCAATGGCGGTAGTCTCTTGCTCCTCCGTCGAATCTGCAACAAGGTTAGGCATACGAGCAAATTCATCTTCAATATCACTAGAACTTTCATACCCATCAGCGGTAGCGATGAAAGCACGACGACTAGGGCAATCCTTCATGACATGTCCCATGCCCTTGCAGCGGTGGCAAATAATGGTGGTGGAGGAGCCACTCCTAGTACCGGAAGTAGTAACCTTCTTCTGGTGTTGGTGCTGCACACTAGACGATTGCGCTGCAGAAGTTGGCGCAAGTGGAAAAGTTGTTGCTGGTGTCTTAGCAATATGACTCTTCAAGTTCTCTACTCTAGTGCGTTGCTGGAGATATTGCTCAGTGTTGGACCTGCAAGATTGTTGTGGAAGGCGTCCCTGTACTTCTCGTTCAGCCTTAAGAGCAATATGATACAATTGACTAAACCTATTCCACTCTTTATAGTCAACAATATTCTGGATATCACGGTTCAAACCACCAAAAAATCTAGCACTAGTTGCAAGATCATCTTCATGTATATCACAACGTGCTAAATCAATAAGCAATTCCTGATAATATTCCTCTACTGTTTTAGTACCTTGTGTTAACGATTGTAATTTCAAACGTAAATCACGTTGGTAATAAGGAGGAACAAAACGAGATGTCATGCGTTGTTTCAAAACAGGCCAAGTGGCAGGTATAGCAGCATTAGTATTGCAAAGATCATTCCACCAAAAGAGAGCAAAACATGTAAACTCACTAGTAGCAAGTCTAACTCTATGCTCAGCAGGAACTAAATGAGAATTAAATTTCTGTTCAACAGCAAGTTCCCAATCTAAGTATGCTTCAGGGTCAGCACTACCGGCAAAAGGTGGTATGTTAAATTTGGGCTTAACAAAAGTATCAGTATTACCACGATTGTTATTACCTCCCATACCGTGTCGATTACGGTGAAGACGGTCTGCATCGCGGTCAAAATCATCATCAGCTGCAGCTCGGTGAGGTGGAGGTTGTCGTTCAACATCGTCAATGCGGTGGACAACAGTGCTGATGTGACCCATCAACTCGGCAAACTTTGTTTCCATAAATGTACGCTGGTCCGCAAGAAGCTGCGTGAGGCCTTGGAGACGCAATCATTGAAGTCTGTAGGGGACTCCAACTCTCCAGGTGTCCCTTTCCCTTTCTCTGACATGGTTAAAACCAAACGACAACACTAAACAAAAAGATTAGCCCTATCAACTAGCAGGCAGCAGAGGGTGTTGAAAGTGGAAAACAATATCAGAAGCAATGCATCACAATCTTGCAAGTATTCTTACCAAAGCCAAACAGGTCGACACAATCTGTAGTTGAGCTTGGGTGTAACAGTTGCAAGGAAGAAACCTGTGCTACAATATGTATAGCTTGGAAGGCTACTATGTATGTCACTGGAACACAATTCAATAACAGATAGTAGCACTGAATAAATGTTCAAAGTAGTGTCCTAATTGCTGGTGAAAGAATCGTGTTCAAAAACAGTTGTGACAGCAAGAACAATGGCAAAGAACAATGACAAAGGCAGCAAGGATCAAAACAGCCTTCCCAGACTTGGAATTTTTAGGGGGGGGGGGGGGTGCAAATCAAAATCTTGATTTTTTTGTATGATTTTTCTACTATTTTTTTGTGATAGAGGAACACAAAGGAAGGAACCACAAGAAGTTTCAACTCAAACAGAGGGAAAATAAAGGGTAGGCAAAATCTCAAAGTTTCACCGAAAGCGCTATTTTTGACTTGACAATTTTTTTTCTATTTTTTCCCGATTTTTTTTGAATTTTTTGACGAGGGCACACAGGGTGGAGCAAGAATCTACTGTAAAAATTTCAGCCCAATCGGAGCAACGAGCGAAAAGTTATGCCTGTTTTATCGAAGGTATGTCAAGATAGGGTGTGAGGGGTGAGGGCGGGGGGGGGGGGGGGGGGAAACCGAATCGGGTAGGGTTTTTTTTGTTGGCAACAGATTGTGGGTGTGGTGGGTGGGTGAAACGATGGTGAATCCAACGGAAAACACGATGGTGATGTTGGTGTGCAGCGGAGATCAAAACACAAACCGAATTGAAACACAAATTCAAACCAGCAACTGAACTTGACTAGGACACAAACTCAGCACTACGAACTCTGAAATTAAATTATGTAAAGGCTAAACAGTGTCTGGGATGGTGGAGAAATTTTTTTTTGTAGGCTTTTTTGTGGACAAAAGGTGATGAACACAAACGAATCTAAAGGGAAGAACACGATAATACCTCACGAGGAACCTGTAAATCTGATACCACTTGATGTAGATATGGCCCGATCTTCCGAGACGTAAGGGGATAAACTCGAATTTGGGGAACTCGACCTCGACGACCCGGCTCGAATCAGACAAGATCCAACCCCACAACCGTTACACCAAGCACAACTTGATTGTTCCTGCAAGCGAAATCGAGAACACAAGCAAGAGAGGATAAACACGCAATCTGAAATTGCAAATATGGATGAAGCGAATCACAAGAAAAGGTTCAAGCTCTGAACACAAAAGGACTAATTGCCACAGTGGTGTAGAACAAGAACAGGGGCCATGGATTACTGTAAAAGGACTTGTCGCCACAGTTACAATAATTCGATCAAGTTTCTCTCTGGAAAACTGAACTAAACAAAACCCAAAACTAAAAGACGGCGGCTATTGAGTTTATGTCGGAAACAAAGACGTCCTAGGGTTGGGGGCGACCAGGGGGGGCGCCCACAACATGGGCTTAAGGCCCGACATGATACATGGCCAAGTTGGCCCAAAATAGGTGGCACAGCACCTTGTCATGGTCACATATTATGACTCACGACTGTTCTGGAGCTAGGACCAGATCCAAAACGACGGCGTCGTCGTCCCCTTTCCAACACATCAAAGAACACCTCGTTTAGACGTCGGATGTGGGAGATATCATCAAAACCGTGAAGGGATATCGATTGAATCCGGGACGAACGCAGCGACCGAGTTGGTGACGACTTGTAACTTGGAGAAGGCCATGATATGCGTGTATCCAGCATGGTGATGTACTCATCATCTCCTACATCAAGTTTTACTTCTTTTCTACCTTTACTACCAGCAATTTTATACTTTTCATTCATCTTTTCAATGCTAAGTCTAGTGGTCTCATGCATTTTCAAAATAAATTTAGCACGCTCCCTAGCATCGACATGAACTCTCTCATGAATAGGTAGAGGAAGTATATCAAGTGGAGTACGGGGATCAAAACCATACACTACCTTGAAAGGACTTACCTTGGTAGTAGAATGTGTTGCCCGATTATATGCAAACTCAACATGAGGCAAACATTCTTCCCATTACTTCAAATTTTTCTTCAAAATAGCTCTCAACATAGTACCCAAAGTGCGGTTCACCACCTCAGTTTATCCATCAGCTCGTGGGTGACAAGTTGTAGAAAACAACAACTTTGTACCCAACTTATTCCAAAGCGTGCGCCAAAAGTGACTCAAGAATTTTGCATCACGATCTGAAACAATAGTAGAAGGCATACCATGCAAACGTACAATTTTTTGAAAAAGTGATCAGCAATATAACTAGCATCATCAGTCTTATGACATGGTATAAAGTGTGCCATCTTAGAAAATCTATCCACAACAACAAAAATACTATCACTCCCCCTCTTAGTCCTAGGCAGTCCTAAAACAAAGTCCATAGAAATATCTGCCCAAGGATTAGAAGGAACAAGAAGTGGCATGTATAAACCATGTGGATTCAAGTGAGACTTAGCTTTTTGACATGTAGTGCAGCGAGCAACAAAGCGCTCAACATCTTTCCTCATCCTTGGCCAAAAGAAGTGTGTGGCCAAAATATCCTCCGTCTTCTTGGCACCAAAATGACCCATCAATCGACCTCCATGTGCCTCCTGTAACAACAAAAGACGAACGGAACCAACTGGAATGCATAGGTGGTTAGCTCTAAACAAGAAGCCATCAGTCAACACAAATTTGTTCCATGCACGACCTTCTTTACAAAGCAGCAATACATCCTTAAAATCAACATCAATAGCATATTGTTCTTTAATTGCCTCAAGTCCAAAAATTCTACAATCGAGTTGAGACAATAAAGTATAGCGCCTAGATAAAGCATCAGCGATCACATTATCCTTCCCTTTCTTATGTTTAATAATGTAAGGAAAAGACTCAATAAACTCAATCCATTTACCATGTCTACAGTTCAAATTACATTGAGAACGAATATACTTAAGTGATTCATGATCAGAATGAATAACAAATTCTTTGGGCAACAAATAATGATGCCATGTCTCTAAACAACGTACAAGTGCATACAATTCCTTATCATCCGTGGAGTAATTCAAAACAGGCCCAGTAATTTTCTCACTAAAGTATGCAACAGGTTTTCTATCTTGCATCAAAACACCACCAATGCCTATACCACTAGCATCACATTCAAGCTCAAAAATCTTATCAAAATTAGGTAATTGCAGCAATGGTGCATGTGTAAGTTTATCCTTCAAAGCAGCAAAAGACTCATGATGTACCTTACCCCAATAGAAATCAACGCCCTTCTTTGTCAACTCATGCAAAGGTGCAGCAATGGTGCTAAAATCTTTGACAAAGCGGCAGTAGAAACCTGCAAGACCAAGAAAACTCCTTACCTGTGTGATAGTTTTTGGTACAGGCCAGCTCTTTATGGCTTCAATCTTCGCCTCATCCACCTCAATTCCCTGTAGATTCACAACATGGACAAGAAAAGAGACTCGATCCGTGCAAAACGTGCACTTCTCAAGGTTACCAAATAAACGTGCATCTCATAAAGCATCAAAAACAGCACGCAAATGATTCATATATTCATCTATGGATTTGCTATAAATCAAGATATCATCAAAGTAAACTGCCACAAATTTGCCAATGAAAGCTCTTAAAACCTCATTCATCAAGTGCATGAAAGTACTAGGTGCATTAGTTAAACCAAAAGGCATTACTAACCACTCATATAATCCAAATTTGGTTTTGAAAGCTGTTTTCCATTCGTCTCCAAGTTTCATTCTAATTTTATGGTAGCCACTACGCAAATCAATTTTAGTGAAAATTATAGCACCACATAACTCATCAAGCATGTCGTCTAGCCTAGGAATAGGATGACGATACCTAATAGTAATATTATTAATGGCTCTACAATCTACACACATACACCAAGTACCATCTTTCTTAGGAACCAAAAGTATAGGAACAACACAAGGACTAAGTGATTGACGAACATACCCATGATCCAAAAGGTCTTGAACTTGTCGTTGTATCTCCTTAGTCTCCTCAGGGTTGGTCCTATAAGCAGCACGATTTGGCAAAGTAGCACCCGGAATCAAATCAATTTGATGATCAATCCCTCTCAAAGGTCGCAATCCCGGGGGTATCTCAGCTGGAAAAACATCCTCCTACTCCTGCAAAAGGTTAGTGACAGCAGGAGACAAAGCACTAGAAGCAATATCATCAAGCGAAAGCAAAGCTTCTTTGCATATCAAAGCATAGCAAATATCATCATTATCAGAAATTTCAGCAAGCTCAGATTTTGTTGCAAGACATGAATGACCTTGTAATTTAATTCCAGCACCCTTAGAACTTGAAGAATCATTAACATTACTAGGTGTAGAATTAGAATTAACAGGTTGTTCAATTTCAGGACCTTTATTTTTCAAACTAGCAGCTCTTTCTAAATCAGCTTGTATAATTTCAGCAGGGGTCATTGGTAACAAAGTAATTTTAGTTCCTTTATGCATAAAAGTGTACTTATTACTTCTACCATGGTGTACAATATCATTATCAAATTCCCAAGGTCTACCCAATAAAAGTGAACATGCTTGCATGGGTACGACATCACAATCAACAGAATCCACATAAGAACCAATGGAAAAAGGAACTCTACAAGTTTGTATTACCTTAGCTTTGCCAGAGTCGTTTAACCACTGAATGTAGTACGGATGTGGATGTGGATGTTTGGTCAAAGCAAGCTTGTTGACCACATCAGAACTCACCAAGTTATTGCAGCTCCCTCGATCAATGATGACATGTGCTCGGCGGTTCTTGATGACGAAGAAAATCTGGAACAAGTTGTGGCACTGCATCGTCTCGGGCTGATGAACTTGTGTGCTAAGGACACGCTGAACAATAATGTTCATGTATCCCGTGGTGTCTCCGCCTCAAAGGACGAGGTCACTACTGGTGGCAACGACGTCCTCCTCCTCATCCTCCACATCGGAGGTGCTCATATAACCGCCATCGTTTGTCGCCACATATGCCCACCTACTTGGACAATCTTTCTGCACATGACCATGTCCATGGCAGCGCTGGCACTGAATCCCTGTAGTGCGCCCCGTCAAAGCAACAGAGGAGGCACTACTAGAGGGTACCTGCACAGAAGTTTTACCTGAGTGCGTAGAAGGTGCAGGGGCTGATATTGGGGCTGCAGAAACAACACTGGTTCCTTTGGTAGCTGCTGGTGGGGGCGGCCGGAAAGATGGCATGGGCAGCCCCGAAGTCCCCGTTGAGTGTGGGGGGTAGGAGTTCCTTGACTTGCTGTACTCCTCAAAAGCCTGGAAAAGTCCCTGTGATTCTTTCTCTACAAGCATAGCATACTGGAAACACTGGGCGATGGTATAATATTCTTTATAATCAAGGATGTCCTGAATTTCTTTTCTTAAACTAGAATAAAAGCGACAAATCTGATCCTCTACTTTTTCAACTACAGCACAACGAATCAAACCCTTCTGAAGCTCACTAAGGTACTCCTGAATAGTTTTATCTCCTTGTTTTAAATGCTGAAGTTTATTATGAATCTCTCTATAAAAAGAAGGACGAACAAAATGATCATGCATTGCTACCATAAATTCTTCCCAAGTAGTAGGCAAATCAGTTTCAGCAGCTAGACCACTCCACCAAACAATAGCAAAGTCCTTAAACTCAGTTGTAGCTTGTCTAACTCTATGTTGTTTAGGAACAAGAGCATTAAATTTTTGTTCTAGAGTCATCTCCCAATCAAGATAAACATCACCATCATACTGACCCGTGTGGACGACGATTGTAGTTATGGAAACCACCCATACCTTGAGTATTATGTTGCAAACGACGTCGTAATCATGCGGTCCTTGTAGTTGACCTATCCATAGTGCCATCAGCCTTATACACCATGTCTTCATCATGGACGTCTTCAACGTCGTTGTTGTTGTTATTGGTGTTCGTATCGTTGGTTTTGGGAGCGGTTTCCAACGCGACATCCTGATCAGTTAACTTAGAGACCCGCTTCTCCAACCGCTCGATGCTTTCTCCAATGTGAAGCTTGCTGACCGCATCAGTAACGGCTCTGGTGATCGTCTCTGCCAAATCACTCTGAGCAGCCTACAAAGCCTTCTGGAGCTGCTCTTGGCTCACGCACTCAGCAAATTGTGAGGGTGAAGCCATCTCTCTGTCATCACTTCCTGCCATCACAAACACCAAAACAAGAAACAAACAGTGAAGGTTATCCCAATAAAACAATTAAGCAGTGGTGCCTCTTAACACAGCAAAAGGAGACTCCTTACAAAGCTCTTACAAAGTTCTGAAAAGCAAAACAAAGGATACTAGAGAGATGTGTTCCATGATTGCAAGGGTCACAAAATAACCTATGTGTTGTCCAGAAGAAATATGTAGAGCTAGGAAAGGCCAAATATATATATGTGAGTGGCACACAAATCAAAAACAGATAGTAAAGCTGAATAAGTGCCCAAGTAACTTGTCCCTAGTTGCTGGTCTAAGTATGTCCTAGAACAGTAGTGAAAGCAAAGTAGAAACAAGGAGACAAAGGCACAACAGGTGATAACAGGGGGCTAAGTGCAAAACAGCCAAATCCAGAAATTTCAGGGGGCTAGATGTAGCACTAGTAGAAATCCCAAATTTCTTTTTTTGATTTTATTTTTTTGATATTTTCTCCAACTCACTAACAATGGAGGAGAATCCATAGATTTCAGCTCAAATAGAGGTAGGATGTGGCGATAACAGGGGGCTAAGTGCAAAACAGCCAAATCTTGAAGTTGCAGAAAACATCGAGTTTAAACTTAAATCAATTTTTTCTTTATCTTCTCGATTTTTTTTGAATTTTTTGATGAGGGCACACAGGGCGTAGAGGCAGCGACAACCGAGCAAAAAGTAATGCCCGTTTTACTGAAGGGGGGTCGGAGTTAGTTTTCCAGAAACCCGAGTCGGGTTTGGGGTCGGGTTTGGAATCGGGTAAGATTTTTTTTGGCGGCATAGAGGCAGCGGAAAGTGGAATTTGTGGGGATTGGTCCGGGGTGTTGATGGTGTGTTTAGGGTGGGATTAGGGTGGGACTAGGCTAGGTGTGTCGATCAATCAACCCTAGCACAAAAAGCCAACAAAGCAGAGGATGGTGAAGGGGATGGCGGCTAGGGTTGCAAGGGAAACACTGCTGACGACAAAAAACACAAACTAAACCAGCGACTAAACAAGAACTAGGGCACAAACTCAACACTATGGACTCTGAAATTGAAATATGCAAAGGCTAAACACGTGGTTATGGGCGGAGGGAAAATTTTTTTGGGCTTTTCTATATACGATAGGATGAACGCAAACGAAATTAACTAAGGGTAGTGTGAACCTGACGGTGCACCTAAAGGTCTGATTACCACATGATGTGGACAAGGGTTCCTGATATTCCGAAAGGTTCTAGATATGTTGATTTGGTCGAAGACGACACACAAATCGATCCGGCTTCAGAACAACACGTTCTAAACCTCGCAATCATAGCACGACGTCTCCTCTGGTTAACAACCGTCCTAAAATGATTGACCTCGCCGAGAAGGCTAATCCCTGCCTGCGAATCAGGAACACAAGCAAGAACAAAGAAGAATGCAACACAATTGCAGATGTATTATGAATCTCATGAAGTTGGGGTCTCACAAATCGTGATGACGGCGAAACTGTTATGAACAGAATAATCTAAGCAAAATACGTACCCTAATCATGCGGTGGCGGCTGTATATGAAGACCCTAGGGTCATGCAAGACCCTCTGGACGCGCCCCTAATTGGGCTCAACTAGATACAAAGCCCAAAGGCCAAAAATAGGCGACGCAGCACCGAAACAGAATCTGGACCCTCTCTTGTTTTGATGATTTCCGATGACTCCGGGTGACATATAATGAAGAACGTAAGAACGAGCTCACCTCTAAATTTAGTCGTCGTGCACGAGCTCTAGTCATTTGACCTTGCAAGTCCAGAATTGGAGGAGTGTTGCATGTATCCTTAGGAGTGATGTCCTCATCACCCTTGTCACTTGCACCGGCATCCCGTTTGCCTTGACTTTGTCAACACGCCGTCTTCATCACCACCATGGTTTTGAGGCTCAACTGCGAAACCGTTCGTGCTTCTTGCCTCTCCACATGTACAGTGTGGATCACCCTTGACTTCACCCGGCATCCCGATCGTCCGACACCAATTCCCCTACTTTTGCCCGATCCTCTCGCCGTTGACCGCCAAGTCGACTCCAGTGACCTACACATCATGACACAAGCAAACACATTCCCAACTCCTGCAACTTCACCAATACTTCCACCAACTACTGTTAGTCAAAACCATGACATGCGTAGACTCATGCAATCCCAAGATTCCCGCATTTCAACTCAAACACAAGGTCTGCTCAAGTCAATTACTCATCACATATATTGCAAACCATGACGCATATCCACTTGGTTTCTCAATCTCTTCCTTGATGAGTATATTGACAACCTCAAATGCACAAGATTAGAGAGTAAAATGCGAAACCGAATAAACTCATCCAAATGGCCAAACCCAAAGAAAAGGTGAAAACAAGCCATCTAGCAAAGTACGGATCAAAAAACCAAGAGTTGGCAAAGAAAGCGACTTGAGACGGAAAGAATGTGAAAAGTGCAAGAAAACGCTCAAGATCATGATATGCTCCCCCTCAACGTGTGGTAGGTTTCATGTAGTGCAAAATGGATTATTTTAAGTTTCTTAGCATAATTTGTGCATGACCCAATATTTTCTCCCCCTTTGGCAATGAACTCATCAAAGAACAAGCAAACATGCAAAACATGAAAATGCAAACCTATGGAGCTTCAACAATTATGCAAACAAGCATTTAACTTTGCTACCCATAAACATAGAGCCATGAACTGTAAAAGCAATGGAGCACAACCATACAAAGATAAAAAATAGATAGCAAGGCATAAACACCAAGAGCTATACAAGCTAAGCAGAAAGATTGACTAGCTTAATAGAATCAAATTTGCTTATCATAAGCAAAGCTGCCACCACATGTGTAAGTACTCCCATCCAAGGCAAAATAAGCATCAAGTGAATCGAAATATACTAGCTAGTCTCAATCTCAACTATGGCAACAAGCATTCGCAGAAAATGAGCTCTACAAATGCTCACATGTGCAACAGAGACTCAATTGATCAAGTGATTATTGTTTATCCTCATGTGTCCTCTTATCCATGCGGAGGGTCGCACGACTGGGTACGGCAAACACGCCGAGGCTACAAGTCATAGTGTTTGGATTAGCACTTCAGAATTATTCTTGATCAAAGCACTTAGCATATTATTCAAGTTTATGCATAGGACAAAAGAGCATGCAATTGCGGCAAAAGGAACACATGTTCCCACAATGTCCCATCATGAGCTAAACATTTGCAAAGCCATCCATTTTGCAAACACAAGGTGCCAAAGCCAAGACATCCTCTAGACTAGCCTCAATGCAAGATTCAACAAGGATAAAAGCAATTATACACATGGTGAGCAAGTTTTAGCAAGATTAGTTCATAAGGTTCACAAGAAGCTAAGTTTACCTTTAATATTAGCAAGATGCTCAGATGAGTCTATAACAGGCCATCTAGAAAATCTAAGCATGAGAGATTACCATCACATCCACACAGCTCAAGCTCAATCAAAGCAAAGAGAAATGCAAGAAAGCATAAGAATCAAAGCTCATCTACCAATGCATATATTACATATGAGATGCAATGCATAAAAGGTAAGATACATATATACAAGTGAACACCAACTCCCCCTCAAATGATGCCATAAGGATGACACATACCAAGTTCCCCCCGAAGAAAAGCATGTCTAGTAGCATCTAGGGGCTTGGTGAGGATATCAGCTAGTTGGTTTCTGGTGTCGATGTATTTGAGCTCAACATCCCCCGTCTCAACATTGTCTCTCATGAAGTGGAATCGCACATAGATGTGTTTGACCTTACCATGTTGGATTGGGTTTTGGGTCAAGCATGTGGCACTGGAGTTATCACATATGAGTGGAACACTCTTAAAGGTTAACCCATAGTCTCTCATGGTAAATACAACCCATAGGATTTGTGAGCAGTAGCTAGCGGCAGCTACATACTCAGCCTCTATGGTGGATTGGGCTACACTCGTCTGCTTAGAAGAAGACCAATAGATCAAAGAAGTACCCAAGAAATGGCAAGTACTAGAAGTGCTCTTTCTATCAATTATACACCCAGCAAAGTCCGCATCCGAATACCCAATGAGATCAAGAGATGAAGATGCAGAAAACCAAAGACCGAACTCAAGGGTATATTTGAGATACCTGAAGATGTGCTTGACAGCCTTGTGATGAGTCACCCTTGGGGAACCTTGAAAGCGAGCAAAAAGACACACTGCAAAGTGTATGTCGGGTCTTGTCGCTGTCAAGTACAACAAGCCTAGCCTTGTTTCTAACAACCTCACCATCTTCCCCATGCTTGTTTTTCAGCACCCATTTGGTTCCTATGACATTGACACCAACAGGAGGCTCTACTAGGGTCCATACTTTATTTCTCTCAAAGTTCTTCAACTCCTCTTGCATGGCAGTAACCCAATGTTTGTCAGATAGTGCGTGTCCAACATCCCGGGGTTCAAAGGATGCAACAAAGAGAAAATTGGTAAAGCAGGCGAGAGGTGCAGACCTTGACCTTGTTGTCCTCCCATAGAAATTACCGATCATTTGTTGAGGTGGATGTTGATGCTGAATGTGGCTGGGGGCCTCTCTCTCGAAGTGTACCTCCACCTCAACCATAGCTGGAGCTCGCTCGACAGCCACTGAAGTCGATGTAGAAGCTTCTGCACCCTCTGCAGGAGTGGTGGTAGTAGCAGGAACACGCTCAGATGAGAGATGAAGTGAATCATCATCATCATCATACAAGCCCTATAGGTCCTCTTCTACAAAGACGCTTTCCTTCAGCTCCTTATCACCTACAGACTCAATCACATTCCTTGCACAAGAGTTTGATTCATCAAAGATTACATCATAGGATTCTACGATGGTGTTAGTTTCCAAATTCAACACTCTATAGGAATTACCATGAAGAGAGTAACCAAGAAAGATGCCCCCAGAAGACCTGATGTGGACAAGAGTTCCTGATCTTCCGAAAGGTTATGGATACGTTGATTTGGTCGGAGGCGACACACAAATCGATCCGGCTTCAGAACAGCACGTTCTAAACCCCGCAATCGCAGCACGATGTCTCCTCTGGTTATCGACCGTCCTAAAATGATTGACCTCGCCGAGAAGGCTAATCCCTGCCTGGGAATCAAGATCACAAGAAAGAATAAAGAAGAATGCAACACAATTGTAGATGTATTATGAATCCCACGAAGTTGCGGTCTCACAAACAGTGATGACGGCGAAACTGTTATGAACAGAATAATCTAAGCAAAACCCAAACCCTAATGATGTGGTGGCGGCTGTATATGTAGACCCTAGGGTCATGCAAGACCCTCTAGGCATGCCCCTAATTGGGCTCAACTAGATACAAAGCCCAAACGCCAAAAACAGGCGATGCAGCACCGAAATAGATTCTGGACCCTCTCTTGTTTTGATTATTCCTGATGACTCCTTATGAATTTTTAGATGAGACTGGCGGCTTTGGAAAGGTCTTCTTCGTATCTTTCCGTGCATATATAGAACGTCCAAATCCGAGTCCGTATGCGTCCTGGACATCTGTTTTAGTGCAGACTGGTCCTGAGCCCCGAAACAGACTCGAAGTCGGTTTTGGTTGGGTCTCCACGTTGGCTTCCATGTCCTTGCTGGTCCTACACATCTCCAAGTCCTTCTCCCATCATCTCCTGGTCCTCTCCATGGTTCCTAATTACAATATGATCATTAGGTAGCAAACCATTCTCAAAAGTGACATATGATGAAAAACGTAGGAACAAGCTCACGTCTAAATTTAGTCGTCGTGCATGAGCTCTAGTCATTGGACCTTGCAAGTCCAGAATTGGAGGAGTGATGTCCTCATCAAGACCTCAACTCAAATTTATCAAGATTGCCACGTTTGAGAATAAAGCACTTGCAACCAAAGGCACGTAAATGAGAAACCGAGGGCTTTCTCCCAAAACGCAGCTCATAAGAAGTCACATAAAAAAATGAGAGCAAGAAAATCTGATTGGAAACATGGCAAGCTGTGCTAATGGCTTCATCCCAGAACCGCCTCAGAGTCCTATGCTCATCAAGCATCATCCAGGCCATCTCCACCAAGGTTCTGTTCTTTCTTTCAACCACACCATTCTGCTGGGGAACACGAGGTGCTAAAAACTGATGCTCAATACCATGCTCAAGATAGAAAGCATCAAAGGAGGAGTTCTTGAACTCGGTGCCATTATCACTGCGTATTGCTCATAATGCACCAGGGAGTTCCTTGAACAACCTTAAAGCTAAGCTCCAAAAGTGATGAAACACTTCATCCTTGCTCTCAAGAAAGTAGACCCAAGAGTAGCAAGAGTAGTCGTCAACAATCACAAGAAAATACCACTTCCCAGCCGTCGAATGAATCCGAGAAGGACCAACAGTCTCCATATGAAGTAACTCTCCAGGGCGTTCAGTCATCACCAAATTGATTGGTGGATGAGAAGCAACAATCATTTTTTCCATGATGACAAGGAGCACAAACCAAATCCTTATCAAATTTGAGCTTAGGCAATCCTCGGATCAAGCCTAGGCCACTCAAGCGACATAACAAGTCAAAGCTCATGTGACCCAGTTTCCTATGCCATTTCCAGAGCTCAGAAGAAGATTGAGCAAACAAGCACTTGTGAGAACGAGGAGAACCAGCAAAATTGGCCTGAAAAACGCTGCCAATGCAAGAAATCCCACAAACCAAGGAACCACTCGAATCAAGATCACAAGAAGCATTCGACTTAAAACGCACTTCCAAACCAACATCAAGAAGGTGAGAGACAGAGAGGAGATTGTACTTGAGAAACTCAACCAAACCAACATCCTTGAGAGTGATTTTTTCATTTATCTTTACCACGCTTCTTGCCTTCACTCTCCCTCTCTTGTCATCTCCAAAGGTCACATACTCCCAGCACTTCAAGGGAGTGAGGCTGGAGAACCACTTTGCATCTCTGGTCATGTGGCGCGAACACCCAGAGTCCATCAACCATTTGTTCTTTGGGCCTCCACCTACTGCCTACAAAGAACGAGAAGGAAAAGTCGATGGCTCAGTGCTGGGGTTAGTCAAAAATCATTTGGGAATCCAGCACGTAACCATACGACTAGTAGTAGTCAACACAGTTCTTTGCACCTTATCATTCGAATGCATGGGACGAGAACCACGATGGGGAAAACGTGGCCTGTCAATGCGTCTTGATGGGGAACCATGATGGGTTGTGAGGATAGAAATCATCTGTGTGAAAGCCAAATTCATGCGAGTGACACTCACCACGATGGGGAAAACATGGGGCGCCAAAGCACTGCTGCACAAAGCCTCTATTTCATGAATCAAAGCCATATGAGGGATGACCCTGTCCACGATAGGCACGAGAAAAAGAGTGAGGTTGAAAGTCAACAAAATCATCATAAAAAGCATCCCTAGTCAACTCGACTTGCTTCCTCTCAATCCTCTTACGCCTATAACAGAATTCATCCAAGTGGCCCTTGCGACCACAAAACATGCAAATGTAGACACCCTTAGGATTATGCTTGGTTTGCATGGCAGGCTTGGGTTTTGGTTTCTCTGTTTGCTTTGGGTTGAAGGAGGGTTTTGGATTTGGTGGATAGTATGTGTCAGTGGGTTTGATAGTGTTTTCCTCATCCTTGTAGCTGGAGCTAGGTACAAACTTATCCACATTCTCACTCTCATTGTCACACATCTCAAATCCCAAGCCCAAGTAATAGGTTGACCTAGAATGTGGCGCCCCTTCTGGAGGATTGAGGTCCCGAAGGTGCTGATAACACAGACACTTGATAATACAACATTTGTCCAAATTTAAGTTGAATATTACATCATTAAGGTTATCAGAGTGCAGCGGAATAGTACAAGTTCATGAATGTTTTGAAATAGCAGAAGCAAATAACGATAAGAAAAC
Source organism: Eleusine coracana subsp. coracana (assembly GCA_032690845.1). Taxonomy (NCBI): domain Eukaryota; kingdom Viridiplantae; phylum Streptophyta; class Magnoliopsida; order Poales; family Poaceae; genus Eleusine; species Eleusine coracana. Next base: position 17,660,412 of record CM064434.1, on the reverse strand, counting down.
TACGAGCTCGACGATACAATGTAGTAATTATTCAGGCCCGAAGAACCATCACTCTAGCAGCACACAACATCACTGCGGCAGCAAGCGGACTCCCAGTGGGCAGTCCAACCCTCAGGGACTTGCACGTCCCAAGGCATCATATCTACAAGCAATTCTATTTCTTCATTACCTAAAAAGCACAATGGCACAAAGCCTAAGTACTAATTACTCAGCAAGACTTACCCGTCGGACACCTATACATGCAAAGGCTCTAATAGGTGGCTTGTTTGAAAGGACTCGCACTAAGCAACCTATTCGCTCTATCAAGTTTTATTTGTCCAATTAAATGGGTTGAGCTGAAATGTAACTTTAGTGGCAACAGTAGGGTAATAAAACAATACATATAGCAAGTACAACATAAGATCAATAATAATAATGATCGTCATCATCAATAAGCAACATAATACATTCCATAATATTAGGTGCGACTACATGATTGGCGCGGTGATCAAGCGGTACTCATTACTACGAGGGGCAGCAACTGCAATCGATTTACACCAGCTGGGAAAAACCCGAGATACATGACACATACACACCAATTAAGGTCGTATATGGCAACCTTTCACAAGAAAAACCAACCACACCTCAGACCGGGTGTGGTGACATCTACCGGGCATGCCGTTCTGCCAACAATACTTCATGGTATGAACCATCCACTCTAGCAGCAGGAGGGTCAAAGACCAGCGCATCTTAATCGACCTTAATGTAAGTGACCTTTAATGCTACATCGGTTTACTAGTGCCTATAAACTAGCATGCATTCGGTACTATTCAATACTTGATCGAGGAGCTGACCACGGACGGGTCCTAGGTTCAACAAGGCAGGGCTACCGTAGTCAACACCCATGTGTTGCTACAAACCTATGCATGCATCATCCCTGTCCGGTCATAAAATAAAAATAAACTCCTTTTAATAATTCCCGTTCTAGTGGTCAAGTTCATTCCTTTGTAATAATAATATCTAACAAGACTAGTAATTACTAAGCATAGCATAATAGTACCAATTCTACCAAAGTTCTAAAGACAGTAGCATAGGTCATTTGGATATCATGCAAGGTGGGTTTCAATCAACTCCTATGACCTAATGCAACAATAATTATAGACACTAGTAATATTGTAAACTAGCAAAACTTTATAAAAGAGGCTAATGCAAACCGGGGCTTGCCTGAATCAACACTAGTATTAGCAACATCTACTTCCTGCTCCTGAGAGTCAACGTCCTTCTGAAAGTTGTCCTCTTGCTCCTGATGGTCGTTACCTATATGTTGGAATTGAATTAACGGTATTATCGGAACACAGTTTTATGCAATGATATGATGGATGCAAGGACATCGTGTTTTAATGTCAATTAAAATTATTATTATGTTCTCGAAGCCATATGCTTCAGAGAAGTTGGGTTGTTAATTAAGATTTTAGGTATATATATTCTTTATGCAATTAAATAAGGTAAATGAGTGATATGAGCAATTAAATTAATTCATAAGGCAAACTTATGTTTCTGGACATGTGTGATTTACTGTGAACAGAGGCTTATATGAGTGATTTTTATGCCAAGTGGCAAGGGCAAATTATTTATAGAATAAGTACTAGAATTAATCTAAGTAAACACACAAAATAAATTCCAAAGCCTAAAATAATTCATATTTTACCAAACCAAAATTTGTGGTGGTAGCTAATCATGTTTTTGCTAAGCATGCCAAATATCAAGATTTAATTTTATTCCTAGAATTTCTGATTAATTATTTAGTGATTTCACAATTTAATGTATTATTAAAAAAACATGTACAGAGACAGTGATTTATCAGTTTACTAAAATAGATCACTGAAAGATGAATCCAACAAAAAATTTGTGTGGGCCACATTTGATTTGGATTTGATTTGCTATGGTTTTACAAAGTTAATAGCAATTTTTGGCCATTTACTGGTATTTCTGGTTTTAGGAGAGGCCACGTAGGTGCCACATCAGCGACATGTAGGTGCCACATAGCTGACACATAGGCGGCCAGTCGGATGCCAGTGTGCAGGGTCAGCGCCTGCCGGGGACTCGCCGGAGTTTGGTCAAAGCTCGTCGCCGGCGTCTAAACGCGATGGAACCTCGCAACGGAAGTAGGGGATTGATGCGCACACCGAGGTGGATGAGTTGGTAGGGTTCACGAGGACGGGGGCTCACCAGGAGGTGGTCATCGGCGAGATGCGGCAGAAGGGGGGTCTTCGGCGGTGTCGTGGAAATAGCTTGGAGAGGGAAACCAGGCACGGTCTTCTCCTACGGCTTCAAGGAGACTCGGGGAGCGGCGAGAATTGGGAGCGGAAGAAGAAGTACGCGCGGCTATTGTTCAAGCTAATTTGGTCGGGGAGGCGCTAGAAAGGCAGAGAGGGAGCTCGAGCTGGAGCTCCTGTATCAATGGCGGGTGCAGCGAGAAAACGAGTGAGAGAGAGCTGGGAGCAATGGGGAATGGAGAGTGGGAAACCCGGCGCGGTCTTCTCCTACGGCTTCAAGGCGACTTGGGGAGGCTCGGCATGTCATCAGGTTGCTTCGAGGAGGAGCGGAAGGTAGAGCTCACCGTGGAGGCGGCTCGGTTCTGCCGGCGGAGAGGGAGATGGTCGGGGAAAAGTCGAAACGCCGATGGCCTTGCGCATGAAATCAAAGGAGAACGAGTCAGGCATGATCGGCCGTGAGTTGTGCGCGCGGGAGAAGTGGAAGGAGGGGACGAGGCTTACCAGGGGCGGGGAATTTTGGAGTCAGCGTCAATGGCGATCGTGGGGAGCAGGGGTCGGGATTTCCTCAAATTGACTTGGCCTCGAGCATGGTTGGGCCGAGCGGTGAGAATGGGGAGCGGAAGAAGAAGTGTGCATGGCTATTGTTCAAGCTAATTTGGTCGGGGAGGTGCTGGAAAGGCAGAGAAGGAGCTCGAGCTGGAGCTCCTGTATCAATGGCGGGTGCAGGGAGAAAACGAGCGAGATAGAGCAGGGAGCTGCGGGGAATGGAGAGTGTTTGGGGCTCTTGGGTGCGCTTTGAGTTGCGCTGAGGCCAGAGGAGCAAGTTGGGAGAACAGAGAGCGCTAGTAGCGCTTGGCATTGAAGCCGTTGCCGATTGGTTGATGGTGGCGTGCAGGCGGGAGAAGGGGCGGCCGTTGGGCAAGCGCTGCGGACTGAGGGGAGAGGAGATGGGACAGCACGGGTGCAGAGGGTTGGCAAACGCGCTGTAGCAGTGGAGTTCCGAGGAATTGAAGGCAGGCGATGGCGTGCAGGGGAGAGGAAGGCATCAGTAGGGGGGAGGAGCTCTGTGCTAGTGGAAGGAGAGGGAAAAAGATTATGCACTAGACCCCCTGATCTATTTGATTCTTTGCACCTAGGTCCCTGGTCAATGGTATTTCCAAAACAAATAGCTAGAGAACTTCTAAATTCATGGAATTTTGCACAAATGTCCTTGGAGATATTCCTGGTGCTCTGGTGGGACCCAAATGATCAAAAAATTTATAATTATTTTATAATTAACTCCCTATTGTGAAAGGTTTCTATGCCTTAATTAATTATTTGGGGCATTTCTAAATATGGTAAAATGCTCATTAAATTCATAAAATTCCATTTTAATATTGCTAATCTGATTATGAAGTTATTTGTAATATGTTGTATAATAAATTTTTATTTGGCTCACAACTTACTTGCAGAGTTTTTAATTGCCTAGGATAAATTTAAATAATTTGGGTGAGCCTTATTATTTCATGCTATATTATTCATGATTTGTGCTCTTTCATGTTTGTTAAATAGAAGTGAGACACCTGGGGTGTCACAGCCCTCCCTCCTTAAAGAAATCTCGTCCTGAGATTATGAACAAGGCAAACTAGAGGGAAGTACGGTGGTCAAAATATAGCTGCATATGACGACCAAAATTTTGGGTAATGTGTACTCAGGAATTCTTCAGATTCCCAAGTGGATTCATCTTTCGAGTGATTACTCCATTGAACTTTATAGAATCTGAGTGTTCTTTTACAGGTTGTGCGCTCTTTCTCATCGAGGATCTTTATTGGTTGTTCAGAGTATGTGAGATCGGGTTGGAGTTGGTCATAGTCTTCCAAGATTTTGTCAATGGGTGGTTTGAGACACCGCTTTAGCTGAGAGATGTGGAAGGTGTGATGAACTCCAGACAAGTTAGCAGGTAACTCCAGCTTGTAGGCTACATTTCCACATCGTTCAAAAAATTGGAATGGCCCAATATAATGGGGAGCTAACTATCCTTTGACTCCAAACCGTTGGATACCCTTCATAGGTGACACTCGGAGATAGACGTAGTCACCCTCATTGAAATATAGTGGCTACGTCGTCTGTTTGCATACTTCTCTTGACGACATTTAGCAGCTTTAAGATTTGCCTGAATGATACGAACTTTTTCTTCTACGTCCTTGACAAGATCAGGACCAAATGTTACTCTTTCTCCAGATTCAGACCAGTTCAATGGTATTCTACAACTGCGACCATGGAGTGCATCAAATGGTGACATTTTCACACTCTCTTGGTAACTATTGTTATACGAGAATTCTGCATATGGTAAGTGCTCATTCCTGTTACCACCATGTGTTAAAACACATGCTCTAAGCATATCTTCCAAAATTTGGTTGACACGCTCTGTTTGTCCATTAGTAGCGGGATGATAAGCAGAACTATGAATTAAGCCTGTACCCAAGGATGCATGCAGTTGTTCCCAAAAGCGAGCGACAAACTTCAAACCACGATCTGAAATGATGGTCTTAGGTACTCCATGAAGACATAGAATTCTTGCGATGTATAGCTCTGCGTATTGCCGTATGCTGTATCTATTGTTGACCGGCAAGAAGTGAGCAGATTTGGTGAGTCGGTCCACAATGACCCAAATAGAATCATGCTTACGTGAAGTGAGAGGAAGGCCAACGGTAAAGTCCATGCTGATGTTTTCCCATTTCTAGGCGGGAATACTCAACGGTTGAAGCAATCCGGCTTGTTTCGAATGGTCAGCCTTAACTCTCTAACAAGTATCACATTCTGCAACATATCAGGCAACTTCTCTCTTCATTCTTGTCCACCAAAAATTCTTCTTCAAATCTTGATACATTTTATTACTACCCGGATGGATGGAGTATTTGGAGTGATGTGCTTCATCCAAGATTTTCTGTCAAAGTTCAAAGCCCTTTGGTACAACTAAACGGTTATTGAAGCATAGGGTACCGTCCGAGTCTTGTGTGAAGCATTTTGCATTACCATCTTTAATCTTTTGACGGATGCATTTCATACCAATGTCCTTCTTCTGGGCAGCAATGATTTCTTCACGAATAGTGGAGTATATACTAAGGTTGCTGATCACTATAGCAGGCAAAACAGGAAGGCTAGGTTCTAAAATAGTTACATGGTTCCTGCTGTCCTGAAATTCCAGCATCAAGTTATTGCAGTGGATTTTTCTCCTTAGTGCGTTGGCGACTACATTAGCATTGCCTGGATGATAATGAATCTCCAGATTATAATCCTTGATTAATTCCAGCCACCCACATTGTCTCATGTTCAGATCAGTCTGAGTGAAAATGTATTTCAAGCTCTTATGATCTGTGTAGATATGCACTAAATTTCCGAGTAGGTAATGCCTCCAAGTTTTTAGTGCAAGCACAACTGCGGCTAGTTCTAAATCATGAGTTGGATAATCTTCTTCATGCTTCCGTAGTTGTCGTGATGCATAGGCAATGACACGACCGCTTTGTCTAAGTACACATCCAAGTCCTATCCTAGATGCATCACAATACACGTCAAACGGTTTGGTGATGTCCAGCTGAGCCAATACTGGGGCAGTGGTTAATAATTCCTTCAACTTCTGAAATGCTTCTTCACATTTATCGTTCCATTCGAACTTCACATTGTTTTTCAGTAATCTTGTGATAGGCTTGGATAACTTGGAGAAATTAGGGATGAACCTACGATAATATCTAGCTAATCCAAGGAAACTACAGACTTGATGAATGGTTTTTGGTGGCTTCCAATCTAGCACATCTTGAACTTTGCTGGGGTCTATCGAGATTCCTTCTGCTGAAACTATGTGGCCAAGAAATGGCACAGGGTCCAACCAAAATTCACAGTTGCTGAATTTTGCATACAATTTGTGTTCTCAGAGACGTTGAAGAACAATGCAAAGATGTTCGACATGCTCTTCTTGGACTTAGAATAGATGAGGATGTCATCAATGAATACTACCACAAATTTTTCTAACTCTGGCATGAATACCGAATTCATGAGGTACATGAAATGGGCAGGGGCATTTGTCAATCCGAATGACATTACTAGATAATCGAGTAATCCATATCTAGTAGAGAAGGCGGTCTTCGGAATGTCTTCGGCTCTGATCTTGATTTGATGATAACCCGAATGGAGGTCAATTTTTGAAAAGACCTTGGCACCAACCAATTGGTCAAAAAGGATATCAATACGGGGTAGTGGGTATTTATTCTTGATGGTAATTTCGTTGAGAGGCCGATAATCAACGATGAGACGCAGAGATTTATCCTTCTTCTTCACAAAAATAGCAGGGCAGCCCCAAGGTGAAGTGCTTGGGCGAATGAATCCCTTTTCCAATAACACATTCAATTGCTTTTTCAATTCGGCCAACTCATTTGGTGCCATTTTATACGGATGACGGGATATTGGAGAAGTTCCTGGCTGTAACTCTATCTTAAATTCCACTTCACGGTCACGCGAAAGGCTAGAGATGTCTTCAAGGAACACGTCTAGATACTCACAAATGACGGGAATACTTTCTAGTGATTGCCCTTCTAAGTGATGGGCAATCAAGGCTTTCGATGAATTAGTGTTTAGAGAAAGTGTGTCATTTCCATGCAATGGAGAGTTGATATGAACGGTACGGGGCTCGATTTCTAGCATGGGTCTATGGGTTTTCATCCAGATCATACCTATGATCAGATCGATTTCTTGATCCTTGAGCATGATAAAGTCGGTGGGGTAAATCTTTTGATTTATCTCTAGTGGAGCTTTACACACTACTTCATTAGCAAAAATTTGTCCAGTAGGAGAGCGGACGGTGTAGCATCTATTTACGATGGTGGTGAGGAGATTATGTTTTTGCACACAAGCTTTGCTAATGAAGTTATGCGTAGAACCAGAATCAAAAAGTGCACGGACAGGCTGGCGATAGAGTGAGAGTGTACTGGTCAACATGGGTTCACCCAGAGGGCTGTCTTCAGCATTGGTATAATTCACTTGGGCACCACGAGACGGTGTATTGACATTCCTATTCTGGTTCTGACGCTGGTTGCTGTTGTTGTCGTTGTTGTTGCGCCTGGGTGCAGTGCAGTTCTTAGCAAAATGGCTGGTACGACCTTAGTTATAGCATGGGTAGCTGCTTCCATGATCAGTAGGCTGTGGGGCATGAGCATTCTGATTTCCTTGCTGCTGATATGGTGCATGGTACTGGTTATTCTACTGTTGGTATGGTGCACGGGGTTGGAAGTTCTGTTGTTGTGGTGGCCTCGAGTAGTTCTGACCAAACTGTCGTTGATACTGCTGCTGCGGAGATGCCCGGAAATAGGGTGTTGGCAGATTATACTTGTTCTCTGTTTCTGAGTTTGTTACTATGGCAATCAATATTTAAATTAAGCATTGGGCAACAGAGGGTGTTTATACGTTCCTAAAAAGTATTTGTATGCCTTATTTGGTTGAGTAAATTAATAACTATGAAATTGTGAAGTTGACAACTAAAAACAGGACAGATTCTTATTAACTTAACAATTAGACTTGTATTTTATATTTTTATGCTCAACAAGCTTAGAAATTTTATATCCAGAGGTTAGTGAGCAAGATGAGAACAAAATTTTTGTTTAGTTAGAAAGACATGCATGGTGCAAAATTTTTTATTTTATTAACCTATCGTTCCTCACAACACAACACATAATTTGTCGGTACTTAGCGGCTCGCGCATTTGGTGACGACCCGCACTCAACACATATGTTCTTCTAAGTGTTATACTAACGGCATTAATGTACCTGCAGAAGATCCATTTCAGAAACACTACATCAAATTCAAAAGAAACTACGAAAATAAGCACATTTCTACTAGTAACGATGAAAAAGGATCGTCACGTGATAAGTCACGAGCCAACAGTGTCTCGTATCCGCCTGCTAGCACAGACACCGATATCACACATGTCGGTTAAGCACGCACGTACCTTCGTTTGAAGAAGCCGTAGATGCAAATAATATAAACAATCATAACCCATGTTAGCTTTGTTACCACCCTATTATCTATATGGGCAATACTAACATATCTTCACACGTAACGTCATAGTTTTTGAAAATACAATTTATTTGTTGTATTATCATGGACCACGGCTCTGATACCAGCTGTGGCGCCCCTTTCCGAAGGATCGAGGTCCCGAAGGTGCTGATAATGCAGACACTTGATAATACAACATTTGTCCAAATTTTAGTTGAATATTACATCATTAAGGTTATCAGACTGTAGCAGAATAGTACAAGTTCATGAATATTTTGAAAACAGCGGAAGTAAATAACGATAAGAAAACTACGAGCTCGACGATACAGCATAGTAATAATTCATGCCCGAAGAACCATCACTCTAGCTGCACACAACATCACTGCGGCGGCAAGTCGGATTCCCAGTGGGCAGTCCAACCCTCAGGGACTTGCATGTCCCAAGGCATCACATCTACAGGCAATTCTATTTCTTTATTACCTGAAAAAGACAATGCCACAAAGCCTGAGTACTAATTACTCAGCAAGACTTACCCATCAGACACCTAGACTTGCAAAGGCTCTAATAGGTGGCTTGTTTGAAATGACTCGCACTAAGCAACCTATTAGCTCTATCAAATTTTATTTGTCCAATTAAATTGGTTGAGCTGAAATGTAACTTTAGCGTGGCAACAATAGGGTAATAAAACAGTACATATAGCAAGTACAACATAAGAGCAATAATAGTCATGATCATCATCATCAATAAGCAACATAATACATTCCATAATATTAGCTGCAACTACGTGATTGGCGCGGTGACCAAGCGGTACTCATTACTGCGAGGGACAGCAATTGCAATCGATTTACACTAGCTAGGAAAAACCCGAGATACATGACACATATGCACCAATTAAGGTCGTATATGGCAACCTTTCACAAGAAAAGCCACCCACACCTCGGACCGCGTGTGGTGACATCGAGTGGGCATGTCGTTCTGCCAACAGTACTTCATGGTATGAACCGCCCACTCCAGCAGCAGGAGAGTCAAAGACCAACACACCTTAACCGACCTTAATGTAAGTGACCTTTAATGCTACATCGGTTTACTAGTGCCCATAAACTAGCATGCATTCGGTACTATTCAATACTTGATCAAGGGGCCGACCACGGATGGGTCCTACGTTCGACAAGGCAGGGCTACCGTAGTCAACACCCATGAGTTGCTGCAAACCTACGCATGCATCATCCCAGCCCGGTCATAACATAAAAATAAACTCCTTTTAATTTTTCCCGTTCTAGTGGTCAAGTTCATTCCTTAGTAATAATAATATCTAACAAGACTAGTAATTACTAAGCATAGCATAACAGTACCGATTCTACCAAAGTTCTAAAGACAGTAGCATAGGTGATTTGGATATCATGCAAGGTGGCTTTCAATCAACTCCTATGACCTAATGCAACAATAATTATAGACACCAGTAATATTGTAAATTAGCAAAACTTTATAAAAGAGGCAAATGCAAACCGCCGCTTTCTTGGATCAACACTAGTGTCAGCAACTTCTACTTCCTGCTCCTGAGAGTCAACGTCCTTCTGAAAGTTGTCCTCTTGCTCCTGATGGTTGTTACCTATTTGATGGAATTGAATTAACGGCATTATCGAAACACCATTTGATGCAATGATATGATGCATGCAAGCACATCGAGTTTTAATGTCAATTAAAACTATTATTATGTTCTCAAAGCCATATACTTCAGAGAAGTTGGGTTGTTAACTAATATATTAGGTATATATATTCTTTATGCAATTAAATAAGGTAAATGAGTGATATGAGCAATTAAATTAATTCATAAAGCAAACTTATGTTTCTGGACATGTGTGATTTACCGTGAACTGAGGCTTATATCAGAGATTTTTATGCCAAGTGGTAAGGGCAAATTATTTACAGAATAATTACTAGAATTAATCTAAGTAAACACACAAAATAAATTCTAGAGCCTAAAATAATTCATATTTTACTAAAAAAAAATTTGTGGTGGTAGATAATAATGTTTTTGCTACGAATGCCAAAAATAAAAATTTAATTTTATTCCTAGAATTTCTGGTTAATTATTTAGTGTTTTCACAATTTAATGTATTATTAAAAATACATGTGCAGAGACAGTGATTTATCATTTTACTAAAATAGAGCACTGAAAGATGAATCCAACAAAATTTGTGTGGGCCACATTGGCTTTGGATTCGATTTACTATGGTTTGTCAAAGTTAATAGCAATTTCTGGCCATTTACTGGTATTTCTGGTTTTAGGAGAGGCCACGTAGGTGCCACATCAGCGACACGTAGGTGCCACATAGGCGACACGCAGGTGGCCAGTCGGATGCCAGTGTGCAGGGTCAGCAGCTGCCGGGGACTCGCTGGAGTTTGGTCATAGCTCGTCGCCGGCGTCTAAACGCGATGGAACCTCGCTGCAAAAGAAGGGGATTGATGAGCACACCAAGGCGGACAGGTTAGTGGGGTTCACGAGGATGGGGGCTCACCGGGAGGTGGTCATCGGCGAGATGCGGCAGAAGGGGGGTCTTCGGCGGTGTCGTGGAAATAGCTTGGAGAGGGAAACCAGGCACGGTCTTCTCCTACGGCTTCAAGGAGACTCGGGGAGCGGCGAGAATTGGGAGCGGAAGAAGAAGTACGCGCGGCTATTGTTCAAGCTAATTTGGTCGGGGAGGCGCTAGAAAGGCAAAGAGGGAGCTCGAGCTGGAGCTCCTGTATCAATGGCGGGTGCAGCGAGAAAACGAGTGAGAGAGAGCTAGGAGCAATGGGGAATGGAGAGTGTTTGGGGCTCTTGGGTGCGCTATGAGTTGCGCATAGGAGAGAGGAGCAAGTGGGGAGAACGGAGAGCGCTTGGCATTGAAGCCTTTGCCAATCGGTTGCTGGTGGCATGTAGGCGGGAGAAGGAGCGGCCGTTGGGCGATCGCGACGGCCTGAGGGGAGAGGAGATGGGACAACATGGGTGCAGAGGGGTGGCAGGCGCGCTGTAGCAGTGGAGTTCCGAGGAATTGAAGGCAGACGATGGCGTGCGGGGGAGAGGAGGGCATCGGCAGGGGGGAGGAGCTCTGCGCCAGTGGATGGAGAGGGAAAAAGATTTTGCACTGGACCCCCTCATCTATTTGATTCTTTGCATCTAGGTCCCTGGTCAATGGTATTTCCAAAACAAATAGCTAGAGAGCTCCTAAATTCATGGAATTTTGCACAAAGGTCCTTGGAGATATTCCTGGTGCTCTCGTGGCACCCAAATGTTCAGAAAATTTCTAGTTATTGTGTAATTGACTCCCCATTGTGAAGGGTTTCTATGCTTTAATTAATTTGGGGCATTTCTAAATATGGTAAAATGCTCATTAAATTCACAAATTCCAATTTAATATTACTAATATGATTATGAAGTTATTTGTCATATGTTGTATAATAAATTTTTATTTGGCTCATAACTTGTAGAGTTTTTAATTGCTTGGGATAAATTTAAATAATTTGGGTGAGGCCTTATTATTTCATGCTATATTATTCATGATTTGTGCTCTTTCATGTTTGTTAAATAGAAGTGAGACACCTGGGGTGTCACATAGAAGCACTCTCCTTCACTTTTGTCAAATCACTCTCAATCTTTTCCTCATTCACTAGGGTTCTTTAGGACCTAGAAATTAGATAGTCATTTTCTTGGATTAGGACTTTGTTTTCCTCCCTAGTGATTACAAGCTTATCCTTAACAGACACACACACCTCACATGGTGGTGGAAAGACTTTAGAGCGAGTCTCATTTAGCAGCTTGGACTCGAGCTCTTTGACTTTGAGGGTTTGAGCTTCCAACTCTTTTGTGAGCTTGGGGCACTACTGACATGTACCCAAAAGAGTTGGTCTAGCCTTGACTTCATCAAGCTCCTTGAGGGCACTCTCAAGCTGACTGGCAAGTTGAGCATGCACACTCTCCTTCTGACTCAGATCATTCATCACAACTTGACACGACTCACACTCTACAATAGTGACATCACAAGCAAGCTTAAATCTAAGCGAAGCAATTTCAAAATCAGCACTCTCCAACTTAGACTTAAGCTCTCTACTCTCAGGAACAGCATTGTGAAGCTTATCATCTTGGAAGAGCAGAACATCACGCAAATGATCAAGTTCAGAAGAGAGCTTATCAAGAGTGGGAGGTACCTCACTTGTGTCGGAGTCGGATCCAGAGTCAGTGTCGTGATCCTTCTTTGCCATGAAGCAACGCCCGATGAAGTCATCCTTCCTTTTGACTCGTGGCTTTTCAACCTCCTCCTCCGATCTTGTAAGGCATTCGCTTGATGTGAGGTCGACATCGCTCAAGGCAGCAATGCAGGCGCGTGCAATGGCCTTGGCAAACTCCTTTGAGTTCTTGCCCTTCTTGTAGAGGCGGTTCTTCTTCTGGTTGAAGTCTTCAGTGCTGTTGTCGTGGTACCCGACCTTCTTCATCTTCTTGGGATAGTCAACAATGAAGTGTCCCGGGTCACCGCACTCAAAGCAGGTTCTTGAACCACCTCCTCTTCTCTCCTTATGGTTGTTGTAGAACTTCCTGAACTTCCTTGTGAGCAAGGACAACTCCTTATTAGGAATGCACTCCATCTGTTCATCGGAAGTTGCAACAAGAGAAGACAGAGCAAACTCCAAGGAAGACTTGTCCAGTGATGGATTAGTTCCATAAGAAGCACAACTGTGATCACCCTTCTGAGAGCTAGAAAGCAAAGCCATGCTGGATGCAGGATTAACATGATTAGGACAAGATTTCCTAGACAGTTCATGAGATTTCAGCTTGCTATATAGTTGCTCACAATTCAAGGTATTGAAGTCAGCAGTTTCTTCTAGAGCAGCAATTTTAACCCCCCAAACATTTTCATCATCAAGTGAGTACAACAGTTGCTTAGCTCTATCATTATCACTGTACACAAGGTTACCACAAGGCCGCAAGTTGCACACAAATGCCTCAAACCTATGAAAGGTGTCATCTAGTCACTCGCCAGGTTTTTGTGCAAAGGTTTGGTACTATCTATTGTAAGAATCCTTACGCATAGACTTGACTTGATTGGTACCCTCATGGTACATGCAAAGCTTAACCGAAATAGTATGAGCAGTCTTAAGGTGTGCAATGCGATCATGTTCACTTCTACCAAGTGCAGAGAGTAGAATGTTGACAGCTTTGGAGTTGTGTTCATACCTGGTCAACTCACCTATAGGAGCGGTGTTGAGGTTGGCAAGTGCGTTGTGTTCTTGCTCGATGATGTCCCAGATAGCACCTCCTTGACTCAGGAGATAAGCCTTGGTCTGCGACTTCCAGTAGGGGAAGTCCTCTCCATCGAACATCCAGAGCTTTACTGCACGCTTCTCCATGTTGCCTTTGGATCACAAAGACAGTGAAGGTCAACTAGTGATCAAACCGGCTTTGATACCAATTGAAGGACCGAGAAGGCGACCAAAGGGGGGGGGGGGGACGGGAGCCAATCAAAATTCTCCAAGAGAACTTGGCCTATATCCCAAAAACAACCCAAGCCAACCTCCGAACTGATCGCCAATACTACACACACCAACTCGTGAGTGATCAACCTCATGAAACAAACACAGCGGAAATAACAAGAAACAACAAGGACTCGAACTAGTCAAGAGACTCAAAAACCTGATCTCACTAGACCACCACCGGCTGTGCTGATCAGGGCCATCGGTAGTGCCGATTGGCCCCATCAATAGTGTTGGTGAGACCCATCGGCAGTGCTGGTGCGGGGTTCTGCAACCCACTGGCAGTGCCGGTCCTGGTCGTCGGCAGTGCCGATCGACCCCGACACAACAGCAGAAACTTTTGGGATTTTGGTAAATCTTCTCCAAGACCTAATCAATCAAACTCCAAATGATGCGATTTTTGGACCACTGAATCCTCAACACATCACGACCCTAATCCTAGAAGATCAACCGAATTGGCTCAAGGAATCATCACGAATTTCAGATCTTGTGCCAAGAACACCAAAAAGGGGAAACTTGAGAAATCCTTCAAATTGAAGTTGCTGGAGCTCTTGATTTGGTCATGGACCTATGTAGTATTGATCTAGCTCATCATAGCATGAAGTTTCCTCAAGAAATCTGCCCCAAAAACTCATCCAAAAAGGAGATCAAAAATTCCCATTAAACTAGCTGTGAAAATAGGGGAAAAGAGAAATTCGGGATTTAGGGAGAGAGGAAGATCTTGAGCACGAAAATAAATCTCATGTCATGGAAACATGCTTACAAGATCCATAGATACAAGGCTACGAAGCTACTTGAATGATGTCCTAACACAAGGCTAATGGGGTGAGAGACACCTCTTCCACTAGCCTAACCTCTCCTTATGTAGGCCTAGGGTCTATTCTACACATGACCACTCTACCCTTGACCTACATAAGACACCTACCTACCACCAGGGGCATAATCATCCATCTTTTGATTCATCGCCCGAATGCCATCGAGCCCTTCACAACTTTGCTTCGCCTCAAAGCAAGCTCTGAGATGGTGCCACGTGCACCACCAATTTGCACGCTTCTCAAAGTGCGACTTCTCGATGTCGACGTCTGTCACCTTGTCCCGCGATCCTGACCACCGGCAAGTCTCTTGCAGTCCCTTCCATCGGGCCCCCTTGTCAATTGCACCGGCATCCCGTTCACCTTGACTTGGTCAACATGCCGTCTTCATCACCGCCACGGTTTTGAGGCCGAACCGCGAAACAGTCCGTGCTTCTTGCCTCTCCACGTGTACGGTGTGGATCACCCTTGTGCCCGATCCTCTCTTCGTTGACTGCCAAGTCGACTCTAGTGACCTACACATCCTGAGACAAGCAAACACATTTCCCAACTCCTACAACTTCATCAATACTTCCACCAACTCCGGTTAGTCCAAACCATGACATGCACAAACTCATGCAATCCCAGGATTCCCGCATTTCAACTCAAGCACAAGGTCGACTCAAGTCAATTACTCATCACATATATTGCAAACCATGGCATATATCCACATGGTTTCTCACAATGCATTCTAAATAGAAGTTTATTTATGGAGCTTGGAGGGTTATTTATATGGTATGCAAACTGAAACTTTAAGCTATTGTCAAGTTAAGTAACAATCCAACCAAGATAACAAAGTCAAGTTGCTGAATTGAAAACAAATGAAATATCAAATGTGTTTAGCAACTCACGCATAAAGATGGTGGAACTTCTTGCAGCCAAGGGTATGAGCTAAACTCAAAAATCAACTCAAGAACAAAATCTCAATGCTACACAAGTTATGGAGAGATGCTAGCTGATTACTCACATAAATAGAAGGGCTACAAGATTTGTGTTGGCGGCCGATCAAACCCAAAATCGGCCACCAACCGGTCAGGAAATGCAAGGTAGAGACCATAGTTCAATAAATATTTGCTTAAACTAATAAAGTTCCATGAGTTTTGGTAAAATATCTCCTTGCAGGCATAAGAGACCTAAAATGTGCAAAAACATGAAGAAACACCCCGTCGGCCAATCACGACTAGGTAACCGCCGTTTTCACAGGCCGACTGATGAGGACATCACTCCTAAGGATACATGCAACACTCCTCCAATTCTGGACATGCAAGGTCCAATGACTACAACTCGGGCACGATGATTAAATTTAGAGGTGAGCTCGTTCCTACGTTCTTTGTTATATGTCACTTTTAAGAATAGTTTGCTACCTAATGATTATATTGTAACTAGGAACCATGCAGAGGACTAGGAGATGATAGGAGAAGGACTTCGAGACGTGGAGGACCAGTAAGGACATGGAAGCCAAGGTGGAGGCCCAACCAAAACCGACTTTGAGTCTGTTTCAGGGCTCAGGACCAGTCTGCACTAAAATGGATGTCCAGGACGCATACGTACTCGGATTTGGACGTTCTACATATGTACGGAAAGATAAGAAGAATACATTTCCAATGCCGCTTGTTTCATGTCAAAATTAATCAGGAGTAATCAGGAATCGTCGAAACTATAGAGGGTCCAGAATCTGTTTTGATGTTGTGTCGCCTATTTTTGGCCTTTGGTCTTTGTATCTAGTTGAACCCAATTAGGGGCGCATCCAGAGGGTCTTGCACAACCCTAGGGTATTCATATATAGCCGCCATCACACCATTATCATTGGGGTTTTGCTTAGATTATTCTGTTCATAACAGTTTCACCGTCATCACGGTTTGTGAGACCCAAACTTCGTGAGATTCATAATACATCTGCAATTGTGTTGCATTCTTCTTGGTTCTTGCTTGTGTTCTTGATTCGCAGGCATGGATTAGCCTTCTTGGCAAGGTCAATCGTTTTAGGATGGTTGATAACCAAAGAGACGTCATGCTGCGATTGCGGGGTTTAGAACAAGCTGTTCTGAAGCTGGATCAATTTGTGTGTCGCCTCCGACCAAATCAATGTATCCAGAACCTTTCGGAAGATAGGGAACCCTTGCCCACATCAAGTGATAAACAGAGCTTCAGGTGCATCGTCAGGTTTGCACTATCCTTAGTTAATTTTGTTTTGTGTTCATCCTATCGTCCATAGAAAAGCCCCAAAAATTTTTTTTCCCCTCCGCCATAACCACGTGTTTAGCCTTTGCATATTTCAATTTCAGAGTCCGTAGTGTTAAGTGTGTGCCCTAGTTCTTGTTTAGTCTCTGGATTAGTTTGTGTTTTTGTCGTCAGTAGAATTTCCCTTGCCACCATAGCCGCCATCCCCTTCACCATCCTCAGCTTTGCTGGCTTTTTGTGCTAGGGTTGATTGATTGACACACCTAGCCTAGTCCCACCCTAATCGCACCCTAAACACACCCTAAACACCCCAGACCAATCCCCATAAATTCCACTTTCTGCTGCCTCCACACCGCAAAAAAAAAAAATCCTACCCGATTCCAAACCCGACACCAAACCCGACTCAGGTTTCTAGAAAACCGACTCTCACCCCCCTTCTGTAAAATAGGCATAACTTTTCGCTCGGTTGTCCATTTTGGCTGAATTTTTACAGGAGATTCTTGACCCAAAGTTGAGCATACCCATACTCGACTATGCTCTCAGTACCCTCGTCAAAAAATTCAATAAAAGTCAGGAAGATAAAGAAAAAATTCATTCAAGTTTAAACCCGATGTTTTCTGCAACTTCACGATTTTCTGTTGCCCACATCCTAGCTCTGTTTGAGCTGAAATTTTATGTGGATTCTCCCCCATTGTCAGTGAGTTGGAGAAAAATATCAAAAAAATAAAATCAAAAAAAAAATAAATTTGGGATTTCTACTAGTGCTACATCTAGCCCTCTGAAATTTCTGGATTAGGCTGTTTTGCACTTAGCCCCCTGTTATCGCCTGTGTGCCTTTGTCTCCTTATTTCTACTTTGCTATCACTACTGTTCTAGGACATACTTAGACCAGCAACTAGGGACAAGTTACTTGGGCACTTATTCAGCTTTACTATCTGTTTTTGATTTGTGTGCCACTCACATATATATATTTGGCCTTTCCTAGCTCTACATATTTCTTCTGGACGGCACATAGGTTATTTTGTGACCCTTGCAATCATGGAACACATCTCCCTAGTATCCTTTGCTTTGCTTTTCAGAACTTTGTAAGAGCTTTGTAAGGAGTTTCCTTTTGCTGTGTTGAGAGGCACCACTACTTAGCTATTTTGTATGGATAACCTTCACTGTTTGTTTCCTGTTTTGGTGTTTGTGATGGCAGGAAGTGACGACGGAGAGATGGCTGCACCCTCAAAACTTTGAGATGAA
Source organism: Eleusine coracana subsp. coracana (assembly GCA_032690845.1). Lineage (NCBI taxonomy): Eukaryota > Viridiplantae > Streptophyta > Magnoliopsida > Poales > Poaceae > Eleusine > Eleusine coracana. The sequence continues at coordinate 17,642,349 of CM064434.1, read as the reverse complement.
TGGAAAACAGCTTTCAAAACCAAAGATTATATGAGTGGTTAGTAATGCCTTTCGGTTTAACTAATGCACCTAGTACTTTCATGCACTTGATGAATCATTTGCGTGCTGTTTTTGATGCTTTACGAGATGCACGTTTATTTGGTAACCTTGAGAAGTGAACCTTTTGCACGGATCGAGTCTCTTTTCTTGGCTATGTTGTGACTCCACAGGGAATTGAGGTGGATAAGGCGAAGATTGAAGCCATAAAGAGCTGGACTGTTCCAAAAACTATCACACAAGTGAGGACTTTTCTTGGTCTTGCCAGTTTCTACCGCCACTTTGTGAAAGATTTCAGCACCATTGCTGCACCTTTGCATGAGTTGACAAAGAAGGGCGTTGATTTCCATTGGGGTAAGTTACATCATGAGTCTTTTGATGCTTCGAAGGATAAACCTGTTGCATACTTTAGTGAGAAAATTACTGGGCCTGTTTTGAATTACTCCATGTATGATAAGGAATTGTATGCACTTGTACGTTCTTTAGAGACGTGGCGTCATTATTTGTTGCCCAAATAATTTGTTATTCATTCTGATCATGAATCAGTTAAGTATATTCGTTCTTAATGTAATTTGAACCATAGACATGCTAAATTGATTGAGTTTATTGAGTCTTTTCCTTACATTATTAAACATAAAAAAGAGAAGGATAATGTGATCGCTGATGCTTTATAAAGGCGCTATACTTTATTGTCTCAACTTGATTGTAGAATTTTTGGACTTGAGGCAATTAAAGTACAATATGCTGCTGATATTGATTTTAAGGATGTATTGCTGAATTGTAAAGAAGGTCGTGTATGGAACAAATTAGTGTTGGCTGATGAATTCTTGTTTAGAGCTAACCGCCTATGCATTCCAATTGGCTTCGTTCATCTTTTGTTGTTACATGAGGCGCATGGAGGTGGATTGATGGGTCATTTTGGTGCCAAGAAGACGGAGGACATTTTGGCCACATACTTCTTTTGGCCAAGGATGAGGAAAGATGTTGAGCACTTTGTTGCTCGCTGTACTACATGTAAAAAAGCTAAGTCTCGCTTCAATCCACATGGTTTATACATGCCACTTCCAATTCCTTCTATTCCTTGGACGGATATTTCTATGGACTTTGTTTTAGGACTGCCTAGGACTAAGAGAGGGAGTGATAGTATTTTTGTTGTTGTGGATAGATTTTCTAAGATGGCACACTTTATACCATGTCATAAGACTGATGATGCTAGTTATATTGCTGATCTCTTTTTCAAAGAAATTATACATTTGCAAGGTATGCCTTCTACTATTGTTTCAGATCATGATGCAAAATTCTTGAGTCACTTTTGGCGCATGCTTTGGAATAAGTTAGGTACAAAGTTGCTATTTTCTACAACTTGTCACCCACAAACTGATGGATAAACTGAGGTGGTGAACCACACATTGGATACTATGTTGAGAGCTATTTTGAAGAAAACTTTGAAGCAATGGGAAGAATGTTTGCCTCATGTTGAGTTTGCATATAATCGGGCAACACATTCTACTACCAAGGTAAGTCTCTTCAAGGTAGTGTATGGTTTTGATCCACGTACTCCACTTGATATACTTCCTCTACCTATTCATGAGAGAGTTCATGTTGATGCTAAGGAGCGTGTTGAATTTATTTTGCAAATGCATGAGACCACTAGGCTTAGCATTGAAAAGATGAATGACAAGTATAAAATTGCTGGTAGTAAAGGTAGAAAAGAAGTAAAACTTGATGTAGGAGATTTAGTATGGTTACACTTGAGAAAGGATAGATTTCCAGATTTCAGAAAGTCTAAATTAATGCCTAGAGCTGATGGTCCTTTCAAAATAATTGAGAAGATTGATGATAATGTATACAAACTTGAATTGCCTCCCGAGTTCGGGTTTAGTCCTACTTTTAACATTTCAGATTTGAAACCATACATGGGAGAAGAGGATGAGCTTGAGTCGAGGACAACTCCACATCGAGAGGGGGAGGATGATGAGGACATCACTCCTAAGGATACATGCAACACTCCTCCAATTTTGGACTTGCAAGGTCCAATGACTAGAGCTCATGCACGACGACTAAATTTAGAGATGACCTCGTTTCTATGTTCTTTATTATATGTCACTTTTAAGAATGGTTGGCTACCTAATGATTATATTGTAATTAGGAACCATAGAGAGGACCAGGAGATGATAGGAGAAGGACTTGAAGACGTGGTGGACCAGCAAGGACATGGAAGCCAAGGTGGAGGCCCAACCAAACCCGACTTCGAGTCTGTTTTGGGGCTCAGGACCAGTCTGCACTAAAACGGATGCCCAGGACGCATATGGACTCGGATTTGGACGTTCTACATATGAACGAAAAGATAAGAAGAAGACCTTTCCAACGCCGCCGGTATCGTGTCACAATTCATCCCAATACATCGGGAATCGTTGAAACAACTGAGGATCCAGAATTTGTTTCGGTGCTGCGTCGCCTGTTTTTGGCCTTTGGGCTTTGTATCTAGTTGAGCCCAATTAGGGGCGCGTCCAGAGGGTCTTGAACGACCCTAGGGTCTTCATATACAGCCACCACCACACCATTAAAGTTTGGGTTTTGCTTGGATTATTCTGTTCATAATAGTTTCGCCATCATCACGATTTGTTAGACCCCAACTTCGTGAGATTCATAATACATCTGCAATTGTGTTGCATTCTTCTTTGTTCTTGCTTGTGTTATTGATTCATAGGCAGGGATTAGCCTTCTCGGCAAGGTCAATCATTTTAGGACGGTTGGAGACGTCGTGATGTGATTGTGGGATTTAGAGCGTGCTGTTCAGAAGCCGGATCGATTTGTGTATCACCTCTGATCAAATCAACGTATCCAGAACCTTTCAGAAGATCGGGAACCCTTGCCCACATCACCAACAGGGTCGTATTCAGGTAGAAACTAATTGACAGGGTCATAACCGACTAAATCAGGCACCCGACTGGTTAAACAAGGTCACTTTTAGGCTGAAATCAGAAACCAGACCATAGGATCATAAACGGCTCAAATCAGCCACCCGGCTAGTTAAACGGAGCCGTTTTCACGCTGATCTTCCAACCCGGCTGGTTTTTCTAAAAATACTTCACCATGATGGCGTTTTCTCCTCCTGTATGAAGGATGATGAAATATGACTAAGGAAGGGCCAAAAAGAAGCTTAACCGGGAAAAGTGAAAGGGCGACCTAGAGGGGGTCGGCACCCGGCCCCCTATGCTGCCCGGCCACCCATGCCGCCCGGCCTGGCCTGCCACCCAGCCCCAGATGGCTACCCGTGGGTGCCAGCCCATGAGGCCCAACACGCCTACCGGCCCCAAAATAGCGAAATTGGCGCGAACCGACCGAACAACCACCATCAAGACAAAATCTGAGCCGACCAAAATGAGTCGGTCGGGAACCGACACAATCCTATAGCCGGTCAGCCTGGGATGCCGCCCGGCGGTGCATGCCGTCCGGCGCGGCCCGCCGCCCGTCGTGTTGATTTTGGCCAACCGATCCTCCTTCACCTACAATTACCCCCCCCCCCCCCCCGGACCTATGCCACCTATAAATAGAGGGGGAATTTGGTACAAAAGGAAGATCAAAGCAGGAAACACAACAAGCAGTCCATTTCCCACTACTTGGGCTACTTAGTAGAGTAGGTTAGTTAGTTGGGAGTTAGAGTCTAGTCGAGAACAACGCTCGGGATTCCGGAATTGTCTTGGAGTCTTGGTATGAGCTCTCTTGTATCCTTTCTCTTTATGTAAGACTTATCCCTTATCACTATAAATATCTTTTCTTTTATATCTTGTCAAGTATTTATCTTAATTTAGTCATTTTCCTTAAGTTACAATTATTGGGAAGAAACTTTGTTGCATAGTTCACGGCTTTGCCGGCTAGGATTTAATTAAGTTTAGTTCTTTCCGAACTCAGACTTGGTTATTTGCCGGCTATTCTTCCGCTAGGCCAACAGAAGAATATCTAGTGAAGGCATAGGCGTGGTGCCTAAGTTAACGCTAGCTAGATTTGCATTCATCGCCACTGGCTGTGTGGTAGGCAGCATGTAGTGACAGCCTTGTCCATCCCTTTTAGTAATCCACCATGTTTCGGCCGTCTTAGTCAGGGCTGTCTAGCGATAGCGTACCCACTAGTAGAGAGGCTAGTTACCAGCCCATATTAGTGGAACGTTTTCATGCCCCGAAGTGAGCTAACAAGTGAAAGACTTGAGGTTGTACCAAGAAATTGGCGTATGCACTCGACCCGAGTCACTAGGATTTTGACACTTGATTTAGATATACTTTGGAAAGATATATTTTTAGGAATTTTAGACTTAGACTCGTTGTCCTCCCGGCTAGCTTAACCGATCTCTTTATTTATTTTTATCCCATTGTGGATTTCTCCTGTGTTGCTACTCCCACATTATTATTGAACATCCTTACCCCCGTTATTGGTTAGTTGGTATAAACTCTTGTAGCTATATCCTTGTTAATCCAAGATAATCTTATGCCTAGCTTCCCTGTGGAAAATAAATACGATACCTTGGAATACTCCCGGGTGAAATGCTACAATGGTGTTCCGTGCGCTTGCGGATTAATTTATTTTATTCCTAAAGCATAACAAATGCCAACCATTATTTCGGGCACTGTACCAAAAATAGTCATATTCTTGATGCGATGTTAAGAAATACCAACAAGCGTTTCGGGCGCTGTTACCGGGGAAGTAATAGGCTAAGATATCAGAAATTTAACATCGATATTTCTATCAAGAAGTTATCGCTTTCCTTTGTAGGCTTACCCTTGTTCTATTTATTTGTAGTGTAAAGAGGATGCTTTATGACTGGTTTTGACTGACCAGACAACTACCACAATGATCAGAGGCTTTGTTGAGGAGAGTGCGTCAACGACTCACCCCTCCTCGGCCAAGACTTGCTCTTGAAGCACCTCTGATCTCACTAGCTCAGCAACAAGATCCTTCTACGTCCGCTCAACCAACCATGGCTGAGAAGACAATCTGTGACTACTCCGCCCGATCTGTAGAAAACATCCGCACCAGTCTGAACCCGAACATGGGGAACGAAAGCTATGTGCAAGGCAACGAAAGACACAAATGCTCACCTCCAGCAATTCTCAACGGTGTGCAGCACCTTCACCATGAGGGACGTGACCCCTGAATCCATCCGCTTTCGCCTCTTCCCATTCTCACTCTTGGGAAAGGCCAAGTAGTGGTTCTACAGCAATCAGGAAGAACTCACCACATGGGACAAGTGCTCCAATGCCTTCCTTGCCAGGTTCTTTCCGCTAGGCAAAACCAACATCCTTGACGCATGGGAACGCTTCCAAGAATACACCTTGGCATGCCCACATGAATGCAAGATTGGCTACGGATCCAAAGCTTTTACCACGGGCTCAACCGCTCCGCTCGTGAACACCTAGATGCAGCCGCAGGAGGCTCTTTCTTCTCCCTGAAGGTCAAGGAAGCTCAAACTCTCAGAGAAAATATGGTCTCTAACTACAGTGGCTATGATGAGAGGCAAAGCTAGCCGCAGCCCAATACGAGGGGAGTCCACCAAGTTGATGGCATTGACATGCTAGCAATCATGATGGATCAACTCTTGAAGAAAAGAGATTCACCACAGACTGTCCAGTCCTTAGACTCTCGCATGACTTGCAAGGTCTGTGGCAATGTGGGACACATGGGAAGCCACTATCCAGAGACTCAGGAAGAAGTAGTAAACTACCTCAATAACAACAACAACAACAACAACAACAACAACAACAACAAAAACAACAACAACAACAACAACAACAACAACAACAACGAGTTTAGGCCCATAAGAACAACTTCGGATGGGAGTCCAAGCCAAACCTCTCATTTGACAAGAACACGGGTAACTCTGGAAACTTCACTCATAATGATCCTTCCTTCCATGATCTTATTTAGGACAATCCAAAATCAATGAAGGTATTAGTAGGAAATTTATTGCTACCAATAAAGTCCTAGAAAGCATAGGTTCCGGTATGGAAGCATTCGATACCTCCCTGCAAAACTAGCTTAGTCATATCAAAATGTTAGAAACACAAATTGTGCAGCTGGCTGCCTCTATTGTTATGCCTAACTCTAGCAAGCTCCCCGATCAGACGGAAGCTAGTCCCAAGGAAAATGTTAATGTTGTCACAACTAGAGGCGGGAAATCCACATAGGATCTACCAAATAATGCAGGGAAGACCAGGGAAACCGATGAAGAGCCAGAAGGGGAGGAGGAAATTGAAGTTGAGGAAACAAAGGCACCTTTCAAGAAGGCACCACATGAGTTCTAAGATACCCTGGTGCTACCATTTTTCTCTGGCCAGAGGAAGTCGACAGTGGACGAACAATTCGGCAAGTTTGTGGAGGTAGTAATGAAATTATGTGTCAACATACCTCTACTTGATACTATGCAGGTTCCGACCTACTCCAAAAACCTAAAGGACATCCTCAACAACAAACACCCAATATTGTCCACTGAGATTGTCAAATTAATGGAAGAATGCAGTGCCGCCACCTTAAACTCCCTCCCAGAAAAGAAGCGAGATCTAGGATGTCCAACCATCCCATGTTCTATGGGGATGCAACACTTGAACAACGCCCTCTGTGATCTTGGGGAAAGTGTGAGCGTCATGCCAAAGGTGGCGTACGACAAACTTGATGTCAACTCATTATCTCCTACAACAATGTGCTTGCAGCTTGCCAACCAATCGGTCCGTTACCGGCAGGTATCGCGGAGGACATACCCATAAAGATAAGGAATTGTCTCGTTCCTATCGACTTTGTGGTGCTAGATATGGAGGCCAATGTAAAGATGCCTCGTATACTAGGAAGGCCATTCATCAGCATCATAAACGCTAACCACTACAAGGTTTCAGGGCTATTGCCACGGCATTCATCGCAACAATGTGATTTTCGTTGCAATAGACATGGATAATTGCAACGAAAGGTGATTTTGGTTGTGATAGATTGGATATATCGCAACGCTTGCATGTGCGTTGTAATTTGGGTGACGTTTTTGCAATGCTTTTCTGTAATTGTTGCAATAAGGTCATTTCACAACATAAGAACGAGGTGTTGCAATAAGACATATAGGTATAGTAATGAAAGTCGATATGATTACGATTGCTTCTTACATATTGCAACGCAGATGTTTGTCATTGTAAGTATGCATAGATATAGCAACAAAAGTCAATGTGGTTGTGACTGTGCCTTACATATTGCAACAAAAATATGTGTCGTTGCAACAATGCATAGATATCGCAACAAGAGTGGATGTTGTTGCGACTGCGTCTTACATATTACAACAAAAATGTTTGTCATTGCAAAAATGGATAGATATTGCAATGACAGTCGATGTTGTTGCGACTGTGTCTTACATATTACAAGAGAAATGTCAATAGTTGCAACAATGCATAGATATTGCAACGAGAGTCGATGTGGTCGCCACTCCGTCTTACATATTGCAACAAAAATGTTTATTTTTGCATTATCATGGGATTGCAATGAAAATTAAACAAAAGTGGCCAAACGGGGTATTCTTTGTCAACACTTCAAACTAAAATCAAATAAGTGATGTTTATTCTTGCATTTGTTAGTGAAGTAGAAACTGTTGTTGAGCCAGGCCCTATGGAACTCTTTAAGTTTACTCACACGAAGCAGGGGCAATGGTCAAATCAGTTGTGTGAAAGTATTTATGTGAGTGCCATAAACTTTGTGAACTAGTTTTCTTATTGTCACAATAGTACGCACATTGATCGAATACATTTGTTTCTTTTCCTCAGAGCAATGCAGCCAGGAGATTGCATATGACTGAATCATCTGAATTGGGTCCAGACGAAGCAAGAAGTAACACATCTTCTTCTGATAAAGAGAGCCTTGTTCTCCACCAAACATACATGGAAACAACCAGCACCAAGTCAAGTAGGTAACGTGGCAAAGGTTACATGTGGAATACAAACCAAAAGCAACTTCTTTAGGAAAGAGTCCATGAACAAGCACATGAGCTTTAGCAAATAAAAGAGCTTCTTGCAAAGCAAGCTACCGATAAGGAAAAGGAGAAGCAAGAACTCATGGCCTTACTTCAAGACTCAATGATGCAAGAGTTTCAAACAATGATGGCATGAAACCACAACCTGGAGGTAACACTCTGAGGCATACAACAATCTGATCATATTTTTGCCTATTTTTATAGGAATGTTCTAGTGGTTTTTGAAAGATATAGTTTTTTTTGCATCTATTTTTGGCATTTTTCCCTTCTTTGGCCCACCCAAACCAGCCCGATAGCATTCGGCCCAACCTAGAGCTTGGGCTTTAGGCCCACCACTGCCAATTTGTTGCCAATTAAAGATTCATAATACACCTAAAATTTGTCGTATTACATAATTTGTGCCCTATTTTGTAATTTGCAGGCTACTACCCCCCAATCCAACAATGTACTAGAGAGCAATGCAGCTACAAATACTAGAAGCGTTGAAGGAAACATTGTAGTAGAAACCAATGAAACTAATATTGCAGTAGGGAACAGTGAAGGGATCATTCCTGAGGAGACCAATGAAGGCACAATCAATATAAGCAACAATACAACAGAACGTGAAGCTAGAAACACTAAGGACAACATTCAAGCAACACCAGTGCATAACAGTGTTCAAACACCCGAGTTGGAGCAGGTAATGGTTTTAAACAAGCATGGCAATCATGATGATGTTGTGCTTGGATTATAGCTAACAATGTTCCAACATCTTTATAGCAGATTAAGTCAAGAAGCATTTTCACAACACACAAAGAAAATGTTCGACCTAATCCCAAACAAAAATCTACCAAGGTGTCAAAGAATTTGGTGAATGAATATCATGATCATGAGTCATCAAGAAGTTACATTTCTTTAGGATCGCTAGCAGCTCAATCTAGAACACAAGCAACAGCCAAAAGAAATAAATAAAATGTAAGAACTAGAAAATTACCTTCATTCATACTGGCGTTAATTTTTATCATTGCATTTATATATAGCTCTACCAGCTGTAATTCTCATCTCACTAGAAACCTTTTATGTTTCTCTTATTTTGGCAGGACGACATTTAAGTTTTGGCGGGACGATATATAAGGTTCAAGATTGCTTAGTACCTAGGTGCGAAGCAACCTTCATTCTCCCTTTATTATTATCATTTTGGCATGCACAACTTCCTGTGGATACAAGAACTTCTTGATCTGAATGGGTTGTATGAGTGAATATTGGATTGATGTACGTAACAATAATATTGTATTGATGTACACAACAATACTATTGGATTGATGTACACTATTCACTTCGATGCCATACCTAAATACAGATTGCCACGACTGATATTTCGATGTGATATACAAAATGTAGATTGCCATGACTGATATTTCGATGCGATACACTAAAGATTGCCATGACTGATATTTCATTGCGATACCTAAATACAGATTGCCACGACTGATATTTCAATGTGATACACGAAATGCAGATTGCCACAATTGATATTTTGATGTGATACACTCTATATGTATAGCAGTATCTAGTATTTTGATGTGATACCCATTAAACCTATAGCAACGATAGGTGTCATCATGATTCCCTTTACGCGTATACCAACTGAGTATGATGTGTTGCAATTGCAGCGGAACGTATAGCAACGAGGATCAGATGGTTGTAGTAGGGGGTCACATATCACGATGAGCACCTGCGTGGCAATTGCGAGTATTGCTACGTCTCGCGAACATTGTAATATCACGTATTCGCAACAAGGCTCCATTGACACAACAGCTATTATAACAACCATGGAGCGTAGTTGTGAATCCGCTTTACTGCAATGCAATCGTCATTGCCATATCATCTACACTCAATGCCACATGTCATTGCAACACGTCATAGCTACTGCAACGCTAATAAAAAGCGAAGCAATATGCTATCGCATCGGCTGCAATGACGACTCCTCCCAACGACTCGAAGTTGTTGTGATAACATAATATTGTAATGAATACCCCTATTGTAATGTTTTCATTGCGTTGCAAAACATCAACAACCTTGTAGTGGCTTCGTCAAGCTCTACCTCAAGTGCCATTCCAAGTTCTACTCCAAGCACCGTGGGTGGACCAAGCATTGGCGTAGGGGGAGCACCAACAACAATGCTCGCTCGATCATCTGAGATGATCAATCTTGCGGCTTCGGCTCCGGCACATCCACCTCATCCACTCCCTCCACCACAAGATCATCTTCGTCGAGCTCACCAACAGGATATCCTCCTTGAACTCGATGAATTTGTGAGAAATCCGAATGATGACCTTTGTGAGAATCTGTTGAGCATCTATGATCTTGTGTGTAGAATAAACTCTTTCAGGGGACTTCAGAGGATTGCACCACATGAAGTGATTGACAATCTCCTCCAGCAAATCATAACTCGTGAGAGGGGTTTCTTACTTGAGGAGGTGGTCAACAGGACACATGAGGTCTCAATTGAGAGAGCAATGGAGATGATACTCGTGCTCCATTCACAAGTGGGGCATGTGCTTGAGCACATCACTGGACTCTATGTTCCTCCTTATTACTACATCGACCTCAAAAATATGCACATGGGGGATGGTCATGGACATTGGAGGTACCATGCTCCTCACTATCCCATTAGGAGGAGACTACTAGATGGGATTGCAAGAATCCCTATCTATGAGGATGGTCTTATTGCTTGACACAATGAGGTTAGTGCTAGTCAATCAAGTACTGCTTTGGATACTAACCCTTATTCCTCTAGTGCTTGTCTTATGGCTACCACCAGGGTCAACTACAAGAGTGGAGGCACTCATTGGATTCTTGATAGTGGGTGCACTCAACATATGACCGGGAAGCCAACCATGTTCACCATCATTGATGAAGACAAAGATAGTGAGAAGGTGACTTTTGGGGATAACTCAAAGGGGAGAGTTAGAGGCTCGGGCAAGGTGGCCATCACAAATGACCTCCATCTCTCCAAGGTCTTTCTTGTGGAAACCCTGAACTTCAACCTTCTGTCTATTGGTCAACTTTGTGACATGGGTTTCAAGTGCACATTTGATGAGGACGGTGCAAAGATTGAGAATGCCAAGAGAGGGCTAGTATTTCATGGAGTAAGGCATGGGAACTTGTATGTCACGGACTTCAAATCAAGCAATATGCCACCGAGCACTTGCCTATTCACTAAGGCATTTAAGGGATGATTGTGGCATAGAAGACTGGCACATGTTGGAATGAATCAGCTCAAGAAGATTGTCAGGAGGAATCTAGTTGAAGGAATTAAGGATGTGACCTTTGAGAAGGATAGACTGTGCAGTGCTTGTCAGGCAGGAAAGCAAGTTGCATCTTCACATCCCACCAAGTCATTCATGTCTACATCTCATCCTCTAGAGCTCTTGCACATGGATTTGTTTGGGAAAACACACTACAAGAGCCTAGGAGGCAATCTATATTGCTTTGTGATTATTGATGATTTCATGAGATACACTTGGACCTTCTTCCTTGTGGACAAATATCAAGCCAGTGGTATCTTCAGAAAGTTTTCCAAGAGAGCAAAGAATGAGTTTAATGCTAGCATTGTGAAGATAAGGAGTGACAATGGGACTGAGTTCAAGAACACCATAGTAGAGGAATACTATGACAAGAAGGGAATCAATCATGAATTCTCCGCTACATACACTCCCGAGCAAAATGGAGTAGTGGAGAGGAAGAAGAAGATGCTCATCACTCTTGCTCGTGCCTTGTTGAATGAGTATGGAACTCATGAGAGGTTTTGGGCGGAGTCAATCAACACGGCTTGCTACACCTCCAACCGTGTCTATCTCCACCGGTTGTTGACGAAGACGCCATATGAGCTATTGGTGGTATGGAAACCCAATGTTTCCTATTTCCGAGTCTTTGGCTGCAAGTGTTACATTCTCAAGAAGAGGAGAAAGCCCCGGAAGTTTGAGAGCAGAACTTATGAAGGCATTCTTGTTGGGTACTCTCGGACTTCAAAAGCTTATAGGGTCTACAACTCAGCCACATGATGTGTGGAGGAATCCTATGATGTGCAATTTGATGAGTCAAATGGGTCTCAAAAGGAGGATGAATTTCAGGAAGTGAACATTGGGTATGAGTCTATGAGGGAAGCCTTGAGAAACATGCCTATGGGCGAGGTTTTACCCCATGAGGTCAATGATGGTGATATTGATGAGCCCTCTACTCCACCACCTAAACCTACCTCCTCCTCCGAGGTACACCAAACAACCCAAGATGCCACAAATACCCCCACAAGCTCCTCCCAAGATTCATTGATAGTTCACTCACCAAATGACGAGGAAACCCATGTGAGAAGTGAGCCACAAACCTCCCCACATACTTCAACACAAACCACTTCTCCTAGCTCTTCACAAGATACCCTCCCATCCACCTCAAGTTCAAAGTCCAAAACAAGAAAGCATAAGAGTGACTCCACCTCTCTTAGGATACAAGACAGTCATACATCAAGAGAGCAAAGAATCAATGATGCACAAGACACTTCACCTAGAGCTCCTCCCACTCAAAGAAAATACCATCCTAGACCCAAAGCCATCAACAAAGATCACTCACAAGACTTGATCATTGGGAGTCCATCTCAATGGATAAAGACAAGAAGAAATCAATATAAGACCAACTATGTGAGTGAAGAGAATGATTATGAGGCCAATGATGAAATTGAGAACTTCTCCTTCGTCTCTATGATTGATCCTACTACCATTGATGAAGCTATGGAAAGTGGGTCATTGCCATGCAAGAACAGTTCAACAACTTCAAGTGGTGCAAAGTATGGAAATTGGTTGAGAGGCCCAAGAATCACAATGTGGTTGGCACCAAGTGTGTCTTCAAGAACAAGCAAGATGAGAAATGAGCAATTGTCAAGAACAAGGCTCGCCTAGTGGCTAAGCGATATTCTCAAGTGGTGGGGATTGACTTTAAATAGATCTTTGCTCCCGTGGCCCGTCTTGAAGCTATTCGGATCTTACTTGCCTATGCATCACACAATGGCTTCAAGCTCTTTCAATTGGATGTAAAAAGTGCTTTCTTGAATGGAGAGATCAATGAGAAAGTCTATGTGGAACAACCTCCGGGGTTTGAGGACCTAAAACATCCAAGACATGTCTACAAATTGAAGAAATCTCTCTATGGCCTCAAGCAAGCACCAAGGGCATGGTCTGAACACTTGAGGAACTTCTTACTCAAAAATGGATTCATCATTGGAAGCATTGATAGCACCTTGTTCATGAGGCATGTTGGGAAGGATCTCTTTGTGTGCCAAATCTATGTGGATGATATCATCTATGGGTCAACCAATGAGAAGTGCAATGAAGAGTTTCGAGAGATGATGGCTAGGGAATTCCAAATGTCAATGATTGGAGAGTTGCATGTGTTCCTTGGTTTCCAAGTCAAGCAATTGAGAGGGGAAAACTTCATTTATTGAGAGAAGTATACCAAGGACCTTCTCAAGAGATTCAACATGGAGAATTGCAAGCCTTTGCACACACCTATGGCTACTAGCAAACCCTTGGATGATGATGTGAAAGGAAAACCGGTGAACCCCAAGCTATATAGATCAATTATTGGGTCTTTGCTCTATCTCACCGCTTTGAGACCGGACATCATGTTTAGTGTGTGCTTGTGTGCACACTATCAAGCAAATCTAAAAGAGTCACACTTGAAGGCCGTGAAGAGAATAATGAGATACCTCAAGTACACACCTACCATGGGCTTATGGTATCCTAGAGGAACAAACTTTGAGTTATTTGGTTATTCGAATTCGGACTTCGTGGGTTGCAAAGTGAATAGAAAGAGTACATCAGGAGGTTGCCAATTTCTTGGAAGATCTCTAGTATCTTGGAGCTCAAAGAAGCAAAACTCGGTGGCTCTATCTATCGCCAAAGCGGAATATATGGCGGCGGGAGCATGTTGTGCACAACTCGTTTACATGAGGCAAACACTCTCGGACTATGGCCTCAACTATAATCAAATGCCACTATATTGTGATAGTGAGGCGGCAATCAAGATGGCCCTCAAGACGGGAGATCATGGTCATGCAAAGCACGTTCAAGTGAGGCATCACTTCATAAGAGACCATGTTGAGAAGAAGGACATCAAGTTGGTGAGTGTGCGAACTCATGAACAATTGGCGGACATCTTTACCAAGCCACTTGATGAAAAGACCTTCAACAAGCTAAGGGGAGAACTCAATGTTCTCGACCTCTCCAACTTCAGATGAGTAACCCTTGAGCTTGTCTCTTGTACATATGTATAGTGTTTGTTTGTTTTTGTTGTTTGTGTCTTTGTTTGTGCTTGTTTCCCTTCTTTTGTAGGTTGACTTCGTACCTTCTTGAGATAGCAATGGACATGGGTTAAGCTTCAGAAGGTCGTTCATGGTGTACCCAAGGCTTTGAAGAATGGTCCATTGTGAGCAATCTTGATAAGGGAACAACTCATCGTTGACACCTTGGTTTGTAGCGGTTCTCTCTCTTTTCTTTTGCATTGCATCATGCATTGTATACTTGTTGCATTTGCATTCTTGCATCCTTGCATTGTGATACCACACATGCTCACAAGAATGTGTCTAGGGGGAGTTACTCATTTACAATGTGAGTACATGACTTTCTAGATGATCAAATAGTGATATTTGTGCTTCATGCCCATTGAGTCATGTTCGACCGAGCTCTGAGGTTAAATCTACTCGCTCGGATCAAAGACAAGTGGCTCATACATTTCCACCTCTCTAATGACTAACCCTTGCACATTTGAGAAAATATTTTGTTGAGTCACAAGTGTAGGGGGAGCTACGATGGAACACCACTACGACCAAGGAGGAGCACCATGAAAGGGGGAGTTCTCCAAACTCTTACCAACTATCTTATACCTCCTGGTTTCATTACATTTTGGTGTGGTTTTTTGTGATAGGTGACAAAGGGGGCGAAGAAACATGAACATCCAAAAGCCAAGTCTAGATCAAAGAGGGAGAAGGAACATGAAGACAATCGATAACACAAAGGGGAGGAGAACATGAAGAAGAAACGTGAAGATTCGAGAAGATGGAACATGAAGATCACATCAAGATGAGCATCTACACCGACATGGAGACGAACAACGATGGTGCATGTCTACAGTGACAATGTACACTCTCACCGACATGAGCATCTACGTCCTTGGTGCGTGTCTAAATCAACAAGATCGACTACCACAACACCAAGGTGGGCGCAATTTCATCTCGAGATAAAAATCCAAGTGTGCTGAATGAGTGGATAGTTCTCCCTCAACACCTAGCACATCTCAAGGGGGAGACTACTTCCAAGGTAAGGACCAAGGTATGCCTTTCAATCTTTTCTTTTCCTTTGGTTCTTTCTTGCTCATCCGTTTTGGATCATCATAAGTAGTGGTTGTCATCCATCACTAAAAAGGGGGAGATCGTAAGGATCATGACCATTGAGGTCACCCCAAGGTATGATGTTTTGGTGATGAATGACAAACATGAAATGTGACTAATATCTACACGAGTGGTACGTGTAGGAAACCTCTTCTATCTTGTGATGATTGGCAACGACGTCCTTGGCGATGGATGACAATGACCACAAGCATGGAGGCTTGTGAATTTGATGGAGTCCAAGGGGTGATGGTGATGTAAATATGGCCTGATCTTCCGAGAGGTAAGGGGATAAACTCGAATTTGGAGAACTCGGCGTCGACGACCCGGCTGGAATCAGACACGATCCAACCCCGCAACCGTTACACCAAGCACAACTTGATTGTTCCTGCCAGCGAAATCGAGAACACAAGCAAGAGAGGATAAACACGCAATCTGAAATTGCAAATATGGATGAAGTGAATCACAAGAAAAGTTTCAAGCTCTAAACACAAAAGGACTAATCGCCACAGTGGTGTAGAACAAGAATAGGGGCCCTGGATTACTGTAAAAGGACTTGTCGGCACAGTTACAATAATTCAATCTAGTTTTTCTCTGGAAAACTAAACTAAACAAAACCCAAAACTAAAAGACGACGGCTACTGAGTTTATGTAGGAAACAAAGATGTCCTAGGGTTGGGGGCGACCAGGGGGGCGCCCGCAACATGGGCTTAAGGCCCGACACGATACATGGCCAAGTTGGCCCAAAATAGGTGGCACAGCACCTTATCATGGTCACATATTATGACTCACGACCCTTCTGGAGCTATTAGCAGATTTAAAACGACGGCGTCATTGTCCTCTTTCCAACGCATCATAGAACGCCTCGTTTGGACGTCGGATGTGGGAGATATCATCAAAACCGTGAAGGGGTGTTGGCTGAATCCGAGACGAACGTGGCGACCGAGTTGGTGTCGACTTGTAACTTGGGGAAGGCCATGATATGCGCGTATCCAGCATGGTGATGTCCTCATCAGATGGAGATGGATCAAAGCGGAGAACAAGCTATCATGCAAGTGTTTGGTACATTTGCCTAGGTGTTAGGACTTTGAATCCATAGGAAAAACTAGACTATTAAGGGGGTCTAGGTCATTCTCTTATGTCATGTCTAGTCGGTGATGTGCAAGGTTGCTCGGTGAAATCACAGGCACTAGGTGACAGTGGAGGAGCCAAGGAGTTGTTCGAAGAAGCTGGGAAACAAAGTCAAGTGAGGATGATAAGTTTTAGCTTCTGGACATAGAGACCGGACAAAGGGGTCAGTGGAGACCGGACTGTACGGTCACTATAAGGAGTTGTCTAGGACTTAGAGAAAGGAGCAAGGATTCTGTCTGTGGGAGATCCTGTATAGACCGAACGGTCCGGTCTGCTGACTGGACAGTCCAGTCAGTAGGGAATACTCAGGGCACAGAGGGAGGCTTCGGTGCAGAATCTTTCTGGATAGGAGAGAGAAATGACCGGACAGTCCGCTCTACTGACTGGATGGTCTGGTCAGTATAGGTTTCAGGAGGGTCAGAGTGTTTTGTACACTGTGTTGTAGTGACCGGACTGTCCGGTCGGGCAGTGACCGAACTCTCCGATCAGAAGGCCTAGGAAGCTGATTTCATGAGGCAACAACTAGTTTGAGGTTGGGAGCCTATATAACTTCATTGCTGCGGTCTTGGAGACCTCTCTTGGCCAGTGGAATACCTAAGAGCATTTGGTAAGGTCCAAGAGGAAAAGAGGAGAGCACTAGGAGGAGATATTGGATATATTGAGAGTGCTAGTGGAGAGTAACTTGAGCATCTTGCACATCTAAGGCTAGGGTGTCCTTGAGGGTGTGATCTAGATTGTTACTCTTGGTCTATGGTGAGAGCTCGACCAGTTAGGTGTTGGTGATCGAGCCTATCATGATCAGTTGTGAAGGCTGTCACACGTTTGTACATGGTTTGAGCCCACCGGTGAAAGAGGCATTGCTAGTGAGCGCCCGTGTTGGCTCGGAAAGTCCGACAAATTCTTCAGGGAGGCGAGCTTGTGCTTTGTGCAGCGGTGAAGCACAACGTGCCTTCACTCTAGGAGTGATTGCGGGCTCGTGGGCAAGAACTCCACTTTGTGGTGGGAGGGACCGGAACTCTAGTGGGAGTGGTCCAACGAGGAGTAGGGGAAGGCGCCATCTTTCCAAGACCTCGGGAAAAATTATGAGCCATCTCTTATTCTACTCCTTACTTTGACGCATTACTTTACGCATTTAGATATCGTGCTATTCATGCTTGTGTGCATGCTGTCACACCCCAAAATTTCAAATTTTGGTTTGTGACCCAATTCCACTAAATTTCAACATTTTTATAATAGATTTAAAATTTTATTTTAAATTAATTAGAGAATTATAATTCATTTTAGGTAAAAGTGTTATTTTCTAAATTAAATAAATAAATCTAGGTTATTATTTTGTTTGTTGCATTCATGTCGAATTAGATGCACTAGGTTTTTATTGTGTGCAAAATGTTTTTTTTAAAATCAAATAGGAATTTATTTTTCGTTTGGATAGGAAATAGAATTAGAATAGAAAAGAGAAAGAGAGAAAACAGAACCCAGGCCACTTTGGGCCAAAACCCCACCAAACGAAGCCCACCCCACATTTCCCCCTTCCCCCTCCCGGCCTGCCACGGCCCCAGGCTGAATTCTCCCCTCCCTCGGCCCACGTTTCCTTCCCCCCTCCCCTCTCCCTCCCAGGCCGGCTTGGCCCAGCGCGCTCCCTCGGCCCACCTCCTCCCCGGCCTCGCCAGCCCAGCGCACGCGCGCCCGTGGCCCAGCTCCCACCCGTGGGTGCCTGCCCCAGCTTGAGCCTCTCCCTTCCCCGCGCGGCCCAACTCCCCCGCAGCCCAGCTCTCGCCCCGCTCTGACTGACGGCCCGGCCCCGCCCCGCCCGTCTCCCTCCTCCCACCTCTCTCTCTCCCCGCTGCCAGAAACCGATGACCCTGCCGTCGATCTCCCTCCCCCTCGCCTCCCCGCCTTCCAAAATCGGCGCCCGCGCACGCCTCACCCTCCCGCTCCCCCTTCTCCCCACTCCCGCACCCTAAATGCGCACTAGCGCGCGTTTCCGCGTTCAAACGGCCGCCACCGGCTGTTACCCGGGTGAGCTTGCGCCCTGCTTGCGTCCCCTCCCATCCGCGCCTATAAATCGGGCCCGTAGCGCCGCACTCCCCCGCCGCCCCCTTTCCGCTCCTTCCCGCCCGCTCGCGACCACCAGAGCCACCTCCCCGTCGAACCTCGCCCGCTGCCGTCGGATTCCCTCGTCGCCGACCCACCTCCGGCCATCCCTGACTCCGCACGACACCCCGGTGAGCGCCGTCTCGCTCCCCTCTCCCTCCCAGACCTCTCGCGGCGAGGATCCGACCACCGGAGGGCCATTCCGGCCAATCTCCGGCGAGGTCCCCGCCACCACCGCTGTTTAGCCGTCGCCTGCCCACTGGACCCCCCTGAGCCGTCCGATCCTTGATCTGCGGCCCAGATTAGAAACCCCGAAGGGTTAAGTTCCTGGTCCATGGTGGGCTAGTGGACCCAGTCCACCACTTTTAGGATTTAATTTAATTAGAAAAAATTCTCGGAAAATGGCAATTTCACACCTAGGCCCCTCATGTTTCTCCTAATTACAATTTAATGTAAATTGTTTTTTACAGAACCTCTAGTAATTTATGTTTTAGCCCTGGACTTTTGTTAAATATTATTTTAGCCCTGGAAATTAACAGAAATCCCCCTAAACTTATTTTTAATGATAATTTCAACCCTGTCCTTTTACACTTAGGCCCCTGTACTTGAATAAAATATGTTTAAGTTCTACAAATTTTGTAAAAACAACCTTATACTTTTTGGTAATTATTTTTCAGTCCTAATATTTTACACTTTAGTCCCTATAATTTTATAAAATTGCAAATAGGCCCCTGAGTTTTATTAAAACTATATTTAAGACCTAATTTTTATACAGAACCTTTATTTAATTATTTTTAGGACCCTGAAATTCTTTTAGCACTGTAATTTTTATTGAAAAGCCCATGTACCTTTCTAAATTAATATTTTAACCCTATATTTTTGCAGAAACACCCCTAGACTTGTTTTTTATTTTTTTTAGTCCTACCTTTTTACACTTTATCCCCTAGACATCACCAAAATTACATTTTGTTTCCTAAACTTTTCATAAAATGTATTGTCACCTTGTTATTTTACAATTATGTCCCTGTACTTTTCTAAAATTACTTTTAGGTCCCTAAACCTATCTGTTTTTACTATTTGAACCCTACACCTTCAAACCTTCATAACTTTTTACTCGTAACTCCGATTTAGATGATTCTTGCGCTCACGCGATTGTCGCAATGCGTACTATCTTTTGAGATTGCTTTTAAAGTACTTTATTATTGTTTGGGGTATTATTTCTTAGTTTGTTTATATGATTATGTGAATGTTGCGCCTACATGACGTTAATTAGAGAATGGGTTGTTCCTGGAATCGCAAGAGCATGACTTGAAGACCTGAGCAGCAGCACCTATTTCTAGGCAAGTGCCCTTGATGCATCTTGTACCTATTATAACATTTATTATAGAACTGCATCCTTGTGTCAAATTGAATGGGTACCTATTATTAGGGTTTCCCTAGTATTGCTTTATCCTTTCCCTTGTCGCCTTGAACTAGTTGGTTGGATGGCTGTGGGTAGATAATGCTTACGTTGCTTGTGGGATGTTAGGTTGATATAAATCTTGATTAATGAACTATGTCACTTCATGGGTGGAATGATAATTCATGTTAGCAACATGGACTTAGGGATCTATGCAAGCCAGATGGAACGGATGTGGTGCCGTGGGCACATGGTTGGTGGTGGTAGGCTTGTTGTAGATCCTAGGAACCGGTTCTTGGAGCGATGACCCAAGACAACAGTGCCATCACAAGGCTGTTGTGGAACAGCTTGGCTGATTAATTAGGAGTTCTCCCAGTGTCGATGCAGCATTTTGGTGGAGCGGGGAATGGAAGTCGAGGGGATTGTCCTTGTATCCGAATGGCTCAAGAGGGGGCTACTGGGGTGATGAGCTGCTTGTTGAGGGGCTATCACTTATGGATGGGAGTGAAACCTTAGTGGCTAGCATGTACAGGGAGACCCTTTGTAAAAGCCTCGTAGTGATCTCCTAGCCGCACACCTACGGAAGTGTGCTAGTGCTTGGCCGGCACGGCAACATGGAGACTCTAGTCCACCTGGCAATAGGGGATGAAATCATGACTTGTGGGTAAAGTGGTACAAACTCTGCAGAGTATCAAACTATCATGATAGCCGTGCTCATGGTCAAGAGCGGCCTGGAATCCTCACAAGATTAGTTGGTTATTGGATTGTGGTTTGAAATGGTTGGGAATGGTTGGTTGGTGGATGGGATTGGATTGGTTTGGATAATACCCTATGGATTGAGGGTTGGGATGACCCCACTTAGTAATTAGGATGCATAGCAAATTAAAAGCTCATGTAATAAACCCCTATAAGCCTTCCTTTTCTTTAGCCCCATGTCATCTTTTCCCCCACTTGCTGAGTACGGCACGTACTCACCCTTGCTATATCCCACATTGCTGCTCAGATACAGGAGAATGAAGGTGCACCAAAGAAGACGATGGAGGAGTCTAGGCATGCGGTCTTCCGGTCGACATCTTGTGGGAGCTGAAGGACGCCAACGCTTAGTTATTCCGCTGCAATGTAATCTTTTTCTTTTGACCTACAAGTCACCTTTGTATTAATGTTATTGATTTAATAAAGATATTGTTCTTTTATCACAGTAATTGTCCTGTGTGCGTGAAAACGTGTTCCTGGGCACGCATACACATGCATTCAGTTTCGGTCGTTAGAACCGGGTGTGACACATGCCTTGCTCTAGTTGACTACCTTGTAGACTTGCATCAATAGGCTTCTTTACTTGCTAGTAGTGATTAGTCTCCATACTTGATTACTAGCATGTATAGGAGTTGCTTTGGCTTGATTGATCACACTAGTATGTATTGTGCTACTCATGCTTGTGTGCTCTAGTTCCTTATCTTGTAGCATTGCATGTGTAGGTTCCTTTGCTAGCTTGTTGTTTTCTTCCACGTATCTTTGATAACTAGCTTGCATAGGAGTTGTATTGCCTTTGTGTGATCCACTAGTATGCTTACGTTGTTGTTCCTTTCATAGGTTCATTACCTTGCTAGTGTGATCACCACTAGGATTGTGTAGGAGTTGTTTTGAGCAGACGGTATTAGGAATTGGTAAATTTGGTACATAGTGCGAGTTCCCGATTCACCCCCTCCCCTCTTGGTCACTCGGTCCTTTCAAGTGGTATCAGAGCCAAGTGCTCATTATAAGGCTTAACCGCCTTGAGTAGTGACCGTATTGAGTTGGGATGTCATCCCACTCGGGGTCGAGTCGTGCCTCATGGAAGGATCGCTTTAGAAGCTAGCTAAATGCCATGATTCTGGAAGAGTAGATGGATACTTGTAAGGTTCATGACCATTAAGGTAACCCTAATATATGATTATTTTGGTGATGAATGACAAACATGAAATATGACTAATGTCTACACGAGTGTTGTGCATGTAGGAAACCTTATCTATCTTATGATGATCATTGATGGT
Source organism: Eleusine coracana subsp. coracana (assembly GCA_032690845.1). Lineage (NCBI taxonomy): Eukaryota > Viridiplantae > Streptophyta > Magnoliopsida > Poales > Poaceae > Eleusine > Eleusine coracana. The sequence continues at coordinate 17,620,246 of CM064434.1, read as the reverse complement.
TGCCTTGGCGATTGACGACAATGACCGCAAGCATGGAGGCTTGTGAGCTTGATCGAGTCCAAGGGTTGATGGAGATGGATCAAAGCTGAGGACAAGCTATGGAGCAAGTGTTGGGAACACATGTCTAGTTGTTAGGGCTTTGAGTCAATAGGAAAAACTGAACTATCAAGGGGGTCTAGGTCATTCTCTTAGGTCATGTCTTGTTGGTGATGTGCATGGATGCTCGGTGAAATCACAGGCACTAGGTGACAGTGGAGAAGCCGAAGAGTTGTTGGAAGAAGCCGGGAAACAAAGTCAAGAGGAGACGAGGAGTTTTAGCTTCCGTAGGTAAAGACCGGACAGAGAGGTCTTGGAGACCGAACGGTCCGGTGATTAGAGGAAAATTCTCTACAGAGAAGATGTTGGACGCGAGGAATTATGTTGGTGGAAGAACCATAGAGATCGGATAGTCCGGTGTGCAGACCAGATGGTCCGGTCTGTATAGAGATTGTTTGGATAGAAGAGGAAGCATCGACAACGTCTCTATTTGGAGAAAGGAGAGAAGAGACCAAACAGTCCGGTGTGAAGACTAGACTGTACGGTCATTAGCGGAGGTGACAGAACATAGAGAAGAAGTTTCTATTGGGACCCAGATTTATGAAGACAGGACGGTCCGATCTATAGACCGGACTGTCTGGTTAGTATGGAGGAAACAGTAGATAGAGAGCAACGGCTCTAGAGGAGTCGTCAGGTGGAGACCGGACTATCCGATCTGTATAATGACCGGACTATCCAGTCAGTACATCCAGAAGGCTGTTTCATGGAGCAACGGCTAGTTTGAGATTGGAAACCTATATAAACTCGTTGCTGGGTTCTAGGAGACAACCTTTGGCCATTGGGATTGTTGGGAGCATCTATTGGGAGCCAAAGGGCCAAGAGAGGAGCACTAGGACAGGATATTGGAAGAGTGCTAGTGAGAGTATCATGAGCATTGATGCACATCTAAGGCTAGGGTGTTGTTGAGGGTGTGATCTAGGTTGTTACTCTTGGTTTATGGTGAGACCTAGACCGGTTAGGTGTCGGTGATCGAGCCTATCATGATTGATTGTGAAGGCCGTCACACGTTTGTACACGGTTTGAGCCCGCCGGTGAAAGGGGCATCAATAGTGAGCGCTCGTGTTGGCTCGGGGAGTCCAACAGGTTCTCGAGGGAGGCGAGCTTGTGCTTTGTGCAGCGCTGACGCACACCATGTCTTCACTCGATGAGTAATTGTTGGCACGTGGACGAGAACTCCACTTGGTGGCGGGAGGGACCGGGACTCCGGTCGGAGTGGTCCAACGAGGAGTAGGGGAAGGCGCCATCCTTTCGAGACCTAGGGAATAAATCATGAGCCATCTCTTACTCTACTCTTTACTATGATCCTTTACTTTATGCATTTACATACCGTGCTATTCAAGCTTGTGTGGTTACCTTGCTCTAGTTGACTACCTTGTAGACTTGCATGAATAGGCTTCTTTACTTGCTAGTAGTGCTTAGCCTTCATAGTTGATCACTAGCATGTCTAGGAGTTGCTTTGGCTTGATTGATCACCCTTGTATGTAATGTGCTACTCATGCTTGTATGCTTTCTATATGCTTGTTGATCTAGTAGCTTTGCTTGAGTAGATCTCCTTGCTAGCTAGTTGTTTGCTTCCGCGTATCTTTGGTAAGAGTTGTATTGCCTTTGTGTGATCCACTAGTATGCTTAGCTTGTTGTGCTAGTGTGATCACCACTAGAATTGCATAGGAGTTGTATTGCCTTTGTGTGATCCACTAGTATGCTTAGCTTGTTGTTCCTTCCATAGGACTATTATCTTGCTAGTGTGATCACCACTAGAATTGCATAGGAGTCGTATTGCCTTTGTGTGATCCACTAGTATGCTTAGCATGTTGTTCCTTCCATAGGATCATTATCTTGCTATTGTGATCACTAAGGATTGTTTAGGAGTTGTTTTGAGTGATCGGTTTTAGGATTTGGCGAATTTGGTACATAGTGCGATTTCCTGATTCACCCCCCCCCCCTCTCGGTCACTCAGTCCTTTCAAGTGGTATTAGAGCCAAGTACTCATTATAAGGCTTAACCGTCTTGAGTAGTGACCGTTTTGAGTGGGGATGTGATCCCATTCCAGGCCGAGTCATGGCTCACGGAAGGATCACTTTAAAAGCTACCTAAATGCTATGATTCCAGATGAATTGATGGATACTCTTGTGGACTTTGCCAATACCTTTACCAATGATCATGTGTATGATGATTGTGATGAATGCATGGATGGGCCTTGTTCTAGTGAGTGCCTAGATTCTTCTAGCAATGACTTGATAGGTTGCTCTACTAGTGTTCCTAATATGATGATTGATAATGATGTGTCTTTTGATCTTGCTTGCTCTACTAGCATGACTAGTATTGATGATGTTTATGAACCTTCTATTGATCATGCTAGTAGTTCTCTTGTTGAGGAGTTCTTTACTTTTCATGCTAATGACAATGAGGACTTACTTGACTCTCTTATTCGCTTGCGGGGTATTGTGGACAGGATTAGGACAACTTGTTTCGAGCTTCCCAAGATTGTGATAGTTGAGAAGATCCTCTCCTTGCTTCTGAGCAGCAAGCTCTTCTACGTCACCCTTGACCTTCTCATGGAGACGAGTCTCTCCGTCAAGGATGTGAATGAGCTGCTCTTCAAGGATGAGGAGATCAGCACGAGCACGGCGGGGAAGAAGACATTCAAGACAAACAACGAAGCATCTTCAAGCAAAGGGAAAGAAGTAGCTTTGAGCTCAAACTTCTTTGATCCCTCGACAAGATTGTCTTGCAACAACTTCTACAACCCCTTCGGATCAAGACCTACACCAAGCTCTTCAACAAGTGCATCATTAAGATCAGCCTCAAGTGCCATTCCAAGTTCTACTCCAAGCACTTCATGTGGACCATGCATTGGTGTAGGGGGAGCACCGACCACAATGTTCACACGATCATTTGAGATGATCGATCTCACCACTACGGCTCCAGCGCCTCCACCTCCTCCACCACAAGATCAACATTGGCATCTTTGTCGAGCTCACCAATAGGATTACTTCTTTCAATTTGATGAATTTGTGAGAAATCCGAATGATGACCTTTGTGAGACTATCTTATGCATTTATGATCTTGGGTCTAGGATAAACTCTTTCAGGGGACTACAAAGGATTGCACCACATGAAGGGATTGACAAGTGCCTCATGCAAATCACAATTCATGAGAGGGGTTTCTTGGTTGAGGAGGTAATCAATAGAAGGCATGAGCTCTCAATTGTGAGAGCAATGGAGATGATGCTTGTGCTCCATTCACAAGTGGGACACATGGTTGAGCATGTCACTAACCTCTATGATCCTCACCATTACTTCATCTACCTTGACAATGTGCACATGGGGGATGGCCATGGATAATGGAGGTATCATGCTCCCCACCATCCTATACGGAGGAGAATTTAGGAAGGGATTGCAAGAATCTCTAATTATGAGGATGGTCTCATGGTTTGTCATGATGAGGTTAGTGCAAGTCAATTGAGCAATGCTTTGGATACTAACCCTTCTTCCTCTAGTGCTTGTCTTATGGCTACCACCAGGGTCAACTACAAGAGTAGAGGTACTCATTGGACTCTTGGCAGTGGGTGCACAACATATGACTAGGAAGCCAACCATGTTCACCAATTGTCAACTTTGTAACATGGGACTCAAGTGCACATTTGATAAGTATGGTGCAATGGTTGAGAATGAGAAGAAAGGGCTAGTATTTCATGAAGCGAACATTGGAGATGAACCAACGAGAAAACCTTTGAGGAACATGCCCGTGGGCGAGGTGTTACTCCATGATGGTGATATTGATGAGCCCTCTACTCCACCACCTCAACCAAACCCAACCTTCGAGGTACAACAACCAACCCAAGATGCTAATGATACACCTCCCACATCCTTCCTAGATTCTATGAGAGTTCATCCACCTAGCCATGAGGAAAATGAAGAGAGAAGTGAGCCACAACCCTCTCTACATACTTCACCTCAAACTTCTCAAAGCTCTTCACATAACACCCCCACATCCACTCCAATCTCTAGCTCCAAAACAAGAAACCATATGAGTGATTCCCCCACCTCATTGCAAATTCAAGACACTCATATCTCAACAGAGCGAGCAATCAATGATGCACAAGATACTTCACCTAGAACTCCTCCCACTCAAGAAGAATACCATCCTAGACCCAAATCCAAGTACAAGAAAAGGAGGTACTTCAACAAAGACAAGGGCAAAGGAAAAGAGCTCAAGAAGAAGTTCTCACACAAAGCTCTTGTTGGGGAGTGGACAAGCAATAACTCAACTGAAGCATCATCCTCTTCAAGTGATGATGATGAAGTGGCCGATCTAGCCATGATCAAGACCACACTTCCATGAGCTCTTCCTCCACCTCCCCTGTGCCTCATGGCCACGAGCCAACATGGGGAGAGTGAGGATGAGAGCAGCTGCGGTAGCAATGATGAGGAGCTCGCCTACACCAAGCTTTGGAGTATGCTTGAGCAAGCTCATGACATCACCATCAAGAAATCCAAAATATTCGAAGTGGTAAGAAAAGAATATAAGTTGGTTATGGACCGGGTTGGTGATCTTGAGAGTGAGCTAAAGGACCTTGTCACATCTCATAAAGCCCTAAACAAGAGTTATGAAAAACTCAAGGGTGATCATGTAGAGATATGTGAGAAGTATGAGGCCCTTGAAATTACTTTTGAGGCCATCATTGTTGATAACCTTGCCTCGCCCTCCTCTAGTTCATCTAAGAGTGATGCTTCTATATGTGATGAACTAACCACCTCGGTTGAGGTTTCTTCCTTTGAGTCATTTGTTTTGAAGGAATATCATAAGCTCAAGGAAGAGAGGAAGATAGTGATGGATGGCTTCGAGAGGCTCACATGTGGATGAGGCATCCACAAGGAGACTCTTGGGAGAAATCTTGTGAATGTCTCCCACCGGGGACTTGGCTCATATCCTGTCGCCATCCACATCATCAGGACGAGTGATTCCATCCACGAATGGATCCAACCCCTACTCGCCCACAACTATTATTGCGAGAAGTGTTGCAAGGATGTCCACATCATCAAGGATTGGCCTATGGTGAGAAGTTCCATTATTTTAACTAATGCTAACTTGTTCCATGAGAACACCCATTTCAAGATTTTCAGGGACAAGGATGGCAAGGTGAAAGCAAAGTCTTTGGGACCACCAAACAAGAAGAAAAAGGTCAAGAGCATATGGGTGCCTAAGTGCATTGTTGATCTTGAGAGATTGGCTACGTACAAGTGGGTGCCCAAGAACAAGACCTAGGTGGTGATGGTGGTAGACAAAGCGCATTCATGAAGATCATGTGAAGTCCACCACAAGTGACATGGACCTCAACGACCTATCTACTCATGAGGGAGGTAACCGTGTTTGTTCTTGGTAGTTGTATTGTGTTTTTCCTCTTTTGCATTGCATGGTAATTAGGATTCCTTTGTGACTAGTATGCTTTGCATCCATTCATGTGTAAATAACTAAAAAAAACACGTAAAAATTAGTCAATGTCTAACCCATCCAAGATAGCTATAAGCAAGGGGGAGTGCTTGAGGTGGTGGGTTGGCTTCTCTCAAGGCAAGGGTATGGCTTATAGTGAGTAACCTTAGGAGGGGTTCAAACATAACATTGTTAGGTTTCCTTTGTGTCTTATTTAATACTGCTTGCATCCACATGGCATGTTTACTTTCATTGCATATGTAAAATTCTTGTTGCATGCATCATATAGGAAACACAAAGGAGGCTTGTCACATTTGGAGATATTTGTGCCTCTTGCTCTATATGAGATTACATCTCCATAAGTATGACCAAAGGAAAGGATTATGCTTCATGCCCATTGAGTCATGTTCAAACGAGCTCCAAGGTTAAATCTACTCGAGTGGCTTAAAGACATGTGACTCATACATTCTCAACACATTAATGACTAACCATTGCTTTCTTGAAGAAATATTTTGTTGAGTCATGTGTGTAGGGGGAGCTATGGTGAAACACCATCATGACCAAGGAGGAGCACCATGAAAGGGGGAGTTTCCTAACTCTTGCCATTTATTATTTGCTCCTTGGTTCTCTTGTGTTTTGTCTTTGGTTTGTGGTTTTTGGTGATAGGTGACAAAGGGGGAGAAGGAACATCAAGATCCAAAAGCCAAGTCTAGATTGATAACACAAAGGGTGAGAAGAACATGAAGATCCAAAAGCCAAGTCGAGAAGAACATGAAGATCAAAAGAAGATGAACAAAAGAAGATGAATATGGAGAACATGAAGATGATCAAGACAATGGTGCATGTTCACTTGGAGTACATATCAAGATCATGACAAGATGAACATCTACAACAACATGGAGAAGAACAAAAATGGTGCATGTCTACAACAACAATGAACATCTACATCGACATGAACATCTTTGTCCATGGTGCGTGTCTAACATCAACAAGATCGACTACCACGACACCATGATGGGCGCAAAATTCAACTCAAGTTCAATATCTAGTGCGCTACGTATTTGGGTAGTTCTCCCTCAACACCAAGCACATTCCAAGGGGGAGACTACTTCCAAGGTAAGAACCAAGGTAATCCATTCAAACCTATCTTTTCTCTTGGTTCCTTGTTTTCGTTCGAGTCTTTTGTTCCTTCCTTCTTATTCTTTTGGAACTCGTTCATTTTGGATCATCATAAGTAGTGGTTTTCATCCATCACCAAAAAGGGGGAGATTGTATGGTTCATGACCATTGAGTTCACCCCAAGGTATGATTGTTTTGGTGATGAATGACAAACATGAAATGTGAATAATGTCTACACGAGTGTTGTACATGTAGGAAACCTTATCTATCTTATGATGATCATTGATGGTTGCCTTGGTGATTGATGACAATGACCGCAAGCATGGAGGCTTGTGAGCTTGATGGAGTTCAAGGGTTGATGGAGATGGACCAAAGCTGAGGACAAGCTATGGAGCAAGTGTTGGGAACACTTGTCTAGTTGTTAGGGCTTTGAGTCCATAGGAAAAACCAGACGATCAAGGGGGTCTATGTCATTCTCTTAGGACATGTCTAGTCGGTGATGTTCATGGATGCTCGGTGATAGTGGAGAAGACAAGGAGTTGTTCGAAGAAGCCGGAAAATGAAGTCAAGAGGAGACGAGGAGTTTCAGCTTCTGCAGGTAACGACCGGACAAAGAGGTCTTGGAGACCGGACGGTCCGGTGATCAGAGGAAAATTGTCTACAAAGAAGATGTTGGACGCGAGGAATTCTGTTCGTGGAGGAACCATAGAGACTGGACAGTCAGGTGTGCAGACCGGACGGTCCAGTCTATATAGAGATGGTTTGGACAGAAGAGGAAGCATCGACAACATCTCGATTTAGAGAAAGGAGAGACGAGACCGGACAGTCCGATGTGAAGACCGGACTGTACGATCATCAGGGGAGGCGACAGAACATAGAGAAGAAGTTTCTGTTGGGACTCAGATTTATGAAGACAGGACAGTCCGGTCTGTAGACCGGACTGTCCGGTCAGTATGGAGGAAATAGCGGACAGAGAGCAACGGCTCTGGAGGAGTCGTCCGGTGGAGACCAGACTGTCCGGTCTGGATAATGACCGAACTGTCCGGTCAATACATCCAAAAGGCTATTTCGTGGAGCAACGACTAGTTTGAAGTTGGAAGCATATATAAACTGGTTGCTGGGGTCTTGGAGACTGCCTTTGGCCATTGGGATTGCTGGGAGCATCTATTGGGAGCCAAAGGGCCAAGAGAGGAGCACTAGGAGAGGATATTGGATATCTTGAGAGTGCTAGTGAGACTAACATGAGCATTGATGCACATCTAAGGCTAGGGTGTCTTTGAGGATGTGATCTAGGTTGTTACTCCTGGTCTATGGTGAGACCTAGACCAGTTAGGTGTCGGTGATCGATCCTATTGTGATTGGTTGTCTATGGTGAGACCTAGACCAGTTAGGCCGTCACACGTTTGTACACGGTTTGAGCCCGCCTGTGAAAGGGGCATCAATAGTGAGCGCCCGTGTCGGCTCGGGGAGTCCGACAAGTTCTCGAGGGAGATGAGCTTGTGCTTTGTGCAGCAGTGATGCACACCGTGTCTTCACTCGAGGAGTGATTGCGGGCTCGTGGGCGAGAACTCCACTTGGTGGCGGGAGGGACCGGGATTCCGGTGGGAGTGGTCCCACAAGGTGAAGGGAAAGACGCCATCCTTTCGAGACCTCGGGAAAAAATCATGAGCCATCTCTTACTCTACTCTTTACTATGATGCTTTTACTTTCCGCATTTACATACCTTCCTATTCATGCTTGTGTGCTTACCTTGCTCTAGTTGACTACCTTGTAGACTTGCATGAATAGGCATCTTTACTTGCTAGTAGTGCTTATCCTTCATACTTGATCACTAGCATGTATAGGAGTTGCTTTGGCTTGATTGATCACCCTTGTATGTATTGTGCTACTCATGCTTGTATGCTTTCTATATGCTTGATGATCTAGTATCTTATCTTGAGTAGAACTCCTTGCTAGCTAGTTGTTTGCTTCCGCGTATCTTTGGTAAGAGTTGTATTGCCTTTGTGTGATCCACTAGTATGCTTAGCTTTTTGTTCCTTCCATAGGACTATTATCTTGCTAGTGTGATCACCACTAGAAATGCATAGGAGTTGTATTGCCTTTGTGTGATCCACTAGTATGCTTAGCTTGTTGTTCCTTCCATAGGACTATTATCTTGCTAGTGTGATCACCACTAGAATTGCATAGGAGTTGTATTGCCTTCATGTGATCCACTAGTATGCTTAGCATGTTGTTCCTTCCATAGGATCATTATCTTGCTAGTGTGATCACCACTAGGATTGTGTAGGAGTTGTTTTGAGTAATCGGTTTTAGGATTTCGCGAATTTGGTACATAGTGCGAGTTCCCGATTCACCCCCCCCCCCTCTCGGTCACTTGGTCCTTTCAATACTCTTGTGGACTTTGCCAATACCTTTACCGATGAATGTGTATGATGAATGTGTGGATGTGCCTAGTTCTAGTGAGTGCCTAGATTTTTCTAGCAATGACTTGATAGGTTTCTCTACTAGTGTGCCTAATATGATGATTGATAATGATGTGTCTCTTGATCTTGCTTGCTCTACTAGCATGAATAGTATTGATGATGTTTGTGAACCTCTTATTGATCATGCTAGTAGTTCTCTTGTTGAGGAGTCCTTTGCTTTTCACGCTAATGACAATGAGGACTTACTTGACTCTCTTATTCGCTTGCGAGGTATTGTGGACAGGATTGGGGCAACTTTTTTCATGCTTCCCAAGATTGTGATAATTGAGAAGATCCTCTCCTTGCTTCCAAGCAGCAAGCTCTTCTACGTCACCCTTGACCTTCTCATGGAGAAGAGTCTCTCCGTCGAGGACATGATTGAGCTGCTCTTCAAGGATGAGGAGATCACCGTGAGCATGACATGGAAGAAGACATCCAAGACAAACCATGAAGCATCATCAAGCAAAGGAAAAGAAGTAGCTTTAGGCTCAAACTTCTTTGATCCCTCAACAAGATTGTCTTGCAACAACTTCTACAACTCCTTCGGAGCAAGACATTCATCAGGCGCTTCGTCAAGCTCTACCTCAAGTGCCATTCCATGTTCTACTCCAAGCATCCTGGGTGGACCGAGCATTAGCGTAGTGGGAGCACCAACATCAATGCTCGCTTGATCATCTGAGATGATCAATCTTGCGGCTTCGGCTCCAGGTCCTCCACCTCATCCACTCCCTCCACCACAAGATCATCTTTGGCATCTTCGTCGAGCTCACCAAGAAGTAGATCCTAAGGGTCTACTAGAATAAACTTCATTACATGATTGGTGGTGATACAAAAATATTGAACAAAATTTAACAGCTTTGTCAATGGATCCAGTTCTATCTGGTCAGCTAACACATTGGCAGTTTTCTATGCCTTAGTGACTAGAGCTTCGCATTACTCATCAGAATAGTCCTTATGGAAGCCTTCCATGACCAAATCTGTGTTGATGTCGGGAATATGGGACTTGGCAATGGCCAATACCTGAGCGCCCGCTAGTTCTGCGATATGCCGATCATGTTCTTTCACTCGGCTCGGGGCTTCTTGCAACCGAGTGAGGAGGTCTCGGCATCGGGTTGGTTTTTCTTCTGGCATGATGTACTGCACCACTACCTCCGCATCTTTTTGCAGAGATGCAAGAGACCAATGAAGAATTTCATCACTCTCCATAAATTTCTTTTGTAACAGCTCATAAGCCTTTTTTGATCCTACAGGAATACAATTGTCTCATAGTTCTTATAAGTAAGGACTCGGCAGCACAGGCAATGTAAGGATGGGATTTATCTCTAAGGCATTTTTCAATGTCAGACTTATCCAATTTGAGAGCTACAACTTTGGCTTTGTATTCTTCCTTGAGCCTTTCTATCTCTTTGAGGGATTTTTTGAATTTGTTCAATTTGTCAACAGCCTTTTTGAAAATGCCTTTAGCCTTGGATAGCTTATTTTCTAGCTCCGTATTTCTTTCCCTTTGAGCTTTGACTGTTTCTTCGGCATCTGATATACAAAAGGCGTAAGTAGGCAACTGCAATTTTCAACAACAAGGATATGCAAATTCAGACCTTCTGCTCTTTTCTTCCACTGGGTCTGGGACTGTTGCATGGTTGTAAAGCCATCCTTCAATTTCTCAAAAAAATTTCTGATTTCATCCGAAGATTGAAGCTGTGTTTTCAACTCCTCATTTTCGCTTTTCAATGTCTCAATAGCATTGAAGGATCATTCTAGAGTCCTCACTCGGTCCCTCAATTCGGCAATCATTGTTGCCGAGTCCGCATCTTTCTTGCTCCTTGTAGCGAGTTCTTGTGACAATTCTAAAATAGAGAAGTCTGATAAATGTGTCAAAAATTGAAGTTCGTCAGCCTGAGATGAACGATTTTTCAACTCAAGAACCAGGCGCCCGACCTCAAGTCTTTCTTTGGCAAGCTGATCTTCAAGGTCCACGGCTTTGCCACAAGTCCTTTCCACAAGATGCAATAGCTTGCTTTTATTAGTCATATGGGATTTCAGGCGCTGCAAATAGAAGAATAGAACACGAGGATGTATCATTTCTCATGATAACTAACAGGAGTATATTTAATTATTCTGGGGAGAGTATACCTGAAATGAGTGGTAGGATTTTTCGGTAAAGCCATCAAAGGTCTTTAATTCTTCTTGCTCAGCGGCTTCATCAAACCCAGCAATCGCAAACTTACCAATATGTTATACCAACCTGGCGGGAGGATTTCCTTCTACAGTCCCTTCCTTCACCACTCCGTGAATAGGAGTCAGCACAACATCCTCCTCAGGGCCGATTGGGTGATCATAGGTTGGCTCCAGCATCTTCTCAAAAATAAGTGTTGGTTCTTCGGTGTCCATGGGTGGAGGAGTATAGTTGTCCAAGGATCATTTAAATCTAGCACCTTATGCCCCCCAGCGTCTTGGCTTGCCTGAGGAGATGTGGGAGCAGCACCAGCTTCACTCGCCTTCTTTGCCGAGTGATCAGCAACACCATCTTTGTGGGGCTTACCCTTTTAATCAGATTGGTCTTTTTTGGGGACTGAGCTTCAGGACGATGCGTAGCTAGACGAAGTGTTGTCAGATCTGCAGAATATGTGACATTAGACAAAGTCACTTAGGAACACTTACTAATTAGATGCATCGTCAATGGGAACACTTACTTTGACTGACGCTTAAACTTCAATCCTGATAGTTTTGGGGGCGGGTTAGTGTTGGTTTTTTCTGCATTCCTGGGAGTTCCTTCTGTTGCTGCACTTTTCGCATTTTTTCCACTCGGGTGACTTTGTCCTTCCAAGGATTTGGTTTCTACATGAGTTTGCTGAGTGGTTGGCGACTCAGTGGCAGTTTTCTTTTCTGGTTGCTCTTGCAGTCTGGCAGTTCTCTCTGCGAGCGATTCATCATCATCAGACTCCTCTATGCAAGCTTTGTGGCGCTTGGGGGTGATGGCCGACTGGGTGATTTTTCTCGGTTCACAGGAGGCAATGGTGGGTTCGAGGAGTAGACATCAAGATTCTGCATAATGTCTGATGTATTAGTCATTCATTAAGGATAAAGAATACATCACAATTTCAACGATGAGCACGGGTCACTTACTAGATTCTTGTCAGTTTTGGAATGGTGCCTAGCTTTTGCAGATCCTAGAGCCCAATCAGGCAGTGAAGAAAATATATTTTCTTACGTAAATTCCCTTTCTAACAACTCTTCAGGCACCTCCATGGTGGGATCTGTATGCAGTTTGAATTTCCATACAGGGACACGACACATTTTGATGGGCTGCATGCGGCGATAAATGAAGCTAGAGGCAGCATCTACACAACTATAGGCTTGTGACTTCAACACGGCAACATGTTCCAGTATTGCATCAACCTGGGTCTTCTTATTGGGGGCTGCCTTCAAGGACCACTCGGGCCAAGGCGCAGGGGCTTCCGCTGTGAACTCTGACAAAGGGGGTGCATGGTTTCCATGGTAAAACCAGTCCGCATGCCATCCTTTGTTAGTTGAGGGATGGAAAACTTTGATATATTTGGATTTGTTCAACTGAAATCCAGCACCTCCAATCACATTACTACTGTCTGATTTCAGGACAAACAGTTCCTTGAAAGTGTTGAAATGAGGAGGGGTCCCCAAGAATACATCGCAGAGATGGATAAAGGTAGAAATCTGAAGGATCGAGTTCAGAATCAGATTCACAAGGTTTATCATATAGAAAAACAGCAGACCTTGAAAGAAATCGCTACAGGGGATCCCAAATCCATAGTAGAAAAATGAGGCGAAAATAGTAATCTAATCTACTAGGGGTTGCGGAAATTTCTGACCTATGGCTTCGATCCAACCCCGGGTTTGTTGATCCTGGAGTACTCCATCCATCACCAGCCTGTTGATCTTTTCGGCATCCATTGCGGAAGAAGGGAACTCCCTGATTCCTGCGGGAATGTTGAAGGTTACTTCTTCTTCGACCCTTCTAGGGGAAGCTTACTTCTTGGATTGAGCCTAGGTGCTTTGGCGAGTTTGTTTGGGCGCTATTCCAATTGCTCTTTCGAAGGAATGGAGATGCGCGGAACTCTCTGGGTTGAAATGGAGATCTAAGATCTAGGGTTTGGGTGCACGAGCTGGCAGCGGCTATGATGTGAGGTGAAGATGGTGAAGGGATGTGAGTTTCTTTATATACTGGACAGTTAACCTAACAGGTCGAATGGCTTGCGGTCTTCTGTCCCGATAAGCGGGAATAACGGCATTTATGGCACTTTGTGGCTCATGCCCTTATGAAATTAACGGTATCACTCGTCTCAGTACTGGAGGTCCCTTAACTGGGGGCTATGATGTTTGTGTTTTATGAACTGATCGGGAATCACTCGGATAATTGACTTTCAAGCTTCAAAAATTATCAGAACATTCGAGAAGAGTGATAGTATCAATATTGGATACTACTATGGATAGTTGCTTTCAAAATCACACGGATATGGCATTTGTGTGCACAGCTTGGGGGCATTTATGGATAGTTTCTTTCAAAATCTTCTCCATTGGATTTTTTAGTGATTTCCTTTATAGCCCAATAAGCCTTATGTTCCAATTCCATCGGTAGGTGACATGATTTCCCATAGACGAATTGATATGGCGTCATAGTAATTGGTGTCTTGAAAGCTGTCCTATATTCCCATAATGCTCCGTTAATCTTTATAGCCCAATCTTTTCCTTCCTTCATAACTATTTTCTGTAGAATCCCCTTTAATTGCTTATTTGATGTTTCTGCTTGTCCATTTGTCTAAGGATGATAAGCAGTTCCAATTCTGTGTTCAGCCCCAGATCTTGCTAAAAACCTAGTAAATTCCCTCCTATGAAATGCGATCCTCCATCTGTAATTATTATCCTTGGTATTCCATACCATGGGAAAACTTGCTCCTGAAGTATATTCCTTGATTCTCTTGTAGTATTGAACTTGCATGCCATTGCTTCAACCCACTTGGAAACATAATCAACGACAACCAATATATATTCACAACCATGAGAATTCATAAATGGTCACATAAAATCCATACCCCATACATCAAAGATATCGACTTGAAGATTGTACTTAAGAGGCATTGCATTCCTACTGTTAACATTTCCTATTCATTGGCATTGAGCACATGTTGCAACATACCTTTTTGCATCTTCATGCATAGTAGGCCAATAGAATCCACTCGCCCATACTTTCGCCTATGTTTTGAAATAGCCGTAATGTCCCCCATAATCCGAATAATGAAATTTTGACAAAATGCTCGCTCTTTCTTCTATGGGTACACATCTTCTCACTGCTCCATCCTGACAACACCTATACAAGTATGGGTCGGCCCATATGAATTTTCTCATTTCGCTCTTAACTCTCCTCCTTGTATTCTTGTTTATCATATCAGTCTATCCCTTGAAACCTTTGATAATATCCGTCATCCAACTCTCTCTATGATCAAATGCGGCAAACAGCTGCTCTTGTTGCATTTCATCTTTTATTGGCTCAGTTGAAAATGACTCAAGATGAGACAAATGATCTGCTACAGAATTTTCCACTCCTTTCTTATCTCTTATTTCCAAATTAAATTCTTGCAGCATCAATACCCACCGTATTAACCAAGGCTTAGATTCCGTTTTTTGAAACCAAATATCTTATAGCAGCATGATCAGTATATACAATCACTTTAGAATTTAGAATGTAAGATCTAAACTTCTTAAAAGCAAATATATCAGCTAACATCTCCTTCTCAGTTGTTGTATAATTGATCTGCGCCTCATTCAAAGTCTTGCTAGCATAATAAAGAGCATGCACTTTACCTTCTTTTTGTTGTCCAAGAACAGCTCCAACTGCATAATCACTTGCATCACACATAATTTCAAAAGGTAAACTCCAATCAGGTGACTGCATGATGGGTGCAGAGCATAGAGCTTCCTTTAACTTTCTGAAGGCAAGGATTCTTTATCGTCCATAATGAATTCTGTATCTTGCTTCAACAATTCTGTCAAGGGTTTAGCAGTCCTCAAATAATCCTTAACAAATCTGTGATAGAAGTTGGCATGTCCAAGAAAACTCCTCAAAGTTGTAAGATCAGTAGGGGGAGGCAATTTCTCAACTGTAGATACCTTTGCCTTATAAACCTCTATCCTCCTATTCAATATGACATGACCAAGTACTATACCTTCTGTCACCATGAAGTGACACTTCTCCCAATTAAGAACCAAGTCACATTCAACACACCTTTTCAAAACCTTCCCTAAATTCTCCAAACAACTATCAAAATTAGCACCATGTACGGAGAAGTCATCTATGAATACCTCCATAATATCTTCTATGAATTCAACAAATATTGCATTCATGCATCTTTGAAACGTGGTAGGTGCATTGCAAAGACCAAAAGGCATCCTTCTATATGCATATGTCCTGAAAGGGCAAGTAAAAGTAGTTTTCTGCTGATCTTCTGGTCTTACCGGTATCTGAAAGAAACCACTATATCCACCCAAATAACAAAAGTATGTATTCTTTGCTAACCTTTCAAGCATCTTGTCAATGAATGGAAGAGGATAATGATCTGTCTTCGTCACCTTATTCAAACTTCTGTAATCTATGCATATTCTCCATCCAGTTATAGTCCTTTGAGGAATCAACTCATTATTCTCATTAGGCTCTACTCTCAAAATAAGAATTTTCCTGGTTGAGCCGATTGGCGCAAGCATTGCGCCGATCAGCGCTGGCAGTATCCTTGTCAGCTCCACGCATGAGGTGGTCTAGTGGGTCACCCATATCCATCCATATCTTCTCATCCTCCTTTGGGTAGAATTCTTGATAGCAAGAAGGGTCTTGATGAGACGGATCATTAAATTGAAATTGCACTTCTTCACCTCCCAGGTGTAGCGTAATTTGACCTTTCCAAGCATCCAGATCAGCTTGTACTAATCTCAAAAATGGCCTCCCTAGAATGATGACTTCAACTCCAGTTTCCTCATTATTTAGAACAAAGAAGTCTACTGGTATTGTTTTTGAGCTAATCTGATGTAGATATGGCCTGATCTTCTGAGAGGTAAGTGGATAAACTCGAATTTGGGGAACTCGGCATTGACGACCTGGCTTGAATCAGATACGATCCAACCACGCAACCATTACACCAAGCATAACTTGATTGTTCCTACAAGCGAAATCGAGAACACAAGCAAGAGATGATAAATACGCAATCTGAAATTGCAAATATGGATGAAGCAAATCACAAGAAAAGGTTCAAGCTCTGAACACAAAAGGACTAATCACCAGAGTTGTGTACAACAAGAACAAGGGGTGCTGGATTGCTGTAAAAGGACGTGTCACCACAGTTACAATAATTTGATCAAGTTTCTCTCTAGAAAACTGAACTAAACAAAACCTGAAACTAAAAGAGGGCGGCTATTGAGTTTATGTAGGAAACAAAGACATCCTAGGATTGGGGGCGACCAGGGGGGGCGCCCACAACATGGGCTTAAGGCCCGACACGATACATGGCCAATTTGGACCAAAATAGGTGGCACAGCACCTTGTCATGGTCACATATTATGACTCACGACCCTTCTGGAGCTAGGACCAGAACCAAAACAACGGCGTCGTCGTCCCCTTTCCAACGCATCAAAGAACGCCTCGTTTGGACGTCGGATGTGGGAGATATCATCAAAACCGTGAAGGGGTGTCGGCTGAATCCGAGACGAACGCGGCGACCGAGTTGGTGACGATTTGTAACTTGGGGAAGGCCATGATATGCGCGTATCCAGCATGGTGATGTCCTCATCATCCTCCCCTTCTTGAATTGGAGTCGCCCTCGACTCCATCTCAGCATCAATCTCCTGCAAAAGGATAGTACTAGCAGAATGCAAAATACAAGATACATGATCATCGATAGAAGATATATCATGACAAAGCATAGTATAGCAAGGTGCATCATGATTATCACAAAGATCAGTAACAGTAGATGTCATAGAAAGAAAAGAACCTCCCTTTAACTGAATAGCCTTATGTTTAACATCAGAAAGTTATTTGTTATCATGTATATTCTCAGTATTTTTAGCAAGCAGTTTAAAATGATTTCTAATATCAGCAGGCAATAACGGACGCAAAGTAATATTCCTGTCCTTATGCACGAATGTATATGTATTTGTTCTACCATGATGGGCAGCATCCGTATCATATTCCCATGGACGGCCTAATAAAAGCGAACATGCTTGCATAGGTACAACATGAAAATCAGCAAAGTCTTGATAAGAACCTACTGAAAAGTGTATGCGTGCTGATCGAGTTACCTGTGCCTTACCACTATTGTTGAACCATTTGATGTGGTAGGGCTGATGTAGTGCATGCGTGGTCAAGCCAAGTTTGCATACCAAATCAGAACTTACCAAGTTGTTACAGCTCCCAGTATCAATGATGGTGAGAACACGGCGGTCCACGACAATGAGGTACATGTAGAATAAATTGTTGCATTGTTGTTCTTCTTCTTGTCCCACCTGAGTGGTCAACACACGCTGTACAATGAGACTAGGAAAACCCACGGTGGCAGCAATGGAATTAATGGCGGTAGTCTCCTGCTCCTCCGTCGAATCTGCAACAAGGTTAGGCATACGAGCAAATTCATCTTCAACATCACTACAACTTTCATACCCATTAGCAGTAGCGATGAAAGCACGACGACTAGGGCAATCCTTCATGACATGTCCCATGCCCTTGCAGCGGTGGCAAATAATGGTGGTGGAGGAGCCACTCCTAGTACCGGAAGTAGTAACCTTCTTCTGGTGTTGGTGCTACACACTAGACGATTGTGCTTCAAAAGTAGGCGCAAGTGGAAGAATTGTTGTTGGTGGTTTAGCAACCTGACTCTTCAAGTTCTCTACTCCAGTGCGTTGCTGGAGAGATTGCTCAGTGTTGGACCTGCAAAATTGTTGTGGAAGGCGTCCCTGTACTTCTCGTTCAGCCTTAAGAACAATATGATATAATTGGCTGGACCTATTCCACTCTTTATAGTCATCAATATTCTGGATATCATGGTTCAAACCACCAAAAAATCTAGCACTAGTTTCAATATAATCTTCATGTATGTCACAACGTGCTAAACCAATAAGCAATTCCTGATAATATTCCTCTACTGTTTTACTACCTTGTGTCAAAGATTGTAATTTCGAACGTAAATCACGTTGGTAATAAGGAGGAACAAAACGAGATTTCATGCGTTGTTTCAAAACAGGCCAAGTGGCAGGTATAACAGCATTAGTATTGCAAAGATCATTCCACCAAAAGAGAGCAAAACCTGTAAACTCACTAGTAGCAAGTCTAACTTTATGCTCAATAGGAACTAAATGAGAATTAAATTTCTGTTCAACAGCAAGTTCCCAATCTAAGTATGCTTCAGGATCAGCACTACCAGCAAAAGGTGGTATGTTAAATTTGGGCTTAACAAAAGTATCAGTATTACCATGATTGTTATTACCTCCCATACCATGTCGATTATGGTGAAGACGGTCTGCATCACGGACAAAATCATCATCAGCAGCAGCTCGTTGAGGTGGAGGTCGTCGTTCAACATCCTCAATGCGGTGGACAACAGTGTTGATGTGACCCATCAACTCGGCAAACTTCGTTTCCATGAATGTACGCTGGTCCGCAAGAAGCTTCGTGAGCTCGGCCTTGGAGACGCAATCATTGAAGTCTGTAGGGGACTCCAACTCTCCAGGTGTCCCTTTCCCTTTCTCTGACATGGTTAAAAGCAAAAGACAACACTAAACAAAAAGATTAGCCCTATCAACTAGCAGGCAGCAGAGGGTGTAGAAAGCGGGAAACAATATCAGAAGCAATGTATCACAATCTTGCAAGTGTTCTTACCAAAGCCAAACAGGTTGACACAATCTGTAGTTGAGCTTGGGTGTAACAGTTGCAAGGAAGAAACTTGTGCTGCAATATGTATAGCTTGGAAGGCTAATATGTATGTTAATGGAACAGAATTCAATAATAGATAGTAGCACTGAATAAATGTCCAAAGCAGTGTCCTAATTGCTGGCAAAAGAATCGTGTTCAAAAACAGTTGTGACAGCAAGAACAATGACAAAGGCAGCAAGGATCAAAACAGACTTCACAGACTTAGAATTTTCACGGCGGGGGGGGGGGGGGGGGGGGGTGCAAATCAAAATCTTGATTTTTTGTATGATTTTTCCACTATTTTTCTGTGATAGAGGAACACAAAGGAAGGAACCACAAGAAGTTTCAACTCAAATAGAGGAAAAACAAAGGGTAGGCAAAATCACAAAGTTGCCTATTTTACCGAAGCAACGAGCAACGAGCGAAAAGTTATGCCTGTTTTATCGAAGGTATGTCAAGAGAGGGTTTGAGGGGGGAGGGGAGGGGGAAATAGAATCGCGTAGGATTTTTTTGTTTGCAACGGATTGTGGGTATGGTGGGTGGGTGACATGATGGTGAATCCAATAGAACAACACGACGGTGATGGTGGTCTGCAGCGGAGATCAAAAACACAAACCGAATCAAAACACAAATTTAAACCAGCAACTGAACTCGACTAGGACACAAACTCAATACTACGGACTCTGAAATTAAATTATGCAAAGGCTAAACAATGTCTGGGATGGTGGGAAAATATTTTTTTGTAGGCTTTTTCGTGGACAAAAGGTGATGAACACAAACGAATCTAAAGGGAAGAACACGATAATACCTCACGGGGAACCTAGGAATCTGATACCACTTGATGTAGATATGGCCCGATCTTCCGAGAGGTAAGGGGATAAACTCGAATTTGGGGAACTCGGCACCGATGACCCGGCTTGAATCAGATACGATCCAACCTCGCAACCATTACACCAAGCACAACTTAATTGTATCTGCAAGCGAAATCGAGAACACAAGCAAGAGAGGATTAATACGCAATCTGAAATTGCAAATATGGATGAAGTGAATCACAAGAAAAGGTTCAAGCTCTAAACACGAAAGGACTAATCACCACAGTGGTGTAGAACAAGAACAGGGGCCCTGGATTACTGTAAAAGGACTTGTCGCCACAGTTACAATAATTCGATCAAGTTTCTCTCTGGAAAACTGAACTAAACAAAACCCGAAACTAAAATACGGCGGCTACTAAGTTTATGTAGGAAATAAAGACGTCCTAGGTTTAGGGGCGACCAGGGGGGGCGCCCACAACATGGGCTTATGGCCCGACACGATACATGGCCAAGTTGGCCCAAAATAGGTGGCACAACACCTTGTCATGGTCACATATTATAACTCACGACCCTTCTGGATCTAGGACCCGAACCAAAACAACGGCGTCATTGTCCCCTTTCCAACGCATCAAAGAACGCCTCGTTCGGACGTCGGATGTGGGAGATATCATCAAAACTGTGAAGGGGTGTCGGCTGAATTCGAGACGAACGCGGCGACCGAGTTGGTGATGACTTGTAACATGGGGAAGGCCATGATATGCGTGTATCCAGCATGGTGATGTCCTCATCATAATCTCTACCTCAACATTCTACATCACTCCCAGTGGCTTGGTCTTTCTTCCATCTGCCATGACGAGCTCAAGTTCAGTCCCTATTAGCTGCTGTTGAGTTTCATAAGGCATACTCATGAACGCATCATAAGTCATCAAGCTTACACGGGAACCAAAGTCACACAAGGCTTTCAGAAATTTCTTCCCTGATATCTCACATGGTATGTACGGCTCCTCTTCTTGCTCTTCAGTGAGACCTATAGCATACACACCACATAATCCTTCGTAGGGAGATGACTTAAAGCAACTGTCTAGTAATCTCTTTGCTTGTTTCACCTCTGTTCCATCAAGCTCTATATCATCCTTGTAAAGCTTCCCTAAGACTCTTCCAATAATTTCTTGATCGAAAACTTCTGACTTGAGGCGATTACTTGGGAAATTATACTCAATTCCGGCTTCAGAGGCATCTTGCGGGCTGAAGGATCTCCTCATATTGAGCAATTCTTGCGAAAAATCAATAGGAATCCGGTCCATTGGCTCAAAGTCATCAAGTGGTTTAGCATTCGCCAATGTCCTATCCCCCTTTGGTTTAGCAAAATTACCTTTAAATTCTTTCAGGTGGTTGTCCAGAATTGCAGCTTCTATCTTGGTATATTCTTGCAGCTTGACGGAGTTGTCAGGGCAATCAGTTCCCCTGTTGTTGCAACTGCGCCGATCGGCTCAGAGACTGTGCCGATCGGCGCACGCGTCAGATCCATGGAAGTGGGTCTGACGGGCCCTATCTCTTCAAATTTATGCTCTGGAGTACTCATTGCCCTACTCTCGGACATACAAATCTGTTTAGCCGGTGACTCTTCCTTCTGCATAACTTCTAGGCATTGCTGATTTGGTTCTATATATTCTTTCCAGTGCTTATGCAAAGCTTCATTCTCAGCGATTTTGCCTATCAATTCGATCCCCACCTTTGCTGTCAACCTCAGAAAACTTCCTCTGGCCGATCTGTCCAAATGCATTCTCGATGCCTTGTTGATGGCCATGTAAAAGGTTTGAGCACACATATTCTCATCAATGCTGAGGTCAGGTCCTTGTTTCAACAATGTTTAAAACGCGTCCAGGCTTTCGTGAGAGATTCTTCATCTTTTTGTAAGAAGTTCACCACTTCTCTTCTCAATTTCTACACCTTTGGCAAAGGAAAATAGTAGAGACAAAAATTTCCAACTAATTCACTCCACTTACCTTTCGCATCTCGAGATGTTGCCTTGTGCCACTCTTTGGCTTTTCCTCCCAAATAGAATGGGAAAAGAAGCCATCTGTAAAGATCCTGAGGCACTCCTTCATGATGGAATGTTTGGCAAAGTGCCTCCAAATCTTGTAGGTGAGTATATGGATTCTCCTCCTTCGCTCCAAAGAATTTGTTTGCTTTAGCCATGCTAATGATAATGGGGTTCAACACATACGAGGAGGCCGTGGCCTTCTTATCTGAGGATTGAGGCACCAACACGTCTGGAGATGGCAAAGAAAGGTCCCTGAGCGTCGGAGAAGGTGCCGTCGTACTCATCCTGAAAATTCACACAAAACACAAAACAAAAACAACTAGAAAAGAAAAGGATTAGACGTTAGTAAAATATTAATAGTAAAAGAACTGGCTTGTTCCCCGGCAACGGCGCCAGAAAATGATGCTTATTGGTCGTTGTTACGCACCCACTTATATACCGCAAGAGGACGGGGTACAGTTGTAGCTCTTTTTCCCTTAGAGTATTCCAAGGTCATCGAATCGACAGGGAACGAGCGGGACTATTACTATTAAAGGCTTACTAACAGATTGCAATGGTTGGGTTGGTGTGAATGATGATGGTGAGAGAGTGGTGGATGAATGTTATTTAGAGATGTAACATGATAATGAAGGATTCTCTCCTTAGGATTGGTTCACTAGCATGCAACCTTATCCTTATTAACTCGGATGATGATTCCAATATTCTACAAGACATGGTGGTTTTGTTCGCCCTGGTTGTCACTACAGAGGTTATTAGCTCCCCACTGGTTTCTTGCACTATGTAATGGGTAGAAGTATATCGGCCGATACACTAATGAAATAGATGCACAATTGAGTTCACTACATAGAGTATCAATAAGTATGAGAGTTATATGACCAGATCCCCGCACCAGAGAAGAGAATATGAGACTACTCTCTCATCCTCCTGCTAAGCATAGCAGAAGGGCGAGAAATAGCATTGGAACGCGCACGTGCCGATCGGCACAACCGTCACGCCGATCGGCGCGGCCTCCCTTCTGATGGTTCTCGTCGGTGTTGACCAACCATTGCCGCCAATATCCTGAAACCCTAGTTCTAGCAACTGGATATCGTGATTGCTGTCTCTCTCCGTCCTCCTTGGCTCTTGATAGATGTCTTCCTTTTATATCCAGCAAGATTAGGTCAACTTCCACCGACTTTGATTTGTATTGGGCTGGGCCTCTATCCTCAGACCGAATTATGCTTTTCATTGTCTTTTACCCTCCTGCGCCGATCGGCGCAGGCCCGTGCCGATCGGCGTGGCTCTGTACCTGGCCCATCCTTGTTGCTCTTTGATTCCTTATCCATTGCTGCCCTGTTTTATACTTGTTTCCTGTAATTGCATCCAAAATAGAACAACTACAAATATATGCAAATATGGGGTGAATTGTTAGTCAATACCACCAAATTAAGACGTAAAACATCCCTTTTTGGTAGATAAAATGGGTAGCTAGAAACCACCAACATAGAGCAAAGTCATAACAATAAAATAGAATAAAGGTAAAGATACCAGAGTCATACCAATACTCCTATGACTTGGAAACTTGAGCAAGGATCCTCCTACACTAAACTCCTCAAGGACTAGGAAACTACAAAGTGAAAGAGACAAATGACTAACTCTTGAGTGTGTGTGTGTGTGTGTGTGTGTGTTGGAGTGGAGCCCTCCCTCTCTACTTATAGTGTCCAAAGGTCGGTTCTGGAGAGTAACCGCCATGGAGCTTCGGGCCAGCAGGACCAGGTCTCAGGACACGTGGAAGGGGAGGCCGAACCGCCTCTGGACCAGGTCAGCCGACCTCCTCCTTGGTCAGCAGACCACGGAGTGGGGCCTCCTGCCCTGTGCTTTCTCGAGGTGACTGATGGGTGGGTCCTCTTCTGTTTTAAGGCAGTGTTCTCTGGAGGAATCCTGTGCTGCCACATATGCAATCCATGAAAAGTCCAGTTGGCACCATCTTATTGGCTGGAACGGTGTTTCCCTGGATTATGCTCCATTTCTCCACTTATATTATATCAAATCCCTGCATTCACATGAATCTCAAAGGACAAGTGGCATCTTCTTATTCCTAACTAACATGCAAGTATAAAATGCTAAATCTTCCTACTTTTGCAGGTATATTGACGGTCGAAATCGGTACTTAACGACCGTCAACAAACCCCCCAAGCTGAACCTTTGCTCGTCTCGAGTAAAGGCAATTCTCAGGTTTGTGTTGATTAGGAGTCGCTAAAATGTCTTGTTCTTAACAAATACTCAAATGCTTAACTAAGACACACTATAAAGAATTGAATAAGTTGGTATGAGTACTTCACCTTTTATTACCTGTGTGGCGTTGTAGCTTCTCCAAATCTTGGGCCATTGTAAGACAGAACGGTTTCTAAGACTACCATTACATCTACTCTTTTTTATTGAGTTTATCTTAGAGGTTAACTTTTATGATAAATCTAAGTTTCTCAAGTGATCCACTTAGATCGCTCAAAGTGTATAAATTCCTCACCAAGGCTAATGATGCCTCAAAAATCCTACCTCTAAAGGCTGATATGTGGAGCTCTGGGTAAGGATAAATATGACATACCTCTATTTCTTGTATTGCCGAGTCAAAAAGAGTGGATCAATGCAAAAAGCATTTCCTACAAGCATGATCAAGATGTGCATGTGTGGTGCATTTGGTGGCTTGGAATAGAGACTCTTTGTTTTGTCTCTCCCTTTATTTGGTAGTTTTGGCTATATTTCTTTTTTTTCCCTCTCAGGCTCTTCATGGAGCAAGAGTTTTCTTTTTCTTTGTTTTTTCTCTTTTTTGTTGATAGCCATAACCTTGATTGCCTTGGGGAAAGATCAATTATGAAGACAAAGTCTTTGTTTTGTTGATGGATGGTGTGACATGGATAACTACTAATTTCTAGTGTGGAAACTTAGCGTGATGTGTGCGCGGACATGATCATGAATGCAAAAAATATTTCTCACTAGGGTCACACAATTTTCACAAGGCTCAATGAAAATACAAGTAGCATATGTAGAAGGTTTTGCAATGTAGCACAACATATGGTTGTGATAGGAATTTATATAATTGAGGAACTTGTCATTTTTATCAAATTAATTTTATGGGTGTCAAGTTTCACAAATTGAGCAAGATCATAGCAGCCCTAACTGACCATATCATATCTGCCAACAAACTAGAAGGATAATGCTTATGCCACCCACTAGTGTGTTTGAGGTGAAATTTAATCATATTAACAAACCAAAACTAGATAGGGTGCTATGTTGTAAACTGGGCATATGAAAGGAATGAAGGCAATTTATCATCACAACATAGGAAACTTTAAGAATTCATACCATGCATGAATTTATTCATTACTATTATTATTATATTTTTAGTTTTTCTATTTATCAGGCATGTGAAAGGGAAACAAATCTTTTTCATGTTTCTAGTTTATCATACATGTGGTGATTGGAAAGGGAAATGATACAAGTTACCTTCAAATTTGGGGGAGGAACACCCCCCCCCCCCCAAGCTGGCTAGAGCTCACTCGAACGGCAGCGGCCCCTGACCGAAGTAGCCTTGAGAATGAAAAAAAGAGCTCATTTGGGTGTTACCCCAGGAGAGCTTATTCTCAATTCTCGAGAGTTGTTGTTGGACGTCATACCTCCACTTATTTTCCTTCTGGATAGGAGTGTTGATATTGTGGTCCAACTGGTCGATGTGGTTGGACATGTTGTCAATTTGTCAAGTGAGGTTGTTTGTGCACATCCTTCAACCACTGCGAGAGTGATGTGTGCTGAACGGTGGTTGTAAGCCACTTGATCTTGAGCTACCGTAGGTTCCTCCGGGCCATTCACTGGTGTCCGAGGATGCACTGTCGCTTCCGTGAGGAATGGCGTGATCCCAAGAACCCGTGCTTGGCTCCTCCCTTGGGTGGGATGCCTCGGTGTTCCTCCGTGATTTGTTTCTGGTCATAGATGCAGAAATAGTGTTCCCGCGAGTTGCAAAGCATGTCTCTAGAGGAATGGTTAGTTCATCACTATTATAAAAATGAAAATCTGGGTTAGATAACTAGATTTCACATGCATAACCGCGAAAGATATAAACCAAAGAGCCATTGGGTCCTTGATTTAGAGAATGTCCTGATCTAAAGAATTGTTCACGTAGGACAGCTTGTTCAGAAATTAAATCATTGATATGGGCATTTCCAAGTAAACCAAGATTGTGAACAAGGCAATAGATCAGGGACGTGAATTCAAAATTTCCTACTTGTTTGATAACTTTG
This sequence comes from Eleusine coracana subsp. coracana, assembly GCA_032690845.1. Lineage (NCBI taxonomy): Eukaryota > Viridiplantae > Streptophyta > Magnoliopsida > Poales > Poaceae > Eleusine > Eleusine coracana. Next base: position 17,594,084 of record CM064434.1, on the reverse strand, counting down.
ACCCACTACTTAACCATGGCTAGCTAGGTGAGACTTTGATTTTAGTAACCATGTAGTAAAGATGAAACATTTAACCCCCCCCCCCCCCCCCCCCGCGTGCATTGTTCTAACATCCTTTCTAGGGAATAAAGTCATTGCTAGTCATTTATGCATAAAACACAAGGTAGGGTTATGGATATCCATATTTCTAGTTGACAGAGCGACGGTGTGCCCTATGATTTCTTCCCAAAAACTGCTTTTGTCAAAACTAAAATTTTCGGAAAGAAAATCCAAAATAGCAATAGGAGTAAAACCTAGCAAATCACTGAGTTGCCTCCAAGTGAGAGAGGTCTTCATTCCATTGAATCGAAACAAAATCCTCTCACTCTCTCACTGAAGGATGCAAAGGAACTAAATGGTAAGCAAGCGAGAGCAATGATCATCTACCGGAATAAAACCATCCCATCCTATAGCATGAAAGGTAGAAGCAAATTTAGTATCCATACCTATCTTGGAACGAAAGTCTGGATCATATGTTCATGTGGGAACATAAGACCGGCCAATGATCATCTGATGGATGTCATGTTCTCTCTTTCCAACTAAGTTGAGGTCACGGTCGGTGTTGAGCTGGAGTTGAACATTGCTGATGTCTATTAGTGGTTCTGCCTCTATTTTTGTTGGTTCATCAACTGGTGCGTCTTCTTGTGGCTCTTCCTCAAGACGTTGACGACGGGAGCGAGTATTATACACCGTTGAAGGTGTAGGACTGTTTGGGCTCCCCGTCACCATGTTATTCATTTTGCTTAAGGCTCGCTTCATATTGTTCATTGCTGCACACTTGAACAATCCAACACAAGAGTAACTCGAATAGGGGTTAAGGATAGTGACATACACCAAATGAAAACTCCGTTGGAAACTCTTGCAAATCTGAAACCAACTCATAAATGCAACTATGAAGCAAAGAAAATATTTTTGGTGGAATTTTTAGAGTATTAAGCAATGCAAGAGCTTGGAGAAATTGGAAGGAAATGGCTAGAGAAAAGCGGAGAGGTGAAAATGTGAATGGAGTGAAGAATTCCCTCTCCTGGCCATTGCCTTAAATAGCAGAGTAGAGCAACTGTCAATTGAAGAGTGGTCGTTGCCTAGTAGCCGTTGGGGAAAGTGGGGCCGAACGGCTCTGTGGTCGGCCAACCAATGGGTCTGGTCCACAGCTCTGGCCAATGGGCCCCACTAGTGGTGGCCCATAAGAAAGAAAATATGTTTTGAAGAAAAACATTTTCAAACTTTTTGCAAATCCAAAATCTCAAAAATATAAACTGCAAAAATTTCCTTTTTGAAATAAATTGGGTTAGAATAAATTCCAACATGCAGTGGAAAATCAAATATGCAAATTGAAATCAAAAATTTTTGAAAGGGAAATATGGATAAATACTGTTTAACATGCTGGTGAGGGTTCACCAATGTTGAGTCCGGTGGATGGGTCTTTCTCTCCTTTGATGTTTAGCTTGTTGTCGGTGCATCCTTGTCCGAAGATGAGGACGTGGATGTCTTCTTTGGCCGCCACACCTTTTTCACCTTCTTGGGTTGTGTGGACGAAGGATTCTTCTTCACCGGCTGCGTCTTTGTCTAGAGCTCAAGCGTCCATGTTGCCTTCTTCTTCTGAGCAGCGAGAATGGGGTCCTCTTATCCCTAGAAATATAGCATAGGATCCTCTAGATTGTCCCTTTCTGGCTCTACCTCCGGTTTCTTGATGTGCAAAGGGCTCGGCCAGATTTTAACTCCACCCATAAGGCAGGGCTGAACTCAAACTCTTCTTCCTTGCCATTGAAGTCGAGACAGATCACTTCAGCCCTGACATCAATCTGTGCAATTGTGATGTTCAAGAATGGCTGCCCAAGAATAAGCAGCATGCTCTTATCGACCTCCATGTCGAGCACCACAAAATCCACAGGGATCAACACCACATGGCCAGATAAACCAAGTGTGGACACAACTGCAACTGCTAACATCTCAGACACCAAGAAGAAAAAAAAGCATCATCCAGAACTCCTCCCAAGGTGTCCGGGTTGAAGTTCAAACGGCAACCAAAGTAAGCTCCCTTTGCAAAACATTGCTGTGATGTACAAGTTATTAATGTAATTGATGATACTCGTTTCATAGATCCACCAGCACTACATGATTAGAAGGGACCAGATCACAAGCGCAACCGGCTGCCAAACAACAAACCCCCTCAGGGTCGGAGCATGGAGCAGTCAATAATGATGTCACAAATCAGTCGGATAAAGCGCTAACTGGTCGTACCGACACTCCCATCCCTGATAAGCTAGATCTCAATGTGGCTAGCACCCTGAATATCGAAGTAAACTCTCCTCCCATGGTAGAAGAAGAACCAACTATTGACACGAAAATCACCACGCATGACCTGGGAGATTTTCTTGACTCTAGTGCATGCTCAATACGAGAAATCAGAGCGTGCCTGTTGATTTTCCCTGCAAACCGACAAAGAGATAAATGACCAGATGACACGGTTCACCAGCCTAGGATAGGCCAATGAAGAAAGCCGATAGTCACTATTCGTGAAATCAGCCTAGGCAACAAAAATAAAGAAAATGAAAGAAACTAGCCTAGTCAGCTGATTGTATCGGCTTATCCGCAAAATTTAGTTTAATAAATAGTCTAGGATCATAATTGCTGATAAAAGAAAGAGTTGACCAACCAGAGTTAATAAATCTACAAAACTAACGAAAGGACTGGCCACGTGAATGAAAAGTGCCAGAGTCGATAGAGCAAAGCCAATAGATCTATAGTAAATAAGCATAAACTCACTCTGTCGATGGCGTCAGGTCAATAGATTTAATTAGTTGGTATGCAAATATGCCTCGTAATCATAAAATCTATCTTATTTAAGTACGGGGGCAAATGACTATCCAAATAAATGATATGATCAATTAAGCACCAGAAAGTCGATTGAACCGTGATAACCTATCGGATAAATGTCACGATAGAACCCTATCGACTCTTATAAACTGATCAAATCTATCCCTATCTGCCTAGCAAGAGGTCGAAATCGATGCAGTCTTACTGATTCGAATAGATCAAACTTAATCAAGACAGTATTCAAACACGATAGATAGAACTAGATTTAATCAATTTTTAGAGAAAATCAATAAAGTGACTCGAATAATTAGACCTAAATAAAACATATAAAATCTACCAAGATTACAATAGATAGGCTTCAACCAAGACAGTATTAAAATCAGAGTCGATAGAACAAGCAATAAACAGGTCTAATTACCGGATAACTAGCAATTATAACGATAACAACTAGAATATCAAATTAATGAGAAAGTACAAGTTGAAATTAATAGAATTACCAAGGGTGACCAATCCAAATCTTACACTGAGATCAGAGCCGATGCAGCCCGCAAGAGATGAGGGTTTCATCGAAAAGGTTGGCGATGCGCCGAATTGTATTGAACAAAAGTGTTGTTTTTTCGGACAAATCATATTACATATTTATAATCTCATGCAAGAGGTTTTGAGCCGACTCGGTCAGGACTCGTAAACGAACCAACTACATTTTAAAATAAAATCTAAACTAAAATATAGAAAGAAATATAACAACCCTATCGGCTCCACTTAACTTCCTTCGGTTGTTGAATATCATTGATATCAGCTGATTTCTATGGGATACTTGCTTTACGGGTATCCTCATACAAGACTAAGTCGGTGGCCGACTAGGTACTTTGTCAATAAGGAAGTCGACCGAGTCGGCTTGGAGCACAAGACATTTAGAGATAGACTTCCTATGTAAATCCTTTAGGGTTACAACTAGTATTCTTCATGTACCCCCTGCCGACCGGATATATAAGGCGGCAGGGTACCCCCCATCGAGGAATGAGCGATACACCAGATTACAATCAATACACAGAACACAGGACGTAGGGTTTTTACTCTCATTGAGAGAGCCCGAACCTGTATAATTCGGTGTCTTGTTTAACCATTCTAGATCTTAGTCTCGACGTCGCTCTATATATTTACTGCCGATCTCAGCTTCGATAGTTGGCGTGCCAGGTAGGGGAAAAGGCTCGTCGGGATTCTTTGTCGACTACAATGGCCGAAATTCCCATCATTAGGTACTCACCAGACTTCAAGATCTCCTTTGGATTGCTCGAATTCACAGTCAGCTGTTGGCATTTCTTAACGTCACATCAAGAATATCACTATCCCTGGTACAACGCTAGAAATGATTTGATGTTTATGATGCTTTAAGAGAAATATGAATTAATCCGCAAGCGCACAGAACATCTATTCTAGCATTTCACCCGGGAGTATTCCAAGGTATCGTATTTATTTTCCGCAGGGAAGCTAGGCGTAAGAGTATCTTGGTTTAATAAAGATATAACTATAAGAATTATACCAACTGACCAAAGACGGGGGTAAGGATGTTCGATAATGATAGTTTGGGGAGCAGTAATACAGGAGAAATCCACACTAAGATAAATAAAGAGATCGGTTAAGCTAGCTGGGAGGACAGCGAGTCTAAGTCTAGAATTCCTAAGATTATATCTTCCTATTTTATCTTAGTCAAGTGTCAAAATTCCTAGTTACTCGGGTTGAGTGCTTACACCAAATTCATGGTACAGCATCGAGTCTTACACCAATAAGTTTACTTCGGGGCACTGCATTCCTCCGTTAATTTGACGACCTCCGTGGATGGCATTGGGCGTTCGTTGTTGAGGATGTTCTTTAGGTACATGGAGTATGTAGGAACCTGCATAGCATCAAGTAGTGGTATGTTGACATATAATTCTTTATTACCTCGACAAACTTCCCGAATTGTTCGTCCACCATCGGCATTCTCTGTCAAGGGGGAAATGGCAACACCGGGGTTTCATAGAACTCATGTGGCACCTTCTTAAGAGGTGCATTTGCCTCCTCAACTTCAATTTCTTCCTCCCCTTCTGACTCTTCATCAGTTTCCCTAGTCTTCCCTGCATTGTTAGGATTTGGCGGATCCGTAGATTTTCCGCCTCTAGTTGTGATCGCATTAACATTTTCTTTGGGGCTAGCTTCCGGCTGACTGGGGAGCTTGCCCGAGTTAGGCTTAACAACAGAAGCGGCCAGCTGAGCAATTTGTGTCTCTAGCATTTTGTTATGGCTAAGCTGGTTTTGCAGAGAGGTATTAAATGCTTCCATACGGGAATCTATGCTTTCTAGGAATTTATCAGTAGCAATAAATTTTCTACTAATACTTCCATTAATTTTAGATTGTCCTAGAACAAGATCACGGAAGGAAGGTTCATTACGAGTAAAGTTGCCAGAGTTACCCTTGTTCTTGTCGAAGGAGAGATTCGGCTTGGACTCCCATCCGAAGTTGTTCGTACGGGGCCTAAACCCGTTGTTGTTGCTGCTGTTGTTGTTATTGAGATAGTTCACTTCTTCTTCTTGAGTCTCAGGGCAATGGCTTCCCACATGTCTTAGGTTTCCATAGACTTCACAAGTCATGCGAGAGTCCAAGGATTGGACAGTCTGAGGTCCGTCCATTTTCTTCAAAAGTTGATCTATTTTAATTGCTAACATGTCAGTACCATCAACTTGGTGTACTCCTCTCAACTTGGGTTGCGGCTGGTTCTGTCTCTCATCATAGCCACTGTAATTGGCGACCATCTTTTCTATGAGAGTTTGTGCTTCTTTGACCTTCAGAGAGAAGAAGGAACCCCCAAAGAACTCATGTGGCGCCTTCTTGAGAGGTGCATTTGCCTCCTCAACTTCAATTTCTTCCTCCCCTTCTGACTCTTCATCGGTTTCCCTAGTCTTCCTTCATTGTTAGGATTTGGCGGATCCTATGTAGATTTTCCGCCTCTAGTTGTGACCGCATTAACATTTTCTTTGGGGCTAGCTTCCGGCTGTCGGGGAGCTTGCCCGAGTTAGGCTTAACAACAGAAGCGGCCAGCTGAGCAATTTGTGTCTCTCGCATTTTGTTATGGCTAAGCTGGTTTTGCAGAGAGGTATTAAAAGCTTCCATATGGGAATCTATGCTTTCTAGGACTTTATCGGTAGCAATAAATTTCCTACTAATACTTCCATTTATTTCAGATTGTCCTAGAACAAGATCACAGAAGGAAGGTTCATTATGAGTAAAGTTGCCAGAGTTACCCATGTTCTTGTCGAAGGAGAGGTTCGGCTTGGACTCCCATCCAAAGTTGTTCGTACGGGGCCTAAACCCGTTGTTGTTGCTGCTGTTGTTGTTATTGAGATAGTTCACTTCTTCTTCTTGAGTCTCAGGGCAATGGCTTCCCACATGTCTTAGGTTTCCATAGACTTCAGAAGTCATGCGAGAGTCCAAGGATTGGACAGTCTGAGGTCCGTCCATTTTCTTCAAAAGTTGATCTATTTTAATTGCTAACATGTCAGTACCATCAACTTGGTGTACTCCTCTCAACTTGGGTTGCGGCTGGTTCTGTCTCTCATCATAGCCACTGTAATTGGCGACCATCTTTTCTATGAGAGTTTGTGCTTCTTTGACCTTCAGAGAGAAGAAGGAACCCCCAAAGAACTCATGTGGCGCCTTCTTGAGAGGTGCATTTGCCTCCTCAACTTCAATTTCTTCCTCCCCTTCTGACTCTTCATCGGTTTCCCTAGTCTTCCTTCATTGTTAGGATTTGGCGGATCCTATGTAGATTTTCCGCCTCTAGTTGTGACCGCATTAACATTTTCTTTGGGGCTAGCTTCCGGCTGTCGGGGAGCTTGCCCGAGTTAGGCTTAACAACAGAAGCGGCCAGCTGAGCAATTTGTGTCTCTCGCATTTTGTTATGGCTAAGCTGGTTTTGCAGAGAGGTATTAAAAGCTTCCATATGGGAATCTATGCTTTCTAGGACTTTATCGGTAGCAATAAATTTCCTACTAATACTTCCATTTATTTCAGATTGTCCTAGAACAAGATCACAGAAGGAAGGTTCATTATGAGTAAAGTTGCCAGAGTTACCCATGTTCTTGTCGAAGGAGAGGTTCGGCTTGGACTCCCATCCAAAGTTGTTCGTACGGGGCCTAAACCCGTTGTTGTTGCTGTTGTTGTTGTTGTTGTTGAGGTAGTTCACTTCTTCTTGAGTCTTAGGGCAGTGGCTTCCCATGTGTCCAAGGTTTCCACAGACTTTGCAAGTCATGCGAGAGACCAAGGATTGGATCGTCTGAGGTCCGTCCATTTTCTTCAAAAGTTGATCCATTTTAATTGCTAACATGTCAGTACCATCAACTTGGTGGACTCCTCTCATCTTGGGTTGCGGCTGGTTCTGTCTCTCAACATAACCACTGTAATTGGCAACCATCTTTTCTATGAGAGTTTGAGCTTCTTTGACCTTCAGAGAGAAGAAGGAACCTCCAGCGGCTGCATCTAGGTGCTCGCGAGCGGGGTGGTTGAGCCCATGGTAAAAGCTTTGGTTGAGCAACCAATCTTGCATTCCGTGATGTGGGCATGCCAGAGTGTATTCTTGGAAACGTTCCCATGCCTCGGGAATGCTCTCGTCAGTTAGCTGTTGAAAACTTAAAATCTTGTTCCACAGGGCATTGGTTTTGCCTAGCAGGAAGAACTTGGCAAGGAAGGCGTTGGAGCACTTGTCCCATGTGGTGAGCTCTTCTTGATTGCTATAGAACCACTGCTTCGCCTTCCCCAAGAGTGAAAATGGGAATAGGCAAAGGCGAATGGCCTCAGGGGTCACATCCCTCATGGTGAAAGTGTTGCACACTGCCAAAAACTGTTGGAGGTGGGCGTTTGCGTCTTCCGATGCCGTGCCACATAAAGGACTGGCCAGAACCATATTGATTGAGGCCTGTTTTAGCTCATAGCTTCCGTTCCCCATGTTCAGGTTCGTATCGGTGTGGATGTTGTCTGTAGACGGGGCAGAGTAGTCACGGATCATCTTTTCAGCCATGATTGGTTGAGCGGACGGAGATGGGACTTGCAGCTTAGCTTGAATGATCGGAGGTGCTGCAAGAGCAAGCACGGGCGGAGGAGAGGTGAGTCTTTGACGCACTCTCCTCAACAAAGCCTCTGGATCATTGTGGTAGTTGTCTGGTAGGTCGAAACCAGTCATAAAGCGTTCTGTTTACACCACAAATAAACAGGACAAATGTAAGCCCGCTAAGGAAAGCGGTAACCTCTTAATAGAAATATCAATGTTAAAACTCCGATATCTTAGCCTATTGCTTCCCCGATAACGGCGCCAGAAATGCTTGTTGGCATTTCTTAACGTTGCATGAAGAATATCACTATCCCTAATACAATGCCAGAAAAGATTTGATGTTTGTTATCCTTTAAGAGAAATATGAATTAATCCGCAAGCGCACGGAACATCTATTGTAGCATTTCACCCGAGAGTATTCCAAGGTATCGTATTTATTTTCTACAGAGAAGCTAGGCGTAAGAGTATCTTGGTTTAACAAAGATATAACTATAAGAATTATACCAGCTGACCAAAGACGGGGGTAAGGATGTTCGATAATGATAGTTTGGGGAGCAGTGATATAGAAGGAATCCACACTAAGATAAATAAAGAGATCGGTTAAGCTAGCCGGGAGGACAGCAAGACTAAGTCTTGAATTCCTAAGATTGTATCTTCCTATTTTATCTAAGTCAAGTGTCAAAATTCCTAGTTACTCGGGTTGAGTGCTTACACCAAATTCATGGTACAGCCTCGAGTCTTTCACCAATAAGTTTACTTCGGGGCACGACAACGATCCACTAATAGGGTCAGTAACTAACCTCGTACACTAGTGGGCACGTTCCCGCTAGACAACCCTGCTTGAGACTTCCTGAACGTGGTGGAATAGTAAATGGACGGACAGGGCTGTCACCACCTGCCGCCTACCACACAGCCCGTGGGGACAAATGCAAAACCAGCTAGTGCTAACTTAGGCACCACGCCTACACTTTCACTAGATACTCTTCCGTTGGCCTAGCGGAAGAATAGCCGAGAAATAACCAAATCTAAGTTCTACTCAAGAACTAAACTTAATTAAATCCTAGCCAGGAATCCCGTAAACAATGCTTCAAAGTTCTTTCCCGATATTTGTAACATAAGGAAATTGACTAAGTAAAGATAAATACTTGACAAGATAAATAAGAAAATATAATTACATTGACAAGGGATAAGTCTTACAAAAAGAGAAAAGATACAAGAGAGCTCATACCAAGACTCCGAGACGAATTCCGGAATCCCGAGCGATGCTCTCGACTAGACTCTAACTCCCGACTAACTAAGCTTGATGGACTCTAATGTGTTTCACTTGCTTGATGCCTTTGTTTCTGCCGAATTCCCCCTCTATTTATAGGTGGCGGATACTTGGCGGGTACTTCAAAGTGGAGGAGAGTCGGTGGGCAAAAAATTCCCCGCGCGGGCGGCGGGCCACGCTGGACGGCCACGTGTGCCGGGCGGTCGGGCATGCCGGGTGGCAGGCCAGGCCGAGCGGCCACTAGATTTGGTCAGTTTCGAACCAACTTTCTTTGGATGGCTTAGATCGTGTCCTGAAGGCGATTACTTGGTCGGTTTCCACCAAAATCTCTGTTTTGGAGTTGGTAAAAGTTGTGGGCCTCATGGGCTGGCAACCCTGGGTGGCCAACCCAGGCCGGGCGGCAAGCCCTGCTGGGCGGCGGACCATCTTTGTTGCTGACCCCCCCCCCCTGGGTCACGTCTTGACTTGTCCATGTTGTGCCACGTGAATTCCTCCTTTATTTCTCCACTTTTTACCCTCCTTAGTCCGGAAATGGAAAATGGCTACATTTTTGGGTGTTTTGCAGGGTCCGCAGGGTCGGATGGTTAGCCTCATGACTACTCTGTTTTGACTCGCCGTGTGGCTGATTTTAGCCTGATATGACCCTGTCGGCTGGGTTCGGATTTCAGCCATCACGACCGTGCCAGGCCCTGATTTCAGCCTCATATGACCCTGTCGGCCTGCTGTTTTAAGGCAGAATCGGCCGACGGGGTGATATTCATGTTTTTACATGATTTTAGCCCTTTTTACCCTGCAAACACATATTTCACCAAAACTTGTGGAACTTTATTAGTTTAACAAATATTCGTGAAACTTTGGTCTTTACCTTTTATTTCCTGACCGGTTGGTGGCCAATATTGGGTTTTAAGGGCCATCAACACCTCCCCAAGCTTAAACCTTTGCTCGTCCCGAGCAAATTAACACTTGGAAGTGATGGATCAGGAGTTGCTTCAATATTAGAGCCCTGCAAGGATCAAGTGCACAAACACATACTCCTCCAACATAGGGGTAATAGTAAACCAACACAAATTGATCACTAAGTCTTTCTCATTGCAAGTGGGGCTCTTAGGCATTTTGTAACCTTGTCATGAGCGGTTGGAACTTAGAATAACTAGTTTCGATTTTGTCATTCAACCTCCTACATGATCATGAGTCCAAAGTTTTTGAAATGCTGCATAAGATTGAAAATTTTCCCTCTTGGTGCAATTTTTCACTATGACTCTCATCTCCCAAAAAGTGTATTTCCTCACCAAGTGCTCATCATACTCTATGAAATTTGGCTTTATATGTGGAGCTTGGTAGGATGGCACATCTAGTATGCATATTTTGTTAAGTTAAGAGATAGTCCTAGCAAAAAGACTTTGCACTTTCTCATTCCAACCATTTGGAAATAATGTCCGGGGGAGAGGGAGAGAATGGACTCACACAAAGGAGTGGACTAGCATAATAGCAAAAATCTTTAACAAAGATTGGATTTTTTTTTGTGCTAGAGAGAAAGGATGGTCCTTTATTTTGCTCAAAGAATGAACCTTGAAACTTGACATTTGTACATCTATGAGAGCTGATAATTTTTCTCTTTTTTTCAGCTCTCATAGTGTAGGGATACTAGTTCAATGGTTCAAATATTTTTGCAAACTTTTTCTGAGCGTTTATTTTGGGAGGACCAAAATCTTTCTTGTAGGATCAAGGTTTTCGCAAAGGAGAGATTTTTGGCTAACATGCTTGGTGAAGTGGATGCTTGAATCCAATGTGGAAACCGTGTAACCAAGCATGATTGTTTGAGAACTCAAAGATAACGCGAAGGAAAATGGTTGGCTTTGAAAGTGCAAGTCCCTCATAAGGATCAAATCCTAACCAAATTCAATGCATACATGGATGGCATAAAAGTGGGTTCACAATTAATATCTGGCCTTGGTAGGAATTTTTTACTATTGTAGGGAAGAACTACACCAAGTTGGAGGTTTTATTGCAGCATGGTTTTGAAAGAATTCATTGGACTCTAATCATGAGTAGATCATAGACTCATCAAAACATGCTATATCATGAATTCCAACAACTAGACTTGGTGTTTATTAGCCATTTTGCTCCCACTAAAATATAGAGAGACTAGCGTTATCATCATACCGGTCTACCATTACCCACCAAAATGAATAGTAGAGGTTGTGTACTTGAGACTCACAGGGAGCTAACAGAGCAACTATTCATCATTTCCATAGGCAAGGTAGAGACCAAGTTCTCAATTTTATTTTGAAAGGGAAATCTTTTTGTTCTTTTTAGTTTTGCAAATTTTTATGGTTTTCCTTGAAAGTGAAAAATATTTTTTGGTTTTCGTAAACTTTATCAAAACTGAAAATCTTTTTGGATTTTTTTATAATATATAAAGTAAAGAAAACAACTTCAAAGAATAGGAAGAGAGGGTAGGACAATTGGCGTACCTTGCTTCACGTACCTCCCCAAGCTTAGGTCTTTGCAAGACTTAAGCTTGGATGACATTCACTACGGCGGTTGATAGTCGATGTTGAAGTGGCCGAACAGTTGATCCATCATGGAGAGGTTTGTCTGAAGTTGTTCCGATGTTTGTTGCTGCATTTCTTGCCTATCCCTTATGGCTTCTTGTATTTCTTAGGTTCGCATGTTGGTCTCATATGCGTTTGCAGCCAAGTACTGCATGTCACCTTCCAACTCCGGAAAGTTGTATGATGTGAATCTGGCAGAATGTGAAGTTTCTATGCCTTCATGGGGTTGATAGTAACTTCCCATCCCATAAGGATTGGATGGTTCAAACTTTTCATGGGATGAGCTAGTGTAGTGTGTTGACGAGCTAGTAAATTCAGGGTACTATGGTTTCTCCCAATGGTATTGAGAGCTTCCCGAAGCACCCGTTCGAGGAGCTCTTGCTCGTGGTCTATCCCCTGAAACACTATGTCGTGCACGCTGCACGGGAGCTTGCCAATTGTACATAAAGTTCTTTTTACCAATGATGGTGAGCTCGGGGTTAGGCAATTCTAACTCTGCATCTTAGGCCGGATAAAGCATGTTGAACCTATTGTTCTCTTCCTTCAAAAGGTGGGCTTGCCAAAAGTGATCTTTCCCTAGCAAAGAAGCACTAGGGAGACGATCTGTTCTAGCTCTATGGAGCGCGCCAACCGTTCTAGCAATTCTAGTGACAAAAGATGTGAAAGTGATAGGTCCATGTTGCTTGAATGCTAGGGTGAGCCAATGGTTGATGAGAAAGAAAGTGGGGTTCATTTTAATTTTCTTTATCACAGCATAAAGATAGGCCTTGTCCAAACTATTCACTGAACGTACATCACCCCGAGGGGTGAGGTAGTGAGTGATGAAACGGTGAATTATACGGAGCGAAGGGTTATGAATGTCGCTAGTGCACTCCTGCCCCATGACGGGACTTCCTATCTTGGCCCATAGTCCTTGAGGAGTTTATTAATGTCTACAGTGGCCTTACGGTCAAAACCATGGTAGGTACTAATTTGTTTTAAAGACCGTTCATAGGTTTCACCAAAAAGACGGAATGTGTAGAGAGTGCCTAATTTGTCTGACGGAGTGGTGTGGACTTTTAAGGTGCAAAGGAATTCAATGGTAAGCCATTTGGAACTATAATCATCGAGGTAGTAGAAATCATATCATCTGGCCGTGTTGAGTGCGTACTCGAAATCGTCGAAGACGCTGATTTGCTCGAGGAAGTTGTGGTCGAACTTGCGCACGGATGTGAACTCCCGGTCCCGAATGGCGGTGAACTTGCTTCGCTCGTCGTAATCATTGAACACCATATTTTCGTCACTCTCCATGAACTTGTCAAACTCTTCATTTTGCACACTTTGCTCCATTGGGGCTTCAGATATGGACATTGAATCCGAGAGATAACTCGGAGTATGCCCATGTGAAGCTCTGGAGTGCTCTGCTTCCGAACGCTCACTTGGTGTGCGCCTCCCATGGCTTGAGCTACTGTTGTTGCTGAACTTGGTGTAGATGCCTCTCCAAATATTTGCCATTCCTGCAAAAGGGTTACTTTGACACAATACCCGAAGGACAATTTGACGATAATGGTCAGTGGTTAGTCGTTCGGTTAGTAGTCCAAGTGTTAGTCGTTCGAACGTACGAGGGTGACAACAAATTCTCTCTAGTTGGTTTTAGTGCAGCACACTTTTATTGCTAAGTACAAAGTGCACTAACTAGTTGAGTGAGAAAAAAAGTGCAAAGAGAGAGAGTTTGTGAGGGAGAGACAAAGTTTTCAGCCAAATGCTTTCGGTGGAGGGCAAAGGAGAGGATGCCTGGTATTTATAGGCTCAAGAGGAGCATTAGGGGGCAAAGTGGCCAGGCCGGCCGGCGGGCCATGCCGGGCGGCATCCCTTGCCGGCTGGCAGGCATGGCCGGGAGGCATCCCATGCCGGGCAGTGTGCTCTTTTCCTCCACTTGGATGCATTATTGATGGTCAAATTGTTTGTGCAAGTGCCAAGGTGAATGCATGCTCCCATTATTGAAAAAAGTAGAGAGGATAGGGAGCAAGGAAGGATTGATGGGATGGCCAAAGTTAGAATTTTGCAATGAGTGTTCTGCCCTCTATAGTGCCTAGGTGAGTAGAGTGGTAGGTGAGAGTGGATGATTAAAGGATGGGATCATTTGTGTGGTTCTTATTCACTTGTTTTTGGCATATAGGGCTCTAGGTGAAAAAATTTCACAAGTGAAAAGGTGGCCACTCCTCATCCACACATGGCCATCACTATTTCTGCAAAAGGGCCAAGAATCCGAAGAAAAAATGTGTTAGGCGGCATGGCTTGCCGGGCGGCAGAAATGACCCAGCCGGGGGTCGTTTTTCATGAAAAATGACCTCCCGGGTACTGAAATCTGGGTTATTTCAGGCTGGGTTACAGCCCTGAATCAGCACCCCGGATGGTCGTTTTGACTCGAAAATGCCCTCCCGGCAAGAGACTTGGCCGAAACATTACCAAAAAATTTCAAATTTTAAATTTTTTTATATCCTAGTTTAATGGTTAAAGAAAGAGGAATAAAATGAACCTAATCTAATGCTATGAATGGGGATAAATATCGGTAACCTTCCGATGAGGGGTCGAATTTTATGTCTCGAACAAGACGTTCTCTGCGCTCAATTTTGCATGGTGCCCGTCGTGGATGGAGAGTTCTCCACGATCGGTGCAGCTTTTTTCTTCCGCCATACTTGTTTGATTTTCTTTGGCTTGGCGGTGACCTTTTTATTCATTTCTTGTGGCTCGTTCTTCTTCTTGGGCAGCGGTGCTATGCTTTGAACTTTAACCGCCGGTGCACCCATTTTTGGTGGGATTGGATACACCTCAATTTTCTGGACCGTGTTAGGATTTTTGCCATAAAAGATGCGTACCTGATTGCATTGTTCCGTTTGGATTTGAAGGCGAACTTTTTGTTGTATCCATTAATGTTAAGGTGGATTTCTCCAGCCCCAACATCAATGTTAGCATTTGCAGTGCTAAGGAACGGCCTTCCTAGTATAAGGGGTGTCTTTGCATCGGCCTCCATATCTAGTACCACAAAGTCGACGGGCACAAGACAGTTCCTTATCCTTACGGGTACGTCCTCCGCAATGCCCGCCGGGTAGCGGACTGATTGGTCGGCGAGCTGCAAGCACATTGCTATTGGGGATAATGAATTGACATCGAGTTTGTCATACACTACCTTTGGCATGACGCTCATGCTCGCCCCCAAGTCACAAAGGGCGATGTTGAATTGTTGCCTCCCGATGAAACATGGGATAGTTGGGCATCTCAAATCTCGCTTCTTTTCTGGAAGAGAGTTCAAGATAGCAGCACTGCATTCCTCCGTCAATTTGATGACCTCCGTGGATGGCATTGGGCGTTTGTTGTTGAGGATGTTCTTTAGGTACTTGGAGTATGTACGAACCTACATAGCATCAAGTAGTGGTATGTTGACATATAATTTCTTTATTACCTCGACAAACTTCCCGAATTGTTCGTCCACCATCGGCTTCCTCTGTCGAGGGGGAAATGGCAACAGCGGGTATCATAGAACTCATGTGGCGCCTTCTTGTGAGGTGTATTTGCCTCCTCAACTTCAATTTCTTCCTCCCCTTCTGACTCTTCATCGGTTTCCCTAGTCTTCCCTGCATTGTTAGGATTTGGCGGATCTTGTGTAGATTTTCTGCCTCTAGTTGTGACCGCATTAACATTTTCTTTGGGGATAGCTTCCGGCTGACCGGAGAGCTTGCCTGAGTTGGGCTTAACAACAGAAGCGACTAGCTGAGCAATTTGTGTCTCTAGCATTTTGTTATGGCTAAGCTGGTTTTGCAGAGAGGTATTAAATGCTTCCATACAGGAATCTATGCTTTCTAGGACTTTATCAGTAGCAATAAATTTCCTACTAATACTTCCATTTATTTTAGATTGTCCTAGAACAAGATCACGGAAGGAAGGTTCATTACGAGTAAAGTTGCTAGAGTTACCCATGTTCTTGTCGAAGGAGAGGTTCGGGTTGGACTCACATCCGAAGTTGTTCGTACGGGGCCTAAACCCGTTGTTGTTGCTGTTGTTGTTGTTGTTGAGGTAATTCACTTCTTCTTCTTGAGTCTCAGGGCAGTGGCTTCCCATGTGTCCAAGGTTTCCACAGACTTCACAAGTCATGCGAGAGTCCAAGGATTGGACAGTCGGAGGTCCGTCCATTTTCTTCAAAAGTTGATCCATTTTAATTGCTAACATGTCAGTACCATCAACTTGGTGGACTCCTCTCATCTTGGGTTGCGGCTCGTTCTGTCTCTCATCGTATCCACTGTAATTGGCAACCATCTTTTCTATGAGAGTTTGAGCTTCTTTGACCTTCAGAGAGAAGAAGGAACCTCCAGCGGCTGCATCTAGGTGCTCACGAGTGGGGCGGTTGAGCCCATGGTAAAAGCTTTGGATCAGCAACCAATCTTGAATTCCGTGATGTGGGCATGCCAGAGTGTATTCTTGGAAATGTTCCCATGCCTCGGGAATGCTCTCGTCAGTTAGATGTTGAAAACTTGAAATCTTATTCCGCAGGGCATTGGTTTTGCCTAGCGGGAAGAACTTGGCAAGGAAGGCGTTGGAGCACTTGTCCCATGTGGTGAGCTCTTCTTGATTGCTATAGAACCACTTCTACGCCTTCCCTAAGAGTGAAAATGGGAATAGGCGAAGGCGAATGGCCTCAGGGGTCACATCCCTCATGGTGAAAGTGCTGCACACTGCCAAAAACTGTTGGAGGTGGGCGTTTGCGTCTTCCGATGCCTTGCCACAGAAAGGACTGGCCAGAACCATATTGATTAAGGCCAATTTCAGCTCATACCTTCTGTTCCCCATGTTCGGGTTCAGACCGATGCGGATGTTGTCTGCAGACGGGGCAGAATAGTCACGGATCATCTTTTCAGCCATGATTGGTTGAGCAGACGGAGACGGGACTTTCAGCTGAGCTTGAGTGATCGAGGTGCTGCAAGAGCAAGCACCGGCCAAGGAGAGGTGAGTCTTTGACGTACTCTCCTCAACAAAGTCTCCGGATCATTGTGGTAGTTGTCTAGTAGGTAGAAACCAGTCATAAAGCGTTCTGTTTACACCACAAATAAACAGAACAAGGGTAAGCCCGCTAAGGAAAGTGGTAACCTCTTAATAGAAATATCAATGTTAAAATTCCGATATCTTAGCCTATTACTTCCCCGACAACGGCGCCAGAAATGCTTATTGGCATTTCTTAACATCGCATCAAGAATATCAGTATCCCTGGTACGACGCCAGAAATGATTTGATGGTTGTTATGCTTTAAGAGAAATATGAATTAATCCGCAAGCGCACGGAACATCTATTGTAGCATTTCACTAGGGAGTATTCCAAGGT
The DNA here is from genome assembly GCA_032690845.1 of Eleusine coracana subsp. coracana. Taxonomy (NCBI): domain Eukaryota; kingdom Viridiplantae; phylum Streptophyta; class Magnoliopsida; order Poales; family Poaceae; genus Eleusine; species Eleusine coracana. Next base: position 17,576,967 of record CM064434.1, on the reverse strand, counting down.
ATCGTATTTATTTTCCGCAGGGAAGATAGGCGTAAGAGTATCTTTGTTTAACAAAGATATAACTATAAGAATTATACCAACTAACCAAAGATGGGGGTAAGGATGTTCGATAAGGATAGTTTGGGGAGCAGTGATACAGGAGAAATCCACACTAAGATAAACAAAGAGATCGGTTAAGCTAGCCGGGAGGACAGTGAGTCTAAGTCTAGAATTCCTAAGATTATATCTTCCTATTTTATCTAAGTCAAGTGTCAAAATTCCTAGTTACTTGGGTTGAGTGCTTACACCAAATTCATGGTACAGCCTCGAGTCTTTCACCAATAATTTTACTTCGGGGCACGACAACGATCCACTAATAGGGTCGGTAACTAACCTCGTACACTAGTGGGCATGTTCCCGCTAGCCAACCCTGCTTGAGACTTCTCGAATGACGTGCAATACTAAATGGACAGACAAGGCTATCACCACCTGCCACCTACCGCATAGCCTATGGGGACGAATGCAAAACCAGCTAGTGCTAACTTAGGCACCACGCCTATGCTTTCACTAGATATTCTTCCGTTGGCCTAGCGGAAGAATAGCCGAGAAATAACCAAGTCTAAGTTCTATTCAAGAACTAAACTTAATTAAATCCTAGCCGGGAATCCTGTAAACTATGCTTCAAAGTTCTTTCCTGATATTTGTAACTTAAGGAAATTGACTAAGTAAAGATAAATACTTGACAAGATAAATAAGAAAATATAGTTATATTGATAAGGGATAAGTCTTACAAAAAGAGAAAAGATACAAGAGAGCTCATACCAATACTCCGAGACGACTTCCGGAATCCCGAGCGATGCTCTCAACTAGACTCTAACTCCCGACTAACTAAGGAAAAGTAGTGGGAAATGGACTCCAATGTGTTTCACTCCCGACTAGACCACGCCGGGCGGCAGGCCAGGCCGGACGGCCACTAGATTTGGTCGGTTTTGAACCGACTTTCTTTGGATGGCTCAGATCTTGTCCTGATGGCGATTACTTGGTCGGTCTCCACCGAAATCTCCGTTTTGGGGTCGGTAGATGTTGTGGGCCTCATGGGCTGGCAACCCTGGGTGGCCAACCCAGGCCGGGTGGCAAGCCAGGCCGGGCGGCAAGCCCTACCGGGCGGCGGCCCATCTTTGGTGCTGACCCCCCCCCCTCGGGTCACGTCTTCACTTGTCCAAGTTGTGCCACGTGAATTCCTCCTTGATTTCTCCACTTTTTACCCTCCTTAGTCCGGAAATGGAAAACGGCTTCATTTTGGGGTGTTTTGCAGGGTCGACTGGGTCGGATGGTTAGCCTCATGGCGACTCTGTTTTGACCGGCGGGTGGCTGATTTCAGCCTGATATGACCCTGTCGGCTGGGTTCGGATTTCAGCCATCATGACCCTACCGGGCCCTGATTTCAGCCTCATATGACCCTATCGGCCTGCAGTTTTAAGGCAGAATCGGCCGACGGGGTGTTTCTTCATGTTTTTACATGATTTTATCCCTTTTTTCCCTGCAAACACATATTTCACCAAAACTCATGGAACTTTATTAGTTTAAACAAATATTCACAAAACTTTGGTCTTTACCTTGTATTTTCCGACCGGTTGGTGGCCAATATTGGGTTTTAAGGGCCATCACCATCGGCGACAATGTAGCCCAAGGTCTTGAAAACCACAGATCCGACTTGGCCGCAGCCGTCTCCATGGCGTGATCACCGAGTTCGTCTGACATGATGCCACGTTGGTCCCGCTCGGATCTGAGGAAGAAGATCCTTCCTTTGGGAATGATTCAAGATCGGAACGGTCCTTTGATGAGGACTCGGTCGGATCTGATTACCCATATCCCCATACTGTCAACATGGTGGATATAGCAGATCCCACGGATGGAAACCAGGATGGTGACCAAAACGGTGAACATGAAGATAACCCCGTTGAGGGCCACCCGTCAAATAGCTGAGGGAGGTCAACATGAGGAGAACCCTCCAGCTGATGACTTATCGGTCGGACACCGCCATCGACCAAGAGGGTCGCGCGATTCACGCAATGCACGCCATCTGGATCTCGGTCCAGAACTCGAAGTGGATGGCGTCAAGGTCTACCACACTCCTCAGAATAACATCACCGGGGCCAAAACTTTGCTCGACACTCTAATGGTCGACGCGAATTATCAGACCCCAATGATGTAGAAGGCGGTGGCTATGCTTAAGGCTGCTGCGGCTCAAGGGGCCACAAAATCTCAATCGGTCACAAGCTCTAGTCATGTATCTTCACGAGGTCGGCAAAGGAGTGAAGATCTGAGAAATTCTCTCAGCCTCCATGATGGACAAGATACCATCAACTCTCACTATAGAGAACACGCTCGAGAAAACCAATGCTATAAGGAAGAACGTCATGATTGGAGAACGGATGGCCGACGGGACAATCGACAAGAGGACCGTCAAGATCCTCCTCCAAGGCACATCCGCGATGACTGACGTTGACGAGATGATCGGGATTGGCACAATAATGATGATAATGACCATCAGCGTCGTCAACATGATGATGATATGGGACCATGACATGGCCGCCGTGCAACCCCGTCTCCAGACTAGCATAGGCGGTCGATGACGCCGACCAACGATGAGATCAATGGCATCAAGGCTTACATCCCTAGGCTTCGCAAGCCGGTCCCCATCGAGAAATATGATGGTATCCCTAAGAGTGGCTGCAGCTTTACAACACAGCGATTCGGTCGGCTGGGGGTGATTCCTATGTAATGGCTAATTACCTCCCGGTCTGCCTGGATCCAGCTGTTCGGATATGGCTCACATCTCTTCCAGAGGAGTCAATCACATCTTGGGGACCTCAACAAGAAGGTCATAGAAAGTTTCCAAGCTACATGCAATCGACCGGGCAACCACTTCGACCTCACTCGGATCAAGCAGAAGACCGACGAACCTCTTCGTGATTACATCAAGCAATTTTGTGCTAAGAAGACTGAGATCCCTAATGTCCTGGACCAACAAATCATTGCCGCCTTCCAAGGAAGGATCCGTAGTGCTGATTTGGTTCGTGAGATCGATCGGAGGAATCATGACCTCAAGCTGACCGCTGAAGAATGCTTTGAGATCGCTGACAAGTTCACGTCTGGTGAGTCGGCGTTGGATGACATCTGGGGAAAAGGCAAAGAGAAGTGGTCGGACAAGCCCGAGTCCTCCAAGAAGGACAAGAAGAGGAAGCCTGATAACGTGGTTCACACGGTGGACTGACTTCAGAAGAACCCTCAAACAAGTCAACCGTCCATGGACGAGCTGCTGAGTGGCCCATGCCTTTGGCACCCAAAGGATTGCTATCGACTGAAGGGATTTGCAACAGCTGCGCTCAAGGTGGCCAAAGATCCCTCGAGGCGCAATAGCAAAGACAAGACCAATGACGATGGCGACACGGATGACTCAGGAGAGTTCCAGGAGCCCCGCAAGGAAGTCATCTTCATCTTAGGTGGCCGAGATGCCTATGTGTCCAAGCGAAAGCAGAAGCTGGAACTTCATGAGATAAACTCAGTGGAACCGGCTGCACCTCAATTCATGAGGTGGTTCGAGATGCTAATCACCTTTGATCGGTCGGATCACCCCAAGCACGTCCCGAAGCCGGGTTGATACCCGCTGGTGCTTGCTGCTACAACGGAGGAGGTGAAGTTCAACAAAGTACTCATTGATGGAGGAAGCAGTTTGGACTTAATCTTCACCAAGACTCTTAAAGAGCTCAGTTTGTCAATCAATGATTTTCAACCGAGTTCTTCACCTTTCCACAAGATTGTACCCGGCAAGACTTTAGTTCTAATTAGACAAATCAGTCTGATGGTCACCTTCGGGGCCCGTGAGAATATCAGGACTGAGCGTACTCTCTTCCAGGTGGCGGATTTCGACTCAGCATACAATGCTATCATCGGTCGACCGGCTATGGCTAAATTCATGGCTATCCTGCATTATCCATATCTCACCCTCAAGATGCCAGGCCCGAACAGAATAATCTCCCTCGACTCTAATCTTTGGAATTCTTTCGATTGCAATGTACAGAGTTGTGAGATGGCCAATAAACAGTTGATGTTGTCCGACCAGAAGGAGATCCAGCAGGTAGTCGGCATGGAGGAGCAGACTGGAGCGAAGGTTCCAACAAAGAAGCCTACCAAAGACAAGATTTAGACCGATGACATCTAGACCAAGGAAATCCTGCTCAATCTTGAGGACCCCGATAAGGTAACTTATGCTAGGGCCAACCTTGACGAGAAATTGGAACTCGCGCTCACTCTATTCCTCTAGGAAAATAGGGACATCTTTGTATGGAAACCATCTGACATGCCAGGAGTTCCTAGGGAAAAGATTGGGCACAAGTTAAGGGTACCCCTAGGGGCTACTCCCGTTCGGCAGAGGCTTAGAAGATTTGTGCAAGATCGCAAGGACGCCATGAAGAAGGAGATAGTTAGACTATTAGATGCTAAGTTTATAAAGGAGGTGTATCATCCCGATTGGTTAGCAAATCTAGTCCTTGTACCCAAGAAGAATAAAGAATGGAGGATGTGTGTTGATTATACTGATCTCAACAAGGTCTGTCCTAAAGACCCTTTTGCTCTTCCTCGTATTGATCAGATTGTAGACTCAACAAATGCATGTGCCTTCACAGCAACTTCAGATGATACCATTGACCTGGCCCTTTGCTGTCTGGGGGCTTGATATTGTCAGTCCTTTCAAGAAAACGCCAGGTGGGTTCACTTATCTGTTCGTTGCTATTGATAAATTCACCAAGTGGATCAAAGCAAAGCCGGTCGACAAGATAACATCGAAGAAGGCAATCAAGTTTATCAAGGATATCTTCGCTGGGTTTGGGGTTCCTCATGATATCATCACCGATAATGGCACTCAATTTGTGTCAATAGAGTTCCGTGACTTTGTCGATGAGAAGGGAATAAAAATCCACTTTGCATCAGTGGCTCATCCTCAAAGCAATAGGCAGGTCGAACGGGCCAATGGTATGATTCTTCAAGGATTGAAACCGCGGATATTCGACAGACTTAAGCCTTATGTCGGTCGGTGGGTCAAAGAATTGCCTTCAGTTCTTTAGGGGCTTTGGACAAACACCAGTCGGGCAACTGGTTAGTCACCTTTCTCGTTGGTCTATGGCTCAAAGACTATGCTGCCGACCGAGGTCAGTATTGTTTTGGCTCGGGTTCAGGCGTATGAGGAACAACTTTCTGAGGAGAATTGAGAGATTGATTTGATTGCAGCAGAGGAGTTGCGTGATCGAGCTCCATTTTGGTCGGCACTTTACCAGCAAGCTTGCATTGATATTATGATAAAAACATACATAATCACCACTTCCAAGTTGGAGATTTAGTGCTTCGTCGAGTGCAGTCAACAAAGAACCAACATAAGCTTTCTCCAAAGTGGGAAGGACCATATGTGGTGAAGGAAGTCACTCGCCCGGGGGTTTACCGACTGATGTACGAAGACGGCGATGTTATACCAAATTCCTGGAACATAGATCAGCTACGTCATTTCTATACTTAGTTATTCTTTTGTATACTTATACATTATTTATGAATGAAACTTTGGTCTTTTTAATAAAAGATTTTTTGAAGATTTTCATTCTACATTGTCTCGATTCCTTAATTTATTTTATTAAACAATCAAGCCAGGGGGCTGGTAATAATGTCCCACCTTGGTCTAACCTTAATTTGGTTTTGGACTATTTTCTGACCAATTCCTTATCTTTGAATACGGTCTTTACTTTTTTGGTCTAATGTCTATACATCATGGTTAGACACTTTGTGCTGCACATCAGACTACCACTACACTAAACCTAGAGCAGAGCAGGAGACCAAGATTGGCAAATCGCCAGAACCTGACTCCCGGCCTCGGTCGCCACTCGCCGAGTATTATAAGCGATAGCTTCCGGTGCATCCTCTAGCTAGTAATCCAAGGAATGACCAGTCTGCTCCACTCGGTTGGCATGAACATAGTTCATTGCCTTTCGAGCAGTGTAAGATAGAGCTGCGAGTGATGATTTTTGGTTAGTATGATCAAAAGAGGATTCAAGCAGATGTGAGTTTTGCTTGGGGGCTTCGACTGGCTTGAAGGTCGGTTAGAGGGACTAGGGGTGGGTTGACTAGCATCAATAGACGACACTTCTTCATCATCACCCTGATCCCCAACGTATTGTCGGCGGCGCCCAACAGTTCATTTCACTAGTTGATCGGGGGAAGCTAGGGTGACAACTGGTTCAACACACACGGGTTGAGCACCGGCAGAAGAGCTTGAGCCCCCAGTGCCGGTTTGCGGTGGCTTCTCGACATAGTCTGGTCCCTCGATATCGGTCGGAGGGAGCGGAGGATGGGATACATAAGTATCTAGAACCTGTGCAAGAGTCAAGATATCAAGTAGGACATCAAGACAAGAAAATAAGGGATTGCTCAAAGTAGACTGAGGCTTACTCGGGCTCGCATAGTGCCCTTGTTATATGCCTTTTTGATCAACGAGTGATCCTGAAGGATATTCCCTTCAAACATCTTTGATAGGCGTTTCTGACGAAGTTCACCATTCGGCTGGTCGGGCACCTCCCTGGTTTCGTCATCATTAACATAGTTCCATGTCGGGTAACTTTGAAGCTTCAGGGTCTGCACTCTGCGTACTATGAAGCTTTTAGTGATGGTGATTCCGTCAACACCTTCAACCTTCAAGTCAGCTATCTTCTTCAACAAAGCGACCACCTGAGGGTTGGTCGGATCAGGCTTCTCAGTCCATTGCACCAAGGAAATTGCCTTGGCACCAGTGAAGTCAGCAAGAACAGGGGGAGGGTTGTCATAGTAGAACCACTCATCCTTCCAGTTCTAGTTTCTAGTCTTCAACGGCACATTGATGTAGGCTTCCTTCTTGCATAACTGGACGCCAACGCCGCCTATAGCTACTTGATTCTCCTTGGTTGCTAGCGGTCGAAGGACGAACAGATGGTGAAATAGATTGAAGTGGGGGAGAGTGCCCAAAAATTCTTCGCACATATGCACGAAGATGGTGATGTGAAGAATACAGTTGGGATTGAGGTTGACAAGGTCAATCCCATAAAAGAATAGGAGCCCACGCAAGAAGCTACAGCAAGGGACTCCAAAACTATGCTCGAAGAACTAGTAGAACATGAAGATTTATTTATAAATAGGGATGGGGCAAGATTCATGGGGTACCTTCTAGTCGATTCGAAGTTGCTCTGAAAGGATGCCGTCGACCACCATCTGGTTCATATCAGCTTGGGAGAGGCTGCTCTTTGAGAACTCCCGAAGCTACTCTGGAACATCGACCTCTCACGAAGAGGACGTGGCGGCGGTAGTGGAAGTAGCTGGAATGGAAGAGGAAACCTTCTTGCGCCCCATCGCGATGATTGTTTTTGGCATGACGGATCAAGTGCTGAAGCTTAGCAAAAGCTCGGGGGCTAAGTGCAGCGAGATCTGTGGCAGCCGGAAGCAAAAGTGCTAACTCTAGCAAGAAAGCAGAGGAGTCGCTGAGCAGAGGAGTGCGCAAGTGCGGCGTGGACTGAGGGTCATCTTGACGCTGCCCATTTATACTCCCGCTTTTTGACCTAAGGGTCCCATGGGCCAGAATGGGCCGTACGGTGACGCAACTTTTTGATTAATCAGAAGATTAATTAAGGGACTTAAACATATTTAGAATTTAAGACCTTGAGAAGTAAGACTCAGGGGCATCTTTGATGAGAAGCATTTTAAAAAAATGTTTAATCGTATCTATATGATTTGATAATCATGTAGCAAAGGACTTGATGGTCGTAAGGATATAAGTTCAAAGGTTATAGTATTGATTGAAGTCAACAACTAAGTTGCCAAAATTGGACTTATTAAAAGATAGAGTGAACAATTATTAGGGAAAAACTATATTATGATTGATGTCATGTCATTTTACATGGACTGAATATGACTGATGTCATACAATTCAGACCAACAAATCACTCGGACAATGTGTATATCACTCGACCTTTTTTATAATCGGTCGGCAAGGTTGAAGCCTTGCAAATTGGCTTACTGGTTTGATGACCAGAGGACTGCTAAACTCAGTCTCGATAGTTTGAGTAAATTATATATAGAATAATAAGAGCTAATATAATTAGACTCTTGCATTATTTGTCAGTCTCCAAATAATACAAAAGTCGGGGGCTACACCTGATCAGGTGCACCTGACCGATGTACCAGATCTATTAGGAATTTCGAAGAGGTCTTCCTGATTTATGATCTATATTTGAAGATCACTCGGAGAATCAAAGCTCAAAATTAGAAAGCACTCGCGGGCTGCTGTGGGATACTTACTTTACGGGTATCCTCATACAAGACAAAGTCGGTGGCCGACCAGGTACTTCGTCAATAAGGAAGCCGACTGAGTCGGCTTGGAGCACAAGGCATTTAGAGATAGACTTCCTATGTAAATCTGTTAGGGTTACAAGTAGGATTCTTCATGTACCCCCCTGCCGACCGGATGTATAAGGCGGCAGGGTAACCCCCATCGGGTGACGGGCGATACACCAGATTACAATCAATACATAGAACACAGGACGTAGGGTTTTTACTCTCATCGAGAGAGCCTGAACCTGTATAACTCGGTGTCTTGTGTAACCATTATAGTTCTTTGTCTCGACGTAGCCCTATATATTTACTGCCGATCTCAAGCTTTGACAATTTCAATTTCCTGTTTCTGATTGATAGGACCGGTCAAATTATAGTACCAACACATGCCCCTCGAGTCTAGGTACGAAATACTTTGTGCGCTGGATTTTAACTTCTCATTTACCATGCATATTTATAGGTGAACCACCCACTATCAAACTTCAGCTTTAAAGCATACCCCTACCCACTCATGCTTTTCTTAATTGCAAGTCATCGCCTTCCTACACCGCCTCGGCTGCTGGTCTTCTTTCTTTCCGTCCTCATTCCTATCTTTTCTCCTCGAACCTCTCCACTTCTTACTCCCTAATTAATGTAGAGCCATGTCTGGGTTCTTCAAAGGTCACGAGCAAACCCTATAAATACCTCCTTTGACCATGGGTCTTCTTCTGAGAGGTTTTATACAAAAATACCACCTATCCCCGAGTCTGCTAAGTTCGTCATGGTGAATACTTTTCGCCTCTTCAATCCCCAGAGTGATCCTTTCAATCCAAAATCCACAGCCGCATCAGCGTCAGAAATCAACTTAAGAGTTGTTGGATGATCCAATCATGAAGAATGGCATCGGCGAGGCCGCCCTCTCTTCCCCTTGTCCGTCGGGTACTGTCTGATGACAGCGATACTCTATCGAGGAAGAAGAGGAAGCAGCTGAAGCACCTTTTTTTCTTAATCATGTGCTCTTTTTCTTGTTCTTGGGATAGTAATAATTATATCTTCATCCCTTAGTTGTAATAAGAGAATAGATTCCTTTAGAAATCGGTTACCTGCGAGTAATCAGTTCTTCTATACCTCGTACCTAATGATCACTTGTAACCATCCCTATCATCATTGAATGAATATATTTTATCTATATTTTGTGCTTAATAATGATATAAAATATATATACTTATACATACATATATATATATATATATATATATATATATATATATATATATTCTGCTATGGGCGATATCTGAATATCGACCATCTCAAGTTGATGTATCACCATCTGCTCTTATCCCTCAAGCGCGATACTTAAAAAAATATCGGGTGTCAATCAATGATGAAATCATGAATCAACCCAAATACTTGGATGATATCGTTTCAAATATTTACCATTAATCGCTCTCCCGAACTCTTCTCCATCCAATCCTTGTAGAAAATATGCATTGCCAGGCGCACATTGGCTCACTTTAAATGGACCTTATCAAGTTGGTGACCATTTTCCAAAATGACTATCTCTAGAGTCGATGGGCATGATTAACTTCTAGATGAGGTCTCCCTCCAAAAAACTTTTTGGCACCACCTTTTTATTATAAAACCTAGCCACCCGAGTCTTATTTTCTTGAATCTTCTCCAGGGCCTTCATTCGATGTTGTACAACATCTTCCAATTCATCCAACATAACTTGTCTGTAGTCATCAGCTGATAACTAATCCTGCATCTCCACCCTTCTGAACCCCAGATTTGTTTCCCATGGTAAAACTGCATCATGCCCATAAACCAGCTGATAAGGTGGCACCTTAATTGACCCATGACAAGCCATCCTGTATGACCATAAAGATTTAGCCAATGTTGTATGCCACTTCTTAGGCTGTTCATCTATCTTCCTCTTAATCAACTTAATCAAACTCTTGTTGGATGCTTCTGCTTGACCATTGGCTTGAGCATAATATGGTGATGAATTCAAGAGCCTAATTCCCATACTATCAGCAAAGCTTTGAAACTCTTTGTATGTAAACATAGAGCCCTGGTCAGTAGTAATAGTTTGTGGCACACCAAACCAATATATAATATATTCCTTCACAAAGTTGATCACATCTCCAATAATAATATTCTTCATAGGCACTGCTTCGACCCACTATGTAAAGTAATCTGTAGCTGCCAGAATATACTTATGACCCTTGCTTGACGTAGGAAAAATTTGCCAATCATATCCATCCCCCATCCTCCAAAAGGCCACGACTTAATAATTAGGTTCATAGCCGATGCTGGTGCTCTCTGTATAGATCTAAACTTTTTACAGTCCAGACATCCCTTATAATATTTGAAGCAATCTTCCAGCATAGTCAGCCAATAGTATCCAATCCTTTTTAACAACCACGTCATCTTATGAGCCGATTGATGTGTACCACAATCGTTCGTGAACTTCACACATAACAACCTTCACCTCTTTTCAATTCAAACATCTGAACAACACACCATCAATCGTTCAATAATAAAGATTTTCTTCTAATAAAACATACCTCAAAGCCATGTACCAAATCTTCCGAGGCACCCATTGGGTTGGGTTTTTAAGATATTGAATAATCCCAAATCTCCAATCTTCTTCATCGACATCAGCTATATCAACAATAATTTCACTATCGCTCAATTGATAACCTGATGCCTTTTGTGCTAGATCATTCGCCTCCATATTCTGTTCCATTAGGACATGCTTGAATCTTGCTGCTTTAAAGTGTTGCAATATACTTTGACGCTCGGCATGAAATAATCTTAACACATCATCCTTGCATTCAAATTCTCCTGCAAGCTGCCTGAGCACCAACAATGAATCTCCTATGATTTTGACAAAATTGACTCCAGCTTCTTTCATCATCTACAACCCCTTAAGCACAACTGTATATTCAGTCTGATTATTAGTCGACACTTCAACAGCGAATGCAAACTCAAATCTTGCCCCTCGTGGCATTATGATCACGAGCCCAATACCACAGCCGCTCTTGCAAACAGATCCGTCAAAAGAATAATAACCATGACATTAGCTCCACCATTAACACTTCAAACCCACAGTGCTCAACGACTAAATCAGCCAGGACCTGACCTTTAACAGCTTTAGCCGATTCATAAGTAAGATCATATTCGGCTAGAGAAAGCATCCATTTACCAATTCTCCCTTTTAAAATAGGAGCCAATAGCATATATTTGATGACATCATCTTTGCAAACCACCACACACTCGGGCGACAACAAATAATGCCTCAACTTCACACATGAGAAATATAAACATGGTGCACGTGGCACCATCGGCGGAGCTTGTATCGAGGCGAAGCAAAGATGTGAAGGGCTCGATGGCATTCGGGTGAAGGAAAAAGAGATGGACAATTTTGCCCCCGGTGGTAGGTGTCAATGTTATATAGGTCAAGGGTAGTGTGGTTTTTTGGACAATAGGACCCTAGGCCTTTATAAGGAGAGGTGTGGCTAGTGGGAGAGGTGCCTCATCCCATTAGCCTTATGTTAGGAACTCATTTCAAAGTGCTAGGAGAGGTCTTCATGTAATAGAGGTGAGGAGAGGGTGTGTGAGAGACATCTCTTGCTCTTCCAAATAGTAGGAGGAACAGGGTGGCTTCCTAGCCATGTATCCATGTATCTTGATTAGATGAATCAATGATATGAGATTCAAATTCGTGCTCAAGTTTTTCCTCTCTGCCTAAATCCCGAATTTCTCTTTTTCCCTATTTTTGGGGCTATTTTTGTGGTGATTTTCGATCTCGATTTTGAGTGAGTTTTTGGATGGATTTTGTGGAGGATCGTGGTGCTATGATATGCTAGAACGACCCTATATAGGTCCTAGAACAAATCAAAGGCACGAGCACCTTCGATTTCAATGTTTTTTCAAGATTCCCCTTTTCGGTGTTCTAAGTACAAGATCTGAAATTCATGATAATTCCTTGTGCTTTTTGAGTGGATCTCTTTAGAGGAGTGTTGTCATGTATTATGGATGATCTGGTCCAAATTTTATGATTTTTGGAGTTCGTTTGATCAGGAGTTGGCAATTTTCTTTCCCGAACGGAGCTACTGTTTTGCCCAAGACAGAAGTTCCGTCACCATGACGGAACTTCCGTCAAGAACCACAGAATTTCTATGAGTGATAGTTCTCCCGTCGCTCGGAACTTTCATGATTGCCAGAACTTCTATCGGGGGCTTCGGAACTTCCGTCGCACACCACGGAACTTCCGTCAGACTCAGTTTTGTGATCTCTCGGATCTTCCTTGTTTCTCTTTTTGTTCCTCTTGTGCTTCCACTATGTGTTGTTTGGTTTGAGTCATTCCTAGGGTTAGCATATCACAAGTTGGTGTGTGTAATCTTGGTGACTCGGTTAGAGGTTGGTTTGGGTTGTAATTAGGACATAGGCCAAGTTCTTGAGAAGAATTTTAATTGGCTCCCATTCACCCCCCCCCCCCTCTGGTCGCCTTCTCTGTCCTTTAATTGGTATCAGAGCCGGTTTGATCACTAGTTTGCCTTCACCGGCTTTGTGATCCGAAGGCGACATGGAGAAGCGTGCAGTCAAGCTCTGGATTTTCGATGGAGAGGACTTCCCCTACTGGAAGTCGCGGACCAAGGCTTATCTTCTAAGTCAAGGACATGCTATCTGGGACATCGTCAAGCAAGAATACAACATACCTGCCGACCTCAACACCGCTCCTACAGGTGAGTTGAACAGGTATAAACACAACTCCAAAGCAGTCAACATTCTGCTCTCTGCACTTGGTAGGAGTGAACATGATCACGTTGCACATTCTTGACACTGCTCATGCTATTTGGGTTAAGCTTTGCACGTTGTTGGTCGTAACTACGCACCCACTTATGTACCACAAGAGGACGGTGTATGATTGTAGCAATTTTCCCTTGAATTGAGTATTCCAAGGTTTATCGTATCCACTAGGACCTTAGGGATTATTAAACAAAGTTAACAGTAATAGATCTAGTCAAGGCCACTATTGAGTTCAAGTTGCATGAGGGGAGACTGGCCAGCGCAAAGATGCACCAGACAGCAAATCTATCGTTGCGCTGATCGGCGCAGGGTCGATCGGGACACTACCGAATCTGTGATTCCACTGACCGGTGCTGGAGTTGAGCCAATTGGTACACGAACGAATCTAAGCCAAAGTGCGCCAGATACCTTGTAAGCCTAAGCTGTTAAGTGAGTAGCCAGATATATACTAGTGAGATCGTAACCAAAAAGTCTAATCAAATAGCATCACGATAGTAATTACATGGATCAATGAAAACCTATAATGGATAAGACCACCCACCTTTCCGAGCGGCTCCCGATTTATCACTACCGAGAGGAAACCCTTAATCGCATGAGTATCTTACCCGACTCAACTATCAAATAGTGTTGCGCAGGTTAAGTGATGTAACCGCTAAACCACAATACTAGCATCATCAAGCAACCATAATCAATACAATGTCCGAATACTATCCTGATCACCACGATCAAGATAATATCAACCTACTTAGCCTAGAACTAAGCATTTGGAATAAGCACATGCATGATTACAGAATCAAGATAGACAAATCACCAAAACCATCATCAACATATTCGATCATCCTTGAGATACATAGAGTAAGATTCATCACCGCCGAGATAGCCTACCTTGACAGATCAACTCTTACACCAATGGTTCTAGAAACTCATCTCGAGATCTATTCTAACGGGGTGAACCCCGATGGCTCTAACTCACGGATCTTTTGTCCCTCCGACGCCTCCTTGTCTCTCGCGGCCAGGGCTTACAAGTATATATAAGGGTTCTACTCGTAAAGGACTCGATTTCTAGCAAATAAGGCGGTTGCGCCGATCAGCGCAGGATTGCGCCGATCGGCGCAAGCCGTGTCTTCTCTGGTTTCTCTTCTGAGTCGGTTCCTCTGTCTTCCACAACTGCCATGTGGGCCTTTTTCCTTTGAGATAAAGTCTTGTACTACATGTCGAGATCTTGAAGTTCCATAAATCTTCATAGGCAAATATCTTCAAGTGTCTTGCGCAGATAAACTTCCATAAAACACGTGGACTGGGCCTCGGTCACTTCTGTAGGCCAAAACATCCTTGCACCGATCGGTTCATGGGTTGGGCCGATCGGCACACTGGGCTTCTTCAGTGTTTTTTGTTGCTTCTGGACTCCTGTCCTCTTCCAGCATCACTTTAATCACCAATTTTACCTGTTTCTGCAATAAAGCTCCAAAACAACGCATATAAAAATATATAGGCAAAATCATAGGTAAATGGCCTAAATTGGCATCAATTATGCTCTAATTGGGGTTATATTCACATATAAAAGGCGCACCTAGGAAGTGCCAATAGTTCCCCCACACTTAAACCTTTGCTCGTCCCGAGTAAAGTAAAATAAAGAAAAATTAAAGAACATAATCTCTCTATCATAAAAGATATCTCAAATCAGCAAATGTTGAGCACTGTTCTATTGTGGTATATTTCATATTGGTATTCAGCAAAATAGTTCAAATATGGGCATTAGGCTTTAAAGTTTCTCCCCACAGCAAAGGATCCTGTCCAACTCACAAATTATAACTTTTCCACACATGAAAATCATTTAAAAGATTGTTGTGAACATAAAGAATCTATCTTCCAAATAATCCAAAGCAACAACTCATCTTTCAAATCACTCAACCTATATCTACATCATAATGATCAAATAATATTTGTGTAAAGCTTATATGAGTAGCTTGGTGAGGTAATTCAAGCATTGCAAACATAAATCAACAATATATTGTAAAGCTAGTAGATTATTCTTTACTGGAATTATAGAAGCTTAAGAAGATGGCCATATCAAAAAGAAAAATTAAAGAAGGGATTCAAACTTTAGATATGTGGACATGTGCATAGCAAAAATTTGTTCTTGGAAGAAAAAGGAACTCCCATTATCAGATTGCACATGGTTGGAATGATTCATGGCTATATTAGAATGAATTTCGAGAATAAGCATGTCATATACCATCCCCCCACACTTAAAATTTTGCTAGTCCCTTAGCAAACAGCAGAGCTTTTCTCTTCTTTTTTTTCTGCTACGCCGATTGGCTCAGAGTGCGTCGATCGGCTCTTAACCTAAACTCACCAGCATTTGTTGGTATTTGATTCTCCTGGTTTTAAATAAAGCCAGAAATATAGGATGTGGTCAAGGAAAGATACTCAACACGACATTTTGGGTTTATGGTGGAATACTTAGCAGAATTGAATTTTTGCATGAGTAATTCAAGGCTATGAAAAGATACACAAAGATTTCGCCATCTTAGTAAAGTTCATACCAACAAGAATTAAATCCTAACCGAACTCAACCATCAATTTAATGTTTATCTACATATCAAAGGCTCATGAGTATTGCTCAAATTATGGCATTGATAGGTAAGGATCTTAAAAACAATAAATTCCATAGTTCACAACATGAAAATTTATTTATAAAAAGATTGGTACTAAGTTATCATTACGAATTGGACAATGCAAATGAAGCACATGGGTACTCAAAATTGCTCCACATAAGACATATTTGCCGAATAATTGTTAAGTGTAAGTTCGAATTTTATTCAATGCTCAACATTATTTGGTCTTCATCAACATTTTCCAAGAAAGGATAAGTATTTCAATTCTCCTAAAGAGCATAACCGCCACCATTATATTAAGATCGAAACTTGAATACATGGTGATGATTTTTGCACACACTTGCATGAAAATAAAACTACTACTAACACACTTGCATGAAAATAAACACACTCGATGCATGGTTTCCCAACACGCTCAAACACACATAAGCAAATAAAGAAAAAGGTTGCAAGAGATAAAAGAAAATGCAAACCGGGAAACTGATACATGTGCCAACTCCTAGGCACTTCTAGTCAAACAGAGGTGGAGACGGTGGCTGATCGAAGCCATAGCACCGTGCCTTAAGTCGCTCGAACTCCTCCACCATCGTGTCATGGTTGTTCCTCCATTGGGACGTGGCGTCCTCCACGTGTATGATGTGATGCATGTTGTTGTCGAGGTACCCCTGCATGGGCACGAAGAAGTCTGCACTGGGCACCGGAGGCACCACAGGTACCCATCCTTGGTACCTGTAGTCAACGTCTGCACTGAAGTAGGTGGCGCCGATCGGCGCGTTGCCTACGCCGACTGGCACTGAGGGCTATGAACTGCCTGCTGCGTCACACCATCCTGACTAATACTGTTAAGGTTCTTGGCGTGACCCGCATGAGTCCCACTCGCTGCCGGACACTACAAAAGTCACCGGTTGTTGAACCCGCCCACGGTGGTACTTTGAAATTTGGCCCCACTCCAGGAGACCATCTTCAAGTCAATTTCCTCCCTCCAGCTTTCGAGGGAGAAAAACTACTAGCTCCGCACACAGGAGCCTTACATTGTTGCCACCGACATGGAAGCCAACACGAAAACGTCCCGTGACAATATTGCCACGAGTCAAATTCTCGCTGATCTCCATCGCGCACTCCCACTTGTTGTCCCACCCTCCCGATCCGTTGCTGTCGCAGACGAGGGCTGCTAGTCGCTGAAGATAGGCCTCGAAGGCCAACCTCTTGCTCTTCTTGCTCCTCTTGTCGATCCAACCCCGCACCATCACCATCATAGGGTTGCAATGAGATGGACTCACAATGGCATTGAAGAGCCACCGCAAGTCCGCATCGGTGACGTTGCTGGAGTCGATCTTGTCACCTACACGCACCGCCAACCACCGATGGAATACTTGAATGGTCAGGTTGCGTATGTTGCTATGCTTCATATCCTCCACGAACGAGAGCTGCCTCCAAAAGGAGTCTAACTCCTCACGTCCCAAGATGCCAGCGACGTTGGCGTCAGCGTCGAAGCCAAAGGCCTGGGCCGCCGTCTCCATGGTCACCGTGTAGCTGATGTCGCGGACGCGGAAGTTGACAGCCTTGTTACCGACTTTGTCGGTGCCGAGCCTCATCGTAGAACCAACCTCGGTGATGATGTCGTGGTTGTAGCCCATGGGAAGTTGGTGGAAGTCCACCCAGTCGAGGTTGCTGAGCATCCTCATTATGTCGTCCCACATGCCGATCGAGGTGAGGAAGGTCTCGTCCAAGACGAAGTTGAGGACGAACCTTCCCCTCACCGCGAGGTAGTGCTCTTGTTCGTCCGCCCTCAGGAGGGTGAATGTGACACCCAGGTGTCTCTTTTTCTTGCTTAGCTCAATTGCCAAAAATTTTGAACCCAAGTATGAGCATGAAATAATGAGAGCAAGTTAAGAATTTGGCTTCCCCAAGTTAAAATAAATCCTGCAAGAAAAAATGTAAAGCAAATAAAATTTTCTATAAAACATAAGCCAAATAATTACATCAGAATTATGAAAATAATAAAATAGAATTTTGGACCAAAAACCAGAATTTTATTCCATTAAGAAATCAATCAAATAAATAGATTAAACCTAGAATTGATTTAACTCTAATTTATTAATTCCAATTAAAGTTATTTCCCTTCTGTTCAAATAGACTTCACTAATGAATTGACCTTGTACTAAGTAACCCACTTTTAAAATTTCAACTTAATTGGACCCTTGGAACTATTTTAATTGAATTTTCTAGACCGAGGACCTTTCTGCAAAAACTTTTGAAAAGCTGAGGGTCCCTCTACAAAATTGACGTCGTCTTCCTCCTGGCGCTAGCCGATTCCCGCCCACACGCGCCTGCCAATTCCCTACCGTTGCTGCCTTCTCAGGACTCGGTCCCGCACTTTCGCGCCTTGCCACTCGCCGCCGTCACTTCGCCTCTGCTCAGCTCCGCGCACCACGCCGCTAGCCGCCGCAGGGCCGAGTTGCTTTCGCCCCTGCCCGATGCCGCCATGCCTGCTGCCACTTCCTTGAATCTCGGCAGCCAGCAGCTCCCCGATTTCTGGCCACAGACCACTCCCTCATGTGCGTCAGGCCCCGTCCCGTCCCCGCGCGCATCTCTCCGTGACATGCCGCTAAATGCCACTGCGGCGAGTTGCTTTTCCTCTGCCCAATGCCGGTTGACCCCCCTGCATTGCTCGGCCTGATTCTTTGCACCCAACGGTTCCCGCTGGTCCGACAACCCTCGGCAAACCCTTTGCGAGCCCGTGAACCTCCTTCGGCACCGAGCGACCTGAGCCTGGCCTATAAATTCCCCTCCCCTTGGCCATTTTCCCCATCCCCAGCTCACCCGCCATTGCTGGCTCCAGCGCAAGTGTTGGTCGTTACTACGCACCCACTTATATACCTCAAGAGGACGGTGTACATTGTAGCACTTTTTCCCTTAGAGTATTCCAAGGTTTAATCTAATCCACTGGTATCGGAAGAGAACCGTGTTTAGAGTTTACTATTTTGTCTAGCAAATCAATCCTATCATGAAGTGAATATTGCACATACGTGAGCATGAAAAGAAGATGGAAATTGGAGGTTGCGTCGATCGGCTCAACTGGTGCGCCGATCGGCGCGAAGTCTTACCTGAGCCAAAGTGTGCCTGATCCAAAGCTTGGGGAGTAGGAGCATACACATTGACCAAGGAGTATCACCTGGAGTTAGCCGATATGCATCTAGCGGTCGGAGAAATGTTGTGCCGATCGGCACAACTAGTGTGCCGATCAGCACTAAAGCAGTAGTCATTATCATCTTAATCCTAGCTTACTTGGCACTTTAAATAATCGGTAAACATCGAAGATGAGCAAGACCACCCTGCCTTCCGAGCAGCTCCGGATTTATTATTGCCGAGAGGAAACCCTTAATCACACGAGTATCTTAACCCTAGTTGACTAACTAAAAGTGATGCGCAAGCTTAGCTCTGTCACAACTAAACCACACCCTAGCATCGTCAAGCAATCATTATTCATACAAGATCCAGATACACTACTAGAAAACACCCCCTATAGATACGCTTTATTTTGGGTTTAGATATGCTTATACCGTCTTTATCAAAATATAGATACGTTTTCATAATTCGTGTCCGAGGCGTCTCCGCACGTACTATGTCAGAGCTTGGTTGATATGCTTTTTGAAAACATGTCTACCAACAAACAAGATGTGTTGCTTGAGATGCTATAAATGATACATATGTTGGTAGATACGTTTTCATAAATGTGTTTATATGACATAGGTATTAGAGTAGACACGTTTTGTGATGTGTTAAAAACTTTAGACACAATTTATTGATATGTTTCTATTGTGTTGTTACTAGCATATTATTGTTTTAGAACCTCTTCTAAGTGATTGATTTTTTTACGTAGTTAGCAAGAGTCGAACCTGAGACCTCCTTGTTTTTTACATGCTCATCTAACCAGCTCACCTTTGAAGGAAACTTGATTAGATTGAGATATTCATTCTTTTGTACCCATATTTTCTTAGTGTTTTGGTGTTCCTAGGATTTTATATAGTGTGCCAAAAATGTCTCTAGAGAGGATTGATACAATCAAAACGTGTCTAATATTATCTCATGTTTTATATGTTTTCAATAACATCTCAAGAAGAATGTTTGATATGGCTAGATACGATTAAAGTGTATCTAAATTTCTGATGTCTTTAGAAACATATCAAAATGTGTCTTTTCTGTGGCTACCAATGGTTCAAAGCGTGTCTAAAATCGTAACACTTTGTGATATTTCAATAAGAGTAAAAAAACATGTTTATTATATTCTTGACATTAAAGCGTATCTAAAATCATATCATATTGATATGTTCTTAAAATCGTTTTGAAAAGTGTCTCTAGCTATTAATGTAGAGACGTTTATAAAAATGTAGCAATATACTATGTCTGGAAGATATTTTTGTTGTAGTGATACTAGCCTAATCACCACGTTTAAGAGAGCATCTAAATACTTAGATGTACCTCTAAGCAATTAAATAAGCGCATGTAAGATAATTCAATCCAGACGAACACAAATTGGAGCCAAGGATAGAATCAAGATAGATAACATGAATTGATAACTGTACCGATATTCATCACCGTCAGGGACGCGCCGATAGGCGCAACTGGTGCGCCGATCGGCGCAGCCATGATGCATCGTTGATGACTCCTAAGGTACATGGCTCTACTTCTCCTAGCTCCAGTGTAGTGCACCACGTAGGGTCCCTACCCGACTAGACTACATCTCTTCAATTTGGTGGCTCTTTAACTTCGGCGGCCTCCTGGTGATGTGCATCGGCTCCTATAGCCTAATTCTCCCCTCTTGTCTCATCGTGCCCCCAGCCTTGGACGTCATATGGGTGTTTATATAGCCTCTGGACACGTCCTCCCTTGCTTGGCCTCCAAGTTTAGCTCATAGAGATTGAATCCAAGTCGGTTTCGTACCTTTTATAAATTGCGCTGACTTACTTTAATCATAACTGATGCTTCCGGAGTCCAAATGAGGCAAACCCAGACTCTATCGCGTAGCCCGCGAAAAGATCTACAACTTTGGTATTATTTGGATCCTCGGACTCGGAAGTTTAGATACCCAAAAGTGCGATACCGAAATATCTATTCTAATTCGGATTCCTCTGTGCTGCCTGCCTTGCAGGACCCATATCTCCTAGCTCTGGAGTCCAATAAATGTAAACTAGCAAAATACCCATGTGTTGCCACGGGTCTTTGCTAAAAAATTTATGGTTAGAATAATTTTTTGTAATTGTAAAAGGTTTTTAATTAATCAATTTTTTTGGGTTGAGCGTTTGCTCTATTTTTATTTTTCTTTATCTTTTTTAGTTTTAAAAAATATTCATTATAATAATTTTGAAGTGAGTTATTATTGAAATTTTGTTAATAGTTTCTATCCAAAATATGATGTTAAAGCAATAGATGATTAATTGTTGTTAGTATGAATTATCGAATTGATATCGGAGTCCAATTCAACAGAGGATTAAAAACTGGTTCGAAAAACGACTCAAACTGATTGGTGAATCATTGTAGGATACAAACTGAATACAACAACGTTACGGACACATCTGGACACGAAAAAAGTGATCTAGATGACCTCACCTCAATTAATAAGTTGTATAGATAATATATGTTTCGGAAAGCCCTCGACGAGTTATTCAACTTTGGTATTCTGAGGTTTCACATTTGACCATGGCTTGGGCTCTGAAATCATGAGACAATACAATGTTGTTTCTGGAATCCGTGAACTGAACTTTCCTTCTGGATAAACCTTCTAGAAATCCTTAGACATTGGGCCACGACCTTGGGCTTGCACATTGGACCGCATGGATGTCCAGGTGTGTCTTGTAAGCTTCATGGGTTATTGGAAGCCCTCCTTGTATGGAGAGTCAGGCTTCATGTCGGTACTTCTCATATAAGAGTCATTTTAACGTCTTTTCACATGTTTCTGCAATAAAGCGGGTACATAGGAACCACCAACAGCAAGCTCGAGTCCCCCGCCGCCAATGCCTCTCCAGCCAAAACAACCTTCCGAGCTTACGCGCGGTACTCCACTCCTCCTTCCTGAACAAGCCCTGAGCCCAATGGTGCTCTGAGCAGCACCAATTTTGGCATTCTTGGCTCGGCAGTTACCACCGTCCCAAATTCTCGATTCCATGAAATACTCCGACTCTGGTGAGCCTCGCCCTCCCCCTTCACTTCAAGATCATGCGCAACCCTCTGCTGAATGTGGCTAACCCTTTTTCCCCTTTGATTCTTTGCGCAAAGTGAGGGCAGTTTCACTCCCCCCCCCCCTGCTGCCACCGTATTCGAGCCACCTCCACGGTGAACACCACCTTCTGGCCCTCTCCGACAGACACCGACAGGATGCCGATGAGCGTCGCGCCCCCGTGATGCTGTGGGAGCAAACCACGGTCAATTTGCTGCTCCGAGCCCACTTTGCGACCTCGCCAAACCCTGGTCTTCCGCCGCCACTCGACGACGGCTATCCTCTGATGCGAATCCAACTTCGCGAACCCCTCCAGCATCTTCGCCTCAATGTGAGCATCAAATTTCCGCTCCCGCGGCAAGCTTCCACAGTCTATAGCCGCCGGCAGTGACCTCTCCGACGAGCTCCGACCGCGCACCAGCAGCTCTGACTAGCAGCCTTGCTGGCAGCCCACGTAGCTCCTACGTGGCTCCGACGTGGCACGATGTGACTGCTGACTTGGCATCCATGTATTATCGAATAAAACCAGAATAATTACAAAACAAAACTGCTAAAACTTCTACAACCCATAGTAAATTCCTTTCAAGTCCAAATGAGCTCAAACCAATTTTGTTAGCTTCTTAATAATGTGCTTTATTTTAGTAAATTGATAACCAGCTGTCTCTGCCAATATATTTTAATTAATTAAATAACTTGTGTAGACACTAATTAATTCCTTAATAATTCTAGGAATGGAATTTAATTCTAATCTTCTGCATACACTGTTATTTTACATTTATACACCACCCTGATTTTTGGTTAAGTTAGTTCTGTAGTATATAAGACTCTATTAATTATGTAATGCTTTAACTTAAATAAATGCTAGTAAATAGAATAATCAGAGGCTGTAACTTGGTAAAAATGCAATTCATATATGTCCCTGTTCATGATAAATCACTCAAATCTAGAATCGATTGGTTACTATTCTTAATGGCTTATTTGTTCCTAAAACCATAACAACCCTAATCAAATGATTAACACACATAAAATGATGAAACTCTAATTTGTTTCTTTGAAGCATATGGCTTCGAGAACTTGTTAATAAGGTTGTTAGCACCAAAACACTAATGCAATATGCATCCTTCATATCATTGCATGTGACGGTGTTGTGATAATACCATTAAATCCATTGTTCATCAATAGGTAACGACGCTCAGGAGTAGGAGCCCGACATCCAGCAGGACTAAGAGCCTAAAGAGCAAGAGACTGTAGTTGCTAACACTTGCATGGATCCAGGCAAGCCCCGGTTTGCATTAGCCTCTTTATAAAGTTCTGCTAGTTTATATCATTACTAGTGTCTACGTTTGATTGTTGCATTAGGTCATAGGAGTTGATTGGAACCCACCTTGCATGTTACCCAAATGACCTATGTTGCTATTATTAGAAACTTGGTAGGCTCGATAATAAACTGCTATGCTTAGTAATTAATAGTCTCGGTAGAAATTATTACTATGGAATGGTTTGACCACTAAATTTGAACTTATAAAAGAAGTTTACTTTTGATGTATGGCCAGGCAGGGATTATGCATGTGTAGGTTTGCAGCAACACATGGGTGTTGACTACGGTATCCCTGTCTTGCCCACCCTAGGACCCGTCCGTGGTGGGCCCCTTGATCAAGTTTTGATGGGTAACTAATAGGTTGCTTAGTGCGAGTCCTATCAAACAAGCCACCTATTAGATCCATTGCATGTCTAGGTTTTGATGGGTAAGTTTTGCTGAGTAATTAGTATTCAAGCTTTGTTGCTCTGTGGTTTTCAGGTACTGAAGGGATAGAATTTCCTGTAGATGTGTTGCCTTAGGACATGCAAGGCCCTGAGGGTTGGACTGCCCACTAGGAGTCTAATCTGCCGCCGCAGTGACTGTTGTGTGCTGCTAGAGTGATGGTTCCTCGGGCATGAATCATCACTATGTTGTATCGTCGAGCCCGTAGTTCTTGTCATTATTTTTGCTTCCGCTGTTTTCGAAACATCATGAACTTGTATTTTCCGCTGCACTTTGATGTAATAATTAAACTTAAAATTGGGTCATTGTTCTATTATCAAGTGTCTGCGTTATCAGCACCTTCGGGACCTCAATCCTCCAGGAAGGGACGCCTCAGTGAAGCCCTCCTCCACCGTGCGCAGCGTGAATGCCGGTGGTGGTGATGATCTGGGAACCCCATGGCTTGCCGCCGTTTGGCTCCTCACAGTACGCCCCGTTGGAAGGGGCACGCCGGAGACGGAGTGACGGGCGCGGATCTCATAGGTTGCCGCTACCGAGCCGGTGGATGCACCTCCCACCGACATGTCATCGCGAGCACCGGAGCCTCCCCTTGCCGAGGAGTCACCGCTTGAATCACCGCTACTACCAGAACTGCTTCCCCGGTGTAGCCTCTTGCTCAACTTGCCGACGGAGGAACGGAGACGATCCATCTGCGAGGAATGCGTAACGTGTGCGAGATTGTGGGTTGTGGGGAAGGTGGAGAGATTACCAGGATGGTGTGCCGAACTCGGGCGCCTGGCCTCCCTTTTATAGCGTGGGAAACTTCCAGGAGAAGGACCCGCCTTGAATTTTCAAAATTTGAGAGCGCGCCGATCGACACAATTCAAACTTTGAATCCTTTGAAATTTTGGCCCTTGATTCCCCTCCTTTATGTTGTTTCCCAGTACATCTTGTTGGTTAGCAGGGGAACAGCACGGAATCCCGACATCTTGATTGACTGCACCGATTGGCGTGAGCCTGCGCCGATTGGTGCACCGTCTCTCTTTTAGTTTTTGGTCAATTCTATGTCTCCTCTACACTGAACACCTTTATAGAAATCATACTTGTTCCTTGAAATCAATGCCTGCCTCTTTTGTCACTTATTTGGGAACCATACGGGTTCCCGCACCGGTCGGCTCGGCATTGCACCGAACGGCGCAAGTCCCCTGCACCTTGTCATGGGGTCCGGCGCTAATCCTAATGCCTCCTATTTATGTTCGTCACCTAATTTCCACTTTCCCAATGTTCCTGTAACATTGACACACGTAGAGGGGCCCATCTGGTAGTCGTACCGATCGGCGCTGGTGCGCGCCGATCGGCGCAACATCCTTTTCTGCTCCTGGCCCCTCGCTTCTTCGCTAGATGCCGCCCTTCTTTCCTACGTAATTAACAACCATTTTGCACACAAAAAGTTATTCAAAAAGATTTTTGATTATCTTGAAAATAGCTCCATCTCTGAAAACTATTGTGCTGGTTGCCTTTTAGCAACCCTTTCTGGGTGTCGTCAGCCTTCTGTCCTGACCTGGGCAATAGTGCGCCGATCGGCTCCTGGGTGCGCCGATCGGCGTGAGCTCTGTTTCTTCCTATTTTTGGTCTTTTTATTTTCATACTCCTGCGTTGTTAGTCTACAGTATGTATATACATAATTTTGCACCAATAATCAGACAATACAAGAGCACACAAAAATTAAGCACACACTTTTTCTAATTCTTTTATTCGGGAGAATGTTTTTATTACAAGCAAGCAAATTAAAAATACCAACTTGCCCTCCCGGCCAGCATTAACTTAATAAAATGGGTTGCCCTCCCATAAGCACTAAACAACTTCTAAATCCCCCGACCATTGGGTTGCCTCCCAAGAGCGCTCTAGTTATTTAGAGGTTAAAGAGCTTGACCTCCCTGCAAACAATCAATCCTTAGTGTCACGGTATGGGATGTGAGGCCGTGACACTACAAGGTTTTCTCATCTCTATGGCTCATATACCTCGGACGACCTATCCATACATTCCCTCCAATTACTCTCGATGCCACGTTTCCATGGTGTCTTGTATCTCTGATGAGGACATCACTCCTAAGGATACATGCAACACTCCTCCAATTTTGGACTTGCAAGGTCCAATGACTAGAGCTCGTGCACGATGACTAAATTTAGAGGTGAGCTCGTTCCTACATTCTTCATTATATGTCACTTTTAAGAATGGTTTGCTACCTAATGATTATATTGTAATTAGGAACCATGGAGAGGACCAGGAGATGATGGGAGAAGGACTTGGAGATGTGGAGGACCAGCAAGGACGTGGAAGCCAAGGTGGAGGCCCAACCAAAACCGACTTCGAGTCTGTTTCGGGGCTCAGGACCAGTCTACACTAAAACGGATGCCCAAGACGCATACGGACTCGGATTTGGACGTTCTACATATGCACGGAAAGATAAGAAGAAGACCTTTCCAATGCCGCCGGTCTCATATCAAAATTAGTCCGGAGTCATCGGGAATCGTCGAAACAAGAGAGAGTCCAGAATCTGTTTCGGTGCTGTGTCGCCTGTTTTTGGCCTTTGGGCTTTGTATCTAGTTGAGCCTAAGTAGGGGTACGTCCAGAGGGTCTTGCACGACCCTAGGGTCTTCATATACAGACGCCATTGCACCATTAGGGTTTGGATTTTTCTTAGATTATTCTGTTCATAACAGTTTTGCCGTCATCATGGTTTGTGAGACCCCAACTTCGTGAGATTCATAATACATCTGCAATTGTGTTGCTTTCTTCTTTGTTCTTGTTTGTGTTCTTGATTCGCAGGCAGGGATTAGCCTTCTCGGTGAGGTCAATCGTTTTAGAACGGTTGATAACCAGAGGAGACGTCGTGCTGCGATTGCGGGGTTTAGAACGTGCTGTTCTGAAGCCGGATCGATTTGTGTCGCCTCCGACCAAATCAACGTATCCAGAATCTTTCGGAAAATCGGGAACCCTTGTCCACATCAAGTGGTAATCAGAGCTTTAGGTGCACCGTCAGGTTCATACTACCCTTAGTTAATTTCGTTTTGTGTTCATCCTATCGTCCACAGAAAAGCCCAAAAAAATTTTTTCGCTCCGCCCATAACCACGTGTTTAGCCTTTGCATATTTCAATTTCAGAGTCCGTAGTGTTGAGTTTGTGCCCTAGTTCCTGTTTAGTCGTTGGTTTAGTTTGTATTTTTATCATCAGTAGTGTTTCCCTTGCAACCCTAGCCGCCATCCCCTTCACAGCACTTGTACGTTGTTTAGAGACGTGGCGTCATTATTTGTTGCCCAAAGAATTTGTTATTCATTCTGATCATGAATCACTTAAGTATATTCGTTCTCAATGTAATTTGAATTGTAGACATGCTAAATAGATTGCTGCACCTTTGCAGGTTTCTACCGCCGCTTTGTCAAAGATTTCAGCACTATTGCTGCACCTTTGCATGAGTTGACAAAGAAGGGCATTGATTTCCATTGGGGTAAGGTACATCATGAGTCTTTTGATGCTTTGAAGGATAAACTTACACATGCACCATTGCTGCAATTACTTAATTTTGATAAGATTTTTGATGCTAGTGGTATAGGCATTGGTGGTGTTTTGATGCAAGATAGTAAACCTATTGCATACTTTAGTGAGAAAATTACTGGGCCTGTTTTGAATTACTCCACGTATGATAAGGAATTGTATGCACTTGTACGTTGTTTAGAGACGTGGCGTCATTATTTGTTGCCCAAAGAATTTGTTATTCATTCTGATCATGAATCACTTAAGTATATTCGTTCTCAATGTAATTTGAATTGTAGACATGCTAAATAGATTGAATTTATTGAGTCTTTTCCTAACATTATTAAACATAAGAAAGGGAAGGATAATGTGATCGCTGATGCTTTATCTAGGCGCTATACTTTATTGTCTCAACTTGATTGTAGAATTTTTAGACCTGAGGTAATTAAAGAATAATATGCTGCTGATGTTGATTTTAAGGATGTATTGCTGCATTGTAAAGAAGGTCGTGCATGGAATAAATTTGTGTTGAATGATGGATTCTTGCTTAGAGCTAACCGCCTATGCATTCCAGTTGGTTCCGTTCGTCTTTTGTTGTTACAGGAGGCACATGGAGGTGGATTGATGGGTCATTTTGGTGCCAAGAAGACGGAGGATATTTTGGCCACACACTTCTTTCGGCCAAGGATGAGGAAAGATGTTGAGCGCTTTGTTGCTCGCTGCACTACATGTCAAAAAGCTAAGTCTCGCTTGAATCCACATGGTTTATACATGCCACTTCCTGTTCCTTCTATTCCTTGGGCGGATATTTCTATGCACTTTGTTTTAGGACTGCCTAGGACTAAGAGGGGGAGTGATAGTATTTTTGTTGTTATGGATAGATTTTCTAAGATGGCACACTTTATACCATGTCATAAGACTGATGATGCTAGTTATATTGCTGATCTCTTTTTCAAAGAAATTATTCGTTTGCATGGTATGCCTTCTACTATTGTTTCAGATCGTGATGCAAAATTCTTGAGTCACTTTTGGCGCACGCTTTGGAATAAGTTGGGTACAAAGTTGTTGTTTTCTACAACTTGTCACCCACAAACTGATGGACAAACTGAGGTGGTGAACCGCACTTTGGGTAGTATGTTGAGAGCTATTTTGAAGAAAAATTTGAAGCTATGGGAAGAATGTTTGCCTCATGTTGAGTTTGCATATAACCGGACAACACGTTCTACTACCAAGGTAAGTCCTTTCAAAGTAGTGTATGGTTTTGATCCCCGTACTCCACTTGATATACTTCCTCTACCTATTCATGAGAGAGTTCATGTTGATGCTAAGGAACGTGCTGAATTTATTTTAAAAATGCATGAGACCACTAGACTTAGCATTGAAAAGATGAATGACAAGTATAAAATTGCTGGTAGTAAAGGTAGAAAAGAAGTAAAACTTGATGTAGGAGATTTAGTATGGTTACACTTGAGAAAAGATAGATTTCCAGATTTGAGAAAGTCTAAATTAATGCCTAGAGCTGATGGTCCTTTCAAAATAATTGAGAAGATTAATGATAATGCATACAAACTTGAGTTGCCTCTCGAGTTCGGGGTTAGTCCTACTTTTAACATTTCAGATTTGAAACCATACTTGGGAGAAGAGAATGAGCTTGAGTCGAGGACGACTCCACTTCAAGAGGGGGAGTATAATGAGGACATCACTCCTAAGGATACATGCAACACTCCTCCAATTTTGGACTTGCAAGGTCCAATGACTAGAGCTCGTGCACGACGACTAAATTTAGAGGTGAGCTCGTTCCTACATTCTTCATTATATGTCACTTTTGAGAATGGTTTGCTACCTAATGATTATATTGTAATTAGGAACCATGGAGAGGACCAGGAGATGATGGGAGAAGGACCTAGAGGATGACGTGGAGGACCAGCAAGGACGTGGAAGCCAAGGTGGAGGCCCAACCAAAACCGACTTCGAGTCTGTTTCGGGGCTCAGGACCAGTCTGCACTAAAACGGATGCCCAAGACGCATACGGACTCGGATTTGGACGTTCTACATATGCACGGAAAGATAAGAAGAAGACCTTTCCAATGCCGCTGGTATCATATCAAAATTCGTCCGGAGTCATCGGGAATCGTCGAAACAAGAGAGAGTACAGAATCTGTTTCGATGCTGTGTCGCCTGTTTCTGGCCTTTGGGCTTTGTATCTAGTTGAGCCCAAGTAGGGGTTTGATTGCGGGGTTTAAAACGTGCTGTTCTGAAGCCGGATCGATTTGTGTGTCGCCTCCGACCAAATCAACATATCCAGAGGGTCTTGCACGACCCTAGGGTCTTCATATACAGCCGTCGTCGCACCATTAGGATTTGGGTTTTGCTTAGATTATTCTGTTCATAACAGTTTCACCGTCATCACGGTTTGTGAGACCCCAACTTCGTGAGATTCATAATACATCTGCAATTGTGTTGCTTTCTTCTTTGTTCTTGTTTGTGTTCTTGATTCGCAGGCAGGGATTAGCCTTCTCGGTGAGGTCAATCGTTTTAGAACGGTTGATAACCAGAGGAGACGTCGTGCTGCGATTGCGGGGTTTAGAACGTGCTGTTCTGAAGCCGGATCGATTTGTGTCGCCTCCGACCAAATCAACGTATCCAGAATCTTTCGGAAAATCGGGAACCCTTGTCCACATCAAGTGGTAATCAGAGCTTTAGGTGCACCGTCAGGTTCATACTACCCTTAGTTAATTTCGTTTTGTGTTCATCCTATCGTCCACAGAAAAGCCCAAAAAAATTTTTTCGCTCCGCCCATAACCACGTGTTTAGCCTTTGCATATTTCAATTTCAGAGTCCGTAGTGTTGAGTTTGTGCCCTAGTTCCTGTTTAGTCGTTGGTTTAGTTTGTATTTTTATCATCAGTAGTGTTTCCCTTGCAACCCTAGCCGCCATCCCCTTCACAGCACTTGTACGTTGTTTAGAGACGTGGCGTCATTATTTGTTGCCCAAAGAATTTGTTATTCATTCTGATCATGAATCACTTAAGTATATTCGTTCTCAATGTAATTTGAATTGTAGACATGCTAAATAGATTGCTGCACCTTTGCAGGTTTCTACCGCCGCTTTGTCAAAGATTTCAGCACTATTGCTGCACCTTTGCATGAGTTGACAAAGAAGGGCATTGATTTCCATTGGGGTAAGGTACATCATGAGTCTTTTGATGCTTTGAAGGATAAACTTACACATGCACCATTGCTGCAATTACTTAATTTTGATAAGATTTTTGATGCTAGTGGTATAGGCATTGGTGGTGTTTTGATGCAAGATAGTAAACCTATTGCATACTTTAGTGAGAAAATTACTGGGCCTGTTTTGAATTACTCCACGTATGATAAGGAATTGTATGCACTTGTACGTTGTTTAGAGACGTGGCGTCATTATTTGTTGCCCAAAGAATTTGTTATTCATTCTGATCATGAATCACTTAAGTATATTCGTTCTCAATGTAATTTGAATTGTAGACATGCTAAATAGATTGAATTTATTGAGTCTTTTCCTAACATTATTAAACATAAGAAAGGGAAGGATAATGTGATCGCTGATGCTTTATCTAGGCGCTATACTTTATTGTCTCAACTTGATTGTAGAATTTTTAGACCTGAGGTAATTAAAGAATAATATGCTGCTGATGTTGATTTTAAGGATGTATTGCTGCATTGTAAAGAAGGTCGTGCATGGAATAAATTTGTGTTGAATGATGGATTCTTGCTTAGAGCTAACCGCCTATGCATTCCAGTTGGTTCCGTTCGTCTTTTGTTGTTACAGGAGGCACATGGAGGTGGATTGATGGGTCATTTTGGTGCCAAGAAGACGGAGGATATTTTGGCCACACACTTCTTTCGGCCAAGGATGAGGAAAGATGTTGAGCGCTTTGTTGCTCGCTGCACTACATGTCAAAAAGCTAAGTCTCGCTTGAATCCACATGGTTTATACATGCCACTTCCTGTTCCTTCTATTCCTTGGGCGGATATTTCTATGCACTTTGTTTTAGGACTGCCTAGGACTAAGAGGGGGAGTGATAGTATTTTTGTTGTTATGGATAGATTTTCTAAGATGGCACACTTTATACCATGTCATAAGACTGATGATGCTAGTTATATTGCTGATCTCTTTTTCAAAGAAATTATTCGTTTGCATGGTATGCCTTCTACTATTGTTTCAGATCGTGATGCAAAATTCTTGAGTCACTTTTGGCGCACGCTTTGGAATAAGTTGGGTACAAAGTTGTTGTTTTCTACAACTTGTCACCCACAAACTGATGGACAAACTGAGGTGGTGAACCGCACTTTGGGTAGTATGTTGAGAGCTATTTTGAAGAAAAATTTGAAGCTATGGGAAGAATGTTTGCCTCATGTTGAGTTTGCATATAACCGGACAACACGTTCTACTACCAAGGTAAGTCCTTTCAAAGTAGTGTATGGTTTTGATCCCCGTACTCCACTTGATATACTTCCTCTACCTATTCATGAGAGAGTTCATGTTGATGCTAAGGAACGTGCTGAATTTATTTTAAAAATGCATGAGACCACTAGACTTAGCATTGAAAAGATGAATGACAAGTATAAAATTGCTGGTAGTAAAGGTAGAAAAGAAGTAAAACTTGATGTAGGAGATTTAGTATGGTTACACTTGAGAAAAGATAGATTTCCAGATTTGAGAAAGTCTAAATTAATGCCTAGAGCTGATGGTCC
Source organism: Eleusine coracana subsp. coracana (assembly GCA_032690845.1). Lineage (NCBI taxonomy): Eukaryota > Viridiplantae > Streptophyta > Magnoliopsida > Poales > Poaceae > Eleusine > Eleusine coracana. Next base: position 17,544,945 of record CM064434.1, on the reverse strand, counting down.
TTTCAAAATAATTGAGAAGATTAATGATAATGCATACAAACTTGAGTTGCCTCTCGAGTTCGGGGTTAGTCCTACTTTTAACATTTCAGATTTGAAACCATACTTGGGAGAAGAGAATGAGCTTGAGTCGAGGACGACTCCACTTCAAGAGGGGGAGTATAATGAGGACATCACTCCTAAGGATACATGCAACACTCCTCCAATTTTGGACTTGCAAGGTCCAATGACTAGAGCTCGTGCACGACGACTAAATTTAGAGGTGAGCTCGTTCCTACATTCTTCATTATATGTCACTTTTGAGAATGGTTTGCTACCTAATGATTATATTGTAATTAGGAACCATGGAGAGGACCAGGAGATGATGGGAGAAGGACCTAGAGGATGACGTGGAGGACCAGCAAGGACGTGGAAGCCAAGGTGGAGGCCCAACCAAAACCGACTTCGAGTCTGTTTCGGGGCTCAGGACCAGTCTGCACTAAAACGGATGCCCAAGACGCATACGGACTCGGATTTGGACGTTCTACATATGCACGGAAAGATAAGAAGAAGACCTTTCCAATGCCGCTGGTATCATATCAAAATTCGTCCGGAGTCATCGGGAATCGTCGAAACAAGAGAGAGTACAGAATCTGTTTCGATGCTGTGTCGCCTGTTTCTGGCCTTTGGGCTTTGTATCTAGTTGAGCCCAAGTAGGGGTTTGATTGCGGGGTTTAAAACGTGCTGTTCTGAAGCCGGATCGATTTGTGTGTCGCCTCCGACCAAATCAACATATCCAGAGGGTCTTGCACGACCCTAGGGTCTTCATATACAGCCGTCGTCGCACCATTAGGATTTGGGTTTTGCTTAGATTATTCTGTTCATAACAGTTTCACCGTCATCACGGTTTGTGAGACCCCAACTTCGTGAGATTCATAATACATCTGCAATTGTGTTGCTTTCTTCTTTGTTCTTGCTTATGTTCTTGATTCGCAGGCAAGGATTAGCCTTCTCGGCAAGGTCAATCGTTTTAGAACGGTTGATAACCAGAGGAGACGTCGTGCTGCGATTGCGGGGTTTAAAACGTGCTGTTCTGAAGCCGGATCGATTTGTGTGTCGCCTCCGACCAAATCAACATATCCAGAACCTTTCGGAAGATCGGGAACCCTTGTCCACATCAAGTGGTAATCAGAGCTTCAGGTGCACCATCAGGTTCATACTACCCTTAGTTAATTTCATTTTGTGTTCATCCTATCGTCCACAGAAAAGCCCAAAAAAAATTTTTCCCTCCGCCCATAACCACGTGTTTAGCCTTTGCATATTTTAATTTCAGAGTCCGTAGTGTTGAGTTTGTGCCCAAGTTCTTGTTTAGTCGCTGGTTTAGTTTGTGTTTTTGTCTTCAGTAGTGTTTTCCTTGCAACCCTAGCCGCCATCCCCTTCACCATCCTCTGTTTTGTTGGCTTTTTGTGCTAGGGTTGATTGATCAACATACCTAGCCTAATCCCACCCTAATCCCACCCTGAACACACCATCAACACCCCGGACCAATCCCCACAATTTCCACTTTCCGCTGCATCCACGCCGCCAAAAAAAATCTTACCCGATTCCAAACTCGACCCCTAACCGACTCGGGTTTCTGGAAAACCGATTCCGACCCCCCTTCGGTAAAATGGGCATAACTTTTCGCTCGGTTGTCTGTTTTGGCTGAAATTTTTACAGGAGATTTTTGACTCAAAGTTAGGCATACCCACACTCGGCTCTGCCCTGTGTGTCCTCGTCAAAAAATTCAAAAAAAATCAGGAAGATAAAGAAAAAATTGATTTAAGTTTAAACCAGACGTTTTCTGCAACTTCAAGATTTTCTGTAGGCCACATCCTACCTCTGTTTGAGCTGAAATTTTTTGCGGATTCTCCTCCATTGTTAGTGAGTTGGAGAAAAATATCAAAAAAATAAAATAAAAAAAAAAGAAATTTGGGATTTCTACTAGTGCTACATCTAGCCCCCTGAAATTTTTAGATTTGGCTGTTTTGCACTTAGCCCCTGTTATCGCCTGTTGTGCATTTATCTCCTTGTTTCTACTTTGCTGTCACTACTATTCTAGTACATACTTAGACCAGCAACTAGGGACAAGTTACTTGGGTACTTATTCAGCTTTACTATCTATTTTTGATTTGTGTGCCACTCACATATATATATTTGGCCTTCCTAGCTCTACATATTTCTTGTGGACAGCACACAGGTTATTTTGTGACCCTTGCAATCATGGAACACATCTCTCTGGTATCCTTTGCTTTGCTTTTCAGAACTTTGTAAGAGCTTTGTAAGGAGTTTCCTTTTGTTATGTTGAGAGACACCACTGCTTAGCTGTTTTATAGGGATAACCTTCACTGTTTGTTTCCTGTTTTGGTGTTTGTGATGGCAGGAAGTGACAACGGAGAGATGGCTTCACCCTCACAATTTGCTGAGTGCGTGAGCCAAGAGCAGCTCCAGAAGGCTTTGCAGGCTGCTTAGAGTGATTTGGTAGAGACGATCACCAGAGCCGTTACTGATGCGGCAAGCTTCACATTGGAGAAAGCATCGAGCAGTTAGAGAAGCAGGTCTCTAAGTTAACCGATCAGGTTATTGCGTTGGAGACCGCTCCTAAAACCAATAATACGAACACCAATAACAACAACAACGATGTTGAATACGTCCATGATGAAGACACGGTGTATAAGGCTGATGGCACCGTGGATAGGTCAGCTACAAGGACCGCACGATTACGATGTCGTTTGCAACATAATACTCAAGGTATGGGTGGTTTCCATAACTAAAACCGTCGTCGACACGGTAACTATGCTCCAGATGACCCGTATGCTAAAATTAAGTTTTCAATTCCTTCGTTTTCAGGTCAGTATGATGGTGATGTTTATCTTGATTGGGAGATGACTGTAGAACAAAAATTTAATGCCCACCTTGTTCCTGAACAACATAGAGTTAGACAAGCTACTAGTGAGTTTCAGGACTTTGCTATTGTTTGGTGGAGTGGTCTAGCTGCTGAAACTAATTTGCCTACCACTTGGGAAGAACTTAAGGTAGCAATGCGTGATCGTTTTGTTCCCCCTTCTTTTTATAGAGAGATTCGTAATAAACTGCAACGTTTAGACCAAGGAGATAAAACTGTTAAGGAGTATTTTAGTGAGCTTCAGAAGGGTTTGATTCGTTGTGCTGTAGTTGAAAAAGTAGAGGATCAGATTTGTCGCTTTTATTCTGGTTTAAGAAAAGAAATTCAGGACATCCTTGATTATAAAGAATATTATACCCTCACCCAGTGTTTCCAGTATGCTATGCTTGCAGAGAAAGAATCACAGGGACTTTTCCAGGCTTTTGAGGAGTATAGCAAGTCAAGGAACTCCTACCCCCCACGCTCGACGGGAAGAGCGGGGCTGCCCAGGCCATCTTTCTGGCCGCCTCCACCAGCAGCTACCAAGAGAACCAGTGTTGTTTCTGCAGCCCCAAGATCAGCCCCTGCACCTTCTACGCGCTGAGGTAAACTTTCTGTGCAGGTACCAGCTAGTAGTGCCTCCTCTGTTGCTTCGACAGGGCGCACTACAGGGATTTAGTGCCACCGCTGCCATGGACTTGGTCATGTGCAGAAAGATTGTCCAAGTAGGCGGGTATATGTGGCGACAGATAATGGCAGTTACATGAGCACCTCCGATGTGGAGGATGAGGAGGAGGACATCGCTGCCACCGGCAGTGACCTCGTCCTTGGAGGCGGAGACACCACAGGATACATGAACATTATTGTTCAATGTGTCCTTAGCACACAAGTTCATCAGCCCGAGACAATGCAGCGCCACAACTTGTTCCAGATTTTCTTCGTCATCAAGAACCGCCGAGCACGTGTCATCATTGATGGAGGGAGCTACAATAACTTGGTGAGTTCTGATGTGGTCAACAAGCTTGCTTTGACCACACATCCACATCCACATCCGTACTACATTCAGTGGTTAAACGACTCTGGCAAAGCTAAGGTAATACAAACTTGTAGAGTTCCTTTTTCCATTGGTTCTTATGTGGATTCTGTTGATTGTGATGTCATACCCATGCAAGCATGTTCACTTTTATTGGGTAGACCTTGGGAATTTGATAATGATGTTGTACACCATGGTAGAAGTAATAAGTACACTTTTATGCATAAAGGAACTAAAATTACTTTGTTACCAATGACCCCTGCTGAAATTGTACAAGCTGATTTAGAAAGAGCTGCTAGTTTGAAAAATAAAGATCCTGAAATTCAACAACCTATTAATTCTAATTCTACACCTAGTAATGTTAATGATTCTTCAAGTTCTAAGGGTGCTGGAATTAAATTACAAGGTCGTTCATGTCTTGCAACAAAATCTGAGCTTGCTGAAATTTCTGATAATGATGATATTTGCTATGCTTTGATATGCAAAGAAGCTTTGTTTTCGCTTGATGATATTGCTTCTAGTGTTGTCTCTCCTGCTGTCACTAACCTTTTGCAGGAGTGTGAGGATGTTTTTCCAGCTGAGATACCCCCGGGATTGCCACCTTTGAGAGGGATTGAGCATCAAATTGATTTGATTCCGGGTGCTACTTTGCCAAACCGTGGTGCTTATAGGACCAACCCTGAGGAGACTAAGGAGATACAACGACAAGTTCAAGACCTTTTGGATCGTGGGTATGTTCGTCAATCACTTAGTCCTTGTGTTGTTCCTGTACTTTTGGTTCCTAAGAAAGATGGTTCTTGGCGTATGTGTGCAGATTGTAGAGCCATTAATAATATTACTATTAGGTATCGTCATCCTATTCCTAGGCTAGACGACATGCTTGATGAGTTATGTGGTGCTATAATTTTCACTAAAATTGATTTGCGTAGTGGCTACCATCAAATTAGAATGAAACTTGGAGACGAATGGAAAATAGCTTTCAAAACCAAATTTGGATTATATGAGTGGTTAGTAATGCCTTTTGGGTTAACTAATGCACCTAGTACTTTCATGCGCTTGATGAATGAGGTTTTAAGAGCTTTCATTAGCAAATTTGTGGTAGTTTACTTTGATGATATCTTGATTTATAGCAAATCTATAGATGAACATATGAATCATTTGTGTGCTGTTTTTGATGCTTTACGAGATGCACGTTTATTTAGTAACCTTGAGAAGTGCATCTTTTGCACGGATCGAGTCTCTTTTCTTGGCTATGTTGTGACTCCACAGGGAATTGAGGTGGATGAGGCGAAGATTGAAGCCATAAAGAGCTGGCCTGTACCAAAAACTATCACACAGGTGAGGAGTTTTCTTGGTCTTGCAGGTTTCTACCGCCGCTTTGTCAAAGATTTCAGCACTATTGCTGCACCTTTGCATGAGTTGACAAAGAAGGGCATTGATTTCCATTGGGGTAAGGTACATCATGAGTCTTTTGATGCTTTGAAGGATAAACTTACACATGCACCATTGCTGCAATTACTTAATTTTGATAAGATTTTTGATGCTAGTGGTATAGGCATTGGTGGTGTTTTGATGCAAGATAGTAAACCTATTGCATACTTTAGTGAGAAAATTACTGGGCCTGTTTTGAATTACTCCACGTATGATAAGGAATTGTATGCACTTGTACGTTGTTTAGAGACGTGGCGTCATTATTTGTTGCCCAAAGAATTTGTTATTCATTCTGATCATGAATCACTTAAGTATATTCGTTCTCAATGTAATTTGAATTGTAGTCATGCTAAATGGATTGAATTTATTGAGTCTTTTCCTTACATTATTAAACATAAGAAAGGGAAGGATAATGTGATCGCTGATGCTTTATCTAGGCGCTATACTTTATTGTCTCAACTTGATTGTAGAATTTTTGGACCTGAGCCAATTAAAGAATAATATGCTGCTGATGTTGATTTTAAGGATGTATTGCTGCATTGTAAAGAAGGTCGTGCATGGAATAAATTTGTGTTGAATGATGGATTCTTGCTTAGAGCTAACCGCCTATGCATTCCAGTTGGTTCCGTTCGTCTTTTGTTGTTACAGGAGGCACATGGAGGTGGATTGATGGGTCATTTTGGTGCCAAGAAGACGGAGGATATTTTGGCCACACACTTCTTTTGGCCAAGGATGAGGAAAGATGTTGAGCGCTTTGTTGCTCGCTGCACTACATGTCAAAAAGCTAAGTCTCGCTTGAATCCACATGGTTTATACATGCCACTTACTGTTCCTTCTATTCCTTGGGCGGATATTTCTATGCACTTTGTTTTAGGACTGCCTAGGACTAAGAGGGGGAGTGATAGTATTTTTGTTGTTATGGATAGATTTTCTAAGATGGCACACTTTATACCATGTCATAAGACTGATGATGCTAGTTATATTGCTGATCTCTTTTTCAAAGAAATTATTCGTTTGCATGGTATGCCTTCTACTATTGTTTCAGATCGTGATGCAAAATTCTTGAGTCACTTTTGGCGCACGCTTTGGAATAAGTTGGGTACAAAGTTGTTGTTTTCTACAACTTGTCACCCACAAACTGATGGACAAACTGAGGTGGTGAACCGCACTTTGGGTAGTATGTTGAGAGCTATTTTGAAGAAAAATTTGAAGCAATGGGAAGAATGTTTGCCTCATGTTGAGTTTGCATATAACCGGACAACACGTTCTACTACCAAGGTAAGTCCTTTCAAAGTAGTGTATGGTTTTGATCCCCGTACTCCACTTGATATACTTCCTCTACCTATTCATGAGAGAGTTCATGTTGATGCTAAGTAACGTGCTGAATTTATTTTAAAAATGCATGAGACCACTAGACTTAGCATTGAAAAGATGAATGACAAGTATAAAATTGCTGGTAGTAAAGGTAGAAAAGAAGTAAAACTTGATGTAGGAGATTTAGTATGGTTACACTTGAGAAAAGATAGATTTCCAGATTTGAGAAAGTCTAAATTAATGCCTAGAGCTGATGGTCCTTTCAAAATAATTGAGAAGATTAATGATAATGCATACAAACTTGAGTTGCCTCTCGAGTTCGGGGTTAGTCCTACTTTTAACATTTCAGATTTGAAACCATACTTGGGAGAAGAGAATGAGCTTGAGTCGAGGACGACTCCACTTCAAGAGCGGGAGTATTATGAGGACATCACTCCTAAGGATACATGCAACACTCCTCCAATTTTGGACTTGCAAGGTCCAATGACTAGAGCTCGTGCACGACGACTAAATTTAAAGGTGAGCTCGTTCCTACATTCTTTATTATATGTCACTTTTGAGAATGGTTTGCTACCTAATGATTATATTGTAATTAGGAACCATGGAGAGGACCAGGAGATGATGGGAGAAGGACCTGGAGGATGACGTGGAGGACCAGCAAGGACGTGGAAGCCAAGGTGGAGGCCCAACCAAAACCGACTTCGAGTCTGTTTCGGGGCTCAGGACCAGTCTGCACTAAAACGGATGCCCAAGACGCATACGGACTCGGATTTGGACGTTCTACATATGCACGGAAAAATAAGAAGAAGAACTTTCTAATGCCACCGGTCTCATATCAAAATTCGTCTGGAGTCATCGGAAATCGTTGAAACAAGAGAGAGTCCAGAATCTGTTTCGGTGCTGTGTCGCCTGTTTTTTGCCTTTAGGCTTTGTATCTAGTTGAGCCCAAGTAGGGGTGCATCCAGAGGGTCTTGCACGACCCTAGGGTATTTATATACAGCCTCTGTCGCACCATTAGGGTTTGGGTTTTGCTTAGATTATTCTGTTCATAACAGTTTCGCCGTCATCATGGTTTGTGAGACCCCAACTTCGTGAGATTCATAATACATCTGCAATTGTGTTGCTTTCTTCTTTGTTCTTGCTTGTGTTCTTGATTCGCAGGCAGGGATTAGCCTTCTCGGTGAGGTCAATCATTTTAGAACGGTTGATAACCAGAGGAGACGTCGTGCTGCGATTGCGGGGTTTAGAACGTGCTGTTCTGAAGCCGGATCGATTTGTGTGTCGCCTCCGACCAAATCAACATATCCAGAACCTTTCGGAAGATCGGTAACCCTTGTCCACATCAATCTCCTCACTTCATCAACAGCACGGCACTCTTCTCCTCTTGGGCGAAATTTGAAAGAGTCTTGAGTTCCACTAATATCAAAGCTTATCTCACCACTTCCAACATCAATACTTGCCTTTGCTGTCCTTAAGAAGGGTCTGCCTAAGATCAATGGGTCCTCGTCCTCTTATCCATATCAAGCACAATAAATTCAACCGGGACGATGTGATCTCCAATTTGAATAGGCACATCCTCAGCAATTCCGTCAGGGAAGCGTACAGATTGATCAGCTAACTCCAAACACACACTCGTAGGCTCTAATTCAGGCAAATTGAGACTTATGAATATATGATGGGGCATAACACTTACACTCGCTCCAAGATGGCACAAACACCTATCAAATATGCTTGTTCCAATCATGCATTTGATGCTTGGTGATCCATGGTCGGGTTTCTTCTCAAGTGCAACATCATTGATTGCCGCCATAAGTTCCTTAGTAGCCTTCACAACCTCCTCAGAAACTAGGGATTTCTTGTTTTGCATCATGTCCTTGATGTACATGGCGGAGATAAGTACTTGAATAGCATCAACAAAAGGGACATTGATGTAAAGTTTCTTCATAATATCGATGAACCTTGTGAATTGCTCATCGTGTTGCCGTGCTCTTTCTATCTTGGTCAGCAGTTGAGTATTCAAGAATGTGGCAGGGTGATGCTCCTCTGTTTCCATGCCCTTTTTCAGACCAGAGAGGTCAATATCCTCCTCGTGCCGATCGGCGCTCTCATTGAGCCGATCGGTGCCTATAGTACCGTCGCGCTGATCGGCGCTAGGTGTGAGCCGATCGGCGCGGGTCTTCCTTGCTCCCACAGAGTGCTCTAGATCTTCTATTTGCTTTCCTGACCACGTAGCTATTGCTTTCAACTATTCTACAGACATCGTATTGCCAGGAATAACCCCCTTGTTACCTTGAATGGCTTGCGATAACTGTCCCATCTGCTGCTCCATAATGTTGGTATGCTTCAAAATCTGCTCATTGGAGCTCCCAATCTCCATCACCTTGTCATTACCCCAAGGATACGATCAATATCCTTGAATTCAGCTTGGTTGTCCTTGTTGATCTTATCGTGAGCTTGGAAGAACTCATGACATTGGAGACGAAGTGGGATCGAATTTTGCATGGACAAACTAGGAGAGTGAAGGACCGAGAAGGCGACCAGAGGGGGGGTGAATGGGAGCCAATCAAAATTATCCAAGAGAACATTGCCTATATCCCAAAAACAACCCAAAGCAACCTCCAAATCGATCACCAAGACTACACACACCAACTTGTGGTGTACTAGCCATAGGAGTGATCAACTACACCAAGGAAACACAGCGGAAATAAAAAGGGAAGAAGCAATGCTCAACAGTTCAGAACTGAACACTCATCGGCAGTGCCGGTCAAGCCTATCGGCAATGCTGGTGCGTGTCATCGGCAGTGCCAGTCCCACCTATCGGCAGTGCCAGTGCGGGATGCTGTCGCACTGGAACCTATAGACTAGACCAATCGGCAGTGCCGGTCGACCCCCGACAGAACAGAAAATGTCTTGGGATCTTGTCAAAACTTCTCCAAAGCTCAATCAAACGAACTCCAAATGATGTGATTTTTGGATCAATGAATCCTCATCACATCATGACCCTAATCCTAGGAGATCATCTCAATTGGCTCAAGGAATCATCACGAATTTCAGATCTGTGCCAAGAACACCAAAAAGGGGAAACATGAGAAATCCTTCAAATCGAAGGTGCTAGAGCTATTGATTCGATCAAGGATCCATAGAGGATTGCTCTAGCTCATCTTAGCAATAAGTTTCTCAAGAAATCCGGGCCAAAAACTTGTCCAAAAGTGAGATCAAAAATCACCACAAGAATGCCTCCGAAAATAGGAAAAAGGTAATTTCGGGATTCAAGTGAAGAGGGAAATCTTGAGCACGAAAATACTTCTCATATCATAGAAAGGTGCTTACAAGATCCATAGGTACAAGGCTAGGAAGCCACCCTCTTCCTCCCACTATTTGGAAGAGCAAGAGATGTCTCTCACACACCCACTACTCTCCTCTCAAACATGAAGTCCTCTCCTAGCACTTTGAATAGAGTCCTAACACAAGGCTAATAAAAGAGAGGCACCTCTCCCACGTGCCACACCTCTCCTTATATGGGCCTAGGGCTATTGTCCATATGACCACTCTACCCTTGACCTACATAACACACCCACCTACCACCGGGGGCATAACCGTCCATCTTTTTACTCATCGCCCCAATGCCATCGGACGCTTCACGTCTTTGCTTCATCTCTAAGCTAGCTCCGTGATGGTGCCACGTGCACCAATAACCACCGCCACCGGTTTTGAGGCCCAAACCGGGAAACCGCCTTGCACGCTACTCAAAGCGTGACTTCTCGATGTTGACGCATGTCACCTTGTCCCGCGATCCTGACCACCGGCAAGTCTCTCCCAGTCCCTATCCATTGGGCCCTCTTGTCACTTGCACCGGCATCCCGTTCGCCTCGACTTGGTCAACACGCCGTCTTCAACATCACCCTTGACTTCACCCGGTATCCCGATCGTCTTGCCCCAAGTCTCCTACTTGTGCCCGTTCCTCTCGCTGTTGACCGCCATGTCGACTCCAGTGACCTACACATCATGAGACAAGCAAACACATTTCCCATCTCCTGCAACATCACCAATATCTCCACCAACTCCGGTTAGTCATAACCATGATATGCAAACCCATGCAATCCCTGGATTCCCGCATTTCAACTCAAACACCAAATCCGTTCAGGTCAATTACTCATCACAAATATAGCAAACCATGGCACATATCCACAGGGTTTCTCAATCTCCCCCTTGATGAGTACATTGACATCACCAAATGCAAAAAGATTAGAGATTGAAATGCGAAGCCGAATAAGCACATCCAAATGGCCAAACCCAAAGAAAAGGTGAAAACAAGCCATCTAGCATGTAGGGATCACAAAACCAAGAGTTGGCAAAGAAAGTGACTTGAGACGCAAAGAATGTGAAAAGCGAAGCTTATGAGAAGACCAACAGATCAAAGAAGTACCCAAGAAATGGCAAGTACTAGAAGTGCTCTTCCTATCAATTCTACACCCAAAAAAGTCCGCATCCGAATACCCAATGAGATCAAGAGATCAAGATGCAGAGTACCAAAGATCAAACTCAAGGATGTATTTGAGATACCTGAAGATGCGCTTGACAGCCTTATGATGAGTCACCCTTGGGGAAGCTTGAAAGCGAGCACAAAGACACACTGCAAAGTGTATGTCGGGTCTTGTCACTATCAGGTACAAGAGGGAGCCAATCATGCTCCTGCACTCCCTTTGATCCACCGCCTCACAGTCTTCATCAGGGTTAAGAGCCGTTGTTGTGGACATTGGTGTAGACAACGGCTTCACATTGACCATGTCGAACTTCTTCAAGAGATCCTTCGTGTACTTGGCTTGATGTATGAAAGTGTCTTGCTTGCCTTGCTTGATTTGAAGCCCAAGAAAGAAGGTAAGCTCTCCCATCATCGACATCTGAAATTCACTTTCCATAGCTTCCTGAAACCTGGACACAAGAGCATGAGAGGAACCACCAAAGATGATATCATCCACGTAAATCTGAACCATTAGAAAGTCATTGCCATGCTTGAGAGTGAACAAGGTTTTATAAATGCACCCCATGACATACCCACGCTCTAGCAAGAAGGTCTTAAGCCTAGCATACCATGCCCTAGGTGCTTTCTTTAGCTCGTACGAAGCCTTCTGAAGCTTGTACACATGGTTTGGGTATTTGTGGTGCTCAAAGCCAGGGGGTTGCCTCACATACACTTCTTCCTCTATGAAACCATTTAGTAAAGCACTCTTGACATCCATTTGATAGAGTCTAATGCCCTTGGAGGCAGCAAATGCAAGCAAGATCCTAATAGCTTCTATGCGAGCAACAGGAGCAAAGGTTTCACCATAATCTAAGCCCTCCACTTGGCTAAAACCTTGAGCAACTAGCCTAGCCTTGTTTCTCACAACCTCACCATCCTCCCCATGTTTGTTTTTGAACACCAGCTTGGTTCCTATGACATTGACATTATTGGGAGGCTCTACAAGGGTCCAGAATTTGTTTCTCTCAAAGTTTTCCAACTCCTCATGCATGGCATGAACCTAATGTTCATCAGATAGTGCGTGTCCAACATCCCGAGGTTCAAAGGTTGCAACAAAGAGAGAATTGGTAAAGCAAGCAAGATGTGCAGACCTTGACTTTGTTGTCCTCTCATAGAGATTACCGATCATCTGTTGAGGTGGATGTTGACGCTGAATATGGTGAGGAGCCTCTCTCTCAGAGTGTACCTCCCCCTCAAACATAGCTGGAGCTCGCTCGATAGCTGCTGAAGTCGATGTAGAAGCTTCTGGACCCTCTGCTGGAGAGGTGGTAGCAGCAGGAACAAGCTCGGATGTGGGATGGAATGACTCATCATCATCATCATGCAAGCCCTGTAGGTCCTCTTCTACAAAGATACTCTCCTCCATCTCCGTGGTACCTGCAGTCTCAATCACATTCCTTGCACAAGAGTTTGATTCATCAAAGGTTACATCGCAGGATTCTATGATGATGTTAGTCTCCAAATTCAAAACTCTGTAGGAATGACCATGAAGAGAGTAACCAAGAAAGATTCCATCGGAAGACCATGACTCAAACTTATCAAGATTGCCACGCTTGAGAATAAAGCACTTGCAACCAAAGGCACACAAATGAGAAACCGAGGGCTTTCTCCCAAAGCGCAGCTCATAAGAAGTCACATTAAGAATTGAGCGCAAAAAATCCAATTGGAAACATAGCAAGCAGTGCTAATGGCCTCAACCCAGAACCGCCTCGGAGTCCTATGCTCATCGAGCATTATCCGGGCCATCTCCACTAAGGTTTTGTTCTTTCTTTCAACCACACCGTTCTGCTGGGGAACCCGAGGTGCTGAAAACTGATGCTCAGTACCATGCTCAAGATAGAAAGCATCAAAGGAGGAGTTCTTGAACTCGGTGCCATTATCACTGCGAATTGCTTGTAATGCACCAGGGAGCTCCTTGAACAACCTCAAAGCTAAGCTCCGAAAGTGATGAAACACTTCATCCTTGCTCTCAAGAAAGTAAACCCAAGAGTTGTGAGAATAGTCGTCAACAATCACAAGAACATACCACTTCCCACCCGCCGAACGAACCCGAGAAGGACCAACAGTGACAATATGAAGCAACTCTCCAGGGCGTTCAGTCATCACCAAATTGATTGGTGGATGAGAAGCGGCAATCATTTTCCCATGACGACAAGGAGCACAAACCAAATCCTTATCAAATTTGAGCTTAGGCAATCCTCGGATCAAACCTAGGCCACTCAAGCGACATAACAAGTCAAAGCTCATGTGACCGAGTCTCATATGCCATTTCTAGAGCTCAGAAGAAGATTGAGCAAACAAGCACTTGTGAGAACCAGGAGAACCAGCAAAATCAGCCTGAAAAACTCTGCCAATGCGAGAAATCCCACAAACCAAGGAACCACTCGAATCAAGAACACAAGAAGCATTCGACTTAAAGCTCACTTCCAAACCAACATCAAGAAGCTAAGAGACAGAGAGGAGATTGTACTTGAGAAACTCAACCAAACTGACATCATTGAGAGTGGAGTTCTCATTTACCTTTACTGCGCCCCTTCCCTCTACTCTTCCTCTCTTGTCATCTCCAAAGGTCACATACTCCCGACGCTACAAGGGAGTGAGGCTAGAGAACCACTTTGCATTTCCGGTCATGTGGCACGAACACCCGGAATCCATCAACCACTTGTTCTCCAAGCCTCCACCTGCTGCCTACAAAGAACGAGAAGTGAAAGTCGATGGCTCAGTGCTGAAGTTAGTCAAAAAGCATTTGGGAATCCAGCACTTAACCATACAACCGGTAGTAGTCATCATAGTTCTTTGCACTTTATCATTCAAACGCATGGGACGAGAACCACGATAGGGAAAACATGGCCTGTCAAAGCGTCTCGACTCAAACCTTGAGTTGTGAGGATAGAAATCATGGGAAAACATGGGGTGCCAAAGCGCTGTTGTGCAAAGCCTCTGTTTCGTGAATCAAAGTCATATGAGGAATGACCCTGTCCATGATAGGAACGAGAAAAAGAGCGAGGCTGAAAGTCAACAAAATCATCATAAAAAACATCCCTAGTCAACTCAACTTGCTTCCTCTCAATCCTCTTACCCCTATAACAGAATTAATCCAAGTGGCTCTTGCGACCACAAAACATGCAAATGTAGACACCCTTAGGATTAGGCTTTGCATGCACTGCAGGTTTGGGTTTTGGCTTCTCTGTTTGCTTTGGGTTGAAGGAGGGTTTTGGATTGGGTGGATAGTATGTGTCAGTGGGTTTGATGGTGTTTTCCTCATCCTTGTAGCTGGAGCTAGGTACAAACTTGCCCACATTCTCACTCTCCTTGTCACACCTCTCAAATCCCAAACCCAAGTTATAGGTTGATCTAGAAGCACTCTCCTTCACTCTTGCTAAATCACTCTCAATCTTCTCTTCACTCACTAGGGTTCTCTGGAGCCTAGACACAAGATAGTCATTTTTCTGAACTAGGGCTTTGTTTTCCTCCCTAGTGATTACAAGCTTGTCCTTAAGAGAGACACACATCTCACAGGGTGGTGGAAGGACCTTAGAGCGAGTCTCATGAAGCAACTTGGACTCAAGCTCTTTGACTTTGAGTGATTGAGCTTCCAACTCATCTATGAGCTTGGGGCACTTCTGACATGCACCCAAAAGAGTTGGTCTAGCTTTGAACTCATCAACCTCCTTAAGGGCACTCTCAAGCTGACTGGCAACTTGAGCATGCACACTCTCCGTCTGTGCAAGATCACTCATCACAACTTGACAATACTCACACTCAACAACAATGTCCTCACGAGCAAGCTTGGACCTAAGCGAAGCAATTTCAAAATCAGCACCCACCAACTTAGACTTAAGCTCTCTACTCTCACGAACAGCACTGCGAAGCTTATCATCTTGCATGAGCAAAACATCACACAAATGATCAAGTTCAGAAGAAAGCTCATCGAGAGTGGAAGGTACCTCACTTGTGTCGGAGTCGGATCCAGAGTCGGTGTCGTGGTCGTTCTTTGCCATGAAGCAAAGTCCGGTGAAGTCATCCTTCCTCTTGACTCGTGGCTTTTCAACCTCCTCCTCCGAGCTTGTAAGGACTTCGCTTGATGTGAGGTTGACATCGCTCAAGGCGGAAACGCAAGCGCGTGCAATGGCCTTGGCGAACTTCTTGGAGTTCTTGCCCTTCTTGTAGAAGCGGTTCTTCTTCTACTTGAAGTCTTCAGTGTTGTTGTCGCGGTACCCAGCCTTCTTCTTCTTCTTGGGACAATCAGCAATGAAGTGTCCCGGGTCACCGCACTCGAAGCAGGTTCTTGAACCACCTCCTCTTCTCTCCTTCTGGTTGTTGTAGAACTTCCTAAACTTCCTTATGAGCAAGGACAGCTCCTCGTCAGGAATGCACTCCATCTGTTCATCGGAAGCTGCAACAAGAGAAGACAGAGCAAACTCCAAGGAAGACTTGTCAAGTGAGGGGTTAGTTCCAAAAGAAGCTCAACTATGACCACCCTTCTAAGAACTAGAAAGCAAAGCCATGCTAGAAGCAGGAATAGCAAGATTAGGACGAGATTTCCTAGACAGTTCATGAGATTTCAGCTTGCTATATAGTTGCTCACAGTTCAGGGTATTGAATTCAGCAGTTTCTTCTAGAGCAGCAATTTTAACCCCCCAAACATTTTCATCAAGTGAGTATAGCAGTTGCTTAGCTCTATCATTGTCATTGTACACAAGGGTACCACAAGCCCGCAAGTTGCACACAATTGCCTCAAAGCTACAAAAAATGTCATCTAGTGACTCGCCCGATTTTTGTGCAAAGGTTTGGTACTGTCTATTGTAAGAATCCTTATGCATAGACTTGACCTGGTTGGTACCCTCATGGTAAGTGTAGATCTTATCCCAAATAGCATGAGCAGTGTTACGGTGTGCAACCCTATCATGTTCGCTCCTACCAAGTGCAGAGAGCAGAATATTGACAGCTTTGGAGTTGTTCTCATACCTGGCTAACTCACCTGCAGAAGCAGTGTTCAGGTCTTGTGGTATAGCATACTCCTAATTCATAATCTCCCAAATTGCACATCCTTGACTCAGCAGATACGCCTTGGTCCGTGACTTCTAGTAGGGGAAGTCCTCTCCATCGAACATCCACAGCTTGACAGCACGCTTCTCCATGTCACCTTCGGATCACAAAGCCGGTGAAGGTCAACTAGTGATCAAACCGGCTCTAATACCAATTGAAGGACCGAGAAGGCGACCAGAGGGGGGGGTGAATGGGAGCCAATCAAAATTCTCCAAGAGAACTTGTCCTATATCCCAAAAACAACTTGAAGCAACCTCCAAATCGATCACCAAGACTACACACACCAACTTGTGTTGTACTATCCTAGGAGTGATCAACTACACCAAGGAAACACAGCGGAAACAAAAAGGGAAGAAGCAATGCTCAACAGTTCAGAATTGAACACTCATCGGCAGTACCAATCCCTATCATCGGTAGTGCCCGTCGGCATCTGCAGCGTCGGTCGCGCCTATCGGCAGTGTCGGTGCGCGTCATTGGCAGTGTCGGTCCCACCTATCGGCAGTGCTGGTGCGGGATGCTATCGCACTGGAACCTACATACTAGACCAATTGGCAGTGCTGATCCTGGTCATCAGCAGTGCCGGTCGACCCCCGACAGAACAAAAAATCTCTCAGGATCTTGTAAAAACTTCTCCAATACTCAATCAAACGAACTCCAAATGATGCAATTTTTGGATCAATGAATCCTCATCACATCACGACCCTAATCCTAGGAGATCATCTCAATTGGCTCAAGGAATCATCACGAATTTTAGATCCTGTGCCAAGAACACCAAAAAGGGGAAACTTGAGAAATTTTTCAAATCGAAGGTGCTAGAGCTATTGATTCGATCAAGGATCCATAGAGGATTGTTCTAGCTCATCCTAGAAACAAGTTTCTCAAGAAATCTAGGCCAAAAACTTGTCCAAAAGTGAGATCGAAAATCACCATGAAAATGCCTCCAAAAATAGGAAAAAGGGAATTTCGGGATTCAAGTGAAGAGGGAAATCTTGAGCATGAAAATACTTCTCATATCACAGAAAGGTGCTTACATGTTCCATAGGTACAAGGCTAGGAAGCCACCCTCTTCCTCCCACTATTTGGAAGAGCAAGAGATGTCTCTCACACACCCACTACTCTCCTCTCAAACATGAAGTCCTCTCCTAGCACTTTGAATAGAGTCCTAACACAAGGCTAATGGAAGAGAGGCACCTCTCCCACTAGACACACCTCTCCTTATATGGGCCTAGGGTCTATTGTCCACATGACCACTCTACCCTTGACCTACATAACACACCCACCTACCACCGAGGGCATAACTGTTCATCTTTTTCCTTATCGCTCGAATGCCATCGGACGCTTCACGTCTTTGCTTCATCTCGAAGCAAGCTCCATGATGGTGCCACGTGCACCACCAACCACTGCCACCAGTTTTGAGGCCCAAACCGGGAAACCGCCTTGCACGCTTCTCAAAGTGCGACTTCTCGATGTCGATGCGTGTCACCTTGTCCCGCGATCCTGACCACCGGCAAGTCTCTCCCAGTCCCTGTCCATCAGGCCCCCTTGTCACTTGCACCGGCATCCCGTTCGCCTTGACTTGGTCAACATGCCATCTTCATCACCACCACGGTTTTGATGCTCAACCGCGAAACCGTCCGTGCTTCTTGCCTCTCCACGTGTACAGTGTGGATCACCCTTGACTTCACCCGACATCCCGATCGTCTGGCCCCAAGTCCCCTACTTGTGCCCGATCCTCTTGCCGTTGACCGCCAAGTTGACTCCAGTGACCTACACGTCATGAGACAAGCAAACACATTTCCCATCTCCTGCAACATCACCAATATCTCCACCAACTCCGGTTAGTCATAACCATGATATGCAAACCCATGCAATCCCTGGATTCCCGCATTTCGACTCAAACACCAAATCCACTTAGGTCAATTACTCATCACAAATATAGCAAACCATGGCACATATCCACATGGTTTCTTAGAGATAAAGAACTCCTTTCCTGCTGAAATTGGGACTTCCATCCACTATTCTTCATATATTCTAGCATCTTCATCTCTTCTGGGCAATCTTTCTGCACATGTCCAAATTCTCCACACTCACTACAAGTGGAATGTGATTCCACTAGCTTGAGCGGCTCTTCCTTAGGGATATGATGATTATTGTCCAACCTTATTTGAATAGCATCAAGGCGATCCATAACCAAGTCTTCATGAGTCCTCTCAATCACACTCTTTGCCACTCCTTTTAAAGGTTGTAAATTCGTTGAACTTCTCTCACTATCCCATGATTCATTTTCAACTAGCAACTTGATCAATTCCGTAGCTTGGGTGGGAGTCTTCGACATGAATGAACCCGTAGCTGAAGCATCTAAATGTTGATGAGATTGAATATTCAATCCCATGTAGAATCTCTCAACAACTTCTCCAACCATTAGACCATGATGAGGGCATGCATCAGTATATTCACTATATCTTTCCCATGCTTCTTCAATGCTCTCATCAACATTCTACGTAAATCCATGAATCTTATTCTTTAGAGCTTGAGTCTTACCAGGAGGGAAGTATTTGGCTAAGAATGCAGTTGCTAAACTATCCCATGCAATTTTTATTGCATTTTCCAATCCATTGTACCATTGTTTGCGGCATCCAACTAGAGAGAAGGGGAACAGCCGCACATGTGCTTGATCTTCGTTATCTTGAATGTACTGCAAACTTCAAGGAAGTGCTGTAAATGGTGATTGGGATCTTCCAAACCTGTGAATGGTTGTTGTGCCACTAATCCAACATATCTCTCCAGTTGATATGGATTCTAATCTCGAGCTGCTTGGAAATCTGTCTTGACAACATTAGTCAATTCAGGTTTGAAGCAATTAACCAAGGGTAACTCTGCCATCTCCTCTCCTTCTGGATCTGCAATTGTGAATAATACTCGAGGATTGGCACGGACTGCTTCTCCAGCTAAATCTCCAAGTGACTTTCTTTTCTTCTCCGCTGTTCTCTTCTTGCGAAAGAGCCTTTCTGGATTATCAGTGTAATTAGAGGGTTTGTTTGACTAAGGACCATCCATACCTGTTAGTTTCACTTAACAGAATATATGTACTAAAGAGACAAGTAAAGCACAATGACTAAACACTAATACATCAAACAATGTTTAAGAACATGCTATGGTCCCCAGCAACGGCACCAGAAAAAGAGCTTGTTGGTTGTAACTACGCACCCACTAATATACTACAAGAGGACGGTGTATGATTGTAGCAATTTTCCCTTGAATTGAGTATTCCAAGGTTTATCGTATCCACTGGGACCTTAGGGATTATTAAACAAAGTTAACAGTAAAAGATCTAGTCAAGGCTACTGTCGAGTTCGAGTTGCATGAGGGGAAACTGGCCAGCGCAAAGGTGCGCTAGAAAGCAAATCTGTTATTGCGCCGATCGGCGCAGGGTTGAGCCGATCGGCACACTACCGAATCTATGATTGCACCGATCGGCGCTGGAGTTGAGCCGATCGTTACACGAACAAATCTAAGCCAAAGTGCGCCAGATACCTTGTAAGTGTAAGTTGTTAACTAAGTAGTCAGATATCTACTAGTGAGATCATAATCAGAAAGTCTAATCAAATAGAATCACAATGGTAATTATATGGATCAATGAAAACCTATAATGGATAAGACCACCCACCTTTCTAAGCGGCTCCTGATTTATCGCTGCTGAGAGGAAACCCTTAATCGCATGAGTATCTTACCCTACTCGACTATCCAATAGTGTTGCATCGGTTTAGTGTTGTAACCGCTAAACCACATTACTAGCATCATCAAGCAACCATAATCAATACAATGTCTGAATACTATCCTGATCACCATGATTAAGATAATATCAACCTACTTAGCCTAGAAGTAAGCAACTAGAATAAGCACATGCATGATTACAGAATCAAGATAGACAAATCACCAAAACCATCATCAACATATTCGATCATCCTTGAGATACATAGAGTAAGATTCATCACCGTCGAGATGGCCTACCTTGATGGATCAACTCTTACACCAATGGTTCTTGAAACTCAACTAGAGATCTATTCTAACAGGGCAAACCCCGGTGGCTCTAACTCATAGATCTGTTGTCCCTTCGACGCCTCCTTGTCTCTCGCGGCCAGGGCTTACAAGTATATATAAGGGTTCTACTCATAAAGGACTCGGTTTCTTGCAAATAAGGCGGTTCCACAGATCGGCGTAGGATTGCGCCGATCAGCGCAAGCCGTGTCTTCTCTGGTTTCACATCCGAGTCGGTTCCTATGTCTTCCACAGCTACCATGTGGGCCTTTTCCTTTAAGATAAAGTCTTGTACTGCACGTCGAGATCTTGAAGTTCTATAAATCTTCTTAGGAAACTATCTTCAAGTGTCTTGCGCAGATAAACTTCCATAAAACACGTGAACTGGGCCTCGGCCACTTCCGTGGGCCAAAACATCCTTGCGCCAATCGGCGTATTGGGCTTCTTCCGTGCTTTTCGTTGCTTCTAGACTCCTGTTCTCTTCCAGCATCACTTTAATCACCAATTTTACCTTCTTCTACAATAAAGCTGCAAAACAATGCATATACAAATATATAGGCAAAATCACAGGTAAATGACCTAAATTGGCATCAATTATGCTCTAATTGAGGTTATATTCACATATAAAAGGGGCACCTAGGAAGTGCCAACACACGTACCATGAGGGTACCAATCTAGTCAAGTCTATGCGTAAGGATTCTTACAATAGACAGTACCAAACCTTCGCACAAAAACCTGGTGAGTCACTAGATGACACCTTTCGTAGGTTTGAGGCAATTGTGTGCAACTTGCGGGCTTGTGGCAACCTTGTGTACAATGATAATGATAGAGCTAAGCAACTGTTGTACTCACTTGATGAAAATATTTGGGGCGTTAAAATTGCTGCTCTAGAAGAAACTGCTAACTTCAATACCTTGAATTGTGAGCAATTCTATAGCGAGCTGAAATCTCATGAACTATCTAGGAAATCTCGTGCTAATCATGTTAATCCTTCTTCTAGCATGGCTCTGCTTTCTAGTTCTCAGAAGGGTAGTCACAGTGATGCTTCTTATGGAACTAACCCCTTACTTGACCAGTCTTCTTTGGAGTCTTCTCTATCTTCTCTTGTTGCAGCTTCCGATGAACAGATGGAGTGCATTCCTGACACGGAGTTGTCCTTGCTCACAAGGAAGTTCAGGAAGTTCTACAACAACCGGAAGGAGAGAAGAGAAGGTGGTTCAAGAAACTGCTTCGAGTGCGGTGACCCGGGGCACTTCATTGCTGATTATCCCTCGAAGAAGAAGAAACTGCTCTCTTTCGAAGTTGATCATTTGCGCGATGTTCTGCTCTTGCAAGATGATAAACTTCACTGTTCGTGAAAGTAGAGATCTTAAGTCTAAGTTGGAGAGTGTTGATATTGAAATTGCTTCGCTTAGGTGTAAGCTTGCTTGTGATGTTACTATTGTAGAGTATGAGTCATGTCAAGTTGTGATGAATGATCTGAGTCAGAGGGAGAGTGTGCACGCTCAAGTTGCTAGTCAGCTTGAGAGTGCCCTCAAGGAGCTTGATGAATTCAAAGCTGGGCCAACTCTTTTGGGTGCATGTCAGATGTGCCCCAAGCTCAGAAGTGAGTTAGAAGCTCAAACCATCAAAGTCAAAGAGCTTGAGTCCAAGCTGCTCATTTAGACTTGCTCTAAGGTCCTTCCACCACCCTGTGAGGTGTGTGTCTCTCTTAAGTACAAACTTGTAATCACTAGGGAGGAAAACAAAGTCCTAGTCCAAGAAAATGACTATCTTTTTTCTAGGCTCCAAAGAACCTTAGTGAGTGAAGAGAAAATTGAGAGTGACCTAGCAAGAGTCAAAGATAGTGCGAATAGGTCAACCTACAACTTGGGTTTGGGATTTGAGAGGGTTGACAAAGAGAGTGAAAATATGGGTAACTTTGTGCCTAGCTCTAGCTATAAGGATGAGGAACAATCCATCAAACCCACTAACACATACTATCCACCAAACCCCAAACCTTCGTTCAACCCAAAGGAAACAGAGAAGCCAAAACCCAAACCTCCTGTGCAAACAAAGACTAAACATGAGAGTGTCTACATTTGCATGTTCTATGGTCGTAAGGGTTACTTAGATGAGTACTGTTATAGGCGTAAGAGGATTGAGAGGATGCAAGCTGAATTAACTAGGAATGTGCATCATTATGATTTTGATGGTTTTCAGCCTCGCTCTTTTTCTCGTGCCTATCGTGGACAGGGTCATCCCTCATATGGCTTTGATTCACAAAACAGAGGCTTTGCGCAGCAGCTCTTTGGCGCCCCACATTTTCCCCATCGTGGTGAGTGTCACTCGCGTGGATTTTATTTTCACACAGATGGTTTCTATCCTCACAACTCAAGGTTTGAGTCGAGATGCTTTGACAGGCCACATTTTCCCCATCGTGGTTCTCGTCCCATGCATTCAAATGATAATGTGCAAAGAACTGTGATGACTGCTACCGGTCGTATGGTGAAGTGCTGGATTCCTAAGTGCTTTTTGACTAACCCCAACACTGAGCCATCGACTTTTCCTTCTCGTTCTTTGTAGGCAGCAGGTGGAGGCCTGGAGAACAAGTGGATAATGGACTCCAGGTGTTCGCGCCACATGACCGGAGATGGAAAGTGGTTCTCCAGCCTCACTCCCTTAAAGCGGCGGGAGTATGTGACCTTTGGTGATGACAAGAGAGGGAGAGTGAAGGCAAGAGGTGCGGTAAAGGTAAATGAAAAATTCACTCTCAAGGATGTTGGTTTGGTTGAGCATCTCAAGTACAATCTCCTCTTTGTTTCTCAGCTACTTGATGTTGGTTTAGAAGTGCGCTTTAAGAAAAATGCTTCTTGTGTTCTTGATTCAAATGACTCTTTGGTTTGTGGGATTTCTAGCATTGGGAAAGTTTTTTAGGCTGATTTTGCTAGTTCTCCTGGTTCCCACAAGTGCTTGTTTGTGCAATCTTCTTCTGAGCTCTTGAAATGGCATAGAAGACTGGGTCACATGAGCTTTGACTTGTTATGTCGCTTGAGTGGCCTAGGCCTGATCCGAGGATTGCCTAAGCTCAAATTTTTGGTCCACAACTTTGCTGTTGTTGAAGTCCGTGGCTTGCTTGATGTTAATGTTGGAATTTTCCATCATAAGCTGAAATCTGTGCCACATGGTGAGGCATGTGTAGTTGGGCGTGGTCCCTCCGGTGACCTAATGGCCAAGAGTGTGGAATTGAGTGGTGATTCAATGGTATATAAGGATGATAAATATCTTGCTATTTGTCGTCATGGGAAAATGATTATCGCTTCTCATCCACCAATTAATTTGGTGATGACTAAACGCCCTGGAAAGCTACTTCACATGGACACTGTTGGTCCTTCTCGGGTTCGTTCGACGGGTGGGAAGTGGTATGTTCTTGTGATTGTTGATGACTACTCTCGCTACTATCGGGTTTACTTTCTTGAGAGGAAGGATGAAGTGTTTCATCACTTTTGGAGCTTAGCTTTGAGGTTGTTCAAGGAACTACCTGGTGCATTACGAACAATCTGTAGTGATAATGGCACCCAGTTCAAGAACTCCTCCTTTGATGCTTTCTATCTTGAGCATGGTGTTGAGCATCAGTTTTCAGCACCTCATGTTCCTCAATAGAAAGGTGTGGTCAAAACAAAGAATTGAACCTTGGTGGAGATGGCTCGGACGATGCTCGATGAGCATAGGACTCCGAGGTGGTTCTGGGCTGAGGCCATTAGCACTGCATGCTATGTTTCCAATCGGATTTTCTTGCGCTCAATTCTTAATGTGACTTCCTATGAGCTACATTTTGGGAGGAAGCCATCTATTTCTCATTTGCATGCCTTTGGTTGCAAGTGCTTCATTCTCAAGCGTGGCAATCTTGATAAGTTTGAGTCTAGATCTTTGGATAGCATCTTTCTTGGCTACACCCCTCATGGCCATTCCTACAGAGTTTTGAATTTGGAAACTAACACCATCATAGAGTCCTGCGATGTAACCTTTGATGAATCAAACTCTTGTGCAACCAATGTGATTGAGACTGCAGGTACCAAGGAGATGGAGGAGAGCATCTTTGTAGAAGAGGACCTACAGGGCTTGGATGATGACGATGATGAGTCATTCCATCTCACATTTGAGCTTGTTCCTGCTACCACCACTACTCCAGCGGAGGGTCCAGAAGCTTCTACATCAACTTTAGCAGCTATCGAGCGAGCTCCAGCTATGGTTGAGGGGGAGGTATGCTCTGAGAGAGAGACTCCTCACTACATTCAGCATAAACATCCACCTCAACAGATGATCGGTAATCTCTCTAAGAGGACAACAAGGTCAAGGTCCGCACATCTCGCCTGCTTTACCATTTCTTTCTTTGTTGCAACCTTTGAACCCCGGGATGTTGGACACGCACTATCTGGTAAACATTGAGTTAATGTCATGCATGAGGAGTTGGAGAACTTTGAGGGAAACAAAGTATGGACCCTAGTATAGCCTCCTGTTGGTGTTAATATCATAGGAACCAAATCGGTGCTAAAAGACAAGCATGGGGAAGATTGTGAGGTTGTTAGAAACAAGGCTAGGCTTGTTGCCCAGGGTTTCTGATAAGTACACGACGACGGTGTCCAAGAATATTGTCCCAATCTTTCATGGTACTTGCAACTATTTGTACTGAATATTTCTTCTCACAAATATCAACATGAATATTTATCCTCACGGCAAATGAATTGAGATTAATTCACGCTCAACCAGTAGTGAACTCACGATTGAAATAGTCAGCAATTTATCCTCACGGCAAATGAATTGAGATTAATTTATTTCATGAACCAATCACAAGGCAATAGGTATATAATAGCTTGATTATTTTAATTAGTCCCCGAATAGCAACACAGCAGCAAAATCAATAGTTGACAATCCAG
Organism: Eleusine coracana subsp. coracana; assembly: GCA_032690845.1. Taxonomy (NCBI): domain Eukaryota; kingdom Viridiplantae; phylum Streptophyta; class Magnoliopsida; order Poales; family Poaceae; genus Eleusine; species Eleusine coracana. The sequence continues at coordinate 17,519,743 of CM064434.1, read as the reverse complement.
ATCAGAGACAGACCAAATAATACTTTGTGTTCAAATTGTTTCTTCTCACGGCAAGTAGTTCCACAGCTAGTAGTAATTTAGTAGCAGCCAATAATGATTGATTAATCAACACTTCAGTAGCAAGGATAAAATATATAAGGATTGGCTTACGGTAGATGCAACCCAAACCCTAGATAGAAACTTCCACCCGTATCTCCAAGAGAAACGATGAGAAGAAGAGATTCCGGCAGCCGGAACCAAAGATCGCACCCAGGTTTAGACAGCATGATCACATGCCTCTTGCTCCAGGGATCAGCAGAGATAATCAGGACGGCAACGCCGCCGACATCACTTGTGTTCTGGAGTTTTACTCAACAGGGAAAACACAAATAAAACAAAACCTCCCTTGATACATGGCAACGCCCCAAATAAAGGCATGCAGGCCTATTCCGAGTCATGGTCTGACCAGACCTGGACTCAATATCACGTTTGACTAAGACTAATTTAGCATGACACCTCCTGTACGTGCTGGCACCATATAACAAAGTCAACTAACACACGTATGAAACTAGAACTCCTGCAAAGAAATAATAAACAATTCTGCCCACTTGGTAATACGATTCAGATTAGCACTTGCATGGTTCCAACCATAATATACGGGGTAGACTTCTTTTGATCTGTCGTCACCTACCGCTCCAGCTCAGCTCTTTCACAATTTAAGTTACCCATAAATATTTTCATAGAGCCAACAAAAATATATTTCTCTTGTCTCATCTCATGCAGATTAACTTCAGTATATGTCTTCTTATGCCAAGGAAATAGAATACCATCAGATAAATTATTGTCTCTCTTGTTCATGCATTGATCCATAGAAATAGAAAGAGTCCCAAACTGAATAACAGAGATCATTTCCTTGCAGTCACTGTATTTAATTATTGAATGGTCACATATATTTCTTGTGTTGGGAACATCATTGATTTGATGAGCCATGGGCTCATCATTTTCAGTCAAGTGGAGGGCTTAGACTATCGGGAAACCTTTGCTCCTATTGCACGTACAGAAGCCATTAGGATCTTACTTGCATTTGCTGCCTCTAAGGCCATTAGACTTTATCAAATGGATGTCAAGAGTGCTTTCCTAATTGGTTTCATAGAGGAAGAGGTTTGTGGAAAACAACCACCTGGCTTTGAGCACCACAAATACCCAAACCGTGTGTTACAAGCTTCAGAAGGCTTTGTACGGGCTAAAGCAAGCACCTAGGGCATGGTATGCTAGGCTTAAGACTTTCTTGCTAGAGCGCGGGTATGTCATGGGGTGTTTTGACAAAACCTTGTTCACTCTAAAGCATGGCAATGAGTTTCTAATGGTTCAGATTTACGTGGATGATATCCTCTTTGGTGCTTCCACTCATGTTCTTATGTCCAGATTTCAGGAAGCCAAGGAAAGTGAATTTCAGATGTCGATGATGCTAAGCTCACCTTCTTTCTTGGACTTCAAATCAAGCAGTGTAAGCAAGGCACTTTCATACATCAAGCCAAGTACATGAAGGATCTCCTGAAAAAGTTCGACATGGTCAATGTGAAGCCGTTGGCTACACCAATGTCCACTACAACGGCACTTGACCCCGATGAAGACTGTAAAGCGGTGGACCAAAGAGAGTACAGGAGCATGATTGGCTCCCTCTTGTACCTGACGGCGACAAGACCCAACATACACTTTGCGGTGTGTCTTTGTGCTCGCTTTCAGGCTTGCCCAAGGGTGACTCATCGCAAGGCTGTCAAGCGCATCTTCAGATATCTCAAATACACCCTTGAGTTCGGTCTTTGGTACTCTTTTGTCTTGTGCATAAACTTGAATAATCTGCTAAGTGCTTTGATCAAGAATAATTCTAAAATGCTAAATCCAAACACTGTGACTTGAAGCCTCAGGGTGTTTGCCGTAACCAGTTGTGCGACCCTCCATATGGATAAGAGGACACGTGAGGATAAACAATAATCACTTGATCAACTGAGTCTCTGTTGCATATGAGAGCGCTTGTAGAGCTCATTTTCTACGAATGCTTGTTGCCCGAGTTGTGATTGAAACTGGCTAGATTCTTATGATTCACCTGATGCTTGTTTTGACCTAGATGGGAGTACTTACACATGTTGTGGCAGATTTTCTCATGATAAGCAAAATTTGATTCTATCTAAGCTAGTCAATCTTTCTGCTTAGCTTGTATAACTCTTGGTGATTATGGCTTGCTATCTATTTTTGATCTTTGTATGGTTGTGCGCCATTGCTTTTACACTTCATAGCTCTATGCTTATGATTAGCATAGTTAAATACTTGTTTGCATAATTGTTGAAGCTCCTTAGGTTTGCATGTTCATACAATGCATGTTTTCTTGTTCTTTTGCCTTTCTGATGAGTTCATTGCCAAAGAGGGAGAAATTTTGGGTCATGTACAAATAATGCTAAGAAACTCAAAATGATCCATTTTGCATTGCATGAGACCTACCACAACTTGAGGGGGAGCTTATCATGATCTTGAGCATTTTCTTGCATTTTTCACATTCTTTGTGTCTCAAGTCGCTTTCTTTGCTAACTCTTGGTTTTGTGATCCCTATCTTCCTAGATGGCTTGTTTTCACCATTTCTTTAGGTTTGGCCATTTGGATGAGCTTATTCGGTTTCGCATTTCAATCTCTAATCTTTGTGCATTTGATGTTGTCAATGTACTCATCAAGGGGGAGATTGAGAAACCATGTGGATATGTGCCATGGTCAGCAATATATGTGATGAGTAATTGACTTGAGAAGATTTGGTGTTTGAGTTGAAATACGGGAATCTGGGGATTGCATGAGTTTGTGCATGTCATGGTTTGAGTAACCGGAGTTGGTGGAGGTATTGGTGATGTTGCAGGAGTTGGGAAATGTGTTTGCTTGTCTCATCATGTGTAGGTCACTGGAGTCGACCTGGCGGTCAACCGCGAGAGGATCGGGCACAAGTAGGGGACTTAGGGCCGGACGATCGGGATGTCGGGTGAAGTCAAGGGTGATCCACACCATACATATAGAGAGGCAAGAAGCACGGGTTGTTTCGCAGTTGAGCCTCAAAATCGTGGTGGTGATGAAGATGACATGTTGACCAAGTCAAGGTGAGCGGGATGCCGGTGCAAGTGAAAAGGGGGCCCGATGGATACGGACCAGGATAGACTTGCCGGTGGTTAGGATCGTGGGACAAGGGGACATGCATTGACATCGAGAAGTCACGCTTTGAGAAGCATGCAAGGCGGTTTCCCGGTTTGGGCCTCAAAATCGGTGGCGGCGATTGGACGTGCACATGGCACCATCGCAAGCTTGCGTCGAGGCGAAGCAAAGATGTGAAGGGCTCGATGGTATTCGGGTGAAGGAAAAAGAGATGGACAAGTTTGCCCTCGGTGGTAGGTGGTAATGTTATGTAGGTCAAGGGTAGTGTGGTCTTTTGGATAGTATGATCCTAGGCTTATATAAGGAGAGGTGTGGCTGGTGGGAGAGGTGCCTCTTCCCATTAGCCTTCAGTTAGGAACTCATTTCAAAGTGCTAGGAGAGATCTTCATGTAATAGAGGAGAGGAGAGGGTGTGCGAGAGACATCTGTTGCTCTTCTAAATAGTGGAAGGATGAGGGTGGCTTCCTAGCCATGTATCCGTGTATCTTGACTTGATGAATCAATGATATGAGATTCAAATTCGTGCTCAAGTTCTTCCTCTCTCCCTAAATCCCGAATTTCTCTTTTTCCCTATTTTTGGAGCTATTTTTGTGGTGATTTTTTATCTTGATTTTGAGTGAGTTTTGGGATAGATTTTGTGGGGGATCTTGGTGCTATGATGTGCTAGAACAACCCTATATATGTCCTAGACCGAATCAAAGGCACGAGCACCTTTGATTTCAACATTTTCTCAAGTTTCTCCTTTTTAGTGTTCTTGGCACGAGATTTGAAATTCATGATGATTCCTTGTGCTTTTTGAGTGGATCTCTTTAGAGGAGTGTCATGATGTATTGAGGATGATCTGGTCCAAATTTCATGATTTTTGGAGTTCATTTGGTAAGGTTAGCAATTTTCATTCCTGAACGGAGCTGCTATTTTGCCCAGGATAGATCTTCCATGGCTAGGACAGAACTTCTGTCACCATGACAGAACATCTATCAAGAACCACGGAACTTCCATGAGTGACAGTTCTCCCGTCGCCCGAAACTTCCATGATTGATAGAACTTTCGTCGGGGGCTTCGGAACTTCCGTCGGGCACCACGGAACTTCCATCAGGCTCAGTTTTGTGATCTCTTGGATCTTCCTTGTTTCCTATTTTGTTCCTCTTGTGCTTCCTCAATGTGTCCTTTGGTTTGAGTCATTCCTAGGGTTAGCACATCACTAGATGGTGTGTGTAATCTTGGTGCCTCCATTAGAGGTTGGTTTGGGTTGTAATTGGGACTTAGGCTAAGTTCTAGAGAAGAATTTTAATTGGCTCCTATTCACCCCCCCCCCTCCCCCCCCCCCCCCCCGTCTGATCGCCTTCTCGGTCCTTCAATCTTGTTGGTTGGTGGCTCAATGTCGTTAATAGCTTTCATGCTCTTCGGCCCAACTTCAATACCTCTTTCATGCACAATGAAACCCAAAAACTGACCAGCCGATACACCAAAAGCACATTTCTTCATATTCATCTTCAAACCATATTTCCTGGTTCTCTCATGTACTTCTCGTAAATCAGCTATATGATCCTCCACTTTTTTAGATTTAACTACCATATCATCAATGTAAATTTCCACCAATTTGCCAATCAGATCATGGAATATATAATTCATGGCCCTCTAATATGTAGCTCCGGCATTCTTTAAAGCAAATGTCATAACCACCCATTCGTACAATCCAATTGCACCAGGACACCTAAAAGCAGTCTTCGGTATATCCTCTTCCGCCATGAAAATCTGATTGTAACGAGCATTACCATCCATAAAACTAACAATTTTGTGTCCTATAGCTGCATCAACCAGAAGATCTGCTATCGGCATTGGATAATCATCTTTTAGAGTAGCTTTATTCAATGGGCAAAAATCAATACAAACTCTCAATTTGCCACACTTCTTGAAAACATGCACAATATTTGAAACCTATTATGGATATCGGCAAGGCCCAATAAATTTAGCATCATATAATTTAGTAATCTCAGCCTTGACATCATCATATATCTTCGGATCAATTCTTCTCGGAGGCTGCTTGTAAGGTCGATATCCAGGCTTAATGGACAACTGATGTTCCATTATAGATCGACTCAAACCAGGCATCTTAGAATAATCCCAAGCAAAGCAATCCCGATACTCTTTTAATAACTTTATCAATTCAACTTTAAAATCATCATCTAACTTTTTACTAATAAATGTCAGCCTTGGTTTGTTACCATCTCCTATATCAACTTCCTGTAACTCATCGGCTGACATAAATCCTTTTCCCAACTTCTGATCTTCTGCAAACTCCATTGGTGTGCCTGCAAATTCCATTGGGGTGCCTGACAGAGAAACAATTTAGAATTTGATTGGTCCACCACTTCAAGACCCTGTGTAGAAATTTTGACGTAATCCCCATCCCAGGTTTTACCATACAAACACTCCATATCATCCCTATGCCATGGAACTAAATTGGTGGATGCAATATTGATGGTTTCATCGGCCGGGATCACCTCTACTTGATCACCATTCCATTGGGCCATAGATTGGTGCATGGTAGAAGGAACACAACAATTAGCATGTATCCAATCACATCCCAACAGAAGGCTTTAGGTTCCCTTTCCATCAATTACAAAGAATGTAACCAGCAAGGTTTTGCTGCCGATTGTAAGCTCCATATTTAAAACTCCTTTAACTGCTGTAGTACGACCCCATAATCCCTGAGAATCATATTTGTTTCAATCAAATATTCTTCAGTCTTCCCCAACTTCCTCACAGTAGTGATCGGCATGATATTTACTACAACACCTCCATCGACCATCATATTTCCCATCGGCATCCCATTAACAAAACCTCTTAAGTAAAAAGCTTTCAAGTGCTGATGTTTAGACTCATCTGGTTTATGAAATACTGCCTGCTGAGTATCAAATATAAGCTATGGTTTGCTCTCTCCATCAGCAAACAACTCTTCTTCTGCAGCCATAAATTCTTGAGGCAAAATCATTACCATATTCACAGAGGTACTTGGCGTCTGTTCTTGTGATTTCACCTTTAACCTCTAGACTTTCTTTGGTGGCTGATAATCTTCATCATAACACTGGCCAGCCCTTATCTTCCTGCAGCGCATTCTCTGTATCCTGCATTCTTGACTCCTAGAGAAAATACCAGACGGGCACCACTGATCAGCCTATTCTTGTCCCTCCTGCATCTCCTCGTCGACCTCCTTATCAAATTTGGCTTCATCACCTGCCTTCTTGGTTCCAAGTCGATCAAATATAGACACTCTCTCAAGTCGATCAGCTGATCCTACCATCGACTCTTTGGAATTATTCCCATGAGATTGGTGCCGATGACTTGTTGTAGCCTCTCTATACATCTGCTCTGTATGCTTACTACATCCAGGACAATTATCAATTGACGGCAGCTTCATATTGTGATCGTAGCAATATTGAAACAATGGACAACCCCAATGTGGATCAAACGGTGATTCCTTCACTTCCCTCTCTCTCTTTTTTTGGTATCTTTTGATAAATGCTTCAACACTATCAATACCAGCCATGTTGACATTCGCGGAGAAAGGATGCCCGTCAATCTTCATAGTACCTTTAGTAAATTTGATCTTGCCCTACTCAGTTGCCATCTGAATTTGCCTCCTGAATACTTTGCATTCATTAGTATTGTGAAAAGGAGAATTATTCCACTTGCAGTACCTCATCTTCTTCAAATCTTCAACAGGAGGAATCACATGGTTGGATGGCAACTGAATGTGCTTTTCTTGCAGTAACATATCGAATATCTTATCGGTCTTGATGACATCAAAATCATATCTCTCTTTAGGTTTGTTGTGCTTCACACATGGGCACGACAATGTATTCTTGTTTGTAGTCCATTCGGCCATATCGACTTCGATAGTTTCTTCATCAGACTCAGACCCATAATCATTAAAATTGATCTGAATCAGCCTTGAACGTGCCCTCCCCCCTCCCCCGAGTCAAATTCTCTTGTATGGACACCTTCTGCACTAATTTATGACAAGCTTTCAAATTCAGCAGAGGGAAACTTTTCTCTTAAAGGGGCAACCAAACCATTGAATGCTATTTCTGCCATCTGATTATCAGTTAACTGCAGGCTGAAACATTTATTGTGCACGTCTCTAAATCACTATACCTAATCATGCATAGACTCTCTAGCCTTCTGCCTCACAGCTGTCCAATCTGATAACCTCAACTCTCTAGTTTCAGCAAAGAAGTACTTGTGAAATGTTTCTTCAAGATCGGCCCAAGTAATAATTGAATTTGGGGGCAACGATGTGAACCAAGAAAATGCCAATCCAGACAGGGACAATGGAAACAACCTGATCTTCAATGCCTCAGTATTACCAGCTTCTCCACATTGCACTGAAAATCGGCTAATATGCTCAACCGTAGTAGTGTTATCCTATACAGTGAACTTAGTAAACTCAGGTGGTCTGTATCGACTCGGCATAGGAATCAAATCATAGCTTGGAGGATACGGAGGTCAATACATATACGTCTGTTGTTTAGGCTTCAATCCAAATTTCCCACATGACTTCAGCAATCTTCGAAGCCCAATCATCAGTCAGCACATTGACATTTCTGGTAGTCAATTTAAGACCAGATGCCGGTGTACATGAACTGAAATTAACAATTGTATGGTGGCCTCCTAATTCTCCTGGTTGTGCAGATGATGATGGCATTCCAAACATACTCGGCTCGATATTAGGGGCGGTACTGTATGTTACATTCAGCTCTGTAGCGTCTTGTCTGTAATGTTGTGGTTGCATCTGTGGAGTGGTCTTCTATAATACGTGAGGCGTCCCAGCATCAGCATCCTTTGAAGGTGGAGTACTTTCTGAAGGGCTTTGACTTGAAGTCGCTGCATGAGCTATAGTCCGAGGAACATTCCCGGTCACACAAAAATACACCAGTCCACAAATTGGATCATCAATTACGCAACCCTCCATAGTCTGAACAATCAAAACCCTCAAAGTATTAGCCAACACAGGTGACTAGTTAATTAGTGCGTGATGTACTACCGTGTGGATCATGCTGCTCATAGCTTCTTTATCAATAGCTTCTATTGGCTTATTGGCAATTGATTTCTCATTATCATCTTCAATCAGGACAGCAGCAGGAAGCTTGCCTCTTTGGATGTTGCCATTCCTTGTTTTGACATATGTCCCCAACATAAGTTTTTTGAACTTAGCAAGTCTTTGATCAATTTGTGCCTTTGCTTCATCATTCAGATTCTCTCTCACAACAGGTAGCACAAGTTCCTTCCTCAGCTCAACATTGACGATGTGCTTTGGTTGTGAATCTTCAGTAGCTTTTGGCATTCCATGTTAAGGCATGATGTAGAGTATGAAGTTCTTGGTCCCACTAGGCGTGCCAAAAAGTGTGTTGACACGAAAATCACCATGTGTGACCCAGGAGATTTGCTTGACTCCAGTGCAGGCTCAATATGAGAAACTGGGGTGTGCCAGTTGATTTTCCCTGCAAACCGACAAAGAGATAAATGGTCAGATGACACAGGTCATCGGCCTAGGACAGACCGATGAAGAAAGCCGATAGTCACTATTCGTGAAATCAGCCGAGGCTATAAAAATAAAGAAAATGAAAGAAACTAGGCTAATCGGCTGATTGTATAGGCTTATCGGCAAAATTTAGTTCAATAAATAGTCTAGGATCATAAATGCCGATAAAAGAAAGAGTTGACTCACCAGAGTCGATAAATCTAGAGTACTCACGAAAGGACTGGCCAGGTCGATGAAAAGTGCCAGAGTCGATAGATCTACAATAAATAAGCATAAACTCGCTCTGTTGATGGCATCAGGTCGATAGATTTAATAAGCAGGTATTGCAAATATGCCTCGTAATCATAAAATCTATCTTATTTAAGTACTGGGGCAAACGACTATCAAAATAAATGATATGATCAATTAACCACTGGAAAGTAGATTGAACCGTGATAACCTATCGGCCAAATGTCCCGATAGAACCCTATCGACTCTACCTATAAACTGATCAAATCAATCCCTATCTGCCCAGCAAGAGGTCGAAACTGATGCAGTCTTACTGATTGGAATAGATCAAACTTAATCGAGACAGTATTCAAACACGATAGATAGAACTAGATTTAATCAATTTATAGATAAAATCAATACAGTGACTCGAATAATTAGACCTAAATAATACATATAAATCTACCAAGATTACAACAGATTGGCTTCAACCAAGACAACATTGCAATCAGAGTCGATAGAACAAGCACTAAATAGGTCTAAGTACCGGATAACTAGCAACTCTAACGATAGCAACTAGAATATTAAATTAATGAGAAAGTACTAGTTGAAATTGATAGAATTACCAAGGGTGACTAATCCAAATCTCACGCCGAGATCGGAGCCGATGCAGCCTGCGTGAGATGAGTTGAAATTTCCTATTTCTGATCGATGGGACGGGTCAAAATCTGGTGCCAACACCAACTTTTGTTCAAGAAGAATTAGAAGAACCAACATATGACCATCCAATTGGCCCAGATGAAGATCCATTCCCCATGCCCATTCATCGAAAAACTTCAGCCAAAACGCCAGAACCCAAAAAAGTGAAGACTGTGTATGACATTGGGGGTTATGCCACGACTGGTCTTGATGAATCCGAGGAATTGGAGGAGCTAGGAAATTTTGAAGGGCGCACAAATGAGGCTTATAAATCATTCCAGGTAACATGTATTCTAAATTTTTTGTCAATTGCAATCGGTGTTTTGTACATGATCTTTGTTGTTTTCCCCATTACCCTTATAGAAATTAAAGGTGACTTGGAGAACAAGACCAAACTCTTGAGAAGCGTGCAAAACACACACGCTAGAACAATGGATACTGAAAATCAGCTGGCGAAGGAAAGTGTCGAGACTTGATCTCGGCAATATATTTATGGGGCTATGTCGGGACTAAGAACTACGATGGCTAAATACATAAGACATCGAGTTATACAGGTTCGGGCCCCCTCGATGAGGGTAAAAACCCTACGTCCTGTGTTTTATGGTTTGTATTGCTTGTAATCTGATGTCCCTTGATGGGGGTATCTTGCCGCCTTATATATCCGGTCTGCAAGGGATACATGAAGAGTCTTACTTGTAGTCTATAGGGATTTACATAAAAAGTCTATCTTTAATTGCCTTGAGCTCCAAGCCAACTCAGACGGTTTCCTTGTTGGAAGAATACCCGGTCGATTGCCAACTTAAGCTTAGCTATGGATACCCAGAAGGTAAGTTTTCCACAGCAGCCCCCCGAGTTCCTGATTTTGAGCTTGGCCTTGCCGAGTGGTCTTCAAGATCTTGTCATAAATTAGGAAGACCTCTTAATTCATGTTCCTGATAGATCTGGTGTGCCGACTAGGTGCACCTGATCAGGTGTAGCCCCCGACTCTTGTATAATTACTAACAAATAATGGAAGAGTCTAATCGTATCAGCTCTCAATATTTGTTATATATAGCTTTTCCCAAACCATCAATCTTGAAACTAATAAACCCATGATCATCAAACCAAGAGGTTACTTTGCAAGATTTTAATCTTGTTGATCGATCATTGAGAAGGTCGAATGATATATGTTTTTGTCCGAGTGACCTCAGGTTTGAATTCCATGACATCAATCATGTTTTAGCCCATATATAAAACAATATGACATCAATCATATAATAGTACTATGCTAAATGATATCAATCATAATATAGCTTTTCCTTAATGAATTGTCACCCGATTCAATTTTAAGTCCAATTTTGATGATTTAACTATTGACATCAACCAATAATATAATCTTTGAACTTATAGCCGTATGACCATCAAGTCCTCTGCTAAATGATCATCAAATCATATAGATACGACAAGTATTTTTAGGTGGATTAGCCACTGCTTCTCATCAATGAAGCCCCCGAGATTATTTATGAAGGTTAATTGACCTAATTCTTTTTAAAGAACAAGGCCTTTTATTATTTTTATCATCAAAGAGAAAAGCCTGATACTATACGGCCCATACCAGCCCATGGGACCCGAATGACTTAGGTCAAAAGGCGAGGGTATAAAAAGGTATGGTCCATTGACTCCAGGTCCACGCCGCCATTTCATGCACACAACCCTTCATCTTCCTCGCGCCTCCCCTGTTATTGCGACGCCTCTGCTTCCGGAGCTAGGGTTAGCGCATTTCTCTTTGTTGTCGTAGATCTTGCCGCCATCAAGCCCCCGAGAATTAGCTCGGGTTTAGCTCTTGATCCACTGCGCCGATCCCTTCCTCGACAATGGGTCGCAAATCCTCCCAAAAGGCTGCCACTGCCACCAAGTATTCCTCGTCAAAGCTGGAGATTCTGGATCAGTTGCGGGAGTTCTCGAAGAGCAGCATCAGCACCGTCGACCTGAACAAGATGGTGGAGGATGGCATTCTTCCCGAGCAGGCTCGGATCGATTGGAAGGTACCAAAAGAACCTCGTCCCCTTCCAATCCATAGGCAAAATATTGTGTTTCGCTCATTTTTTGAGCATGGTTTTGGAGTTCCCTGCTACAGCTTCCTGCGCAGGCTCCTTTTCTTTGATGGGATTGAGCTTGTCAACCTCAATCCCAACTCTATCATTTATATCACTATCTTCGTACATATGTGCGAAGCTTTCCTAGGCGTCCTCCCCCACTTCACTCTGTTTTGTCATCTCTTTGTCCTTCGACCGCTTCCGGCCAAGGACAACCAAGTCGCCATTGGCGGTGTTGGCTTCCAGTTGCGCAAGAAGAACGCCTACATCAACGTCCCACTAAAGACCGGCAATAAGAATGGGAAGGATGAGTGGTTTTACTGCAACAACCCTTTCCTGTCCTTGCCGACTTCTCTGGTGTGAAGGCGATTCCTCAGGCACGGTAGTCTGAGAAGTCGGATCTGTCTGAATCCCAGGTAGTCACATTGCTGGAGAAGATTGCTGATTTGAAGAAGGAATGCATTAATGGTCTTACCATCGCCAAGAGCTTCATAGTTCATCGAGTGCAACCCCTGAAGCTACAGAGTCACCCAGCTTGGGAATATGCCACCGACGACGAGACCAGAGAAGTTCCTGACCCCCCCCCCCCCCCCACCCTTAATGGCAATCTGCATCGGTCGTGATTGTGGAAAATGTTCGAAGGGATGTCATCCAAGAACATATGCTAATCACGAAGGCATACAACATGGGCACTCTGTGAGCCCGAGTAAGCCTCGGTCGTCTTTGAATAATTTTTCTTGTTCTTTGTTTTATCACTCTGTCTAATGTCTTGACGCTTTTGTAGGCTTTGGACACCTCTGTGTCTCACCCTCTGCTCCCTCCAACTAACACCGAGGGACCGGATTATGTTGACAAGCCATCACAGACCGGCACTAGCGGTGGAGGTACCTCAATAGAAGCTCGGCCGACCGGAGAGGCCATTGTCGATGTTTCCCTTGCTCCTCCTCATCCAAATCTACCGTCTCCTAGCTAGTGGAAGAAGCAGACCGCTCATCGTCATCGGCAATACATGGGCTAGGATGAAGATGACGAGGAAGAGGACACCCCGGACGCAAATCTGCCCACCTCTACACACTCTGACCGACCATCAAGTAAGTCGGAGCCCCCGAGCCAATCGTCGAGTGGTGCAAAGGTGGCGGCAAAAACCGATGAAGCCACTAAGGCCTCTCTAAAGAGGAAAGAAACCAATCCACAGACCACTTCTTCGAAGAAGAGATTCTGTTGGATTAAAATCAAACAAGCCTCTAGGTACTCCTTCACATTTTCGATTCTACACCGTGCTAAGTATTGTCTATCTGCTGACTTTATTTCTTGCTTATTGAAGCGGTCGGTCAGAAACTACTCAGAGCCCGAGGGTCTCAGGACACTCGGTCGACTCCTGGTTTTGCACAGACCAACACTCCTCGGCCGGCCAGCACGCCATCAAGCATTCAAGCCGAACCGAGGAAGGCCCTTGATGCTCCAGATCCGGTCCTGGCACCACCGCCGACCTCTCAAACCGCTGCTCCTTCTCCGATCGGTGTCCCTTCCCCACTTTTTAAGGGTAAGGCCATACTGGTCGAGGATGCGTTACCCCGGCCTGGGGTTGAGGACATGGAAGTTCTGTATCAGTACCGAGAGGCCAACAAAGTACATCAATACGAAGTTCTTTTCCTTCTTAAGCCACTCATTTATCTAACCGTGCCACTCTACTTTTTCAGAGGTTGTACTCTCTTATAGAGAAAAAGCAGGCTAGAGTCGAGTATCTTGAAGCCGAAATCTTCGGTAAGCCTTAAACATGTTTTCCATGTGTTTACCAATGTTTCTAACTTATTTGGTTAAATTCTTGTAGTGACCAGCGAGCAGCTATCCCAAGCCAAGAAACAAGTTGAGAAGTTGCAGATCAACATCAAGGAAGCTGATGAGCGCTACCGACTTGATAATGTCGTTATGACTACTGACCAATTAATCGTTCATCCTTCATTTTTTTCACTCTAACACTTCTGATACTTGTCATCAGCTCATGAAAAGAAGGTAGCCTACTTGGAGAAACTGACTTCCAATCAACAGAGATTTTTAGATGCTCTGACCACTGAGAAGTATAGTCTCTCCAAGTCACTCGGTGAGCGGGATGCTGAGCTGGCTCTGTTGAAGAAGAAGTTGCTGGAGACCGATAAGCTTGAAGAAGCCAAGGGGATCTCCAAGTCTTTCAAATATAATCTTGCCAGTAATCTATCCTCTTCAGTCTTCTATTATTTTATAGAAGCTTCAATATCTAACACTTTTCATGACTTTTTCAGCCATAACATCTGGTGCTCGGAAAGCATTGGATTATATCCATGCTAACCAAGTGGAGAAGATCGGGCACTCCCTGGACTATCTGCTAGAGCATGCCCGAGAGGTCATCGCCAACAACACCAGAAGAGTAGCAACCAAGGCTGGAAGCCAAGTATTGGCGATTTGTCAGTCTTGGTCTCCCTCGTTGCCTCTTGACAAAATCAAGCAGGGTTTCAACCCAGACTTGATGATCGACCAATGCTAGGTGCTGATGGATGCCATGTTGGAGACGTACCGGGCCTTGGTCGAGAATGTTGAGGTTGATCCTATTCCGCCGACCCCTCCAGCTTCCCTGGAGTTAGAGCAACAGGTTGATGCCTCTTCTCCATCGAAGGAGATTTAGGATCTGTAATAGTCAATAAACATTAGTCGTATTTGTAATAGAAGAACAATTATGTCACTATGTAAATATAAGTAATATCCCTTATTCTTGCTTAGGTTCTAAACAAGTCGTAAAAGAGTGACTAAATAGTCGAAGAGGCAATCTCCTATTACTTAGAGCAAATCAGTCGGCACCAAGCTACGTTAGTCACGCTATAGCACTTAGACCTTTTCGCTCGGGTCTTTAGAGACAAAAACAAAAGTTGCATCGGTCTGCCTTATCTTCATAAGTTGTAATTTTTAACCACTTTACAATGCAGAATCGACCAGTCGACACATGACCTGTCGCTCTTTGGCTCTAGGTTTAGTGTAGTGGCAGTCTGTTGTGTAGTATAAATTGTATAACTATGATGTTCCAGCATTAGACCAAAAATAATAAGACCGTATCAGATTATGAGAAATCGGTAAAAAAAACCAAAACTAGATTTTATCAAGGTTAATGGAGTAGTGGGACATTATTACTAGCCCCCTGACTCAATTGTTTAATACTATGAATTACAGAATTGAGGCAAATAAGAATGAAAATCATTAAGAAGTCTTTCATCAAAAATATCGAAGTTTCATTCAATAATAATGTTACAAAAGTAGACTAAGTGTAAAAGCAACATAGTTGATTAATGTTCCATGAGTTTGGTACGTCGTCACCATCTTCGTACATCAGTCGGTAAGCCCCCGGCCGAGTGACTTCTTTGACCACATTAGGTCCATCCCATTTAGGGGATAACTTGTGCTGATTCTTGGTTGATTGTACTCGTCGCAACACTAAATATCCAACATGAAACTGGCAACTACGAACGTTTTTGTCATATTAGCGTCGCAAGCCTTGTTGGTATACTGCCGACCGAAATAGAGCGTGATCACGCAACTCTACTGTGACAATCAACTCAATCTCTCGACTATCTTCAGAAAGCTTCTCGTCGTATCCCTTGACTCGTGTTGATACAAGGTTTACCTTAGTCGGCAACATAGCCTCGGAGCCATAGACCAACGAGAAGGGTGACTGGCCAGTAGCTCGACTGACGTTGGTACGCAGCCCCTAGAGTATTGAAGGCAGCTCTCGAACCCACAGACCGGCATATGGCTTGAGTGTGTCAAATATCCGGGGCTTCAACACCTGAAGAATCATACCATTGGCCCGTTCGACCTGCCCATTGCTTTGAGGATGAGACACTGATGCAAAGTGGATTTTTATTTCCATCTCATCGGCAAAGTCACAGAACTGCTCAGATATGAACTAAGTACCATTGTCGATGATGATATCAAGAGGAACTCCAAAGCGAGTGAAGATCTCCCTGATAAACTCGACTGCCTTATTTGAAGTTATCTTGCTGACCGGCTTCATTTCAATCCACTTGGTGAGTTTGTCCATAGCAACAAACAAATGAGTGAACCCGCCTGGTGCTTTCATGAAGGGACCGACAATGTCAAGCCCCCAGACTACAAAAGGCCATGTTATACGTATCATCTGAAGTTGCTGCCAATGCACATGTGTCTATCGAGCAAAAAACTGACAACCTTCACACTTCCCAACAACTTGGTGAGCATCTTCGACCGTCGTAGGCCAAAAGAACCCTTGCCGGAAAGCCTTGCCGACCAAAGTCCTAGAAGCTGCATGACTGCCACATACTCATGAATGGATTTCTTCCAACAACTCTTGGTCTTCAGGGTTCGAGATGCATCGCATCAAAATATTGATCCTCCTTTTCTATAGAGTTGATCATCCACCATCAAATATCCCTGACATCTAGCTTTCTGTGGCGCCCCTTCCCGGAGGATCGAGATCCCGAAGGTGCTGATAACGCAGACACTTGATAATATAACATTGGTCCAAATTTAAGTTAAATATTACATCATTAAGGTGATCAGAGTGCAGCAGAATAATACAAGTTCTTGAATGTTTTGAAAACAATGAAAGCAAATAACGTAGAGAAACTACGAGCTCGACGATACAGCGTAGTAATGATTCATGCCCAAAGAACCATCACTCTAGCAGCACACAACATCACTGCAGCGGCAAGTCGAACTCCCAGTGGGCAGTCCAACCCTCAGGGACTTGCATGTCCCAAGGCAGCACATCTACAGGCAATTCTATTTCTTCATTACCTAAAAAACAACAATGGCACAAAGCCTGAGTACTAATTTCTCAGCAAGACTTACCCGTCGAAAATCTAGACATGCAATGGCTCTAATAGGTGGCTTGTTTGAAAGGACTCGCACTAAGCAACCTATTAGTTCTATCAAGTTTTATTTTCTCATTTTAATTGGGGTAGAGCAGAATGTAACTTTAGTGAGGCATCATAAATTAATACAATAGCACACAAAGTAAATACAACAATAGAGCAATAATGATAATCAGTAATAACCAACATAAATCCATATTCATAACATCAAGTGCAACTACGTGATGACTCAGTGACCAAGCATTACTCATTACTGCGAGGGACAGCAATTGCAATCGATTTACACCAGCTAGAAAAACCCGAGATACACGACACATATGCACCAATTAAGGTCGTATATGGCAACCTTTCGCAAGAAAAGCACCCACACCTCAGACCGGGTGTGGTGACGTCGAGTGGGCATGCCATTCTGCTAACAGAACTTTGTGGTATGAACCGCCCACTCCAGCAGTAGGAGGGTCAACGACCAACGCACCTTAACTGTCCTTAATACGAGTGACCTTTAGTGCTACATCAGTTTACTAGTGCCCATTAAACTAGCATGCATTCGGTACTGTTCAATACTTGATCAAGGGGCCGACCACGGACGGGTCCTAGGTTCAACAAGGCAGGGATATCGCAGTCAACACCCATGTGTTGCTGCATACCTACACATGCATCATCCCTGCCCAGTCATAGCATCAAAAGTAAAGTTCTTTTATTAAGTCCTCTTCCAGTGGTCAAGTCTTTTCTTAGAAATAATATCTACCGAGACTAATATTACTACGCATAGCAACATAGTACCGATACTACCTATGTTCTAAAAATAGTAGCATAGGTCATTTGGGGTATCATGCAAAGTGGGTTTCAATCAACTCCTATGACCTATTGCAACAATAATCATACACACTAGTAATATTGTAAACAAGCAAAACTTTATAAAAAGGTGAATGCAAACCGGGGCTTGCCTGGATCAATGTTAGTGCTAGCAACTACAACTTCTTGCTCTTGAGGGTCAACGTCCTTCAGAAAGTCCTCTTCGGGCTCCTGATTGTCGTTATATATATGATGGAAATGTGTTAACGGTATTGTTGAAACACCGTTCAATGTAATGTTATTGATGAGGGCATCACCATGCTGGATACGCACATATCATGGCCTTCCCCGAGTTACAAGTCATCACCAACTTGGTTGTCGTATTCGTCTCGGATTCAGCCGACACCACTTCACGGTTTTGATGATATCTCCCACGTACGACATCCAAACAAGGCATTCTTTGATGCTTGGAAAGGGTACGATGACACTGTTGTTTTGTTTCTGGTCCTAGCTCTAGAAGGGTAGTGAGTCATGCTGTGTGACCATGACAAGGTGCTACGCCACCTATTTTGGGCCAACTTGGCCATGTATCGTGTCAGGCCTTAAGCCCATGTTGTGGGCGCCCCCCCTGGTCGCCCCCAACCCTAGGATGCCCCTGGTTTCTACATAAACTCAATAGGCACTGTCTTTTAGTTTCGGGTTTTGTTTAGTTTAGTTTTCTTGAGAGAAACTTGATCGAATTATTGTAACTGTGGCGACAAGTCCTTTTATAGTAATCCAGGGCCCCTGTTCTTGTTCGACACCACAATGGGAAATAGTCCTTTTGTGTTCAGAGCTTGAACCTTTTCTTGTGATTCGCTTCATCCATAATTGCAATTTCGGATTGCGTGTTTATCCTTTCTTGCTTGTGTTCTTGATTTCGCTTGCAGGAACAATCAAGTTGTGCTTGGTGTAACGGTTGCGGGGTTGGATCGTGTCTGATTCAATCCGGGTCGTCGACACCGAGTTCCCCAAATTCGAGTTTATCCCCTTACCTCTCGGAAGATTGGGCCATATCTACGTCAGGTATGATGCATGCAAGCACAATGGGTTTTAATGTCAATAAAAATTATTATTATGTTCTCGAAGCCATATGCTTCAGAGAAGTGAAGTTGATATTAAGAATTTATGTTTAAATTATTGTTTATGCAATTAATTAGGGTGAAATGGTGATATGAGCAATTAAATTAACTAGTATAGTAAATTTATGTTTCTGGACATGTGTGATTTACTGTTAACAGAGGGTTATATGAGTGATTTCTATGCCAAGCTGCAAGGGCAAAATAATTATAAATTATTTACAAGGATTAATCTAAGCAAACACACTA
Source organism: Eleusine coracana subsp. coracana (assembly GCA_032690845.1). Lineage (NCBI taxonomy): Eukaryota > Viridiplantae > Streptophyta > Magnoliopsida > Poales > Poaceae > Eleusine > Eleusine coracana. The sequence goes on along the minus strand of CM064434.1, from coordinate 17,501,011 downwards.
AGTAAATTCCAAAGCATGTACAGAGGCAAAAATTGTAAGTCATATTTTACCAAGCCAAAAATTGTGATGGTAGATAATTATTAAGCATGCCAAAAATCAAGATTTAATTTTATTCCTAGAATTTCTGGTGGATTATTTAGTGTTTGGACAATTAAATGAATTAATAAATATACATGTACAGAGGCAGTGATTTATCATTTTACTAAACTAGAGCACTGAAAGATGAACCTAACAAATTTTGTTTGGGCCATTGTTGGTGGCCCTTAAAACCTAATATTGGCCACCAACCGGTCGGGAAATACAAGGTAGAGACCAAAGTTTTGTGAATATTTGTTTAAACTAATAAAGTTCCATGAGTTTTAGTGAAATATGTGTTTGCAGGGTAAAAAGGGCTAAAATCATGTAGAAACATGAAGAAACACCCCGTCGGCCGATTCTACCTTAAAACGGTAGGCCGACAGGGTCATATGAGGTTGAAATCAGGGCCCAACAGGGTCATGATGGCTGAAATCCGAACCCAGCCGACAGGGTCATATCGGGCTGAAATCAGCCACCCGGAGGGTCAAAACAGAGTCGTCATGAGGCTAACCATCCGACCCAGCCGACCCTATAAAACACTCCAAAATGAAGCCGTTTTCCATTTCCGGACTAAGGAGCAGAAAAAGTGGAGAAATAAAGGAGGAATTCACGTGGCATGACCTGGACAAGTCAAGACGTGACCCAGGGGGGGTCGGCACCAAAGATGGGCCATCGCCCGGCACAGGCCACCGCCCGGCCTTGCTGGCCGCCCGGCAGGGCTGGCCGCCCGGCCGGGGTTGGCCACCCAGGGTTGCCAGCCCATGAGGCCCACAACTTCAACCGACCCCAAAACAGAGATTTCGGTGGAAACCGACCAAGTAACCACCATCGGGACAAGATCTGAGCCATCCAAAGAAAATCGGTTGGAAACCGACCAAATCTAGTGGCCGCCCGGCCTGGCTTGCCGCCCGGCGGTGCATGTCGCCCGGCACACATGGCCGCCCGGCGTGGCCCGCCGCCCGGCTGGGGATTTTTTGCCCACCGACTCTCCTCCACTTTTAAGTACCCGCCAAGTATCCGCCACCTATAAATAGAGGGGGAATTCGGCGGAAACAAAGACATCAAGCAAGTGAAACACATTGGAGTCCATTTCTCACTACTTTTCTTACTAATAGAGTAGGTTAGTTAGTCGGGAGTAAGAGTCTAGTCGAGAGCATCGCTCGGGATTCCAGAAGTCGTCTCGGAGTCTTGGTATGAGCTCTCTTGTATCTTTTCTCTTTTTGTAAGACTTATCCCTTATCAATATAATTATATTTTCTTATTTATCTTGTCAAGTATTTATCTTTACTTAGTCAATTTCCTTAAGTTACAAATATCGGGAAAGAACTTTGAAGCATAGTTTACGGGATTCCTAGCTAGAATTTAATTAAGTTTAGTTCTTGAATAGAACTTAGACTTGGTTATTTCTCGGCTATTCTTCCGCTAGGCCAACGGAAGAATATCTAGTGAAAGCGTAGGCGTGGTGCCTATGTTAGCACTAGCTGGTTTTGCATTTGTTCCCATGGGCTGTGTGGTAGGCGGCAGGTGGTGACAGCCCTGTCCGTCCATTTAGTATTCCACCATGTTCGGGATGTCTCAAGCAGGGTTGTCTAGCGGGAATGTGCCCACTAGTGTACGAGGTTAGTTACCGACCCTATTAGTGGATTGTTGTTGTGCCCTGAAGTAAACTTATTGGTGAAAGACTCGAGGCTGTGCCATGAATTTAGTGTAAGCACTCAACCCGAGTAACTAGGAATTTTGACACTTGACTTAGATAAAATAGGAAGATATAATCTTAGGAATTCTAGACTTAGACTCGTTGTCCTCCCGGCTAGCTTAACCGATCTCTTTATTTATCTTAGTGTGGATTTCTCCTGTATCACTGCTCCCCCAACTATCATTATCGAACATCCTTACCCCCGTCTTTGGTCAGTTGGTATAATTCTTATAGTTATATCTTTGTTAAACCAAGATACTCTTACGCCTAGCTTCCCTTTGGAAAATAAATACGATACCTTGGAATACTCCCGGGTGAAATGCTACAATAGATGTTCCGTGCGCTTGCGGATTAATTCATATTTCTCTAAGAGCATAACAAACATCAAATCAGTTCTGACGTCGTACCAGGGATAGTGATATTCTTGATGCGATGTTAAGAAATGCCAACAAGCATTTCTGGTGCCGTTGCCAGGGAAGCAATAGGCTAAGATATTGGAATTTTAACATTGATATTTCTATTAAGTGGATACCGCTTTCCTTAACAGGCTTACCCTTGTTCTGTTTATTTGTTGTGTAAATAGGACGCTTTATGACTGGTCTCGACCTACCAGACAACTACCACAATGATCCGGAGGCTTTGTTTAGGAGAGTGTGTCAAAGAATCACCCCTCCTTGGCCCGTGGTTGCTCTTGCAGCACCTCCGATCACTCAAGCTCAGCTGCAAGTCCTGTCCATGTCCGCTCAACCAACCATGGCTGAGAAGACGATCCATGACTACTCTGTCCCGTCTATAGACAACATCGGCACCGGTCTGAACCCGAACATGGGGAACGGAAGCTATGAGCTGAAACCGGCCTTAATCAACATGGTTTTGGCCAGTCCTTTCTGTGGCAAGGCATCGGAAGACGCAAACACCCACCTCCAATAGTTTTTGGCAGTGTGCAGCACTTTCACCATGAGGGATGTGACCCCTGAGGCCATTTGCCTTTGCATATTCCCATTTTCACTCTTGGGGAAGGCGAAGCAGTGGTTTTATAGCAATCAAGAAGAGCTCACCACATGGGACAAGTGCTCCAACGCCTTCCTTGCCAAGTTCTTCCCGCTTGGCAAAACCAATGCCCTGCGGAACAAGATTTCAAGTTTTCAACAGCTAACTGATGAGAGCATTCCTGAGGCATGGGAACGTTTCCAAGAATACACTCAGGCATGCCCACATCACGGAATGCAAGATTGGTTGCTGATCTAAAGCTTTTACCATGGGCTCAACCGCCCCGCTCGTGAGCACTTAGATGCAGCCGCTGGAGGTTCCTTCTTCTCTCTGAAGGTCAAAGAAGCTCAAACTCTCATAGAAAAGATGGTTGCCAATTACAGTGGCTACAATGAGAGACCGAACCAGCCACAACCCAAGATGAGAGGAGTCCATCAAGTTGATGGTACTGACATGTTAGCAATTAAAATGGATCAACTTTTGAAGAAAATGGACGGACCTCAGACTGTCCAATCCTTGGACTCTCGCATGACTTGTGAAGTCTGTGGAAACCTTGGACACATGTGAAGCCACTGCCCTGAGACTAAAAAAGAAGAAGTGAACTACCTCAACAACAACAACAACAACAACAGGTTTAGGCCCCATACGAACAACTTCGGATAGGAGTCCAAGCCAAACCTCTCCTTCGACAAGAACATGGGTAACTCTAGAAACTTTACTCGTAATGAACCCTCCTTCCATGATCTTGTTCTAGGACAATCTAAAATCAACAAAAGTATTAGTAGGAAATTTATTGCTACTGATAAAATCCTAGAAAGCATAGATTCTCGTATGGAAGCCTTCAATACCTCTTTGCAAAACCAGCTTAGTCATAATAAAATGTTAGAAACACAAATTGCTCAGCTAGCCGCTTCTATCGTTAAGCCTAACTCGGGCAAGCTCCCCGGTCAGCCGGAAGCTAGTCCCAAAGAAAATGTTAGTGCGGTCGCAACTAGAGGTGGAAAATCTACACAAGATCCGCCAAATCCTAACATTGCAGGGAAGACCGGGGAAACCAATGAAGAATCAGAAGGAGAGGAAATTGAAGTTGAGGAGGCAAAGGCACCTCTCAAGAAGGCGCCACATGAGTTCTATGATACCCCGGTGTTGCCATTCCCCCTCGACAGAGGAAGCCAACGGTGGATGAATAATTCGGGAAGTTTGTGGAGGTAATAAAGAAATTATATGTCAATATACACTACTTGATGCTATGCAGGTTCCTACATACTCCAAGTACCCAAAGGACATCCTCAACAACAAATGCCCAATGCCATCCACGGAGGTCGTCAAATTGACGGAGGAATGCAGCGCCGCTATCTTGAACTCTCTTCCAGAAAAGAAGCGAGATCCGGGATGTCCAACCATCCCTTGTTCCATCGGGATGTAGAAATTCAACAATGCCCTTTGTGACTTGGGGGCGAGCGTGAGCGTCATGCCAAAGGTAGTGTATGACAAACTCGATGTCAATTCATTGTCCCCAACGGCAATGTGCTTGTAGCTCGCCAACCAATCAGTCCGCTACCCGGCGGGTATCACGGAGGACGTACCCGCAAGGATAAGGAACTCTCTTGTGTCCATCGACTTTGTGGTATTAGATATGGAGGCCGATGCAAAGACACCCCTTATACTAGGAAGGCCATTCCTTAGCACTGCAAATGCCAACATTGATGTTGGGGCTGGAGAAATCCACCTTAACATTAATGGGCACAACGAAAAGTTTGCCTTCAAGCCCCGAACGGGACAATGCAATCAGGTACGCATCTTTTATGGCAAAAATCCTAACACGGTGCAGAAATATGAGGTGTATCCAATCCCACCAAAAATGGGTGCACCGGTGGTTAAAGTTCAAAGCATACCACCGCCGCCCAAGAAGAAGAACGAGCCACAAGAAATGAAGAAAAAGGTCACCGCCAAGCCAAAGAAAATCAAACATGTATGGCGGAAGAAAGAAGTTGCACCGATCGTGGAAAATTCTCCATCCACAACGGGCACCATGCAAAATTGAGCGCGGAGAACGTCTTGTTCGAGACGTAAAATTCGAACCCTCGTCGGAAGGTAACCGATATTTATCCCCCTTCATAACATTAGATTAGGTTCATTTTATTCCTCTTTCTTTAACCATTAAACTAGGATATAAAAAAATAAAATTTGAAAATTTTTGGTAATGTTTCAGCCAAGTCACTTGCTGGGAGGTCATTTTTGAGTCAAAACGACCATTCGGGGTGCTGATTCAGGGCTGTAACCCAGCCTGAAATAACCTAGATTTCAGCACCCGGGAGGTCATTTTTCATGAAAAATGACCCCCGGCTGGGTCATTTCTGTCGCCCGGCACAACTTTTCATCGGATTCTTGGCCCTTTTAATGCAAAGATGATGGCCATGAGTGGTGGAGGTGTGGCCAGCCTTACCTTGAAGAAAAAATACTCATCTAAAGCCCCACCATCAGTGAAAGTGAATGAATGAGAGCCACACGTGTCACCTCACTCTTTCACCACTCACACTCACCTGCCACCCTACTTACCTAGGCTTCATGAGTGGCAGCACACTCATTGCAAACATACAACTTTGGCCATCCCATCACTCAATCCTTGCTCCCTACACTCTTAGCAAATTTCTGGACAAATTAAGCAAGTGGATCACATGGCACTTGGGCCTAGCCACCTCCCATCACCACAAGAGCAATAACAGAGCAAAAGAGAGAAAAAGGGAGTGTCGGCCGGCATAGGGCACCGCCCCGCCTGGCTTGTCGGCTGGCTTGGGACGTCGTCCGGCCTGGCTCGCCGCCCGGCCTGTCCTGTCCTCCCCCAAGGCTCCTCTTGAGCCTATAAATAGAGGGCTCTCTCTCCTTTGTATCTCCACCCTTTGCAGAAAACATTTGTTCTCCCTCACAAACTCTCTCCCTCTTCATCCTCTTCTCACTTCACTAGCTCTCTCTAGTAAGTGCACTTTGTACTTAGCAATAAAAGTGTGCTGCAATAAAACCAACTAGAGAGAATTTGTTGTCACCCTGGTACGTTCGAACGACTAACACTCGGACTACTAACCGAACGATTAACCACTGACCATTATCATCATTTTGTCCTACGGGTATTGTGTCCATGTAACCCTTTTGCAGGAATGGCAAATATTTGGAGAGGCATCTACACCAAGTTCAGCAACAGCAGCAGCTCAAGCCGTGGGAGGCGCACACCAAGTGAGCGTTTGGAAGCAGAACACTCCAGAGCTTCACATGGGCATACTCCGAGTTATCTCTCGGATTCAATGTCCATATCTAAAGCTCCAACGGAGCAAAGTGTGCAAAATGAAGAGTTTGACAAGTTCATGGAGAGTGAAGAAAATATGGTGTTCAATGATTACGACGAGCGAAGCAAGTTCACTACCATTCGGGACCGGGAGTTCACATCCGTGTGCAAGTTCGACCACAACTTCCTCGAGCAAATCGGCGTCTTTGCCGATTTCGAGTACGCACTTAACACGGCCGGATGGTATGATTTCTACCACCTCGATGATTACGGTTCGAAATGGCTTACCATTGAATTCCTTTGGTCCTTAAAAGTCCTCACCACTCCGTCAGACAAATTAGGCACTCTCTACACATTCCGTGTTTTTGGTGAAACCTATGAACGGTCTTTAAAACAAATTAGTACCTACCTTGGTTTTGACCATAAGGCCGTTGTAGACATTAATAAACTTAAAGGTTTCACCCCTCAAGGACTATGGGCCAAAATAGGAAGTCCCGTCACGGGGCAGGAGCGCACTAGCGACATTCATAACCCTTCGCTCCGTATAATTCACCATTTCATCACTCACTACCTCACCCCTTGGGGTGATGTACATTCAGTGAATAGTTTAGACAACGCCTATCTTTATGCTGTGATAAAGGAAATTAAAACAAACCCCACTTTCTTTCTCATCAACCATTGGCTCACCCTAGCATTCAAGCAACATGGACCTATCACTTTCACACCTTTTGTCACTAGAATTGTTAGAAAGGTTGGCGCCCTCCATAGAGCTAGAATAGATCGTCTCCCTAGTGCTTCTTTGCTAGGGAAAGATCACTTTTGGCAAGCCCACCTTTTGAAGGAAGAGAACAATAGGTTCTACATGCTTTATCCGACGCAAGATGCAGAGTTAGAATTGCCTAACCCGAGCTCACCATCATGGGTAAAAAGAACTTTTTGTACAATTGGCAAGCTCCCGTGCAGCGTGCACGACATAGTGTTTCAGGGGATAGACCACGAGCAAGAGCTCCTCGAACGGGTGCTTCGGGAAGCTTTCAATACCATTGGGAGAAACCACAGTACCCTGAATGTACTAGCTCATCAACACACTACACTAGCTCATCCCATGAAGAGTTTGAACCATCCAATCCTTATGGGATGGGAAGTTACGATCAACCCCATGGAGGCATAGGAACTTCACGTTCTGCCCGATTCACATCATACAACTTTCCGGAGTTGGAAGGTGACATGCAATACTTGGCTGCAAACGCTTATGAGACCAACATGTGAACCCAAGAAATACAAGCAGCCATAAGGGATAGCCAAGAATGGCAGCAACAAACATTGGCACAACTTCAGACAAACCTCTCCATGATGGATCAATTGTTCGGCCACTTCAACATCGACTATCAACTGCCGCAGTGAATGTCATCCAAGCTTAAGTCTTGCAAAGACCTAAGATTGGGGAGGTACGTGAAGCAAGGTATGCCAATTGTCCTACCCTCTCTTCCTATTTTTTTATGTTGTTTTATTTCCTTTATATATTATAAAAAAATCCAAAAAAAATTCAGTTTCGATAAAGTTTATGAAAACCCAAAAATATTTTTCACTTTCAAGGAAAACCATAAAAATTTGCAAAACTAAAAAGAACAAAAATATTTCCCTTTCCAAATAAAATTGAGAACTTGGTCTCTACCTTGCCTGTGGAAATGGTGAATAGTTGCTCTGTTACCTCCCTATGAGTCTCAAGTACACAACCTCTACTCTTCATTTTGGTGGGTAATGGTAGACCGGCATGATGATAACGCTAGTCTCTCTATGTTTTAGTGGGAGCAAAATGGCTAATAAACACCAAGTCTAGTTGTTGGAATTCATGATATAGCATGTTTTGATGAGTCTATGATCTCCTCATGATTAGAGTCCAATGAATTCTTTCAAAACCATGCTGCAATAAAACCTCCTACTTGGCGTAGTTCTTCCCTATGATAGAAAAAATTCCTACCAAGGCCAGGTATTAATTGTGAACCCACTTTTATGCCATCCATGTATGCATTGAATTTGGTTAGGATTTGATCCTTATGAGGGACTGGCACTTTCACAGCCAACCATTTTCCTTCGCATTATCTTTGAGTTCTCAAACAATCATACTTGGTTACGCGGTTTCCACATTGGATTCAAGCGTCCACTTCACCAAGCATGTTAGCCAAAAAATCTCTCCTTTGCGAAAACCTTGATCCTACAAGAAAGATTTTGGTCCTCCCAAAAATAAATGCTCAGAAAAAGTTTGCAAAAACATTTAAACCATTGAACTAGCTTCCCTACACTATGAGAGCTGAAAAAAAAAGAGAAAAATTTTCAGCTCTCATAGATGTACAAATGTCAAGATTCAAGGTTCATTCTTTGAGCAAAATAAAGGACCATCCTTTCCCTCTAGCACAAAAAAATACAATCTTTGTTAAAGATTTTTGCTATTGTGCTAGTCCACTCCTTCGTGTGAGTCCATTCTCTCCTTCTCCCCTAGACATTATTTCCAAATGGTTGGAATGAGAAAGTGCAAAGTCTTTTTGCTAGGACCATCTCTTAACTTAACAAAATATGCATATTAGATGTGCCATCCTACCAAGCTCCACATATAAAGCCAAATTTCATAGAGTATGATGAGCACTTGGTGAGGAAATACACTTTTTGAGAGATGAGAGTCATAGTGAAAAAAATTGCACCAAGAGGGAAAATTTTCAATCTTATGCAGCATTTCAAAAACTTTGGACTCATGATGATGTAGGAGGTTGAGTGACAAAAATCTAAACTAGTTGTTCTGAGTTCCAACCGCTCATGACAAGGTTATAAAATGCCTAAGAGCCCCACTTGCAATGAGAAAGACTTAGTGATCAATTTGTACTGGTTTACTATTACCCCTATGTTGTAGGAGTATGTCTTTGTGCACTTGATCCTTGCAGGGCTCTAATATTGAAGCAACTCCTGATCCATCACTTCCATGTTTTAATTTGCTTGGGACGAGCAAAGGTTTAAGCTTGGGGAGGTGTTGGTGGCCCTTAAAACCCAATATTGGCCACCAACCGGTCGGGAAATACAAGGTAGAGACCACAGTTTCGTGAAATATTTGTTTAAACTAATAAAGTTCCATGAGTTTTGGTGAAATATGTGTTTGCAGGGTAAAAAGGGCAAAAATCATATAAAAACATGAAGAAACACGCCGTCGGCCGATTCTGCCTTGAAACAGTAGGCCGACAGGGTCATATGAGGCTGAAATCAGGGCCCGGCAGGGTCGTGATGGCTGAAATCCGAACCCAGCCGGCAGGGTCATATCAGGCTGAAATCAGCCACCCGGTGGGTCAAAACAGAGTCGTCATGAGGCTAACCATCCGACCCAGCCGACCCTGCAAAACACTCCAAAATGAAGTCATTTTCCATTTCCGGACTAAGGAGGGTAAAAAGTGGAGAAATAAAGGAGGAATTCACGTGGCACAACCTGGACAAGTCAAGACGTGACTCGGGGGGGGGGGGGGGGGGGTTGGCACCAAAGATGGGCCACCGCCCAGCCTGGGTTGGCCACCCAGGGTTGCCAGCCCATGAGGCCCACAACTTCTACCGACCCTAAAACAGAGATTTCAGTGAAAACCGACCAAGTAACCTCCATCGGGACAAGATCTGAGCCATCCAAAGAAAGTCGGTTGGAAACCGACCAAATCCAGTGGCCGCCCAGCCTGGCGTGCGGCCCGGCACACGTGACCGCCCGGCGTGGCCCGCTACCCGGCGGGGGATTTTTCGCCCACCGACTCTCCTCCACTTTGAAGTACCCGCCAAGTATCCGCCACCTATAAATAGAGGGGGAATTCGGTAGAAACAAAGCAATCAAGCAAGTGAAACACATTGGACTCCATTTCCCACTACTTTTCTTACTGGTAGAGTAGGTTAGTTAGTCGGGAGTTAGAGTCTAGTCGAGAGCATCGCTCGGGATTCCGGAAGTCGTCTCGGAGTCTTGGTATGAGCTCTCTTACTTTTCTCTTTTTGTAAGACTTATCCCTTATCAATATAATTATATTTTCTTATTTATCTTGTCATGTATTTATCTTTATTTAGTCAATTTCCTTAAGTTACAAATATCGAGAAAGAACTTTGAAGTATAGTTTACGGGATTCCCAGCTAGGATTTAATTAAGTTTAGTTCTTGAATAGAACTTAGACTTGGTTATTCCCCGGCTATTCTTCCGCTAGGCCAACGGAAGAATAACTAGTGAAGGCGTAGGCGTGGTGCCTAAGTTAGCACTAGCTAGTTTTGCATTCGTCCCCACGGGCTGTGTGATAGGCGGTAGGTGGTGACAGACCTGTCCGTCCATTTAGTATTCCACCACGTTCAGGAAGTCTCAAGCAGGGTTGTCAAGCGGGAACGTGCCCACTAGTGTACGAGGTTAGTTACTGACCCTATTAGTGGATCATTGTCGTGCCCGAAGTAAACTTATTGGTGAAATACTCGAGGCTGTACCATGAATTTGGTGTAAGCACTGAACCCGAGTAACTAGGAATTTTGACACTTGAATTATATAAAATAGGAAGATATAATCTTAGGAATTCTAGACTTAGACTCGCTGTCCTCCCGGCTAGCTTAACCGATCTCTTTATTTATCTTAGTGTGGATTTCTCCTGTATCACTGCTCCCCCAACTATCATTATCAAACATCCTTAACCCCGTCTTTGGTCAGTTGGTATAATTCTTATAGTTATATCTTTGTTAAACCAAAATACTCTTATGCCTTGCTTCCCTGCGGAAAATAAATACGATACCTTAGAGTACTCCCAGGTGAAATGCTACAATAGATGTTCCGTGCACTTGCAGATTAATTCATATTTCTCTAAGAGCATAACAAACATCAAATCATTTCCGGTGTCGTACCAGGGATAGTGATATTCTTGATGCGACGTTAAGAAATGCCAACAGCCATATTGGGTTTATATTCGATTTACTATGGTTTTTCAAAGGTTTAAGCATTTTCTAGCTTTATTCCTGGTATTTTCTGTTTTAGGGAATGCCACGTTGGCGCCACATCAGCGACACATCAGCGAACATGTCGGATCCAACTCTGCTGCCAGTAGGTGCCAGTGGACTCGCCGGAGCGGGCAGCGCTCGGCCAGAGCACTCGCTGCCAGTGGCTGTGGGCGGCGGAAACTCGCCGTGGTTGCGGGAAAATGGAGCACGCATCACGGTGAAGGGACGGGAGGGGTTCATAGTGTGACACCCCAGGTGTCTCACTTCTATTTAACAAACATGAAAAGCACAAATCATGAATCATATAGCATGAAATGATGAAGCCTCACTTCAATTATTTAAATTAATTCCAAGTAATTAAAAACCCTGCAAAGCAAATTGAGAGCCAAATGAAATTTTATTATACAACATATGCCAACTAAATTCATAATCATATTAGTAATATTAAGATATAATTTTATGAATTTAATGGGAATTTTATCAATTGTGGAAATACCCCCAAATATTAATTAAAGCATGAAAATCTTTCACAATGGGGAATTAATTATAAGATAATTATAAAAATTCTGACCAAATGGGTCCCACCAGAGCACCAGGAATATCTCTAAGGACCTATGTGCAAAATTCCAATTTAATTGGAGGCCCCTAGCTATTTGTTTTGGAAATACCATTGACCAGGGACTGTTTTGCAAGGATCTTGAAAGATCGAGGACTGCAGTGCAAAATCTCTTTTCTTCTTCCTCTCACTGGCTCAGAGCTTGTCCCCGGCGCCAGCTCCCTCTCTGCGGCATGCCAGCGCCCTACGCCTCTCGCCTCGGGACTCCACGTAGCGACAGTGCGCGAGGCCGTCCTGTCCCATTGGCACTCCCTGTGCTCCTCTGCCCTGCCGCGTGCGCGCCCAACGGCCACCTTCCTCCCCTCTGCACGTCAACCCAAACCGGCCACCAAACCTTCAATTCCGCCCCCTCTTTTCGCTCTCGGTCTCCAACCACCTTGCCTCCTCTGCACGACTTGAAAGCACACCCAGAGCCTCGTCAACACTCTCCAACCGCCCTCTCTGCTTTCTGCTCTTCCCATTTTTCTCTCCTCTTCCCCTCTGTCTACCATTGTTGAACAGAAGCGCAAGCTCGAGCTCCTTTCTGCCTTCCCATTACCACCAAAACTCAACCAAGTACACAGAAGTCACGCGCAACTCTTCTCCCACTCCCCATTCTCCGCTCGGTCCAACCGTGCTCGAAACCGAGTCAATTTAGGGAAATCCCGATCCCTGCTCCCCACGATCGCCATCGACGCCGACTCCAAAATTCCCCGCCCCTGGTAAGCCTCTTCCCCTCCTTCCACTTCTCCCGCGCGCGCAACTCTCGGCCGATCGTGCCTGATTCGTTCTCCTTTGATTTCATGCGCAAGGCCATCGGCATTTCGACTTTTCCCCGGCCGTCGCCCCTATTTCCGGCCGACCGATGCCGCCCCCATGACGAGCTCCTACCTCCGGTCCTCCCCGACACCAACCACCCCGATGCCGCTCTTCCCCATGCCCCGGTGAAGCTCAAGGAGAAGACGAAATGCGATTTGCTGCCTCCTAGCCCGAACGTGACACCGCCGAACCTACGACCTCGACCGCCTCTCGATGTCAGCACCCCTCCAGTGAGCTACCTCCCCCGTGAACTGCTCCAACCGAAGCGCCTCGGCTAGTAGTCCATTTTCCCACCATCGCGACGAGCTTCCGCCGCCCATAGCCACCGGCGGCGAGCCCTCCGGCGAAGCCACCCCTCTATCCCGGCGTGCTGATTAGCATCCACTGACAACCTGCGTGTTGCCTACGTGGTGCCTATGTGTCACCCACCTGGCATCGACGTGGCACTATTTTAAACCAAAAATGCCCAGAAAAATCATAGAAATTGCCAACAACTTGCAAAACTCATAGTAAATCAAATTCAAACCCAATGTGGCCCAAACAAATTTTGTTGGATTCATATTTCAGTGCTCTATTTTAGTAAAATGATAAATCATTGTCTCTGTACATGCATTTTTAATAATACATTAAATTGTCAAAACACTAATTAATTCACCAGAAATTCTAGGAATAAAATTTAATATTGATTTTTGACATGCATAGTAAAAACATGATTATCTACCACCACAAATTTTGGTTGGTAAAAATATGAATTATTTGAGTCTCTGGAATTTATTTTGTGTGTTTAATTAGATTAATTCTATTAATTATTCTGTAAATAATTTGCCCTTGTCACTTGGCATAAAAATCACTCATATAAGCCTCTGTTCACACTAAATCACACATGTCCACAAACATAAATTTGCTTTATTAATGAATTTAATTGCTCATATCACTCATTTACCTTGTTTAATTGCATAAAGAATATATATACCTAAAATCTTAATTAACAACCCAACTTCTCTGAAGCATATGGCTTCGAGAACATAATAATAATTTTAATTGACATTAAAACACGATGTGCTTGCATGCATCATATCATTGCATTCAACGGTATTCTGATAATGCCGTTAGTTCAATTCCATCATATAGGTAACGACGAGGAGCAAGAGGACAACTCTCAGGAGCAAGAAGTAGAAGTTGCTAACACTAGTATTGATCCAGGCAAGCCTCGGTTTACATTCGCCTTTTTATAAAAATTTTCTAGTTTATATCATTACTAGTATCTATGATTATTGTTGCATTAGGTCATAGGAGTTGATTGAAACCCACCTTGCATGATACCGAAATGACCTATGCTACTGTCTTTAGAACTTTAGTAGAATCGGTACTGTGATGCTATGCTTAGTAATTACTAGTCTTGCTAGATATTATTATTACTAACGAATAAACTTGACCACTGGAACGGAAATTATTAAAAGAAGATTACTTTTGATGTTATGACCGGGCAGGGATAATGCATGTGTAGGTTTGCAGCAACACATGGGTGTTGACTGTGGTAGCCCTGCCTTGTCGAACCTAGGGCCCGTCCGTGATTGGCCCCTTAATCAAGTATTGAACAGTACCGAATACATGCTAGTTTATGGGCACTAGCAAACTGATGTAGCATTAAAGGTCACTTGCATTGAGGACGATTAAGGTGCGTTGGTCATTGACCCTCCTGCTGCTGGAGTGGGCGGTTCATAAGTACTGTTGGTAGAACGGCATGCCCACTCAACGTCACCACACCTGGGCTGAGGTGTATGTGCTTTTCTTGCAAAAGGTTGCCATATACGACCTTAACTGGTGCGTAGGTGTCGTGTATCTCGGGTTTTTCCCAGCTGGTGTAAATTGATTGCAATTGCTGTCCCTCGTAGTAATTAGTACCACTTGGTCACCGCGCCAATCACGTAGTTGCACATGGTACTTGGAAAGTAATTATGATGTGTACTATTGATGTTACTATTATTGCTCTTACATCGTATTTACTTTATATATTGTTTTATTATCCTATTGTTGCAACTAAAGTTACATTTTGGCTCAACCCATTTAAATTGATAATTAAATACTTGATAGAACTAATAGGTTGCTTAGTGCAAGTCCTTTTTAAACAAGCCGCCTATTAGAGCCTGTGCATGTCTAGGTGTCCGACGGGTAAGTCTTGCTGAGTAATTAGTACTCAGGCTTTGTGCCATTGTGTTTTTCAGGTAATGAAGAAATAGAATTGCCTATAGATGCGATGCCTTGGGACATGCAAGTCCCTGAGGGTTGGACTGCCCACTGGAAGTTCGACTCGCCGCCGCAGTGATGTTGTGTGCTGCTAGAGTGATGTTCTTCGGGCATGGATCATCACTATGCTGTATCGTCGAGCTCATAGTTTCTGAACGTTATTTGCTTCCGCTGTTTTCAAAACATTTATGAACTTGTACTATTCCACTGCACTCTGATAACCTTAATGATGTAATATTCAACTTAAATTTGGACAAATGTTGTATTGTCAAGTGTCTACGCTATCAGCACCTTCGGGACCTTGATCCTCTTGGAAGGGGAGCTACAGTTGGTATCTAAGCCGACCCACATGGTTTCACGGGCGCGTAGGGTCGTAGTTGCGTAGGCATGGTGTGCATGGCAGGTATGGGCCCGGAGTGGTCACACAACATGGCACATGCGCTGGCACTGGGCACACGAACGTGGCCAAGAGGGTACATTCTTGGCTTGGGGTTGATCGACGACGATGTCGATCTTTTAAGGGGGTGAGAGTATGATATCTCGGCCCAGGGCTTAATAGGATTGATAGAATACTCATACCAATAAGTTGCAACTTCTTTTTCGGAAGCTCATCCCCAAAGAACTCTAAAGTTAAGCGTGCTTGACCTAGAGCAATTTAGGGATGGGTGACCGATCGGGAAGTTTGTCCCGGGTGCGCACGAGTGAGCACAAAGTGCGCAAAAAAAGACATGTGTTGGTCTGTGAGGATATAGTCTTGAGGTCATAGAGAGCTGCCAGGTATAAGCAAGCCTGACCTCGGAGGGGCGGGACGTTACACGTGGGGACGGTGGCTCACTGGAAGACCGTCAGCAGCGAGGAGCGGCGGGAGAGGGAGGTTCGGCCACGTCACAAACTAGGCTCGAAGCGGGAAATCAGTCACAGGTTGAGTCTACAGCATCACGGGAGCTCGGTGATGATCGTCGTCGAGTCGAGCTACATCGAGGAGGTCTAGAGATAGGGGCTCATCAGCGAGGTGGCTCGAATTCAACGGAGCAGAGGCGGCAGCCAGGGAAAATCAAAGTGCCAAAGACCTCTCGCATGAAATCAAGGGAAAAAGGAGTTAGGCGGGTTCAGGAGGAAGTTGCGCACACGTGCGATGTGAATCAAGGTCCGAGGCTCACCAGGGGGAAGGAATTGCTCACGGAAACAATGGCGGTCATGAGGGAGGCACTCCCCTGTTTTTGCTTCGATTCACCCAGCTCAGGCAAGGAGTGGTCGATAGGTGGGCGCCGTGGGGTGTAGTACAAGCTAGCGCAGCTGCTGGTGCTCTACTCTTGCTGGAGAGGCACTAGGACGTCTGTGAGCTGAGCTCTACTAGCTCTCGATCATGGCGGGGGGAGGGGGGAGGAGGAATAAGGCGAGAGAGAGTGAGAGAACAGGGGTAGATAGGCATGTTATGGCGTGTGCGTGTGAGGCTTGCTGGCACCCTTCAAGTTGCGCAGAGGGGGAAAGAGTGAATGGGGAGCGAGAGCGGTCTGGGCGCGCGGAATTGAAAGCTTTGCCGGCCGGTTGATGGTGGCGTGCAGGCGGGAGAAGGGTGGTCGTTGGCGCGGTGAGCGGCTGAGGTGATAGGGCGGGTGAGACAGAGGGGGCATGGGCGCTGTAGCAACGCGGGTTCCCGAGGTGGAGTGAAGGTCGGTCATGGCGTGCACCAGCGGTGGAGCTCTGCTCCTGCTGCACCAACGTGAGAAGAAAGAGAGAGATTTCCCACTGAACCCCTTGATCTTTTCAGATTCTTACAACTAGGTCCTTGATCAATGGTAATTCCAAATTAAATATCTAGGGGTCTCCTAAATTTATGGAATTTTGCACATAGATCCTTGGTGATATTCCTGATGCTCTAGTGGGACCCATTTGGTCAGAATATTTATAATTATTTTATAATTATTTCCCTATTGTGAATGGTTGCTATGCCTTAATTAATTAATTGGGGTATTTCCACATTTGATCTCATTAAATCCATAAAATTCTATTTTATTATTACCAATCTGATTATGAATTTATTTGGCATATGTTATATTGAAATTTTAAGTTACTTCAATATTTTGGTTGTAGGGTTTTTGAAGTGCCTAGAATTAATTCAAAATTTGAGTGGGGTTTTATTATTTCATGATATATTATTCATGATTTGTGCTCTTTATGCTTGTTAGTAAAAAATGAGACACCTGGGTGTCACACTTTCAACCGTTGTTGTTCATTGATATCCGTAGGTAGCGTACCCTCAGTCAAAAATTTGACTATTGGGTCACACCAGTCGGTCTTTGTGCTGATATCATCGACCAAGTCTGCAACATCGGTCGTCAACACGTCTGGTCGAGGAGCAATAATGGGGAAATCTAGGGTGTGTAAGAAAACACCAGGTGGGACAATCGATCGAAACGATCCCATCTTGGTCAATTCATCAGCCGCTTGATTATTGTCTCGAAGAATATGTGTGAACTTCAGTCCATAAATTTATCTTCGAGCTTTCTTACTTCTTGGCAGTAAGCAGCCATATTATTACTACAAGAAAAATGACATTCTACGACGTTTCAATTTCATTGCAGAATGTAAAAAATACGTCATAATATATATTTTGCGACGTTCAGGTGACGAAAATCAATTCGTCACTAAATGTCCGTTATAAAAGATATTCAGCGATGTTTCTATTCGTTTTCGTCACAAATTCATCATGACGATCCCTACTTCATCGCTAACTTATGACATTATATTTTCATCGCTATCTATGTCCAAAATGTCGTAAATCAATGTCTGATTTAACTATGGGCTAGGCCCATTTACAATAATGGGCTAAATCATTTAGAGCAGGCCCATTTAGGACCACGGGCCAAATTAGGCCAGGCCCATTCAAGACCGCAGGCCAGCCCATTCACGACAGCAAGCCAGGCCCATTCACGACCACAGACCAAGCCCATTCATGACCACAGGCCAGACTAATTCATAACCATGGGCCAGGCCCATTCATGACCATGGGCTAGACCCATTCATGACCACAGGCCAAGCCCATTCACGACCAAAACCAGACCCATTCACAACCACATACAAATCACTGAATTAAGCCCATTATGGACCATAGGCCACTATTTACAGGCCAGCCCATTTAGTGCTGCTTGCCAAAACAATTTAATTTAAACTCACAAATTATATAAATAGTTATGACTAACAAAAAACAGTTGTACAGATCACATAGCTCACATCAGATTTACAATAACAGGACAACCATTTACATCCACAGATTTATAAGTACAAAATACATGAGTTACAATAATCTTCCCAACAAATCTGTAGCTTGAGATACAAGTCCAAAATACAGCATCACATGTCCAAAAGTACATCTCAAAAGTAAGATGACATATCTACCAAAAGATTTAATTAGCTATCTAGCCAGGTAACTAACAGCAGACTGATCAAATTGTAGTCACATATTAGCCAAGTAACAACAGACAAATCAAATCACAGTCACATACTAGCGAAGTAGCAAAATATAACAACAGGAAATCCACAAGGTAGTCAAGAGGCCGATTACTTGTTAACATTGAATAAACGTCGAAGAATAGCATCAGTCTCCTCAGCATGCTTCTTCAATGCCTCAATATCTTTGTCCCTTGTTGTCTCTAATTCAACCAATTTCTGTTCCAGAACAACAACCTGATCTTGTAGTGCTACAGCATCTTGTTTTCCTGCCTGAAGTTCCTGAAGTTGAGCTTCAAGTTCCCGCACTCGTGCAGCATAGACAGACTTGGAACTTTTGTTTGCAGCTGGTTGTAGGCCAGCACTTCGAAGAAATTTGGTTGATGCCAACACTTGAGCAACAACTTCTTCAGGGGTCTTAGGCACTTGCCCATCCTCTACAGGTTCATCTGCAATAGCCTCCATTTTTGCCTAACAATAGAAACTCAATGGTATTAAAATGACTAAGTTACTGTTACAACATAACACATAAAAGAATTGAGAACAAATAATAGATATTGTGCATAGATGACCTTTTACATAATACTAATTAAATGTACAAAGATAGGAACATATGTCAATTTATCCAAAGAGGAATAATAGTCTACTAACAGCACTTAATCACTCATAATTTTGCATGTCATAGAAGATAAACAGAACAAAAAGGAGCATCCTAACATTAAGTCACATCTGGTAATCCAAACAAACAGCCACGTAGCAATATCAATAGTGCATCATTTCCATGTCTAAAGTGAACAAAGAAGAAAATATTTTTGCAAGACCTCACATGTCGTTCAAACTAAGCATGTAATAGTATGTAGACAACACATGATATTTTATTTTGCTTGTTACAACTTGAAAACATAATATGCACTTACAATTGCTTCTTTTACAGGCTCACTAAACCCCGTCTTGCTGCTAGAATGGAAATCTTTAAAAAGATCAATAGCAGTAGGTGGTACATCTTTATATTTGTCTTGCTGCTTCTAAAATTAGATGAAAATAAACAAAATTAGCTAATGGACCCAATAACTTTAAATAACAGAATTTTTTAATAATCAAACTAAACAATAGTGCAAGTCTCTTAAGAAAACTGTATAGATATTGTTGCCTTATGTTTTAGTAGTAATGTTAAATTAGAACTCCACATGTTACCAATCTTTCAAAACAATGTACCAATACCAGAAAAAAATAACCAGAAAAGGGTTTTCCGCCATCAAGCAAAGTATATAGCTAAAACATCATACATTTGAATCATTCACATTGCAAAGGATATCACCATCTCCTACCAGAACCATGCATCCAACCCAAATATCATCTCCAACTTAGAATTTTAGAGAAGTGGATAGTTACCAATACAGCTAACTGCGCAAGATAGCATCTAGAGCCTGTCCTATGTGGGTAGCGAACTTTCTCACGACTCCGTTTGCTCGCCAAACACTTGTCTCATATTCAGTCTCTGGCTCCTCATTGTCCATCTCTGCCTCCTCCACTTTACATGCATAAAACAAACATGGAGTAAGCAAGGATATAAAAGAAAAGATGATATTTGTAAGGATCAAGTAATGAATAGCTCAACATGAGAAACGGACATAATTATTTTTTTATTATACTAACCAAGTAAATATTACATGATCAAGTGCCGTGGACATCATAAACATGTCACAAAATCTGTTAGCACATCGTAAATATGCCAGCAACATATTTTTGCAGTAGACACCACTTTTTATATTTCTTTAGGCTCAACTTTTTCCATGTAGCAGCCTAGAGCCTTTAATGGCGACTCAAGTGCCTATAACATGCACATGTAAAGTCACTATACATCATAATGGAAATGTTAAAACTAGAAATATTTAAAAATCAATTGTGTAATTCACTTACCAATCGGTTAATCGTAATCGCTGTCGTCATCATCATTGACTGTTCGACCTTCACCATTGTCACTAGCATAATTCAATCCAGTCTCATCTTCATCATCGCTTGACTCATCCACTTCTTCCCTTTCTCTAAGCGCCTCATGAACCTTCGTTGCATTAACACTGAAAGAATATTCATCATTCACCTGTTCATTATTGAAAGTTCCTTCGGTAACTTGCACATGAGTGCATACACAATGGTCATCTTGGTATCACAGCCACATGCTAGTGGGCTCAGGTTCAACTTCGGGATTTTCATTTTCAGCCACACTCCACAAGTGCCTATGTGCAAACTTTTGAACTATTCTCCACCCATCATTCTTAGTGTCATTCAATTAGAATACCTTTGTTGCCTGTGTGGCTAAAATAAAAGGATCATCGTTGTACCAGTAACTGCCATGGTTGATGCTTAGTAAAAATCCATCATATTTCATTCTAGACTTCTTGCTATCGGTATCATACCAATCACATCGAAACAAAACAACTATCCTTCTGTCACCCAAATCTGAGTTATACTGCAATTGAATAATTTGTTTTAGGGAACCATAGAAGTCAATATTTTCTTCATTATGTGTACCATCCACCGTGATTCCACTATTCTGGGATCTTCTATTCTTTTCACGGTCCATAGTGTGATATCGAACGCCATTAGCAATACAAACTGAAAATAGTTGAACACGTAGATCCGGTTGACAAGCCAAAGAATATAGGTCATCAGTAATGTCCTTATTGTCAACATAACGCAATTTTGTAATCTGTATAAGTAAAAATTTACATTAAACAAATTGATACAACTAGCATAGTTTTAATGCACGTACTGACTAAAAACTCACATGCATCTTGAACCAGGAGGGGAATTCCTTCTCAAGGGTTCTTTCAATATCTGGAGTACCTTTATTTAGTAGCATTTCCCTATAATTCCTGCAAACCATAACTAATGCATCACTAGATGACATAATTAATAGGTATAATACATAAATTATAAAATAAGTAATGGGTGACATACTTAATATATGGCTCAACCTCCGAGCAATTGTTTAGCACGAACCAAACCATTTTGTCATAATCATGTTCCATGCTAAGCTTTGACTTTCCACGTAAATCAACTCCATGCCAAAAAACAGATAAATCACCTCTTCTCAAATCAACACGCTCTCGATTCCTGCCCTCACGGTTGTGCCTTGTGTCAACATCATCAAAGTATCTTGAGCAATAGGTCATGCACTCATTAGCTACATATGCTTCAGCAATGGATCCTTCAGGTCTTGCCCTGTTCCCCACAAAATGTTTCAGTGTACACAACATTCTTTCAACCGGGTACATCCATCCATATTGCACGGGACCTCTTAGTATTGCCTCATCAGGTAAATGGACAGCTAGGTGCAAACAAATATCAAAGAAATGGGGAGGAAATATTTTCTCAAGCTTGCAAAGTATGAGTGGAAATTTCAACTTTCAGTCTCCTCAAAACATCTTCCTTCAAAGTTTTAGCACATAGCTGCTGAAAAAAGTTACCAAATTCAGCAATTGCTTCATATATGTCCTTATGCATGATTCCCCGAACACCGGCAGCTAAAATCCTTTGGAGTAGGATATGGCAATCATGAGTTTTTAGTCCTTGGAGGTTGCATCCATCAACAGTGACATGGGTTGCTAAGTTGGAAGCATAACCATCAGGAAATTTTACACTCTTTAAAAATTCACAAAATGCAACCTTTTCATCTCTAGTCATTGTGTAGGAGGCATGTGGACAAATGTATGAATTTCCGTCCCGCTGCAGGTGCAAGTTTTTCCTTATGCCCATGTCCTCCAAATCTAGCCTTGCACTAATAGTGTCCTTTGTCTTCCCAGAAATGCCATGTAACGTACCAAAAAAATAGTCACATATATTTTTTTCAATGTGCATTATATCAAGATTATGTCGTAGCTTTAAACTTGACCAATATGGCAAATCCCACAAACATGACCTTCGCTTCCAGCATTCACCATCTGCTTCCCGCTTCCTCTTTTTGTTCTCGCTTCCTCTTTTTGTTCTGAAGATGCTTGCCTGGCCTAACATCCTTGACCATCTCCAATTGTTGCATCAACTCATTTGTACTAAATTCCTCTGGCTTGTCACGTTTTTCCATCTGACCATCAAAACATTTCACTCTCCTCCATGGATGCCCCTTTGGAAGAAAATGTCGGTGGCCAATATAACATACTTTATTCCTTATTCTTCTGGAACAAGGGTTCTTATCACAATGCACACAACCATAATAGCCTTTTGTGACTCTACCTGAGAGTACGCTTAGAACTGGATAGTCATGAATACACCATTTCACTGCTGCATGTAGATTAAACATTGTATCACTGAATGCATCATATGTAGGGACACCCTTCCAAAGTTCTAGCAACTCTTCAATTAGTGGCTCCAAGAAGACATCAAAATCCTTTGCAGGGCATTGGTTGGGACCAGGAATGAGTAGGGCCATCATAAAGTTGGCTTGGTCCATACATTCCCATGGAGCAAAGTTGTAAGGCATGACAAATACTGGCCACATGCTGTACGAGGAGCTCATGTTGCCATATGGATTAAAACCATCTGTAGCAAGTCCAAGTCTGATGTTCCTTGGATCTTTTGCAAACCACCCATATTCTCTATCAAAATGTTTCCATGCCTCACCGTCAGCTGGATGACTTAGCTCATTTTTAACTGGTTTCCTCTTCAACTGGTGTCATTGTGCTCCCTCTGCTGTTTTCTTGGAGCTAAATATTCGCTTAAGCCTGGGAATCAATCGAAAATGCCGCAATACCTTCTGAGGAATTTGCTTCTTTGTATCTAGATCTTTCCATCTTGATGCATGACATATAGGGCATTCATCGAGTTTTTCATACTTTTTCCTGAACAAAACACAATTATTTGGGCAAACATGGATTGCATCATAACCAAGTCCCAATGCACGGATAATTTTTTTTGCTTCATCATAAGATTCAGGGATAGAGCAAGCAGGGAATGCAGATGATAACAACTTTAGCATTCCTGTGAATCCAACATTGCTTATTCGATAAAATGACTTTATATGAAGTAGCTTCGCCACAAAAGAAAATCTTGTGTAAGGTGAACCAGGGCATACTTCCTTCTTCATCTCTTCCAATATAGCTGCAAACATAGATTTTTGGCCATCATCATGTTGTTCAGATGCATGCAACTCCTCTAACATATCTCGAATTCCATCATCAGGGCCTTCATCATCATTATTGGTGCCAACATTCTCATTCAAGTCAATATGCTCATCCACATGACCACTATTTCCATTATTTGCATCATCTAAAGGCTCTGCATGATATATCCACCTAGTATATGTGGTAGCTACATGATGCAAAACTAAGTGATCCTCCACAATGCCTCTACGCTGACGAATACGATTGACACAAATACGACATGGGCACCATATCTCTTCTCTCACCAAATTTCTGCAAAACAAAGTTCATGAACTCACAAACCCCATCGAGATGCAGCTTGCTAAATTTCTTAGAATCGATCCATCTTTGTCTGTCCATCTGCAGAAATATGACACAAAAACATTTTAAATGTGATTTGTCCGGAAATAGAAACATGAAACATGAATTCTCATCTACATTTGTTCATACATTGCTTATTGAATGGCACACCTATGACAAAATCTCGACAATGGTAATATGGAGGGCAGCGGCAATGGCGTCGGTGCGGTCACGACGGTGACATGGTACTGCACAGAAGGCACGCCTCACGGGAGGGGGAAGCCGTCGACATGAATTACCAATTGACGACGAGGGGCGGAAGGGCAGTGGCGTTACTAAAAAGAGGAGCCGACGGATTGGATAACAGAGGGTGCTCGATGGGGCATCGTCGCTTACCTCGTGCAGATGTAGGTCAGCTGAGGAATCTGGCTGACAAATCGATAGTCTGCCTCAAATCAATGGCGGCGGGGTGAGCGAACCAAGCTGGCGTCGTGGGGGAATGACGGCATGGCTTAGAAGGAGAACAGCGGTGCCGGAGCAGATAGAAGCAGCGCCAGCGGCGGATAGGTGCGGAGCTGCGCGAGGAAAGGGACGGATGCAAAGTCCACGCTCTGTCCCGATCTATTCTTGTATCTGATACGCGTACATAGTTCAAATAGATTACGGTTCGAATCTTAACACAAGTTGCTTTGTAGCGCAGTGGTCAAGTACATGGGCAAAACCTTGAGGGTGCTTGGTTCGATCCCCCTCACGCTTAACATGGGTTTTTTTTTTCTCTTCAGAACTGATTCGCCTGCTTCATACTCATATAAAGTAAGGTTAATCTCCTTCTGTGAATTTCGTTATAGCATTGTGGTGAGGGACTTGGGCTGGAAGCCTGCATGTTCTGGGTTTAAATCTTATTTTTATGTCTTTTTTATTTCTCACAACTGGCCGCTTTACTTTAAAAATAGACGCAATCTTATTTTCTTCTTCTTTTTTCTTTCTTCCTCAACACATTCACTATTCTATTCTTTCAAATTTCTTCACAAAAAATATATATCATTAATAAATTTTTAAAAAAATTCTAATTTGTATTTTTATTATTTAAAGGATTGTCTTACTATATAATAGAATTTATGAAACAAATAATGTGATATATTGCATAATACACACTACTTTATTGCTTTAAGAAAATTATCATATAAAAAAGTGTTTTTAGATAACAACATTTTACTTTGACACTAAAGTAGCCTACAAATTTTGAAAAAATATAAACTAAAAATTTAGCGACGAAAGTTCTTAGTTACGACAATTTACTTACGTCGTAAAATTGCGACGTTAGAACTTTGTCTCTTGCGACATATAATAGTTCGTCGCAATAGGATATTGGTTTTGTTTGCGACGATTTCTGGATGGCTATTGCGACAGACTTCAAATTTTCGTTGCTAAATTGAGTGAAACGTCGTAAAATGGAATGCCCCGCGACATTTTTACTAAACGTCACACAAATTTCTTGTAGTGTACCATCCACACAGTTTTAATCCTTAGTGACCTGGTTAATGACCAGAGCCGAGTCACCGAAGATGTCCAGATGCTAGATGCCGAGTGACATAGCAATCCACAGACCGTGTAGAAGGGCTTTATATTCAGCAGCGTTATTAGACACGCGGAACATAATTTGAAAGACATATCATAACTTCTCTCCTTGTGGTGAGATGAGCACAATCCCCGCACCTACACTTGGTAACTGGAGAGATCCATCAAAGTACATCTTCCAATACTCTATGTCTTGTGGAGCGGGTGGCATCTGTATCTCCGCCCAGTCGGAGACAAAATCAGCCAATGCTTGTCCCTTGATTGCCGAGGCGCGAACGTAACAGTGTATTGATTGAGTTCGACCGCCCACTTGGCAAATTTTCCTTCAGCTTCGCGATTGTGTAGGACCTGCCCGAGTGCAAAGGTTGTCTGTACTTCGATAGGATGATCCTGAAAATAGTGCTTCAACTTCCTCGAGGTGATCAAGAGCGCATACAACAGCTTCAAGATCTGGTGGTACCGTGTTTTGGAGCCATTGAGGGCCTCACTAACAAAATACACCAGGTGTTGTACTTTTTTATATGACCCTCTTTTTCTCGGTCGATCGTTAAGACGGTGCTCACAACTTGAGTTGTGGCCGATATGTAGAGTTGAAGTGTTTCTTGCGGCTCCGGAGGTACCAAGACGGGAATATTACTGAGGTGAGCCTTTAGCTCCTCTAGTGCCGATTGTGCCTCGGTCATCCAAGCGAAGTCGTCCTGCTTTTTGAGCAATTTGAAGAACGGCAGACCCCTAACCCCCAGTCAGGAGATAAAGCGACTCAAGGACGCCATGCATCCGGTCAGCTTCTGAACATTCCTTTGAGAGTTAGCTGTCCCCATATCAAAAATTGAGTCATTATTTTATAGAATAAAAGATAGAAATTCCAAGTCTATCTAAGAAAATATCATGACTCTATGCTATATATTATTGATCATATTACTCAATCCAATGAGCAATAATGACATGGTATGAAGTAAACAACTATAAAAAAGGGACTAAGCATAAAAACAATGCAGCTGGGCTATGTTCCAAGAACTCGGAGTGTCTGTCCCGTCTTCACGCATCAGTCTATAAGCCCCTAGCCGAGTGACTTCTTTGATTATGAAAACTTGTGCTTGCCCACGGTAGACTGGACAAGCCTTAACACTAGATAGCTGACTGTGATGCCTCTTCCTCGGACTAGTTGATCATGATAATGCTGGAGACTCTACTATTATTGGATGCTTCTTCATCATACACCAATACTCGTGGAGAAGTGAAAAACACCTTGGTCGGAAGGACTGCTTTGGAACCATAAACTAAAGAAAATGGTGAATGCCCTGTAGCCCGTCTGACGCTAGTGCGCAAACCCCACAATACTGACGGTAGCTCTTGAACACATCACCGAGGATATTTTCCAGCCCGTCAAATATACGAGGCTTGATGCTAGATAGTAGTAAGCCATTAGCCCTCTCCACCTACCCATTGCTGAGCAAATGAGGCATAGCCGATCTTGAAGCCAATCTTCTATGCAAAGTCCTTGAATTCCTATGATGAAAATTGGGTGCCGTTATCCATGATAATTTTATAGGGAGCACCAAACCGAGTAACGATATCGGTCTTGAACTCTACGGATTTTTTTGCTATGATTTTACCAACTGGCTTTGCTTCAATCCACTTAGAGAACTTATCCACTGCAACATATTGGTGAGTGAATCCTCCTTGAGCCTTTTGGAAGGGATCAACAATGTCTAACCCCCATACAGAAAAAGGCCAAGAGATCAAAATATTTTGGAGCTCTATGGAAGGTACATGTTCTTGTCGAGCAAAAAACTTGCAACCTTCACAGGTGCGAAGGATGTCCATGGCCTCTGATCTGGCAGACGACCAATAAAAGCCTTGTGGTGCCACCTTGCTCTCTATATAAGACAGCCCGGCATGGTTGCCGCATATTTTAGCGTGAATCTCCCGTAATACGGCTATGCACTCGTCTTGAGACATGCACTTCATGAGCACCCCATGTGGGCTCTGCCTATATTAGTGATTATCAACCATACAATAGGATCTAGATTTTCAAATGATATGAAGAGCTTCATCCTTGTCCGGTGGAAAACTGCCATTGTCTAAGTACTCGACAAAAGGACTTCTCCAATCGATCTTAATTAATGCAACCACTGGTGGTGCATCCTGGTCCGTCGTAGCCTACACCATAGTTTGCTAGTTTAGTGCAGATGGCTTATGTAATTCATCGAGAAATACTTTGTCGGGTATATTAGCTCAGCTAGACCCAAGTTTGGCCAACTCATCCATCTCCTCGTTATATTTGCGAAGAAAGTGCTTGAATTCGATGCCATCAAACTTGTCTTCTAGCTTCAGCACGGTAAGCTATCATTGTTTCATCTAAGCAACACCACTCCTTTGTCACCTAATTGATCACGAGAGCCGAGTCACTGAAGAAACTCAGTCTTTTGATACCGAGTGATATGGCCGATCATATGCCGTGTAGAAGGGCCTCGTACTCCACCACGTTGTTGGATGCTCGAATGTGAGCATGGTGGACATATTTCATCTTCGCACCATCTGGTGGCACTAAAACCACCCCGACCCAGCTCCTTTTAGTTGTAAGGAGCCTTTGAAAGACATTGTCCAGTAGCTTAATTCATGTGGGGTTGGTGGTAGCTCGCTTTCTATCCACTCGGCTATGAAGTCCGACAATGCTTGTCCCTTTATGACGTCTCTCAGCTTAAAAGAAATGTCATACATGGCAAGCTCAACAACCCATTTGGCAACTTTACCTATCACCTCGTGGTTATGAAGTAACTCGTCAAGTCCGAAAGACATGTGGACCTCAATCAAGTGGTCTTGAAAGTAGTGAGGTCATCAATATTGCATAAACGAGTTTCTAAAGCTGAAAATATTGCACCTTAGAATCTGATAAGACTTCACTGATGAAGTACACTTGATGCTGCACCTTTTGAGCCTTGCCATCTTCTACCCATTCGACTGCCAGCACGGTGCTGACAATGTGTGTGGTTGCGGAGATGTACAGCTGCAAAGTTTCCTTCCATTCTGGTGAAGTCAGCACTATTGGGCCGCTGATGTATGTGAAAGGATCATAGTGACCGAGAGGGGGGGGGGTGAATCGGGAACTACCACTATGTACCAATTTTAACAATTAGAAATTACCGATAGCTCTCAAACTAACTCCTACGCAATTCTAGTGGTGATCACACTAACAATATAATCCTATGAGAGAAAAGCACCCTATGCATACTAGTGGATCACACAAGTCAATACAACTCCTATGCACTTCTAGTGATCAAGCACACCAATGCAACTCCTACTCATGCTAGTCATCAAATACGGAAGCTTAAACACTACTAGCAAGTGAGGAGCCTAAACATGCAAGTCTATAAGAGAGTCAACTAGAAATAAGAGAACACACAAGCATGAATAGCACGGTATGTAAATGCGGAAGGTAAAGCATCATAGTGAGGAGTAGAGTAAGGGTTGGCTCATGATTTTTTCCCGAGGTCTCGGAAGGATGGTGCCTTCCCCTAATCCTCGTTGGACCACTCCCTTCGGAGTCCCGGTCCCTCCCACCACCAAGTGGAGTTCTCGGCCACGAGCCCGCAATCACTCCTCGAGTGAAGACACGGTGTGCGTCACTGCTGCACAAAGCACAAGCTCGCCTCCCTCGAGAACTTGCCGGACTCCCCGAGCCGAGATGGGCGCTCACTAGCGATGCCCCTTTCCACGGCGGGCTCAAACCATGTACAAATGTGTGACGGCCTTCACAACCGATCACGATAGGCTTGATCACCAACACCTAACTGGTCTAGGTCCCACCATAGACCAAGAGTAATAATCTAGATCACACCCTCAAGGACACCCTAGCCTTAGATGTGCAAGATGCTCAAGCTACTCTTCTATAGCACTCTCAAGATATGCAATATCTCCTCCTAGTGCTCTTCTCTATTCCTCTTGAACCTTACCAAATGCTCTCAGGTATTCCACTGGCCAAGAGAGGTCTCCAAGACCCCAGCAACAAAGTTATATAGGCTCCCAACCTCAAACTAGCCGTTGCTCTAAGAAATTGCCTTTCTAGACACACTGACTCTCCTCAGCCATTGGCCTCCTCTGTCCAGGCAAATTCCAGTACTGACCGGACTATCCGGTCACTGGACTGGACCATCCGATCCACTTTCTCTCTCCATTCCAGGAACCTCCATGAAATGCACATCTTCTGCCTTTCTTGCACTCCTACTGACCGGATCGTACGGTCTGTAGACCGCACCGTCCGGTCTGTATGGAGTCTCCTGCTGACAGAGTCCTGCTCCTTGAGCTAAGTCCTGGAAAACTCCCTATAGTGCCCGTACAGTTCAGTCTCTACAGATCCCTCTATCCGGTCTCTATATCTAGAAGCCGAAACTTGTCGTCCTCGCTTGACATCATTTCTCGGCTTCTCCAAACAGCTCCTTGGCTTCTCTACTGTCACCTAGTGCCTGTGTTTTCACCGAGCAACCTTGCACATCATCGACTAGACATGACCTAAGATAATGACCTAGACGCCCTTGATAGTCCAGTTTTTCCTATGGACTCAAAGCCTTAACAACTACTCAAGTGTTCCAAACACTTGCACCATAGCTTGTTTTCGGCTTTGATCCATCTTCATCAACCCTTGGACTCCATCAAGTTCACAAGCCTCCATGCTTGCGGTCATTGTCATCAATCGCCAAGGACACTATCGACAATCATCATAAGATAGAAGGGGTTTCCTACACGAACAACACTCGTGTAGATATTAGTCACATTTCTTGTTTGTCATGCATCACCAAAACATCATACCTTGGGGTGACCTCAATGGTCATGATCCTTACAATCTCCCCCTTTTTGGTGATGGGTGACAACCACTACTCATGATGATCCAAAAACGGACGAGCAAGAAAGAACCAAAGGAAAAGAAAAGATTGAAAGGCATACTTTGGTCCTTACCTTAGAAGTAGTCTCCCCCTTGAGATGTGCTAGGTGTTGAGGGAGAACTACCCAAATATGTAGCGCACTTGGATCACAATCTTGTGCTGAAAATGCGCCCGCCTTGGTGTCGTGGTAGTCCAAGACGTAGATGCTCATGTCGGTGAAGGTGTTCATTATCGCCATAGACATGCACCGTTCTTCTTCTTCTTCATGTTGGTGTAGATATTCATCTTGATGTGATCTCCATGTTCCATCTCTATGACACCTGATGTGGACAAGGGTTCCCGATCTTTGGAAAGGTTCTAGATACATTGATTTGGTTGGAGGCGACACACAAATCGATCCGGCCTCAGAACAGCATGTTCTAAACCCAACAATCGCAGCACGACGTCTCCTCTGGTTATCAATTGTCCTAAAACAATTGACCTCGCCGAGAAGGCTAATCCCTTCCTGCGAATCAAGAACACAAGCAAGAACAAAGAAGAAGGCAACACAATTGCAGATGTATTATGAATATCACGAAGTTGGGGTCTCACAAACCGTGATGACGGCAAAACTGTTATGAACAGAATAATCTAATCAAAACCCAAACCCTAATGGTGCGGTGGTGGCTGTATATGAAGACCCTAGGATCGTGCAAGACCCTCTGGATGCACCCCTAATTGGGCTCAACTAGATACAAAGCCCAAAGGCCAAAAACAGGCGACGTAGCACCGAAACAGATTCTAGACCCTCTCTTGTTTCAACGATTTCCAATGACTCCGGATGAATTTTGATATGAGACCGGCGGCCTTGGAAAGGTCTTCTTCTTATCTTTTCGTGCATATGTAAAACGTTCAAATCCGAGTCCGTATGCGTCCTGGGCCTCTGTTTTAGTGCAGACTGGTCCTGAGCCCTGAAACAGACTCAAAGTCGGTTTTGGTTGGGCCTCCACCTTGGCTTCCACGTCCTTGCTGGTCCTCCATGTCTCCAAGTCCTTCTCCCATCATATCCTGGTCCACTCCATGGTTCCTAATTACAATATAATCATTAGGTAGCAAACCATTCTCAAAAGTGACATATAATGAAGAATGTAGGAACGAGCTCAGCTCTAAATTTAGTCGTCGTGCACGAGCTCTAGCCATTGGACCTTGCAAGTCCAGAATTGGAGGAGTGTTGCATGTATCCTTAGGAGTGATGTCCTCATCAACACCCTAGGCGTCTCACTTCTATTTAACAAACATGAAAGAGCACAAATCATGAATAATATAGCATGAAATAATAAGGCCTCACCCAAATTATTTAAATTTATCCTAGGCAATTAAAAACTCTGCAAGTAAGTTGTGAGCCAAATAAAAATTTATTATACAACATATGACAAATAACTTCATAATCAGATTAGTAATATTAAAATGGAATTTTATGAATTTAATGAGCATTTTACCATATATAGAAATGCCCCAAATACTTAATTAAAGCATAGAAACCTTTCATAATGGGGAATTAATTATAAATTAATTATAAATTTTTTGATCATTTGGGTCCCACTAGAGCACCAGGAATATCTCCAAGGACCTTTGTGCAAAATTCCATGAATTTAGGAGCTCTCTAGCTATTTGTTTTGGAAATATCTTTGACCAAGGACCTGTTTGCAAGAAATCAAATAGTTCAAGGGTTGCAGTGCAAAATCTTCTTTTCTTCTTCCTCACTGGCGCTGAACTTCTCCCCCGACATCTCTCCTCCGCTGGCGCACGCAACAGCCAGCCTTCGCTCCGTCTCAGGACTCCTCGCGCGCACTGTGCCGCTGACCCCTCCTCAGCCGTCCCATCCCCGCTGCCCTCGGCCGTGAGCTTGCCCAATGGAGCTGCTTCTCTTCTCCTTCTCTGCATGCCATCGACATGACCGGCCAGAATTCAATTCTGCATGCCATCACCGCTCTTGTCCTCCCCCACTTGCTCCTCTCCCCTTTGCGCAATTGAAAGCACTCCCAGGAGACTCAAACACTCTCCATTCCCCGCTGCTCGCTGCTCTTTGCTCTCTGTCTCTTTTTCCCCTCTCTGAACTCTGTGATGAGGACATCACCATGCTGGATATGCGCATATCATGGCCTTCCCCAAGTTACAAGTCGTCACCAACTCGATCGCCGCGTTCGTCTCGGATTCAGCCGACATCCCATCACGGTTTTGATGATATCTCCCACATCCGATGTCCAAACGAGGTGTTCTTTGATGCGTTGGAAAGGGGACGATGAAGTCATCATTTTGTTTCTGGTACTAGCTCCAGAAGGATCGTGAGTCATAATATGTGACCATGACAAGGTGCTATGCCACCTATTTTGGGCCAACTTGGCCATGTATCATGTCGGGCCTTAAGCCCATGTTGTGGGCGCTCCCCTGGTCGCCCCCAACCCTAGGATGTCCCTGGTTAATACATAAACTCAGTAGCTACTGTCTTTTAGTTTGGGGTTTTGTTTAGTTCAGTTTTCCAGAGAAAAACTTGATCGAATTATTATAACTGTGGCGACAAGTCCTTTTACAGTAATCCAGGATCCCTGTTCTTATTCTACACCAGTGTGGCGATTAGTCCTTTTGTGTTCAGAGCTTGAACCTTTGCTTGTGATTCGCTTCATCCATATTTGCAATTTTAGATTGCGTGTTTATCCTCTCTTGCTTGTGTTCTCAATTTTGCTTGCTGGAACAATCAAGTTGTGCTTGGTGTAACGGTTGCGAGGTTGGATCATGTCTGATTCAAGCTGGGTCATCGACGTCGAGTTCCCCAAGTTTGAGTTTATCCCTTACCTCTCGGAAGATCGGGCCATATTTACATCAAGTGGTATCAGATTCTAGGTTCCTTGTGAGGTATTATCGTGTTCTTCCCTTTAGATTTGTTTGTGTTCATCACCTTTTTGTCCACAAAAAAGCCTACAAAAAAAATTTCCCCACCATCCCAGACACTGCTTAGCCTTTGCATAATTTAATTTCAGAGTCCGTAGTGTTGAGTTTGTGTCCTAGTCGAGTTCAGTTGCTGGTTTGAATTTGTGTTTTGATTCGGTTTGTGTTTTGATCTCTGCTGCACACCACCATCACCATCGTGTTTTCCATTGGATTCACTATCGTGTCACCCACCCACCACACCCACAATCCGTTGCCAACAAAAAAACCCTACCTGATTTTGTTCCCCCCCTCAAACCCTGTCTTGACATACCTTCGGTAAAACAGGCATAACTTTTCGCTCGTTGCTCCGATTGGGCTGAAATTTTTACAGCAGATTCTTGACTCAAAGCTGAGGTGACCCACACTTGGCTCCACCCTGTGTGCCCTTGTCAAAAAATTCAAAAAAAATGGGAAAAAATAGAAAAAAATTGTGAAGTCAAAAATAGCGCTTTCGGTGAAATTTTGTGATTTTGCCTACCCTTTGTTTTCCCTCTGTTTGAGTTGAAACTTCTTGTGATTCCTTACTTTGTGTTCCTCTATCACAGAAAAATAGTGGAAAAATCATACAAAAAATCAAGATTTTGATTTGCACCCCCCCCCTCGCCCTGAAAATTCTAAGTTTGTGAAGTCTGTTTGGATCCTTGCTGCATTTGCCATTGTTCTTGCTGTCACAACTATTTTTGAATATGATTCTTTTGCCAGCAACTAAGACACTACTTTGGACATTTATTCAGTGCTACTATCTGTTATTGAATTGTGTTCCATTGACATACATATTAGTCTTCCAAGCTATACATATTGCAGCACAGGTTTCTTCCTTGCAACTGTTACACCCAAGCTCAACTACAGATTATGTCGACCTGTTTGGCTTTGGTAAGAACACTTGCAAGATTGTGATACATTGCTTCTGATATTGTTTTCCACTTTCTACACCCTTTGCTGCCTGCTAGTTGATAGGGGTAATCTTTTTGTTTAGTCTTGTCTTTTGCTTTTAACCTTGTCAGAGAAAGGGAAAGGGACACCTGGAGAGTTGGAGTCCCCTATAGACTTCAATGATTGCGTGTACAAGGCCAAGCTCACGAAGCTTCTTGGGGACCAGCGTACATTCATGGAAATGAAGTTTGCCTAGTTGATGGGTCACATCAACACTGCTGCCCACCGCATTGAGGATGTTGAACGACGACCTCCACCTCA
The DNA here is from genome assembly GCA_032690845.1 of Eleusine coracana subsp. coracana. Lineage (NCBI taxonomy): Eukaryota > Viridiplantae > Streptophyta > Magnoliopsida > Poales > Poaceae > Eleusine > Eleusine coracana. The sequence continues at coordinate 17,466,813 of CM064434.1, read as the reverse complement.
ACGGGTTGCTGATGATGATGATTTTGACCGTGATGCAGACCGTCTTCACCGTAATCGACACGGTATGGGAGGTAATAACAATCATGGTAATACTGATACTTTTGTTAAGCCCAAATTTAACATACCACCTTTTGCTGGTAGTGCTGATCCTGAAGCATACTTAGATTAGGAACTTACTGTTGAATAGAAATTTAATTCTCATTTATTTCCTACTGAGCATAGAGTTAGACTTGCTACTAGTGAGTTTACAGGTTTTGCTCTCTTTTGGTGGAATGATCATTGCAATACTAATGCTGCTATACCTGCCACTTGGCATGTTTTGAAACAACGCATGAAATCTCGTTTTGTTCCTCCTTATTACCAACGTGATTTACGTTTGAAATTACAATCTTTAACACAAGGTAGTAAAACAGTAGAGGAATATTATCAGGAATTGCTTATTGGTTTAGCATGTTGTGATATACATGAAGATGATGTTGAAACTAGTGCTAGATTTTTTGGTGGTTTGAACCGTGATATCCAGAATATTATTGACTATAAAGAGTGGAATAGGTTCAGCCAATTGTATCATATTGCTCTTAAGGCTGAACAAGAACTACAGGGACGCCTTCCACAACAATCTTGCAGGTCTAACACTGAGCAATCTCTCTAGCAACGCACTGGAGTAGAGAACTTGAAGAGTCATGTTGCTAAGCCACCAGCAACAACTCTTCCACTTGCGCCTACTTCTGAAGCGCAATCGTCTAGTGTGCAGCACCAACACCAGAAGAAGGTTACTACTTCCGGTACTAGGAGTGGCTCGTCCACCATCATTATTTGCCATCGCTGCAAGGGCATGGGACATGTCATGAAGGATTTCCCTAGTCGTCGTGCTTTCATCGCTACTGCTGATGGGTATGAAAGTTGTAGTGATGTCGAAGATGAATTTGCTCATATGCCTAACCTTGTTGCAGATTTGACGGAGGAGCATGAGACTACCGCCATTGATTCCATTGCTACCACCGCGGGCTTTCCTAGTCTCATTATACAGCGTGTGTTGACCACTCAGGTGGGACAAGAGAAAGAACAACAACACAACAATTTATTCTACATGTACCTCATTATCGTGGACCGCCGTGTTCTCATCATCATTAATACTGGGAGCTGTAACAACTTGGTAACATCTGATTTGGTAAGCAAACTTGGCTTGACCACGCATGCACTACATCAGCCCTACCACATCAAATGGTTCAACAATAGTGGTATGGCACAGGTAACTCGATCAGCACGCATACACTTTTCAGTAGGTTCTTATCAAGACTCTGCTCATTTTCATGTTGTACCTATGCAAGCATGTTCGCTTTTATTAGGCCGTCCATGGGAATATGATACGAATGCTGCCCACCATGGTAGAACTAATACATATACATTCGTGCATAAGGATAGGAATATTACTTTGCGTCCGTTATTGCCTGCTGATATTAGAAATCATTTTAAACTGCTTGTTGAAAATACTGAGAATAAACATGATAACAAACAACTTTCTGATGTTAAACATAAGGCTATTCCGTTAAAGGGAGGTGCTTTTCTTGCTATGACATCTACTATTGCTGAACTTTGTGATAATCATGATGCACCTTGCTATACTATGCTTTGTCGTGATATATCTTCTATCGATGATCATGTATCTTGTACTTTGCATTCTGCTAGTACTAACCCTTTGCAGGAGATTGATGATGAGATGGAGTCAAGGGCGACCCCAATTCAAGAAGGGGAGGATGATGAGGACATCACCATGCTGGATACGCACATATCATAGCCTTCCCCAAGTTACAAGTCGTCACCAGCTCGGTCGCCGCGTTCGTCTCGGATTCAGCCGACACCCATTCATGGTTTTGATGATATCTCCCATATCCGACGTCCAAACGAGGCGGTCTTTGATGTGTTGGAAATGGGACGACGATGCTGTTGTTTTGTTTCTGGTCCTAGCTCCAGAAGGGTCGTGAGTCATAATATGTGACCATGACAAGGTGCTGCGCCACCTATTTTTGACTAACTTGGCCATGTATCGTGTCGGGCCTTAAGCCCATGTTGTGGGCGCCCCCCTGGTCGCCCCCAACCATAGGACGTCCCTGGTTCATACATAAACTCAGTAGCCACCGTCTTTTAGTTTGGGGTTTTGTTTAGTTCAGTTTTCCAGAGAGAAACTTGATTGAATTATTGTAACTGTAGCGACAAGTCCTTTTATAGTAATCCAGGGCCCCTGTTCTTGTTCTACACCACCGTGGTGATTAGTCCTTTTGTGTTTAGAGCTTGAACCTTTTCTTGTGATTTGCTTCATCCATATCTGCAATTTCAGATTGCGTGTTTATCCTCTCTTGCTTGTGTTCTCGATTTCACTTGTAGGAACAATCAAGTTGTGCTTGGTGTAACGGTTGCGGGGTTGGATCGTGTCTGATTCAAGTCGGGTCGCTGATGCTGAGTTCCCCAAATTTGAGTTTATCCCCTTACCTCTCGAAAGATCGGGCCATATTTACATCACTCTGCTCCCTGCCATCAACGAGCGCAAGCTCGAGCTTGAGTTCCCTGTTTCCCTGCCTCCCGAGCCGAGCCAAGGACGCAAATAGCTTCGCTCAAACCTCCTCCCCCTCCTATGCCTAGCGCTCGGCCAACATCCACTGGGAATCGAATGAATTTGGAGAAAATCCGAGAATTGCTCCCGGTCGAGCTCCATTGACGCCAACACCGATTTCGCCCAAATTGGTGAGCCTCGGCCTTCAATCCTTTTTCACATTTGAGCGCAACTTGTTCCCGAACACTCCTAATCAGTTCTCGCCCTTGTTTTCTTCTCACGAGGCCACGACACACCGATTCCTCTGGCCGTCTCCCTCTCCACAGGCAGAACCGAGCCACCTCCGCGGTGAGCTCTACCTTCCGCTCCTCCCCGAAGCAATCCGACAAGATGCCGAGCCTCCCCGAGTCGCCTTGAAGCCGTAGGAGAAGACCGCACCGGGTTTCCCACTCCGAGCCATTTCGTGATGTCGCCAAAGACCTCCCTTCCGCCGCCCCTCGCCGTCGGCCACCTCCGGTGAGTCCCCGTCCTCACAAACCCCACCAAGTCCTTCGACTCAACGTGCGCGTCACGTGCGTAGACCTGCGGCGAGCTTCCATCGCGTTTAGACACCAGCGACGAGATTTGACCAAACTCCGGCGAGTCCCCGGCAGCCGCTGACCCTGCACACTGGCATCCGACTGGCCGCCTGCATGTCGCCTACGTGGCACCTACGTGTCGCTGATGTGGCACCTATGCAGCCTCTCCTAAAACCAGAAATACCAATAAATGGCCAGATATTGCTATTAACTTTGAAAAATCATAGTAAATGAATCCAAAGCCAATGTGGCCCACACAAATTTTGTTGGACTCATCTTTAAGTGCTCTATTTTAGTAAAATAATAAATCACATGTATTTTTAATAATACATTAAATTGTGAAAAAACTAAATAATTAACCAAAAATTCTAGGAATAAAATTAAATCTTGATTTTTGGCATGCTTAGCAAAAACATGATTATCTACCACCATAAATTTTGGTATGGTAAAATATGAATTATTTTAGGCTCTGGAATTTATTTTGTATGTTTACTTAGATTAATTCTAGTAATTATTCTGTAAATAATTTGCCCTTGCCACTTGGCACAAAAATCACTCATATAAGCCTCTGTTCGCAGTAAATCACACATGTCCAGAAACATAAGTTTGCTTTATTAATTAATTTAATTGCTTTTATCACTCATTTACCTTGTTTAGTTACGTAAAGAATATATATACCTAAAATCTTAATTAACAACCCAACTTCTCTGAAGCATATGGCTTCGAGAGCATAATAATAATTTTAATTGACATTAAAACACGATATGCTTGCATGCATCATATCATTGCATAAAACGATGTTCCGATAATGCCGTTAATTCAATTCCATCATATAGGTAACGACCATCAGGAGCAAGAGGACAACTTTCAGAAGGATGTTGACTCTCAGGAGCAGGAAGTAGAAGTTGCTAACACTAGTGTTGATCCAGGCAAGACCCGATTTGCATTTGCCTCTTTTACAAAGTTTTGCTAGTTTACAATATTACTAGTGTCTATAATTATTGTTGCATTAGCTCATAGGAGTTGATTCAAACCCACCTTGCATGATATCCAAATGACCTATGCTAGTGTCTTTAAAACTTTGATAGAATCGGTACTGTTATGCTATGCTTAGTAATTAATAGTCTCGTTAGATATTATTTTTACTAAGGAATGAACTTGACCACTGGAACGGGAATTATTAAAAGGAGTTTATTTTTTTGTTATGACCGGGCAGGGATGATGCATGCATAGGTTTGCAGCAACACATGGGTGTTGACTGCAGTAGCCCTGCCATGTCGAACCTAGGACCCGTCCGTGGTCGGGCTCTTGATCAAGTATTGAATAGTACCGAATGCATTCTAGTTTATGGGCACTAGTAAACCGATGTAGCATTAAAGGTCACTTACATTGAGATCGGTTAAGGTGCGTTGGTCTTTGACCCTCCTGCTGCTGGAGTGGGTGGTTCATACCACGAAGTACTATTGGCAGAACGGCATGCCCACTCGACGTCACCACACCCAGTCCGAGGTGTGGGTGGTTTTTATTATGAAAGGTTGCCATATATGACCGTAATTGGTGCGTATGTGTCATGCATCTCGGGTTTTTCCCAGCTGGTGTAAATCGATTGCAACTGTTGTCCCTCACAGTAAGGAGTACCGCTTGGTCACCGCGCCAATCACGTAGTTGCACCTAATATTATGGAATGTACTATGTTGCTTATTGATGATGATGATCATTATTATTACTGCTCTTATGTTGTACTTGCTATATGTATTGTTTTATTACCCTAATGTTGCCACTAAAGTTACATTTCAGCTCAACCCATTTAATTGGACAAATAAAACTTGATAGAGCTAATAGGTTGCTTAGTGCGAGTCCTTTCAAACAAGCCACCTATTAGAGCCTTTGCATGTCTAGGTGTCCGACGGGTAAGTCTTGCTGAGTAATTAGTACTCAGGCTTTGTGCCATTGTGTTTTTTAGGTAATGAATAAATAGAATTGCCTATAGATGTGATGCCTTGGGACGTGCAAGTCCCTGAGGGTTGGACTGCCCACTGGGAGTCCGACTTGCTGCCACAATGATGTTGTGTGCTGCTAGAGTGATGGTTCTTCGGGCATGAATCATTACTACGCTGTATCATCGAGCTTGTAGTTTTCTTATTGTTATTTGCTTCTGCTATTTTTAAAACATTCATGAACTTGTACTATTCCGCTACACTCTGATAACCTTAATGATGTAATATTCAACTTAAATTTGGACAAATGTTGTATTATCAAGTGTCTGCATTATCAGCACCTTTGGGACCTCGATCCTCCAGGAAGGGGTGCCACAATCTCCCCGAATCTTCACGTCCCTTCTCTTCATGGATTTGGCTTTTGAATCTTCATGTTCTACTCTCTCTTTGTGTTATCGACCGTCTTCATGTTTCTTCTCCCTCCTTGGTCTAGGGTCGGCTTTAGGATCTTCGTGTTCTCCTCTTTTTTTTTGATCTAGACTTGTCTTTTGGATCTTCATGTTTCTTCTCCCCCTTTGTCACCTATCACCAAAAAAACACACAAAAACGTAACAGAACCAAGAGGCATAAAATAGTTGGCAAGAGTTAGAATAACTCCCCCTTTCACGGTGCTCCTCCTTGGTCGAAGTGGCGTTTTGCCGTAGCTCCCCCTACACTTATGACTCAACAAAAGATTTTCCCAAATGTGCAAGGGTTAGTCATTATAGGGGTGGAAATGTATGAACCACTTGTCTTTGAGCTGCGCAAGTAGATTTAACCTCGGAGCTCGATCGAACATGGCTCAATGGGCATGAAGCAAAAATATCACTATTTGATTATCTAGAGAGTCATGTGCTCACATTGTAAATGAGTAACTTCCCCTAGACACATGCTTGGAGGCATGCTTGGTATCATAATGCAAGGATGCAAAAATGCAAAGAATGCAAATGCAACAAGTATACAATCTATGATGTGATGCTAAAGAAAAGAGAGAGAACCGCTACAAACCAAAGTGTCAACAATGAGTTGTCCCCTTCTCAAGCTTGCTCACAATGGACCATTCTTCAAAGCCTTGGGTACACCATGAACCACCTTTCCAAGCTTAACCCGTGTCCATTGCTATCTTAAGAAGGTCCAAAGTCAACCTACAAAAGAAAAGAAACAAGCACAAACAAAACACAAACAAGAACAACCAAAACACTATACATAATAACAAAAGACAAGCTCAAGGGTTACTCATGTGAAGTTGGAGAGGTCGAGAACATTTAGTTCTCCCCTTAGCTTGTTGAAGGTCTTCTCATCCAGTGGCTTGGTGAAGATGTCCACCAATTGTTCATGAGTTCGCACGCTCACCAACTCGATGTCCATCTTCTCAACATGGTCTCGTGTGAAGTGATGCTTCACTTGAATGTGCTTTGCATGACCATGATCTCCCGTCTTGAGGGCCATCTTGATTGCTGCCTCACTATCACAGTATAGTGGCATTTGAGTGTAGTTAAGGCCATAGTCCAAGAGTGTTTGCCTCATGTAAAGGAGTTGTGCACAGCATGCTCCCGCCGCCATATACTCCGCTTCGGCAGTTGATAGAGCCACGGAGTTTTGCTTCTTTGAGCTCCAAGATACTAGAGATCTTCCAAGAAATTGGCAACCTCCCGAAGTACTCTTTCTATTCACCTTGCAACCCGCGAAGTCAGAGTTTGAGTACCCAAGTAACTTAAAGTTTGATCCTCTAGGATACCATAAGCCCATGGTAGGTGTATACTTGAGGTATCTCATTATTCTCTTCATGGCCTTCAAGTGTGACTCCTTTGGATTTGCTTGATAGCGCGCACACAAGCACACACTAAACATGATGTCTGATCTCGAAGTAGTGAGATAGAGCAAAGACCCAATGATTGATCTATATAGCTCGGGGTTCACGGGTTTCCCTTTCACATCATTATCCAAGGGTTTGCTAGTAGCCATAGGTGTGTGCAAAGGCTTGCAATTCTCCATGTTGAATCTCTTGAGAAGGTCCTTAGTATATTTCTCTTGATAGATGAAGTTTCCCTCTCTCAATTGCTTGACTTGGAATCCAAGGAACATGTGAAACTCTCCAATCATTGACATTTGGTTGACCCGTAGACTCTTCATTGAACTTCTCATTGGTTGACCCGTAGATGATATAATCCACATAGATTTGGCACACAAATAGATCCTTCCCAACATGCCTCGTGAACAAGGTGCTATCAATGCTTCAAATGGTGAATCCATTTTTGAGTAGGAAGTTCCTCAAATGTTCATACCATGCCCTAGGTGCTTGCTTGAGGCCATAGAGAGCTTTCTTCAATTTGTATACATGTGTTGGATGTTTTGAGTCCTCAAACCCTGGAGGTTGTTCCACATAGACTTTCTCATTGATTTATCCATTCAAGAAAGCACTCTTGACATCCATTCGAAAGAGCTTGAAGCCATTATGTGATGCATAGACAAGTAAGATCCGAATAGCTTCAAGACGGGCCACAGGAGCAAAGGTCTCTTCAAAGTCAATCCCCGCCACTTGAGAATATCCCTTAGCCACTAGGCGAGCCTTATTTTTGACAATTGCTCCCTTCTCATCTTGCTTGTTCTTGAAGACCCACTTGGTGCCAACCAAATTATGATTCTTGGGTCTCTCAACCAAATTCCATACTTTGCACCTCTTGATGTTGTTCAACTCTTCTTGCATGGCAATAACCCACTTGTGATCATCCATAGCTTCATCAATGGTAGTGGGCTCAATCATAGAGACAAAGGAGAAGTTCTCAATCTCAACATTGGCCTCATCATCATCTGCTTCACTCACATAGTTGGGTTTATATTGATTCCTCCTTGTTTTTATCCCTTGAGATGGACTCCCAATGATCAAGTCTTGTGAATGATCTTTGTTGATGGCCTTGGGTCTAGGGTGGTGTTTTCTTTGAGTGGGAGAAGCTCTAGGTGAGGTGTCTTGTACATCATGGATTGTTTGCTCTCTTGATATATGAGTGTCTTGGATCCTAAGAGAGGTGGAAGGGTCACTCTTATTCTTTCTTCTTTTGGACTTTGAGCTTGAGGTGGATGGGAGAGTATCTTGTGAAGAGCTAGGAGAGGTGGCTTGTGGTGAATTATGTGGAGAGGTTTATGGCTCACTTCTCACTTGGGATCCCTTATCATTTGGTGAGTGTACTCTCAATGAGTCTTGGGAGGAGCTTGTGGGAGTATTTGTGGCATCTTGGGTTGTTTGTTGTACCTCGGAGGAGGAGGTAGGTTGAGGTGGTGGAGTAGAGGGGTCATCAATTTCACCATCATCGACCTCGTGGGGTAAAACCTCTCCCACGGGCATGTTCCTCATGACTTCCCTCATAGGCTCATCTCCAATGTCCACTTCATGAAATTCATCCTCCTTTTGAGACCCATTTGACTCATCAAATTGCACATCATAGGATTCTTCCACACATCCTGTGGTTGAGTTGTAGACCCTATATGCTTTAGAAGTCCCAGAGTACCCAACAAGAATGTCTTCATATGTTCTGCTCTCAAACTTCCCGGGCTTTCTCCTCTTCTTGAGAATGTAGCACTTGCATCCAAAGACTCGGAAATAGAAAACATTGGCTTTTTGTCCCACCAATAGCTCATATGGTGTCTTCTTCAACACACTATGGAGATAGATATGGTTGGAGGTGTAGCAAGCCGTGTTGATTGCCTCCGCCCAAAAGCTCTCATGAGTTCCGTACTCATCCAACATGGCACGAGCAAGAGTGATGAGTGTCTTGTTCTTCCTCTCCACTACTCCATTTTGCTCGGGAGTATATGTAGCGGAGAATTCATGTTTGATCCCTTTCTTGTCACAATATTCCTCCACTATGGTGTTTTTGAACTCCGTCCCATTGTTACTCCTTATCTTCACAATGCTAGCATTGAACTCATTCTTTGCTCTCTTGGCAAACTTTCTGAAGATACCACTGGCTTGAGATTTGTCCACAAGAAAGAAGGTCCAAGTGTATCTGGTGAAATCATCAACAATCACCAAGCAATATAGATTGCCTCCTAGACTCTTGTAGTGTGTTGGCCCAAACAAGTCCACGTGCAAGAGCTCTAGAGGACGAGATGTAGACATGAATGACTTGGTGGGATGTGAAGATGCAACTTGTTCTTCGGCCTAACAAGCGCTGCACAGTCTATCCTTCTCAAAGGCTACATCCTTGATTCCTTCAACTAGATTCCTCTTGACAATCTTCTTGAGCTGATTCATTCCAACATGTGCCAGTCTTCTATGCCACAACCGTCCCTTGGATGCCTTAGTGAATAGGCAAGTGCTTGGTGGCATATTGCTTGACTTAAAGTCCGTGACATACAAGTTCCCATGCCTTACTCCATGAAATACTAGCCCTCTCTTGTCATTCTCAATCTTTGCACTGTTCTCATCAAATGTGCACTTGAAACCCATGTCACATAGTTGACCAATAGATAGAAGGTTGAAGTTGAGGGTTTCCACAAGAAAGACCTTGGAGAGATGGAGGTCATTTGTGATGGCCACCTTGCCTGAGCCTCTAACTCTCGCCTTTGAGTTATCCCCAAAAGTCACCTTCTCGCTATCTTCATCTTCATCAATGGTGGTGAACATGGTTGGCTTCCCGGTCATATGTTGAGTGCACCCACTATCAAGAATCCAATGAGTGCCTCCACTCTTGTAGTTGACCCTGGTGGTAGCCATAAGACAAGCACTAGAGGAAGAAGGGTTAGTATCCAAAGCATTACTCGATTGACTAGCACTAACCTCATCGCGTCGAGCAATAAGACCATCCTCATAGATAGGGATTCTTGCAATCCCATCCAGTAATCTCCTCCTAATGGGGTAGTGAGGAGCACGGTACCTCCAATATCCATGACCATCCCCCATGTGCACATTGTCAAGGTTGATGTAGTAATGGGGAGGATCATAGAGTCTAGTGATGTGCTCAAGAACATGCCCCACTTGTGTATGGAGCACAAGTATCATCTCCATTGCTCTCTCAATTGAGAGATCATGTCTCCTATTGACTACCTCCTCAAATAAGAAACCCCTCTTAGGAGTTGTGATTTGTTGGAGGAGCATGTCAATCACTTCATGTGGTGCAACCCTCCGAAGTCCCCTAAAAGAGTTTATCCTACAGACAAGATCATAGATGCTCAATAGATTTTCACAAAGATCAACATTTGGATTTCTAACAAATTCACTGAAATCAAAGAAGAGATCCTGTTGGTGAGCTCGACGAAGATGCCAAAGGTGATCTTGTGGTGGAGGGGGTGTAGGAGGTGGGGGCGCCGGAGCCGAAGCCGCAAGATTGATCATCTCAAATGATCGAGCGAGCATTGTTGTTGGTGCTCCCCCTATGCCAATGCTTGGTCCACTAGAAGTGCTTGGAGTAGAACATGGAATGACACTTGAGGTAGAGCTTGATGAAGCGCCTGATGAGTGTCTTCCTTCGAAGGGGTTGTAGAAGTCATTGCAAGACAATCTTGTGGAGGAATCAAAGAAATTTGAGCTCGAAGCTACTTCTTTGCCTTTGCTTGAGGATGCTTCACAATGTGTCTTGGATGTCTTCTTCCACGCCATGCTCATGATGATGTCCTCATCCTTGAAGAGCAGCCCAATCACGTCCTCGACGGAGAGACTCTTCTCCATGAGAAGGTTAAGTGTGATGTAGAAGAGCTTGCTACTCGGAAGCAAGGAAAGGATCTTCTCGACTATCACAATCTTGGGAAGCTCAAAAGAGGTCATCTCAATCCTGTCCACAATACCTCGCAAGCGAATAAGAGAGTCAAGTAAGTCCTCATTGTCATTAGCATGAAAAGAAAAGAACTCATCAACAAGAGAACTACTAGCATGATCAATAGGAGGCTCACAAATATCATCAATGCTAGTAGAGCAAGCAAGATCAAGAGACACATCATTACCAATCATCATATTAGGCACACTAGTTGAGCAACCTATCAAGTCATTGCTAGAAGAATCTAGGCACTCACTAGTACAAGGCACATCAACACTATCATCACAATCATCATACACATGATCATCGGTAAATATATTGGCAAAGTCCACAAGAGAGTCCATCAACTTATCCGGAATCATGGCATTTAGGTAGCTTTTAAAGCAATCTTTCCATGAGCCATGACCTGGCCCCGAATGGGATGACATCCCAACTCAATGTGCTCACTACTCAAGGCGGTTAAGCCTTATGATGAGCACTTGGCTCTGACACCACTTGGAAGGATCGTACTGACCGAGGGGGGGGGGGGGTGAATCGGGAACTACCACTATCTACCAATTTTACCAATTATAAACTACCGATAGCTCTTAAACCAACTCCTACATAATTCTAGTGGTGATCATAGTAACAATATAATCCTATGAAAGAAAGGCACCCAATGCATACTAGTGGATCACACAAGTCAATACAACTCCTATGCACTTCTAGTGATCAAGAACACCAATGCAACTCCTACTCATGATAGTCATCAAATGTGGAAGCTTAAACACTACTAGCAAGTGCGGAGCCTAAACATGCAAGTCTATAAGATAGTCAACTAGAACTAAGAGAACACACAAGCATGAATAGCACGATATGTAAATGCGGAAGGTAAAGCGTCACAGTGAGGAGTAGAGTAAGGGTTGGCTCATGATTTTTTCCTGAGATCTTGGAAGGATGGCGCCTTCCCCTAATCCTCGTTGGACCACTCCCGCTGGAGTCCCGGTCCTTCCCACCACCAAGTGGAGTTCTCGCCCACGAGCCCTCAATCACTACTCGAGTGAAGACACGACATGCGTCACCGATGCACAAAGCACAAACTCGCCTCCCTTAAGAACTTTCCGGACTCCCCGAGCCGACACGGGCACTCACTAGCGATGCCCCTTTCAATGATGGGCTTGAACCTTCACAACCGATCATGATAGGCTCGATCATCGACACCTAACCGGTCTAGGTCTCACCATATACCAAGAGTAACAATCTAGATCACACCCTCAAGGACATCCTAGCCTTAGATGTGCAAGATGCTCAAGCTACTCTTCTCTAGCACTCTCAAGATATGCAATATCTCATCCTAGTGCTCTCCTCTTTTCCTCTTGGACCTTACCAAATGCTCTCAGGTATTCCACTGGCCAAGAGAGGTCTCCAAGACCCCAGCAATGAATTTATATAGGCTCCCAACCTCAAACTAGCCATTGCTCCACGAAATTGCCTTTCTGGACACACTGACCGGACTGTCCGGTCACTATCTGACCAGACCGTCCGGTCATTCTATAATTGCTCTCCTCAGCCGTTGGCCTCCTCTGTCCAGGCAAATTCCTGTACTAACCAGTCTGTTCGGTCACTGGACTGGACCATCCGGTCCACTTTCTCTCTCCATCCTAGGAACCTTCACAAAATGCACCTCTTCTGCCTTTCCTGCACTCATACTGACCGGACCGTTCGGTCAGCAGACCGGACCATCCGGTCTATATGGAGTCTCCTGCCGACAGAGTCCTGCTCCTCTCGTTAAGTCCTGGAGAACTCCCCATAGTGACCGTACAGTCCGGTCTCAACAGACCCCTCTGTCCAGTCTCTATGTCCAGAAGCCGAAACTTGTCGTCCTCACTTGACCTCGTTTCCCGGCTTCTCCGAACAGCTCCTTGGTTTCTCCACTATCACCTAGTGCATGTGATTTCACTGAGCAACCTTGCACATCACTAACTAGACATGACCTAAGAGAATGACCTAGACCCCCTTGATAGTCCAGTTTTTCCTATGGACTCAAAGCCCTAACAACTACTCAAGTGTTCCAAACACTTACACCATAGCTTGTTTTCTGCTTTGATCCATCTCCATCAACCCTTGGACTCCATGAAGTTCATAAGCCTCCATGCTTGCGGTCATTGTCATCAATCACCAAGGACACCGTCGACAATCATCATAAGATAGAAGGGGTTTCCTATACGAACAACACTCATGTAGATATTAGTCACATTTCATGTTTGTCATGCATCACTAAAACATCATATGGTGTGACCTCAATAGTCATGATCCTTACAGTATGCCTTGAAGTCATCAAAAGCTTGTTGGGCCTCAACATTCCAAGCGAATGAATCTTGCTTCTTAGACAGTCGGAAGAAGGGTAACCCTTGGATAACAAATCGAGACACGAACCTACTTAGCACCAACATGAATCCAGTTAGTTTCTGGATGTCTTTCTGTGAATCTGGCCAGCCCATTCTCAATATGGCGTTGAGCTTCTCTAGGTTGGCCTCAATTCCTCAGTGTGAAACCAGGAAACCAAGTACCTTGCCTGAAGGTACGCCCAAAACACACTTCTCTGGATTGAGCTTCATGTTTTACTTTTGTGGGTTCTTGAATGTCTCGGTAAGGTCCTGGATTAGGTCGGAGGCCAATTGGCTTTTGACCACAACATCGTCAACGTATGCCTCGATGTTTCTCCCAATCTGTTTGTCTAAGCAGTATTGCATGGTTCGCTAATATGTTACACCTGCGTTCTATTGACATTTCTTAATGTGGTCACTAAGTTTCCTTAGCAACAAAGCCAGAAAATTTTATTGGTAATCTTTAATGAATACAGAGAGTCTGCAAGCACACAGAGAATACTGTTGTAGCGTTTCACCCAGAAGTATTCAGGATATTGTATTTGTATTATCCAAAAAGGAAGGCATATGATTGATCAGAGTAATTAATTACCATATTCTAGATATTTGCACTTTGGATTATGAGAGAAAGTCCTCACAGGGGTAAGGCTAAAGATAAACATGGTAGTGGACACATAGATAGCATACTCAAGTTAGATAAAGATTAGTCTAGTGGAGAAGGACAAAGAAAGATCTAAGTTCCTATGTTGCTTTTATATAGTTACATAGTCTACATTATATACTATTATATAGATACAATGATAATGCAAGACAATCAAATCATCACACCCTGAGCATCCGGTTTTCCCTTGCATCCACAGTATGATTCTAGCCAAGAGCCTATTGCATAGCTGAATGTGGGGGATTTCAAAGGACAGATAGGGCTACCACCACCTACTTCCTACCCCTAGCGATCCATGGGCTACATGACAAATAATGCATTCTATTGATCTAAGCACCACGCTTACATCTCTATAACAATACTCCTAATCCCTTAACTGATGGATCAGAAAAGGAGTAATCACATTTAAGTGAACACTAAGCACATGAAAATGATCTAAGTCACACATTAGTCATGCATCATTATAACGACATAAATAAAGACTATAGTAAGGGCTTATGTCTAACATGGTAATATAGTATGACTACATTACTAACATGCGAGCATAATAACCACATACATGAATGGATCATAAAATCAAACAAGAAACACATGACCCAAACATAAATATATATAAAGACTAAATATATTAAATAGAACAAAGTCTTACAAAAGGAGAATGATACAAGAGCTATACCACAAGTCCAAGGAAGACTTGGGAACTAAAGAAAACTCTATTCTAAGCCTAACTCCACTAATACTAAAGGGAATCATGAAATAGTAACAAGAGTAATTCTTCTTGGTGTGTGTTGAGGAGTGAGCCACCCCCTTCCTTTTATAGTTGTCCAAAGGCGGTTCTGAGGTCGGTAACTCTGGCCCTAAGGGGTACAACCGCCTTTCATGAGTCGATGGGGAACCAACTAAGGAAGTTGGGCTTGAGTGGGTTGTGTTACGACCGAAGGCGTACCAAGAGGGGAGGGGTGAATGTCACACCCGGTTCCAACGACCGAAACCGAATGCATCTGTATGTGTGCCCAGGATCAAGTTTTACACACACATGACAATTATTGTGATAAAAGAACAATATCTTTATTAAAACAATAATATTATTACAACAGTGACCCGTAGGTCAAAAAGAAAAGATTACATTGCAGCGGAATAAACTAAGCGTTGGCACCCTTCAGCTCCCACAGGAAGTCGACCGGAAGACCGCATGCCTAGTCTCCTCCATCGTC
This sequence comes from Eleusine coracana subsp. coracana, assembly GCA_032690845.1. Lineage (NCBI taxonomy): Eukaryota > Viridiplantae > Streptophyta > Magnoliopsida > Poales > Poaceae > Eleusine > Eleusine coracana. Next base: position 17,451,717 of record CM064434.1, on the reverse strand, counting down.
TTCATAGTGTACCATCATTCTCCTGTAGCTGAGCAGCAATGTGGTATATAGCAAGGGTGAGTACGTGTCGTACTCAGCAAGTGGTGGAAAAGATAACATGGGGCTAAAGACAAGGAAGGCTTAATAGGGTTTATAGCATGAGCTTTTAATTCCCTAAAGCATCCTAATTACTAGGTGGGGTCATCCCAACCCTCAACCCACATGGTACTATCCAATCCAAGTCTGAACCATCCAACCATCCCAACCATTCTAACCCATAACCAACTAATCTTGTGAGGATTCCAGGCCGCTCGTGATCGTGAGCACGACTACCATGATAGTTTGATACTATGCATAGTTTGTACCACTTTACCCACAAGTCGTGATTTCGTCCCCTATTGCCAGGTGGACTAGAGTCTCCATGTTGCTTTGCCGGTCAAGAACTAGCACACTTCCTTTGGTGTGCGGCCAGGAGATCACTATAAGGCTTTTACAAAGGGTCTCCCAGTACATGCTAGCCACTAAGGTTCCACTCCCGTCCATAAGTGATAGCCCCTCACCAAGCAGCTCATCACCCCAGGAGTCCCCTCTTGAGCCATTCGGATACAAGGACAGTCCTCTTGACTTCCATTTCCCGCTCCACCAAAATGCTGCACCAACACTGGGAGAACTCCTAATTAATCAGCCAAGCTATTCCATAGCAGCCTTGTGATGACACTGTTGTCCTGGGTTACCATTCCAAGAACCGGGTCCTAGGATCTACAACAAGCCTACCACCACCAACCATGTGCCCATGGGACCACATCCATTCTATCCGGCTTGCATAGATCCCTATGTCCATGTTGCTAACATCAATTATCATTCCACCCATGAAGTGACATAGTTCATTAATCAAGATTTATATCAACCCAACATCCCACAAGCAACCTAAGCATTATCTACCCACAACCAACCAACTAGTTCAAGGCGACAAGGAAAAGGATAAAACAATACTAGGGAAACACTAACAATCGGTACCCATTCAGTTGACACAAGCATGCAATTCTAAAATAATATTCATAATAGGATCAAAATGCATCAAGGACACTTCTCGTGAAATATGTTGCTGCTCTATGACTACCGATTGTTCGACTTTGTCTTCATGATTCCTTCTCCCGTTTTCAAACACACACCTATTTGGCTATTTGCATACATCAATATCAAAGATACAAGCTAAGGATAATATACAATAGCAGGGGCTAATCACAAGATATGAAGTGGGGCACAAGGAGCTCACCAAGGTTTATGTAATGTGGAAAGCCCCGATGCCACAAGTAATGGTGCAAGGTGGATAATAACATGACATCGAGTGGTGATGTCAGCATCGACGGTTTCTAAATGATATGATCATGGCATCCTGTAGAACATGTAGTGGTGAGTTTAGTGGTATGGTTTGTTTCAAATAGATTCAAATGAAGCGACGAAAAATCGATTACAATTACTACCGAGATTTCAGGCGTGGCAGAATAGACATCCATTCAAAGACACGTGCGTTCCTAAAGATTGGCTGAAGGAATCAAGGAAAGAAGTTAACAAAACATATGGACATACATCAGGAACACGATGTGGACATCATGAATTATATACAAATCGAAATGAAAAGGATATCAAGTGGTTGGACCATGGTAAACCTGTTCAGCGATCGTTGATACACCATCTGTGTTCCTAGGTGAATGGTGTATGATTTTGGTGAATCCTTTTGTGGATGTTGAAAGGACTTGTGGGAACACGCCATAGTATTGTCCTTGCATCTGAAAAATCAGAGAATACGATACAATCACTTGGGACTTCCGGTTGTGTGCGCTGAACACGACCAGAACAGAGAGCGGTGTCGATGTGCAGATACGATGACAAAGATGTGCCCGTTCCCGTAGATAGGCTGGTGATCTGAAGGAAATACTTCAACATAAACATGTGCTGTTGTTAGGAACATGGTAGGGACAAGGTTATATCATCAAGAGCTCACCTGAATGAGAGATCAAGTGGCTGGATCGTGATAAGGTCGTGCAGCGGCAGATCAAATGCCAGACGCGTTCCTGGAGGTTTCAGGACAGATATTCACAAACCCTCCTGTGGAGACATCCTTGGTTTCCTAGAACACATCATGGTATAAAGTTTGCATTAAGAGAGCATTAGGATTGGCAGGAATTGAAGAGGAAATACCGATGTACAAGCTGGATGCGCCCAGAACAGAGAGGAGTGGCCATTGCAAATAGGATCCCCGTCGCATCTGAACTCCAATGGATGCAATATTTGGATATGTTGTTGGTAACATCATGGTTCATCTCCTGGAAAACATTTCATGGTATTTCATTGGCTAGATCGACAGGAACGAGGATTGGAATCCAGGTGCATCATGGCTGGACAGGAAAGTAGCAAGGGGTGAACTTGTGTCTCTTTGATGGGAATGAAGTGGAAGGGGCAAGGGAGCTCGTGAGCCAGCACAAGGGGCGTCCTGGTGTGACCTAAGAGGCCTAGGGAGGGGAGAGGAAAGGGTTGGGAAGGGAGGAGAGGGGCCAAGAGGCAAGTAAAACTGCCAGCCATGAATGGTTCGAGTTATTGCCACTATAGTTGATGTTTCTTTCCCTGAAAGTGAAAATTGATGGGGAACATAGTTATAAAATGGTTTTGATGATAAACCAACGTGGGTGCAGGTTTATGATGATCAAGGTGTGGTAGTTTTGTCATATCTACTTATGAAAATTAAAGGGACTCAAGTGACCACTCAGCTTAGATGGCTAATGGGCATGCAAGTGCTGATTTATGGTGTTATATTAAGATCTTGTGATGTCCATCAAAGGGAAACAAGAGGGAGAGGAGTGGATGACTAGGAAGAGGAAAAGTTTGATCGGTTGTGGACATGTTGGGCTCAAATTTTTGTGTGCTGGCAAGCTAGGCTTGCTCCATCTATCAGAGAGAAGGGAGGTTAGATTAGTCTAGGTAATTAGATGAGATCAGATGAATGGTATATTTTGAGAATAGAATATTGTTGCGGGTTGACATAAAGATTTGCATGCCAAATAGAGGGAAAGACGATTTTGCTTCATGACTTTTTCGAGAATGAAGAACAATATAGGAATTATAAGGAAGTGCAAAGAAGAGCGATCGAGAACGATGTCTAGGATTGAGCAATGATAAGGTTATAAAAAAAATTATATTTGATGATAAATCAAGGGCAACAATATGATAAAATTAGGAGAATTATGTGTTTTGAGTGTTGAAAAAGCTCACACCTCGAATTTGGAAAATACGAGATGTGACAAACTACCCCCCTTAAAAGGAATCTCGTCCCGAGATTCAGAGACACTAGGATTCAAGAGTTTGAACATAGAAGATAACAATTTGGGAGGATCAAAAGGAATTGATAGGAAAGACAATGAATGAGAAGTGAAGAATTATTAACGTGGAAATAGGACCACACTATATGCATCAAAGATTGTAGATAGGGTTCAAGGATAAAATTTGACCAAGGAAGGATAGGCTCAAACAACCTAAAACAATCATAACACACAATCACTCATTACTCTTCAAACAATAGTCTACGCTGACATCCATTGCTTCATATCTTGTTGTGGCTGAAGTACTTCACTTCTCTTATTGAAAGTCTTTAGCGCCTTGTCTTATTGCTCTTGTTGTCATGATGATGACCTTCGTGGTGGTGATTTGATCAAACCGAAACAAGTTTTGGAGTCAACATACAAAATATTAATAATCTAAATTAATTTGTTTAATTTAGAAAATAGAACTTTTACCTAAAATAAATTATAATGCTCTAATTATCTAATTAATTTATAATAAAATTTTATTCTATATAAAGAAAATGTTGAAAATTTAGTTGAATTGGGTCACAAGACAAAATTTGAAATTTTGGGGTGTGACAGTGAATCAGTAAGCCGACCACAAATCCAAATGTGCTAGTTCACACCACTAGAACATAGCAATCATTACAACCTAACAATTGTAAGAGGCCAAGACCCTACACATGCTAGTGTTCATAAAGAGAGCAAGCGCGGAAGCTAAGCACAATAGCCTATGCAAGCCACAATTCAATCTAGTTACTAGAGCACACAATTGCAGAATAGTAAAGAGGATGCTCAAGGAATGCTCATGATTTTTTCCTGAGGTCTCGGAAGGATGGCGCCTTCCCCTACTCCTCGTTGGACCACTCCTACCGGAGTGTCGGTCCCTCCCGCCACCAATGTGGAGTTCTCGCACACGATTCTGCAATCACTCACAAAGTGAAGACACAGTTGCGTCACCGCTGCCACCAGGGCACAAGCTCACCTTCCACGATAACTTGTCGGACTCCTCGAGCCGACACGGGTGCTCACTAGCGATGATTGTTTCACCTGTGGGCTCAAACCGGGTACAAACGTATGATGGCCTTCACAACCGATCACAATAGGCTCAATCACCGATACCTAACCGGTCTACATCTCACCATATACCAAGACTAACAACCTAGATCACACCCACAAGGATACCCTAACCTTAGATGTGCATCAATGCTCAAGTTACTCTCACTAGCACTCTCTAGATATGCAATATCTCCTCCTAGTGTCCTCCTCTTTTCCTCTTGGCTCTCACCAAATGCTCCTAGCAATTCCACTGGCCAAGAGAGTTTTCCAAGACCCCAGCAACAAAGTTATATAGGCTTCCAACCTCCAACTACCCGTTGCTCCACAAAATCTCCTTCCTGGGCGTACTGATCGGACTGTCTGGTCACGCCCTGACCGGACTGTCCGGTGACTCCAGGAACGGCTCCCAGAGCCATTGGCTTCACTGTGTGCCGAAGATCTCGTACTTACCAAACCGTCTTTATCTCCTTGTTCACCATGTGTCTTTACCACTCCGCTGCTTCGTGATCCAGCAAATGCAGCCAATCAGGAGCCATCCACTCGTCAGATCACGCCTTCAATACACCACCCAACCACACATGGCCTTTAATGTGGCCTGCCGTCCCTGCGTCATCTCGACTGCTAGTTTTACTTTTGAACGTCCTCGTGCTTATCCCTTCCCCTCGGGTTCCTGCACAAGCCTTATCGCTTCTTATTCCTTCAATGAAGTGGCATTTGGATTGCCCAAGGGTGAAATCTAGGCCCTATAAATAGCTCCTTCCGTCGACTCCTTCTTCTTCATTTCGCTTACCACCTTCAACCATGTGAATCTTATTGAGAGCTTTGACAAAAAATTACCATCTATCTCCTAACCTACTAAATATTTTGTGTCGAGTACTTTTTGCTTCTCTTGCCCCCAGAGTCCTCCTTTCAATTCAAAGTCTGCAGCTCCTCCTGCCTAGAAGCCAACCCATTGGATCTTCTACTCCCGGATAGCAGCATGGGTGTCTAGAATGGCACCGGTGCAGCAGCCCTCTGTCCCTCTTGTCTGGCGGGTAATGTCTGATGACACTGCCACTCTTGAAGGGGAAGCGGAGGAAGCTGCTAGTGCATTTTTTCTTCTTCTCTGTACCTCCCTCCATGCGCTTGGGATACTAATAATTACATCTTCATCCCCTAGCGATCATAGAAGAATAGGTTTTACCGAAACTAGGTATTCAACTTGTTTTTCATCTTTAAGACCGACCATCTGTAACCAATGGAAAACTCCTCTGCTCTATAAATGTATTACTCTTTGTCTTGCATGCTGCATCTTCTCCTACATATTTTTTCTGCTAAGGGCGATATCTGCAATATCGGATGTCTGAAGTCGATGTGTGCACATTGGTTGTAAAACACTCACTTTCTTCTTCTTCAATCTTTTATTTTCTCTGCTAAGGATGATATTTCCATATCGGCTGTAATCAAATGCTTGAGATCATGAGCCACCCCAAATACTTGGATGATATCTTTTTAAATATTTACCATTAATTACTCTTCCAAACTCTTCTCCATCTAATCCTTGTAAGAAATATGCATTACCGGGCACACATCAGCTCACTTTAAACGGACCTTCCCAAGTTGGAGACCATTTTCCAAATTGATTGTCTCTAGAGCTGATGGGCATAATTAACTTCCAGGCAAGGTCGCATTCTACAAAACTCTTGGGCACCACCTTTTTGTTGTAAAATTTAGCCAACGAGCTTTATTCTCTTGAATTTTATCGAGAGCCCTCATCCGATGCTGCACGACATCATCTAATTTATCAAACATAACCTGCCTATAATCATCGTTGGATAATTGATCTTGCAACTCTATTCTTCTGGACCCCAGATTCGTTTCCCATGGCAAAACTGCTTCATGTCCACAGACTAACTGATACGATGATACCTTTATAGACCCATGACAAGCCATTCTATAGGCCCATAATGACTTGGCCAATGTCATACGTCACTTCTTAGGTTGCTCGTCAATCTTCCACTTAATAAGCTTGATCAAACTCTTGTTAGACGCTTCTACCTGACCATTGGCTTGAGCATAATAAGGTGATGAATTCAACAATTTGATCCCCATACTATCAGCAAAGCTTTGAAACTCTTCCGAAGTAAACATAGAACCCTGGTCAGTAGTAATAGTCTACATCACACCAAACCTGTAAATAATATGCTCCTTCACAAAATTGATCACATCGTTAGTTGTCACATTCTTCATCGACACTGCTTCGACCCACTTTGTGAAATAATATGTCACCACCAGAATATACTTGTGACCTTTGCTTGATGCTGGATAAATTTGGCCAATCATATCCATACCCTATCCTCTAAATGGACAAGGCTTAATAATAGGATTCATAGCTGAAGCAGGTGCCCTGTGAATTGCTCCAAATCTCTAGCAATCTTGTCACCCCTTGAAATATCTAAAGCAATCATGGCCAATAATACCCAGTTCTTTTCAACAACCATCTCATTATATGGGCCGACTGATGGGTACCACAAATGCCTTCATGAACTTCGCACATAGCCACCTTAGCTTCTTCTTGATTTAAGCATTTTAATTGGCCAATAATAAAGCTTTCCCTCTAATAAAACATACCTCAATGTCATCTATCTGATTTTATGAGGACTATGTTGTGCTGGATCTCTAAGATACTGCACTATCTTGGTCCTAAAATCTTCTTCATTGACATTGATCTCATCTACATAAGCTTGGTTTCATCAACATCAACCTTATTGACACTGACTTGCTTGGCTTCATCGACATCGGCAATTTCAACAATTGTACCATTAGTATTTAGCTGATATCATGAAACTTGGACAGAAGATGTCTCATGTTAGGACGTTCCTTCTCCAATTGGAATCACACGAAAAGCTCAAGAATTCACCACAAATTTCAGCCACCGAAGACTCTAGGGTTTGAATGTTCTTGAGGAAATCCACCAAATCAAGGTTGCTCTTGCCTAGGATTCAATCAAGGATCCATCAAGGAATGTTTAGGCATGTCCTAGCTTCAAGACCCCTCAAGAAATTCGTACCAAAACCCACTCAAAAACGAGATCGAAAATCACCACAAAAATAGCTCTGAAAATAGAGAAAAAGATATATTCAGGATTTAGGGAGAGAGGAAGATCTTGAGCACGAAATTTGATCCTATATCATTGATTCATCAAGTCAAGATATATGGATACATGGCTAGGAAGCCACCCACTTCCACCCACTATTTGGAAGAGAAAAAGATGTCTCTCACAAACCATCTCCTTTGCACTAAAACATGGAGGCCTCTCCTAGCATATTGAAATGAACCCCTAACACAAGGGTAATGGGAAGAGGCACCTCTCCCACCAGCCACACCTCTCCTTATATAGACCTATGGTCCAAGACAACTCTATCCTTGACCTATAACTCATTGCCACCTACCACTAGGGGCAAAACCATCCAACTCTTTTTCCTTCACCCGAACGCCATCGAGCCCTTCATGACTTTCCTTCGCCTCGATGCAAGCTCCACGATGGTGCCACGTGCACCTTCAATCGCCGCCACCGGTTTTGAGTCCCAAAGTGGAAAACTGCCTTGCACGCTCCTCAAAGCACAACTTCATGATCTTGACGTGTGTCGCCTTATCCTGTGATCCTCCTCGTCGGCAAGTCTCTCCCATCTCCAGTCCATGGGAAGCCTCAACCTACACCGACGCCCGATAACCTTTGTCTTGGTCAACCCCACTTTTTTCTTGATCACCACCTACGGTTTTGAGGCTCCACCATGAAACCGTCTGTGCTTCTTACCTCTCCACATGTACAGTGTGGATCACCCTTGACTTCACCTGGCCTCCCAATCGTCCGGCCTCAAGTCTCCTACTTGTCCCCAATCCTCTCGTCGTTGACCACCAAGTTTACTCCAGTGACCTACACATCATGAGACAAGCAAACACATTTCCCATCTCTTGCAGCATCACCAATACCTCCACCAATTCTGGTTAGTCAAAACCATGATATGCACAAACTCATGCAATCCCCATAATCCCGCATTTCAACTCAAACACCGAATCAACCAAAGTCAATTACTCATCACACATTGCAAACCATGGCACATATCCACATGGTTTCTCATTGAAGAATTGAGCAGTTAAGAACCAAAGTGAATAAGAGCCAAATGGGTATGAACGAGCCTTAGTCCATGAACCGTGTGAATGGGTTTAACCACGGAGTTCATAAGAGCTTGCTCAATGGGCATGAAGCACAATCCATGAGGCACAACTATCTCCAAATGTGACAAGCCTCCTTTGTGTTTCCTATATGATGCATGCGACAAGCATTTTACATATGCATAGAAAGTAAACATGCCATGTGAATGCAAGCAATATTAAACAAGACACAAAGGAAACCTAACAATGTCATGTTTGAACCCCTCTCAAGCTTACTCACTATAAGCCACACCCTTTCTTTGAGAGACGCCGAACCACCATCTCAAGCACTCCCCCTTGCTTATAGCTATCTTGAGTGGGTTAGACATTGACTAATTTTTATGTTTTTTTTCTTTTAGTTATTTACACATGCATGGATGCAAAACATACTAGTCACAAAGGAGTTCTAATTACCATGCAATGCAAGAAAAGAATGAACGCACTACAACTACCAAGAACAAACAAAGTGATTCCTCCCTCGTGAGTAGAAATGTCGTTGAGGTCCATGTCACTTGTGGTGGACTTCACTTGATCTTCATGTAAGCTCCTGGTCCACCACCACCACCACCTTCTAGGTTTTGTTCTTGGGCACCCATATGCTCTTGATCATTCTCTTCTTGTTTCGTAGTCCCAAAGCCTTTGCTTTCACCTTGCCACCCTTGTCCCTAAAAAGCTTGAAATGTGTGTTCTTATGGAACAAGTTAGCATTAGGTAAAACAATGGAACTTCTCACCATAGGATAATCTTTGATTGTGTGACCATACTTACAACACCTCTTGCAATAGTAGTCATCGGCGAGTAGTGGCCTGATCCATGCGAGGACGGAGTAACTCGCTGTTGACACGAAAACCAACATACGTGACCTGGGAGATCTGTTTAACTCCGGTGCAGGCTCAATACGAAAACCGGGGCGTGGCAGTCGATTTTCACTACAAATCGACAAAGAGACAAATGGTCAAATAACGCGGGTCACCAGCCCAGAACAGGCCGATGAAGAAAGCCAATAGTCACTGTTTGTGAAATCAGCCAAGGCTACTACATAAACAAAGAAAATAAAAGAAATTAAACTAATCGGATGATTGTATCGGCTTATCGGCAAAATTTAATTCAATAAACAATTGAAAATCATAGACGCCTATAAAAGATCGAGTCAACCGGCCAGAGTCGATAAACCTACAGTATTCATGAGGCAACTGGCCAAGTCGATGTAAAGTGCCAAAGTCGATAGAGCTGAGTCGATAGATCTACAGTAAGCACACATAAAACTCACTCTGTCAATGGCATCAGATTGATAGATTTAATTTGCTGGTATTGCAAATATGTCTCAAAATCATAAATCTATCTTGTTTAAACATGGGGGCAAACGACCATCAAAATGAATGATATAATCAATTAAGCACTAGAAAGTCGATTGAACCGTGATAACCTATTGGATAAATGTCCTGATAGAACTCTATCAACTCTACCTATAAACGGATCGAATCTAACCCTATCTACCCGTAAGAGATCAAAACTAATGTAGCCTTACTAATTCGAACAGATCGAACTTAATCGAGACAGTATTCGAGCACGGTAAATAGAACTAGATTTAACCTATTTATAGATAAAATTGATAAAGTGACTCAAATAATAGATCTAAATAATACCTATAGAATCTACCAAAATTACAATAGATCGACTTCAACCAAGACAATATTGCAATCAGAGTCGATAGAACAAGCATATAAACAGGTCTAATTACCAGATAACTAGCAATTCTAACGATAGGAACTAGAATATCAAATTAATGAGAAAACACTAGTTGAGATTGATAGAATTATCAAGGGTGACTAATCCAAGTCTCTCACCAAGATCGGAGTTGATGCAGCCCGCACGAGACGAGGGTTTTGTCAAGTAGGAAAGGTTGGCGATGCGCAGAATTGTATTGAACAAAAGTGTTATTTTTGTCGTACAAATCCTATTACATATTTATAACCTCATGCAAGAGGTTTTGACCCGATTCGGTCAGGACTCCTAAACAAACCGACTATGTTTACAATAAAATTTAAAGTAAAACAGAAAAAATAAAATAACCCTATCGGGCCCAGTTAATTTCCTTCGGCCGTTGAACTTCATTGACTTCTACCGATTTCAATTTCCCGCCTCTAACCAATGGGACCGGTCAAATTCCGGTGCCAACACATGCCCCCCCCTGAGTCCGAGGTACGAAATGCTTCGTGCACCGGATTCTATCTCCTCGTTTACCATGTGTATTTACTGGTGAGCCACCCACCATCAAACTTCGTCTTATAGTGTACCTCCCAACCACTCATGCTCTTCTTAACTACGGCTCACCGTCTTCCCGTGTCGTCTCAACTGCTTGTTGGTCTTCTTTTTGACCGTCTTCATTCTTATCTTTTCTCCTCGAACCTCTCCACTTCTTATATAAGGTAGAGCGGTGTCTAGGTTCTTCAAAGGTCATGTGTAGCTCCTATAAATAGCTCCTTCAACCAGCTCCCCTTCATCTTGACCTCTTCGACCATGGGTCTTCTTCTGAGAACTCAGAAAGAAAAACACCACCTATCTCCAAATCTACTAAGTTCATCATGGCGAATACCCTTCGCCTCTTCTATCCCCACAGTGATCCTTTCAATCCAAAATCCATAGCTGCCTTTGTGCTAGAAATCAACTTACTAGTTTCCTTAGGGCGATCCAATCATGAAGAATGGCATCAGCGAGGCAACCCTCTCTTCCCCTTGTCCGTCGGGTAATTTCTGATGACAGTACTGTTCTTCCAGGGAAGAAAAGGAAGCTGCTAAACCACCTTTTTTCTTAATTATATGCTCTTTTTCATGCACTTGGGATAGTAATAATTACATCTTCATCCCTTAGCTGTAATAGGAGAATAGGTCTCTTCAGAAATCGATTACCTACGAGTAATCAGTTCACCTGCACCTTGTACTAATGACCACTTGTAACTTTTCCTATCATCATTGAATGAATATATATTATCTATACTTTTTGCTCACTGATGATATATTTTTTTTCTGCTAAGGGCGATATTTGAATATCGGCCATCTTAAGTCGATGTATGACTATCGGCTCTTATCACTCAAGCACGATACTCAAAAATATCGGCTATCAATTAATGATGAAATCATGAATCAACCCAAACACTTGGATGATATCATTTTAAATATTTACCATTAACAGCTCTCTTGAACTCTTCTCCATTCAACCCTTGTAGGAAATATGCATTGCCAGGTGCACATCGGCTCACTTTGAATGGACCTTCCCAAGTTAGTGACTATTTTCCAAAATGACTATCTCTAGAGACGATGGGCCCATTAACTTCGAGACAAGGTCTCCTTCCGAAAAACTTTTGGGCTCCACCTTTTTATTATAAAACCTTGCCACCCGAGCCTTATTTTCTTGAATCTTTTTCAGGGCCGTCATCCGATGTTATATGATGTCTTCTAATTCATGTAACATAACTTGCCTGTAATCATTGGTCGATAACTGATCTTGCATCTCCACTCTTTTGGACCCCAGATTTGTCTCCCATGTTAAAACTGCCTCACGTCCATAAACAACTGATAAGGTGGCACTTTAATTGACCCATGCAAGCCATTCTATATGCCCACAAAGATTTAGCTAATGCCATATGCCCCTTCTTAGGTTGTTCAGCTCTCTTTCTCTTAATCAACTTAATCAAACTCTTGTTGGATGCTTCAGCCTGACCATTGGTTTGAGTGTAATATGGCGATGAATTCAAAAGGCTGATTCTCATACTATCAGCAAAGCTTTGAAACTTATCTGAAGTAAACACAGAACCCTGGTCAGTGGTGATTGTCTGTGGAACATCAAATTGATATATAATATGTTCCTTTACAAAGTTGATGACGTCACTAGTAGTAACATTCTTCATAGGCACTACTTCGACCCACTTTGTAAAGTAATCTGTAGCTGCCAGAATATATTTCTGACCTTTGCTTTATGCTGGATAAATTTGGCCAATCATATCCATACCCCAACCTCTAAAAGGCCACGACTTAATGATTGGGTTCATAGCTGATGCCGGTGCTCTCTGTATTGCCCCAAACTTCTGACAATCCTGACATCCTTTATAATATTTGAAACAATCTTCTAGCATAGTTGGCCAATAGTACCTAGTCCTTTTTAACAACCACCTCATCTTATGAGCCGATTCATGTGTACCACATATACCTTCCTGAACTTCACACATAACAACTTTGGCCTCTTCTTGATTCAAATATCTCAACAGTACACCATCAATCATTCGATAATAAAGTTTTTCTTCTAATAAAACATACCTCAAAGTCATGTACCAAATCTTCCAACGCACTCGTTGAGTTGGATCTTTAAGATACTGAATAATGCCAAATCTCCAGTCTTCTTCATCGACTTCAGCTATATCAATTATGGGATACATATACCAGGGATACCTCACCACTCGGATATATTGTCGAGTGGGCCGGGGTCCAATAAAGATAAAGACCCATAAAGATAACTACTCGGATTATTACTTGTAGTACACGATAAGTTAATACTAGAGATAGAAAGTTAGAGATAGAGTTCTAGTCAGAAATCATGTTGTAACCGACTAGGACACTTACCATGTAACCCTGCCCCCCTCCCCCCGAATATATAAGGAGGGGCAGGGGCTCTCTCACTGACATCCGGAATATACACCACAGAATACAGGACGTAGGGTTGTTATCCTTCAGGAGGCCCGACCCTATCTAAACCTTGCGTCTTGTGTGTCTATCGATTCTCGATCTTGCGTATGCCTTTACCGATAAATAAGGATCATGGGTAGTCCTATGATCCACTGCCGATATTAGTATTGACAGTTGGCGTCCCAGATAGGGGACACGCGAAGATTGTTTTGTCGAGTTTGATGGCTCTCTTCATCACGTATCAATTATTGCTTCACGCGGTGGCATACGGCTGCTTCTCATGTGGCGACGTCAACAAATTTGTTGTGCACAAAGCTGGCGGCGAGGCTGCCGTGCGATGTCATCATAGCTAACCGTCACTAACCGTCACTGTGTTTGATGTACTGGATTGCGTGCAAGCGCATGTATGCGCCATCGCGAAGGATCCAAATCAAGAGTGGACGCCGTTGCTGTGGCGTTGTGATTTTATAAGATCTTCATGATTGCTGGGAGATTGCGTCGTGTATGAAGTCGACGACACAGTTGCTAAAAAATTGACAGACTCGTCGAGATCTAATCGTGATTAGTCATACTCACGAGGCAGGCCTGAGTGCGTCATACACAGGGATGATTCCTTTCCTTTTCTCTCGTTATTGTTTCCTTATTTTGATGTGGTTAATATCATCTGACGCTATGTTTTTTTCTTTTGCGTGACGTGAGTTGCATGGAGTCTATAGCTCCAATCATGTCAAAACAAATAGACCCGACTCGGACACTTGAGGGTCCATTTTATTATTGGAATATTGATCACGTACTTCTTTTTGCATGTACACGTGCTAAATTTTAACTGGTGACAACGGGTATCGACATAGCGACAACTTGGTGTTCACCCTTCCACCAAAGACTTCACTTGGAGATTTGGAGCTCGGATGGTACAGCCCAGGAGTCGCCGAGTTTGACTTGTGTGACCAAGGCTAAAGTCCGAGTCAATTTCTGCTATAGGGAAGTTTATGTCTTTTTATTCTACTGTTATTTGTCTCGTATACTATGTGCTAATTAATTTGATTAGCTGACTACTCATTGTGTGATTCGTTCGTGTATGAATATGAGTTGCAAGAAGACTAAAATCCAGGTCGTCACTCGGACTCCGATGAGTTTGCGGCATGGTCGACAACACAGCTGAGGAAAGGATTCGATCACGAGTCACTTAGTGACTTGCCGGCTGTGCAACTCGGCAGCTTGGCAACTTGGCCGATCACTCGGCAAATTCAGGGGACTTTAATATTTTTATACATTCTCTACATTATTTATTATTCAAGATTGGATTAGTATGAAATTCATCTTTACATGACCCTTTTTTTTTGCATGGACACGTGCTGTGTGCTGACAAAAGGCCAGGACGTCATTGGCGTTTCGGTAGAGATTGGCTTCATCGTCATCCTCGTGTACTCGGCGTCAGAAGTGCCGAGTGGTGCGGCCACTCCAGGCAGCTAGTCCACGGCAAGGTCGATGTACGGCGCTAGCTGTGTACCCACACGACATTGCATTGACTCAGCGACTTGGCGACCTGCCGAGTGACTCAGATCCTTCGACTCGATCAAAGGCTAAGTAGCAGACTAAGGAGCAGACAATCTTGTGGAGTTCCGATTACAGACGTACTCGGTAGTCAAATCCGAGTCTCAAGCTTGCCTGTGCCCTAATAGGGATGGCTATTTTCCTTGATTATTTTCTTGTGGATTATTTTATTTCCTAATTAATCGTTGAGTCATGAAGATATATATACTGTGGGATATATATATCAGGGATACCTCACCACTCGGATATATTGCCGAGTGGGTCGGGGTTCAATAAAGATAAAGACCCATGAAGATAACTACTCGGATTATTATTTGGAGTACACGACAAGTCAATACGAAAGTTAGAGATAGAGTCCTAGTCGGAAATCATGTTGTAACCGACTAGGACACTTACCATGTAACCCTGCCCCCCGAATATATAAGGAGGAGCAGGGGCTCTCTCATTGACACCCGGAATATACACCACAGAACACAATACATAGGGTTGTTATCCTTCAGAAGGCCCGAACCTGTCTAAACCTTGCGTCTTGTGTGTCCATTGACTCTCGGTCTCGCGCATACCTTTACCGATAAACAAGGATCATGGGTAGCCCTATGATCCACTACCGATATTAGTGTCGATACAATCGTTCAACTGATAACCCGATGCCTTTTGTGCCAAATCATTTACCTCCATATTCTGCTCTCTTGGGACATGCTTGAACCTTACTGTTTTAAAGTGTTGCAATATATTTTGACACTCGGTATCAATTAGTCTTAACACATCATCCTTCTATTCAAACTCTCCTGCAAGTTGCCCAAGCACTAATAATGAATCTTCTATGATTTTGACACAATTGACTCCAGCTTCTTTCATCATATGCAACCCCTTAATCATAGCTCTATATTCAGTCTGATTATTAGTTGATATCTCAACAGTGAATGCAAACTCAAATCTCTCCCCCCCCCCAGGTGATATAATCTCGAGTCCAATACCACAGCCGTTCTTACAAACAGATCCATCAAAGAATAGTAACTATGGAACTAGCTCCAACATCGATACTTCAGACCCGCAGTGCTCAACAACCAAATAAGCCAGCACCTGACCTTTAACAGCTTTAGCAGATTCATAAGTAAGATCATATTCATCTAGAGCAAGTATCCATTTATCAATTCTCCCTTTTAAAATAGGAGACAATAGCATATATTTGATGACATAGTCTTTGCAAACCACCAAACACTCGATCGATAACAAATAATGCCTCAACTACACACATGAGAAATATAAACATAAACATAACTTCTCAATCTTTGTGTATTTGGTTTCAGCATCAATCAATCATTGACTTAGATAAAACACCACCCTTTCTTTGCCATCTTGTTCTTGAATTAAAGTTGATTCGAATGATTTCTTATCTACCGCAAGATAAACCTTGAAAGGCAATCCTTCCCTTGGTGGTACCAACACTGGTGGGGAAACCAAATACTGTTTAATATCATCAAAAGCTTTCTGGTGTTCTGCTTCCCACACATACCTTTGATTCGCTTTTAACTTCAACAATGGGGTAAACGTATCATGTTTCCCAGATAGATTTGAAATAAACCTTCTGATGAAATTCACTTTGCCAATTAATGATTGAAGCTCTGTCTTGTTAACCGGCGACTCAATATCAGTAATTGCTTTCATGCTCTTCGGCCCAACTTCAATCCCCCTTTCATGCATAATCAAACCCAAAAACTGACCAGCTGATACACCGAAAGCACATTTCTTCGGATTCATCTTCAAACCATCCTTCCTGGTTCTCTCAAGTACTTCTCGTAAATCGGCTATATGATCTTCTACTCTTTTAGATTTAACTACTACATCATCAATGTAAATTTCCACTAATATGCCAATCAGATCATGGAATATATAATTCATGGCTCTCTGATATGTAGCTCCAACATTCTTCAACCCAAACATCATGACCACCCATTCGTACAACCCAATTGCACCGGGACACCTGAAAGCAGTCTTCAATATATCTTCTTCTGCCATGAAAATCTAATTGTCACCAACATTACCATCCAGAAAACTAACAATTTTGTGTCCTGCAGCGGCATGAACCAGAAGACCTGCTATCGGTATTGGATACTCATGTTTTGGAGTAGCTTTATTCAATGGGCAAAAGTCAATACAAACTCTCAATTTGCCATACTTCTTGAAAACAGGTACAATATTTGAAATCCACTCTAGATATTGGCAAGGCCTAATGAATATAGCATCATATAATTTAGTAATCTCAGCCTTGACATCATCATATATCTTTGGATCAATTCTTCTAAGAGGCTGCTTGTAAGGTCGATATCCAGGCTTAATGGGCAACTAATGTTCAACTATAGATCGGCTCCGACTGGGCATCTCAAAATAATCCCAAGCAAAGCAATCCCAATACTCTTTCAATAACTTTATCAATTCAACTTTAAAATCTTCATCTCACTTTTTACTGATAAATGTCGGCCTTGGTTTGTCATCATCTCCTATGTCAACTTCCTGTAACTCATATTCGGCTAGAGCAAGCATCCATTTACCAATTCTTCCTTGTAAAATAGGAGCCGATAGCATATATTTGATGACATAGGCTTTGCAAACCACCAAACACCCAATCGATAACAAATAATACCTCAACTTCACACGTGAGAAATATAAACATAAACATAACTTCTCAATCTTTGTGTACCTGGTTTCAGCATCAATCAATCTTCGACTTAGATAAACACCACCCTTTCTTTGCCATCTTGTTCTTGAATTAAAGTTGATCCGAATGATTTCTTATCCGCCGCAAGATAAAGCTTGAAAGGCAATCCTTCCCTTGGTGGTACCAACACTGGTGGGGAAACCAAATACTGTTTAATATCATCTAAAGCTTTCTGGTGTTCTACTTTCCACACAAACCTTTGATTCACTTTTAACTTCAACAATAGGGTAAACATATCAAATTTCCCAGATAGATTTGAAATAAACCTTCTGATGAAATCCACTTTGCCAATTAAAGATTGAAGCTCCGTCTTGCTAACCGGCAACTCAATATTAGTAATTGCTTTCATGCTCTTCGGCCCAACTTTAATCCCCCTTTCATGCACAATGAAACCCAAAAACTAACCAGCCGATACACCAAAAGCACATTTCTTTGGATTCATCTTCAAACCATACTTCCTGGTTCTCTCAAGTACTTCCCATAAATCGGCTATATGATCTTCTACTCTTTTAGATTTAACAACTACATCATCAATGTAAATTTTCACTAACCTGCTAATCAGATCATGGAATATATAATTCATGGCTTTCTGATATGTAGCTCTAGCATTCTTCAACCCAAACATCATGACCACCCGTTCATACAACCCAATTGCACTGGGACACCTGAAAGCAGTCTTTGATATATCTTCTTCTGCCATGAAAATGTAATTGTAACCAGCATTATCATCCATAAAACTAACAATTTTGTGTCCTGCAGCTACATCAACCAGAAGATCTGCTATCGGCATTGGATAATCATCTTTCAGAGTAGCTTTACTCAATGGGCAAAAGTCAATACAAACTGTCAATTTATCACACTTCTTGAAAACTGGTACAATATTTGAAACCCACTCTGGATATTGGCAAGGCCTAATGAATATAGCATCATATAATTTAGTAATTTTAGCCTTGACATCATCATATATCTTCAGATCAATTCTTCTCGGAGGCTGCTTGTAAGGTCGATATCTAGGATTAATGGGCAACTAATGTTCAACTATAGATCGGCTCAGACTGGGCATCTCAAAATAATCCCAAGAAAAGCAATCCCGATACTATTTCAATAACTTTATGAATTCAACTTTATAATCTTCATCTAACTTTTTACTGATAAATGTTGGCCTCACTTTGTCACCATCTCCTAGTCTACTTCCTGTAACTCATCAGCCGACGTGAATCCTTTTCCCAACTTCCCATCTTCTGCAAATTCCATTGGGGTGCCTGTCAGAGAAATAGTTTACAGTTTGATTGGTCCACCACATCAAGACCCTGTGTAGTAATCTTTATGTAATCCCCATCCTAGATATTGCCATACAAGCACTCCATATCATCAGCATGCCATGGAAGTAAATGGGCCGATGCAACATTGATGATTTCATCGGCCGAGATCACCTCTACTTGATCGCCATTCCATTGGGCCAAAGCTTGGTGCATCATAGAAG
Source organism: Eleusine coracana subsp. coracana (assembly GCA_032690845.1). NCBI lineage: Eukaryota > Viridiplantae > Streptophyta > Magnoliopsida > Poales > Poaceae > Eleusine > Eleusine coracana. Next base: position 17,432,712 of record CM064434.1, on the reverse strand, counting down.
GAATACAACAATTAGCATGTATCCAATCACGTCCTAGCAGAAGGTTTTAGGTTCCCTTTCCATCAATCACAAAGAAAGTAACCGGCAAGGTTTTACTGCCGATTGTGAGCTCCATATTTAAAACTCCCTTAGCTGCTGTAGTGCGACCACCATAATCCCTTAGAATCATATTTGTATCAATCAAATCTTCTTGGGTCTTTCCTAATTTTCTAACCGTAGTGATTGGCATGATATTCATTGCAGCACCTCCATCGACCATCTTCTTTCCCATAGGTATCCTATTAACAAACCCTCTCAAGTACAAAGCTTTCAAGTGCCGATGTTTAGACTCATCTAGTTTATCAAATACTGCTTGCTAGGAATCAAATATGAGTTGTGGTTCACTCTCTCTATCAGCAAACAACTCTTCTTCTACAGCCACGAATTCTTGAGGCAGTATCATCACCATATTCACCGAAGTACTTGGCGTCTACTCTTGTGATTTCATCTTTAGCCTCTAGACTTACTTTGGTGGCTGATCATCTTCATCATAATATTGGCTAGCCTTTATCTGCCTGCAACGCATTCTCTGTATCTTGCGTTTCTGACTCCTAGAGAACATACCAGATGGGCACCACTGATCAGCTTGCTCTTGTCCCTCATGCATCTCCTCATCAACTTCCTTATCAAATTTAGCCTTGTTGCCTGTCTTCTTGGTTCCGAGTCGATCAAATGCAGAAACCCTCTGATGTCGATCGACTGATCGCACTATCGACTCTTTGGAGTTGTTCACACGATATTGGTGCCGATGATTTACTGTAGCCTCTCTATATATTTGCTCTGTGTGCTTACTACATCCAGGGCAGTTGTCGATTGATGGCAGTTTCATATTGTGATCCCAGCAATATTGAAAGAATGGACAACCCCAATGTGGATCAAACTGTGCCTCCTTCACTTCCCTATCTCTCTTTTTCTGGTATCTTTTGATAAATGCCTCCACATTGTTAATACCAGCCATGATGACATTTGCAGGGAAAGGATGCCCATCAATCTTCATAGTACCTTTAGTGAATTTTATCTTGCCTTGCCCAATCACCATCTGAATCTGTCTCCTGAAAACTTTGCAATCATTAGTATTATGAGAGGGAGAGTTATGCCACTTGCAGTACCTCGTCTTCTTCAACTCATCAGCAGGAGGTATCACATGATTGGATGGCAACTGAATATGCTTCTCTTGTAATAACATGTCAAATATCTTGTCGGCCTTGGTGATATCAAAATCATATCTTTCCTCAGGTTCATTCTGCTTCATCCACGGGCACGACAATACATTCTTATTCCTAGTCCATTCGGCCATAACGACTGCAGTAGTTTCTTCATCAGATTCAGACCCACAATAATTATAATTAATCTGAATCGGCCTTGAACATGCCCCTCGAGTCAGATTCTCTTGAATGGACACCTTCTGCACCAACTGTGACAAGCTTTCAAATTCAGCAGAGGGAAACTTTTCTCTTAGAGGGGCAACCAAGCCATTGAATGCTATTTCTGCCATCTGATTATTAGTTAACTGCAGGCTGAAACACTTGTTGCGCACATCTCTAAATCTCTACATGTAATCATGCACAGACTCCCTAGCTTTCGGCCTCACAGCAATCAAATCTGATAACCTTAACTCTCTAGTTTCAGCAAAGAAGTACTTGTGGAATTTTTGTTTGAGATCGGCCCAAGTAATAATTGAATTTGGGGGCAACAATGCAAACAAAGAAAATGCCAATCCGGACAAGGATAACGGTAACAACCTGATCTTCCATGCTACGGTATTACCAGCTTCCCCACACTGTACTAAAAATTGGCTAATATGCTCCACTATATTAGTATTATCTTGTCCAGTGAACTTAGTAAATTCTAGCGGCTTGTATCGGCTCGGTATAGGAATCAAATCATAGTTTGGAGGATACGGAGGTCGATACATGTACGTTTGTTCCCTAGGCTTCAATCCAAATTGTTCCCTCATCACATCAGCAATCTTCAAAGCCCAGTCATCAGTTGACATATTGACATTTGAGGTAGTCAATATAGGACAAGATGCTGGTATAGGTGAGCTGAAATGAACAACTGTATGATGACCTCCTAATTCTCCCTGCAAACCGACAAAGAGACGAACGGTCAAATAATGCGGGTCACCGGCCCAAAACAGGCTGATGAATAAAGCCGATAATCACTCTTCATGAAATCATCCGAAGCTACTACATGAACAAAGAAAATAAAAGAAATTAAACTAATCAGCTGATTGTATCAGCTTATCGGCAAAATTTAATTCAATAAATAGTTTAAAATAATAGACGCCGATAAAAGATCGAGTCAACCATCCAGAGTCGATAAACCTACAGTATTCATGAAGCAACTGGTGAAGTCGATGTAAAGTGCCAAAGTCGATAGAGCTGAGTCGATTGATCTACAATAAGCACGCATAAAACACGTTCTGTCAATGGCATCAGATTGATAGATTTAATTAGCTGGTATCACAAATATGCCTTAAAATCATAAATCTATCTTATTTAAACTTGGGGGCAAACAACCATCAAAATGAATGATATAATTAATTAAGCACCAGAAAGTCGATTGAACCGTGATAACCTATCGGCTAAACATCCCGATAGAACTCTATCAACTCTACCTATAAACGGATCAAATCTAACCCTATCCACCCAGTAAGAGATCAAAACTGATGCAGCCTTACTGATTCTAACAGATCAAACTTAATTGAGATAGTATTCAAACACGGTAAATAGAGCTAGATTTAACCTATTTATAGATAAAATCGATAAAGTGACTCGAATAATAGATCCAAATAATACCTATAGAATCTACCAAAATTATAATAGATCGGCTTCAACCAAGACAGTATTGCAATCAGAGTCGATAGAACACGCATTAAACAGGTCTAATTACCGAATAACTAGCAATTCTAACAATAGCAACTAGAATATCAAATTAATGAGAAAGTACTAGTTGAGATTGATAGAATTATCAAGGGTGACTAATCCAAGTCTCTCGCCGAGATCAGAGCCAATGCAGCCCGCGTGAGATGAGGGTTTCATCGAGTAGGGAAGGTTGGCGATGCGCCGAATTGTATTGAACAAAAGTGTTATTTTTGTCGTACAGATCCTATTACATATTTATAACCTCATGCAAGAGGTTTTGACCCGATTTGGTCAGGAGTCCAAAACAAGCCGACTATGTTAACAATAAGATCTAAACTAAAACAAATTGAAATAAAATAACCCTATCGGGCCTAGTTAATTTCCTTCGGCTGTTGAACTTCATTGACTTCTGCCTCTAACTATTGGGACCGGTCAATGTTTTGTGCCAACACTCGTCCCGATGATGTCGACGGCGGCGGGATAGATGCCAAGTCCCCGGTGGGAGATAATTTTCACAAGGTTTCTCCCTAGAATCTCCTTATGAATGGCTACCACATGTGGAGCCTCTCAAAGCCATCCATCACCATCTTCCTCTCTTCCTTGAGCTTGTAATATTCCTCCAAAACAAATGGCTCAAGAGAAGAAACCTCAACAGAGGTGGTTAGTTCATCACACATAGTAGAAGCATCACTCTTAGATGAATAAGAGGAGCGAGAGGCAAGGTTATCAACATTGATGGCTTCAAGAGTAAGTTCAAGAGCCTTGTACTTCTCACATAGCTATACATGATCGCCCTTGGGTTTGTCATAACTCTTTTTTAGGGCCTCATGAGACATTACAAGGTCCTTGAGCTCACTCTCAAGTTCACCAACATGGTCCTTAGCCAACTTACACTCTTTTCTTACCACATCCATTACTTTGGATTTCTTGATGGCAATGCCATGGGCTTGCCCAAGAAGACTCAAAAGCTCGACACATGAGAGCTCCTCATCATCGCTGTCATCGCTGCTCTCATCCTCACTCTCCCCAGGTTGGTTCGCAGCCATGAGGCACGTGGTAGGTGGAGGAAGAGCTCGTGGAAGTGTGGTCTTGATCATGGCTAGGCTGGACACTTCTTCACCATCGCTTGAGGAAGAGGATATATCACTTTAGTTGTCACTTGTCCACTCTCCAACAAGGGCCTTATGTTAGAACTTCTTCTTGTGGTCTTCAGATTTACCTTTGCATTTTCTCTTATCCTTGTTGAAGTACCTCTTCTTCTTTAGCTTGGCTTTAGGTTCTTCTTCTTCTTCTTCTTCTTTGTCGTCGTCGTCGTCACTTGAGTCTTGGTACTTGAAGGCTTCTTTCTTTGGCTTGGGGCAATCTCGAACAAAGTGATTCTTGGATCCACAATTGAACCACTTGCCCTTGGACTTGGAAACAATCTTGTTCTTGAAGGTACTCATCTTCTTCATGAGAAGAGCCAAGTCCTCACTCAAGTCATCTTCATCATCTTCAATCACTGCCTTCTTCTTGCTCTTGATAGGCTCTTGCTTCTCGGCTTGAAGAGCTAGGTTGGATGGTTGAGGATCATCCATACCCAACTGATACCTCTCAAAAGCAGTGATATTGCCTATTTTATCCTTCATGGTTTTGGTCTTGAGGTCACCTTGCAAGGTGAAAGTGATGATGGACTCATACTTGGGGGCCTTGAATAGCCTCAAGAATCTTCGTATCAACTCAACAAGCTTGAGCTTGAAGTCATCCCCAAGAGCATTGATCTCCTCCACAAGTACATGAAAGCGAAAATAAACAGTGTTATCTCTCTCATGTGGCAATTTAGTGAAGTTATCATACTTGTTCTTCATCATATAATATCTTTTCTCTTTGACATCACTAGTACCCTCATGGATACTCTGAATCTTAGTCTAGATACCATGTGTTATCGAACTTGCATCCAAACGAGCAAAGACATCCTTAGAAATGCAAGCAAACAAAGCATTCTTGGCCTTAGCATTGTTCTTAATGAAATCAGGTTCAACCATGTTCACATCCGCATTTGACTCATGGGTCACCATCCATATCTCTGGATCAATGGATTCTAGGTAGGATCGTTATGCATGCCTTCCAGTACCCATAGTCCTCCCCATCAAATATGGGAACACTTTCCACTTGTCCGGGCATCCTTGCTCAAGGCGGAGAAGCCTCAAAGATGAGCACTTGACTCTGATGCCAATTGTAAGGACCAAAGGCGTACAGAGAGGGGGGGGGGGGGGGGGGGTGAATCAGTATGATGACCACAATTCTGAATGCTACTAGTTCAAAACCACTACAACCTAGCAATCCTTGCAACCTAACAATTCTAGGAGGCCAAGACCCTACACATGCTAGTGTTCATAATGAAAGAAAGCGTGAAAGCCAAACACACTAGCCTAAGCAAGACACAATTCAACCTAGTTACTAGAGCACACAATTGTGGAATAGTAAACAAGGGGTCAAGGAATTCTCATGATTTTTTTCCCAAGGTCTCGAAAGGATGGCGCCTTCCCCTACTCCTCGTTGGACCACTCCCGCCGGAGTGTCAATCCCTCCCGCCACCAATGTGGAGTTCTCGCCCACGAGCCCGCAATCACTCCCGAAGTGAAGACATGGTACATGTCACCACTGCCACCAAGGCACAAGCTCGCCTCCATCGAGAACTTGCCGGACTCTCCGAGCCAACACGGGCGCTCACTAGCGATGCCACTTTCACCGGCGGGCTCAAACCGGGTACAAATGTGTGACGGCCTTCGCAACCAATCATGATAGGCTTGATCACCAACACCTAACCGGTCTAGGTCTCAACATAGACCAAGAGTAACATCCTAGATCACACCCTCTAGGACACCCTATGCTTTGATGGGCATTAATGCTCCAGTTACTCTCACAAGCACTCTCAAGATATGCAGTATCTCCTCCTAGTGCTCTTCTCTTTTCCTCTTGGCTCGCACCAAATGCTCCAAGCAATTCCATTGGCCAAGAGTAGTCTCCACTGGCCAAGAGTAGTCTCCAAGGCCCCAAGAATAAAGTTATATAGGCTTCCAACCTCAAACTAGCCGTTGCTCCACAAGATTGCCTTTCTGGATACACTGACCAGACTGTTCGGTCATTGCCTGACCAGATCGTCCGGTCACTCTTGGAACGACTCCTAGAGCCGTTGGCTTAGCTGTGCCTACAACCTCCTGTACTGACCGGACCATCCGGTCTGTACATTCTCTCTCCATTCGAGAGAGCAACATCTTCTGCACTTCTCTATCCCGAGCAACCTCCATACAGACCGGACAGTCTGGTCTGTAGACCGTACCGTCCAGTCTCTATAGGTCTTTGCGCTGACAGACTTCCTCACAGACTTCTATCTAGTCTCTTAGTGCCCATACAGTTTGGTCTCCACTGACCCCTGTGTCTGATAACAACGTCCAGAAGATGAAACTCCTCGTCCTCACTTGACTTTGTTTCCCGGCTTCTCCGAACAGCTCCTTAGCTTCTCTACTGTCACATAGTGACTGTGATTTCACTGAGTATCGATGCACATCACCAAATAGTGTTACCTAAGAGACATGACCTAGACCCCCTTGATAATCTAGTTTTTTATGGACTCAAAGCCCTAACAACTAGACAAGTGTTCCCAACACTTGCTCCATGGCTTGTCCTTAGCTTTGATCCATCTCCATCAATCCTGGGACTCCATCAAGCTCACAAGCCTCCATGCTTGTGGTCGCTGTCATCAATCACAAATGCCTCCATCATCCATATGATTCGTTGTAGAGTTTAGAGATAATTCCTACATAGACAACACTCATGTAGATATTAGCCCTTAATTTCATAGTTGTCATCTATAACAAAAACATTCATACCTTGGGGATCCAATCAATGGTCATGAAGCTTACAATGTCCCCATTTTTGGTGATTGATGACAATCACTACTTATCATAATCTTTATCATAAAACAATAGGGCAAAAAGAGCTACTTAATGATCGAGAGGAACCTCAAAAGCATAAGCAATGAATAAATAGGGTCCTACTCAATCAAGCATCATCAAGAGCTAAAAAAAAATAAGAAAGAAGAGCACACTCTAGATGTTATGCATACATGTCATGTGAAGATATTTAAAAAAGCTTAAGGACATGCAATGCAAGACATGAACGATGATATGCAAATAGGATAGTATGGCAATGCATAGGAAATTAAGAACAAGCAATCATCATCATGGAATCATACACAGGGATACGACATAAATAAAGGAAGATAAGGCACTGCATATGAAATAAACCAAGTGAGATCAAGACAAGTCAAACACAAGCGAATGAAAGACCATGACTCATCAAAGTCCATGAACATCGATAAATCCATCAAAATAAGATCCAAATGTATCTATCTCCCAAAATCAATGTACATGTATGCTCCCCCTAGATACATGCTAGTGACTCTCGATCACATGGGATCACACTCCCACTCTCCCTAGACCTATGACTACTTCTCCCCCTTTGTAAACAAACACCACAAAGAGGAAAAGGGAAACAACTAAGCGCTTGTGGTCGAGGGAGGTGGTGCAGCAACGTCCTCTGAAGGCTCTGCTCTGGGTTGCTCCTGTGCTGCCTGAGCCTGTGTCACCTGAGTGTCAAGCTGCTCAAAGTACGTGAGATCTTCTGGTGACTCAGACCCTCTGTCCTGCCCTGCTGGTGAAACTATGGATGTCTCCTCGACAACTATCGCCTGAAGAAGAGCAAGGTCATCTATCCTCCTGAGTGAAGCCTCGATGGACAAGATCCTCTGCTACCTCAGATTTGACTAGAGGAGTGTCTGTAGCAGAACAATATGGAGTTGTAGCTGACTCTGGGGCTGTCTAGGAGTCTGCACGTGTGGTGTGCACTATCTCAAAAAATATATTCCTAACTGGTAGCTGCTGGGAGGTGGAAGGTCCTGCCATCTACGAAGTCGAAGACTGGGTCGGTGAAGTGAACAACGCATACACTAAGAAGAAGGACATGGGGTAGAACTGAGCTGGTGAGTGAGTTTGTCCTGCTCCCCCTATCGGTAACACCCCTGAGTGTGACAACCCGCTGGGCTGGGCTGTAATCATTGCAGTGAAAGGGCATGGCTGTGTAGGTAGCTGCTGAAATTGTGGAACAGAACAAGGTCCTAGTTGTTGCCTGACCTGTCTCAGAGTGAACTCAGCCACCTATGTCATCAGCGCGGTCACCAGTGCCATCTGCTATCTCTGAACCTCTACTTGTCCCCTAATAACCTCCATCATTTGACATCTATCCTTAGTTGTGCTCTGAATGAACTCACTCAGGCATTTTGCAAGTGTTGCTACATGATAGCGTCCTTTGTCTATGTGCCTGTAGGCTAGGGGGTGCTCCTGTACTAGCTGACTCAGGAACCAACGTCTCTGGATGAGCTGTCTACTCATGAGTGACTGGTCGTGACTCCTGTCCCTCCTCTCCCGTCTGCTGACTTGAGGCTGACTGCGATCCCCTGGGGACTTGAGGTGAGTAGTTGATGGTCACCTCATGGAATGTGTTGTATTTGTTGGTTTTTCTTACGTCTACGAATAAATCCGCAAGCGCACGGAAGACCAATGTAGCACTTCACCCAGAGTATTCCGGGGTATCGAATCACGAGGAACGTGTGTGTCTATCGTTGGACTAAGTCAGGTTCCTACGTTAACTAAGCTATGCTCTAGTTTGCTCGCGTTGGGCACGGACTTACCCCTGCATCCACAGGCGACTTCCACCAAGAGCCTACGCACTAGCCTAGCGGGGAGGATTTCAGAGGACGGACAGAGCTGTCACCACCTGCCGCCTACCTCAACGAACCAGTAGACTAACGAATAATCAAAGGTAACCTCCTGCCTAGACACCACGTCTATGCGATCGATTACTACCTTAACCTTCTAGCAACGAATATTCAGGCTAAGGCACCCTAAGGACTTAGAGCGATGAACGAGCTCACAAGCTAGAACTATAACTTAATTAAAGTAAAAAGTAAACTGCAAGAGGGGAAATCTCGACACTTACTATGATTGGCAAATGTCGTCGAAGTACAAGCGTGGAGAAGGCGAAGACAAGCCCAAGCCTCCTCCGAACTCTACTCCACTCTCTTCCTAATCTAAGCACTAGCTAAGTAGCACTTGGCCTTTGCAAGAGGAGCACCAATTCTTCAATCTTGAGTGTGTGTTGGAGTGAAGGCCCTCACCCTCTATTTATAGCCTCCTAACGTTGGTTTTAGAGGAGTAACCGCCACGGAATCCCCCCAAACCGCCATCAGGGAGTCCTGAGGAGCCAACACGTGGAAGCCCAGGCGGAGAGGGCGCCCGGCCAGGTCGCCCGACCTGACCAGGTCGGTCGACCTGGGGGTGGCCCCTCCTGACCTGTGCTTTCACCAGGTGGCTGTCCTATGGGCCCTGACAACGGTTTGCGCGGTATTACAGGGAGTTACGTCGGTTAAGCGCTGAAGGTGGGCTCCTTAATCCGTGTGGTTGCTCCTGATTGGCCGGAAGTGTGCTTTCTCCTTGAATTTCCTTGAATTTTATTTAAACTCCATGGGTTGCTTCCTACATACACAAAGTCACCAAAACTTGTGGAAATAATTAGCAATAAATTCCTACCACTAAGGTGGTGATCAAATTGTGTGATTCTTGCGGGTAAACGACGGTCATATTTTGCATTTAAGGACCGTCAACAAACTCCCCCACACTTAGCCTTTGCTCGTCCTCGAGTAAAGGACTAAAGACTAAGGACTAAGTGATAATTCAAACCTTGATAAATCAAATCTAGCATGCAAATTATTCCAGGCATTACCTTGTATCTCCATGAGCTTTTGAAGTGTCTAGCATGCCTTCTTTGGATATTGATGAATGGAACGAATCTTGACTCCGAAAACTCAGCTCCTTCTGCTTATGTAACTTGGGTTTTCGAAAAGATTTTCACAATCAAAGAATAGTAGCCATACTCCTCAAATGTATTTACCTCACCGAGGCATTGTGCCTTTCATGTCCTATCTCTAAATATGGTATATGTGGAGCTCAAGAATAGGAGTGAAATGGTGGCATACTTATAATTCATATCTTGCTAAGTCAAAATTCGGATCCAAAGAGAAAAACAAGTCATGATTCATAAGTCAAGTCTGTGCACATTTATTTGGTAGATGGAAGATGGATACTCCTTTGAATATTCCCTCATTGAAATGAGATCATGGGCTATCTTTCTTTCTTTTCTTTTCTCTCTCTCTTTTTTTTTTGGAAACTAGATAGCCCATAACTCTTTTTGCAACAAAATACGGAGGGAAGTATGTAGAACTGGAGTATTTTATTTTCATGGATGGTGGAGATGCTAACTTCCAGTGTGGAAGTTTTAGCATAGGGTTGGATGTGCACACAGACTTGATAAATGAAGCATAACAGGCATCTCAATTTGGGTCTCAAAATTTTGACAAGGCTCAATAAATTAATAAGTAGCACAAAAGAGCACAATCTTTAATAAGCAAAATTTGGCCTTGGTAGGATAAATTTTATCATTGAGGAGTTGGCTTTCAAATTTATCATTTTCAAAAGAAAATCCCAAGTTATAAGCATAAGAGTGAAGATTCATAAAGTCTATTCATATCACATAAATCAATAGTCCTAGGTAGCATGTTTTTCTAAAGATATAGTCATGGAAATTTAGGCAAACATTCTAGGAATAAGGGGCATGCAAGATGATAAATCAAAAAGAATGAATTATGGAGAGAATTCAGGTTTTTAGTATTTATTAATTTTTCCATATTCAAGGAGAAAATAAGCAGAGAGGCAGGGAGGAATGGGAAGTAAACGTGCAAACCAGAGTATGGACCAAGTGGGGGTCCGAGGGGAGCCAGGCCTGGGTCAGCCGACCTGGTCAGGTCGCCCGACCTGGGAGATGCTCCTCTGGTCCCCTGGTTCGTCGTGTCGCTTCGCGTCGCCCTGTGCAACGTATTTCTCAGGGTAGACCGTCCGTTTGCGCGTTCGTACTTCGCAAATCCTCCTCCACACTTGTTTCCTGACTTCTTTTTATTTGACACAAACAAAAAGGAAAAAGTGTGAAAGCAAAGGTGGACCCCACCGGCTTTATGGGCTCAGTGAGTTCCATTATTCAATTCTTTATCATAGGCGCATTTCATTTTAATGAAATAAACGAAGAAAATCTAAAAAGGGAAACTAAGCGCCTATTTTCCTAAACTATATGGGAGAGCCTATTCATTTGCCCTTATATAAGTCGGGCTCTCCCATGTGGCTACAAATGCGCTCCATCTTAGCGCATAAGCCACGGCGGAGGTCTTTCATACCCTCCTCGAGGCGTTGCACACGATCCTCAAGTTGAGCACGATCAACCAACTCCTCCGCCAACTTGTTGGCCAGCCTCTTATTCTCCGCCCGTAGGAGGAGAACGTCCTGCGCAAGCTTGGCCTTGGAGGGACCTGTCGCCTCGTCCCCGCTGTCCTGGTAGTGGCTGCCCTCCGCTGTGATTGGCGGGGGTTCGAGGAAGCGGCTGATGGTCTTCCGCGGGGAGGAGTCGATGGATTCCTCCATCTCCCGCTTGTCCTCTGAAGTGAGCCTGGGGAAGAGCACTTTTTGGCAGCCATGACGAAGTTGGGGGTTCTGGAAGAGGTTCACAGGAAGGTTTGGGATGAGAGAAAAGCATCGCTCCCCTCTGCTTAAAAGGAGAGTCCCCCGACGGTATATTCGCGATTCTCCGTGAGAATCTCCGATTAGGGCGAAGGGGGAAGTTGGAGGAACGCGTGAGAGAAAAACAGGAAGCGGCGGCGCCACCAGGGGGTCGGCCGACCTGGCCAGGTCGGGCGACCTGGTGGTGGGCCCCCTGGGGCTGCTGCTTCGTGGGCTTCCTAAGGGAGGTCCAAGGAGGGGGGAAAGTACGGCAATTTAATTTGATTCTAAGTTTAGGTGCCCGTAAAGGCTATGGGTAGGCCCGGAAGTCAATTAAATTGACTACGTCCTCCTCAACTCCTATACTTTTAATAGAATCGTAAAAGAGTTTAAGTCGATGGCCGTTTACCTTAAACGCGTTCCCGTCCTTGTCCTGGAGTGTGACCGCTCCATGTGTCGCGACGTCGATGACGAGATATGGCCCAAGCCATTTGCTTTGCAGCTTCCCGTCGCCGAACAGCTTCACTCTTGAGTTGAAGAGTAGCACCTTGTCTCCAGGGTTGAACTCCTTTGGCTGTATCCTTTTGTCGTGCCATTTCTTGGTCTTTTCTTTATAGATCCTGGCACTGTGATACGCCTTTTCTCTCCATTCCTCCAGCTCAGAAATTTGCTTCATCCTGTGCCTTCCTGCTTCCTTGGAATCCATATTCCACTTCTTTATTGCCCAGTATGCCTTGTGTTCCAGTTCTACCGGCAGATGGCAAGTCTTGCCGTAGACCAGCTGGAATGGAGACATGCCTATGGGGGTCTTGTATGCAGTGCGATATGCCCATAGTGCATCTGGCAACTTATTCTTCCATCCCGATCCCATTTCCTCCACTGTTTTCTGCAGGATGTTCTTGATTTGCTTGTTCGAGGTCTCTACCTGACCGCTGGTCTGGGGATGGTATGGAGTAGCAATGTTATGGTCGGAACCGAGTTCCCTCAGGAAGTGTCGGAATCCTTTGTCCGTGAAGTGTGAACCTCCATCACTAATCACCATCCTTGGTACCCCAAAGCGTGGGAAAATGATCTCATAGAACATCTTCCGTGTGCTCTTTGCATCTGCAGCTCTGCATGGCAATGCTTCAACCCACTTTGACACGTAGTTGACTGCCACCAGGATATACTCGCAATCATAGGACCTTGGGAAGGGTCCCATGAAGTCAATGCCCCAGACGTCGAAAAGTTCGACTTGCAGGTTGTATGTCAAGGGCATCGCGTTGCAAGATGAGATTCCTCCATGCTTCTGGCATCTCCTGCACCTCCTGATGTACTCCTTGGTGTCCTCATACATCGTCGGCCAATAGAAACCACTTTGCCAGATTTTTGCTTGCGTCCGGTACACGCCGTAGTGTCCTCCGTACGGAGCTGCATGGCACTTCTCAATTATCTGTGCACCCTCAATGGTGGGGATGCATCACCGCAACAGACCATCAGCACAGACCCTGTAGAGGAATGGGTCGTCCCAAAGGTGTCGCCTACTTTCATAGGCCAGCTTCTTTCGGTTTTCCCCGGCGGAACATACCCTGTAACCATGAAATTCATGATATCTGCATACCAGGGTGTGGAGTCCGCAACCTTTAACAGCATATCATCTCGTAGGAAGTCGTTGATTGGTAGTTCCTTCATGTTAGTGACTTGCATACGAGATAGATGATCTGCTACGGAATTCTCTACTCCTTTCTTATCTTTTATTTCAAGATCAAATTCTTGGAGTAAGAGGATCCATCTGATGAGCCTTGGTTTAGCATCTTTTTTAGCGAGCAGGTACTTTAGTGCAGCATGATCAGTGTAAACAATTACCTTTGCTCCAACTAAATAAGATCTAAACTTATCGATAGCAAAAACCACAGCCAGGAGCTCCTTTTCCGTGGTAGCGTAGTTGAGCTGTGCTCCTGTCAAGGTTTTGCTAGCGTAGGCTATTGCGTGATGCTTCTTGTCCTTAGTTTGGCCGAGAACGGCCCCTACGGCATAGTCACTAGCATCGCACATGATTTCAAAGGGCAGCTTCCAATCAGGGGGTTGGATGATGGGAGCTGAGATGAGTGCATTTTTCAAGAGATGAAAAGATTTCAAGCACTCATCATCAAAGTCAAAAGGCGCATCCTTAGCTAAGAGGTTGGTGAGGGGTCTAGCGATTTTTGAAAAGTCTTTGATGAATCGTCGATAGAACCCAGCATGCCCCAAAAAGCTACGAATGCCCTTGACATTGATCGGAGGTGGAAGTTGCTCGATAACTTCTATTTTCGCCTTATCCACCTCGATCCCTCTCTCGGACACTAAGTGCCCTAGCACTATGCCTTCTCGGACCATAAAGTGGCACTTTTCCCAATTAAGTACCAAGTCCTTTTCTTGGCATCGAGTCAAGACCCTGTCCAAGTTCTCGAGACAGTGATCGAAGGTCTTCCCATAGACTGAGAAGTCATCCATGAAGACTTCCATGATTTCCTCGATCATGTCCGAGAATATGGACATCATACACCGTTGGAAAGAGGCGGGTGCATTACACAACCCAAAAGACATCCTACGGTAGGCATACGTTCCATACGGGCACGTGAAGGTGGTCTTACTCTGATCATCGGGATGGATAGGAATCTGATGATAACCAGAATACCCATCAAGGAAACAGAAGAAGGAATGGTTTGCCAACCGTTCTAACATCTCATCGATGAAGGGTAGCGGGAAATGATCCTTCTTTGTTGCCTTGTTGAGTTTTCTGTAATCGATACACATCCTCCATCCCGTGACGGTACGTTGGGGAATAAGCTCGTTCTTATCGTTCTTAACGACCGTCATACCTCCCTTCTTCGGCACTACTTGTACCGGGCTCACCCACTCACTATGAGGTACGGGATATATGATCCCTGAATGCAGAAGTTTTAGAACTTCCTTCTTCACAACCTCGCGCATAGCATTATTTAACCTCCTCTGAGGTTCCCTAGAAGGTGTACTCTCGGGGTAAAGAGGGATGCGATGGGTGCAGAGAGTGGGACTAATTCCCTTTAGGTCTTGGAGGGAGTACCCAAAGACAGAGCGATGTTTCTCTAAGACAGAGATCAGCTTCTTGGTTTCCTCCTCCGAAAGCTTATCACTAATGATGACAGGGGACTCCGTGTCACCATGTAGGAAAGTGTAGCGTAGGCCAGGGGGTAAGGTTTTTAACTCGATGGGAGGTCGAGTCGGTGGTTCATCTTCAGGAAGCTCGAGAGTTTCCTGTAGATCATCCTCCTCTTCTGTAAAAAGATCGGTGTCTTGGTCAAGGAGGGTATCGGGAGGGTCGAAAGGGGAAATCACTTTCACCTCTTCGGTTAGGTCTCTCTCATCAGGAAATTCAGCGATGGTGTTTCGCGAACGGGAGATTGGGATTGAGAGAGCCTTTCCTCCGATGTTGACACTGAGGTTACCGGATGAGGCTGCCGTAAAGAGTTTTTCTAGAGGAAGCCCGATGAGGACATCAAAGCTTGGGACCTCAAAGACATGAAAGTTCAGAAGGGCCTCAGCGTCTTTGTGTCGTATCGACACATTGTTTAGAATCCCGTAACCTTCTAGGATGGCTCCGGTAGGGCTTTTGAAGGTCTTTTGCGTAGGAAGCAGAGGTTCGTCTCCTAATACCTCAAAGGCAAAGGAGTCAGAAACGATGTTTATTCCTACGGTGGGATTATACCAGACATCCACAGCTCTGCCTCTAACCGTACAAGGAATGGTAGTAGAGGGTGAGATAATCCGAACAAGTTCGGAACATTGCTCATTTTCTCGGGACCACTCATCACTCATGATGGCTGTTAGTTCTTTCACTGAGTCCCTAAGGAATTGTTCTTTTATAGGTTCAGGGGAAAGAACTGGTGTTTGAGGCTTTCGTTGGATGGCATACATCGAGGTGTTACCGAAATCTTTGAAAAGATCATCCTCGATGATGAAAGGGAATTCGGACGGCTGAATTTCTTCATCATCCGAATTTCCTGGTTCAGGAGGAGGCTCACTAGCTAAGTCTTGAGATGTGCAAGAAGCAGGGTCAGATTCGGCTAGCTGGAGAGTCTCCTGGCTCGGCGTAGCTTCTTTGCAAGGGGGTTTGGTGGGCTCAAGGAAAGAGGTATTTTCTAGAATGCGTTCTAGGATGGTTCTTCCTTCTGAGACCGTTTTGTGTATGAATGAACCTCCGGCGGCTATGTCGAGATATTGGGCAGATTCCTTGTTGAGACCCATCCAAAAATGCTGTAGCAGCATGGGATCGGGTATAGACAAGTCAGGACCGGATTTCACTAAAAGCGAGAACCTAGCCCAAGCTGTGCCTAAGGATTCTTTCTCGGCCTGCTCGAAGTTGAAGACCTCTCTACGGAGAGAAACGATTTGTGACATTGGGAAGAACGCAAGACAAAATTTGTCCCGGAGCTCTTTCCAGTCACCATTCGTGCTTTCTGCCGTGTGAGTGTACCATTGCTTCGCCCTCTCTATAAGAGAAAAGGGAAACAATTTCCATTTGAGAGTCTCTTGTGTCATACCCCTGATTTGGATGCACGAGCACAATTGCTCAAATTCTCGCAGGTGATGGTGTGGGTTTTCGTTTTCTACCCCCGAGAAAGGTTGTGCCTGAACCATGGCTATAAAGCCTGGGCGGAGTTCGAAGCCATCTGAAAGGATTGGTTTTGAAGATGAAGGTGGCTCGTAGAACTCGCCCCTTGGAGCAGAGAAGGATTGGATAGAAGGTTGCTCCATGGTAGGGATAACGAAAGAAATAAAAGAAAGATAAAAAGGGATACGAGGGTGACTAGGGTCCGCAGATAAAACAGCAACCGTTCCCCGGCAACGGCGCCAGAAATGCTTGTTGGTTTTTCTTACGTCTACGAATAAATCCGCAAGCGCACGGAAGAAAGATGTAGCACTTCACCCAGAGTATTCCGGGGTATCGAATCACGAGGAACGTGTGTGTCTATCGTTGGACTAAATCACCCAAGGACACAAAGATTGATTAAGATAGGCAGAGGACAGAGAGGATGTCCCAAGAGTCAGGTTCCTACGTTAACTAAGCTATGCTCTAGTTTGCTCGCGTTGGACACGGACTTACCCCTGCATCCACAGGCGACTTCCGCCAAGAGCCTACGCACTAGCCTAGCAGGGAGGATTTCAGAGGACGGATAGAGCTGTCACCACCTGCCGCCTACCTCAACGAACCAGTAGACTAACGAATAATCAAAGGTAACCTCCTGCCTAGACACCACGTCTATGTGATCGATTACTACCTTAACCTTCTAGCAACGAATATTCAGGCTAAGGCACCCTAAGGACTTAGAGCGATGAACGAGCTCACAAGCTAGAACTATAACTTAATTAAAGTAAAAAGTAAACTGCAAGAGGGGAAATCTCGACACTTACTATGATTGGCAAATGTCGTCGAAGTACAAGCGTGGAGAAGGCGAAGACAAGCCCAAGCCTCCTCCGAACTCTACTCCACTCTCTTCCTAATCTAAGCACTAGCTAAGTAGCACTTGGCCTTTGCAAGAGGAGCACCAATTCTTCAATCTTGAGTGTGTGTTGGAGTGAAGGCCCTCACCCTCTATTTATAGCCTCCTAACGTCGGTTTCAGAGGAGTAACCACCACAGAATCCCCCCAAACCGCCATCAGGGAGTCCTGAGGAGCCAACACGTGGAAGCCCAGGCGGAGAGGGCGCCCGGCCAGGTCGCCCGACCTGACCAGGTCGGCCGACCTGGGGGTGGCCCCTCCTGACCTGTGCTTTCACCAGGTGGCTGTCCTATGGGCCCTGACAATGTTTTGTGCGGTATTACAGGGAGTTACATCGGTTAAGCGCTGAAGGTGGGCTCCTTAATCCGTGTGCTTGCTCCTGATTGGCCGGAAGTGTGCTTTCTCCTTGAATTTCCTAGAATTTTATTTAAACTCCATGGGTTGCTTCCTGCATACACAAAGTCACCAAAACATGTGGAAATAATTAGCAATAAATTCCTACCACTAAGGTGGTGATCAAATTGTGTGATTCTTGCGGGTAAACGACGGTCATATTTTGCATTTAAGGACCGTCAACAGTATTTCTCTTCTATCACTAGTCCCATCCTCCTCAAAAGATAGCAGATGTACAGGCAACAGAATGCGCAATAGATATCCTAGCATTGAATGAAGGACATGATCACCGAACAATTATGCAAAGTAACAACTGATGTAGATGAGGCCCGATCTTCTGAGAGGTAGGGGATAAACTCGACTATGGATACTCGGCATCGATGAGCCGGCTTGAATCAGACACGATCCAACCCCGTAACCGTTACACCAAGCACAACTTGATTGTTCCTACAAGCAAATCGAGAACACAAGCAAGAAAAGATAAACACATAATCTGAAATTTCAAATATGTATTAAGTGAATCACAAAGAAAAGGTTCAAGCTCTGAACACAAAAGGACTAATCACCACAGTGGTGTAGAACAAGAACAGGGGGCCTAAATTACTGTAAAAGGACTTATCACCATAATTACAATGAATCAATCAAGTTTCTCTCTAGAAAACTGAACTAAACAAAACCTGCATCTAAATGGTGGCAACTACTGAGTTTATGAGGGAACCAAGGGCGTCCTAGGGTTGGGGGCGACCAGGGGGGTGCCAACAACATGGGCTTAAGGCCCAACACGATACAAAGCCAAGTTGGCCCAAAATAGGTGGTGCAACACCTTGTCATGATCACACAGCATGACTCACGACCCTTCTAGAGCTAGGACCAGAAACAAAACAACGGCGTCGTCGTCCCCTTTCCAATGCATCAAAGAACACCCCGTTTGGATGTCGTTTGTGGGAGATATCATCAAAACCGTGCATGGATGTCGACTGAATCCAAGACGAATACGGTGACCGAGTTGGTGACGACTTGTAACTTGGGGAAGACCATGACGTGTGCGTATCCAGCATGGTGATATCCTCATCAACAACAGTGATGATTGACTATATGTGGCTGGTGCAAGTCATCTAGTGTGCTCTCAAATAATAGGCAATAAATCTATCTATAGACTAAATGAGAGACAAACCATAGACATGCAATTAATAGATAGGCATGAAATTAATTGCAGCTAGGTTGAGCTAATTACATAATTAATGGAACTAAACATGGGCATTTAATCCAATTGTATCAATTAAGAAAAATGCTCGACAACCAGGGTATAAACAAGAATTGGAGAGAATGTGTGATACCCTGGAGAATAGAAGATGAGTACCTCGAAGAACACATGACCGATCGCCAGAAAAGGTGACATTTTTCTTGTTGGCAATGGAGAAGAGGGGGAAAGGATCAACTTGCCCTAATTCTTGCGGTGGAGTTCGGCTCTGGTGGTCTGGACGTGAGCGCACGCGAGGAGGGAATAGGCAGCGACAACGCTACAATGGCGAGGAAGCAAAGGCGCGCTGCGGCAGTGATGAGGTGGAGGCAGCGGCGCTGGGCAGCGGCGTCTTTGCCTAGGGTTCTAGGAACATGGCCTAGCTACGCAGAGGTTGAACGGGGGTGAGCAGTGGCACGGCGAGGTGTGCGGGTGTGCTTGGAGGTGCAGGCACGGTAGCGGCTCGGTGGAGGAACCTTGGCGACGACGACGGTGGGAAAGGCGGCGGCGGGTGCGTGTTCTCGGCCTTGGAGTTGAACGAGGAAGAAAATGATTTTGACTTGGGTCAAACAGACACAGACGGCTGAGATCTCCCAAGAACCAGATCTACGGTCAGGGATTTGGGTTGCATTGCACAATCAAACATAGTGACCGGACGGTACAGTCTTTGGACCGGACAGTCCGGTCTGCTCTGGTCTGCTGGTGCTCCATATAGACTAGACGGTCCAGTCACTAGGACCATTCTATCTGGTCTCTATGATCAGACTCTCCAGAACACTGTGCCTATGGGCACTGACTTGACTGTATGGTTCAAAAATCAGACTGTATGGTCACTACTGGAATTTCGTAGAACAAGGAATTTCTCCAATTTTCATGTGCCCTCACTTAACACCTAATTAAACACTACACTTGGAGCATGAAGAGAACTCTCAAACACTCATTTTCAAATAATGGTTCTTTTATGGCACATAATATTCACAAATGCCAGATGAAGAATCGAGCAAATAAGAACCAAGGCAATTAAGAACCAAATGGGAATGTATGAGCTTTAGTCCATGAACCACATGAGTGGGTTTAACCTCAGAGTTCATAAGATCTTGCTCAATAGGCATGAAGCACAATCCTTTCCTTTTATCACACTTGTGGAGATGTAATCTCATATAGATCATGAGGCACAAATATCGCCAAATGTGATAAGCCTCCTTTGAGTTTCCGATATGATGCATGCAATAAGCATTTTCACATATGCATAGAAAGTAAACATGTCATGTGAATGCAAGAAATATTAAACAAGACACAGGGGAAATCTAACAATGTCAAGTTTGAACCCCTCTCAAGCTTACTCACAATAAGTCATATCCTTGCTGTCACACCCGGTTCCAACAACCGAAATCGAATGCATCTATATGCATGCCCAGGATCAAGTTTTCACGCACACAGGACAATTATTATGATAAAAGAACAATATCTTTATTAAATTGATAACATTATTACAAAGGTGACTCGTAGGTAAAAAGTAAAAGATTACATTGCAGCGGAATAACTAAGTGTTGGCGTCCTTCAGCTCCCATAGGAAGTCGACCGGAAGACCGCATGCCTAGCCTCCTCCATCATCATCATAGTGTACCATCCTTCTCTTGTAGCTGAGCAGCAATGTGGAATATAGCAAGGGTGAGTACATGTCGTACTCAGCAAGTGGGGGAAAAGATGACATGGTGCTATAGAAAAGGAAGGCTTAATGGGGTTTATTGCATGGGCTTTTAATTTCCTAAGCATACTAATTACTATGTGAGGTCATCCCAACCATTAATCCACATCAAAAATTCAGCATCATTGGACATCGTATGCCACCGGTATCTGCATCGCAATGGCACCTGATCTGGGCGAATCCAGCACGCGCGATGGTAAAACCATCACCTTTTCTCCCAATTCAGAGATGTTCTTGATACCACCGCCACTCCAAATTCTGTTCCACGGTCGTGTGATCATCTCCACCATAGGGTTCTCCTAGAACGGCTCTGGTGCAATGAGGAACATGATCCATGCTCGATCTACTGCTGGACGACCTCACCATGATGCAGCCAATCGATATCCAGTATAGGTGACTTCTGAACCAATTCACCTTGCGTTTCACATGTTCCACGTCACTAGGAATATTTATGTTCAAATTATTCCTTGAGAACTAGAGTCAATCATTGGAAACGCGCTCATAGGTTTTGCACTATCTGCGCAGCCACAGTCCAGCAGAAACCTTGCATATCTTTTGATTCATAACTCCAAATTAGTTGATTCTTGCGCCAAATCGATCATATGAGCATAACCTATGAATTCATGGCATTCGTATATTGTTTTCCCACTATTGCATGATTATGTATTGATTTTATATGCAATTCATTGTGTCGATATTGTCAAGCATAAAGATAAACACACACAATGATCATCGTACGAGGACCTTCAAGACAAAGAGTTTGAAGTGGTTGAGCAGCAACAAACGTAGGATGAAGGAAAGTGTCCTTGATGCATTTCATACATATTACAAATATTATTTTAGAACTGCATGCTTGTCAAATGAATGGTATCTATTGTTAGGGTTTTCCTAGTATTGCTTTATCCTTGTCCTTGTCGCCTTGAACTAGTTGGTTGGTTGGTTATGGGTAGATAATGCTTAGGTTGCTTCTGGGATGTTGGGTTAAGATTAATCTTGATTAATGAACTATGTTACTTCATGGTTGGAAATGGTAATTAAGATTACTGACATGGCTTAGGATTTGGGTGATCGGTACGGGGACTATGCAGGGGTTTTCCGGCAGTCGAGGACTATGCAGGGGTTCACCGGTAGTCCCCTGGTTTGTTATCACCTAAATCATTTTCATAACTCGTTCTTGGAGCGGCAACCCATGTGAACCGTACAACCACGAGCCAAGTTATGGGTGCGGCCTAGCGTAGTATGCGGTGGAGACCAGCTGGTGCGTGTGAAGAAGGAGGGACTATGCAGGGGTTCACCGGTAGTCCCAAGGGGAGGTGTGGTTAAGGGACAAGGTCCTAGAATCAGCTAGCTCAAGAGGGGGCCTCTCAGGTAAAGGGTTTACTTTCCGATGGGTGAAACCTCAGTGGGCATGTACAAGCTGGAGGAAGCCACTGAAATGCCCTGAAGTGATCACCTGGCCGCACACCAAAGGAAGTGCGCAAGTCCTTGGCCGGCATGGAAGGATGGTGATTTAGTCACCTGGAAACAGGGGAGGAAATCACTTCTCGTGGGGAATGTGTACAACCTCTGCAGAGTGAAAACTGTCATGACAGCCATGCTCATAGTTAAGAGCGGCATGGATCCTAACATGATTACTTGGGTATGGATGGCTATGGTTGGGAATGGTTGGTTGGTGGATGGGATTGGACTTGGTTTGATAGCACTCTGTGGATTGATTATTGGGGTGACCCCACTTAGTAAATAGGATGCTTAGGTTAATTAAAAGCTCATGCAATAAGCCCATATAAGCCATTCTTGTCTATAGCCCCATGTCATCTTTTCCCACACTTGCTGAGTACGACATGTACTCACCCTTGCTATACCCACATTGCTGCTCAACCATAGGAGAAGATTGGAGCCACTATGAAGACGATGGAGGCGAGTACTACGCGATGGTCCACCAGCCGATGCCTGTGGAGTCTTGGGACATCTACGCTAGTTTATTTCCGCTGCTTTGATGTTCTTTTGTTTTATAACTACGGGTCCTTTTGTAATAAAGATACAATGTAATAATTAAAGGATATGGATATTTGTTCTGTTTACCACTGATGATGTACCGTATGTGTGTGTAACTTGATCCTGGGCAAACGTACGGCTGCACCCGTTTTGCTTCGTAAAATTGGTGTGATAGAAGTGGTATCAGAGCTATATCGACCGCCGGACGCAAGCCTAGTAATATATGGTTGGTTTTTAAAGTATAATTTTGCAAACTCCACTTCTTTCCCCTACTTCCTTGATTATTTCGTTTTCTCCTTGTGTTTTAAGATAAAATGGTTTACCAATTTGCCCAACCAGTAGCATATATATAAATTTACTTGAGGACCACCTCTCCCAGGCCTACCATTACTTAGGAAGATGCCCTAAATAGTATTGGCTCTATGAGCATTTTAAATTTGGTTGTTTGATTGTGATGTGGTTGTGTGATTGTTTCTTTGTTTCAAACACCTTGACTTAAGCCTTACCCTTGTCCATAGCCACATTGAACCGATTTTGTTTGTCGACTCCAATACTACCTTTTGGTCCGAGGAGATGACCAAGTCAAAGAGGATCATCATCATGAACAACAACTCAAGTAACAAGATATAATACCGAAGAACCACTACATCAAGAAGTGAAGTTCTTAGTAACGAAGATGAAGATGAAGCTAAGGCATCATCGTCGGTCTCCGTTTGTTGAGTTGTGTATGATTGCTTTGTGTGATATAGGTTACTCTGTGCCTATCATCCTTGACCAACATTTCATCCTTGAAATGTATCTATCATCCTTGATGCATATAGTGTGATCGAAAACCATATAAGATTAATGTCAACCTTGTCTTTTATCTTTTATGTGTCTATATCTTGATCCTCTCATTGCTTTCCTATCCAGTCATCTTAAACCAGTCTCTCTGAATCTTGGGGCGAGATTCCTCTTAAGGTGTAAGGACCGAAGGCCTACCGAGAGGGGGGGGGGGGGGGGAATCGGTAGCCGACCACGAATCCAAATACTTCAGTTTTACGCTTCTAAAAATCTAACGAATCGTTGCAACCTAAACAATTCTAGTAGGCCAAGACCCTACACATGCTAGTGTTGATGATGCAAAGCAAAGCGTGGAAGCTAAACACACTAGCCTATGCAAGCCACAAGTCACCCTATCACTAGAGCACACAATTGTGGAACAATAAAGAGAGGGTCAAGGAATGCTCATGATTTTTTCTTGAGTTCTCAGAAGGATGGCGCCTTCCCCTACTCCTTGTTGGACCACTCCCGCCAGAGTCCCGGTCCCGGCCGCCACCAAGTGGAGTTCTCGCCCACGAGCCCACAATCACTCCTCGAGTGAAGACACGGTATGCGTCACCACTGCATAAAGCACAAGCTCGGCTCCCTCAAGAACTTGCCATCCCCGAGCCGGCACGGGCGCTCACTATTGATGCCCCTTCCAACGACGGGCTCAAACCGTGTACAAACTTGTGCTGGCCTTCACAACCAATCATGATAGGCTCGATCATCGACACTTAACCGGTCTAGGTCTCACCATAGACAAAGAGTAACAACCTAGACAACACCCTCAAGGACACCCTAGCCTTAGATGTGCAAGTTCACTCCATGTTACTCAAACAAGGACTCTCAAGATATCCAATATCCTCTCCTAGTGATCTCCTCTTTTCCTCTAGGACCTTACCAATTATCCTTAGGTATTCCTCTGGCCATGAGAATTCTCCAAAACCCCAGCAACGAAGTTATATAGGCTCCCAACCTCAAACTAGCCGTTGCTCCATGAAATTGCCTTTATGGACGCACTGACCGGACAGTCCGGTCACTACCTGACCGGACTGTCCGGTCACTCTTGTAACGGCTCTCCCAGCCGTTGGCTCCCTATCCAGGCAATCCCCTGTAGTGACCGGACTATCCGGTCACTGGACCAGACCATTCGGTCCACTTTCTCTCTCCATTCTAGGAAGGTCTGCAAACTACATCCTCTCTGTCGTCCCTGCACTCCTACTGATCGGACCGTCTGGTCAGCAGACCAGACCATCCAGTCTGTATGGAGTCTCCTGCAGATAGATTCCTTGCTCCTCACGCTAAGTCATGGAAAACTCCACATAGTGACAGTACAGTCCGGTCACCTCTGACCCCTCTGTCCGGTCACTATGTCCAGAAGCTGAAACTTGTTGTCCTCGCTTGACTTGATATCATGACTTCTCTGAACAGTTCCTTGGCTTCTCCACTATCACCTAGTGCCTGTGATTTCACCGAGCAACCTTGCACATCACCGACTAGACATGAGCTAAGAGAATGACCTAGACCGTCTTGAGAGTCCGGTTTTTCCTATGGACTCAAAGCCTAACAACTAGACAAGTGTACCAAACACTTGCTCCATATCTTGTTCTCCACTTTGATCCATCTCCATCAACCCTTGGACTCCATCAAGCTCATCAAGCCTCCATGCTTGTGGTCATCATCATCAATCGCCAAGGCAACCATCATACATAGATTTGTAGTAGAGTTTAATGAATGTTCCTGCATAGACAACACTCATGTAGATATTAGCCCACAATTTCATAATTGTCATCTATCACCAAAACATTCATACCTTGGGGATTCCATCATCAATGGTCATGAAGCTTATAATCTCCCCCTTTTTGGTGATTGATGACAACCACTACTTAATCAAAACTTAACAGGAAAAACTGCAGGGCTAAAAGAGCTACTCTATGATCGAGAGGAACCACAAAATCAAGAGAAGAGAAACGCACAAGATCCTACTCAACCAATCATCTAGAGCATAACGGAAAAGAGAGAAAAGCACACTCTAGAAGATAATGCATGCATGTCATGGCAATATATTAAAGGAAAGCATAAAGACATGCAATGCAAAACATGAAAGATGAAATGCAATAGGATGGCATGGCAATGCATAAATATTAAGTTTAGGCATTCATCATCATGGCATCATACACAGGAAAAACGGGATAAGTAAAGAAAGACAAGTGCTGCGTATGGAAAAAATAAACCAAGTGAGATCAAGATGAGTCAAACACAATCAAATGAAAACCATGACTCAACGAAATCCACGAACATCGATATAACTCCACCAAAATAAGATCCAAATGTATATAACTCCCAAAACCCAATGTATAAGAAACGTATGCTCCCTCTAGACAAAAGCTACTCTCGATCACGTAAGATCACACTCCCACACCCCCTAGACCTAAGATCCTCTCCCCCTTTGGCAACAAGCACCAAAAAGAGGAAAAGATGAACATCTACGCACTCATGGTCGAAGGAGGTGGTGCAGCGACATCCTCTGTAGGCTCTGTGCTAGGATGCTCCTGAGGTGGATCTTGCTGTGCTCCTTGAGCCTGTGCCGCCTGAGCATCTAGCTGCTCAAAGAAACCATGGTCTACAGGCGACTCAGACCCACTGTCCTATGCTACTGGAGTGATCGTGGCAGTCTCCTGAGCTGAGGTCTAGAGAAGTAAGAGGTCTGCCATGTCCTGCTGTGAGAAACCTCCACGGACAAGATCCTCTGCTACCTGTGGTGTGAGCGTGCTGACTGTAGCAGTAGGAAGGGTAATTGTAGCTGTCTCTGGGGTGGTCTGAGAGTCTGCACGAGTAATGGTCACAACGTTAGAGAACAGACTCCTGACCAGTACGTGCTGAGAGGTAGAGGGTCCAGCCATCTGTGAAGTAGAAGAGTGTGAGGGAGACACGAATAGTGTTGAATAAACTCTACAAGCCGTCCTGCAAGTGCTGCCATAGTGACAGCATCCTTAGACTGTGAACCCGTCGGCTGGGGAGGTACTCATGTGCTGGCTGACTCAGGAACCACCGTCTCTGGCTGAGCTGTCTGCTTAAGTGGTGCTGGCGGTGACTCCTGCTCCTCCTCTCCTGTCTGCTGGCTAGAGGCTGACTGTGAACCCCTGAGGACTCTAGGTACATAGCTGGTGGTCACCCCAGGGAAAGCCTCGTACTCCTCCTCAGTCACTAGGCCCATCCTCCTCAAGAGATAGCAGATATAGGGACCATAGACCAAGTGACGTCCTCCAACCCTCTTAGAGATCACCTCCTCCATCTCTCTAATCAGAAGGTCTGCCAAGTCAAACGGTTGCCTCCTCAGAATAGCTGCTACAGCCCACTGATGGAGAAGTGTGAACTCCTGTCTGTACCCTGACCTAGGGATGATAGTCCTGGTGACTATCGGTCTCACCACCTTAGCCTCTGCAGTGAGTCTCGCAGGCCCTCTATCAAACCCTGGTGTGTGCGGTGGTGGAAAGGCAATCGACACCATCTTGTCTGTAGGCATCTTCCCTCCCTGACGTAAGTGGGGTGGTGCTAGTGTACCATAGGCACTCCTGTAAAGTAGGAAGTCTGAAGCTAGGAGTCCTAGGTTATGGATCAGATCCTGTCGAGTCACACATTCTGGCTGCCCTCTGAACATGAACCAGAACTCTGAGAGATCTTTGGCAACCCACAGTGTGGCATAGAACTCTAGCACCACATCCTCTCTATATCTGTGTTGAGCAGTAACCAACTCTTCTAGTCCTGGCAAGTACGTGAAGTACTGCTCCATGTCTATGCTGGTGGCCCTCCTCATGGCCTCGTACGTCATGTACTGCTGCGGCACAAAGAGTCTGTCCTTGCCTCTCAAGCCAAGGTAACGTCTCAGACCCTCTCCGATCCTCCTCTGGAGGCCTGTATAGTACCTCTCTCCAGCAGCAGGGTCTCTAGGGACTGGAACCCACTGCTCGAAGGGTACCAAGCGAAGCACCTTAAGGTCCTTTGTAGGAACCCTAAGGATGTCTGGCTCTCCGGCTGCTTCTTCCAGTCTCTGCAGCCTCCTCGTGCACACTGCACAGGTGCACCTTGGGTCTCATGCCCGATAAGCTGTCCTCTAGGGAACAGTCTATCCAGCCTCCTCGGTCTCCTCAACCTCCAGCTCCTCAGACTCAGACTCTGAGGTCTCCTCCTCTAACTCCTCCTCCTCAGACTCCTGCTTCCTGGAGGATCCCTGCTCCGCAGTTCTCGATGACCTCTCCTGACGAGAACCTAGAGTATGCTGCGGCCACGATGGCGGAGCAACTCCAATTGC
Source organism: Eleusine coracana subsp. coracana (assembly GCA_032690845.1). NCBI lineage: Eukaryota > Viridiplantae > Streptophyta > Magnoliopsida > Poales > Poaceae > Eleusine > Eleusine coracana. The sequence continues at coordinate 17,405,212 of CM064434.1, read as the reverse complement.
CAGGGGTGCTGTCCTCTGCCTGGTGCTCCTCCTTAAGCCCTGTGTCTCTGCTGACCGGTCATGGATCAAGCGAGAACCAGGTGTCCTGCGTGACTGCTCCATGGCATCCAGGTGCCTGCCAAGTCGTCTGGCCCTCTCTGACTCTTGGTCCAGTCTCGGTCTCTTCTTGCTCTTTGGCTTCTCAGGCATCTTCCCCTTTCCCTTATCCTGACCTGATCCTGCCATCTGACTGCTGCTGTTGTCACTACACGCACATAGGTAAAAGTAGGATAAGTATGGAACCTAGTACATATTCAAGCAAAGCACCGCTAGGAAAGAATGTGCAATAGAAACCCTAGCACTGAATGAAGGACATGATCACTAGGCAAATATGCAAAGTAACAACAGTGATCATCGACTATATGTGGCTGGTGCGAGTCATCTAGTGTACAGTCAAAATAATGGTAATTAATTCTAACTATAGACTAGATAGGACGCAAACCCTAGTCATGCAATTTACAGATAAGCAGGAATTCAATTGCATCCTAGGTTGAGTCAATTAGCTAATTAATGCAACTAAACATGGGTAGTTAATTCAATTGCATCAATTAAAGCTAACTACTCGAATTGCTCGAAAATCAGGGCATTAATGATGAAAAGGGATGAATGTCATGATACCCTGAGGAAGAATCAACACACCAAGAAGGACGAACACCGTGAAAGTGCTCCGATCATCGAAAAGCTCAAAACTTGAAGCTTTTTGATGCTGGTAATGGAGAAAGGGGAAACCTTGCCCTAAGATGGGTGGAGCTCGGCTCTTGGGCTGCCTAGGTGCGTGCGCTCGAGGAAGAGGGGTAGGGCGGCGGCGTGGGAGCGATAGCGGCGCTGCTGCTCGGCGGAGAGGCGGCGGCGGCTCTGCTGTGTGCGGCGCGGGGGTGGCTCGGTCGCAGGCGTGGGCGAGCGCGGCACGAGCGCGCGATGCCAAGGCAGAGCGACGGCGCTGGCGCGGGCGCTCAATGGCGAGGCGGCTTGACAGTGAGGTCAGGTAGAGGTGCACGACGGCAGGGTGAGCGACGGCGGGGCCGACGACATGTTCTCGGCGCTAGGAGTCGAACGAGGAAGAGAACAAATCGACTCTGACTGATTTTGACCTAGGTCAAAATAATAGCGGACGGTCGAGATTCAACAAGAAGGAACCAACTGTCAGGATCTGGATTGCATCGCGCGATCAACCGAACTGACCGGATGGTCCGCTCAGTAGATCGGACTGTCCATTCACTTCGGGGAGCCTGGAAATCAAGGTTCTGGACAACAGAACTACATGCAGACCAGACTGTCTGGTCTTTACCGGGAGAATGATCCGGTCTCTATTTCCAGTTTTTTGAAGCACTATGTATTGCTACACAGACCGGATTGTACGGTCATATGACCGGACCGTACGGTCACTTCTAGAAAAATGCTGAGTCAAGGAAATTCTCCATTTTCTAGGTGCCCTCACCAAACACAGAATAAAACACATCACTTGGAATATAGAGGGAACTCTCAAACACTCGTTTTCAAATAGTGACACTCTATGGCCCTTATAATTTTCGCAAATGCCAAATGAAAGATCGAGCAAATAAGAACCAAGGAAAAAAGAACCAAATGGGTATGTATGAGCCTTAGTCCATGAACCGCACGAGGAGATTTAACCTTGGAGTTCATAAGAGCTTGCTCAATGGGCATGAAGCACAATCCTTTCCTTTGGTCACACTTACAGAGATGTAATCTCATATAGAGCATGAGGCACAAATATCTCCAAATGTGACAAGCCTCCTTTGTGTTTCCAATATGATGCATGTAACAAGCATTTTACATATGCAATGAAGGTAAACATGCCATGTGAATGCAAGCAATATTAATCAAGACACAAAGGAAACCTAAGAATGTCAAGTTTGAACCCCTCTCAACCTTACTCACTATAAGCCATACCCTTGCCTTGAGAGAAGCCAAACCACCATCTCAAGCACTCCCCCTTGCTTATAGCTATCTTGAGTGGGTTAGAATTGACTAATTTTTATTTGTTTTTCTTTTAGTTATTTACACATGCATGGATGCAAAGCATACTAGTCACAAAGGAGTCCTAATTACCATGCAATACGAGAGAAAGAAAAACACACTGCAACTACCAAAAATAAAACAAACACTGTTACCTCCCTCATGAGTAGATAGGTCATTCAGGTCCATGTCACTTGTGGTGCACTTCACATGATCTTCATGAAGGCACTCGGTCCATCATCACCACCATCTAGGTCTTGTTCTTGGGCACCCACTTATACGTAGCCGATCTCTCAAGATCAACAATGCATTTAGGCACCCATATGCTCTTGACCTTTCGCTTCTTGTTTGGTGGTCCCAAAGCCTTGGCTTTCACCTTGCCATCCTTGTTCCTAAAAAGCTTGAAATGGGTGTTCTCATGGAACAAGTTAGCATTAGGTAAAGCAATGGAACTTCTCACCCTTGGACAATCCTTGGTGGTGTGGCCATCCTTGCAACACCTCTCGCAATAGTAGTCGTCGGCGAGTAGGGGCTTGATCCATTCGGGAATGGAATCACTCGTCCCGATGATGTTGATGGCGGCGGGATATGAGCCAAGTCCCTGGTGGGAGACGTTGTTCACAAGATTCCTTCCAAGAATCTCCTTGTGAATGGCTCTACCACGTGTAAGCCTCTCGAAGCCATCCATCACCATCTTCCTCTCTTCCTTGAGCTTGTGATATTCCTTCAAAACAAGTGGCTCAAGAGAAGAAACCTCAACCGAGGTGGTTAGTTCATCACATATAGTAGAAGCATCGCTCTTTGATGAACAAGAGGAGGGAGAGGCAAGGTTCTCAACATTGATGGCCTCAAAAGTAATCTCAACAGCCATGTACTTCTCATGAAGCTCTACATGATCATCCTTGAGTTTATCATAACTCTTGTTTAGGGCATCATGAGATGTGACAAGGTCCTTGAGCTCACTATCAAGCTCACCAACATGGTCCTTAGCCAACTTACACTCTTTTCTTACCACATCCAACATTTTGGATTTCTTGACGGCGATGTCGCGGGCTTGCTCAAGCATACTCCACAATTCAGCACAAGTGCGCTCCTCGTCATCGCTGTCATCACTACTCTCATCCTCACTCCCCCCAAGTTGGCTCGAAGCCATGAGGCACATGGGAGGAGGAAGGAGAGCATGTAGTGATGTGTTCTTGATCATGGCTAGGCCGGTCACTTCTTCATCACTTGAGGAGGTGGACTCATCACTTGAGTTGTCGCTTGTCCACTCCCCTACAAGTGCCTTGCGAGAGAAATTCTTCTTGTAGTCTTGGGGCTTGCCTTTTCCCTTGGACTTGTCTTTGTTGAAGACTCTCTTCTTCTTTTGCTTGGCTTTCGGGTCTTCTTCTTCTTATTCACTTGAATCTTGTGACTTGAATGCTTCTCTCTTGGGCTTTGGGCACTCACGAACAAAGTGATTCTTCGAGCCACAATTGGAGTACTTGCCCCCAGACTTGGAAGTGAACTTGTTCTTGAAGGTCTTCATTTTCTTCATGAGAAGAGCCAAGTCCTCGGTCAAGTCACCCTCATCATCATCTTCATCTTCATCATTGGTGTCCACCTTCTTCTTGCCTTTCTTGCTCTTGCTTGATTCTTGCTTGTCATCTTGTAGAGCAAGGTTGGATGGTTGAGGATCATCCATCCCTAGCTAGTAGCTCTCGAAGGCGGTGATCTTGCCAAGTACATCCTTCATGGTCTTGGTCTTGAGGTCACTCTGCAAGATGTATGTGATGATGGACTCATACTTGGGGTCTTTGAAAAGCCTCAAGAATCTTCTGATGACCTCTACGGGCTTGAGCTTGAAATCATCCCCAAGTGCATTGATCTCCTCCACTAGCACATGAAAACGAGAATACACAACATTAGCTCTCTCATGTGGCAATCTAGCAAAGTTATCATACTTGTTCTTCAGCACATAGTACCTTTCCTCTTTGACATCACTAGTACCCTTGTGGATACTCTGAATCTCAGTCCAGATACCATGTGCTGTCGAGCTAGCATCCAATCTAGCAAACACATCCTTGGAGATGCATGAGAACAAAGCATTCTTGGCCTTAGCGTTGTTCTTAATGAAGTCAGGCTACAGAAGGTTAGCATCCACATCGAACTCATAGGTCACCGTCCATATCTCTGGATCACGGGACTCAAGGTAGGCTTGCATACGAGCCTTCCAATACCCAAAGTCCTCCCCATTGAATATGGGAACACTCCCCACCTTTCCCGGCATCCTTACTCAAGGCGGTGAAGCCTCAAATTGAGCACGTGGCTCTGATACCAATTATAACGACCGAAGGCCTACCGAGAGGAGGGGGGGGGTGAATCGGTAGCCGACCACGAATCCAAATACTTCACTTTCACGCTTCTAAAAACCTAATGAATCATTACAACCTAAACAATTCTAGTAGGCCAAGACCCTACACATGCTAGTGTTGATGATGCAAAGCAAAGCGCGAAAGCTAAACACACTAGCCTATCCAAGCCACAAGTCACCCTATCACTAGAGCACACAATTGCGGAATAGTAAAGAGAGAGTCAAGGAATGCTCATGATTTTTTCCTGAGATCTCGGAAGGATGGCGCCTTTCCCTACTCCTCGTTGGACCAATCCCGCCGGAATCCCGGTCCCTCCCACCACCAAGTGGTGTTCTCCACCACGAGCCCGCAATCACTCCTCAAGTGAAGACATGGTGTCCATCACCGCTGCACAAAGCACAAGCTTGCCTCCCTCGAGAACTTGCTGCACTCCATGAGCCGGCACGGGCGCTCACTATTGATGCCCCTTCCAACAGCGGGCTCAAACCCTGTACAAACTTGTGAAGGCCTTCGCAACCAATCACGATAGGCTCGATCACCGACACTTAACCGGTCTAGGTCTCACCATACACCAAGAGTAACAAACTAGACCACACCCTCAAGGACACCCTAGACCACACCCTCAAGGACACTCTAGCCACGAGAGGTATCCAAGACCCTAGCAACGAAGTTATATAGGCTCCCAACCTCAAACTAGCTGTTACTCCATGAAATTGTCTTTCTAGATACATTGACCGGACTGTCCAGTCATTGCCTGACCAGACTATCCGGTTACTCTGGTAACGGCTCTCCCAGTCATTGGCTGCCTATCCAGGCAATCCCCTATGCTAACCGGACTGTCCGGTCACTGGACCGGACCGTCCGGTCCACTTTCTCTCTCCATTCTGGGAAAGTCCACAAACTGCATCCTCTCTGTCATCCCTGCACTCCTACTAACCAGACCGTCCAGTCTGTATGGAGTCTCCTACAGATAGAGTCCTTGCTCCTCACGCTAAGTCCTGGAAAACTCCACATAGTGACCGTACAGTCCGGACACCTCTGACCCCACTGTCCGGTCACTACGTCCAGAAGCTGAAACTTGTTGTCCTCGCTTGACTTGGTTTCCCGGCTTCTCCTAACAACTCCTTGGCTTCTCCACTGTCATCTAGTGCCTATGATTTCACTGAGCAACCTTACACATCACCGACTAGACATGACCTAAGAGAATGACCTAGACCCCCTTGATAGTCTGGTTTTTCCTATGGACTCAAAGCCTAACAACTAGACAAGTGTACCAAACACTTGCTCCATCGCTTGTTCTCCACTTTGATCCATCTCCGTCAACCCTTGGACTCCATCAAGATCATCAAGCCTCCATGCTTGTGGTCATCATCATCAATCGCCAAGGCAACCATCATACATAGATTTGTAGTAGAGTTTAATGAAGGATCCTGCATAGACAACACTCATGTAGATATTAGCCCACAATTTCATAATTGTCATCTATCACCAAAACAATCATACCTTGGGGATTCCATCATTAATGGTCATGAAGCTTACATAAGGGGGGTAGATTGTCACATCCCAAAATTTCCCATTTTGGAATGGGAACCGCTTTCAAACAATAGAGGTAGATTTGTCAAATTTTGAAACTAATTATAAGAAAATTTGTAAATTAACAAAGATTTTGTTGGGTTGAAGTAATTGCTCTATGTCATAAATGTTTTCAGTTTTGATCAAAAACCTGTTTAATAAGTAAACTCATTTTATTTTATTTGATTTCAATATTTTGTCATTTTTTGATTCCATGTTAGTTTGAGAAAATTCAAATCCTTTCTCTGTGACTCACGTGAATGCATTGTCAGACACTTTCTTCCAAATTTGTTTCATCACGTATTTCACCCTACACGCCATTGATGTATACAGACTCATTTTCATCCTCATTCATAGCGGATTGGATCGGATCAGATAATACCTTCTTCATATCCTACTCTATATTTTTGTGTTGGATTCGGGGCGGAGCGGATAATACGCGGATGCGCATGCAAATACAAATATTTTTGAATGTCGGAGATGGTACGGATTCAGACTGGAGGCAGATCGGAAGCGGACTTTAAATTATCGGATCATACCTCTTCACAGTAGCCACCAATAAGGACGTCCAAAACACACAACCCAGTCTTTTAAGTGATTACTCATAGAAACTAAAAAATATATATGTTCTATATTTGAAAAATCATGTAAGTATGAAAAATAAAATAAGATATCTAAAGCAAATATTAAACATATTTTTATTTTCTTTGTTGAATGACCACTTCATTACACAATAGGATGTTAAGCGACGTGGTCAAGCCTCATCATCACTATCACTACACATTATATATTTTGGGCCAAAAAAATTATCGGATAATCCTATCATGAGCTTCGGATAATCCATTTCAAATGTTCGGATTATCCGTATCCATTGGATTTTATCAATACCATAACCTATCCTACATCCTCCTATCATTGGATTTGGATTATCCATATCTGCTAAAAAACCTCAAATGCTCCCCCACATCCTTAAAAATAGGTTTCAAATCGGATTGGTTTCGGAAATTATCCACACTGCTTTCACCCCTACGCATGGGCGTACCTAGACTACATACCTTCCATGTTTGCCCCATCTTCCATAAACATTCCTATGGAAATAAACTTCTCCTTCCATAAACATTTTTATGGAAATAAATCCACCTTCCATAAACATTTATATGGAAAGAACAGGAGAATAAATTGTCCAATAAATACATTTATTCCACCTTAATTGTCTTTCCATACTCATCCCCCACCTGCCCCACCCCTCCCATAAATACCAGCCCCCCTCCCAGGAAATCTCACCCCCTCAAACCCTCACGATGCCGCCAGGCTGCCGCCACGCCACCCGGCCCTCGCGTCCAGCAACAGTTCTACCGGTTAGCTTTGGCGTTCCCGTGATCCACCCATCCAAATGCCGCCAAATTTTACATGAAGGTGCGCCCAGATGTCCTCTACAACATATCCAATATTCAGTACCATTGGACATCGTATGCCTCCGGGATCGGCATCGCAATGGCTGCTGCTCCCTGATCTGAGTGAATCCAGCACACGCGACGGTAAAACCATCACCTTTTCTCCCAATTTTCAGAGATGTTCTTGATACCACCACCACTCCAAATTGTGTGGTGATAATCTCCACCATAGGGTTCTCCTTGAACGGCCCTGGTGCAATGAGCAACACGATACATGCTCGATCTGCCGCTAGACGACCTCACCATAATGCAGCCAACCGATCTCCAGTATATGTAACTTGTGAACCAATTCACCTTGCATTTCACATGTTCCACATAAATACAATTCAAATTATTCCTTGAGAACCAGAGCCAATCCATGGGAACACGCACATAGGTTTTGTACGATCTGTGCAGCCACAATCCAGCATAAACCTTGCATATCTTTTGATTCATAACTCCAAATTAGTTGATTCTTGTGCCAAATCGAGCATATGAGCATAACCTATGAATTCATGGCATTTGTATATTCTTTTCCCACTGTTGCATGGCTGTGTATTGATTTTTATACATTTGATTGTGTCAATATTGTCAAGCATAAAGACGAACACATGCAAGGATCGTCGTACAAGGACCTTCAAGACAAAGAGTTTGAAGTGGTTGAGCAACAACAAACGCAGGATGAAGACAAGTGTCCTTGATGCATTTAGTACCTATTACAAATATTTTTTTAGAACTGCATGCTTGTCAAATGAATGGGTACCTATTGTTAGGGCTTTCCTAGTATTGCTTTATCCTTTTCCTTGTCGCCTTGAACTAGTTGGTTGGTTGGTTATGGGTAGATAATGCTTAGGTTGCTTCTGGGATGTTGGGTTAAGATTAATCCTGATTAATGAACTATGTCACTTCACAGTTGGAAATGGTATTTAAGATTAGCGACATGGCTTAGGATTTGGGTGATCGGCACGGGGACTGTGCAGGGGTTTATCGGCAGTCTGGGGACTATGCAGGGGTTCACCGGTAGTCCCCTGGTTTGTTTATCAGCTAAATCATTTTAATAACTGGTTCTTGGAGCGGCGACCCATGTGAACCGTACAACCATGAGCCAAGTTATGGGTGCGGCCTGGCGTAGTATGCGGTGGAGACCAGCTGGTGCGTGTGAAGATGGAGGGACTATGCAGGGGTTCACCGGTAGTCCCAAGGGGAGGTATTGTTAAGGGACAAGGTCCTAGAACCATCTGGCTCAAGAGGGGGCATCTCGGGTAACGGGTTTACTTCCCGATGGGTGAAACCTCAGTGGGCACATACAAGATGAAGGAAGCCGTTGAAATGCCCCGAAGTGATGTCCTGGCCACACACCAAAGGAAGTGCGCAAGTGCTTGGCTAGCACTGTAGGATGGAGATTTAGTCACCTGGAAACAGGGGATGAAATCACTTTCCATGGGGAATGTGTACAACCTCTGCAGAGTGAAAACTACCATGATAGCCGTGCTTATGGTCAAGAGCGGCATGGATCCTCACAAGATTAGTTGGGTATGGATGGCTATGGTTGGGAATGGCTGGTTGGTGGATGGGATTGGACTTGGTTGGATAGCACCCTATGGTCTGATGGTTGGGATGAACCCACTTAGTAAATAGGATGCTTAGGTTAATTAAAACCTCCATGTCATCTTTTCCTACACTTGCTGAGTACGACATGTACTCACCCTTGCTATATCCACATTGCTGCTCAGCCATAGGAGAAGATTGGAGCCACTATGAAGACGATGGAGGCGAGTACTAGGCGATGGTCCACCAGTCGATGCCCGTGGAGTCTTGGGTTGTCTACGCTAGTTTATTTCTACTGCTTTGATGTACTTTTCTTTTAGACCTGCAGGTCCTTTTATAATAAAGATATGATGTAATAATTAAGGGATATGGATATTTCTTCTGTTTACCATTAATGATGTAACGTATGTGTGTGTAACATGATCCTAGGCACACATACAATTGCACCCGTTTTGCTTCTTAAAATGGGTGTGACAATGAGAAGAGTTAGGTCCTCACTCAAGTCATCTTCATCATCATCACCATCATCTTCAATCACTGCCTTCTTCTTGCTCTTGATAGGCTCTTTCTTCTTGGCTTGAAGAGCAAGGTGGGATGGTTGAGGATCATCCATACTCAACTGATAGCTCTCAAAAGCAGTGATCTTGCCAAGTACATCCTTCACGGTCTTGGTCTTGAGGTCACCTTGCAAGGTGAAGCTGATGATGGGCTCATACTTGGGGTCTTTAAATAGCCTCAAGAATCTTCTTATCACCTCAACATGCTTAACCTTGAAGTCATCCCCAAGAGCATTGATCTCCTCCACAAGTACATGAAAGCGAGAATAAATAGTGTTAGCTCTCTCATGTGGCAATTTAGTGAAGTCATCATACTTGTTCTTTAGCACATAGTATCTTTATTCTTTGAATGTCAGTCCAAATACCATGTGTTGTCAAACTTGCATCCATCCTAGCAAAAACATCCTTAGATATGCATGCAAACAGAGCATTCTTAGCCTTAGCGTTGTTCTTATGAAATCAGGCTCAAGTAGGTTCACATCCACATCAGACTCATGAGTAACCATCCTTATCCCTGGATCACGGGACTCTAGGTAGGCTTGCATACGAGCCTTCTGAGAAACCATGTGGATATGTACCATGGTTTGCTATATTTGTGATGAGTAATTGACTTGAGCGAATTTGGTGTTTGAGTTGAAATGCGAGAATCTAGGGATTGCATGGGTTTGCATATCATGGTTATGACTAACCGGAGATGGTGGAGATATTAGTGATATTGTAGGAGATGGGAAATGTGTTTGCTTGTTTTATGATATGTAGGTCACTGGAGTCGACTTGGCGGTCAACAGCGAGAGGATCGGGCACAAGTAGGGGACTTGGGGCCAGACGATCGGGATGCCAGGTGAAGTCAAGGGTGATCCATACCGTACACGTGGAGAGGCAAGAGGCACGGACGATTTTGCGGTTGAGCCTCAAAACCGTGGTGGTGCTGAACACGGCGTGTTGACCAAGTCAAGGCGAACGGGATGCCGGTGCAAGTGACAATGGGGCCCGATGGACAGGGACAGGGAGAGACTTGCCGGTGGTTAGGATCGCAGGACAAGGTGACACGCGTCAACATCGACAAGTCGCGCTTTAAGAAGCGTGCAAGGCGGTTTCCCCGTTTGGGCCTCAAAACCGGTGGCGGTGGTTGGTGGTGCATGTGGCACCACCACGGAGCTTGCTTCAAGATGAAGCAAAGACGTGAAGCGTCCGATAGCATTCGGGCGATGAGGTGAAATATGGACGGTTATGCCCCAGTGGTAGGTGGGTGTGTTATGTAGATCAAGGGTAGAGTGGTCATGTGAACAATAGACCCCAGGCCTATATAAGGAGAGGTGCGGCTAGTGGGAGAGGGCCTCTCTTTTCATTAGCCTTGTGTTAGGATTCTATTCAAAGTGCTAGGAGAGGACTTCATGTTTTAGAGGAGAGGAAAGGGTGTGTGAGAGACATCTCTTGCTCTTCCAAATAGTGGGAGGAAGAGGGTGGCTTCCTAGCCTTGTACCTATGGATCTTGTAAGCACCTTTCTATGATATGAGAAGTATTTTCGTGCTCAAGATTTTCCTCTTCACTTGAATCCCAAAATTTCTTTTTTCTTATTTTTGGAGCTATTTTCATGGTGATTTTCGATCTCATTTTTGGATGATTTTTTGGCTTGAATTTCTTGAGAAACTTGTTGCTAGAATGAGCTAGAACAATCCTCTATGGATCCTTGACCGAATCAATAACTCTAGCACCTTCGATTTGAAGGATTTCTCAAGTTTCCCCTTTTTGGTGTTCTTGGCACTTGATCTGAAATTCGTGATGATTCCTTGAGCCAATTGAGATGATTTTCTAGGATTAGGGTCGTGATGTGATGAGGATTCACTGGTCCAAAAATCGCATCATTTGGAGTTCGTTTAGTTAGGTTTTGGAGAAGATTTGCAAAATTCCTAAAAGTTTCTGTTGTTCTGTCGGGGTCGATCGGCACTGCCGATGACCAGGACCGGCACTGCCGGTGGGTCTATGAACCCCGCACCAGCACTACCGATGGGCCAGATCGGCTCTGCCGATGGGGCCAACTGGCACTGCCCATGGTCCTGATTGGCACAGTCCGTGGTGGTTCAGTAAGGTGCAGTTTGTGAGGTTTTCGACTATCTTGAGTCTCTGCTGTTTCCGCTGTGTTTCTTGCTGTGGTTGATCACTCCTAGGGCTAGTACACCACTAGTTGGTGTGTGTAGTGTTGGTGATCAGTTCGGAGGTTGGCTTGGGTTGTTTTTGGGATATAGGCCAAGTTCTCTTGGAGAATTTAGATTAGCTCCCATTCACCCCCCCCCTCTGGTCGCCTTCTCGGTCCTTCAATTGGTATCAGAGCCGGTTTGACTACTAGTTGACCTTCACGGGCTTTGTGATCCGAAGGCGACATGGAGAAGCGCACTGTTAAGTTGTGGATGTTCGATGGAGAGGACTTCTCCTACTGGAAGTCACGGACCAAGGTGTATCTGCTGAGTCAAGGACGTGCAATTTGGGAGATTGTTGAGCAGGAGTATGCTATACCACAGGACCTAAACACTGCATCTGCAGGTGAGTTAGTCAGGTATGAGAACAACTCCAAAGCCGTCAATATTCTGCTCTCTGCACTTGGTAGGAGTGAATATGATAGGGTCGCACACCATGACACTACTCATGCTATGTGGGTTAGGCTTTGTACTTACCATGAGGGTACGAACCAAGTCAAATCTATGCGTGAGGATTCTTACAATAGACAGTACCAAACCTTTGCACAAAAACCTGGCGAGACACTAGATGACACCTTTTGTAGGTTTGAGGCAATTGTGTGCAACTTGCGGGCTTGTGGTAACCTTGTGTACAATGACAATGATAGAGCTAAGCAACTGCTGTATTCACTTGATGAAAATGTTTGGGGGGTTAAAATTGCTGCTCTAGACAAAACTGCTAACTTCAACACCTTAAACTATGAGCAACTGTATAGCAAGCTGAAATCTCATGAATTGTCTAGCAAATCTCGTCCTAATCTTTCTATTCCTGCTTCTAGCATGGCTTTGCTTTCTAGCTCTCAGAAGGTTAGTCACAGTGATTCTTCTTATGGAACTAACCCCTCACTTGACAAGTCTTCCGTGGAGTTTGCTTTGTCTTCCCTTGTTATAGCTTCCGATGAACAGATGGAGTGCATTCTTGATGAGGAGTTGTCCTTGCTCGCAAGGAAGTTCAGGAAGTTCTACAGCAACTGGAAGGAGAGAAGAGGAGGTGGTTCAAGAACTTGCTTTGAGTGCGGTGACCCGGGACACTTCATCGCTGATTGTCCTAAGAAGAAGAAGAAGGCCGGGTACCGCGACAACAATCCTGAATACTTAAAGCAGAAGAAGAACCGCTTCTACAAAAAGGGTAAGAACTCCAAGAAGTTTGCCAAGGCCATTGCATGTGCCTGCGTTGCCGCCTTGAGTGATGTCGACCTCACATCTAGCAAAGGCCTTGCAAGCTCGGAGGAGGAGGTTGAAAAGCCACGAGTCAAGAGGAAGGATGACTTTACTAGGCTTTGTTTCATGGCAAAGAACGACCACGACACCGACTCTAGATCCGACTCTGACGCAAGCGAGGTACCTCCCACTCTTGATGAGCTCTCTTTTGAACTTGATCATTTGCGCGATGTTCTGCTTTTGCAAGATGATAAGCTTCGCAGTGCTGTTCGTGAGAGTAGAGAGCTTAAGTCTAAGTTGGAGAGTGCTGATTTTGAAATTGCTTCGCTTAGGTCTAAGCTTGCTAAGGATGACATGGTTGTAGAGTGTGAGTCTTGTCAAGTTGTGATGAGTGATCTTACACAGAGGGAGAGTGTGCATGCTCAAGTTGCCAGTCATCTTGAGAGTGCCCTCAAGGAGCTTGATGAGTTCAAAGCTAGACCAACTCTTTTGGGTGCATGTCAGAAGTGCCCCAAGCTCACAAATGAGTTGGAAGCTCAGTCCCTCAAAGTCAAAGAGCTTGAGTCCAACTTGCTTCATGAGACTCACTCGAAAGTTCTTCCACATCCATGTGAAGTGTGTGTCACCCTCAAGGACAAGCTAGTAATCACTAGGGAAGAAAACAAAGTCCTAGTTCAGAAAAATGACTATCTTGTTTCTAGGCTCCAGAGAACCCTAGTGAGTGAGGAAAAGATTGAGAGTGATTTGGCAAGAGTGAAGGAGAGTGCATCTAGGTCAACCTATAACTTGGGCTTGGGATTTGAGAGGTGTGATAAGGAGAGTGTGGCGCCCCTTCTCGGAGGATCGAGGTCCCGATGGTGCTGATAGCGTAGACACTTGATAATACAACATTGGTCCAAATTTAAGTTGAATATTACATGGATACGATGGTTCAGAGTGCAGTGGAATAATACAAGTTCATGAATGTTTCAAAAACAGTGGAAGCAATAACGTTAAGAACTATGAGCTCGACGATACAACATAGTAATGGTTCATGCCCGAAGAACCATCACTCTAGCAACACACCACATCACTGCGGCGGCAAGTCGGACTCCCAGTGGGCAGTCCAACCCTCAGGGACCTGCATGTCCCAAGGCAGCACATCTACAGGCAACTCTATTTCTTCATTACCTGAAAACAACAATGGCACAAAGCCTGAGTACTAATTACTCAGCAAGACTTACCCGTCGAACACCTAGACTCTAATAGGTGGCTTGTTTGAAAGGACTCGCGCTAAGCGACCTATTAGTTCTATCAAGTTTTAATTGCCAATTTAATGGGTTGAACTAAAATGAAACTTTAGTGACAACAATAAGATAATAGAATAATACATAAAGTAATTACAACAGAAGAGTAGCAATAATCATAATCAACAATGGACATCATAATCAATTTCCAAGTATCAAGTGCAACTACGTGATTGGCGAAGTGACCAAGCGGTACTCATTACTGCGAGGGATAGCAATTGTAATCGATTTACACTAGCTAGGAAAACCTGAGATGCATGACACATACGCACCATTTAAGGTTGTATATGGCAACCTTTCGCAAGAAAAGTACCTACACCTCAACCCGGGTGTGGTGACGTCGAGTGGGCATGCCGTTCTGCCAATAGTACTTCGTGGTCTGAACTGCCCACTCCAGCAGCAGGAGGGTCAAATGACCAACGCACCTTAACCGTCCTCAATGCAAGTGACCTTTAATGCTACATCGGTTTACTAGTGCCCATAGGCTAGCATGCATTCGGTACTATTCAATACTTGATCAAGGGGCCGACCACGGACGGGTCCTAGGTTCGACAAGGCAGGGCTACCACAGTCAACACCCATGTGTTGCTACAAACCTACACATACATCATCCCTGCCCGGTCATAACATCAAATAAACTTCTTTTATTAGTTCCCGTTCCAGTGGTCAAGTTCATTCCTTAGTAATAATAATGCCTTCTTAACAAGACTAGCACTTACTAAGCATAGCATAACAATACCGATTCTACCAAGTTCTAAGACAATAGCATAGGTCATTTGGGTATCATGCAAGGTGGGTTTCAATCAAATCCTATGACCTAATGCAACAATAGGTATAGACACTAGTATTTTTGTAAACTAGCAAAATTTGTAAAAAGGTGAATGTAAACCGGGGCTTGCCTGGATCAACACTAGTGTTAGCAACTTCTACTTCCTACTCTTGAGGGTCAACGTCCTTCTAAAAATCCTCTTCTGGCTCCTGGTTGTCATTGCCTATATGATAGAATTGTATTAACGGCATTATTGAAATACTGTTGATTGCAATGACATGATGCATGCAAGCACCTTGTGTTTTAATGCCAATTAAAATTTATTATTATGTTCTCGAAGCCATATGCTTCAGAGAATTTGGGTTGTTAATTAAGAATTTAAGTATATATATTCTTTTATGCATTTAAACAAAGTAAAAGAGTGATATGAGCAATTAAATTAATTACTTAAGTAAATTTATGTTTCTGGAGATGTGTGATTTACTGTGTATAGAGACTTATATGAGTGAATTTTAGGCCAAGTGGCATGGGTAGCTAATTTACAGAATAATTATTAGAATTAATTTAAGCCAACACCCTAAATAAATTCTAGAGACTAAAATAATTTATATTCTTACCAGCCAAAATTTGGGGTGGTAGATGTTCATGTGTTTACTTAGCCTGCCAAATATCAGGATTTAATTCCATACCTAGAATTTCTGGTGAATTAATTGGTGTCTGGACAATTAAATGATTCAAAAAAATTATATGAACAGAGACATTGATTTGACATTTTACTAAATTAGAGCTCCTTAAGATGAATCTAACAAATTTTGTTTGGGCTCCATTGGATTTGAACTCGATTTAATATAAGTTTTCAAAGGTTTATGCATTTTCTGGGGATTTCTTGGGTAATTTCAGTTTAAAGAAATGCCATGCGTGCGACACATAGGATCCACGTAGATGCCACGTAGTGGCCACGTAGGCGCCAGAAGGGCGGCCAATAGGCACGCCGGAGCTGGGTGGCGCTCGGCCGGAAGCTCGCTGCCACGGCCATGCTAGGGCAAAACCTCGCCGCGGTATTGCTAGTGTGGCGCGCATGACGAGGCAGACACGACAGGGGGGTTCAGGGGGGGGGTCGGTTTCTCACCGGAGATTGGTCGTCGGTGTGGGACAGCGGAGCAATGGTCTTCGGATTTTAGGGGATCAGAGGTGGCGGCCGGGGAATAGAAGCTGTGTTGGTTATCTCACAATGAAAGCAAGGAGAAAATGGGTCACGGAAGTGAGTCAGGAAGGTGCGCACGAGAAGGAAAAAGAATGGGTGGCGGGGCTCACCGAGAGCAGCCAATTTCGGCCGACGGCGGAGAAGCTCACCGGCGGTGGTCGCCTATGTTTTTCTTGCGATTCAACCAATGCGCAAGGAGAAGCGGCCAAGCGGGGGCATGGGAAGGGAGGAGAGGTCTATGCGCAGTGATTTGAGGCGTAGCTTGCAAGGGAGTGGCAGCGGCGGTCAAGCAGCAAGCTTTGATCTCGTGCTCTTGCAATGGCAGAAGTGAGGAGGGAAAAACAGAAACGAGGGAGAGAGAGCAGAGGGGCGAGAGAGTGAGTGAGTTCGGGAGCTCGTGGGTGCACTTCAAGTTACGCAGAGGGGCAGGTAATGAGTGGCAGTCGAGAGCGAAGAAAGTGGGTAGAATTGAAGATTTGCCGGTGATCAAGGCACGATACAGAGGGAAACAGAGACAGATGGGCGCGCGCGGGCTGCTGAGGGCGATGGGTGGGACGCGACGGGGGTAGAGGGAAGGTCAGTGGCGCTGTAGCTCGAGGAGTCCCGAGGAAATTGAAGGTCGGTAGTGGCATGCGGAGGAGAGGGAGGCATCAGCAGAGGAGAAGCTCTGCGCCAGTGGAAGGAGAGGGAAGGAAGATTTTGCGCTGCAGCCCTCCAAGATTTGGATTCTTTACATATAGGTCCCTGGTCAAAGGTATTCCCAATTAAAATAGCTAGGAAGCTTCTAAAATCATTTAATTTTGTACAAAGGCCCTTTGTGATATTTGTTGTGCTCTGGTGGGACCTAATTGGTCAGGATTGTTCTGGAGATTTTTTAATTTAAATTCAAATTTGAAAGGTTCCTAGGTTTCATTTAATTATTTAGGGTATTTCCACAATTGGTAAAATGCTCATTAAATTCATAAAATTCTAATTTAATATCACTAACATGATTATGAATTTATTTGATATATGTTTTATAATAAAATTTCAGTTGGCTCACTATTTGGTTTGTAGGGTTTTTAATTGCATGGGATTAAATTAAATAATTGGGGTGAGGCTTCATCATTTCATGCTATATTGATCATGATTTGTGCTCTTTAGGTTTGTTAATTAGAAGTGAGACACCTGGGGTGTCATAGAGAGTGCGAATGTGGGTAAGTTTGTTCCTAGCTCCAGCTACAAGGATGTGGAAAACACCATCAAACCCATTGACACATACTATCCACCGAATCCAAAACCCTCTTTCAACCCAAAGCAAACAGAGAAGCCAAAACCCAAACCTGCAATGCAAACCAAGCCTATTCCTAAGGGTGTCTACATTTGCATGTTTTGTGGTCGCAAGGGCCACTTGGATGAATTCTGTTATAGGCGTAAGAGGATTGAGAGGAAGCAAGCTGAGTTGACTAGGGATGCTTTTTATGATGATTTTGTTGACTTTCAGCCTCGCTCTTTTTCTCGTACCTATCATGGACAGGGTCATTCCTCATATGGCTTTGATTCACGAAACAGAGGCTTTGCGCAGTAGCACTTTGGCGCCCACGTTTTCCCCATCGTGGTGAGCGTCATTCGCGTGGATTTGGCTTTCACATTGATGATTTCTATCCTCACAACCCAAGGTTTGAGTCGAGAAGTCTCGACAGGCCATGTTTTCCCGGTCGTGGTTCTTGTCCTATGCGTTCAAATGATAATGTGCAAAGAACTGTGATGACTACTACCGGTCGTATGGTTAAGTGCTGGATTCCCAAATCTCTTTTGACTAACCCCAGCACTGAGCCATCGACTTTTCCTTCTCGTTCTTTGTAGGCAGCAGGTGGAGGCTTGGAGAACAAATGGTTGATGGACTCTGGGTGTTCGCGCCACATGACCGGAGATGCAAAGTGGTTCTCCAGCCTCACTCCCCTAAAGCGACGGGAGTATGTGACCTTTGGAGATGACAAGAGAGGGAGAGTGAAGGCAAGAGGCGCGGTAAAGGTAAATGAAAAATTCATTCTCAAGGATCTTGGTTTGGTTGAGTATCTCAAGTACAATCTCCTCTCTATCTCTCAGCTTCTTGATGTTGGTTTGGAAGTGCGCTTTAAGTCAAATGCTTCTTGTGTTCTTGATTCAAGTGGTTCCTTGGTTTGTGGGATTTCTCGCATTGGCAGAGTTTTTCAGGCTGATTTTGCTAGTTCTCTTGGTTCTCACAAGTTCTTGTTTGCTCAATCTTCTTCTGAGCTCTGGAAATGGCATAGGAGACTAGGTCATATGAGCTTTGACTTGTTATGTTGCTTGAGTGGCCTAGGTTTGATCCGAGGATTGCCTAAGCTCAAATTTGATAAGGATTTGGTTTGTGCTCCTTGTCGTCATGGGAAAATGATTGCCTCTTCTCATCCACCAATCAATTTGGTGATCACTGAATGTGATGAGGACATCACCATGCTGGATACGCGCATATCATGGCCTTCCCCAAGTTACAAGTCGTCACCAACTCGATCGCCGCGTTCGTCTCGGATTTAGCCGACACCCCTTCACGGTTTTGATGATATCTCCCACATCCGACGTCCAAACGAGGCATTCTTTGATGCGTTGGAAAGGGGACGACTACGCCGTCATTTTGGTTCTGGTCCTAGCTCCAGAAGGGTCGTGAGTCATAATATGTGACCATGACAAGGTGCGGTGCCACCTATTTTGGGCCAACATGGTCATGTTTTGGGCCAACTCAGTAGCCACCGTCTTTTAGTTTCGGGTTTTGTTTAGTTCAGTTTTCCAGAGAGAAACTTGATCGAATTATTGTAATTGTGGTGACAAGTCCTTTTACAGTAATCCAGGGCCCCTGTTCTTGTTCTACACCACTGTGGCGATTAGTCCTTTTGTGATCAGAGCTTGAACCTTTTCTTGTGATTTGCTTCATCCATATTTGCAATTTCAGATTGCGTGTTTATCCTCTCTTTCTTGTGTTCTCGATTTCGCTTGCAGGAACAATCAATTTGTGCTTGGTGCAATGGTTGCAGGGTTGGATTGTGTCTGATTCACGTCGGGTTGTCGATGCCGAGTTCCCCAAATTCGAGTTTATCCCCTTACCTCTCAGAAGATCGGGCCATATCTACATCAGAACGCCCTGGTGAGTTGCTTCATATGGACACTGTTGATCCTTCTCGGGTTTGTTCGGCGGGTGGGAAGTGGTATGTTCTTGTGATTGTTGACGATTATTCTCGCTACTCTTGGGCCTGCTTTCTTGAGAGCAAGGATGAAGTGTTTCATCACTTTCGAAGCTTAGCTTTGAGGTTGTTCAAGGAGCTCCCTGTTGCATTACGAGCAATTTGCAGTGATAATGGCATCGAGTTCAAGAACTCCTCTTTTGATGCTTTTTGTCTTGAGCATGGTATTGAGCATTAGTTTTCATCACCTCGTGTTCCCCAGCAGAACGGTGTGGTTGAAAGAAAGAACAGAACCTTAGTGGAGATGACCCGGACGATGCTCGATGAGCATAGGACTCCGAGGCGGTTCTGGGCTGAGGCCATTAGGACTCCTTGCTATGTTTCCAATTGGATTTTCTTGCGCTCAATTCTTAATGTGACTTCTTATGAGCTGAGTTTTGGGAGAAAGCCCTCAGTTTCTCATTTGCGTGCCTTTGGTTACAAGTGCTTTATTCTCAAGGGTGGCAATCTTGATCAGTTTGAGTCAAGGTCTTCTGATGGAACCTTTCTTGGTTACTCTCTTCATAGTCATTCCTAGAGAGTTTTGAGTTTGGATACTAACACCATCATAGAATCCTGCGATGTAACCTTTGATGAATCAAACTCTTATGCAAGGAATGTGATTGAGTCTACAGGTGACAAGGAGATGGTGAGCATCTTTGTAGAAGAGGACCTACAGGGCTTGCATGATGATGATGATGAGTCATTCCATCCCACATCCGAGCTTGTTCCTGCTGCTACCACCTCTCCAGCAGAGGGTCCAGAAGCTTCTACATCAACTTCAGCGGCTGTTGAGCAAGCTCTAGCTGTGGTTGTGGGGGAGGTACACTCTGAGAGAGAGGCTCCTCACCACATTCAGCGTCAACATCCACCCCAACAGATGATCGGTAATCTCTATGAGAGGACAACAAGGTCAAGGTCTGCACATCTTGCTTGCTTTACCAATTCTCTCTTTGTTGCAACCTTTGAACCCCGAGATGTTAGACACACACTATCTGATGAACATTGGGTTAATGCCATGCATGAGGAGTTGGAAAACTTTGAGAGAAACAAAGTCTGGACCCTTGTAGAGCCTCCCAAAAATGTCAATGTCATAGGAACCAAGTGGGTGTTCAAAAACAAACATGGGGAGGATGGTGAGGTTGTGAGAAACAAGGCTAGGCTAGTTGCTCAAGGTTTTAGCCAAGTGGAGGGCTTAGATTATGGTGAAACCTTTACTCCTGTTGCTCGCATAGAAGCCATTAGGACCTTGCTTGCATTTGCTGCCTCCAAGGGCATTAGACTTTATCAAATGGATGTCAAGAGTGCTTTCCTAAATGGTTTCATAGAGGAAGAAGTGTATGTGAGGCAACCCCCTGGCTTTGAGCACCACAAATACCCAAACCGTGTGTACAAGCTTCAGAAGGCTTTGTACGGGCTAAAGCAAGCACCTAGGACATGGTATGCTAGGCTTAAGACCTTCTTGCTAGAGTGTGGGTATGTCATGGGGTGTGTTGATAAAACCTTGTTCACTCTAAACCATGGCAATGACTTTCTAATAGTTCAGATTTACATGGATGATATCATCTTTGGTGGTTCCTCTTATGCTCTTGTGTCCAGATTTCAGGAAGCTATGGAATGTGAATTTTAGATGTCGATGATGGGAGAGCTCACCTTCTTTCTTGGGCTTCAAATCAAGCAGTACAAGCAAGGCACTTTCATACATCAAGCCAAGTACACAAAGGATCTCTTGAAGAAGTTCGACATGGTTAATGTGAAGTCGTTGTCTACACCAATGTCCACTACAACAGCCCTTGACCCCGATGAAGACTGTGAAGCGGTGGATCAAAGAGAGTACAAGAGCATGATTGGCTCCCTCTTGTACCTGACAGTGACAAGACCTGACATACACTTTACGGTGTGTCTTTGTGATCGCTTTCAAGCTTCTTCAAGGGTGACTCATCGCAAGGCTGTCAAGCGTATCTTCAGGTATCTCAAATACACCCTTGAGTTCGGTCTTTGGTACTCTGCATCTTCATCTCTTGATCTCATTGGGTATTCGGAGGCGGACTTTGCTGGGTGTAGAATTGATAGGAAGAGCACTTCTGGTACTTGCAATTTCTTGGGTACTTCCTTGATCTGTTGGTCTTCTCATAAGCAGTCAAGTGTTGCCCAATCCACCATAGAGGCTGAGTATGTAGCTGCTGCTAGCTGCTGCTCACAAATCCTATGGATTGTGTCTACCATGAGAGACTATGGGTTGACTTTTAAGGGTGTTCCACTCATGTGTGATAACTCCAGTGCCAAATGCTTAGCCAAAAGCCCAGTCCAACATGTTAAGGTCAAACACATCAATGTGCGATTCCACTTCCTGAGAGACAATGTTGAGAAGGGGGATGTTGAGCTCATCTACATTGATACCAAAAACCAACTAGCTGATATCCTCACCAAGCCCCTAGACGCTTCGAGACATGCTTTTCTTCAGGGGGGAACTTGGTGTTTGTCATCCGTATGGCATCATTTGAGGGGGAGTTGGTGTTCACTTGTATATATGTATCTTACCATTTTTGCTTTGCATCTCATATGTAATATATGCATTGGTAGATGAACTTTGATTCTTATGCTTTCTTGCATTTCTTTTTGCTATGATTGAGCTTGAGCTAAGTTGTGTGGATGTGATGGTAATCTCTCATGCTTAGATTTTATAGATGGCCTGTTATAGACTCATGTGAGCAACTTGCTAATCTTAAAGGTAAACTGAGCTTCTTGTGAACCTTATGATCTAATCTTGTCAAAACTTACTCACCATGTGTATAGTTGCTCTTATCTTTGTTGAAACTTGCATTGAGGCTGGTCTAGAGGATGTCTTGGCTTTGGCACCGTGTGTTTATGAAATGGAAGGCTTTGCAAATGTTTAGGTCATGATGTAACATTGTGAGAACATGTGTTCCTTATGCCGCAAAGGCATGCTCTTGTGTCTTGTGCATAATCTTGAAAAATCTGCTAAGTGTTTTGATCAAGAATTACTCATAATGCTAAAACCAGACATTGTGACTTGAAGCCTCGGGGTGTTTGCCGTACCCAGTCGTGCGACCCTCCGCATGGATTAGAGGACACACGAGGATAAACAATAATCACTTGATCAACTGAGTCTCTGTTGCATATGTGAGCGTTTGTAGAGCTTATTTTCTGCGAATGCTTGTTGCCCTTGTTGAGATTGAAACTGGCTAGATTCTTATGATTCATTTGGTGCTTGTTTTGCCTTGGATGAGAGTACTTACACATGTGGTGGCAGTTTTGCTCATGATAAGCAACTTTGATTCTATCTAAGCTAGTCAATCTTTCTGCTTAGCTTGTATAGCTCATGGTGTTTATGTCTTGCTATCCATTTTTGATCTTTGCATGATTGGGAGCTATTGCTTTTACACTTCGTGGTACTATAGTTATGGTTAGCAAAGTTAAATGCTTGTTTGCATAATTGTTGAAGCTCCTTAGGTTTGTATTTTCATGCATTCCATGTTTGCTTGTTCTTTTGCCTCTTTAATGAGTTCGTTGCCAAAGGGGGAGAAAATTTTGGGGTCATGGACAAATAATGCTAAGAAACTCATATGATCCATTTTGCACTACATGAGACCTACCACAACTTGAGGGGGAGCATATCATGATCTTGAGCGTTTTCTTGCGCTTTTCACATTCTTTGTGTCTCAAGTCACTTTCTTTGCCAACTCATGGTTTTCTAATCCCTACCTTGCTAGATGGCTTGTTTTCACCTTTTCTTTGGGTTTGGCCATTTGGATGTACTTATTCAGCTTAGCATTTCAATCTCTAATGTTTGTGCATTTGGTGTTGTCAATGTACTCATCAAGGGGGAGATTGAGAAACCATGTGGATATGTACCATGGTTTTCTATATTTGTGATGAGTAATTGACTTGAGCGGATTTGGTGTTTGAGTTGAAATGCAGGAATCCAGGGATTGCATGGGTTTGCATATCATGGTTATGACTAACCAGAAGTGGTGGAGATATTGGTGATATTGCAGGAGATGGGAGATGTGTTTGCTTGTCTTATGATGAGTAGGTCACTGGAGTCGACTTGGCGGTCAACGGCGAGAGGATCGGGCACAAGTAGGGGACTTGGGGCCAAACGATCGGGATGCCGGGTGAAGTCAAGGGTGATCCACACCGTACACGTGGAGAGGCAAGAAGCATGGACGGTTTTGTGGTTGAGCCTCAAAACCGTGGTGGTGATGAAGATGGCATGTTCACCAAGTCAAGGCGAACGGGATGCCGATGCAAGTGACAAGGGGGGCCGATGGACAGGGACTGGGAGAGACTTGCCGATGGTCAGGATCGCGGGACAAGGTTACATGCGTCGACATCGAGAAGTCGCGCTTTGAGAAGCATGCAAGGCGGTTTCCCCGTTTGGGCCTCAAAACCGGTGGCGGTGGTTGGTGGTGCACGTGGCACCATCACGGAGCTTTCTTCAAGATGAAACAAAGACGTGAAGCGTCCGATGGCATTTGGACGAGGAGGTGAAAGATGGACGGTTATGCCCCCAGTGGTAGGTGGGTGTGTTATATAGGTCAAGGGTAGAGTGGTCATGTGGACAATAGACCCTAGGCCTATATAAGGAGAGGTGTGGCTAGTGAGAGAGGGGCCTGTCTTTCCATTAGCCTTGTGTTTGGATTCTATTCAAAGTGCTAGGAGAGGACTTCATGTTTTAGATTAGAGGAAAGGGTGTGTGAGAGACATCTCTTGCTCTTCCAAATACTAGGAGGAAGAGGGTGGCTTCCTAGCCTTGTACCTATGGATCTTGTAAGCACCTTTCTATGATATGAGAAGTATTTTCGTGCTCAAGATTTCCCTCTTCACTTGAATCCCAAAATTTCCTTTTTCATATTTTAGGAGCTATTTTCGTGGTGATTTTTGATCTCATTTTTGGACGAGTTTTTGGTTCGAATTTCTTCAGAAACTTGTTGCTAGGATGAGCTAGAACAGTCCTCTATGGATCCTTGACCGAATCAAAAGCTCTAGCACCTTCGATTTGAAAAATTTCTCAAGTTTCCCCCTTTTTGGTGTTCTTGGCACAAGATCTGAAATTCGTGATGATTCCTTGAGCCAATTGAGATGATTTTCTAGGATTAGGGTCGTGATGTGATGAGGATTCACTGATCCAAAAATCGCATCATTTGGAGTTTGTTTGCTTAGGTTTTAGAGAAGATTTGCCAAATTCCCGAAAGTTTCTGTTGTTCTGTCGGGGTCAATCGGCAGTGCCGATGACCAGGACCGGCACTGCCGGTGGGTCTCAGAACCCCATGCCGGCACTACCGATGGGCCAGATCGGCACTACCAATGGGGCCAACTGGCAATGCCGATGGTCCTGATCGGCACTGCCGGTGGTGGTTCAGTAAGGTGCAGTTTATGAGGTTTTTGACTATCTCGAGTCTCTGTTGTTTTCTTTTTGTTTCCACTATGTTTCTTGCTGTGGTTGATCACTGCTAAGGCTAGTACACCACTAGTTGGTGTGTGTAGTCTTGGTGATCGGTTCGGAGTTTGGCTTGGGTTGTTTTTGGGATATAGGCCAAGTTCTCTTGGAGAATTTTGATTGGGTCCTATTCACCCCCCCCCCCTCTGGTCGCCTTCTCGGTCCTTCACCTTCCAATACCCGTAGTCCTCCCCATCGAATATAGGAACACTTCCCACTTGTCCCGGCATCCTAACTAAAGGGGGTGAAGCCTCAAATCTAAGCACTTGACTCTAATACCACTTGTAAGGATTGAAGGTGTACCGAGAGGGGGGGGGGGGGGTGAATCGGTAAGCCAACCATAAATCTGAATACTTCA
Organism: Eleusine coracana subsp. coracana; assembly: GCA_032690845.1. Lineage (NCBI taxonomy): Eukaryota > Viridiplantae > Streptophyta > Magnoliopsida > Poales > Poaceae > Eleusine > Eleusine coracana. The sequence goes on along the minus strand of CM064434.1, from coordinate 17,380,037 downwards.
ATTCACACTACTAGAACCTAGCAATCATTGCAACCTAATAATTCTAGGAGGCCAAGACCCTACACATGTTAGTGTTCATGATGAAAGCAAGCGCGGAAGCCAAACACACTAGCCTATGCAAGCTACAATTCAACCTAGTCACTAGAGCACACAATTGCCGAATAGTAAACAAAGGGTCAAGGAATGCTCATGATTTTTTTTCCTGGGGTCTCAGAAGGATGGCGCCTTCCCCTACTCCTCATTGTACCACTCCCACGGGAGTGTCGGTCCCTCTCGCCACCAATGTGGAGTTCTCGCCCACGAGCCCGCAATCAATCCTAGAGTGAAGACACGGTGGACGTCACCATTGCCACCAAGGTACAAGCTCGTCTCCCTCGAGAACTTACCGGAGTTCCCGAGCCAACGCGGGTGCTCACTAGCGATGCCCGTTTCACCAACGGGCTCAAACTGGGTACAAATGTGTGATTGCCTTCACAACCAATCACGATAGGCTCAATCATCGACACCTAACCAGTCTACGTCTCACCATGGACCAAGAGTAACAACCTAGATCACACCCTCATGGACACCCAGGCCTTAGATGTGCATCAATGCTCAAGTTACACTCACTAGCACTCTCAAGATATGCAATATCTCCTCCTAATGCTCTCTTCTTTTCCTTTTGGCTCTCACCAAATGCTCCAAGCAATTCCACTAGCCAAGAGTAGTCTCCAAGCCCCCAGCAACAAAGTTATATAGGCTTCCAACCTCAAACTAGATGTTGCTCCACGAGATTGCCTTTTTGGACACATTGACCGGACTGTCCGGTCACTCCTGGAACGGCTCCCAGAGCCGTTGGCTTCGCTGTGCCTCCAACCTCCTGTATTGGCCGGACTGTTCGATCAGCAGACTAGACTGTCTAGTCAAAAGACTAGACCATCCGGTCTGTACATTCTCTCTCCATTCTAGAGAGGACCATCTTCTACACTTCTCTGTCTCGAGCAATCTCCATACAGACCAGACTATCCAGTTTGTACACTATATCGTTTGGTCTCTATAGCTCTTCATGCTGATAGACTTCCTCACAGACTCCTCTCGGGTCTCCTAGTGACCATACAGTCTGTAAGCTTCATGACCATTGGTGATTGGATCCCCACGGTATGAATGTTGTTGTGATAGATGACAACTATGAAATTGTGGGCTAATATCTACATGAGTGTTGTTTATGTAGGAATAATCTCTAAACCCTATTATAAATCATATGGATGATGGTTGCCTTGGCGATTGATGACAATGACCACAAGCATGGAGGCTTGTGAACTTGATGGAGTCCAAGGGTTGATGAAGATGGATCAAAGCGGAGAACAAGCTATGGTGCAAGTGTTTGATACACTTGTCTAGTTGTTAGGCCTTTGAGTCCATAGGAAAAACCGGACTATTAAGGGGGTCTAGGTCATTCTCTTAAGTCATGTCTAGTCGGTGATGTGCAAGGTTGTTCGGTGAAATCACAGGCACTAGTTGACAGTGGAGAAGCCAAGGAGCTGTTCGGAGAAGCCAGGAAATGAAGTCAAGAGAGGATGACAACTTTCAGCTTCTGGACATAGAGACCGGAAAGAGGGGTCAGAGGTGACCGGACTGTACCGTCACTATAGGGAGTTGTCTGGGACTTTCAGTAAGAAGGAAGGAATCTGTCTGTGCCAGTGTCTGTACAGACCAGATGGTCCGGTCAGTAGGACTTACACAGTGCAGAGAGGAAGTTGTTGCGTGAAGGCTCCTAGACTAGAGAGAGAAACGGACTGGACGGTCCGGTTAGCAGATAAATCAGCAGAGGATAGAGCCATTGGAGCACTGCGTTGCAGTGACCAAACTGTCTGATCAGGTAGTGACCGGACTGTCCTGTCAGTAGGCCCAGAAAGCTGATTTCGTGGAGCAACAGCTAGTTTGAGGTTGGAAGCCTATATAACTTCGTTGCTGGGGCCTTTGTGACCTCTCTTGGCCAGTGGAATACCTGAGAGCATTTGGTAAGGTCCAAGAGGAAAAGAGAAGAGCACTAGGAGGAGATATTGCATATCTTGAGAGTGCTAGTGTAGAGTAACTTGAGCATCTTGCACATCCAAGGCTAGGGTGTCCTTGAGGGTGTGAGCTAGATTGTTACTCTTGGTCTATGGTGAGTTCTAGACCGGTTAGGTATCGGTGATCGATCCTATCATGATCGGTTGTGAAGGTCGTCACACGTTTGTACATGGTTTGAGCCCGCCGATGAATGGGGCATCGCTAGTGACTGGCCGTGTCAGCTCGGGGAGTCCGGTAAGTTCTCGAGGAAGGCGAGCTTGTGCTTTGTGCAGTGGTGATGCACACCGTTTTCTTACTCTAGGAGTGATTACAGGCTCGGGGGCGAGAACTCCACTTGGTGGCGGGAGGGACCGGAACTCCGGCGGGAGTGCTCCAACGAGGAGTAGGGGAAGGCGGCATCCTTTTGAGTAGTGGGTTCCTGTCCCTAGAGACCCCACTGCTAGAGAGAGGAGGATTGGAGAGGGTCTGAGACGCTACCTTGACCTGTAGGGCAAAGACAGACTCTTCGTGCCGCAGCAGTACACGACTTTTGAGGCCATGAGGAGGGCCACCGGCACAGAGATGGAGTAGTACTTCATGTACTTGCTAGGGCTAGCAGAGCTAGTTACTGCTCCATATAGGTACAGGGAGAACATGGTGCTAGAGTTCTACGCCACACTGTGGGTTGCCAGAGATCGCTCAGAGTTCTGGTTTCTGTTGAGAGGGCAGCCACGGCAGGTCATGATACAGGATTTGATAGCTAACCTAGGACTCCTGGCATCAGACTTCCAGCTTTATAGGAGTGCCTATGGTAGACTTGCACCGCCCCACAGACCTCAGGGAGGGAAGCTACCTTTAGACGACATGGTGTCGATTGCTTTCCCACCCCCACACACTCCAGGCTTTGAGAGAGGCCCTGCGAGATTCACCGCAGAGGCCAAGGTGGTGCGAGCGATAGTCACTAGGACTATCATCCCTAGGTCTGGCTATAGAGAGGAGTTCACACTTCTACACCAGTGGGCAGTCGAAGTGATTCTGAGGAGACAATAGTTTGACTTGGTAGACTTACTGATTGGAGAGATGCAGAAGGTTATCTCCGAGAGAGTGGAAGGATGTCACTTGGTATACGGCCCCTATATCTACTATCTCTTGAGGAGGATGGATCTAGTGACGGAGGAGCAGTACGAGGCATTCCCTAAGGCGACCACCAGCTACACACCTCAAGTCCCAGGGTATCACAATCACCCTCCAGCCAGCCGACAGGGGAGGAGGAACAGGAGTCACCACCAGTACCTCACGAGCAGGTAGCTCAGCCAGAGACGGTGATTCCTGAGTCAGCCAATACAGGAGCACCTCCCCCGCCGACAGGTTCACAATCAGATGACGCTGTCACTATGACAGCGCTTGCAGGATGCCTAGGAGAGTTCATCTAGAGTGTAGCTGAGGATAGACATTAGATGATGGATGTCATAAGGAGTCAGGCAGAGATACAGAGGCAGCAGACAACACTTTTAACCGCCCTAATGACACAGATGATGGAGTTGACCCAGAGGCAGGCCAGTCAACAGCTAGGACCTTCAGTGCTTCCATAGTACCAGCAGATGCCGACTCAGCCAGGACCCTTCACTGCCTTGATGACAGCTCAGTCCAGTGGACTATCACTTTCAGGGGTCATACTGACAGAGGGAGCAGATCAAACACTCTCTTCAGCTCAGCTCTCCCCCGTGTCAGCTTTCTCAGTGTCTGCATTGTTTGTTTCCCCATCACACTCTTCGACTTCACAGATGGTAGGACCCTCCACTTCTCTACACTTACCAGTCAGGAGCTTATTCTCAGATATTGTTCACACCACTCGTGTAGACTCCCAGCCAGCTCCAGAGTCAGTTACAGCTACAACTCCACCTCTTACTGCCACAGTTACCACTCTTACTCCTCAGGCAGCAGAGGACCTTGTCCGTGGAGGCTTCTCATAGCAGGACGTGGTGGATCTCATTCTTCTCTAGACTTTAGCTCAGGAGACTGCCACAGTCACACCAGCACCAGAGGACAGAGGGTCTGAGTCGTCTATGGACCTTGACTTCTTCGAGCAGATGGATGCTCAGGCGGCACAGGCTCAGGGAGCACAACAGGATCCAGCATAGGAGCAGCCCGAAGCAGAGCCTTCAGAGGACATCGCTGCACCACTTCCTTCGACCACGAGCGCATAGATATTCATCTTTTCCACTTTTTGGTGCTTGTTGTCAAAGGGGGAGAATAGTCCTAGGTCTAGGGGGAGTGGGAGTGTGATCCTGTGTGATCGAGAGTAGCTTGTATCTAGCGGGGGAGCATTCATGGATTTTTGGGAGTTAGATACATTTGGATCGTCTTTTGATGGAGTTATTCGATGTTCGTGGATTTTGATGAGTCGCGGTTTTCATTCACTTGTGTTTGCCTCATTTTAATCTCACTTGGTTTATTCTCATATGCAGTGCCTTGTATTCATTAATTATCTTGTATGCCTGTGTATGATATTATCATGATGATGATTGCTTGTTATTAATTATTATGCCTAGTCATGCTAACCTGTTGCATCTCATCATTTATGCCTTGCATTGCATTTCTTTATGCTTTCCTTTATTACATTGCCATGACATGCATGCATTTTTCATCTAGAGTATGCTTTTCTCTCTTTTCGTTGTATCTCTAGATGATGTTTGATTGAGTAGGACCTTATGGGTTTCTCTCCTTGGTTGTTATGGTTCCTCTCGATATTTGTGTAGCTCTTTTAGCCTGGTTGTTTATTGATTAAGTTTATGATGAAGTAGTGATTATCATCAATCACTAAAAGGGGGAGATTATAAGCTTCATGACCATTAGTGATTGGATCCCCAAGGTATCAATGTTTTGATGACAGATGTGTTGACTTTTGCTAAGCCATATTAATAAATCATTCCCGGCATGGGGCCAGAAACGGTTCACTAATATGTCCCAGAGTCAAGTAGGTAAAATCCGCAAGCGCACGGAGAATAACGCTGTAGCATTTCACCCGGAAGTATTCAGGGTATCGTATTTGTTTATCCCAAAGGAAGGGTATGATCAAGAAGCGTTACTAACATATAAGATCATGTTAACAATTAGCAAGGATATCTAACCAAGACAGGCGGGTACATGATAATAACCGGGTAGTGTGACACACACAGAAGATTCCTACTAAATAAATAAAGTCTAGTGGAGGAAAGACTAGGCTAAGCTACTCCTACTATACATTCCTATACAGTTGCATAGCCTAAGTAGAATACATACAGACCCACACTCAGGTTCAGCAGTCAATAATATAGCACTTCAGGCACGGACTTACCCCTGCATCCACAGGCGACTTCTGCCAAGAGCCTACGCACTAGCCTAGCGGGGAGGATTTCAAAGGACGGACAGGGCTGTCACCACCTGCCGCCTACCTCAACGAACCAGTAGACTAACGAATAATTGATGCAAATCAGTCACCCAAGTACCATACTTGCATGACCAAAGAGCACTCTGCCCCTCCGCGATTACTATTAACGAGGCAGAGCTACCGTACGAATACGATCACCAAACCCATGCTATACTTTATCAGCTAAAACTAAGCATAGAGACTATAACATATAAACTAGACTATAGTGACGGTATATAACTAGCATGACAATAGTAGTATAATAAATATAAACTACTATCACACAAGTAGACTATACTATCACATATATGGATCACAATATCAAACAAGAAACTCATGACCCAAGCACAACTATATAGAAAAGATATATATATTGATAAGAGCAAAGTCTTACAAAAGGGAAAAGATACAAGAGCCATACCAATTCCAAGTGAAGACATGGGACTAGAGAGCTCTAGACTCAGCCTAACTCCACTAAAACTCCAAGAACTACTACTAGCAAGAGAGAAATGCTTCTTGTGGTGTGTGTTGAGTGTGAAGGCACACCCTCCTATTTATAGCCTCAATAGGTCGGCAAGGGAGAGTAACCGCCACGGAAGGCATCTCAAACCGTCATCAGGAGTCGCGGAGGAGCCAACACGTGGAAGCCCAGGCGGAGAGGGCGCCCGGCCGGGTCGGCCGACCTGGGGGTGGCCCCTCCTGGCCTGTGCTTTCTCCAGGTGGCTGTCCTGTGGGCCCTAACGTCGGTTTGCGTGGTATTACAGGGAGTTACGTCGGTTAAGTGCTGAAAATGGGCCCTTCAATCCGTGTGACGTCCATGTGGCACTCTCTGATTGGTCGAAAGTGTGTTTTCTTGCCTTTTGAGGTGTTTCCTTCACATTTCCTCCTGCATGCACAAAGTTCTCCAAGTACAAGTGGAACTATATTATTGTGCTAAAGCATGCGTGTATGAAATGGCAAATTCTCCTTTATTTGAGTATAGTTGACGGTTAAAAAATGGTACTTAACAGCCATCAACAAACTCCCCCAAGCTTACCCTTTGCTCGTCCCGAAGCAAAGAGAAACTTAAGTTGTTGATCAGGAGTTGCTACAATGTCCTACTCCTCAATAATACTATGCGCATAACAAAGTACTCTTCCTAGAATTAAATATGTTGGCACATAACTTACCCATTTACCTCGATCCATGGGGCTTTTACACCTCATTGTCTTGGGCGGTTGAGAGATAGAACAATTGCAGGGCACCAATCACTTGCTCTAGATTCCGCTATGTTATTCCGGAGGTTTTCAAAAGATTTTGAAAATAAAAACCAAGTTCCTCAAATGATTCTCTCGGATCACTCAATATGTGTACGATTCCTCACCAAGGCAAAGTGTTGCCTATAATCACCTACTTCTAAATAAGGCTTTATGTGGAGCTCAAGGTAGGGATATATGAGGCACTCATGTTCACATAATATTGCTATGTCAAAAGACCGGATCCAAGAAAAACATCAATTCAAACAATCTTGATCAAGATGTGCAAGTGTGTGGTAGAACGGAGGAATGGTGGATGGGAAGAAATAACTCCTTTTTGAATTTTCCTTCTCACTTTTGGAGTTTCTAGGCTATGGCTATCTTTTGCTTGCTTTTTTTTTTTGCATAACCATAGTCCTAGTTTGCAATGAATACTTTGAGAGAGGAATTTTGTAATGGATATATGGAGTGTTTCTTTGGATGGATGGATGGATAGTGACTTTCTTCCGGTGTAGAAGAATAGCTCACGGTGGATATGGTGGATATGGTGGATGCTATCTTCTTGATTTAGAAGGATAGCTCATGGCGGTGGATCTGTGTATATGATCTTGATCAAGAAAGCATGAAAAGAGTTCTACTAGGGTCACATCAATTTTGACTAAGCTCAATGTGAAACAAGCAGCATATGTGTAAAGGTTTTCAAATGTAAACACTACATATGGCTGTGGTGGGAATTTCATCATTGAGGAACTTGTCAATTTGTCATTTTGAAAAATAAAACTCTGAAATTCAAGCTTTACGTTGAGCAAGATCATAGCAGCCCTATCTATCATATCATACCTCTCAACAACTTAGAACTAGAGAATGCATATGCTACCCACAAGATTCAAGTTCAAGGCAAGATTTACCAACAAACCTAACTCTTGAGAGAGTACTAAGTTGTAAACTAGCATTAGAGAGGAATAAAGGACAGAGCAACTATTCATCATCTCAACATAGGAAAATTATACACATTCATACCGCGCATGAAAAAGGGAAATATTTTTGTTCTTTTTATGTTTTGCAAATTTTTATGGATTTTCAGATTTAGCAAATGCAAGAAATAAAGGGAAGGGGAAAGATACAAGTTACCGTGAGAAGGGGGGTCCTCCCCCAAGCTTGTTCTTGCTCATATCTGCTGGTTCGGGTCGTAGCCTTGGGAGCGGAAGAAGGCATCCCAATTGTTCTGATTCTGAGCCATTATCGCGTTTAGCTGGCGGAATTGGTTGTCGCTGAAATTCTGCCATTGCTGGGTGTCGGTGACATGTTGCGTGAGAGTTTGTTGCATGCTCTCGGTGCGCAAATCAATGTCGTTCACCCTCCTTGTCAACTCGGCCATCCCATAGTTGAGTTCACGGAACCCACGGGATGAGAATGACCGAGTGGCAAAGGATGGCGGTCCGCTTGAACTTGATGACCTCTGCATGGGGTAATCGTACTGAGATTCCCATGCTCCGGCCTGCCATGTTGATGCACCCGCCTCGTCCTGTGGCGGGGGCTGCTCCCATACCGGATCTCCGGTCGGAGTGTGAAACTCCGGTGTAGGCTCCATATGCCTACGGGAACGTGTCGGTCGCCCTGAAACACTATGCCTGCGAACTTCTCCCACTGGCTCAAGTGGGAGGGTTAGTGCCCGATAGTGATGCAAACGAAGACCCGGGTTAGGTAACGGGAATTCATTTGTATACCCGGGAAAGTGATAGATCAAGGTATTATTTGGACCATGTTTCAAAGTATGTCCTTGCACAAAATAGTCCTCGCCTAGAAATTCTCTATCTACCGTCAAATATTCAACATGAACATTCTCAAGCAGACCACACTTCTGCGCAATGCGAGTAACTAAAGAGGTGCACTCAATTGGTCCTGTCAACTTTATATTGTCTAACCATTGATCAATCATGCATTCCGCGGGTGACACCCTAATTTTCTTAACCATGGCATAAAGTATTTTCAATTCATCTTGCCGGACAACCCTAATGTCACCTCGAGGAAACAAGGTCATAGGCAACCACACATGCATAAATCTAAGTGTAGGATTATGGATGGCACTTGTTCTAGGCTTGGGACCCCACTCGTTTCCGGAAATCTTTTTCCAAAAACTTTCTTTATGGAACCCCTTTAGCGCTTTATCTAAGTCTAGCCTACATTTAGGATTTAGACCTAGCATAGCATGAAGATCACCCCATGTGACCAAGCGCTTTTGCCCAAACAAGCGAAAAGAAATGCCTTCATCATACTTTCTAAGGGTGCATAAAAACTGCATAGTAAGCAAACGAGAACCCGGCTCATCTACTTCTACGAAATTTAGCCAACCCATAGTGCGAAAAATAGAGGCAAATTCTTCTCTCATACCTATTTTCTCGAGGAAGTCCGGATCGAAGCGTCGGGTGTGGGCGAATGGCCGTTCTCTCATGAGCGCGATGGCTTGGCCCTCGCGGTCATCCTTGATGTCGAGATGCTCCTCGGTGATGAGCAAGGCCGGCCTTTCCTCCGGAATTTCAGCTTCGGGGTCACCATGCCCCGGACTTGGTGTGAGCTCGACGGAGGATGCTTGACTCGTGCTTGCATGAGTGCTTTTTCTCCGCTTGATTCCGGCGACTTGCTTCATTCGTTTGAACATGGCTGCACACAAGAACAAACACAAGACAAGAACAAAAACAAGATCGAACAAGTGTTCGGGTGAGCGTTAGTGAAAACGACAAACCCGAGCTTCTCCGAAATTGGTTTTCTTCTCACAACAACTTGCAAATGCACTAAAATAGAGGGGAAATATTTTTTTGGGTTTTGGGGGCTGTAGTAAAGTTGAAGAACACGAAATTTTGGGAGAGCAACAAGTGAGCAAAGGAGGGGAGTCAAAGATGAGCTTGGAATGGTGAAGCTCCTCCTCCTGGGCGGTTTTTATAGCAAGATGGCCGTTAGAAAGGGACAGAGCAACGGCCATATAGCCGTTTGGACAAAGGAGCACAGGAAAAGGTGGGGCCAGGGGGTCGGCCGACCTCACCAGGTCGGCCGACCTGGCAGGTGGGCCTCCTGGCAGCCCCCTTTTTCCTATGTGTTCCCCAACGGCTAGGGGATTTGTACCCTGCTGCCTTTTTGCTCAAAAAGCTCGACAAAAAATCTTTTCAAAATGGAAAGCCCAAAAACCTATTTTCTAAATTTTCAGAAATGCAAATGAGTTTTGAAAAATTTCAAGGTGGCTGGAAAAATTCAAAAATGCAGAAATGCAGTGGTCGGAAAAAATCAAAATGTGGTGGAAAGCAAATATGCAATTAAAAGAGCAAATATGGATAACTACCGGTTTAACCTCCCGGCGAGGACTCACCTTTTAAAGTCCGACGAGCGGGACTTTTCTCCGGCATTCAGCTCGATGAAGCGTTGTCCGGTCCCGGAGATGAAGACACGGATGATGCTTCTTGTTTCACTCGCCACACCTTCTTGGTCTTTGTTGCGGCCGGTGGCTTCTCGGGCTTCGGAGGCTGCGGTTTTGCAGGCTTCACAGCCTGTTTCTTTGCAGACCTCGGAGGTTGCTGCCTTGTGGACTTCGGAGGCTGTTGCTTAATGTGTGACCTTTGCCCCCTTGCCTTCATCAGTTGTTGCTGTGCAACCTTTTCCTTCTCAAGGAATTTCTTCATGAATGTGATGAGGCTGTCCTTCTTTGGCGGAGTGACCTCCACTTCCTTGATGTTGCTTGGGTTCGGCCCGTACTTGATACGGATCATGTTGCACTGTTCTTTCCATGGCCGAAAGTCAAACTTCTCCTCCTTGCCATTGATGTGGAAGCGGATTTCTCCGGCTCCTACATCGATGCGAGCATCCGCAGTGCTGAGAAATGGGCGTCCCAGGATGAGCGGTGTGCTCTTCCCGACGTCCATGTCAAGCACTACGAAGTCGACGGGGATGAAGCAATCCCGGATTTTCACCGGAATATCTTCGGCGATCCCTGCCGGATAGCGGACCGTTGAATCGGCCAGCTGCAGCTGCATCGGCGTGGGGGATAGTGTGGTGTAGTTGAGCTTGTCGAAGACATCCTTCGGCATGACGCTCACACTTGCCCCAAGATCACATAAGGCATGGTCGAAGTTCTGTGTCCCGATCGAGCAGGTGATCGTGGGACACCCCGGATCTTTCTTCTTCTCAGGAAGCCGGTTGAGTATAGCAGCGCTACACTCTTCCGTCAGCTTGACAATTTCTGTGGTCGGTAGTGGGCGCTTGTTGCTGATAAGATCCTTGAGGTAGCGAGCGTACGTGGGTACTTGTATCGCATCCAGCAAGGGCACGTTGATGTGCAGCTTCTGGATCACCTCAACGAAGCGTGTGAACTGCTCGTCCACGGTGGGCTTCCTTCTTCTTTCAGGAAACGGCATGAGGTTCGTGTCATAGAACTCATGTGGGGCCGTTTTCCTGGGCGGCAGTTCTTCTTCTTCTGCCGGCTTCTCAGCTGATGTGTCCTTTCCTGCATGGTTAGGGTATGGCGGATCCCGAGTGGACTTACCTCCTCTCGTGGTAACCGCATTAACATTTTCTAAGGGGGTCTCGAGTTGCCCCGGGATTTTCCCCGACTCAGCAGTAGGAACAGCAGCAGCTAACTGAGCTAATTGGGTTTCTATCATTTTATTAAAGCTCAGCTGATTTTTGAGAGCAGAGGAAACACCCTCTATCTTAGTGTGGATGCTCTCAAGAGTCCTATCAGTGGTGGCAAGCTTTTTACTGATGTTATCATTAACCTTAGCTTGACCAAGCACAAGATCTTTCAAGGAGGGCTGATTATAACCGGAATTAAAACCAGAGAAGTTGCCAGAGTTACCTCCTTGGTAGTTGGGACGTGGTGGACCCCAACTTTGACCTCCTTGTGGACGGTAGCCGTTGTTGTTGTTGTTGCCCATGAACATTGCGTCCTCACGGGTCTCAGGGCAGTCATTGCCCGAGTGTCCCGTGTTGCCACAGACCTCGCAAGTCATATGAGCGTCTAGGGCTTTCACTTCTCCATTGGCTTGTTCGTCCATCTTCTTCATGAGAAGGTCAATCTTGGCGGCGAGCATGTCAACCTCCTTGACGGAGTGCATGCCTCGCTGGCGAGGTTGGAGGCGCTCTTCATTCCAACCTTGGTTGGACACCATCTTCTCGATCAAATCTTTTGCCTTGCTCACAGTGAGCGAGAAGAAGGCTCCACCAGCAGCAGCGTCGAGGTGGTCGTGGGTCGACGGAGTAAGCCCGTTGTAGAAGTTCTGGATGATCAGCCAATCATCCATCCCGTGGTGGGGACATGCCAGGATGTACTCCTGGAGCCTCTCCCATGCCTCAGGAATCGACTCCTTCGACTCCTGCTGGAAGCTTGAGATCTTTCCGCGGAGGGCATTGATCTTGCCCAGCGGGAAGAACTTTGCAAGGAACGCAGCTGAACACTTCTCCCAAGTGTTCACAGCTTCAGGGTTTGCGTAGAACCACTGTCTCGCTCTCCCAAGGAGAGAGAACGGGAACAGTCGAAGGCGAACAGCGTCGGGGATGACGTCCTTCATTTTGAACGTGTTGCAAATCTCCAGGAATTGCTGGAGATGAGCACTAGCGTCCTCATTGGCTTTCCCACAGAATGGGCTAGCCTGCACCATGGTGATGAGACCGGTCTTGATCTCGAAGTTCGCATCTCCCACATTGCCAGCTGGTCCCGTAGGGATGTTGGCAGTAGAGGGAGCGGAGAACTCGCGGAGGGTCTTGTCGGCCATTTGGTCAGAGCTTGATGGTGCGGGAATGACAGGTTCGATTGGCCGAGTCTCCTTACGAGGAGGGGTGAGCCTAGCTCGTGTCCTTCTCAGGAGTGACTTAGGATCTTCAGTGAAGTTTGTCGGCAAGTCGAAACCAGTCATACACTACCCTGTTTTCATACAAAATGCAGAAAACAAAGCAAGGTTAACCTGCTTAGGAGATAGCCTTAATAATTGCAACACTACTATATACATTAGTAATTTTTCTTGAATCATACGCCTTCCCCGGCAACGGCGCCAGAAATGCTTGTTGACTTTTGCTAAGCCATATTAATAAATCATTCCCGGCACGGGGCCAGAAACGGTTCACTAATATGTCCCAGAGTCAAGTAGGTAAAATCCGCAAGCGCACGGAGAATACCGCTGTAGCATTTCACCCGGAAGTATTCAGGGTATCGTATTTGTTTATCCCAAAGGAAGGGTATGATCAAGAAGCGTTACTAACATATAAGATCATGTTAACAATTAGCAAGGATATCTAACCAAGACAGGCGGGTACATGATAATAACCGGGTAGTGTGACACACACAGAAGATTCCTACTAAATAAATAAAGTCTAGTGGAGGAAAGACTAGGCTAAGCTACTCCTACTATACATTCCTATACAGTTGCATAGCCTAAGTATATTACATACAGACCCACACTCAGGTTCAGCAGTCAATAATATAGCACTTCAGGCACGGACTTACCCCTGCATCCACAGGCGACTTCCGCCAAGAGCCTACGCACTAGCCTAGCGGGGAGGATTTCAAAGGACGGACAGGGCTGTCACCACCTACCGCCTACCTCAACGAACCAGTAGACTAACGAATAATTGATGCAAATCAGTCACCCAAGTACCATACTTGCATGACCAAAGAGCACTCTGCCCCTCCACGATTACTATTAATGAGGCAGAGCTACCGTACGAATACAATCACCAAACCCATGCTATACTTTATCAGCTAAAACTAAGCATAGAGACTATAACATATAAACTAGACTATAGTGACGGTATATAACTAGCATGACAATAGTAGTATAATAAATATAAACTACTATCACACAAGTAGACTATACTATCACATATATGGATCACAATATCAAACAAGAAACTCATGACCCAAGCACAACTATATAGAAAAGATATATATATTGATAAGAGCAAAGTCTTACAAAAGGGAAAAGATACAAGAGCCATACCAATTCCAAGTGAAGACTTGGGACTAGAGAGCTCTAGACTCAGCCTAACTCCACTAAAACTCCAAGAACTACTACTAGCAAGAGAGAAATGCTTCTTGTGGTGTGTGTTGAGTGTGAAGGCACACCCTCCTATTTATAGCCTCAATAGGTCGGCAAGGGAGAGTAACAGCCACGGAAGGCATCTCAAACCGTCATCAGGAGTCGCGGAGGAGCCAACACGTGGAAGCCCAGGCGGAGAGGGCGCCCGGCCGGGTCGGCCGACCTGGTGGTGGCCCCTCCTGGCCTGTGCTTTCTCCAGGTGGCTGTCCTGTGGGCCCTGACGTCGGTTTGTGCGGTATTACAGGGAGTTACATGTGGCACTCTCTGATTGGTCGAAAGTGTGTTTTCTTTCCTTTTGAGGTGTTTCCTTCACATTTCCTCCTGCATGCACAAAGTTCTCCAAGTACAAGTGGAACTATATTATTGTGCTAAAGCATGCGTGTATGAAATGCCAAATTCTCCTTTATTTGAGTATAGTTGACGGTTAAAAAATGGTACTTAACAGCCGTCAACAAGATGACAACTATGAAAATGTGGGCTAATATCTACATGAGTGTTGTTTATGTAGGAATCATCTTTAAATCCTATTATAAATCATATGGATGATGGTTGCCTTGGTGATTGATGGCAATGACCACAAGCATGCAGACTTGTAAACTTGATGGAGTCCAAGGGGTGATGAAGATGGATCAAAGCGGAGAACAAGCTACGGTGTAAGTGTTTGGTACACTTATCTAGTTGTTAGGGCTTTGAGTCCATAGGAAAAAAGGACTATCAAGGGGGTCTAGGTCATTCTCTTAGGTCATGTCTAGTCGGTGATTTGCAAGGTTGCTCGGTAAAATCACAGGCACTAGTTGACAGTGGAGAAGCCAAGGAGCTGTTCGAAGAAGCCGGGAAACAAAGTCAAGCGAGGACGACAAGTTTCAGCATCTGGACATGGAGACCGGATAGAGGGGCCAGAGGTGACCGGACTGTACGGTCACTATGGGGAGTTGTCTGGGACTTTTGGCAAGAAGCAAGGAAATAGTCTATGCTAGAGTCTGTACAGACCGGGCGGTCCGGTCTACTCCGGTCAGTAGGACTTGCACATGGCAGAGAGGAACCTGATGTGTGAAGGCTCCTAGACTGGAGAGAGAAACGGATCGGACAGTCCGGTCAGTTGTCCGTATGGTCTGGTCAGCAGAGAAATCAGCGGAGGACAGAGCCATTGGAGCACTGCATTGTAGTGACCAGACTGTCCGGTCAGTAGGCCCAAAAAGCTGATTTCATGGAGCAATGGCTAGTTTGAGATTGGGAGCCTATATAACTTCATTGTTGGGGCTTTGTGACCTCTCTTGGCCAGTGAAATACCTAAGAGCATTTGGTAAGGTCCAAGAGGAAAAGAGGAGAGCACTAGGAGGAGATATTGCATATCTTGAGAGTGCTAGTGGAGAGTAACTTGAGCATCTTGCACATCTAAGGCTAGGGTGTCCTTGAGGGTGTGATCTAGATTTTTACTCTTGGTCTATGGTGAGACCTAGACCGGTTAGGTGTCGGTGATCAAGCCTATCATGATCAGTTGTGAAGGCCGTCACATGTTTGTACATGGTTTGTGCTGGTGAAAGGGGCATCGCTAGTGAGTGCCCGTGTCAGCTCTGGGAGTTCGGCAAGTTCTCGAGGGAGGCGAGCTTGTGCTTTGTGCAATGGTGACGCACACCGTGTCTTCACTCTAGGAGTGATTGCGAGCTCGTGGGTGAAAACTCCACTTGGTGGTGGGAGGGACCAGAACTCCGGCGAGAGTGGTCCAACAAGGAGTAGGGGACGGTGCCATCCTTCCGAGACCTCTATTGTGTGCTGTAGTAACTTGGTTGAATTGTGGCTTGCATAGGCTAGTGTGTTTGGCTTCCGTGCTTTCTCTTATCATGAACACTAGCATGTGTAGGGTCTTGGCCTACTAGAATTGTTTAGGTTGCTTCTCTTGTTAGGCTCAAGTAGTATAAATTGAAGTAATTGGGTTTGTGAGCGGCTTACCGATTCACCCCCGCCCCCCTCTCTCGGCACGCCTTCGGTCCTTACATAGTCTGCTGTCCACTGACCCCCTCTATCCGGTCACTACGTCCAGAAGCAGAATCTCCTCGTCCTCACTTGACTTCATTCCCCGGCTTCTTTGAATAGTTCCTTGCATTGGCTTATCCACTGTCACATAGTACCTCTGATTTCACTGAGCATCCATGCACATCACCAACTAGTGTGACCTAAGAGACATGACCTAGACCCCCTTGATAGTCCAATTTTTTCTATGGACTCAAAGCCCTAACAACTAGACAAGTGTTCCCAACACTTGCTCCATAGCTTGTCCTTAGCTTTGATCCATCTCCATTAACACTAGGACTCCATCAAGCTCACAAGCCTCCATGCTTATGGTCACTGTCATCAATCGCCAAGGCCGCCATCATCCATATGATTCGTTGTAGGGTTTAGAGATGATTCTTGCACAGACAACACTCATGTAGATATTAGCCCACAATTTTGTATTTGTCATCGATCACCAAAACATTCATACCTAGAGTAACCAATCAATGGTCATGAAGCTTACACTCACATCTGTTGAGTATGATCAAATCCTCTCCAATGGTAGTATGCTGACGTATAGTCGTGGTGTGCTCGAAGCTACTCCTGGAGGTGACAAAACTGGTCGTCACTATGCTGCTGCCACTCTCTGGTGGTTTGAGCGTGAGTAGCAAGGGTGTTATGCATTTCCCCTGTTCTCACATTCAGATCGTCCATCCTCCTTGAAAGATCCCTCAACTCAAAACCATAGTCATGATGACTAAAGCCCGAAAATGAATGATGTCTGTCGTGATGCGTAGGCATCCTGATCAGCTCAAGGCCGTGTCCCCATTGTGTACTACTTGCTATCTGCCAAGACGAACCTCCAGTCTCATACTGCTGCGGTGTGAACATCCAAGCGGGGTCACCGGAATGCTCTAGACCTTTAGTGTAATCATGGACTAGTTGTCTAGTTCTGGCTGCGCTAGTGGTGGCATGCTTCGTGCTTTGTCGTGTATGTTCATCGGCGGACTTGCCTGGCATTCCTTCTCTCTACAACTATATGGTTAGTTTGCAACAACTATACAAATGATATCCTAGGTTAGGTAGTGGGATTTCATTTGTATAGTCAGGGTAATAGAACAATCGGGGCCCTTCTTTAAAGCATGACCCTGTTCAAGAAATTTTAGTCTATCATGGGATGAGGCTCAGAAAGATAATCAATTCTAGTGTTGGATAAAACCCCGACCCCTGTAGCAAATACGGGTCACTAAAGAAGTGCATTCAATGGGTCCTGATCCTTCAATATAATCTAACCATTGACCAACCATAGCTTTAGTAGGAGCAATAGGAATTTTAGAAATTGCTGCAAACAAGACACGTAATTTATCAGTACAGATAGGTCTAGTGTCTTTTCTAGGGAAACAAGTCATAGCAAACCACGTATGCCACAATTGTAGAGTTGGGTTGTGAATGTCACTTGTCCTAAGACGTTCAAAAGAAAACTCCCCCGAAATCCTATGCCAAAATGATCCCTTTCCAAAACCCGTGGTTGCACCTTCTAAGTTAGTGTTGCAATAACTTTTAAACTTAAGAATGATACTAGGTTCTTTCTAGGTGAGACGATATTTCTTCCCGAACAAGAGGAAAAGTACCACGTCGTTATCTTTTAGCAAGGTGCACAAAAACTGGATAGTGAGGAGGCGTGAACCTGCCTAAGTGATGTGTGCAAATTCGGTCCAACCCAATGCTTTCGAAATAGAGAGGAACTCGAGGTCCATCCTTTTGTGGAGAGTATGCCATCATCGTACGCCCTGGTGTGGACAAAACTATGGTTGCGTAGGTGGTGGTAGACTTGTCTCTCCTGTTGATCCAATAGCTCGAGGTCGGTGTCAGCTAGAAGAACGTGTGGCTCATCCTCCTCCAAGTCGTCCTCAACGGGTGTGTACCTCATTGATTCCTGCTCGGATGAGAGGGTCGTGCTCGAGCTACTATGTAAACGGCGTGGGCTTGAACGCGTCACTCGCTGCATCAACGCCTTAGCTTTCTTCATCTACACCACTTAAGAAAGAACTCAAGAACAACTCAAACACGGGTTATGGGTTAGCAAATAAAATCTGTCGGCCATGTTGATCTTGCCAAGCTTTGCAACGGACTTGAACAATCCCAGAAACAAAGCAAACTAAAAAGGGAAATAATTTTGGTGGTTTTTGGAATGACAACTTTGGAGAAGCAATGTGAGATCTCAAGACCAAATGACTGAAAGAAGGAGTGAAATGAGAAGTGAACTTGGAATGGCAAAACACTCTCTCCTGGGCACTAAATTTATAGGAAAAATTTCAAACGGTCAAAAACGGCTAGTGTGGAGCCAAACCCAACCGTTCGCAAAAGGCCAAGGTTGGTGGGGCCCATGCCCCTTCGGTGGAACATGGGTGTTCGGTTGATCATGGGTGGGTCCCACTGTTCCCCCACTTTGGCCCATAACTCCCTGACAGCTATATTTTCTTAGTTGTAGGGGTTAGGTCCAAAGTTTTGACAAAATTTTGCTCAGAAAAATATTTTCTCAAATTTGGAAACTGAAAACTGAATTTTGTATGTTTATATCAAACAAAGAAAAAGGTTGGAATAAATTCCAACATGCATGTGTGAAATCAAAGTATGCAAATGCAGAGGCAGATTTGAAAGAATCCTAAAGTTTGGAAAAATTGAAATGTGCAAAAATTGAGGAAAATAAAATATGACATAAATACCATTTTATCTTTGGCTAGGGCTCACCAATTTTTTGAAGTCTGACGAGCGAGACTTTTCTTCATCGTGTTAAGCTTGATGTTGTGGCGTCCGGTCTTGGAGAAGTGGATGCGGATGGCTGCACTTCCTTCACTCTCCACACCTTCTTCGTTTTTGGTGCGATCGGAGGCTTCTTGGATTTAATAGGGTGTGGCTTTGCCAACAGTCCTGGGCTCGCCGTAGTTGGGTCCTTCTTCTCGAAATGGTACGACATCTCCTTTGCCATGAACTTCTTCATGTACAGAATGAGGCAATCCTTCTTTGGGGCTCAACCAACCTGCCATATAGATATTTAAATGTTACTCTCATGCTAACCAATAGCTTGTTCTTCCTAGGTTCGACTTCACGGGATCTCCGATCACATAGGTTGGGTTACCACTATGGAATAGCACATATGGGTCTCATAGCCATCTCCTTCGATGCACTATATATCACATACGTGACAACCACTTTTGAATTGATCTGTCAGGTTCTCACCAGTTCAATATATATTCTACTGATATGACTCCGGATTTTCTCATTTTCTTGATAGACATAAAACGTCTCTTAATACGTCTTGATGATTTCATATTGTCCTTAGAATTGTTCACTTTGACTATCACTGTTTGATTGTCACAATTCATGAGGATTGCCGGCACAGATTTCATGACAATAGGTAAGTTCATCAAGAGCTCACATAGCCAATCGGCCTCAACTGTAGTTGTATCCAGTGTGGTAAGCTCTGCTTCCTTGGTAGACCTCATTAAGATGGACTGCTTGCATGATCTCTATGAAACAGCAGCACCACCAAGAATAAATGTATATCCACTCATGGCATACAACTCATCAGCATCAGATGTCCAATTTGAATCACTATAGCCCTCTAGTATAGCCGGATATCCAGAACAATGAATTCCATAGTCCACAGTACCAACTAAGTAGTGCAGTACCTACTCAAGAGAACGCCAATGATCATCTCCCAGACAAGAAGTAAATCAGTTTAGTTTGCTCACAGCAAACAAGATGTCAGGCCTAGTAGTACTAGCTAAATACATAATGTGGCACCCCTTCCCAGAGGATCGAGGTCCCGAAGATGCTGATAACGCAGACACTTGATAATACAACATTGGTCCAAATTTAAGTTGAATATTACATTATTAAGGTGATCAAAGTGCAGCGGAAATAATACAAGTTCATGAATGTTTTAAAAACAGAGGAAGCAATAACAGTAAGAAACTACGAGCTCGACGATACAGTGTAGTAATGATTCTTGCCCGAAGAACCATCACTCTAGCAGCACACAATATCACTGTGGCGGCAAGTCAGACTCCCAGTGGGCAGTCCAACCCTCAGGGACTTGCATGTCCCAAGGCATCACATCTACAGGCAATTCTATTTCTTCATTACTTGAAAAACAACAATGGCACAAAGCCTGAGTACTAATTACTCAGCAAGACTTACCTATCAAACACCTAGACATGCAATGGCTCTAATAGGTGGCTGGTTTGAAATGACTCGCACCAAGCAACCTATTAGTTCTATCAAGTTTTATTTGTCAATTTAAATGGGTTGAGCTGAAATGTAACTTTAGTTGCAACAATAAGATAATAAAACAATACATAAAGTAAGTATATCATAAGAGCAGTAACAATAATGATCAATAAGCAACATAATCAATTTCCGAGTATCATGTGCGACTACGTGATTGGTGCGGTGACCAAGCGGTACTCATTACTGCGAGGGACAGCAATTGCAATTGATTTACACTAGCTAGGAAAACCCGAGATACACGACACATACGCACCAAATTACACTCGTATATGGCAACCTTTCACAAGAAAAGCACGTACACCTCAGACCGGGTGTGGTGATGTCGAGTGGGCATGTCATTCTGCCAATAGTACTTCGTGGTATGAACCACCCACTCTAGCAGCAGGAGGGTCAACGACCAACGCACCTTAACCGTCTTCAATGCAAGTGACCTTTAATGCTACATCGGTTTACTAGTGCCCATAAACTAGCATGCATTCGGTACTGTTCAATACTTGATCAAGGGGCCGACAACGGACGGGTCCTAGGGTGGGCAAGGCAGGGCTACCGCAGTCAACACCCATGTGTTGCTGCAAACCTATACATGCATAATCCCTACCCGGCCATAACATCAAAGTAAACTTCTTTTATTAAGTTTCATTCCTGTGGTCAAGTCTTTCCTTAGTAATAATACCTACCGAGACTAATAATTACTAAGCATAGCAACACAGTACCGATACTACCAAGGTTCTAAGATAGTAGCATAGGTCATTTGGATATCATGCAAAGTGGGTTTCAATCAACTCCTATGACCTAATGCAACAATCATCATAGACACTAGTAATATTATAAACTAGCAAAACTTTATAAAAAGGGAATACAAACCGGGGCTTGCCTGGATCAATGTTAGTGCTAGCAACTACAACTTCTTGCTCTTGAGGGTCAATATTCTTCTGATAATCCTCTTCTTGCTCCTGGTGGTCGTTACCTATATGATGAAATTGAGTTAACGGCATTGTCGGAACACCATTTTAATGCAATGATATGATGCATGCAAGCACATCAGTGTTTTAGTGTTAATAAATTATTATTAGGTTCTCTAAGCCATATGCTTCGGAGAAGCGAAGTTGTTATTTAAGACTTTAAGTGTATATGTTCCTTATGCAATTAAGTAGAGTAAATGACTGATATGAGCAATTAAATTAATTAGTACCATAAATTTATGTTTATGGACATGTATGATTTCCTGTTAAGAGAGGCTTATATGAGTGATTTTTATGCCAAGTGGCAGGGGCAAATTATTTACAAAATAATTACTAGAATTAATCTAAGTAAACCCACTAAATAAATTCCAGAGCCTAAATTAATTTATATTTTACCAAACCAAAATTTGTGGTGGTATATAATCATGTGTTTACTAAGCATGCCAAAAATCAGGATTTAATTTTATTCCTAGAATTTCTGGTGAATTATTTAGTGTTTTGATAATTAAATGAATTAATAAAAATACATGTACCGAGACAATGATTTATCATTTTACTAAAATAGAATACTTCAAGCTGAACCTAACAAAATTTACTTGGACGTCATTGGATTTATATTTGATTTACTATAGGTTTTCAAAGTTCTAAGCATTTCTGGTAATTCCTTGGTATTTTGGGGTTTAAAGGCTGCCACGTAGGCGACACCTCAGCTCCACGTAGACGCCATGTCGAACCCACATTGGCTGTCAATAGGTGCCGGTGGGCTCGCCGGAGCAGGCAGCGCTCGGCCAGAGCGCTCGCTGCCGCGGTCGTGCTAGGGCAAAACCTCGCAGCGGGCGCTCGGGACTAGTGAGCACGCCGAGGTGCATCGGTTGGAGGGATTTGCGGGGACAGGGACTCACCGGAGAGTCATCAGCGACGAGAGGCGGTAGGAGAGGGGGTTCGGCAACGTCACATTTTGGCAAGGGAGTAGCAAACGACGCGCGGGTTCGTCCTACAGCTTCACGGACTCTCGGTGTTGGTCGGCATGTCGTCGGTTTTCGTCGCGGATAGCCGAAGCACAGGGCTCGTCGTGGAGGCAGCGTCAGTCGGCCGAGAACAGAGCAGCGGCGGGGAAAAATGAGATTGCCGGCGACCTTGCACACTAAAGCAAAGGGGGTAAGGGGCAGGCTCATTCTGCCATGAGTCGCACACACTGAAGAAAGGGAAGAAAGGGAAGATGCTCACTGGAAGCGAAGAATCTCGCAGGGGCATCAATGGCACTCGGCCGGGAGCAACTCTCGGTTTTTCTAAAAATTGCTTGGTCTCAAGCAAGGATTGACCGAGCGATGAGCATGGGGAGTGGGGGAGTGGGAGGGGAGTTATGCGCAGCTGTTTGCATTCTTAGCTCGGCTCGGGAGGCAGTGGAGCAGCGGCGATTGAGCTCGAGCCTTGAAGCGGGAATGGCGATTGAGCAGAGGGCAGAGAGGAAGAAATGAGAGAGAGCAGAGAGCAATGACTGGGTTATGGCGATGCGTGTGAGGCTTGCGGTGCGCT
This sequence comes from Eleusine coracana subsp. coracana, assembly GCA_032690845.1. Taxonomy (NCBI): domain Eukaryota; kingdom Viridiplantae; phylum Streptophyta; class Magnoliopsida; order Poales; family Poaceae; genus Eleusine; species Eleusine coracana. The sequence goes on along the minus strand of CM064434.1, from coordinate 17,357,500 downwards.
TTGATGCCATGCAAGGGTCAGCGGTTGGTTGGAGACTGAGAGCGAGAAGGGGGGCAGAATTGAAGTCATCACAGGCAGCCATGGCAATGGCGTGCAGAGGAGAGGAGGAGAAGAGAAGGTCGTTGGGTGGCACTATGGCGGAGGGGACAGGACGGGGTGCAGGAGTGCTATAGCACGTGGGGAGTCCCGAGGTGGAGCTGGTGACGTGCGGCAGAGGGAGGCGTGTGCGGTGGGGAGAGGAGGAAGAAAATGGTTTTTCACTGTAGTCCAGATATTTTCAGATCCTTGCAATTCAGTCCCTAGTCAAAGGTAATTCCAAATAAAATAGCTAGGGGCCTCCAAACAAATTGGGATTTTGCACATAGGTCCTTTGGGATATTTGTGGTGCTCTGGTGGGACCCAATTGTCCAGATTATTTATAATTATTTCCCCATTATGAAAGGTTTCTAGGTTTTAATTAATTAATTGGGGTATTTCCACATTTGGTAAAATGCTCATTAAATTCATAAAATTCTATTTTATTATTACTAATCTGATTATGAGTATACTTGACATAGGTTATATTATAAGATTTTATTTGCCTCTCAATTTGTTTGCAGGGTTTTTAACTGCCTGAGATAAATTCAAATAATTAGGCTCTATCATTTCATGCTATAATATTCATGATTTGTGCTCTTAATGTTTGTTAAGTAGAAGTGAGACACCTGGGTGTCACACATAAGTGGTCCAATAATCTGAGAATATCTTAATTGGTGTCTACCAATTCTCTTATACTTCCGAATGATTGTTAGCGATCCTTATGCCTAACAATGAAATCCGCAAGCGTACGAATGTCGATGTTGCCTTCAACCAAGAGTATTCCAAGGTATCGAATCCACGGGGAACGAGAAGTAAAATTCTATCCCAATCCAATTCTAGTGAACAAAAGAGAAGGATAACAACGGGTTGAGAGGGTCCTCCAGCCTCGGCTTCATGTGACAACTTATATCCAAATAATCATCAAACTCCAATATTTACTCTTGTTTACTTCGGGGCATAGTCATCCAAGGTATGGAAAGGGATGAGAAGGGACCTCGGCTAAAATTACCATCAATGTCTACGAGCCCAACCCAAACATGGTGGAATATAGAGGATAGCTTAGTGCTTTCACCACCTAACTACCGACCACACAGCCCATGGGGATGGGACCAAACTTAGATAACTCTAAGTCTATACACCACTTATACACTTACAATTACTACTCTAACCTTGTTAACTAAAGGCAGAGTAACTATAATCAAATAAAGTAAAAGACTTTGTCTAACATAGACTAAGAACCCATAAACAAGATATAAATAAAGAAAGCTTCAATGATTAAATGAACAAAAGAATGTCTACATGTTACCCGGCCAAAGGACGGGGACTCAACTCTTGGTGGAGAATCATCCCCGAGGCACAAGGTGGAGAAGGAGCTGACATCCCCGTATCCCTCCCGAACTTGTACCACACAGTCTCACTCCCTATTCTAATACATTTCTGTAGCATGGCACTTGTTATTCTCCTCTTCAATTGTTGTCTAAACCGATTGCCAAACTATGGTATTTATACCCAAATGATGGAGAAGGAGCACTATAGAGCGATGGGAAGTCGGTGGCCGAAAATGGTGAAAAATTATTGGTCAGGCAGCCGGGTGCGCAGGGTCGGTCAGGTGGCCGGGAAGGCCGGGCGACCACCCGATTTGGTCGGTTTTCCAACCGACGCGTTCTAGATGGTCGTGATGATGTTTTGAGGTTGGTTTTGAGGGTCAGTTGCCCTTTTTTCCTTTGGTTTTGTGTCGGTAGGCGTGGCAGTCTGGGCGGTAAGCTTGATGGGCCGAATGGACCCGTAGGCCGGGTGGCAAGCCCGCCGGGCGGCAAGGTCCACCGGGCGGCGGCCCATTTTTGGGCGGCAGCCTTTTGGCCTTGTGACCTATTTGTCCTTCCCTTCTCCCAGTTAGGCCATGTGTCAACCTCCCTCCTTTGTTTCTTTGAAAATATTTTGGACCCGAATTGGGAAACGGCTTCATGGCGATGGTGTTTGCATGCCAGCCGGGTGAGGGGGTGAAGTTCTAAATCGGCCGGTGGACCTAGGTTGTGTTGTCGTACGACCAGGAATTGATTGAACACATGATTCACCCTACCGGGTGATGATAGCTTATAATCCAACCGTTTGACAATTTTACTTGGTGACGACCTGACCAGGTGCTGATTCTGGTTGTTAACCACCTTGTTGGCTGTCAGAAAATGGCTGTTTCGCAGTAGTAATCGACAGACAAGGTATTTTCACATGTTTTTGCATATTTTGACCCTATAGCACCTGCAACCACATATTTCACAAAAACTTGTGGAACTCATGAGTATAAAGATTATTTTTATTAAATTTTTAATTAAGATCCACCTTTTTATTGTAAATTGGTAGTAAAAAATGGGAATTTATGAATACCAATACCCCCCATGCTTAGGGTTTTGCTCTTCCCGAGCAAAGTAAGGAATAAAGACTAGGAATGAGCAAGATCTAAGGAAATTCTCATCATGCTCTCCATGACTCCTCATGACCATAGGATTTTAGGTGGCTAAATACCTTGTCTTGAAAAGTTGAGAGATGGAACACCAAAAAGAACTCTTGCCTTTCTTTTTCCCAAGGAGCATCAATTTTGTTTGCTCTTTTCAATAAAAACACTGCTCTAGAATACAAGTTATTCTCAATTGATGCTCTCAAATCGCTCAATATGGTTTTGATTCCTCACTTAGGCCAGTGGCCAAAATTTCCCTGTATACTAAGGCTTATGTGGAGCTCAAGGTAGGGAATATTAAGGTTGCATACTTGCATTTCATATATCACTAAGTCAAAAACCAGACCCAAGGAGGAAACAAGTCATGAATTATGATCAAGCCCTGTGCATAATTATGATATGTATGGATGGATTATGGACGGCGGGTGCTCCTTTTGAAGTGGTCTCTCTCTCTCTCTCTCTCTTCCATTTGATTTATATTTGTTTACTTGGGCTATTTTAGCATTCATGATTCATATTTTTCATCTTTTTTTCAAATAGCTATATAGCCCATATTTCTTTTTGAATGGTTGTTGGAGAGACATCAACAAATTTAGTGGAGCACTTTATTCAATGAGTGGATTGTGGGGATGATGGATGGGAACTTCCAGTGTAGAAGCTTCACCATATAGAGTGGTTGCGGTGTGCACATGAACTTGATCAATAACACATAACAAACATCTTGTTGGGGGAAAGCCCAACCCTTAGTCTCCCCAAGGCCAGGAAACAGCCCAGCAACAAGAAACAAGGCCCAGCTGGACCAACGGCCCAAAGGACCTTGGGCCCAGCAGGCGTCCGAAGGCTGGTACGGCCGAAGGCCGTACGATGCAGCATGGCCCTAGCCACAGGCATCAGAGAGTGACAGCCGGGGGCATGTACAAGATGAAGATTGAAATACTAGAATACCCTTAGGTCAAGTAGTGAGATGTGTAATGTAAGGTCTAGGGCAAATCTGTAAACACACCCGGAGGGTAGGTGAGCATGGATCTATAAATGGTCACTGCACCTCTAAGCGAGGGGATGGGCCTCTGCCACCAGAACCTTCTTGTACTGTTCTGACCAGATAATACAAAGTTCATTAGCCGAAGGGTGCCAACTTGAGCCCCTTGGCATTGTGCTGTTGATCAGTCTTGTTCACTCCCATTGTAGCCTGTCCGAGGGGCCTTCGGCCTATCCAGCCCCCGGCTGGCCCACCATATGTTTGCTCTGGACTCATAACCACAACAGTTGGCGCCGTCCGTGGGGAGCTGAACATCAAAGCGCGTAGCATGGCAGGAGGCAAGAGACCACCCGCTTCGGGTCTGTTGCAGTAGGCAACAACCCGAAGCAGGGCAGCAGTGGATGTTGCTCGTCCGGAGATGTCAGCGGCGGCCGGGGCACGCCCATTTCGAGAAGAGGCCGAGGGGCTTGTCGAACAAGCGTCCGATGAGGTCAATAAAGGTGGGCAAGAAGCTATGGATGAGGGAGAAACCGCAGAGGGGCAGCTCACTCTAGAGGAAGCAGAATATGCGAATCAGGTGGCAGAGGAGCGTATCAGAAAGCAACAAGAAGATGCTCTATAGGAGGAAGAGAGTGTGAGACTGTTGGAACAGGAAGTCGAGAGGCAGAGAAGGGTAGCTGAAGAGCAGTTACTGCGGGCACAGGCTCTACAAAATCTAGCGTAGAAACAAGCTGATTACAACCAGAGAATTGAAGCGGCTAAGAGGCGGCAAGAGCAGCTGAGTAGACAGTTGGAGATCCTTCGGAAAGGTGGGATCCCCGAGGATCGAGCTCCGATGTATGAGGAATTCCACGAAGATGGGGCAAGGGCACATTCAACTGGAAGCCTTCACCCGGCGCAGCCAGTGGATCCTAATTCTCCTCTGGCGGCCGAGTTGTAGGCGGTGCAGTGGCCCGCGAGGTTGGCTTCAGTCAAGCATCCAACGTTTGCAGGGACCTCTGACCCGAAGGAGTTTTTCATGAGGTATGAAATAGCTATGGAGTCAGCCGAAGGGAATGATGCAGTAAAGGCCAAGGCTTTTCCGCTGGCATTGGAAGGGATAGCTGGCACTTGGTATGCCAAGCTGGCGTCGGGGAGCATTCGGTCATGGGCGTAACTTAAGGAGGGAGTCTCGGTGCATTTCAGGGGAAATCATGCCAGACCGGTGGGTGCCCAGGATTTGGCTGCTTGTGTGCAGAGAGAAGGTGAAACACTGGCCAACTATACTCGAAGGTTCATACATTTGAAGTGCCAAGTGTCTGACATTTATGAAGCCACGGTAATTCAGTCTATAGCAAAGGGGCTCAGGATGGGAGCGGCCAAGAGTGATATCCAGGTGAAGCAACCTCAGACCCTAGATCAACTATTGAGCATCTTGGAAGGGCAGGTACGGGTGGAAGAGGATGAGGAGGAAGAGTGTCGGAAAGTGCACTCAAGAGTGATGATGGGACGAGGGCAGGGTATGAACAACGGAGGCTGGCATCCGAATCAGGGTGGAGCAGGCCGCGGTTTTACTCGGCGCAAGGTTTTCAATGTCCAGCATGGGGGGCCTCGGGATCAGCACCCAGATGTCCTCAGCCACCTCCACTACGTCTGGGACCAAGGCAGCCTCGGCCGAGTCAGCTTTTCTATAGCGCATTTCACGGCCCGGGTGTACGCACAGCTCCAATTATTGCCCCGATATCAAAGCATTATCCAAAGCAAGAGTGCGGTGAGAGGCTGAGCAAACTAGGCCGGTGCTGCACACTCAATACACAAATGCCGCTGCCTTTTATCCTCCTCCCCCGCATTTTCACCAGTCACCATTCCTGTAGTACCACCATCCCGCCCCACCACCACAAATAGTTGCATTACCATCTCCTCTGGCTCAGCTCGCGCTTCCGGCCCCTCCGGTAGAGCAGTTACCACCTCCACAACAGCTGAAGCCGAAGGATCATCCGAAAAGGGCACAACCTGTATATAGCACATTCAGAATCCGGGGGCATCTCATGGCACAATCTTTGCTATTACTGGAGGATCGGGTTATGAGTTCCTCTCTAAGAGGCAGCGCCGAGAGCATGTTCGACAGGCAAATCATGTTGCTGCATATCCTCCGGTTGGGGTTACTCGCTGGATGGACGTGCCAATTTCATTCTCTATGGCTGATTTGAGGCCGATGATCTTTCCGCATGATGATGCATTTGTGATGGCCATCAACATCAATGGTTTTGATGTATGGAAGGTCTTGATTGATGGAGGAAGTTTGGCCAATGTTATCCTCTAGGGTACTATTGAGAAGATGGGTTACAACAGATCTGACCTACAGGCCTCTTCAGTTCCGCTGCAAGGGTTCAGAGGAGAGCCGATCCATGCTATAGGCAGTATTGTACTCAAAGTGTCGTTCTCTGGAATAGGGGGGCAACAGACAGAGGATATTCGGTTTGATGTGGTAGAAATGAACTATCCTTACAATGCCCTGTTGGGCCGAAGGGTTATCAACAGATTTCTGGTTGTACTTCATCATGGCTATCTATGCATGAAAATGCCCGGACCAGAGGGTGTCATCACAGTGTATGGGGATCAAGCTGAGGCCCGGAGGCTAGAGTTCGGGTCATCACCGGGACAACATCATATCCATGTTATAGCTGAAGATTGCCATGGCAAGAGTCTTCCGGTGGAACCACCAGCAGCGCCTAAGTGGGTACCAAAGGTCACATCGATCGAGGGCACAAAAGAGGTTGTACTGTGTGCCAATCGGCCGGATGAGACAGTGCTGATTGGCAGGGAATTATCACAAGACGTAGAGGTGCAGTTGATGGAGTTCTTGAGAAATAATACACATGTCTTTGCATGGTCACCAAAAGACCTCCCCGGTATTGACAGATCAATCGCTGAGCATCGGTTGGATGTTGATCCGAAGGTGCGTCCAGTCAAGCAGCAAATCATAGTCTAGACAGAGGAAAAGGCCAACATCTTAAGAGCTGAAGTGTAGAAATTGCTGGATTTGAATGTCGTTCGGCCTATTGACAGAACCACCTGGCTTGCAAACCCCGTGCTAGTTAAAAAACCAAATGGCTAGTGGTATATGTGCATTGATTTCACAACTTTGAACAAGCACTGCCCGAAGGACGATTTCCCACTGGCTCGTATAGATCAGTTGGTGGATGACACGGCAGGATGTGCGTTGATGAGTTTCCTAGATGGTTATTCGGGATTTTATCAGGTCTGGTTGGCTGCTGAAGATCAGCCTTTGACAGCCTTTCAGATACCAGGGGGGACTTATTGCTACAACCGAATGCCCTTTGGGTTGAAGAATGCCGGGGCGACCTTCTCTCGTACTATGAAAGCTACATTGGGTACACAGATGGGCTGCAATGCGGCAGCTTTCATTGATGATATTGTTGTCAAAAGTGCTGAAGAGGGGGACCATGTGGTGGATTTGGCAGAAACATTTGCTAACCTTCGGAGAGTCGGGATGCGATTGAACCCGGTGAAATGCATGTTTGGGGTGCGTTCGGGCAAGTTGATGGATTATTTGGTGTCAAGATCAAGGCAATTATGGATATGCAGCCTCCAGCCTCTATTCGGGAGTTGTAGAAATTCACTGGCCGTGTTGTAGCGCTGAGCAGGTTTATCTCTAGATTGGCTGAAAAGAGTTTACCTTTCTTCGAGGCACTTCATGGTCCTCGGGCATTCGCATGGGGTGAGGAGCAACAGCTAGTGTTCGAGGCACTCAAAAAGTATCTTGTTGAACTTACCACTCTCAAGCCACCGCCACCGAAGGCTCCTCTGCTGTTATACATTGTTGCGGCACCGAAGGCAGTGAGTGCAGTCTTGGTCTATGAAGCACCGAAGGGCAGTGATGCTTTTTAGCAGTTGTCGGTGCACTATGTGTCTGAAACATTGATGACATCACATTGTAACTACACTGTGGTAGACAAGATGTTGTATGCTGTGGTCATGGCCTCATGTAAGTTGCGACAGTATTTTGATGATCACCCTATCACCATACCGACCAGATATCCACTGTGAGATGTGCTGACAAATGAGAAGGCTTCCAGTGCTGTGTTGAAATGGGTGGCAGAGTTGGCTCAGTATAACATCACCTTTGTTGCTCGCAAGGCCATCAAATCTTGAGTATTGGCGGAGTTCGTGGCCGAATGGGCTCCTCATGGCGAAGCCAAAGAGTTAGCCCACGCTGTTCCGGATGACCCAGTTTGGACAGTTCGCACTAATGGTGCTTGGGGGCCTCCGGAGCAGGGTGTGCTGCAGTTATTACATCACCCGGAGGGCAAACCATGCGATTCTCTGCCATGTTGGCTTTCCAAACAATGAACAATGCTGCGGAATATGAAGGCATATTGTTGGGCCTTCGGCAGGCTCGAGCCCTTGGGTCTAGGAGGCTAGTTATTTACTGCGATTCTTTGTTGGCCTCAGCTCAGTTAGCAAAAGGGTATCGAGCTAGGGATCCGGAGATGGCTCGGTATATCAGTAAGGTGAGGGAAATGGACAAGTACTTCTTGTGTTTTGAAGTTTGCAATATTCGCCGCACTGAAAATGAAGAAGCAGATGCATTGGCTAAGGCTACGGCCAGGCAGTGTCCGGTCGCCAGTGATGTGCTTCATGAGGTTATGAGTGAATCAGCAACAGCGTTGGAGGCGAAAAGTCAAAAGGTTCTGGCCATCACGGCCGAGGATTGGCGGGCTCCCATTCGAGCATGTCTTGAAGGGCGCTATGTCTCTGATGACAAAGAGGAGCGGCAGAGTATACTACATCATTGCCGAGGGTACACTATTGTCGATGATGTGTTATACAAGGGGGGTGTCTGTGCTTCTCTGCTTCGCTGTCTCAACCGGCCCAAGGGGCAGAACTTGTTATAAGAAATCCATGAGGGGTTGTGTTCATCGCACTTGGCTCCAAAGGGCATTGATTGCCAAAGTATTTCGCCAAGGATTCTACTGGCCTACTGCCATTCGGGATGTCGAAGGCCTGGTCAGGGCGTGTCCTCGTTGTCAGTGGACGGGCCGCCAATCTCACCTACCTGCTACAGTCCTGCAGCCAATCCCTCCGATTTGGCCGCTCGCCCAATGGGGGATCGACATTGTGGGGCCATTGCCTACAACTCCGTGGGGCTATCGGTTCGCTGTGGTGACCATAGATTATTTCTCTACATAGGTGGAGGCCGAACCGCTGGTTCAAATAACAGCTGGAAACGTCAGAAAATTTTTCTGAAGGAATGTGGTCTGTTGCTTCGGGGTTCTGCTAGAGCTCACTGTGGACAATGGTAAACAGTTTGAGGTGCTTGAGTTCAAAGAATATTGCCTTAGTCTGGGGATTAAGAAATGTGAGGTCTCTGTCATTAACCGACGGCCAATGGGGCTGTGGAACAAATGAATGGTACGTTGTTCTCTGGGATCTCTCGTTCATTGATCAGTTTGCCGAAGGGCAAATGGGTTGAGGTGCTGCCGAACGTTCTCTGGTCTATCAGGACAACTGCTACAAGATCCACTAGTTTTTCACCCTTGTGGCTATTGTACGGTGTCAAGGCGGTCACATCGGAGGAGATACATGTTGGGTCGTTGCGCACACTCAGGCCTCATGTCAATGAAGATGATGTGGCAAAGGACATGTTGGAAGAAGTGCGCATGTAAGCAGTCGCCAACTTGCACAAGTACATCGCGTCCTTTGAGAAAACATACAATCACAAAGTTCACTCAAGAGAGTTCGCACCAGGTGACCTAGTCCTTCGGTGCAATCCTAACCCAATCAGTGTCTGCAAATTGTGCAGCAAGTGTCTGGGCCCCTTCATTATGGATCGCTCAAACAAGCCGGGGGCCTATCATCTGCTGGAGTTGGTTGGTTCTCCGATGTAGCACACCTACAATGCCGATGCCCTAAAGCGGTTCTATGTGTAAATCATCGTAGGTTGCTTCGGTAGTCATGATGTCTGTTTTAGTGTAACAAAGGTTGGGGTTGAGCATGTGTGCTATACTTAGCCTAGTTAGTGTTGTTCCGAGCGGGGTCCCGAGGAGCCATTTGGGCTGCGCCTTAAGAAGTCGTTCCGGGCTACGTCCCGAGGAGCCGTTCGGGCTGCATCCTTAAAAATTGTCCCGGGCTGTGTCCCGAGGAATTGGTCGGGCTGCATCCCATCCCCTTTTGTTCCAGCGCGAGTTAGCTTATGTCTTTGTAGTGTGCCGTCTTCGGCGTGGCGGCAAGGAGGATTGGCAATGTTTAAATGAGGGATGCTACCCCTATCTTGTGGTCCAACATTCTGTGTATCGTGTCGTCTATAGCAGCAGTTCGGGGGCTGCTCGTCTGTTCCAGCGCATGCCAGTAAAATTCTATAAGGTAAGAGTATGTGGGCACCGCGTCTATGATAAGTTGCAATATTATTTTTAGCAATTTCTATTTTTATCATGGGCAATTACGGCCCTCGTCCAAACAACTACGGTTTAATGCCGGACAACTATGGTCTGATGCTCCGGAGAAATAGGCCCGGAAAGCCGGGTGCAACACAGGCCCACTGCCGAACAACTACGGTTCGAAGCATGCCAAAGCCTGACGAGGCGTTTGGCACGTAGGATAACATTTGATAAATAATTTTTCGCTCTAGTATACTTTGGCGTAGTTCAAGTTACAAATAAGCTCAAAATTTATGAATGTAGCAAGAGCTCGAAGGCAAAAAATTATACAACAGCCCGAAGGCAGGGACAGATTACAGGATTAGCCCGAAGGCATATAAAATTTACAACAGCCCGAGGGCTTGAGGCATTAAGAAGCCGAAGGCCTTTGTAGCAAGCAAGTCCATTCATGGCAAGCGTCTCAATTCGCTCAGCATGTCTCACAGCTCACGGTGTTCTTTGGCTAAATCATCTAACGCAGCCCTCGACAGTTGTATTCAGCGGTTGGCGCGCGTTATACTTTGCCGGCACCATTCCAAGTCAGCAATAATTTGCAAGCGACCGAAGGGTGTCTGTGCGTCTTGCCGAAGGGCTTCAGTGTACATGTCAGAGGAGCTGCTAGGCGAGGCATCATCTCGAGAAGGGCTGGGCTGCTGCTTGAAATTTCAATAGGCTCGGCCTTCGGCGCACACGGTAGGATAAGGGGTTCGGTCGTGATACTGCCGCTAGCCCTCCGAGCGTCGTGAGCTATGCACCGTCGGAGTAGCTCATCCGGGGATACACGTTGGCATGCCGCTTTAATACGTTCGTTGCCCTCATCAACAGAGGACATGAATTCTGTAAACCCCCCTTCAGGGTGTTTGCGCTTCCAACGCCTCCACTGCACGCCACGGATCAAGTAGTCACCAGGGGCTTCCCCGACCCCCAGCACTTTGATGGATACGGAAGCTATGTCCAATATCGTGGTGTCTGGCAGAACGAAAGTTGCTCTTCGGAAGGCGCATTCTAGAGAAAGATAGGGGGATAAATCTTAAGTAAAATAAAACGGGTAGTGTAGATAGACATCAAACTGGGTTTTCATTCAAAATAACCACCTAAGTTGGAGCGCTAGACGCTTACGACCACCGTACAAAATCCTATCCTTCAAAAAATGATAGCTAGTGTAAAGGGCGCGGAGTCCTTAGGTAAGGGCGAACTCACACCTGGGTCTCCGGAGGGGCTGCCGAGGGCATCTCGGGGTGGTGGGGGTCCTCAACACTGGAGGCCGGGACAACGGAGTTAGAGGCACCGACAATAGGGCCGGCGTCATGGCCCGAAGTACCAGGGGCTTCGGTGGTGGTGCCAGCCACATCGCGAGTTGTTAAGCCATGGCCCCCCTGCCCACCGGAAACAGGACTGTTACCAGTAGTGGGGGCAGCCGCAGCCAGGCGAGCAGCCGTGTCACTAGCAAGACTTCGGCAGGTTCGTTGCCTAGGGGCTGCCAAAATTCCCGCCCCAAGACATTGCCGATCGGACTCAGCCGTTCTTGCAGCTGGCTATATTCGGCCTGGTCCCGCCGGCATCAAGACAGTAGTTGGCACACAGCTTCCCGGATCTCTGAACGCCTTGGGGTAGCCAACGACTCCAGCGTAGCGCAAGCCGTCGTCCAACCGATCCGAGCGCAGATAGTGATGTAAGAATGGAGACCGTCTTTGGCTCGATCGAGGCCCTTGCACAGCCAGCTAAAGCTCTTTATGCCCTCCCCTTTGGCATGCCCAGGCTCCTGGGACGCCAGTCCCATTCCAGCAAAAAAGTGCCGCAGGTGCCCTATCAGACCGAACAAGCCCCGGCTCATCGTCTCAGATTCTTCAACATAGATAGAGGCCTGTTCTAGTGCCTTTTGTAGTTTCTGGTTGTCATTATGAAGGGTCAAGTTTTCGGCCCCCAGTGATTGATTATCCTCGCATAGCTTTTCTAGTTGTTTTCCCAGGTCTTCAGTAGATTTCTTCGCATCTTCGGTCAGCTGCTGGATGTTCTTTTCAGCCTCTGAGAGTGCATCTTGGGCCTTCTTTAGATCTGCGGCAGACGACTGGGCTTGCGCCTGGCTCTTGGCTAGTTGCTTCTTTAGCTCTGCAAGGGCGTCCTCCAGCGACAACTTGGCCTCGAGATGCCAGGATAGCAGGGCGGTCTGCACAAGTGCACGGGAAGTCAGAAGCTTGTGGTCATGTTTTTAACGAGAGCAATGAGGCCAAGGATGTAACATACCTGCGCGGTAAGACGAGCCAAGTAGCTGATGGTCATGGCCGCATCCACACCTTCTAGGGCCCTTTCACCATCGTAGAGGTCCAGCATTCAGGAGGAATACCCGAAGGCAGTCGAGGCTTTGGTGCGACCAGCAAAGTCTGTCGCACGCAGGTTAGCCCCCACGTCCTCTGGTTGCACGCCCGAGGGGAGCACACCCATGAAGCCCTTCCCACGGCCAGGTTGTCACGGGTGCGCCAAGAGCAATGCCATGGACCCCTCTTCCTCGCCACTGCTAATTTCCTCAGTCTGTGGACCCCCTCCCCTTCAAAGGCTTTGCTGCCCTCGATTGAGCTGCTGCTCTGGCTACTCAATGTAGAGCCTTGGCCTCCGGATTCCGACTCGGAACCTGCACCTGTGGACGCCTCCTCGGTCCGCCGCTGTTCGGGGGCATCTTCGAAGCCACCCTCGTGTTGCCCTGCCAAAATCAAGAAAACAAATCGTTAGAACACTAGAGTGGGCGCACGCCAGCACAGCAAATAGGTAGAAAAATCGGAGCACCTGTGTAGGACGATGGATTGTCTGCGCCGAAGTCCAGTATCGGCATCTGGATGCCGAGCGAGCGGGGTAGAGGTGATGCTGTGCCTCCGGAGCCACCCTCGCACCCTTCACCAGACTTATCCGGGATGACGCCCACCAGCACATTCAAGAGAGGTGCGCCTGTTGAGCTAGGAGTCGGGGTCGCAGGTGGTGTCCGGGTTAGGGTAGTGATGGTAACCTCGTGGTAGGCGGTCGCCTCACTGGGGGTCGCCTGCCTCTGAGGGGTCTCTTTGTATTGTTTCCAGAGGCGTCGGCACTTGGACTCCTTCGGTGCGGCAGGAGGCACAGCAGAGGCTGCCCCAGAGCATCTCTTCTTCTTCCCTCGGTTAGAAGTACCCTCGTCTGGTTGGATCCGGTTGGACGCAACCTCTCATGCTTAGGGCCCGATTTGCCACTTGTTTGGATCGCCGCGGCGCCGGCGCGGCGGCTTCAGCATCCCCATCCGGAGCTGCTGTCCGCTTAATAATAACCTTCACTCGCCTCTCCGGCACAGTAGACGTGCCAATTTCCTCCACCTCATCTTGCTCCACCTCCTCCTCCTCCTCCTTATTGTCTACTTCCTTGTCCGCCCCACCTCCAGGCTATTGACCCTCGATGTTATGCGGCTCCCGTGGTGGCAGCACAGCCTCCGCATTGTATAGTTGCACAATGCGGTTGGTTCGGCACCGGCGCCCCATTTCCCCTAGCAGCTCCCATTCCTTCTGGATTAAAGGGCCGAGGTAATGGTTCGCCTACTGCTCTATCTCAGCAAAGTTAACCTTCAGAAGCCGCTCTTGGGTAAACTACAGATCCCCGCTTACGGGGTCCCGGGTAATGAATTGCACATGCCAGTTGGCCCGAAGAGGGTCAATGCCCGCGACACAGAACTCCTCCACCAGGTCGCGCATACTCAGGCGCCCGCGATTCAGGATAGCAACTGAATGCGGGTGGTAAGTCCACTATCCTCCGGGATCACAGGCTTTGGAATGTACAAGATCTCCGTGTTTCGGCTATGCAGGTTGCTTTCGGTGCCCATATTGTAATAGAACCAGTCAGCGGAGATCTGTTTCCCCTAGTGTTGCCTTGACCCCTTTGCAGGGACGTCACGTTCGCGATGCGGCCGGAGGGTGATGGTCAGATAGTTTGATATCACTGTGGGGTCCCCGGGACAAGGATGTTCCCGTTGGGAAGCCAAATGCGTAGCAGCAAAGGCACGAGCATGCAACTCGGTGCCCTCCATCCTGAACGCCCACTCGAAGCAGACCAGCCGAGTGATGCTATTTGGCAGCACCTGCTGTATCTCGAGCTTGTAGAGGGCCAGAACATCTCCCATGAACCGAGACCAAGGGAATCGGAGCCCTGCTTCAAAGAACCGTTCGAAGACTACTATGGTGCTGGGCCGAGGTTGAGGCACGGTTTTGCCTTCCCTCAGAGCTGATGCTCGGGATCTCTCGAACCATTGCCTCGGTTTGGCAGCCCAGGTGTTTAGTAGCTCTTCGGTGATGGAGCTCAGCCCTTGATATGCACTTCCGGCCTTCTTGTCGTTGACCCATTTTGGTTCAGATCCGGACACGGGCTTAGCTTTACGAGGGCCCATTGTCTACCAAAGGGCGTGATCAAGTAGCTTGAAGGAAGGATGCCGAGCAGCCTTCGGTGTGAGCGAGCACACGATGAGTGGTGCGCAAAAAGGGGTTAGCAGCGAGGCGCTAGGATTTCACAGGCAGTCAAAAAATCGAGGTGAAAGTGAAGAGAGAGGGGGTTAAACATCTGGTTTATATAGATGGTGGAGCGCGGGTCACGCGGCGATCTCTCACGTCCGATCGAGCGCTTGCTGATCTGATGGTCGACACATGGTGTGAAGGCCGAGTTTATGACCGCGCGCCCGCTTGGGGAGTGCGCCGGGTAATCGCGTGGGGCGCATTTATAGCAGACCGGCGCGGGGAATGCATTTTTGGCAACACACTTGTCGTGTTTTAAAGGATGTCGCATGGCACGGCGTCGCATGGCACGGCTACCAAAGGCAAGGAATTCGAAGGCCGCCCGGGCCGGGGGGAAAACAACGTGGTGACTAAGGTTAGCGTGCCTTGCTTTTGTTGATCAACTAACTTCGGCAAATATGGTTATGTTTGGCAGTTTCAGGTAACCGGAGTAAGCATGGCCTCCGGACAGGCCCGAAAAGGGGGCGAGACTAGGAGTGGTCATTTCGCATGATCACGGTTTCGGTCCTGCCGAAGGCGGATCTCATCCATGAGGGGCTACTGTTGGGGGAAACCCCACCCCTTAGTCTCCCCAAGGCCAGGAAATAGCCTAGGAACAAGAGACAAGGCCGAGCTGGACAACGGCCCAAAGGACCTTCGGCCCAGAAGGTGTCCGAAGGCCGTATGGCGCGGCATGGCCCCAGGCGCAGGCATCAAAGAGTGACAGCCGGGGGCATGTACTAGATGAAGATTGAAATACTAGAATACCCTTAGGTCAAGTAGTGAGATGTGTAATGTAAGACCGAGACAAATCTGTAAACACAGCCGGAGGGTAGGTGAGCATGGATCTATAAATGCTCACCTGCACCTCTGAGCGAGGGGACGGACCTGTGCCACCAGAACCTTCTTGTACTGTTCTGACCAGATAATACAAAGTTCGTTAGCCAAAGGGTGCTAGCTCGGGTCCTTTGGCATTGTGTTGTTGATCAGTCTTGTTCACTCCCATTCTAGCTTGTCCCGGGGGCCTTCGTCCTGTCCAGTCCCCGGCTAGCCCACCACATGTTTGTTCTAGACTCATAACCACAACACATCTCACAAGGGACACAACAATTTGACAAAGTTCAATGAAAATAGAAGTAGCAAATGCAATAGGTTTTTAGCAAGACCATCATCTGGCTTTGGTAGGAATAAACTCATCAATAAGAATATTGTGAATCTGGAGTTCTCATTTATAATCTTTTGAAAATTAAAAATCAAGGAAATTCACTTGGTTCCAAGAAAGGTTAAGCTCTCTATAGTCATATCACATCTACCAACAATTTAGACAAGGTTTCCCTACGCAATATGGATTTCCCAAGGGCGATGAAAGAAAGAGGGGAACAGTCTTTATATATCTAGCATGAATGAGAAGAAAGTTATATTTTAGTTGCCATTTATCATGCTTGCCAAGAAAAATTGAGTTCATAGAAAGACATGAAAACAGCAAGGGTTAGGTGATACGAGGAATAATGAAATAGTTGTTGTTCTTTCGTACCTTGTCCGCTTGTTCCTTTTGATCTTTAACCTGCAAAGGTTAGCTAACAAAATACCCGAAGGAACAAAACGAAAGTTGTGCCACTGTTATTGCCGAGTAAATTTTATTGTTGAGAAGGAACAAAGGATTTTTTTATTCAAATGAGAAACTAACAAATCCTAGTAAAGGAAAACAGAACGGGTCACCTCCCGTTAGTACTTATTTAAGGTTGTAAGTTTGACCATGGGAGCACTAGTTCATATTCTAGCTTGGGTTGGCAATGTGGCTCCTGCCACCACCAAACATTAATTAATCATTGCATACATAAGGCATATGACATGGATACCGGAATTCGCAATGTTTGTGATAAACAAAAGTTTCTACAACCACCCTTTGAAAATACTATGTCCAAAAGGGGTAGAGTGGTTGTAGGCCTCTTGTGTACCACCATCATAAATCTTTGTTGTGGTGGAATAACTTTTGTGTGAGTGAGGAGTATGTGAATTTTCTAAAGTACAACTCCTTGGCATGGTGGGAGAATTCCCTTTTAACTCTAAATTTGAAGCCTCGCAAATTTCTATGGACCAAACTTTGTATTGCCCTTCATGCTTCATGGATTGATCCTGTTCAAAGTTTTCCTTCTGTAGATCATCCTTTGGTTGTTTCGGTACCTCTTTCCCATTGGTAGATGACAGCCTTGCAGTGCCTCCATTAGGTAGAACATGGATTCATAGGGGATTTGGGAGGATTGGTGTGGGATGGCAAGGCCTATGTGGTTTAAGGATTGGTGTAGTATTGGCCGATGAAGCAAAGTATGGCTCGTGGTCTTTTCTCTCAACTTTTGCCACATGGTTCAAAACTGGTTTTTTAGTAGCAATTGAAGGTGTTTTGCGATGAGTGAGTCGGGTAATATGGTTGATAACAGCCCACGCATCTTCTATGCTTTTTCTATGGAAGGGACCTTGAGAGCATTCGTTCAATAGCTTGGCACTCCTTTTGTGTAGACCATGAACAAAATACAACAAGAGCCTTTCTATTGGAGTGTCAAGGCTAGAACCACTAAAGATAAGGGAAATAAACTAACCCCAACAAGCTTCTATGGGTTCTTCATCCTCTTGCTTAATTTTTTTGATATTTATCATTATACGACAAAGCTTTTCATGAGGAAAAAGACTCTCACAAAAATGGTACTTTAGTAGTTCCCATAGACCTTTCAAGGGAGGTGGTGTTTCAATAATATACCCCTCCCTGTCATTAATGAACCATTGGTACCAGTCCTTGGCATGGCCATCTAATGAGTAGAAAAGGAGTCTCTACATGAGCTCTTCATGTAACAACCTAGTATCTAGGAAGGTAGAGCAAGTCTCCTCAAAATTACGAAGATGGCCATAGGCGTCTTCATGACTTTTCCTAGTGAAGAGGACCGCTCGAACCTTAACCATGAGATTTGGGTATAAATCCAAAAATGGAGCACCATTTTTTTTTAAAAGACGTCTTTCTACGATTTTAGTCCATGGTGCATTAGGGAGATCAAGGATAATTGGACCATTAATAGAAGGGGGGTTCTAGGAAAGTTCCTTGGCAGCCATTATGGGGAATTGGGATGACTCCTTGAACTATTCTTGCCTCTTTACAATAGAAAGATTTAGCAACAGATCACCTTGTTTCCCATTATAGTCCTGTCCACTGGACTCTTCTTGATTAACATTGGTTCTCTTCACCCATTCCCTGTTACGAGTGTTTCTAAAATCCAGAAAAGATTCATCGTTGAGTTCAAAGGATTGAGGTGGGAGAAAGTGTGTGTCTTCTTCTACAACATCAGTGTGTGGTGAGTGGAGTGAGGGTATCATAGGAGCTTCGGCCTTTTGTGAGAGACACTTGTCTTATATTTCTTTGGATTGACTAGAAGTTTGGGTGCTTTGGTTGGTAGGTTCTGCGGAGATGGATAACTCATTTGCAAGATTTTGGATGATTTTGCTTAGGATATCTATTCCCTCTGTTGGTGTTGTGCAAAAGAAAGCACCTCCGGCCGCAGCATTTAAATAATTTGCACTATCGGGCCTTAGACCAAAGAAAAAGTGTTGCAGCCTTATAGGCTCCTCCATACCTAAACATACGCCTGTTTTGGGGTAGGATAGGAACCTTTCCCATGATGCTCCTATTGGTTTGTGGTCTTGTTGCTCAAAATTGATAACCTTTTTCCTTAGAGCAATTATCTTATAGAGAGGAAAATATTTGCATAAAAAATACTCTCTTAAGGTGGACCAAACTTCATCTACTTCTCCTACATGGTTAAAGTACCATGTTTTTGCTGCCCCGCCTAATGAAAAAGGGAACAACTTCCATTTCATGGTTTCTTGAGGAAACCCTTCAATGCCAAGAGTGGAGCAACAAAGCTCAAACTATTATAGGTGAGTATATGGATTTTCATTTTCTGCCCCTATAAATGTTGTCTTCTGAATCAAAAGTATGAGATTTGGATGAATCTCATAACTCGGGGCTATGATTGAGAGTGATGAGGGTATGGTGTAACATCCCGCCCCTCCGAGGTCGGGCCTGCTTACACCTGGCAGCGCTCTAGGACCTCAAGACTATCCTCACAAACCAACCCATGTCTTTTTTACGCACATTTTCCTCACTCGTGCGCACCCAGGATAAACTTCCCAGTCAGTCACCCATCCCTAAATTGCTCCGAGTCAAGCATGCTTAACTTTGTAGTTCTTTAGGTATGAGCTTCCAGAAAAGAAGTTGTAACTTGTTGGTATGAGTATTCTATCAATCCTCTTAAGCCCTAGGCCGGGATATCACATATGGGTTCTAGGAATTCGTTCCTAGGGGCTGAGAAGTCCCAGATGGATGGGGGATTCATGGAAGGAAAGAAAATAAGAGAAGAAAATAAAAAGGAAAGGTAAAAACAATCGGGTTCAGACAAATGTCAGCTACCGTTCCCCGGCAGCGGCACTAGAAAGCATGTTGGCGATCCTTATGCCTAACAGTGAAATTCGCAAGCGTACGGATGCCGATGTAGCCTTCACCCAGGAGTATTCCAAGGTATCGAATTCACCGGGAACGAGAAGTGAAATTCTATCCTAATCCAATTCTAGTAAACAAAAGAGAAGGATAACAACGGGTTGAGAGGGTCCTTCAGCCTCGGCTTCATGTCACAACTTATATCCAAATAATCATCAAACTCCAATATTTACTCTTATTTACTTTGGGGCATAGTCGTCCAAGGTATGGAAAGGGATGAGAAGGGACCTCGGCTAAAACTACCATCAACGCCTACGAGCCTAACACGAACATGGTGGAATACAAAGGATAGCTCAGTGCTGTCACCACCTAACTACCGGGCACACAACCCGTGGGGTTGGGAGCAAACTTAGATAATTCTAAGTCTATATACCATGTATACACTTATAATTACTACTCTAACCTTGTTAACTAAAGGCAGAGTAACCACGGTCAAATAAAGTAAAAGACTTTATCTAACATGGACTAAGAACCCATAAACAAGATATAAATAAAGAACGCTTCAATGATTAAATGAACAAAAGAATGTCTACATGTTACCCGACCGAAGGACGGGAACTCTACTCTTGGTGGAGAATCATCCCCGAGGCACAATGTGGAGAAGGAGCCGACATCCCCGGCTCCCTCCCGAACTTCTACCACTCGCTCTCACTCCCTATTCTAATACATTTCTGCAGTGTGGCGCTTGTTGTTCTCCTGTTCAATTGTTGTCTAAACCGGTGGCCAAACTGCGGTATTTATACTCAAATGATGGAGGGAAAGTACTTGTTGGCCAGTGGGAAGTCGGTGGCCAAAAATGGTGAAAACTCATTGGCCAGGCAGACGAGTGCACCGGGCGGCCCTGGAGGCCCAGCGGCAGGGTCGGTCGGGCGGCAGAGAAGGCTGAGCGACCACCCGATTTGGTTGGTTTTCCAACCGACTCATTCTGGACGGCTGTGATGATGTTCTGATGTCGGTTTCGAGGGTCAGTTGCCCTTTTTTCTTTGGTTTTATGTCGGTAGGTTTGGTCGGCCGTGCAGTAATCTTGATGGGCCGAATGGCCCCGTAGGCTAGGTGGCAAGCCCGTCGGGTGGCAAGGTCCGCTAGACGACAAGGCCCAGTAGGTGGTGGTCCATTTTTGGGCGGTAGTCTTTTGGCCTTGTGGCCTAGTTGTCCTTCCCTTCTGAAAGATCATCTAGGCCTCCGAGTGGGTTTTGGTGCTTTAGATGACAACACGATTAAAGAGCTAATGAAATTTGTTGAGTTGTAATAGGGAAATGTCTTGTAATTCTATTTCTACACATGATGTATCAAGACATGGATGTATATGGATATTCTACATGTATACTTTATATACCATATGACAAAGCTATGTGGATGTTCATTAATGGAACTCTATGCCATATACTGAATGAACAAAAAGAAGCTTGGATGATATGTCACACGTCGTTTATTAAAATTATCACCATATGCAATAATGTTGATCTAACTCTCATGGACATATCAAAGAAATCAATGTCAATACAACATGAAGAAAAATGACAAAGTGTATGCTAACGGATGATACAAAGAGAGATGTGAATCATGATGGTAATTTGATGAAGGGTTGGCAAGGACTTGGCTACGACAGACCATACATTGGAGAAGGACAAGCATGAGGGCTTGGCGCCGAAGGACCTTTGTGATGGAGAAGAGCAAGTGGATGCTTGAATCTGATGAATCAAAAAAGCCATGGAGAATGACATGTCTCTAAGTGTCAACTATTTAAGAATCAAAGAAGAAAAGGTGACTTGGATACAAAAATGGAGTTTAGCATGTATGGAACAAATATCCATGGTCATCAGCTCAAGGTGGATATGGTCATATGAAGAAAATGTTGCCTACCCTCATGAAGCAAAATATGAAGCATTTCGGCATATGGATCTATCTCAAGCTCAAGTGGAAGTATAATTAGAATTTATCTATTTCTTGAGTATAGGTATGCCGTACTATAAAGAGGGATGCAACATGTGTTGATTTACAAAGTCAAAGTGCTCAAAATCCTAGTGAGAAACCTTTCCAAGTGAATTTAAACCCCGGCCTTGAGTTCTGTCAGGTCAAGGAGGTCAGACCACCTTGAACTATTTTTCTGAGGTCAAGTTTCTTGGTCAGTGAGTTTTTGGTCTTGGGAGTCAAAGGGTTTCTAGTTTTAGTGTTTTAGTAGCCAAGTGTTTTGTGAGTGGGATTCTTGTGCTTTTGCCTATTGGGAGTTTTTCTATGCAACCAGGTCAGACCGGGTTTGCAACCATGTCAGACCGGGTTGGGCCTGACAACTTCAACGGCTAGTTTTCTGAAACCAGTTTAAATACCCCTCCACCTCACCCTTCGATTGTTGTTGGCTCCTGCCCGACTCTATAGCATTCTAACGGCCATTTGAGCTCTCCCCAACCCGTCTTTGTGAGAACCAAGTGCTTTGTGCAAAATCTTTAGTTGGGTTGAGAGATTTGTGTGTGTGTGGAGTATTTGTGAGCAAATCCTAAGCCTTGAGCACTTTGGTTACGTCAAGCAACTCGTGGAGCATTTGTTACTCTTGGAGGGAAACCTCCTAGATGGCTAGGCGTCATCCTAGAGCTCCCAAGCTTGTTGTGAGCCTTGGGAAAGTTTGTGAGGGCTATGATCTTGCCTCCGGTGTGAAAAAGATCAAGATAGTGGATTGAGGGAAGTGGTTGAAAGAGACCCGGCTTGGAGCGTGCTGGTGAGCAGCTCAAGCTTCCTCAAACGAAGACGTAGGGATCACGGTTGGTGGTCCTGAACTTTGGTGAAACAACTCTTGTGTCTCCTTGCCCGTTTACATTTGTAGTTGGTTTCTAGCTTATTCTTGTGCTTCCGCTTTGATCTACTTTGGTGTGCTCATTTGTGTGCAGGTACTACATGTACATGCTAAGGATAAACTCCGGAGCATCACCACAAGTTTTGTTTTGAGCTAGAATTCAAATTTGGAGAACTGATCTGTTTCTGCCTGTGCAAGGTGGTTTGACTGGGTTGATAAGGAGGTTAGACCGAGTTGTACTATTCTACGTGAAAAGCTTTGCCTGTGTAAGGAGGTCTGACCGGGTTGACAAGGAGGTCAGACCGGGTTGAACTAATCTATGCGAAAAAGTTTTATTGATTTTAGGTTTCGCGTATTCACCCGCCCCCCCCCCCCCCCTCTAGGCGACATCAAGGTCCTTTCACCTTCTCCCGGTTAGGCCATGTGTCAACCTCCTTCCATTGTCTCTTTGAAAATATTTTGGACCGGAATTAGGAAACGGCTTCATGGCGATGGTGTTTGCATGTCGGCTGGGTGAGGGGGTGAAGTTTCAAATCGGCCGGTGGTCCTAGGTCGAGTTGTCGTACGACCCGGAATTTATTGAACACTTGATTCACCCTACCGGGTGATGATAGCTTATGAACTGTCCAATTGACAATTTTACTTGGTGATGACCTGACCGGGTGCTAATTCTGGCTGTTAACGACCCTATTGGCTGTTAGAAAACGGCGTTTCACAACAGTGATAGGCGGACATGGTATTTTCACATGTTTTTGCATATTGTGACCCTATAGCACCTGCAACCACATATGTCACCAAAACTTGTGGAACTCATGAGTATAAAGATTATTTTCATTATATTATTAATTAAGATCCACCTTTTTATTGTAAATTGGTAGTCAAAAAAGGGAATTTACAAATATCAATACCCCCATGCTTAAGGTTTTGCTCGTCCCGAGCAAAGTAAGGAATGAAGACTATGAATTAGCAATATCTAAGGAAATTCTCATCATGCTTTGCATATATAAAGATTACTCCATGACTCCTCATGCCATAGGGTTTTAGGTGGTTAAATACCTTGTCTTGAAAAGTTGAGAGATGGAACAACATAGAGAAGTCTTACATTTCTTTTTCCCAAGGAACTTCAATTTTGTTTGCTTCTTTTCCAATAAAATAGAGTCACAAGTTATTCTCAATTGATGCTCTTGAATCACTCAATGTGGTTTTGATTCCTCACTTAGGCCAGTAGACAAATTTTCCCTGTATACTAAGGCTTATGTGGAGCTCAAGGTAGGGAATATTAAGACCGCATACTTGTATTTCATATATCACTAAGTCAAAAACCGAACCCATGAGGGAAACAAGTCATGAATTATGATCAAGTCATGTGCATAATTATGATATGTATGGATGGATGATGGATGGCGGGTGCTCTGTTTGAAGTGATCTCTCTCTCTCTCTTCCATATGATATGTATGGATAGATGATGGATGACGGGTGCTCTGTTTGCAGTCCTTCGTCTCTTGCTCCTCCTAGGAGCTTCACTCTCAATCTCCTCATGGATTGATTCAAGAGTTTGTTCAGCACTAGGTTCAGGAGTTGTCTCGGCAATCACATCAAAAGATAATCTAGACTTTCTATGTAAATCTTTTATAGAAAATATGTTCTCAAAGAAAATAACATCATGAGACTCCATTAATGAATTAACATAAACATCAGGCACCTCTAATTTAACTACTAAAAATCTATAGGCAATGTTATGATGAGCATATATAAGAAAAATACAATCTACAGTTTTAGGTCCCAACTTATGCTTCTTGTTAATTGGCACGTTAACCTTGGCGAAACAACCCCATGTGCATAAGTAAAAGAGCAATGACTTTCTACTAATCAATTCCTCATATGGCGTCTTCTCCTTATTCTTCATAGAAACTCTATTTAGGACATGACATTATATCAATAAAGCCTCCCACCACCATGTCTCAGATAATCCAATCGTGTTTAACATAAAATTAACCAAGTCAGTTAAGGTGTGATTCTTTCTTTTGAAAACCCCATTTGATTGTGGCGAATAGGGAGATGTACTCTCATGAACCATACCATGTTCCGCACAAAATAAGTCAAACTCATTTGAGAAATACTCGCTACCACGATCGGACCTAATTCTTTAGATCTTTTTCTCTAATTAAGTTTCAACTTCAGCCTTATAAATTTTAAAGTAATTTAGAGCCTCATCTTTCGTTTTTAACAAATAAACATAACAATATCTAGACGCATCATCGACTACAAGGAAGGTGACCTTCTGTGACAAACTAATTATGTTATAAAAGCCTCAAAAATCAGCATAGAACTTTATTTATGACGTTTTTACATAACATCATGTATTCTCTATCACACAAAGTTCCTCGTGATGTTTTGTATAAAAACGTCACAAATTGATACAATCTATAACGTTTTGGAATCGTCATAGAATTGCCCAAAGCCCATAGAACCCAGCTCAGGCCCAATGTTCGTGACAAAAATAAACATCATAGAAATCGTCATAGATTGAACTACCATGTGACGTGGCTGCTGACATGGCATGGATGTTAATGTCGAATACAACATGAGCGCTGACAGAAAATACATGTATGCTGACGTGGCCATTTCTTTTAGGACACTAATTTTGGGCCCATTAGTCATTTCAGCTGCCCAAATAGGCCACTAAATTCTACAACAATACATTTTCACTCAGTTTTAGCCCACTTTTCAGAACTATATCTCTAGCCCGATAAAGAAATAAAACCAATATTATCAACATTGTCAATACATATTTTGTACATAACTCATACAAAATCGTAGCACATGCACACTAATGACAAAATCTTATATTTTTTTACACAAGAAGAAATGCTCAATAACAGATCGTACAACATCAAGATCATACAGCATCACCAAGTTACAGTAGAAGAGCAAAATTTAGGAGCAGCTCCACCAGAACAGCAGAATTTAAGATCATGAAAAGAGCACATCAACAATACTTGTTAGCATGCAATATGTAAACTTAGATAAAGCTGAACAATATCTGGATCAGGCTATTATAGATTGCAGGCAGGTACAAGCATATGTATATATCATCTAAAATACAATGACTGTAGCAGCAATGATCCATATGAACGTAAGAAAGAAAAGTTATACACATATGCCAAATGCTTCTTTTGGCTTAGGGAAATGAATGAATGTAGCCTCAGAAGAAAAAATACTCTTATGCCAAATGCAAAATACAGTAGCACACTTCATTCTAGGCTGTTGCACACTCATGGTTTAAAAGAAAACTCAAGATTAGAAAGAGCACAAGAACTCTTAAAGGGATCTACATATAAGAACAAACATCGAGCACAAGCTAACTTAACATAAACTTGTATGTCAGCACATGAGCAAGTATGTAAATAGTTGTCAAGCATTAAGACATTTAATCAAACAGCCTACGCAGGCATATCGTACTAAAGTAAATTCGCATTAATCTGACCCCTAATCTCTATGTGATATAAATTAGGGTACTACAGAAATGCTAACATCAACGTAAGATTCGAATCTCACCCATGGAAAGCAGATTCTTAAATTGTATGGTCGCCCCAAGCTGCATGTTAGGGTTGTCGAGAGCACAGCCTGCACTAACACCGGCAACCCATCGAGCTGCACACGCAGACAAGTAGAGAAAATCAGATCCAAACCGGTCAGATCGAGACCGCCCAGAGCTGCACACCCGAGCCGGCAACCCATCGAGCTGCACTTGCAGCCAGCTCGGCGAGCTTGACGTCCCGAGCCAGCCCACCACCCTCACCGCACCACCTGCTTGCCCAACGTTGCGCCGCCCGCCTGGCTGCTCACGACGCCGCGCCGCCCGCCTGGCTGCAGTGCCGCCGCTCGCCGCGCTGCCCTCGAGCCGGCCCGCGAGCCTCTCCGCGCTGCCTCGCCCCAAGCCACCTCGCCGTGCCGTCTCACAGGAGAGAGTGAAAGAGATTGGAGAGAGAATGGGGAGCCAAGGGAAGATAGAATGGCCGTGAGAGGGAAAGGGGGATCCATTCATTTGATCAAGGAGAGGACACCACTCAACACACATGGATCGGTGACGTGCCAAGTTATATTTCTATAATGTAAAACGAATTTTTGGGTAGTTAAATAGGCTCAAATGAAAAAATTGTAAACTACAAAGTTTCATATTTCATTGAGATCTATAACTTAGATATAAAACTTTTTACATCCAAGATCATTTGAGTATTCTAAAATTTGAAAAATTGAAATTGAATAACTTATAATGATATTTTAAAGTGTTAAACAATCTCAAATCAAAACGTATTCAACTACAAAGTTTAAAATTTTATCGAGATGCACAACTTGGGTATTTCATGGTGGTTCGAGTGGCGCGGTGGTTAATCCCTCTCCGTCCCATGCTGAGACCTAGGTTGGAATCCTCCCTCTGCCCCATATTTTCAATTCAATACAACCATTCTTAAATGTCTAATTAGAATAAAATGCTATATTTTACAACAAGTAAGTGGTGGTGTGGTGGCAATGCAGGGTGGATCTGAAGCCCATGACCTAGGTTCGAGTCATCCTATATAATTTCCTTTTTAAAAAAAACATGTGTCCTACATGACAGGTGGGTCCATGTTGACCTGTACCTGACAGGTGGGGCCATTCAAAATAGGATGAATTTGAATTTGTTGATAGTGACAAATTTGCAAAAACGTCACTAATATGGGCTGAATTGTGATGAATTTGGTAAAACATCACCAAATTCTGGGCTTCAATATCCACAATTTACATCCATGACGAAAAACACAAAAGTATCATAGATGCCATGGCGTTCATGACATTTCCTATAAACGTCATGCAAAATTCATCATAGAAGGCCACCTCCCTTCTGGTGATCAATCAAAGTCATGAAATATATTTTTCCACCCTAAGTTAATATACCATTCATTTTACAAAGATCTGACTATATAAGTTCTAGCAGTGCCAAGTGTCTCTCCTCGACAGCCTTGTTAGGCTTTCGAGGTTGCTTAGATTGCACACAACTTGAGCATTTAGAACCTTTGACAGTGGAAAAACTTGAAATTAAATTCAAACTAGAAAGTCAAGACATAGAACCAAACTTAAGATGACATAAATGTGAATACCAAACACTAGCATCACTAGCATCACTCTCATTAACACCATCACAAATATAGTTCATAGACTAATTGCAATAATCTGAAAGGAAAAAGCGAAATAAGCCTCCACACTCATAGCCTTACCGATACATTGTCCACTCTTAGACATGACAACATTATTCGACTCAAACACTACCTTAAAACCATCCCTACACAAAAGGGAGCCACTAATAAGATTCTTCTTGATAGAAGGGACATATTTTACGTTCTTCAATTGAATAATCTTTCCTGAAGTAAACTTCAGCTCGACCGTGCCAACACCATGAACAGAAGCATGTGACACATTCCCCATTAGAACGGAGGAATTTCGAGCGACCTAGTAAGAAGTAAACAAAGAAGCATCAGCACACACATGAACGATAGCACCAATTTCAAGCCACTAACTAGTAGATTAAAATACATAAAAATATATGGTAAATTACCATACCCACTAGTTTGTCTAGCACTGGTCACCATGTTCGCAGACTGCTACTGTGGAGGCTTTCTTCCTTTGCGCTCTGGGCAGTTCTTTTCCCAATGCTCAGTAGAGCCGCAAACAAAGCATGCTCCCTTCTCCTTGTTCTTCTTCTTCTTGAAGATAGTGGTCTGCTTAGGCTTATTGTTCTTGCCCTTGCCCTTACCACTACTACAATGAGACTGTTGTGGATGATGCACCACATTGATAGTGTGTCCCTCGCTAGCTTTAAAACATCCATCCTTCTCACGAGCTTTCTCCTCAATATCAAGAGACGCGATCAAATTTGAGACAGATATGTTCACCCTCTTGTGTTTAAGAGTAGTGGTGAAATCCACAAATTTGAGACGCGATCAAATTTGAGACAGATGGAGGCAATTTGGCAATAATGCCCCTAGCCACAAGTTTCTCAGGTACAACGATCTTAAACAATTTGAGCTCCTTCACAATGCACTGTATGTCATGAGCCTACGCGATATCATATTTGCCATCTACCATCTTATAATCATGGTACTATTCAATGACATACAATTCTGATGATGGACATAGACGTCATGATCATGCAATCTATTAATCAGATTTGCCATCTACCATCCCTACACAATGTACCATAGTCAGCGATCAAAGCATCCCACGTATCCTTTGTGACTGTATGATGGACATAGACGTCATGAAGATGATCTACCAAAACTCCAATAATAGCACTCAAGAATACTATGTTGACTTTACTGTAGTCCTTTTTCTGATCTTCAGTGAGATTGCCTTCAGGTTTGCCTTTGGACACCCAGAACATATTCATGGCACTAAGCCATAGAGTGACTTTCACTTGCCATCTCTTGAAGTGCATGCCAGTAAATTTTTCTAGCCTCGGTGTATCGACAAATCCAACCATAAAACTAAAGTGCCTACAATAAGTTTTTTGGACTGTTAGATAAATTAGCACTTTAGTTTTATATTAATCTAGAAATAAATCATAAACATGATTAATAGATTGCATGATGAATTAGACAAGTCTACGCAAGATCTGGACAGGTCTATAAAGCAAGATAAAAAGATAACATCAACCATACTATCCAAAACTATCACAGATAAATAGATCATGATATCTAGTATGAAAGACATAGTTTCAGTTGAGACTACGTACGTTTTCTTTTAGACTAGGTAGAGTAGACGGCGATGATGTCTAGCACCGTTACATTGTTGACGATGGCGGGTGAGACCGATTCAACGTCGAGAAAAACGAGCCGTGGTGATGAGCTTGACGAACACGAGAAAGCGATCGAGCAATTGCGCAGAGCTCTTTCCAAAAACATTATTCACCCTCTTCCGGTGTAGGATCGTAGAGGACGATGGTTCCGGAGACCTGCTCTCCCGTTCGCTGGTGCATGCCGACAATTGGGATGGAGAAGTCTTAGCAGTGCAACAGTATCGAGAGACAAAACCCTAGGTAATTTTATGATATGATTTGCGCGGCCACATCCATCGCCCAAGCAGCCCGGCCGGCCCGGCTAGGCGAGCAAGCGCGTGCATGTGTTCTTACTTTCTCTCATCCATATATTTGTAAGAGATATTAGAGCAGCCAACCTTATAAGTTAGACTCCCTCTATCTTCACTAGCAATATGGACTAAATTTTTGCACTCGCAGCACTCGAATGGGTTTTTAAGATTTTTTAGAAAATATTAAAATATTAATGGGCCAAGTCCATATAATTCCAACAGATCTAAGTTTGAGCTAATTGCAAGTAAAGTATGGCTTAATTAATATTTGATTATTATATAGTTGGGTTCCACTGGAAGTAATGTTACGTTCAGCTTCAACCTATTTGTGCGCAGCTCTACCTGTAAGTCAGAGGGCTTAAATCACGACAGTATGGTGTGATTCCCGTATGAATCAAAGGACTCGTACGTCCAGCAAATGGGGTTGTACATAATGTTTTGTTTTTTACTTGTGACACCTTGTAACTAAATATGCGTGGCGAATAAAACAAACAATTTTCTTCAAAAAAATAGTAAATAAAACAAGACAAGGAAGAAGAATGTAGGTCACTAGGTAATGATGGCAAGAGAACAATGACACGAGCTCCATGGAATTAATTGATAATAATGAGCCCACGTAAAGTCAGAAACCAAAGGCATAAAATCAAATAGAAAAGGAGGAGAAGAAGAATTATTTGTTTATTCTCAGCTTAATGAAGACACAAATTCTTCATAATAAATAATTAACATGCACACAAATGACACAAGAAGATGATCAAGAAGAGACTGTCCAATCGGAAGCACCCAAAATTAGCACGCACTACAAAACTAGCTTGCTTGACTGCTCTGCTTTCAAGGTGTGATCGTCATCATCGATCTCCAGTGACGTGCTGGCCGTCGTCGTCGTCGAACTCCACCCACACCGTGCTGATCGTCGCCTCCATCTTGCTCGTAAAAGGGTCGGCGTGGCCGCCATCGCTCGACTCGGCTTCTTCCAGACCGTCAGCTTCTTGCACGGGCTCCATCATCGCCCAGGCCTGTGCCTGCGTGACGATCCTGACGAGCGGGTACTCGAGGCCCTTGCTTGCGCTGCTGCTCCTCTTGCACTTGTGGTAGAACTCCTTGAGCTCCGGCGTCTGCGTGCTCGCCTTCCTCAAAATCTCGTGGGCCGACACCCTCATGGGCTTGCACAGCCCAGCAAGACTCCCCGCTCGCAGCAGCATCGCGTCGAGGCCCTCCATGAAGGCGTCGTAGACCTTGAAGCTCTCCCGGAGCACAATGCCGAACGCCGACCGTGCAGCGGCGCTGCCGCTGGTGTTGTTGTCTGGCAGCAGCTGGATCGCCAGGTCGAGCAGCCTCTGGCACATGACCAGCTTGAATAACAGCGCCTCTGTGGCCGCGTCGTGGTCCGAGGAGGAAGAAGAGGAAGATGAAGAAGGTGGAGGCGTGAGGCCGCCGGAGTTGTCGTGGTGCTGGTGGGCCCGCCACCTCGCCGGCTCAAGGTTTCCGGCCTGGTTGATTACCCACTGCATCCGCTCCTCGAGGTAGGCAGAGTAGCCATGGACGAAGGCGCAGCCTCCGGTGGCGGCGCGGGCGGCACCGGCGCCGGTGAGGGTGGAGGAACAGCTGCAGCGCGGCGCGTCGACACGGAGGTCTCGGGAGGCCCAGAGGCCGCGGAGGTCCTGCTCGAAGTAGCGGTCGCCGGCGCGGAGGAGGCGGTGGACGAGGAGCATCGGCCGGAGCGCGGCGGTGGGAGCCCTAGCGGCCTCAAGACGTGCCGTGATGCGGCGAGAGAGGAAGGTGATCGCTCCGGGGGAGTTGGAAACGAGGAAGAGGATCTCGTGCACGTGCCCGTCGTCGTCGCCGCCGCAGGTACACCGCTCGATGGCCGCCTCAATGGCGGCGAGTAGGGCCCGGTCCGGGACGGAGGATGTTGACGAGGACTTGGTGGATGCGTGGTCCATGATCGACCCGATTGCTGCCCAAATCTTGCCCTTGAACACCTTCATATCTTGGCAGGCGCCCTCGTGTGTCATGAAAGTGGCGAGGAGAGGGAGAGAAGCACAAGAGTGATATGCTGCATGAGAGTTATAGCAGACTCCCGACCCTGTAGCGCAAAATACTCACTTGTAAGTGGGTCTAGAGAGATAAGTTAGAGAGAGGGAAAGAGCTATGGATGACCATGCTGGACGCAGGAGATTAGTGTCATCTTCACAAGAAATTCTTGAGAGAAGCCTCTATCTCTTCTGCATCATGAAGTCCAGTACACTATTGGCCTTATGACTTGCTGAAAAGAAGGTCGCAAGAGGAAAGCGAGCTCCCACTATATGAATGAGAGAGAGAGAGAGAGAGAGAGAGAGAGAGTGTGCAGGAAATTATATTCGGAGGTCAACTATTGGGTGGGGGAATCAAATGCCTTTGGAATGAGGTGCTTCATGCATCAAAGGCTTCTTTCATTGGCATTTCGTTTCGACAGGAGGTTTGACCCGAACAGCTATAGTTTTTTAGTATTAGTGTATGGATTCCTACGCATCAACGTCAATCAAACACGGAGCTTTTTCGAGAGAGGAATGTAAGGGTTTTCAACTAATTAAAGGTGACCCATAGTTAAACCTACGCTAAGGTAAACCCCCCTCCCCCCCCCCCTTGCCCCTCCTGTCCCCAATAGGAACAAAGTCATATACTTTATATTCTTCTCCCTTTTCTGTCACACACACACACACACCTTTCACCCCTCAAGCATATGGTCCGTCCTATCAGCTACATAGGTGATTGATAATGTTAGTTTCTCTGTAACCAAATGTATGTACTTCCACAGGAAATGGAGGGTAGCTTTTGAACTGCTCATGGTCTAGTTTAATGATGCGTTGATGTTGTTGCTCCAACGCACTTTGTGGGACAATCACCGGATGCATGAGCAAATCGGAAGGCGAAAAGTGTTGCTCCAAATATTTCATCAAAAAGATATTTCCTGCCGAAAGGAATATTGATGGCGCATGATTCCTGGCCATATATTATTCTTGTATGTGTAATGGAGGTGATAACAGATTAACAGTGATTGAAGTACCTGGTAGAAATTGTTCAAGAATTACAATTTGCACCCTTGGTTTTTGGTGAAACAATAAAAACAGTTTTTACTAGAGCAACAACAAAAACAGTTGTTAATAACAGTAGCACTGACAAAATGTCAAAATTGAGGAGTTAAAAGGGACTTGTATTTGAGGTAATAAGAAACTTTACTGTATGTGTCGACACTTGGACACCACTTGTTATGATGATCTTTGAGTTCTTGTTGGTAAAAGGATTGATCACATGGGTTGATAATAACATCAATGGATTTCAATTTTCATGTCCAAATGAATCAAAGCAATCAAATTCTGTAAACATTTTAATTTTGAGAAAGAAAAATCAATAAACTTTATGATCTATGATCATTTAGTTGCTTCTTCTTCTGTTCTTTGGGTCAGTAATGGCCAAAGAACATTCTTTTGGAGGGGAGGCTAGGGGAAGTGAAAAAAGGCAGTACTTGGCACAACTAAAAGGCAAAGGCAGGTCTTTTTTCTGTTTGATTGAGCTTTGTCTGTAATCTGGGAAAATAAACAGTAGATATAGAAAAATATGCTGTTAATTATTCATTTTTGTCCTCTGCTCTAGCTCGGCAATTCACATAAAAACTAGCAAAATGCCCGTACGTTGTTACGGATTTTTGAAGAAAACATCAAACTGTGGTACATTTTAATTGAATTAAATGATTGTTATTTTTTACTAAAACTGAAAACGATAATGTGGAGCATAAGTTTTGTACACTTATCATGTTGAATTGTGCCCTTATTCTAAAAATCCTCTGACTTTGTTCTAATGTTGAGTGGATGTTTACTCTTGTAAACAATCATATGAATCATGTCTTGTCCTCTCCTCTTTTTTTTCTACCATTTTCATTTCTGCCTTTAAACTGTTCATACTAAACAACAGAGATAAATAGTTAACCCGTTGACACACCTGATTCAGCAGGTTGTCCTTCATCCTCAAACCAACTACTATTGTCATCTTCACTGGGAAGTGTTCCGGTCACCCACGGAAGTTCCGTAGTCCTTGACAAAAGTTCCGTCACGGTCATGGAAGTTCCGTCATGGTCAAATTAGTAGCTCTATTCAGAAAAGAAAATTACCAAAACCCTATCAAACAAACTCCAAAAATCACAAAATTTGGATCAGATGATCCTTAATACATCACGACCCTCCTCTAAAGAGATCCACTCCAAAAACACAAGAAATCATCATGAATTTCAGATCTTGTACCAAGAACATCAAAAAGGGGAAACTTGAGAAATCCTTCAAATCGAAGGTGCTAGAGCTATTGATTCGGTCAAGGATCCATAGAGGATTGTTCTAGCTCATACTAGCAACAAGTTTCTCAAGAAATCTGAACTAAAAACTCATCCAAAAGTGAGATCGAAAATCACCACGAAAATAGCTCCAAAAATAAAAAAAAAGGGAATTTTGAGATTCAAGTGAAGAGGAAAATCTTGAGCACGAAAATACTTCTCATATCATAGAAATATGCTTACAAGATCTATATGTACAAGACTAGGAAGCCACCCTCTTCCTCCCACTATTTGGAAGAGCAAGAGATGTCTCTCACACACCCTTTCATCTCCTCTAAAACATGAAGTCCTCTCCTAGCACTTTGAATAGAGTCCTAACACAAGGCTAATGGGAAGAGAGGCACCTCTCCCACTAGCCACACCTCTCCTTATATAGGCCTAGGGTCTATTGTCCACATGACCACTCTACCCTTGACCTACATAACACACCCACCTACCATCGGGGGCATAACCGTCCATCTTTCACCTCATCGCCCAACAAAGAGTGATCGATAATGTCAACTATTTTTTTGCTGCATTTTATGATCCATAATGTCAACTATTTTTGAGTCACCCAACAAAGAGTGATCGACATGGAAGGCCAGTATTGATTTTCTGCTCCATATTTTATCTAAATTTGGTAAGAAGAAGCATATTAGCAAATACTTATGAAAGTTTTTTTTATGGTCAAAGAGGGGGGGGGGGGGGGGGAGAACTCCCCACCTGAATCCATTATATTAATGGTAATGGCCCAAAAGCATGGTTACAACGATTGTTTTGAACATGAGAGACACAACGGCACACAGTTTAGAATGGCACTGAATTTGAAGAAAAATAAATAACTCAACTAGTAATAAGTACTGTATATACATCAATGTAAAAATAGGATGGCTAAAATATTCATTGCATGTGCAAGTAGTTCAGTCTGGGTACTGAACTTTTCTTTAATTGCAAGAATGTGGTATGCCCTCAACTGACAGTTACCTTTCTCAGTGGATGTATATAAATTAACCAAAGGAACTGCAATCCCTACTCAGTGGTTTTCAGTTTTACTTTCTAACTGAACACTTGCATCAAAGCTTGCAACGTCTTGCTGCCAAGATAAGCGGAAATTTCAGAGGGCATTCTAACAAATTGCTGGAGTTTATCTAACAACTTAAATGTTCAGAGTTTCAGTTCAGATATATACCTTTATTGTTGTGGTTTTTATCTCACTCCTCAGGTCTATCTGCACCAGTGAGATAAAGGGCAACACCGTCACGAGCCTGTGTAGGAGACAGGGGAAGAGATCTCATGGCTATCTAATGAGCTGCATGAGATACCTACATTATAGATGAAAATAACAGTAACTCAACAGTTAACAAAAATAACCATATCTGTAGCGGATTGAGCCAGCCATGAGTATAGGCAAGCAG
The DNA here is from genome assembly GCA_032690845.1 of Eleusine coracana subsp. coracana. Lineage (NCBI taxonomy): Eukaryota > Viridiplantae > Streptophyta > Magnoliopsida > Poales > Poaceae > Eleusine > Eleusine coracana. Next base: position 17,322,863 of record CM064434.1, on the reverse strand, counting down.
TAGGCCATGGATGTGAAGCCTGGTGGAGAAAAAAGGTCTAAAGAAAATAACTAAAATCACCATATATTCAGTAGTAGATTCAGCCTGCTATTGGTATGGCCAAACAATAGGCTCTGGGTGTGAAGTCTGGCGGACAAAAGAGGTCAGCCAAGGATTTGGTGTAGTATTAGAGAGGAGAATAAAAACTTAATAGTTAACCAAAAAATTATTGCAACTGCAGAATAATGCATCACTGTTAAAAACGCCAATGTAGTGGTTTGATTGGTGAGGAGAGCAACTTTTGTATGCAACGTTTTAACCTAGCACAAGAACTCAAGAGCCAATGTGGAAATACAATAATTATTGCATATGACTTATCTTCATCCGAGCAACCGAAAGCAAGAGACATGGTCAACGTAATTAGACCTGCATGCAAAACACAGTTAGACCTGCAATACAGAGTTGATTTTTCTGTTAGAGTCCATATTCAGATATGAGACGTTGTTATTGGTGTTTCTCTTTCCTCCCGGCCGTTGCCGCAACACCGCAAGAGGCATCAAACGTTTTTCTTTGTTGCATTTCAGCAACAAGTCCTGAACCACGCTCAACTAATTGAACTACGCTGTGTTTCATTGACAATTCTTATCTGTAGGTTTGTTGTACTAAGTTTCAGATCATGTGCGGAACCATCTCTATTAATTCACTCAGGAAGGTGTATGTACAACCAGGACCAAGCTTCGAGCAAGGATTGCGCGACAAAGAGAGTGAACATGGCGTCGCACATCTCGTGGATGCACCTCACGCGGCAGTCGACCAGGGCAAAATCAAGATCGTGGCATGGTTTCTTTTCTGGTGGCGATGCCGTCGACCATGGCAAGAACTAAGATAACATGCTATCATCACCTGGGCAGATGAAAATGAATAAACAAAGCATGGATTGATTGGATCAGGCTTGGACAGAGCTAGTTTATTACGGAAAATAATGGAGGTGTCTATGCACGTTGCAACAACGGCGATGCACAAAGCCCTCGAATTCTGCAACAATACAACATCCTTGTTCAGGTGAGGCTTCTTCGTAGCCGATGAACAACACATCTCCGACAGATAACCAGAGGCATAGTGGTGACACACAGCGTGACTTCTCTGCCCCTCAACACCCGCTAGCAGCCAGCAGGTGATGAAGACCTAGAGTGAGGCAGTCCCTCGACATTCGTTGGCAGCCGGTAGGTGATGAAGAACGAGGAAGGCCAGATGATGGGACATGGACGATCTGGAAGGGTTGGTCCGATGCCAGCAATACAAAAACACTATGGAACGATGAAACCCTTACGTGATCAGGCGGGACAGAGCAGACAGATGAAGAAGAAAGGAAAATTATGTGACCATGTGAGGGCGGATGGACGAAAACTAAAAAAGACTCCACCAAATCCACGACATGCAAGGGGCAGAAAAAATTTGGTGAACAGACGACCGTACTAGGATTAATAGTAGTAGAGAAGAGGAGAATTTTTAAATGTCATGGTGGGGCCACAACCTTCATGTGGTGCATGCAACACAAACTTAGAATCTTCGGAGGTTACTATACTGCAATTTGATGCTGCTTTGCTACAGCATCGGATTCAACTAAATTAACAAAGAAAGTAGTTTGTTCATTGGTAATAAACATCAGATTGAGAAATATATTTCTCAATAACTGAAGATAATAATTAAAATATAAAGATGGCCTGCGGATTGAAGTCACATTACAATACCTAAAACACCCATTATACATTAAAATACAAAAGGGCCATCTGGAAGTTTCATGAACAGAAACAGATATACAATCTATTTTTTGTGTGTGATTATAATTATCCATTTACTCCTTTTTAGAATATAATCATTGTGTTGTTTCGATCCAATCAATTTCTAAATACAAAACGTCAAAATTGAGGAGTTCATATTTCATTAAATACTATTCATTTTTAATCGATAATTTTATATTATAAAATGTTGCTAGATGTTCTGTTTTGGAATCATAACATTCTAGGGCACCTCGTTTAATTTTTTACATGTTTCAATATAACTATCATGATAAAGAATCTGACATACAACCAATGTAGCAACATAGTCGATATATTGCACACAAAAGGGATTAGAACACTGATAGACATAAACCAAGTCTCCTGTACATACAAAATAATACTCCCTCCATATCTTTTTACTTGTCTTTTTGGAGTTGGGTGATGAGGACATCACCATGCTGGATATGCGCATATCATGATCTTCCCGAGTTACAAGTCGTCACCAACTCGGTGGCCGTGTTCGCCTCGGATTCAACCGACACCCCTTCACGATTTTGATGATATCTTCCACATCCGACGTCCAAACGAGGTGTTCTTTGATGCGTTGGAAAGGGAACGACGACGCCGTTGTTTTGTTTCTGGTCCTAGCTCGAGAAGGGTCGTGAGTCATGCTGTGTGACCATGACAAGGTGCTGCGCCACCTATTTTGGGCCAACTTGACCATGTATCATGTCGGGCCTTAAGCCCATGTTGTGAGCACCCCCCTGGTCGCCCCCAACCCTAGAACATCCCTGGTTCCTACATAAACTCAGTAGTTGCCGTCTTTTAATTTTGGATTTTGTTTAGTTCAGTTTTCCAGAAAGAAACTTGATCGAATTATTATAACTATGGCGACAAGTCCTTTTACAGTAATCCAGGGCCCCTGTTCTTGTTCTACATCACTGTAGCGATTAGTCCTTTTGTGTTCAGAGCTTGAACCTCTTCTTGTGATTTGCTTCATCCATATTTGCAATTTTAGATTACGTGTTTATCCTCTCTTGCTTGTGTTCTCGATTTCGCTTGCAGGAACAATCAAGTTGTGCTTAGTGTAACGGTTGCGGGGTTGGATCGTGTCTGATTCAAACCGGGTCGTTGACGCTGAGTTCCCAAATTCGAATTTATCCCCTTACCTCTCAGAAGATCGGGCCATATCTACATCAAGTGGTATCAGATTCCTAGATTCCCCGTGAGGTATTATCGTGTTCTTCCCTTTAGATTTATTTGTATTCATCACCTTTTGTCCACAAAAAAGCCTATAGAAAAAAAAATTCCCCACAATCCAAGACATTGTTTAGCCTTTGCATAATTTAATTTCAGAGTTCGTAGTGTTGAGTTTGTGTCCTAGTCGAGTTCAGTTGCTGGTTTGAATTTGTGTTTCAATTCGGTTTATGTTTTGATCTCCGCTGCACACCACCATCACCATCATGTTTTCATTGGATTCACCATTGTTTAACCCACCCACCATACCCACAATCCATTGCCAACAAAAAAAACCCCACCCAATTCTGTTTCTGTCTCCCCCCACCCCTCAAACCCTATCTTGACCTACCTTCGGTAAAACAGGCATAACTTTTTACTCATTGCTTCTATTGGGCTGAAATTTTTACAGTAGATTCTTGACTCAAAGTTGAGGTGACCCACACTGGGATCTGCCTTGTGTGCCCTCGTCAAAAAATTCAAAAAAATCAGGAAAAAATAGAAAAAAAATTATGAAGTAAAAAATAGCACTTTTGGTGAATCTTTGAGATTTTGCCTACGCTTTGTTTCCCCTCTGTTTGAGTTGAAACTTCTTGTGGTTCATTCCTTTGTATTCCTCTATCATAGAAAAATAGTGGAAAAATCATACAAAAAAATAAGATTTTGATTTGCACCCCCCCCCCCCCCTGAAAATTCTAAGTCTATGAAGTCTGTTTTGATCCTTGCTGCATTTGCCATTGTTCTTGCTGTCATAACTGTTTTTGAACATGATTCTTTTACTAGTAATTAGGACACTGCTTTGGACATTTATTCAGTGCTACTATCTGTTATTGAATTGTATTTCCACTGACATACATATTAGTCTTCCAAGCTATACATATTGCACAGGTCCCTTTCTTGCAATTGTTACACCCAAGTTCGACTACAGATTGTGTCAACCTGTTTGCCTTTGGTAAGAACACTTGCAAGATTGTGATACATTGCTTCTGATATGGTTTTCCACATTCTACACCCTCTGCTGCCTGCTAGTTGATAGGGCTAATCCTTTTGTTTAGTCTTGTCTTTTGCTTCTAACCATGTCAGAGAAAGGGAAAGGGACACCTGGAGAGTCGGAGTCCCCTACAGACTTCAATGATTGCGTGTCCAAGGTCGAGCTAACGAAGCTTCTTGCGGACCAGCGTACATTCATGGAAACGAAGTTTGCTAAGTTGATGGGCCACATCAACACTGTTGCCAACCGAATTGAGGACGTTGAACGATGACCTCCACCTCAATGAGGTGTTGATGATGACGATTTTGACCGTGATGCAGATCGTCTTCATCGTAATTGACACGGTATGAGAGGTCATAACAATCGTGGTAATACTGATACTTTTGTTAAGCCCAAATTTAACAAACCACCTTTTGCTGGTAGTGCTGATCCTGAAGCATACTTAGATTGGGAACTTGCTGTTGAACAAAAATTTAATTCTTATTTAGTTCCTGTTGAGCATAGAGTTAGACTTGCTACTAGTGAGTTACAGGTTTTGCTCTCTTTTGGTGGAATGATCTTTGCAATACTAATGCTGCTATACCTGCCACTTGGCCTGTTTTGAAACAACGCACGAAATCTCGTTTTGTTCCTCCTTATTACCAATGTGATTTACGTTTGAAATTACAATCTTTAACACAAGGTAGTAAAATAGTAGAGGATATTATCAGAAATTGCTTATTGGTTTAGCACGTTGTGGTATACATGAAGATGATGTTGAAACTAGTGCTAGATTTTTTGGTGATTTGAACCGTGATATCCAGAATATTGTTGACTATAAAGAGTGGAATAGGTTCAGCCAATTATATCATATTGCTCTTAAGGCTAAACGAGAAGTACAGGGACGCCTTCCACAACAATCTTGCAGGTCCAACACTGAGCAATCTCTCCAGCATCGCACTGGAGTAGATAACTTGAAGAATCATATTGCTAAGCCACCAGCAACAACTCTTCCACTTGCGCCTACTTCTGAAGCGTAATCGTCTAGTGTGCAGCACCAACAACAGAAGAAGGTTACTACTTCCGGTGCTAGGAGTGGCTCCTCCATCACCATTATTTGCCACCGCTGCAAGGACATGGGACATGTCATGAAGGATTGCCCTAGTCGTCGTGCTTTCATCGCAAGTGCTGATGGGTATGAAAGTTGTAGTGATATTGAAGATGAATTTGCTCGTATGCCTAACCTTGTTGCAGATTCAACGGAGGAGCAGGAGACTACTACCATTAATTCCATTGCTGCCACCACGAGCTTTCCTAGCCTCATTGTACAGCGTGTGTTGACCACTCAGGTGGGACAAGAGGAAGACCAACAACGTAATAATTTATTCTACATGTACCTCATTGTCGTGGACCGCCGTGTTCTCACCATCATTGATACTGGGAGCTGTAACAACTTGGTAAGTTCTGATTTGGTAAGCAAGCTTGGCTTGACCACGCATGCACTACATCAACCCTACCACATCAAATGGTTCAACAATAGTGGTACAACACAGGTAACTCGATCAGCATGCATATACTTTTCAGTAGATTCTTATCAAGACTCTGCTGATTTTCATGTTGTACCTATGCAAGCATGTTCGCTTTTATTAGGCCGTCCATGGGAATATGATACGGATGTTGTCCACCATGGTAGAACTAATACATATACTTTCATGCATAAGGACAGGAATATTACTTTGCGTCCGTTATTGCCTACTGTTGTTAGAAATCATTTTAAACTGCTTGCTGAAAATACTAAGAATAAACATGATAACAAACAACTTTCTGATGTTAAACATAAGGCTATTCAGTTAAAGGGAGGTGCTTTTCTTGCTATGACATCTACTGTTGCTGAACTTTGTGATAATCATGATGCACCTTGCTATACTATGCTTTGTCGTGATATATCTTCTATTGATGATCATGTATCTTGTACTTTGCATTCTGCTAGTACTAACCTTTTGCATGAGATTGATGATGAGATGGAGTCGAGGGTGACTCCAATTCAAGAAGGCGAGGATGATGAGGACATCACCATGCTGGATACGCGCATATCATGGCCTTCCCCGAGTTACAAGTCGTCACCAACTCAGTCGCCGCGTTCGTCTCGGATTCAGCCGACACCCCTTCACGGTTTTGATGATATCTCCCACATCCGATGTCCAAACGAGGCATTCTTTGATGCGTTGGAAAGGGGATGACGACGCCGTCGTTTTGTTTCTGGTCCTAGATCCAGAAGGGTCATGAGTCATGCTGTGTGACCATGACAAGGTACTGCGCCACCTATTTTGGGCCAACTTGGCCATGTATTATGTCGGGCCTTAAGCCCATGTTGTGGGTGCCCCCCTGGTCGCCCCCAACCCTAGGACATCCCTGGTTCCTACATAAACTCAGTAGCCACCATCTTTTAGTTTTAGGTTTTGTTTAGTTCAGTTTTCCAGAAAGAAACTTGATTGAATTATTGTAACTGTGGCGACAAGTCCTTTTACAGTAATCCAGGACCCCTGTTCTTGTTCTACACCACTGTAGCGATTAGTCCTTTTGTGTTTAGAGCTTGAACCTCTTCTTGTGATTTGCTTCATCCATATTTGCAATTTCAGATTGCGTGTTTATCCTCTCTTGCTTATGTTCTCGATTTCGCTTACAGGAACAATCAAGTTGTGCTTGGTGTAATAGTTGCGGGGTTGGATCGTGTCTGATTCAAACCGGGTCGTCGACGCCGAGTTCCCAAATTCGAGTTTATCCCCTTACCTCTCGAAAGATCGGGCCATATCTACATCATTGGGCATGAAGATTAAGACAGGGTGAAAAAATTGGGTATACTGAAAACGAGGAGAGAGATAGAGATAGAGATGTATTGGGAAAGTAAAAAGGTGCATCAGATACAAGTATGACAAGTAAATTGGAAAAACAGGAGAAGACAATGATGACAAGTAAATTGAAATGGAGGGAGTACATCTTATTCTAGTGAAGACAAGACTAGTGGCCTTTTGTTTCAATATTCCAGCCTGGTTCAGGCGAGTGAAATTGACAAATTCTAAAAGTTGCCTAGGAGGGGGGGGGGGGGGTGAATAGGCAATCTAATATTTAATCTTGAAAAAAGCACTAAGACTTAATCAAATACCAGACACGACGGAACTTCGGTCAGTTATGACGGAACTTCCGTCACCACAGAAGTTCTATCAAATGACAGAACTTCACCCAACCTTCCTCTAAACAATGATTTAAGTACAGATAACAAAGAGAAAGCAATACAATACTTGATAGAAGTGAAGCTACAACAATGCACACCTAGAGTTCTTTGTTGAATAACTAGCAACACAAATAACAAGAGATACAAGCACAGTAATATGAAAGAAATACACAAGCACAAAGATAAGAGCAGGAATGTAAAGAGAGACACAAGGATTTAACCTGAGGTTCGGCAACCACACTAAGTAGTTCCTACGTCCTCGTTGAGGAGCCACACAAAGTGGCCGGGTCTCTCTCAACCCTTTTCCCCACCAAGCAATCACAAAGATTGTGCTCGGATTTCTTTCTCCACTTGATTCTTTTCCTCCGGAGGCGAATCACACCTTCACAAACGTCCCTGTCTCACCACAACACATTGGGAGCTTAAGGGCGACGCCTAGCCATCTAGGAGACCAAGTCTCCAAGAGTAACAAGCAAATCAAATCTTGATGGGGAGGGAAAGATGTGCTCAAGCTTTTGAGTTGATGGAATCAATCTTTTTGTGGTTGGATCTCTCTCACTTTGATTGGAATCTGAAGAACAAGTTTAGGAGTGAGAGGGGAGAGCTGAAAAGTGTGTGGAATAGCAATGTGTCCAACCCTTCCCACGAGGGAAGGGGAAGAGTATTTATAGAGCCTCTCTAAAAAAAAACTAGTCGTTACACAACTTTTCTGTGTCTGACGGAACTTCCGTGAGAACCCACGGAACTTCCATCAGTTCAAAAAGAGTCATTGCATGGTAATCTTTCAACTAGGTCATAGTCGATGGAACTTCCGTGATGGACATCACGGAACTTTCATTACTCTCGGGTAAGCAACAAAGAGCAACCCGAGGACGACGGAACTTCCGTGGAGGAGTCCACGGAACTTCCGTGAGTCTCAGGTTAGCTGGTGAATGGAAATCCGAGGACGACGGAACTTCCGTGGAAGAACCCACATAACTTTCGTAGCTCTCGGGTTGGCTGAGAGTTGAAGTTGGGCAAAGATGGAACTTCCGTGGTTTGCACCACGGAACTTCCGTGACTCTCTGTTTTGCTCAAAAAGGAATGGTTCTTTTTGGCTTTGGTTAGCTAACTTCTCACAAAACCTTTTGGTAGGCTTGAGCACATAAATTTCCCTTCTTAGCAAGATTGGTTTACCCCCCTTTATAGTTCAGCATGCCTATGACTCAAAATAAATTAAAGAACTACTCTTTGAAGTGCTTTTGAGTCCATTTTTTTGAGTAAAATTCATCTTGCAAATGTGGGTTTATACAACAATTTTGATTATCTGCACATTTACTTCATGAACACGTTAGCACAATTTTTATCTTTCATCATCGTATACCAAAACCCACTAGGGGATCCTAGATGCATCTTTAATCTCCACCTTTTTGGTGATTGATGACAATAGATTAAAAAGGATATAAAGAGTATAATCAAAAGAGACAAAGAGCAACATATAGCGGAACTCCCCCTAAAGATATGCATGATTCACACAAACATGTGAGGAAGCTCCCCATATATTTCACAATGAGTGGGGTGCCTAAAAGTATACAAGTGTGTAGCAACATGATAATGCTATAAGAAATCAACATTCTTGACACAATCAATCTATAAAAGTAATTAAAACAAGCACCACACATAACATAAGAACAATAGAGTTATTACAATAAAGGTTCACAAATAGTTTTCACACACAAAGCAAATAGAGAGATACTTGTCCATAGGTTCGTCACTATACTATTACAATAGAGAGGAAGGCACACAAACATCCTTTTTCAATGCTTCTCTCCCCCTTTGGTATCGACGCACCAAAAAGAAGGAAAAGAGAGATAGAAGAAAATGAAATCACTCATCATCTTCCTTGCTCTCGCCATCTTCATCTACATCTTCATCCTCAGGAGGTGGAGGAGTTGTGGATGGACCGGCTAAAAGGTCATTCCAGTCAAAGCCTGTAAGAGGGTTAGCAAAGACCGGTGGCTCATCATCAGGCTCACACTCAGATCCATCAGGAGACACCTCACATCCCTGAGCCCGTTGGTCCCTCTTGTATCGCCTCACCTGCTTCTTGATGTGCCGCTTGTTTTCCTAGTTTTCCCTTGCATTGAAGCAACAGGCACTGAAGATGCCTCTAAGAAAGGGAAGAACTGGGGAAGAAGGGCAGTGCTGTCTGTCTTGGGCTGAGGAGGAGGCCCCTTCTGCTGCTGCTGATGCTTGCTCGGCATAGAACCTATTGACGCTGGCTCTCTCAGAGGATCAAACATTTGAAGGAGGAGCAAACATTGGTCTAACTTCAGATTGCACCCTTGGCCTTAGAGGAAGATGCTCACACTCCTTCTCAAAGACTAATCCGATCTTAGTCTCAATCTTCCTCATAAGGTAGGAAGCATAAGGGAGGCTTCTTCTAGTGTCAATGGAAGCTAGATGGATTTCATTTGTGATGAAGTCCATGATGCAGAAGGGTCTTGCTTGAGGATCGAACCTAGCAAGAATGTTCCTTGAGCTCTCCATTATAGCAGTAGCATATCCTCCTTTAGGAGCAATGGTCACTCAAAGCATCCAGTTAAGTGTGAAGTAGTAGTTGTGAAGACCATTTGTTGAACCAAAAAATCATTTGCTTGGTTCATAATACATGAAATCCATGTCCTTGTCCTTCATCACAGGCTCATTTGAGATGAGCTCCCTAGTGTGATCATCACTACCTTGGAAGAAGTAGCTAGCAAACTTGGAGGCCAACACTGAGTACTCCACACCTTGAGTCCTCTAGTGAAGAACACCCTGGCCATCTAGGTAGAGAGTTGCATAGAACTGACAAATGGCCTCTTCATTCCATCCATAGTTGAATCCCATTTACTCATACACACCTTTATCCTTGCAAGTCTGAATAATATCGGCAAACACTTGGTTTTCCTTGGACTCCATGTAGGTCCAGTCGATCCATTGGTGGGATGCTAGTCGATTCTTTCGGTTCTTGTCAATAAACATAGACATGTAGTAATCCTGCTAGAACCAAGTGTAGAACCTAGGATCAGTGGCCTCTTACTCACCGAGAAACATAGGGTTGATCTTCCTTTCTTCAATGAGTGCATCCAAATCTTTCTTATAGTCCTTGTAGATGTAGTCATCGGGATACATTGGTGCATGAACTTTGAGGCCTTTAATGACTGCTGCAGGGTATGTCCTTGCTGCTCGTGAGGAGGTCTTAGACTTTGTTGGCCTCTTTTCCTTCAGTGGCTTCTTGCCTTTGTCTAGAGATCGTCTTGGAGGAAGAGATCCTCCTGATTGCACATGCATAGTTTGAGCATCCCTGCTCGATCCTTGACCACTAGCCCCACGGTCCCGAACAGCAATGGCTTTCCTCCTCTTAGAGACGGGCACTAGCTCCTCACTTGGAGAGGAGGAGGAAGAGGAGGAGTCGATGCTTGCCTCAAACTGAACCGCCACCCCTTGCTTGACCCTTGTCATTGAGCTGGCACTAGCATAGGAAAGGACCAAGGTGAGTCACATGTTTAGGCAAAGATTTAAGAGAGAATGGACATTAGTGCACTGAACTGCACACGATGGAAGTTCCGCGACTACTCACGGAAGTTCCGTCATGACGGAAGTTCTGACGGAACTTCCATCACTTGCAGTTTGCACCAAAATCAAAACTACTCCTAGATCCTAGCATAACATGGCAAATGCTTCTAACAGAGGGTAGACTAGCCCCTAAAGAGTCAATCTATCCAAGCAAAGTAAAGACATTTGAAATATTGACTGAAAAGTGAGTTTTGGGTCAAAGACTCATACCTAGGTAAAACCGAGGAAAATCAATGGAGATTGCAAAACTTCCATGGGAGGAGAGGTGATTCCCCTCCAAATCCAAAGGAAGCCCCGGTTGGAACTCTAAATTGCCACAAATAACCTCCTAGGGTTTGAATTGAGGAGAGAGAAAGTGAAAGAAGGAAGTGGCCGGTTGGATAAGGGAGAAGAAGAGCATCGAGCTCTTTAACCTGGGAGTGACGGAAGTTCCGTCATTGGGTGATGGAAGTTCCATCGCTCTTGGGTTTGTTCAAACTGCCAGAACAAAAGGTCGTGGAAGTTCTATCGGAACTTCCGTGACCGACAGAAGTTCCGTCAATTGTGACGAAAGTTCCGTCGTTCTCTGTTTGGAGCAGAAAATTCTCTCTCAAGTTAGAACTTTTGGACAAGTTACATAGGGAATATAAGGCTTGTTTCAACTTGTGAATAGCAACAATTCAACAATCCAAAACTATATTCACAAGTATCAACAATATGATCTATTAATCAAAAAATTTGTTTAAAGATCAAAGACAATATGAAATTTTGAAGAGATTTTATTTTCAATAAGTTTTCATGATCAATACACCAAACAAAGTACAAGATTCTACCCCAAGTTGGAGGAGTCAAGAATATTCAGTTCACACCTAAGTTCACAAAACCGCTTCTCATCTAGAGGTTTGGTAAATATATCGGCTAATTGTTTATCGGTTCTAACATAGCTAATCTCAATGTCCCCCTTTATTGAATGATCTCTCAAGATGTGATGCCGGATATCTATATGCTTAGTCCTATTATGATCAATGGGGTTATATGCAATCATAATGGCACTCTCATTGTCACATAGGAGTGGAATTTGGGTCATAGTGTATCCAAAGTCCTTTAGAGTTTGTCGCATCCAAAGCAGTTGAGCACAGCAACTACCGGCTGGGCAGCAGCACTTCGACTGTGGATAGGGCAACGGAATTTTGTTTCTTGGATGACCATGACACAAGGGACCTACCCAAGAATTAGCACGTCCCGAAGGTACTTTTCCTATCCACTTTACCTCCGGTGTAGTCAGCATCGGAGTAGCCAACTAGCTTGAACTTGGAACCCTTGGGATACCACAATCCTAGGTTTAGGGTGTGAGAAACCATGTGGAAATGTGCCATGGTTTGCTATACTTGTGATGAGTAATTGACTTAAGCGGATTTGGTGTTTGAGTTGAAATGCGGGAATCCAGGGATTGCATGGGTTTGCATATCATGGTTATGACTAACTGGAGTTGGTGGAGATATTGGTGATGTTGCAGGGGATGGGAAATGTGTTTGCTTATCTCATGATGTGTAGGTCACTAGAGTTGACTTGGCGGTCAACGGCGAGAAGATCGGGCACAAGTAGGGGACTTGGGGCCAGACGATCGGGATGCCGGGTGAAGTCAAGGGTGATCCACACCGTACACATGGAGAGGCAAGAAGCACGGACAGTTTCGCGGTTGAGCCTCAAAACCGTGGTGGTGATGAAGACAGCGTGTTGACCAAGTCTAGGCAAACGGGATGCCGGTGCAAGTGACAAGGGGGCCCAATGGACAGGGACAGGGAGAGACTTGCTGGTGGTCAGGATCGCAGGACAAGGTAACACAAGTCGACATCGAGAAGTTGTGCTTTGAGAAGCGTGCAAGGCGGTTTCCCGGTTTGGGCCTCAAAACCGGTGGCGGTGGTTGGTTGTGCACGTGGCACCATCATGGAGCTTGCTTCGAGATGAAGCAAAGACGTGAAGTGTCCGATGGCATTCGGGCGATAAGGAAAAAGATGGACGGTTATGCCCCCGGTGGTAGGTGGGTGTGTTATGTATGTCAAGGGTAGAGTGGTCATGTGGAACATAGACCCTAGGCCTATATAAGGAGAGGTGTGGCTAGTGGGAGAGGTGTCTCTCTTCCATTAGCCTTGTGTTAGGACTCTATTCAAAGTGCTAGGAGAGGACATTATGTTTGAGAGGAGAGTAGTGGGTGTGTGAGAGACATCTCTTGCTCTTCCAAATAGTGGGAGGAAGAGGGTGGCTTCCTAGCCTTGTACCTATGAATATTGTGAGCACCTTTCTATGATATGAGAAGTATTTTCCTGCTCAAGATTTCCATCTTCACTTGAATCCCAAAATTCCCTTTTTCCTATTTTTGGAAGCATTTTCGTGGTGATTTTCGATCTCACTTTTGGACAAGTTTTTGGCCCGGATTTCTTGAGAAACTTGTTGCTAGGATGAGCTAGGATAATCCTCTATGGATCCTTGATGGAATTATTGGCTCTAGCACCTTCGGTTTGAAGGATTTCTCAAGTTTCCCCTTTTTGGTGTTCTTGGCACGAGATCTGAAATTCATGATGATTTCTTGAGCCAATTGAGTTGATCTCCTAGGATTAGGGTCGTGGTGTGATGAGGATTCACTGGTCCAAAAATCGCATCATTTGGAGTTCGTTTGATTGAGTTTTGGAGAAGATTTGAGAAGATCCCAAGAGATTTTTTGTTCTATCGAGGGTCGACCGGCACTGCCGATGAACAGGACCGGCACTGCCAATTGGTCCAGTCTGTAGGTTCCAGTGTGACAACATCCCACATCGGCACTGCCGATAGGTGGGACCAACACTGCCGATGATGCGCACCAGCACTGCCGATAGGCGTGACCGGCACTGCCGATGGGAGTTCAGTTCTAAACTGTTGAGGATTGCTTCTTCCCTTTTTGTTTCTGCTGTGTTTCTTTGGTGTGGTTGATCACTCCTAGGGCTAGTACACCACAAGTTGGTGTGTGTAGTCTTTGTGATCGATTTGGAGGTTGGCTTGCGTTGTTTTTGGGATATAGGCCAAGTTCTCTTGGAGAATTTTATTAGGCTCCCATCCACCCCCCTCTGGTCGCCTTCTCGGTCCTTCAATTGGTATCAGAGCCGGTTTGATCACTAGTTGACCTTCACCGGCTTTGTGATCCGAAGGTGACATGGAGAAGCGTGCTATCAAACTGTGGATGTTCGATGGAGAGGACTTCCCCTACTGGAAGTCATGGACTAAGGCGTATTTGTTGAGTCAAGGACGTGCAATTTGGGAGATTGTTGATCAGGAGTATGCTATACCACAAGACCTGAACACTGCATCTGCAGGTGAGTTACTCAGGTATGAGAACAACTCCAAAGCTGTCAATATTCTTCTTTTTGCACTTGGTAGGAGTGAACATGATAGGGTTGCACACCTTGACACTGCTCATGCTATTTGGGATAAGCTCTGCACTTACCATGAGGGTACCAACCAGGTCAAGTCTATGCATAAGGATTCTTACAATAGACAGTACCAAACCTTTGCTCAAAAACCAGGCGAGTCACTAGATGACACTTTTCGTAGGTTTGAGGCAATTGTGTGCAACTTGCGGGCTTGTGGTACCCTTGTGTACAATGACAATAATAGAGCTAAGCAACTGCTGTACTCACTTGATGAAAATGTTTGGGGGGTTAAAATTGCTGCTCTAGAAGAAACTGCTGAATTCAATACCCTAAACTATGAGCAACTGTATAGCAAGCTGAAATCTCATGAACTGTCTAGGAAATCTCGTCCTAATCTTGCTATTCCTTCTTCTAGCATGGCTTTGCTTTCTAGTTCTCAGAAGGGTGATCACAGTTATGCTTCTCATGGAACTAACCCCTCACTTGACAAGTCTTCCTTAGAGTTTGCTTTGTCTTCTCTTGTTGCAGCTTCCGATGAACAGATGGAGTGCATTCCTGATGAGGAGCTGTCCATGCTCACAAAGAAGTTCAGGAAGTTCTACAACAACCGAAAGGAGAGAAGAGGAGGTGGTTCAAGAACCTGCTTCGAGTGCGGTGACCCAGGACACTTCATCGCTGATTGTCCCAAGAAGAAGAAGAAGGTCGGGTACCGCAACAACAACACTGAAGACTTCAAGCAGAAGATGAACCGCTTCTACATGAAGGGCAAGAACTCCAAGAAGTTTGCCAAGGCCATTGCACGCGCCTGCGTTGCCGCCTTGAGCGATGTCGACCTCACATCAAGCGAAGGCCTTTCAAGCTCGGAGGAGGAGGTTGAAAAGCCACGAGTCAAGAGGAAGGATGACTTCACTGGGCTTTGCTTCATGGCAAAGAACGACCACGACACTAACTCTGGATCCGACTCCGACACAAGCGAGGTACCTCCCACTCTCGTTGAGCTCTCTTCTAAACTTGATCATTTGCGCGATGTTCTGCTCATGCAAGATGATAAGCTTCGTAGTGCTATTCGTGAGGGTAGAGAGCTTAAGTCTAAGTTGGAGAGTGCTGATTTTGAAATTGCTTCGCTTATGTCCAAACTTGCTCGTGAGGACATTGTTGTTGAGTGTGAGTCTTGTCAAGTTGTGATGAGTGATCTTGCATAGAGGGAGAGTGTGCATGCTCAAGTTACCAGTCAGCTTGAGAGTGCCCTCAAGGAGCTTGATGAGTTCAAAGCTAGACCAACTCTTTTGGGTGCATGTCAGAAGTGCCCCAAGCTCACAGATGAGTTGGAAGCTCAGCCCCTCAAAGTCAAAGAGCTTGAGTCCAAGTTGCTTCATGAGACTCGCTCTAAGGTCCTTCCACCACCTTGTGAGGTGTGTGTCTCTCTTAAGGACAAGCTTGTAATCACTAGGGAGGAAAACAAAGCCCTAGTCCAGGAAAATGACTATCTTGTGTCTAGGCTCCAGAGAACCCTAGTGAGTGAAGAGAAGATTGAGAGTGATTTGGCAAGAGTGAAGGAGAGTGCTTCTAGATCAACCTATAACTTGGGTTTGGTATTTAAGAGGTGTGACAAGGAGAGTGAGAATGTGGGTAAGTTTGTACCTAGCTCCAGCTACAAGGATGAAGAAAACACCATCAAACCCACTGACACATACTATCCACCCAATCCAAAACCCTCCTTCAACCTAAAGCAAACAGAGAAGCCAAAATCCAAACCTGCAATGCAAGCCAAGCCTAATCCTAAGGGTGTCTACATTTGCATGTTTTGTGGTTGCAAGGGCCACTTGGATGAATTCAGTTTTAGGCATAAGAGAATTGAGAGGAAGCAAGCTGAGTTGACTAGGGATACTTTTTATGATGATTTTGTTGACTTTCAACCTCGCTCTTTTTCTCGTGCCTATCGTGGATAGGGTCATTCCTCATATGGCTTTGATTCACGAAACAGAGGCTTTGCACAGCAGCGCTTTGGCTCCCCACGTTTTACCCATCGTGGTGAGCGTCACTCGCGTGGATTTGGCTTTCACACAGATGATTTCTATCCTCACAACTCAAGGTTTGAGTCGAGACGCTTTGACAGGCCACGTTTTCCCCATCGTGGTTCTCGTCCCATGCGTTCGAATGATAAAGTGCAAAGAACTATGATGACTACTACCAGTCGTATGGTTAAGTGCTGGATTCCCAAATGCTTTTTGACTAACCCCAGCACTGAGCCATCGACTTTCACTTCTCGTTCTTTGTAGGCAGCAGGTGGAGGCTTGGAGAACAAGTGGTTGATGGATTACGGGTGTTCGCGCCACATGACTGGAAATGCAAAGTGGTTCTCCAGCCTCGCTCCCTTGAAGCGTCGGGAGTATGTGACCTTTGGAGATGACAAGAGAGGAAGAGTGAAGGGAAGGGGCACGGTAAAGGTAAATGAGAACTTCATTCTCAATGATGTTGGTTTGGTTGCGTTTCTCAAGTACAATCTCCTCTCTGTCTCTCAGCTTCTTGATGTTGGTTTAGAAGTGCGCTTTAAGTCGAATGCTTCTTGTGTTATTGATTCAAGTGGTTCCTTGGTTTGTGGGATTTCTCGTATTGGCAGAGTTTTTCAGGCTGATTTTGCTGGTTCTCCTGGTTCTCACAAGTGCTTGTTTGCTCAATCTTCTTCTGAGCTCTGGAAATGGCATAGGAGACTGGGTCACATGAGCTTTGACTTGTTATGTCGCTTGAGTGGCCTAGGTTTGATCTGAGGATTGCCTAAGCTCAAATTTGATAAGGATTTGGTTTGTGCTCCTTGTCATCATGGCAAAATGATTGCCGCTTCTCATCCACCAATCAATTTGGTGATGACTGAACGCCCTGGAGAGTTGCTTCATATGGACACTGTTGGTCCTTCTCGGGTTCGTTCGTCGAGTGGGAAGTGGTATGTTCTTGTAATTGTTGACGACTACTCTTGCTACTCTTGGGTCTACTTTCTTGAGAGCAAGGATGAAGTGTTTCATCTCTTTTGGAGCTTAGCCTTGAGGTTGGTCAAGGAACTCTCTGGTGCATTACGAGCAATTCGTAGTGATTATGGCACCGAGTTCAAGGACTCCTCCTTTGATGCTTTCTATCTTGAGCATGGTATTGAGCATCAGTTTTCAGCACCTCGGGTTTCCCAGCAGAACGGTGTGGTTGAAAGAAAGAACAGAACCTTAGTGGAGATGGCCCGGACAATGCTCGATGAGCATAGGACTCCGAGGCGGTTCTGGGCTGAGGCCATTAGCACTGCTTGCTATGTTTCCAATCGGATTTTCTTGCGCTTATTCTTAATGTGACTTCTTATGAGCTGCATTTTGGGAGAAAGCCCTCGGTTTCTCATTTGCGTGCCTTTGGTTGCAAGTGCTTTATTCTCAAGCGTGGCAATCTTGATAAGTTTGAGTCAAGGTCTTCTGATGGAATCTTTCATGGTTACTCTCTTCATGGTCATTCCTATAGAGTTTTGAATTTGGAGACTAACACCATCGTAGAATCCTGTGATGTAACCTTTGATGAATCAAACTCTTGTGCAAGGAATGTGATTGAGTCTGCAGGTGACAAGGAGATGAAGGAGAGCATCTTTGTAGAAGAGGACCTACATGGCTTGGATGATGATTATGATGAGTCATTCCATCCCACATCCAAGCTTGTTCCTGCTGCTACCACTACTCTAGCAGAGGGTCCAGAAGCTTCTACATCAACTTCAGCAGCTGTTGAGCAAGCTCCAGCTATGGTTGAGGGGGAGGTACACTCTGAGAGAGAGGCTCCCCACCACATTCAGCGTCAACACCCACCTCAACAGATGATCAGTAATCTCTATGAGAGGACAACAAGGTCAAGGTCTGCATATCTTGCTTGCTTTACCAATTCTCTCTTTGTTGCAACCTTTGAACCCCGGGATGTTGGACACGCACTATCTGATGAACATTGGGTTAATGTCATGCATGAGGAGTTGGAAAACTTTGAGAGAAACAAAGTCTGGACCCTTGTAGAGCCTCCCAAAAATGTCAATATCATAGGAACCAAGTGGGTGTTCAAAAACAAACATGGGGAGGATGGTGAGGTTGTGAGAAACAAGGCTAGGCTAGTTGCTCAAGGTTTTAGCCAAGTGGAGGGCTTAGATTATGGTGAAACCTTTGCTCCTGTTGCTTGCATAGAAGCCATTAGGATCTTGCTTGCATTTGCTGCCTCCAAGGGCATTAGACTTTATCAAATGGATGTAAAGAGTTCTTTCCTAAATGGTTTCATAGAGGAAGAAGTGTATGTGAGGCAACCCCCTGGCTTTGAGCACGGCAAATACCCAAACCATGTGTACAAGCTTCAGATGGCTTTGTACGGGCTAAAGCAAGCACCTAGGGCATGGTATGCTAGGCTTAAGACCTTCTTGCTAGAGCATGGGTATGTCATGGGGTGTGTTGATAAAACCTTGTTCACTCTCAAGCATGGCAATGACTTTCTAATGGTTCAGATTTACGTGGATGATATCATCTTTGGTGGTTCCTCTCATGCTCTTGTGTCCAGGTTTTAGGAAGCTATGGAGAGTGAATTTCAGATGTCGATGATAGGAGAGCTCACCTTCTTTCTTGGGCTTCAAATCAAGCAGTGCAAGCAAGGCACTTTCATACATCAAGCCAAGTACACGAAGGATCTCCTGAAGAAGTTCGACATGGTCAATGTGAAGCTGTTGTGTCCACCAATGTCCACTACAACGGCTCTTGACCCTGATGAAGACTGTGAAGCGGTGGATCAAAGGGAGTACAGGAGCATGATTGGCTCCCTCTTGTACCTGACAGCGACAAGACCCGACATACACTTTGCGGTGTGTCTTTGTGCTCGCTTTCAAGCTTCCCCAAGGGTGACTCATCGCAAGGCTGTCAAGCGCATCTTCAGGTATCTGAAATACACCCTTGAGTTCGGTCTTTGGTACTCTACATCTTCATCTCTTGATCTCATTGGATATTCGGATGCGGACTTTGCTGGGTGTAGAATTGATAGGAAGAGCACTTCTGGTACTTGCCATTTCTTGGGTACTTCTTTGATTTGTTGGTCTTCTCGTAAGCAGTCGAATGTTGCCTAATCTACCATAGAGGCTGAGTATGTAGCTGCTGCTAGCTGCTGCTCACCAATCCTATGCATTATATCTAACATGAGAGACTATGGGTTGACTTTTAAGGGTGTTCCACTCATGTGTGATAACTCCAGTGCCATATGCTTAGCCAAAAACCCAGTCCAACATGGTAAGGTCAAACACATCAATGTGCGATTCCACTTCCTGAGAGACAATGTTGAGAAGGGGGATGTTGAGCTCCAATACATTGACACCAAAAACCAACTAGCTGATATCCTCACCAAGCCCCTAGATGCTTCGAGACATGCTTTTCTTTAGGGGGAACTTGGTGTTTGTCATCCCTATGGCATCATTTGAGGGGGAGTTGGTTTTCTCTTGTATATATGTATCTTACCATTTTCACATTGCACCTCATATGTAATATATGCATTGGTAGATGAGCTTTGATTCTTATGCTTCCTTGTATTTCTCATTGCTATGATTGAGCTTGAGCTAAGTTGTGTGGATGTGATGGTAATCTCTCATGCTTAGATTTTCTAGATGGCCTGTTATAAACTCATGTGAGAAACTTGCTAATCTTAAAGATAAACTGAGCTTCTTGTGAACCTTATGATCTAATCCTGCTAAAACTTGCTCGCCATGTGTATAATTGCTTTTATCCTTGTTGAAGCTTGCATTGAGGCTAGTCTAGAGGATGTCTTGGCTTTGGCACCTTGTGTTTGCGAAATGGAAGGCTTTACAAATGTTTAGCTCATGATGTAACATTGTGGGAACATGTGTTTCTTTTGCCGCAAAGGCATGCTCTTTTGTCTTGTCCATAATCCTGAAAAATCCAAACATTGTGACTTGAAGCCTTGGGGTGTTTGCCGTACCCAGTCGTGCGACCCTTTGCATGTATAAGAGGACACATGAGGATAAACAATAATCACTTGATCAAACTGAGTCTCTGTTGCATATGTGAGCGTTTGCAGAGCTCATTTTCTACGAGTGCTTGTTGCCCTTGTTGAGATTGAAACTGGCTAGATTCTTATGATTCACTTGGTGCTTGTTTTGCCTTGGATGAGAGTACTTACACATGTGGTGGCTGATTTTCTCATGATGAGCAAAGTTAAATGCTTGTTTGCATAATTGTTGAATGCTCCTTAGGTTTGCATTTTCATGCATTGCATGTTTGCTTGTTCTTTTGCCTCTCTGATGAGTTCATTGCCAAAGGGGGAGAAAATTTTGGAGTCATGCACAAATAATGCTAAGAAATTCATATGATCCATTTTGCACTATATGAGACCTACCACAACTTGAGGGGGAGCATATCTTGATCTTGGTTGGTTTCTTGCGCTTTTCACATTCTTTGTGTCTCAAGTCGCTTTCTTTGGCAACCCTTGGTTTTGTGATCCCTACTTACTAGATGGCTTGTTTTCACCTTTTCTTTGGGTTTGGCCATTTGGATGTGCTTATTCGGCTTCGCATTTCAATCTCTAATCTTTGTGCATTTGGTGTTGTCAATGTACACATCAAGGGGGAGATTGAGAAACCATGTGGAAATGTGCCATGGTTTGCTATACTTGTGATGAGTAATTGACTTAAGCGGATTTGGTGTTTGAGTTGAAATGAGGGAATCCAGGGATTGCATGGGTTTGCATATCATGGTTATGACTAACCGGAGTTGGTGGAGATATTGGTGACGTTGCAGGAGATGGGAAATGTGTTTACTTGTCTCATGATGTGTAGGTCACTGGAGTCGACTTGGCGGTCAACGGCGAGAGGATCGGGCACAAGTAGGGGACTTGGGGCCAGACGATCGGGATGCCGGGTGAAGTCAAGGGTGATCCACACCGTATACATGGAGAGGCAAGAAGCACGGATGGTTTCACGGTTGAGCCTCAAAACCATGGTGGTGATGAAGATGACATGTTGACCAAGTCAAGGCGAACGGGATGCCGGTGCAAGTGACAAGGGGGCCCGATGGACAGGGAATGAGAGAGACTTGCCGGTGGTCAGGATCGCGGGACAAGGTGACACGCGTCGACATCGAGAAGTCGCGCTTTGAGAAGCATGCAAGGCAGTTTCCCGGTTTGGGCCTCAAAACCGGTGGCGGTGGTTGGTGGTGCACGTGGCTCCATCACGGAGCATGCTTCGAGATGAAGCAAAGACGTGAAGCGTCCGATGGCATTCGGGCGATGAAGAAAAAGATGGACGGTTATGCACCCGGTGGTAGGTGGGTGTGTTATGTAGGTCAAGGGTAGAGTGGTCATGTGGACAATAGACCCTAAGCCTATATAAGTAGAGGTGTGGCTTGTGGGAGAGGTGCCTCTCTTCCATAAGCCTTGTGTTACGACGCTATTCAAAGTGCTAGGAGAGGACTTCATGTTTGAGAGGAGAGTAGTAGGTGTGTGAGAGACATCTCTTGCTCCTCCAAATAGTGGGAGGAAGAGGGTGGCTTCCTAGCCTTGTACCTATGAATCTTGTAAGCACCTTTCTATGATATGAGAAGTATTTTCGTGCTCAAGATTTCCCTTTTCACTTGAATCCCGAAATTCCCTTTTTCCTATTTTTGGAAGCATTTTCGTGGTGATTTTCGATCTCACTTTTGGACGAGTTTTTGGCCCGGATTTCTTGAGAATCTTGTTGCTAGGATGAGCTAGGATAATCCTCTATGGATCCTTGATGGAATTATTGGCTCTAGCACCTTCGATTTGAAGGATTTCTCAAGTTTCCCCTTTTTGGTGTTCTTGGCACGAGATCTAAAATTCGTGATGATTTCTTGAGCCAATTGAGTTGATCTCCTAGGATTAGGGTTATGATGTGATGAGGATTCACTGGTCCAAAAATCGCATCATTTGGAGTTCGTTTGATTGAGTTTTGGAGAAGATTTGAGAAGATCCCGAGAGATTTTCTGTTCTATTAGGGGTCGACCGGCACTGCCGATGAACAGGTCCGGCACTACCGATTGGTCCAGTCTGTAGGTTCCAGTGTGACAACATCCCGCACCGGCACTACCAATAGGTGCGACCGGCACTGCCGATGACGCGCACCAGCACTGCCGATAGGCGTGACCGGCACTACCGATGCCCACCAGCACTGCTGATGGCAGGGATCGGCACTGCCGATGGGAGTTCAGTTCTGAACTGTTGAGGATTGCTTCTTCCCTTTTTGTTTTCGCTGTGTTTCTTTGGTGTGGTTGATCACTCCTAGGGCTAGTAGACCACAAGTTGGTGTGTGTAGTCTTGGTGATCGATTTGGAGGTTGACTTGGGTTGTTTTTGGGATATAGGCTAAGTTCTCTTGGAGAATTTTATTAGGCTCCCATTCACCCCCCCCCCTCTAGTCGCCTTCTCAGTCCTTCAGGGTGTGAACCAAATATCTCAAGATTCTTTTTACAGCAACCAAGTGACTTTCCTTAGGAGCACTTTGAAATCTTACACACATGCACACTCTAAGCATGATATCGGGCCTAGACGCACAAAGATAAAGCAAAGAGCCAATCATGGAGCGATATACTTTTTGATCCATGGGTTTACCGTTTACATCTAGCCCAAGGTGTCCATTTATTTTCATGTGAGTCTTGTTTGGCTTAGCATTCTCCATGTCAAACTTCTTGAGTATGTCTTGAGTTTACTTGGTTTGACTTATGAATGCTCCTTCTTCAAGTTGCTTGACTTGAAAACCTAGAAAGAACTTCATGATGAGGACATCACCATGCTGGATACACGCATATCATGGCCTTCCCCAAGTTACAAGTCATCACCAACTCGATCGCCGCGTTTGTCTCGGATTCAGCCGACACCCCTTCATGGTTTTGATGATATCTCCCACATCCGATGTCCAAACGAGGGATTTTTTGATGCATTGGAAAGGGGATGACGATGCCGTCATTTTGTTTCTGGTCCTAGCTCTAGAAGGGTCGTGAGTCATGCTGTGTGACCATGACAAGGTGCAGCGCTACATATTTTGGGCCAACTTGGCCATGTATCGTGTCGGGCCTTAAGCCTATGTTGTGGGCGCCCCCCTGGTCGCCCCCAACCCTAGTACGCTCCTGGTTCCTACATAAACTTAGTAGCCACCGTCATTTAGTTTCGGGTTTTGTTTAGTTCAGTTTTCTTGAGAGAAACTTGATCGAATTATTGTAACTATGGTGACAAGTCCTTTTATAGTAATCCAGGGCCCCTATTCTTGTTCTACGCAACTGTGGTGATTAGTCACCATCGTGTCACCCGCCCACCCCTCATAATCCATTGCCAACAAAAAAAAACCCTACCTGATTCCGTTTTTGTTGCCCCCTATCCCTCACCCCTCAAACCCTATCTTGACCTAACTTCGGTAAAACACGTATAACTTTTCGCTCGTTGCTCCGATTGGGCTCAAATTTTTACAGCAGATTCTTGACTCAAAGTTGAGGTGACCCACACTCGGTTACGCCCTGTGTGCCCTCATCAAAAAATTCAAAAATAATTGGGAAGAAATAAAAAAAATTGTGAAGTCAAAAATAGCATTCTCGTGAAACTTTGAGATTTTGCCTATGCTTTTCCCCCTGTGTTTGAGTTGAAACTTCTTGTGGTTCCTTCCTTTGTGTTCCTCTATCACAGAAAAATAGTGGAAAAATCATACAAAAAAAATCAAGATTTTGATTTGCACCCCCCCCCCCTGAATATTTCTAAGTCTGTTTTTGATCCTTGCTGCCTTTGCCATTGTTCGCTATCACAACAGTTTTTGAACATGATTCTTTTGCCAGCAATTAGGACACTGCTTTGGACATTTATTCAGTGCTACTATCTGTTATTGAATTGTGTTCCACTGACATATATATTAGCCTTCCAAACTATATATATTGCAGCACAAGTTCTTCCTTGCAACTGTTACACCCAAGTTCGACTATAGATTGTGCCGTCCTGTTGGCTTTGGTAAGAACACTTGCAAGATTTTGATACATTGCTTCTAATATTGTTTCCCACTTTCAACACCCTCTGATAGCTGCTAGTAGATAGGGCTAATCCTTTTGTGTAGTCTTGTCTTTTGCTTTTAACCATGTCAGGGAAAGGGACACCTGCAGATTCGGAGTCCCCTATAGACTTTAATGATTGCGTGTCCAAGGTCAAGCTTACGAAGCTTCTTGCAGACCAGCGTATATTCATGGAAACGAAGTTTGCTGAGTTGATGGGCCACATCAACACTGTTGCCAACCGAATTGAGGATGTTGAACGGCGACCTCCACCTCAACGAGCTACTGATGATGATGATTTTGACCGTGATGCAGACCGTCTTCACCGTAATCGACGTGGTATGGGAGGTAATAACAATCGTGGTCATACTGATACTTTTGTTAAGCCAAAATTTAACATTCCTCCTTTTGCTGGTACTGCTGATCCTGAAGAATACTTAGATTGGGAACTTGCTGTTAAACAGAAATTTAATTCTCATTTAGTTCCTGCTAAGCATAGAGTTAGGCTTGCTACTAGTGAGTTTACGAGTTTTGCTCTATTTTGGTGGAATGATCTTTGCACTAATAATGCTGCTATACCCAACACTTGGTCTGTTTTGAAACAACGCATGAAATCTCGTTTTGTTCCTCCTTATTACCAATGTGATTTACGTTTGAAATTACAATCTTTAACACAAGGTAGTAAAACAGTAGAGGAATATTATCAGGAATTTCTTATTGGTTTAGGACATTATGATATACATGAAGATGATGTTGAGACAAGTGCTAGATTTTTTTGTGGTTTGAACCGTGATATCTAGAATATTGTTGACTATAAAGTGTAGAATAGGTTCAGCCAATTATATCATATTGCTCTTAAGGCTGAACGAGAAGTACAGGGACGTCTTCCACAACATTCTTGCAGGTCCAGCACTGAGCTATCTATCCAGCAGCACACTGGGGTAGAGAACTTGAAGAGTCATGTTGCTAAGCCACTAGCAACAACTCTTCCACTTGTACCTGCTTCTGAAGTGCAATCATCTAGTGTGCAGCACCAACACCAGAAGAAGGTTGCTACCTCCGGTGCTAGGAGTGGCTCCTCCACCACCATTATTTGCCACCGCTGCAAGGGCATGGGACATGTCATGGAGGATTGCCCTAGTCGTCGTGCTTTCATTGCTATTGCTGATGGGTATGAAAGTTGTAGTGATGTTGAAGATGAATTTGCTCGTATGCCTAACCTTGTTGCAGATTCGACGAAGGAGCAGGAGACTACTGCCATTGATTGCATTGCTGCCACCACGGGTTTTCCTAGCCTCATTGTACAACGTGTGTTGACCACTCAGGTGGGACAAGAGGACAAACAACGATGCAAAAATTTATTCTACATGTACCTCATTGTCGCGGACCGCCGTGTTCTCACCATCATTGATACTGGGAGCTGTAACAACTTGGTAAGTTCTGATTTGGTAAGCAAACTTGACTTGACCATGCTTGCACTACATCAGCCCTACCACATCAAATGGTTGAACAATAGTGGTACGACATAGGTGACTCGGTCAGTACGCATACACTTTACAGTCGGTTCTTATCATGACTATGCTGATTTTTATGCTGTACCTATGCAAGCATGTTCGCTTTTATTAGGCCATCCATGGGAATATGATACGGATGCTGCCCACCATGGTAGAACTAATACATATACTTTCATGCATAAGGACAGGAATATTACTTTGTGTCCATTATTGCCTGCTGATATTAGAAATCGTTTTAAACTGCTTGCTGAAAATACTGAGAAAAAACAAGATAACAAACAACTTTCTGATGTTAAACATAAGCCTATTTAGTTAAAGGGAGGTGCTTTTCTTGCTATAACATCTACTGTTGCTGAACTTTGTGATAATCATGATGGATCTTGCTATACTATGCTTTGTTGTGATATATCTTCTATCAATGATCATGTATCTTGTACTTTGCATTCTGCTAGTACTAACCTTTTGCGGGACATTGATGATGTGATGGAGTCGAAGGCGACTCCAATTCAAGAGGGGGAGGATGATGAGGACATCACCGTGCTGGATACACACATATCATGGCCTTCCCCAAGTTACAAGTCGTCACCAACTCGGTCGTCGCGTTCGTCTCGGATTCAGCCGACACCCCTTCATAGTTTTGATGATATCTCCCACATCCGACGTCCAAACGAGGCGTTCTTTGATGCGTTGGAAAGGGGACGACGACGCCGTCATTTTGTTTCTGGTCCTAGCTCTAGAAGGGTTGTGAGTCATGCTGTGTGATCATGACAAGGTCCTACGCCACCTATTTTAGGCCAACTTGGCCATGTATCGTGTCGGGCCTTAAGCCCATGTTGTGGGCGCCACCCCTGGTCGCCCCCAACCCTAAGACGCCCCTGGTTCCTACATAAACTCAGTAGCCGCCATCTTTTAGTTTTGGGTTTTGTTTAGTTCAGTTTTCTTGAGAGAAACTTGATCGAATTATTGTAACTGTGGCGACAAGTCCTTTTACAGTAATCCAGGACCCCTGTTCTTGTTCTACACCACTGTGGTGATTAGTCTTTTTGTGTTTAGAGCTTGAACCTTTCCTTGTGATTCGCTTCATCCATTTTTGCAATTTCAGATTGCATGTTTATCCTTTCTTGCTTGTGTTCTCGATTTCGCTTGCAGGAACAATCAAGTTGTGCTT
This sequence comes from Eleusine coracana subsp. coracana, assembly GCA_032690845.1. Taxonomy (NCBI): domain Eukaryota; kingdom Viridiplantae; phylum Streptophyta; class Magnoliopsida; order Poales; family Poaceae; genus Eleusine; species Eleusine coracana. Next base: position 17,295,964 of record CM064434.1, on the reverse strand, counting down.
GGTGTAACAGTTGCGTGGTTGGATCGTGTCTGATTCAAGCCGTCTTATCGATGTCGAGTTCCCAAATTCGAGTTTATCCTCTAACTCTTGGAAGATCGGGCCATATTTACATCACTTCAACCCCCCCCCCCCCCCCATCATGGACATTTCAAATTTCCTAGTCATAATCTTGGCGAACTTATCACAGAAAGATTGATTAGTAGAACCAAATATAATGTCATTGACATATATTTGGCATATAGGTAAATCATTATCAACTTTGCTTGTGAAGAGAGTAGGATCGGCCTTGCCAATTGTGAAGCCTTTGTTGATCAAGTATCCCTTGTGGTGTTCATATCAAGCTCGAGGAGCTTGCTTGAGGCCGTAGAGAGCTTTGTGAAGCTTGTATACATGATTTGGTTTCTTTGGGTCTTCAAACCCCGGAGGTTGTTGTACATACACCTCTTCTTGAATGGGGCCATTAAGAAATGCACTTTTCACGTCCATTTGAAAAAGCTTAAAACCATGGTGAGTAGCATAGGCAAGTAAAATACAAATTGACTCAAGCCTAGATACGGGTGCACAAGTTTCACCAAAGTCCAAATCTTCTACTTGTGAGTAGCCTTTTGCAACAAGTTTTGCCTTGTTTCTCACCACCACACCATGCTCATCTTGCTTGTTGTGGAAGACCCATTTTGTGCCTACAACATTTTGCTTGGGTCTTTCCACCAATGACCACACCTTGTTTCTTTCAAAGTTGTTCAACTCTTCTTGCATGGCCATCACCCAATCGGAGTCTTGAAGTGCTTGTACCACCCTAAGAAGTTCCATAGAGGAAACAAATGAGTAATGATGGCAAAATGTAGCCATTCGGGGTCTAGTTGTTACCCCCTTTTGGATGTCACCAAGAATGTTGTCAATGGGGTGATCCTTTTGAATGCTTTGTCGAACTCGTGGATGAATGGACCTAGATGCATCTTCTTCTTCTTCAATGATGTCATCTTGAGTGTCTCTATCTCCACCATCTTGAGCTTGATCTTGGTTGTTTCCTTGACCATCATCATCACAATGATCTTGGTTACTTCCTTGATCTTGTTTATCATGTGGCTCTTGTGGAGATGAGTCATCTTGTCTTGAAGAAGATGATTCATCTTGACTTGTGTTTGGGTCTTGTGGTCTTATTTCACATATTGCCATGTTCCTTATTGCATCACAAGGAGCCTCATCACCTAAATCACTTGGATTGACTTGCTCTACTTGAGAACCTTTAGATTCATCAAATTGCACATCCTAGGTTATCTCAACAATTTTGGTGTCTTTGTTAAAGACATGATATGCATAGACATTAGTTCCATAACCAAGTAGGAAACCTTCATGTGTCTTAGGAGCAAACTTAGAGGATTTTGGTTTCTTGTTAAGAATAAAACATTTGCTACCAAAAACACGAAAATATGAGACATTGGGAAGGTTACCGGTGAGAAGCTCATAAGGCGTCTTCTTCAAAATCTTGTGAAGATATAATCTATTTGTTGCATGGCATGCGGTGTTGATGGCTTCAGCTCAAAAGGTGTTCGGTGTCTTGTACTCATCAAGCATTATTCTTGCCATCTCTATGAGTGTGCGGTTCTTCCTTTCGGCTACTCCATTTTGTTATGGAGTGTATGGAGCTGAGAATTCATGCTTGATGCCTTCTTCATTAAGATATTTTTTAACTTGTGTGTTCTTGAACTCGGTTCCATTGTCACTCCTTATTTTCTTGATCTTCACTTCATACTCAATTTGGGCTCTCCTCAAGAACTTCTTTAGGATACCTTGTGTTTCACTTTTGTCCTTCAAAAAGAATACCCAAGTGAAACGAGAATAACCATCAACAATTACAAGACCATATTTGTTATCGCCAATGCTTATGTAGGTGATCGGTCCGAATAGGTCAATGTGTAGCATCTCCAATGATCTTGTTGTTGTCATCATTGTCTTGGATGGATGTGCTGCTCCTACTTGCTTTCCAGCTTGGCGCGCTACATATTTTGTCCTTCTCAAAAGCAACATCCTTTAATCCAACGACATGACCACCTTTTAGGAGCTTGGAAAGATTTCTCATCCCAACATGAACTAGCCAGCAGTGTCATAGCCAACCCAAGGTGGTTTTAGCGACCAAACAAGTATTTAGGTTAGACCCCTCTTTGTTGGTGAAATCAACAAGATAGATCTTGTCCTCTAAATACCCTTTGAAAGCTATTGAGGAATCCTTCTTCCTAAAAATGGTCATGCCATCATCGTCAAAGAGACAACTATAGCCCATCTCACTAAGGTGTGATACGGACATTAAGTTGTATCCTAGACCATTCACAAGATAAACATTACTAATTGAAAGGTCATGGGTGACATCAATCCATCCACGACCAATTACCTTTTCTTTGTTGTCATTTCCAAATGATATGCCTCCACTTGGTAGATTGTCATGATCAAGTGTGAAGAATATTGATCTCTCTCTGGTCATATGATTTGAGAACCCGCTATCAAGCACCCATATTGCGCCACCGGAAGAGTATTCCTACAACGAAAACCAAGCACGTGTTTTAGGCACCCAAGTTGGTTTGGGTCCCTTAACACTTGATACAAGAACTTTGGGCATCCACACACAAGGCTTCCACCTTGCATCATGTGGCCCAACAAACTTAGCAACTACTCTACCATAAGCATTACGGGTTAGCACATAAGAGGCATCAAAATCATCAAAGGATATGGTAGAGGTCTTTGTGTTATTATTGACTTGGGAAGCATTCTTGGGCTTGATGGTGTTTTCTTATGCAAATTGCTTTCCCTTGTTCTCACTCACAAAGTTGATTCTTTTGTTGTGCCTTCTTTTGGGCACATTCTTGTTGTACCCCAATCCTCTCTTGTCATGAGAGGCTCTTGGTTCACCAACCAATTTTGTTGTGGTCTCCACTTGAGCTTTCTTGTTGAGCTCATTAACTTGGTTGGTTAGCTTCTCAATGATTGCATCTTGCTTGGCAATCACATCAACATCAGTGTTGTGGCACCTTCCATAACCCTTGCTTGTTGAGGCTTGTTAGGATTCAAGCTTCTTCAACAACGAGCAAAAATTTATCTTGAGATCTTCAATGGCCTTCACTAAGGCCTTGTTCTCCTCTATCAAGGAGTTGCACCTTTCTTGATATTACTAGCTTGTTGAGGTGCTTGATTCACTTGACTCATTAACTTTTGCAAGTTCTTTGGTCAAGGCCTTATTCTTCTCCTTCTCTTGATCAAGTTGCTTGGTGAGCTCAATGTTTTTGCTTTTTTCTTCATCAAGCAACTCTTCTTGTCTATCAATGATTCTTTCTTGATTGTCCAATTCTCCTGTTAGCTTATCTAGCATTCTAACCATTTCATGCATAGAGGGGACCAAGTCCTCCTCTTCATCACTACAGTAAGAAGGATTGAAATCGGTGTGAGGAGCTACCTTGCTTTCCTTGGCCATGAAGTATCGAGGAGCATCATCCTCATCATTGGTGAGATTGTTGAAGAGTGATTTCTTGGCCGGCGGAAGACCAATGGCAATGTTGGTGATGCCACCCTCGTCATCTTCATCATCATCATTGAAGATGTATTCTTGGCCAATGTGAGCTTGCCCCTTGTTGTATGGCTTCTTGTTGGGCTTGTTCTTGTTATTGTACTTTTCACTTTTCTTGCCCTTGCCATTTAGTCTTGGACAATCGGTAATCATATGTCCTTGTTCATGATACTCATAGCATCTTCTACTTGTTCTTCTAGCTTTTGCCTTGTCAAAGCTTCTCTTGGTGAAACTATTTTTGATCATGTACTTGCCAAACTTCTTGACAAATAAGGCAAATTCTTCATTGTCTTCTTCTTCATCATCATTGTCTTCATCATCATCATTATTGGCATCTTGAGTTTTCTTGTTTTTGAGTGCCAAGTCCTTATTGCTTGTGCTCTCATCCTCTATGAGCACATTCACTCTCTTGCCCTCATCATCACGGCTCTTGTGGGCATTTATTCTTCCAATGACTTCATCCATTGTGAAGTTCTCAAAACCATCCTTCTCTTCAATGATGGTGCAAAGTGTAGAATTCCACATCCTAAGAGCCATGAGAAGTTTATAGCTGACTTCTTCATCTTTAATATTATCTCTATAAGATCTTCTCTCATTGACAATGTCCATGAGCCTATCATGTGTTTATTGAGGCTCTTCTCCCTTATTCATCATGAAGAAGTTGAATTGATTCTTGAGAACTTGAAGCCTCCGTGATCGCCCTCTAAACAATCAAAATAAGGTAAAGCTTGAAGATAAATTTTGTACTCGATTAATTTCTTAGTCCCTCTAGTCGGGTGGGCGTCGGCCGGCCGGATCCGCCTGAAAACCATACGTGCGGGTTTCCCCGTATGCGGCTCACGCCATTTGAGGTGGCCCAGCCCAGCGTTCATTTGCAAATCCTGTAGTGAAATTGAGACTGCTCGACCAGCAAGAAAACGGATGTGCGTTAGCACAACGGCTTTCGCGCTAGTTGCTCAATCCGTTGCTTGTTCGGAAACTAATTCGCGTGTAGGCAGCGTTGTCTGTCTATCGCTGACTGTATCTATTCATTGATACATTGTCTTGCTCCCCCCCCCCCCCCCCTCTTTTTTCAAGAATGAATGAGCCGCCTTCCATTTCCGTCAAATGACCCGGCTTCCCCAGGCTCTTTTACCGTCCGGGCTACCTTTCCTCCCTATGCTCCCCCAGCGCAGGCCCACCACGCATCGTGCCTGCGGCGTTTTCGCCAAATGGTCTTTGCCAGTAGTGCCATCCTCCCCGTAGGTTGTCTGTATAGGTGGGTTGTCCCTTCCTGCTACGTTCTGTTAGGCGCTATAAATTACAGGAAATTCAGTGGTTGACTTGGATAGCAGGCGGGTTACACGTTCCACTGTGCCGAGATGTGAGGTGCAGGTGGTGATGATCACCGCGGGGTATGCGCTAGCGCCCTTGATGGGCACTCTAGGACCCGCCAACGCTCGTGAAAACCCAGGTCGGTCCTCCGACCAAATGTGTGGATAATGAGGCCACCTTCACAACCTTCTCCCTTTTATCTTTATCCAAAGTCAGGTAGGGCGGTTCGCTTGAGTTGCTCAACCGTCCCTTTGCCCTGTGCTCATGATGCGCTACTGAACCTCCACTGTGCTAGCGGCATAGGAGCCTACTCAACGTCAGCGGCTTCGTGCCACACTAGAGTGATCCAATATGTGGTTCCGCATGTTCCACCACTTCTCCGTTCATTTCCAATACTGATCGTGAAACACAATGAGTAGCAGGATGTTGATGTCCAGAATTCGAAGTGAAATTCTTGATTTGCTCGTTCCTAGTCGTCATGGGAAAGAAATAAGAAAGAGATTATTCCCCTAGAGCTTGTCCAGTACCACCAGTACTCAAAATGCATCTCCGCGCATCTACCTGGTGCTTTTATTAGCCGCCTTGCATGCAAGCAAAGTGCTATTGGCGGCAATTAATAGCTCACTGAGCGATGATTGATGCAATCAGTCAGTGCCCTCTATTATTGCTGATAGAAGGATCATGGTGCCCCAGAAGCATTCCATCCAGCAGCATCTCCTTCAACCACGCGAAGACAAAACTGATGTTAGCTACATTCGAGCGTTCACCGCACAGAGGCGATCTTGAACACTACCTATGATAATAAATCCAAAGGAAAGGAAAGGTCAATAAAATGATTCAATCTGACTTTATCGGTATTCTGGATTGAGTAAAAAAGGGATATATGAAGTTCAAGGCCTTGCCAAAACAAATTGTCATGGCCCTATTGACTAAGCCAATAGTGAATAACAAACTCTTTCCTGCTCCCTCGACCTTAATTCACTCCCATCCTGCCAAGCCTCAGCTGCCAGCGCATTGTATCTAAGCACACTGTGGCAAATTGATACAAGTAGCTAAAGATCTCGCATCCGACATATCCAGCCGAACAGTTAGTGAGGCAAACTCTGTAATTCCCCTCTTGCAAAAGTGATAGCGGCTGTAGCATTCGTGTGGAAGAGGGTAAGCTTTCGGCAACACCTTTTTCAGGTTGGAAAGGATGAATACTTGTGTTGGGTCCTGTAGACCGGAATAGCCTCAGATCAAAACCTAAATGTGCCAGGGGTTGATCATAGAATCCAGGGCAATAAGTATTCAGGAATTTGAGCGCTTATGTAGAAGTCTGCCACCTGAATACTTGATTCATTAAGGTCGTCACCATATACCTGGAAGTCTCTATCGTTTTCTTTGTCTGATAAGCGGGTTAGGACTCCCTAAATCAAGCTGCAATCACAGTTTATCAACCACTCACGGCGACACTGAGATCTTCGACTTAGCTCCCACAGGTCATCCACCCGGGCGGAAGATAACGAAAGGGAGACAAAGTCCTAACTAAATCAACACACAATAACCTAAACCTTCAACCCATTCCATCCATCATATCCTTCGAGTCGAGGAGTTTTGTTCTTATCTATAGATAAGGCAAGAGATAACTTATGCCCTCGCGGATGGAGAGGGATTCGAACCCCCGGTATTCCTATCAATACTTCGGTTTTCAAGACCGACTCTTTCAACCGCTCAGACATCCATCCCTGTGCTCACCCACCCTATCTATTTGTGCACTGGCAGGTAGGGGCAACTCTATGTGATTCGCTACGCTTACTTGCGCCCCACCCCAAAAGCTGACTCTATTGCCTAGCGGTTAGCGAAATGTTTCCGGTAGTACGAATCGCTATGCTTCACTTCTTTCTATATGATAATATGCACCGCACCATCGGTTGTTGCGCTCCCTGCGGGTAATAGCAAGAGAGTGAAGAACGAACGATCCTCAAGTCAGCAGTAAATGAGTTCGACTCGAGTTCATGAGTCAAAGGCGTGGCAAGAGAGCGAGTTCAACACGCGAACGATCCGCAAGTGAAGGACTGATCCTTTAACGCCAGCACTATTGTGAGACTGGTACTTGGTGGCTCACGAGCAACATCATCACTCCCTCACTCCTTTTTGAAGGCCCACCGCTCCCCCTTTCTTTAAGTATCTATCCCAGCTTGCATTTTGGGGCAAGTGCTACAGTTCCTCCATAATCACACAGAACGCCCAACTTCACAGAGCTGCTCTCTCCCCAGTCCACAGCAAGGTGTGGAATATGGATCTACTGTGTGTTCTGACCCTATTGGATCAAGTCAGATACTAAGCCTTCTACTACTACTTTTGGAGATAAAATGCTATATTTCAGAGATTGGACTCTCTTACTGTGTTTTTTCAGGGCTGTTCCCGAGCCAGGTTCCCTGGATCCATTCTGACCTAAATGGATGAATGAAGAAGGGGGCGAGTAGATACGACGGCCACACACACTTCTTTTTAGCTGAATAAAGCCGGATCTACTACGCAGCTAGGATTAGAGAAAGATTGAGAAAGCAAGATGAAACCTACTCTACTGTCGATTCAAAAGGTAAACTGCCCCCAAAGACTATTTTATCAATGAATGAATCAAAGAAGGAGGCTCTATCTATGTCATCGTATATAAGGGAAGAAGCCCGCCCCTGATCGAAGAACGAAGAAGCTAGACCGGGTAGACTTTAAGAGCTCTTGCTCTGCCTATCCGTCTCGCTCCGTCTTGGAGGTCATAGAAAGATATAAAGGGCCTACTCTTTTCATTAAAGCCCCACTCTTAATAATAGTGAAAGCCCCCTTCTCTTACCTACTTTGACTCATATCTTCGGTATACCTCAATACAAGACAAGCACTGGAAAGGATATTCAAGAAAAACCGGGCTATCGCCCTATCTAAGCTCTAAGCGGGTTTCCCCTCTCCTCTACGGGAGTCCTCTTTTAGTCTATTTCAGTTCCTGTGTCTATCGCTATCGCCCTATTCTCTCTCAATTGCCTATCCTTTTAAAATGAAGGGGGGGGGGGTACCTTTTCTTTAGCTTCCAACATGAAATATTGACCCCCTAAAGTGCCAGATATGCAAGTTTGATGAAGGACTACTTACTTAGCTAAAGTGAACTTATGACTAAAAAAAGTGGACTTCAGGAACTGACCTAAGAATAGCTCTCTCTCTAATACTCTTGAAAAGAATTGGATAAGTGGAAAAATGCTAAAATGCCTTTCATTTCTCTTATAGGGTCTTTATTTGTCCACATATAGTATCTTTCCTCCAGCTTATCGAAACTCGTGTTTTTATTAACCAACAACACATGCACGTTGTTAGAACTAAAGAAAAGGTTATTCAATCCACTAGTGCAACTGAAGTGAAGGAATTACCTATTTTGAACCTCCACAAGAAAGAGCTCATAACCACTGCTTGTGAATAGCTCTCCTCAACTGAAGGGGCACTACTGTGACTATCAGTCTAGTCTCTTGAGAGCACTCTTTCGATCTCGAACAAACTTACTTCTTTTGCCGGAAGGGAAAAGAGATATTCAGAAAACCCGATTTCCAGACCTGTCTTAAGAACCTGATTCCAAAGAAAGAAAAAATAAAAGCGGACTAAAAGAGAACAACAAAAGAGAGATCACTTTCGACGATTGAACAACACTTTTATATCCAGATTGGAACTGGACTTGAACCTTCATATCCAGATTTCACTCCACTTTCACTTTCATATCAGGAACATCGAATTGCACTTTCAATAGTGAATTATTCACTTTCTGGAATTTGCTCATATTCACATAGGCCAAGAACAACGAATAAGACCTTTAACTCCTTATTTCACGTATAATCGAGAGACTCAGAATATCAGTGCCTTGGGTAAATGCCTACCAAAGGGTGAAGATTACCAAACTTTTTTCTTTCCTCTTCGCTTCCTAAAATATTTAGGGAAAAGGCCTAGACAGCCACCACTTGCTAACAACGGAGGGCATCATCAATGAAAGGGTCCTTGCGTGGGACTTAGTTGGAAAGGTAGGTGTTCGGCATGTCCCTTGCTTGCGAACTTCTTTAGTAGGGCGGGTAGCTTTGGAGATCCCATTTTTTACGTTTACCGTTGTCCCCAAACTTCACTCTTTCAACACTTGTCTACTTTCGAAATAGTCAGGCGGGTCCCTGTCTCCAAGTGTGTGATCCACCGATTCACTGAGTGGGTCTTTCTTACCGCGGTTTTACCTGTCTCTTAAATAAAGCCCTATCAGACTTCCGATCCATCCCTTGTTTGTCGATTGAAGAAAGCCTTATATGGTCTCAAACAAGCACCCAAAGCGTCGGTTTGCAAAATTCAAGATGGCCATGGTGAATGAAGCTGGATTCAGACAGAGCTCGTGTGATCATTCTTTGTTTGTTTGTTATACAGCTTATGGTATGGTTATTTTTTGGGTCTAAGTTTATAACATTAAAAAACCAGGCATTGTTAAATGGAAATTTTCTTTCTTTTTTCGCACCTTCGGAAATAGTTCAGAATGAAAGATCTTGGTGACTTGAGGTACTTTATCGGTATTGAGGAATATAATCAGTGGGTACATAGATCATGAGCCAACAGAAGCCCTTGAGTTGATTTGCTCGGTTTACTGCCACATACTACTTACTAAACAGACTCTACTTTAGGGGTCGGGTCTCGATCCGAGTTGTTTAGCGAATGACTCAACCAATACATCTCTACTTTGAGGTGTAAATCAATTCCATTCTTTACCCTACCCCTGTCTTAATGACAGAATCGAATTTTCGACTTTGACCTTGCGAGCACCCACTCCAAATAGGGAGGGCGAACTTTTATCTCCCCGATCTCCAAGACCGCAAAATAGATGGCATTTTCTGTCTTCTTAGCCGACATAAGACCTTCATCCAGCAGCAAAAAGCTTTCCCTTGGAGCAGCTCAAACGTCTTTTGGGTATGAAGAAGCAGGAGTGCACCACATGGAGGAGAACCCAACTCGCCTTTTTATGCCAAGTCACTGGACCAGTGAAACAGATTCCTCCGAGGTTGAGCTTTCAAAGCGGGATCGTTCCAACGCGCCCATGCCTTACTACTTATTCATGGCTCTTCAATAAGCAAACTAACATTTTTTCTCATCTTTTCACTATATTTGCGATAGATGGTGATCAAAGAGCTTCTTCTTGCAGCGGGGCATCTTTGATCGGGCTTTCGCCCATTGAAGACCTTGTCTTGTTGTGGAGGTTCCCCCGGGATAGAGGAGTTTTCTCTCTTTCTTGGAGTCACCAAGAGTGTGGGGAGAGGTGGATCTTCAATCAAAGGTAGGAAGTTATTCTTGCTTGCCATTGTGCCTCTTTTGACATGCCCCCTATTATCGGGATGTTCACCATGATTCCTTCTTCTAGGTGCTTCCCATTGTACGAATTCATTTTCTTTGCTTTTCATATTTCTTGGGAAAATGTATTAGATCCTTGATAAACACCCCCCCCCTCCCTTAAGACCAACTGCTAGAGTTACCTTCCCGCTCCGGAGTTCACTGACCGCTTGAGCGAGGGCAGGATGCAGGTACCATGCCATGTTGGAAGGCTAGAGTCAGAAGTTGAGTTCTGAGCACGGGTTTGATATGAGAATTCAAAACTTCTATTTTGACTGCTACTAAGGTTCCGGGATCACATTTAGGTCAAAACAACGTGCCTAGAAATGGAATTTCCTTGATTACAGTCTGCCCTGGAGCATACGTAGCTCCATCTTGCACTTCTGCCCTTCTCTTCTGCCTATTCAGAAATCTTCTATCTATCAACATAGCATTATAGATCACGTGAGAAGTTGCCCGCCCATTTTCAGAGTTCTACGTCTGTCCTGGTTCCTTTCATTCCATGCATTCCTTTCCATGCATCATAGTAGTATTCCTCTCCTTTTTGTCCCAAGCATTCTCCTCATTCTATTCCATCCAAGGCTCCTCATTCATCCATCGGATAGGACACCCAATCTGTTGAACAAGACAAAGAACGATGATAAAGTTTTCTTGGTAGCCTTGGTCTCTAAAAGGGGTTCTATCCCTCTTCTGTCCGCTTTCTTTTTTTTTCGCACTCAGAATCCCCTTGAAGTAGAAAGGGAAAGCCACTCGATCACTGCCTGACTTCCTCCAGATGAAAGCATTGGTAGTGATGACCGATTGTTTTATTCTTCTTCTTTTCTTTAGACATTTTGTATTCTCCTTTTTTCTTATCCGCGTCGAAAGAGATCGATCAGGGTCAACTAGCAACCTCTTGGAAATAATCCGCCTTCCAACCTGTAGAAGAGACTTAAGGTTCAAAGATTTTGACTCAATCAAATCTACTCCTGCTATACTCAAAAGATATTTCAGACAAATCCGCCTCATGGGGGAAGGACGAATAGGAAAGGAAATAGGGGACTTCTACCTTGAGATCTCCCTAGTAACCTCCGAGGGGTTTTGATACAAAAAGACAAAACAAAATCTTGATTCTCATTACAAAGTGCAGCCAGCACACCTATTTCCCCTTAGCTGGTAAAGACTCATCATTCAGTCAGGGCTTTCTCGGACCAACCAACTACTTACTATATCTAATTTTAATGGATCCTTGTCGGACAAAGTTTTAAGGTTTTCTTTCAGCAAGAGAGAGAAAATAAGGAAAACCGGGAGCTGCATGCGGCAAGACTCGAAGCAAGAAGTTCGGTCTGTTTCCCATTTCAGGTTCCCTTCCCCCGGCCAGAGTGTTGAATCAATGGCTCTTGCAACGGCAATCTTCTTTCTTTTCCACTTTGAACGCATGGTTTTCGGCTTTCAATAGTCTTTAATTACCATGAGACCCTCTTCTTGAATGAGCCAATATGTACTGGTAGATGATAATGCTAGAATGAATAATAAGTGATTTGATGGAAGAAAAATGCAAGAACGAGCTAAAAGCCCTTTCTGGAACCAGCCCGTCCTGAGAGCTGCCGCGATGACGTGGAACCTACCACCTACCCCCAAAGAGATGGGATAGAGCGAAAAAGCCCCGCTTATTTTTTTGAAAAATCATTTCACTGACGGAAGAAGGCGCGCAGAGTTCGGGTGAAAACACCTTGCTTCGAAAAAAACTGACCAATAGCGGACCTTTGGAAGGCTTTGACCTGATCTTTCGATTTATAATGAGAGAAAATCCATAAAAAGATGGAAGTCATCATCACCCGCTTTATTGATCACAGCCTCTTCCTCCACCCATGATTTTGTTTTCCCATTGACAAATCTATCAGACGAACTTGCATTTGTTGAATAAAAAAAAGAAAAGAAGAGTTTGATGTAGGAGGAGCGAGCCTTCCCCAGAGCTTTCGACAGCCATACTTTCTTCACAAAACTTTAAGAGAAAGATGGACTCTCTTTCACCGGCCCGCCCTAACAGACAGATGGAATTGATTCACGATCAGCCTCCTTCAGACCCGGTAGCTATAGCCCGTAAGCAAAACAAGATTTAGTCTCGTACTGCTAAGCAAGTTCCCTCTATTTTTAATTTATAACTGATAGCCCTCTCGTTACTTGAAAGGAAATGGAATGCTTCTTCGGTGCCTAAGCTTGAGTGAGCACATCGCAACTGTGTGCGAATCAAAAAGTTTTGTTCTGATCTGGAATTCAAATAAACCAAAAAGGTGAATGAAAGAAATTGATCAAACTGCAATCAATCGACAGCCAAAAGAGATCTCTGATTTGTTGCTTTAGCCGACCATGTGAGGCTTCACAAGGTCTCGAAAGAAATTCTTCACGAAAAAATAGACGGAATGCAGAATCCAGTTTCAAAGCCACCCCAAATAGCTTCGCAAAGAAAGATTGATTTGTTAGCCTTCCTTCTCACAAAAGAAAAATTTAAAATAAGTATGAAAAATGAAAGAGGAGTAGGATTTTTATTAATCACCAGCCCTCGCTTCGTATACGGAATCAACGGCTTCGCCAAACAGATTCCAGTTTTTAAGATTTCCCTCTACTTCCAACTCTTTCCTTTGTTTGCTAGAAACCCGGCCTATCTGTACACTTCTCTTTCTTTATAAATTTGACCTACCTGCAAGGGGATCCGACTTCGCCCTCGCGAACCTCCACCCGCAGACCAAGACTCCTTACAACTCGCACCAATAGCGGCACTGAGCAGCCGGAGATTGATTGAAAGGGCAGGCCCAGCCGCCCCTCTCCCCCCTAACCGCCTATCTACTCGTATTACCATGGTCTTCTGAATAGGATATGTCCCTATGGTCGAGTGGCTTTTCGCTCGTTCTAAACAGGTATATCACTCGCTTTTATACTAATCTAGTAAACACCACTCGCTCCTATTGGACCTTCATTCCTGGTATGTAGCTCGTTTGGAGCGATATAAAAAGAATAAAGCAACAAGCTAGATCGAGTCTCTTCCTTCATGGGGAAAGTTTAGCTTGAAATCTCTATTCGATCGACTTTCCAGTCCTAAATAGAAATGCACTCACAGAAGATTGGATCACGGGTTTTTTCATTCAATTTCACATTGATCAGGGGCGGCCTTTCCCAGGTGAAAGAGAGGGGTATAGGTCTCGATCATGTGTGAGGGGTGCATTGGGCTATCGATCTGGAGCTACTGCATAGACGACTGGCCGGGTACATAAGCTATGGGTCGAATGTGTATGGATCACTGTCTAAGGCTGGCTTAGACAGGCTTTACTTAAATGGCTTAATCTGCATAATCTCAGAATGCACTTAAGCTCAGTTCACATGAACTAATCAAACTTCCTATACCACTCTTCCTTTCTTTCACCGCCCCGGTATGGATCTTTCTAAATTCAATTGCCTTCAATCTCTTGTTTTTGTATGGGGAATAACCCATATAATAATAGGATAACGAAAGAGATCTGTAAATGTGAAACTATAGTCTTTGTATAGGTCTACTAGTCATAGGTCGATATAAAGTGAACTCCACCGGAGAAGATAGGTATGGAAGCCACTATGGATATATATCCAGCTACGCTTTTAGATAAGGAACTTAACCTCAGTCCATAAATGGAATCCCTATCATCTCACGACGATCCGGGAGAAGAATGCCAAATCTCAGGAAATTGGAATTAGAGGCTCAAAAACAAAGTCTGCTTTCTGAGCAAAAGGCTTTGTAAGAGAAGTTGACCCAAGTTTTGTCTGCTCGTGAGAAGACGGAAGAGGAACTTTCTGAACTGCTTGGGCAGGGTCACCTGTTGGCAAATAGCATTCGCGCCTCCCATCCGCACGTGAGAAATTGGAAAGCTCAACTGCCATCGGCTCAAAGCACACTTTCACAGACTGATCTGCTTAGACTTCGGGCGTTGGGGCTTAAAGGGAAACAACGCAAAGCTCCAGTGATCCACTCTATTCTATGGCAACCTCCACCTCCTGGATGGATGAAAGTAAATACACATGGATGCTCGAGAGGTCAGCCAGGACCATCGTCATGCAGAGGAATCTTTCGAAACTGCAGAGGTTTTGTACATGGATGCTTTGCACTTTCGTTGGGCAGCGGATTCACATATCAGGCAGTGTGGGTTGGGGTTATGATGGCTATCGGTATAGCACACTCCAAGGGCTGGAAATACCTCTGGATCAAGTCAGATTCAACATATGTTGTTTTTTATTTATATTAATAAGTAAATGGCATCTAGGTAAATTGCTTACTCTTGCTGTGACTAATAGTTGGCCTATTCGCCAACTCGATGTAAATAACGCGTTCTTGCAGGGTTCTTTAACTGATGAAGTATTCATGGAACAACCACCTGGGTTTGAAGACTTTTTTACTCCAGATTATGTTTGCAAGTTGCATAAGCCTATTTGTGGCCTTCAGAAAGCCCCTCGTGCTTGGTATAACGAGCTTCGTACCTTTTTAGTATCTGAAGGATTCGGCATCTCACATTCCGCATTGTTTATACTTCACTCCCATCTTCGGTTATTTATATACTAGTTTATGTTGATGATATAATCATCACTGGATCCGCAGCAGTTGAAGTGAATGCTTTTATCTCTACTCTTGCCAAACGATTCTCTATAAAGCCAGCTTTCTTATTTCCTTGGAGTTGAAGCTCACTACACTGCTAATGGCTTGTTCTTATCTCAAGGGAAGTATATCAGCGACCTCTTGCATCGACTTAACATGGCTGATGCCAAGGCTGTCTCAACGCCCCTATTGCTACTACTAAAGTGCTTAAATTATCAGATGGCTCGCCACCGGCTGATCAAAAATTATACCGTAAAGCTCTTGGGTCCTTATAATATCTCTCTTTGACTCGTCCTGACGTCTCCTTTGCCATCAACAAGCTCTCTCAGTTCATGCATTGCCCATCCACACTTCATTGGTGTGCTGTAAAACGCCTCCTCCGATATCTAGTTGGCACTCTTGACTAAGGTCTCTTGCTCCGTAAGAATTCTCCTCGCACTCTTCACGCATTTGCAGATGCCGATTGGGCCGGTGATCCTAATGATCAAACTTCCACTTCAGCTTATGTTGTTTTCCTTGGAGCCAATCCTTCTCTTGGAGTTATAAAAAGCAAAAGACAGTTGCTCGATCCTCCACCGAAGCCAAATATCGGGCCATTGCCTCCACTGCCGCCGAAGTCAATTGGATCATGAATCTACTTCAAGAGCTAAAAGTTCCAATCTCACCCACTCCAGTCATCTATTGTGACAATGTAAGTGCCATGCCATTTATGTTTGTGCGCCAACCCCGTGTTCTATTCTCGTATGAAGCGCATTACCATTGACATCCATTTCGTTCGAGATCAAGTTGCTACTGGTAAATTGAGTATTTCTCATGTTCATACTTCTGACCAACTTGCCGATTCACTTACTAAGCCCGTGCCTTGCTGGCACTTTCAAACTCATCGGAACAAGTCCTCAATGGCCAGCCAATCTTGCAGGGGCATGATTCAATTCTAAGCTAAACCCATTCAACTGCAGTAAAAAGGTCTGAGCCCTGCATTGATAGAAAGAGCGCTCTTTTCTTTTCATGAAACTAGAAATCTCATAAGAGAAGAAGTGAGAAATCGGATCGACAAAGCACCATTTCCTCCGCTCAAGGAAAATCAATGCCGAAGACTGACAACCAACATCGATTGGTATTACAGTGCCTCTGAGTTATCTCGTACTCGTGGTTTGACCTACCCAACCAGCAACTGATGTGGAAGACTGACTGACTCAGGTGTTGGCTTTTAGTCACCTGCCAGTCAATATTCTTATTAGACCTGTGTGACAATGGTGTTTCCTACACTAAAAGTATGGTATACTCAAGTAAAGTACTAGCTTCACTGGAAAAACAACTGTAACTCATGTGTGATCGCGGATTCCACGGTAACTGTTGTAGTTCCAGCTCTACATTAGGAGCATAGGGGCTCTATCTACATACAGAGTTTGACCCACGGTACGATGCAGTTGAAAAAGGTAAGCCGGTTAAGTGCTTTAACCATTTAGTCAAAGAGACTGAGCGAGTGAATTGGTTTTCTGTTTTGTCAGCGGATCTTACGAGCTTTCATAGAAAGCATACTATATCTTTTTTTACCGCATACAAGGACAAGTGGTGGGTAATCACGACATGGAAAGTAGCATCCCTTCTTTTCCATAAGGATGAATTGTTGGTGCAAATCGGATAATCAATAGGGAAAAAGGAAGGGATTACTGTAAGATGGAATGTTCACGTCCAAATTCATTCTTATCGTTACGGTAGCCTAAGAGCATTCAAGAGCCTAGTTGGAGCCTCTCAATTGATAGAGGCATGTTCATATGAAGCGCTACATACATCTTATTTTACCAAAATAGGGTGGCAATATTGGGGCTGGTAATTGAAGATCTGGGATCTATCAGTCAAAGTGGACTACTAAAAAATCTTCTGTTGCAAGGTAATTTTTTTTAAGTCTATTTGGCTTCTTCGTAGAAAGAAGGGATTTGCTGCTTTCTTAGTAACAATATTCTTATGCTATCTGGCTATCGAGAAGAAGAATGATTCAAAAAAAGGGAAGATAAACAAACAATTTATCTCCCTTTCCCTAATCTAATGGAAAACTTTCCTGAATCTATCCATAAGATAAAGAGATGGTCGAATACGGCCACTCATCCGCTTCCTAGCCGTAACAGATGGAATTGGAATCTCACTTAATAAAAGATGCACTATGCTTCATTCAATTGGACAGCTTTGCCCGTCTCTGGACTGTACTCTTTCAGATTCGGCAATGGATCTTTTTTACCCTTCTGGGGACTAGTTTAATTCTTAATTAGCAATCTAATCATGAATAATATCAAGCAGTGTTCCACAATAGCCTGTGCCGTGACCCATCCTCCTGTGACACTGACAGTAGCATAGCAGGAATTGTTTTCAGCTCCTGGAAAAGGTTTTTAATCGGAGTGAGGCAACTCGAGAGCTCCAAAGGACATAAGAACTTCAAACAACTTTTCAGTGTAAACGAGATATAATATAAATTGTACTTCTTTTGTTCTTTATGTTCTTTGTCCTTATTCTTCATCTACTGTGGTACAAACTTTTTTGAAACGTCTGTCACTACTTAGTTTGATCCATTCTTGGGAATGAGATAGCTTTCACCTCTTTCTCCTTAATAATATCCATCAATTCTGAAGCTTGTTCTATTAATTGCGCAAATGGCGTTATCCCGACAGGAGCAAGAGGAATTCAAAATTCATAACGCAATCCCGCAAATAGAGACTTGTTTTTTTTTAATGGGAATAGGCTCTGGCATCGCCAAGAGTCTGAATCGAGCAATGAACTCCTGGGCTTTCTCTGTCGGTTCCTGGATGCATTTCCTCAAATCGTCAGTAGTGACTGACTTCTTTCTTTAGAAGGTCGGAATACCGGAGTTCTTTCTTTGCTTCCAAGAACATAGATTCCTTCTTCAACCCAGGTCATGACCGAGGGTGGGTATCTCACCTGCATATCTAGAGCCCAGCATCTCTCCTGAACGACACCTTCCGCAGACTCTACTGGTGGTATTTCCTGAGGCGAGGGTAAATATGTGCATCCATATCTGCCAGGAAACGACAATGACTCTTCTTCTTCCGGGAAGCTATGGGCACCTCACAATTCTTAGACGACATTAGTGGAAGCGAGCATTCGTAGCATTCATTGTCACCGATCATTGAAAAAAGAAGCCGTAAGAAAACTTAAGGAATCTTTAGATTTGGCGGCTATAGACTCAAAGGGCAAAGACAGGCTGCTGGTATAGTGTTTTTAGCTAACTAAAGTCCAACTTCCTTTGCCGAAAGAGGATGAAGTGGATCAGCCGATTCAACTTAGCATTACCCGTCTCGTAATTTCAAGCACAACCATCCATCTCAATCCAAAATCTCCGATCGTCTGTGATCCAAACCCTCCTCCGATTTTGGATATATAGACAGTGCCCGCTCTCAAACCTCCCAAGACAGCAGCAAGTTCCTATCGAGAACAAGACGACAGATCAATATGACCAATTTCTCTAATATCTCGGGTGAATACGTGAAAAAGTGTTGCTTAGCTCAGTTAAATGGAATAAGGAAGAGAAAGTGTAGTGTGATAAGGGAAGATGCAAGTAAATTTTTAGGTTTTCAAGAAAGGGCTGAGATAGATATACAAACAAGAAGAATTCACATCAGAACCCTTTCCTGCTTCCCTTTTTTACCAATCGGACTCACATCTCCTACGCTTGCTTTCACAGTCCCCCTACAAGCAGCCCGGAATCAATGAACTCCTTCATTCAGCACCGAGCCGAGCGAGCGTAGATTCAATATGTTGATTGTACCGAACGAAGGATTTGCCTTATCCCGAAAGGAAAGCCACATTCGTTTCATTTGAGGAAGTCACACGTCCTGTTCCCTAAGGGGATTCATTCTTTTTTTCAGAAATCCCCTCTTCTTCCTCCTCAAGCCCCTATCACAAGACCAAGCGGATCTATCTAATGGCATGGCTGGCTGTCAGATGTGATCTATTCTCGTGTCACATCGCTTTCTTTCTTCTCCCTCCATTTTCCTCACTACTACCGCTTCTACACATAAATCAAAGAAGCATTGTGGAATAGTGGCATTTTGTTAATGGCGAAAATGTTCTTAGTGAAAGGGTTGCCACAAAACCGGCAAACTCAGAGCAGTCTCTGAAAGTGAATAGGAGCATAGCGGCATAATCCAAGCCAAACACGTCTCCTCAGTCAAGGGTCTTCTCGCGCAAAGAAGATCAAAAACATAACAACTGATTTCGCTTAATGCATGTTACCCACCCGCTCTCAATACAGCACAGCAAGTGACTCTACAGCCAGGACTGGATGGCGATGTAAGATAGAAAGAATAGGGAGTTAAGGCTTAGGTTTCCTCTGTGGCCAGTTCCAATTCCAAATCATTTGCCGACATGCGGACTCACTTCTCTTTTATGGGATGAAAGCCCTTATCCCAGTTGTATATTTACGTGGGTGAATCAAGTACAACAAGTCAGGTCAGAGCTTGTGGTACTTGATTGGGCTCTGCTACGCAGATCCACTCAGCTAGGAAAGAAGTACGCATTGCTGACTGACTGTTTGAACGATCCTAGTTACTAGTAAGTAGCTAATCAAGTCAGAGTAGGGTGGCCAAGAAGCTTCTTGCCGGTGCCCCCAAAGCAGAGCACAGACTCTACTCACCCACGCGTTTTCCACCTACGGAGGGAGAAATCATTGAAATATCCTCATCTCGGGAACCCAAAAACAGGATGAGAGTGGATAGGGTGACTAAGGAGGTCGTAAAAATGAGATTAGTAGTGAATTTTTTAAAGAGAAGATTACAAAAAGGCGAGAGCAGCATAATCGTTAGTTAGGGGTAAGAGGGGACGGGCCGTATAGAAAGTCAATCCTCCTTTTTCCGATATGCCTCTCTGCAAGCAAGGAGTGCCACGCATGAGCGGAGCAAAAACTAAGCAAGGGGAATTCCTTCATTCCATGGAAAGCATGCGAAATCTTTTGATTGTTTATAGAATCAAAATCACTATATAGTCTTTCTTCTTCCACTTGCTAGGCAAGGAAAAATAAAATGTCCATTTCGTTATTACAACCTTATTTTTTTATGTCAAAGACAAAAAGCTACGTGCAAATTCTCATTGGATCTCGGTTGTTCTTAACAGCGATGGCTATTCATTTAAGTCTTCGAGTAGCACCACCAGGTCTTCAACAAGGTGGAAATTCTCGTATTTTGTATGTAGATGTTCCTGTGGCTCGGATGAGTATAGTTATTTATATCATGACAGCTATAAACAGTTCCTTGTTCCCATTAACAAAACATCCCCTTTTTCTTCGCTCTTCCGGAACCGGTACAGAAATTGGTGCTTTTTCTACTTTGTTTACGTTAGTGACTAGGGGGTTTCGGGGAAGGCCTATGTGGGGTACCTTTCGGGTGTGGGATGCTCGTTTAACTTCTGTATTCATCTTGTTCCTTATTTACCTGGGTGCACTGTGTTTTCAAAAGCTTCATGTCGAACCAGCTCCTATTTCAATCCGTGCTGGACTGATCGATATACCAATAATAAAGTCTCCAGTCAACTGGTGGAATACATCGCATCAACCTGGGAGCATTAGCCGATCTGGTACATCAATACATGTTCCTATGCCCATTCCAATCTTGTCTAACTTTGCTAACTTCCCCTTCTCTACCTGTATCTTGTTCGTTCTGGAAACACGTCTTCCTATTCCATCTTTTCCCAAATCTCCTTTAACGGAAGAAATAGAAGCTCGAGAAGGAATACCACTAAAAACCTAGTTCGCTCATAAATAAAAACCTAGTTCACTTGCTAACGCATCCATGGCTGAATGGTGAAAGCGCCCACCAACCTAGAAAGGCAAAATGGGTCAAAAAGTAGGTTCGATTCCTGCCGGATGCACTGCTTCTTAAAGACAGAAATAGAGGAGGGAAAGAAGGTAGTATAGGGAACTTGCTTTTGGATTCTTATCGAAAGTGAATCCCTCTAACACTTCAGTTAGTGTTTTATGATAAAATCTTTGCAGCCTAGACACAACAAGTGTGAAAATCCTTAGTCACTAGGCAAGAATGGAAAGAGCTTCTTTACCCGCTTGAGAGGAGAGTCAAACAGAGTCTGAGGAAGCATAGCTATAGCAAAGTAGTGTTTGAGAAGAGTGTGCCTGGAGTAATAGGCCTGCCTATAACCCCTAAAGCCAGCTCTCTCTAGACCTATCATCTGCTAGATTGACCTTGCCAACTAAAAGAGGGATTCCCAGAGCCTTCCACTGAAGAAGAATACTACTTTAGACTCTCATCCCAGCCAGAGATAGACTACCTCTCACCCATTCCCACCTTGGAATGTAAACAAAGAGTCCTGTCTTGGGGAGAATCCTTCCTCATTGCCTTTGGAAAAAAAAAGAGCTTAAAAACTGGATTGAAAAAGTATCTTTACTGGAATGGTCTTCCCCTGACTCGTACTATCCACTATAAGGACCATGCCTTTTGGCACTATATCCTTCCTTCAAGACTTTGACTACACTCTGAGGGGCAACTACTCTTTATGCATAGACAACTACATCCTTGGGTAAAAGGTAGGCTCAAAGAGCAGCTCACTAACACAACCTCGACGATTCAATAGCCACGGTCAGACATTGACTTTTTACACTCACTTATCTACATATTGGCAAGTAACAAGTAATATATATGCTATGCTTAGTACTCAAAAATGAGCTTAGCATAAAAATGGAATAGGTGTAAACACCGAGGAAAAGATCTCTAGTTAACAAAACCAATCCTAGACCTAGCAGATAAGGCGGGTACGAAGCATACTACGCACCCTTGATCCTTTCCCCTCGCTCTGAACCTGTGTCTGACCTTTACCCTGCAGCCTGGAGGGGAACTTAGACTGGCACTTTAGATGGCCGGGCACTCCTTATTTTCACTCCAAAAAGCTGGAAAAAAGATAAAATCTCGGATAGCCTAACAAGTTTTTTTGCCCTCGAAATGGGAGCTACTATCCCTGCTGGATTTCCAGAAAACGGAATGTACCTAGGGAACCCTATTGATCAGATCAGAGACTGAACCTAGTGATCTTTCTCCTGCTGGCAAGCATCGATACCTGTCTCCTAAGGAATTGATCTTATCTTTCATATACCAGGATATAACCCCAAAGGACTGCAATTGTAAGGAATTAGCACTCACCATAAGCAACCGCAGAGAAGAAAAATGTCTGGCCTTAGACGGAGGAAAGAAAGAGGTAAAGATACTAGCTTTTAAGAATTACTTATATTGGCTTGCCCAAGACGTCAGATACTTATAAAGGTTATGGATAGTGAATAACTACTTTGGAATAGGCAAATACTCCAGATAGATAGGCAAGAACTATTCCTTATCCATAGTCAAATACAGCTTACACATAGTTTACTACATCTCCAAAGGACAACAGAGATAACTACTTAGACTGGCGCTATCAACTACTTGAACTCTATTACAGTAAAAATGGAAGAAGTAACTACTTATGATTATGACATACCTCTTTCAGTAGGATCTACTACTTCAGATATTATACTTTACTTGAGGCGGCAAAAGGGATTTAGGAAACTCAAGGATAGTTATTGACAGTATAATACTCTTGAAAGGGAATATGCGCAGAGAAAAGGTTTTTCTTTCGCCCAAGGCTTTCCTTAGATGACTAACTTTACTTTTCTTACTTAGACACTGGTGAAACTGCCTTTCCTAAACCTGCTTTCCTAAGCTTTTTTGAGAAACTCTAACTAGTCTTTTTTTTCAAGGTATTTCCATAAGGTATCCTATCTATTACTACTGGTATTGTAAGAACTGCTAGGCCCTTTAGATCTATCTTACTATAGAAAAGTGCTTCTACTCCTAATAAGCAAATTCCCTATTTTCATATCATTCCTTCCATGCTCAAGGGAGGTCTTCTTTGGTAGTTTCTTACTCCAATAGGCTAGCAGGGCGCTTGAACCAGATGGTCTCTCCTAACCAGAGCACATTTATCAAGGGCGGGTTTATTCAGGACAACTTTATGCTAGTACAACAGACAACAAGATTTCTCAACCAACAAAAGAATCCACGTTTCCTTCTCAAACTGGACATCGCCAAGGCCTTCGACTCGGTTGCTTGGCCATTCTTAATTGAGGTAATGAGACATCTCGGGTTTGGACAGATATGGTGTGATATTATCAGTGGGTTACTGAGGACGTCATCAACAAGATTTCTACTAAATGGCTCTCCAGGTGATTTGATTGTGCTCAGCAAGGACTCTGGCAAGGAGATCCTTTGTCTCCTATGCTTTTCATTTTGGTGATGGATGTACTCGGGCACATGATCTCCAAAGCCTCCAGCCATGGACTGTTGCAACCTTTGGCTTCCAGGGCGCTCCAACATAGAATCTCTATCTATGCTAAGATGTGGTGATGTTTCTTAAACCAGAGGCTGGTGACATTGAAATCACCATGGATATTTTGCAGCTTTTTGGAGAGGCTTCTGGGCTCAAGACTAATGTTAACAAAAGCAGTGCTTATCCTATTCAGTGTCGGCAAGAGGACATTGAGGTAATTCAGAATAATCTCCCGTGTGCAGTTGCTGAATTCCCATGTCGCTATCTTGGCCTCCCCCTATCCTTGAAAAGACTTACAAAAATTCAAATCCAACCAATAATAGAACGCCTTGCTGATCTCCTCCCTGGTTGGAAGTCTGAACTCATGAACAGAGCTGGCAGGGCGGTGCATGTTCAGTTCGTGATGACTGCTATGCTTATATACTTGGTGATGGCCATGGATCTTCCTCAATGGGCTATTAAAGCAGTTGACAAGATTAGAAGGGGATATTTGTGGAGAGGTAGAAAGGAAGCGAAAGGAGGACATTGCCTTGTTGCATGGGGCAAAGTGACACGCCCAAAGGAGCTTGGTGGATTGGGTATTTCAGACTTAAAGAACCTTGGATTGGCCTTGCGAACCCGGTGGTTATGGTTGCAGAAAACTGACCCTCACCAACCATGGAGCATGTTTCAGATTCAAGTCCCTGATCAGGTTCGGGCACTGTTTATAGTAGCAATGGCAACTGAAATTGGAGATGGTACTAGCACTCTCTTCTGGGAAGACCGCTGGCTGCATGGACAGCGACTAGTTGATTTGGTGCCCCGGTTATTTTCAGTTGTCGCCAAGCGAAACATCAAGAAAAGAACAGTGGCGGAGGCGATAAATGAACACCTGTGGCTGCGGGACGCGAGAGGAGCCATGTCTGTGGGGGAGTTGAGGGAATTCTTCGGACTTTGGGACATAAAGGTATAGCTTTGCAGCCTGAGACTGAGGACAGACAGACATTACTGGCGGTTTTGCTCATCCGGGCAATATTCGGCGCAATCTGCATATTCACACCTGTTCCTAGGTGCAACTCAGTTTGGACCATGGGAGCGTACATGGAAAACCTGGCACCGAGCAAGTGTAAGTTTTTTCTTTGGCTGGTGGCCCAGGATCGATGTTGGACAGCAGACCGTCTCGCCCGTCGTGGTTTGGAGCATCCGGCCAAATGTGTGTTATGTAACCAGGAGCAGGAGACATTCAATCACCTACTGCTAGCATGCCCTTTTGCTATACAGTTTTGGTACATGTCTCTTGCTCAGGTTGGACTGCAAGAACTGGCACCACAACCGATAGATGTGATGTTCGATGTTTGGTGGGAAAGGGTATGGCTTGCAGTGCCTAACCAGCAGAAGAAGGGCTTTAACTCCATGGTGGCGCTGGGAGCCTGGACCATCTGGACGCACCGCAACAGTTGTGTGTTTGAAGGTTTGGCCCCCAGCATGTCGAGGGCGCTCATTGTTGCAAAGGAGGAGCAACACCTCTGGGAGATAGCTGGAGCGCGTGGCATCTCTTCCTTGTCACTCGTAGACAATATGTCTTAGCGGGGTGTGTGCTGGAATGGTGGTTTCTTTGGGTCGATATAAATTTAGAACCAAGCGCGAATGTAATCTAAGAATAGAGAATGTGTGAGGGAGTGTTGTATGGGTTCTTTGACCCTTTTCTTCTTAATATAATAAAATGCAGCTCTCCTGCGTTTTCGAGAAAAAAAAAAGGTTCTTACTCCAATATTTATAAAAGGAATTTTAATTCCCAAAGATAAAGTCGGATTGATTGCTAGCATGGAAGACCCCTCAACCATTGCTCTGGTCGACTCGCCTTTCTACTTCTCTTATGCAAACAGATGTTGCGCTTTCTTTTGTCAGTACCTTGTTCATCTTTCTTTCTTCAAGGCAGGAAGTGTTTTATATCTGAGTAAGATCACCCGCTATCTCAACAAAGTTTATCCCATAGGCCCAGTCAAGACTCTCAATAATGTACTACCTATAGCTAGCTCGTTGCCAACTTTGCATTGTGTTTGGCGGGATGGTCTTTAAGTCATGACATCTGTCTTCGCAGGATGAAGAAAACAAAAAAGATTGCATGCATTTATAGAAACATGTGTATGAGAGCTGAGTAGCAGCTTGAAGTATTGTCCACTTCGTTAAGTTAAAGAGCGGATCCCTAATGAAAAGTCAACTTGTTTTCAAGGTTTAGTTTCATGTAAGTTCGTGTTCCGCGGGAATAACTAGTTCTCTAATTGTTTTGGTTGAGGAATGCCCAGTTCTAGTTAAAGTTCCAGGCATCATAAGTAAGAAGACCTACCAGATGAAAACTATATAACGATCCCTCGCGACTTCTTGTATACCCAAAACTCTAGTATCTACTCACCTACAATGCTTCCCGCCTCGGGTGAACAGTTCTTTGTTGTCCGACAGTGCCATAGTTGAATAAGCATTTCATTTATTTACTTCTAGAAGGATTCGAAGTGAGACCAGAGAAAGAAAAGTTTTCCCGCAAACCATAGCGGCTACCTAGTCTCAAAACAAAAGAGTTCTTTTTACAGTAGCGGGGTTGGGAAAGTAAGGAAAGTCAAGCCCGATGTGGGAAGGGACAGATTTGAAATTCCTTTTTCCTTCCTTTTTACGCCACCTCCACCCAATCCTTGAAGATACGAAGCAATATTCCACCACGGGTAAGCAAGAGTTTCGAGAATCACCTAAAACACCTACTTAAATTAGCAAGACTGCAGTTGAAGTCCCAGCTGGAAATCCAAATAGCTCAGCATGTGTGCATCCAAATTGCTCGAACACACAAAATCTAGACAAAGGAAAGAAACCTGGTTTGCATATTTTCGTATATGCCCAACTAATCTATCGCATAGGAAGATCGCCCTTCCACCCCGGATGTAGGCATTTGAGTGGTGAACCGGGTAACCGTAGCGATAAGATGGAATTCTTAGCTTCTTGCGCTGGTTCGATTCCGGCTCGCAACTGTCTCAAAGCCAAGATTCTATTGGTATGCTAGCTCAAAGGTCGACAAAAGTTCTCAATGATCATTCTCTTTTTTATTTTGTTAGAAAAGTCTAGGTTACTCCGTTCTGTACAATCTTTCTATATTATATTATGCACCTAAATCTTTGTTAATCAACAAGGAAGGAGACGAAAACCCCGAGTTATGTCGTAAGGGCCGCCCCCTTTCGAGCGCACGACCTACCGAATCATTTTCAACTTTGTGAGAGGGTCGACCATGGATTCACTTCAAGGGTCTTGGTTTCCTCTTCTTCATATAAAGCCATTGCTGTTGTCTGCACATTGATTGCCTTCTCTGAGTGTGTGCTTCAAGATGATGCACATGCTTTGAATCCTTGTCTTGCAGTCTTCAGTAAAGCCACCCCATTTTAATAAGATAGGGATTCGAGATATCAACATTTTGAAGTAGTAAATGTCAAGCTGCAGCAGAATCAGATTCGAGTATGGCCAGTTAGAGTTCTGAAATCATCTGGATCCCCTTTGATATTGCCAAAATCTCTGCTGCTCAGTTTCTTCCCTTGTAGAGGTAGCCTCCCCATCCATATATGTACGAGTGAGAGTTGTCTTCCATCCCGGAGAACCCTCTTCTCTCCCTCCTTAGTAAAAGTGAGACTAGGTAGAGGAGGTAGAAAATAAGGCCTACCGTGGGACTAGTCATAAAAAAAGCAACCTATATTGACCGTAAAGAGAGCTAGCGTGAAGTGGACTATTAGATCCCCGGCTTACCATTAGAAAGAAAGCTTAGCCTTAGACGTTTTTTTTTTCTCGAATACGCAGGAGAGCTGCGTATCTTTGTATTGATAGAGAGAGAAAAACGGCCCCTTACAAATCATCGCCTCACTCCTGGTCGAGCTGTGAGGGATGGCGTTTACAAAAGATTGTGACTAAACTAAAACACTTAGTTTTGAGGCCTGACCACTAACTGGACGGCTCTGGAGAATTACTCGGCCTCCAACACTAGACCAAGCGCTAGACGCCTCAACCCTGCCGCCCCTGCCAAGCACCATAGATGATTTTCATCGTCGAAGTTCTTTAGTAGGGTTCATATAGGAAGCCTTCTAAGAAAGTAAGTAAGAAGTAGACTTCATTCTGAAACTCCAGCATTTTGGCCCGGATAGAATGGGTCCTCAAGCTTAGAATCATTTGGCCTAACCTTTAATACTTGTCAGCATCTTTTCATCTGGGTCGTACTAAAGGTAGGTAGGTAGACCGAACACACGGCACCTGTCCCAATGAGCTTAGAATCATTTGGCCTAACCTTTAATACTTGTCAGCATCTTTTCATCTGGGTCGTACTAAAGGTAGGTAGGTAGACCGAACACACGGCACCTGTCCCAATGACTGGTACACTGATAGTGGCTTATTGGCTCCTTCCTCCCTTCCATCCTCAAGTCTTACTTTCCTTGATGCCTTAGTTTACTTGATGCCCGATTCATTCCTCCCTATATTCAATCTCTCGAGCCATATTCTAGAGTCAGGTTTTACATTACTTGCCTTTCCTTACTTTCTTTACTTCACTAGCCTTACTAGACATACCATACATACAGGACTGACTGGGCTTAGCAACTACTACGTCCCTATTGGACAAATCTCCCCTACACCAAAACCGGATTACATTCATTCAAGTTGGCAATCCCCTGATCTTTGCTTCTGGTGTGCGATCCGGATTGACATATAATGACCGTAGTTAGCAGGCAATGGCCAAGGTCAGTGCATCTCGAACTAGTGGGTCACTATATCTAAACTATCTAATACAACTATTGAATGCGCTTTGAATTGTGATAAATCATATTTCGTATGAACCAAAACATCAACATTTCCTTTAGCTGTCAAAGGGCTATGCCGTAAAGATAGCTGCTAAATCTCCATTATGTTATGTGGGGATACACTTTGAAATTATATTTAAGCAAGGAAGTAGCTGTTGAGCCGAATCCAGTACCTTGTTGGCTTTGCCGATGCCTAGGACTCTACTACCCGGATCCGAAACTGAAACAAGACATAGTTGGATAGGTATCATGCCCTGGTCCAGGGATATTACTAAGACCAATAATAGGAATATCATTTCAATAGCGCTAGGAAGAAGCCCCGTGGGGCGTAGCAGTTGGTGGGGAGGTTGGTGTACCGCTAGCCCATATTTTGGCACCGATACGATGTCCTTTCGAGGAAGTGGTTCAATCAGAAATAAGGTGCACGGATCAAAGCATTGAATGACAAAACCCCTTTTTAATGTGATTTGATAAAGAGCAAGTCAATCCACCTTTAACGGATTGGAAAACAGGGGCTATATACTAAACCTGGGACTCCACCACCGTCAACCCTTTGCTTTGAACTGCTTTTCCAAGGAACCAAACTGGGCTAACTTGAATCTGTTTACTTGACTTCTATTTGAAACAACTCCTTTCCTCGGTGCATATTATCATATAGAAAGAAAGAAACATTGCGATTCTGTTGCGTCTTAGCCATTCAACTGATGTGCGGAGAATCGAGTCTATTCAGGAAGAATTGCAGCAATTCTTGAATCCTAACATTCCGGAAGAATCCCCGGCGGGCCACCTTCTGCTTGTTGCGAGGGTGCCTGATCATGGTGACTATCCCTCCATTCCCCCAGCCCCAGGGGCGGAGGGTCTTCCAACCCCTAATGTAATCATCCCCCCAGATGATGCCGATGAAATTTTAGAGGATTTGGCTTCTTCTCTAGAAAGTATTTTTCAAAATGAGGGAAAAGTAATGCCGAAAGGTCTCCCTATGAGTGACTTTGTCGACACTGTCCTTTGGCACGGAGGGGATCTATCTATTCTCTAGGGGATATGGCAGGAGTTTGTCCAGGATGGGCTAGGCAGCGAATTCGGGGTAGCTGCTAAAAACCTACGCCGCAAATATGAACATGCGGAGTTGGATGATCCCGATACCCGACCCCTATCTTGTTGTAGAGGATGATTCCTCTATTTTCCAGGATCAACAAGTAGGGGCAGGAGAAGCTGGAACCTCAGCAGGCCCTTCTGAGTCCGAGAAGAGGAAAAGAGATGATGATTCTAGCGATTCCTCAGGTGGAGATGGGGCCGCTCCACCTAGAAACTCTCACTCTATGGATGAAGGGGGTGGGGAAGTCTCTAGTTTTTTCAGGACCTCTTTTAACTCCTCTTTCGAGGGGGTTATCCCATGCCATGATAAAGACCAATAAAAAACTTCTTGGTTTCGTTGGTAGAACCCACGCCGATATCATATTGACTCTCTCTCGTCCAATAAGAGGAGAGTTACGTTATTCAAATTATCTCCTTTCCAAAGCTCCACAAGGCAGGCAAAAAGAGTAATAGGACAACAAGCAATCTTGCTTTCATTTATTTTGAGTTCTTTCTTTGTTGAGATGGAAATCGACGTTCTTTCTTTTGAAAAGGGCTAGGTGGTTTGCACGCAGGCAAAACTTCTTCATGAAAGGTACAAAATAGACTTTTAATTCATGGGTTTCTTAATGACTAGTTGTTCGTTTGAAGCCTTAAGAAACCGGCAGAGAAAGCGGTAGTTTTTTTTCAAATGACCTAATTTCAAGAATCAACTAACCGACAAATCTGTAGCCCAGGTGATTCGCTGCCTCCCTCTCGCCAAACCAAAATGGGATGAATCTTCTCATGCAGCTTTTTTCTTATTCAGGGCGCAGCGAAGCCGATTTCCATCAAGGCAAGGGGGTAAAGTAAATAAGGGGGAAGAGGAGTTATCATGATAGAAAAGAGAAATGACTATAAGGAACCAACGATTCTCTCTTCTTAAACAACCTATATACTCCACACTTAACTAGCATTTGATAGATTATCCAACCCCGAGCAATCTTAGTTATTGGTGGGGGTTCGGTTCGTTAGCTGGTATTTGTTTGGTCATTCAGATAGTGACTGGCGTTTTTTTAGCTATGCATCACACACTTCATGTGGATCTAGCTTTCAACAACATAGAACACATTATGAGAGATGTTGAAGGGGACTGGTTGCTCCGTTATATGCATGCTAATGGGGCAAGTATGTTTCTTATTGTGGTTCACCTTCATATTTTTCGTGGTCTATATTATGCGAGTTATAGCAGTCCTAGGGAATTTGTTCGGTGTCTCAGAGTTGTCATATTATGCGAGTTATAGCAGTCCTAGGGAATTTGTTCGGTGTCTCGAATTTGTTCAGTCCTCATTTTGAACTTTCAAATGAATAGGATGAATAGCATCCCATATAACTTAGCCAATGTCTTCTCCATGCTATTCATTTGAAAGTTCAAAATGAAAGGCTCATAGCTCGCGGGAAGCGACTGGAGAATCACATCTGTGGCCAAATCAGGGTGTAGAGCAGCACCAAGTTTCTCCAGATTCTTAATGTAACCAATCATCTTGATCACATGAGGACTGATAGAACCATTTTCAGCTAGCCTACACGCAAACAAGGACTTTGAGATGTTGTACCTCTCAGACCTTGCTTGGTTCTCAAACATACCACGGAGTCCCTCAATCATATTGTGGGCATCCACGTTCTCATATTGCTTCTGAAGCTCAGAGGACATAGTGGCAAGCATGAGACAGCTAACATCAATTACATCATTGGTATGCTTCTCATACTCCCTTTTCTGAGTGCCAATAGCATTATCTGGCAGATCATCAGGATAGGGAAGCTCTAGAACATATTCTTTTTTCTCTTGCTTGAGAACAATTCTCAAGTTGCGATATCAATCAATAAAGTTTGTTCCACTAAGCTTCTCTTTTTCAAGAATCGAGCGCAAATTGAAAGTGTTACTACCGGTTGGTGCCATGATCTATAACAGAAATTGTGCGAATATAAGAACTATATAAATGTAAAACTCTTATTAAACATTTTAATAAAAATTCATTATTCCACTATATGCTTGGAATCGTTTTCCCTCAAAATGACATATAGTGGTTCAAGATCCATATTCAACTTAGATCCTAGTGAGCTTTGGCATCACTGATAAGGACATCACTATGCTGGATACGCGCATATCATGGCCTTCCCTAAGTTACAAGTCATCACCAACTCGGTCGTCGCGTTCATCTCAGATTCAGCCGACATCCCTTCACGGTTTTGATGATATCTCCCACATCCGACGTCCAAACGAGGCGTTCTTTGATGCGTTGGAAAGGGGACAACGACGCCGTCATTTTGGTTCTGGTCCTAGCTTCAGAAGGGTCGTGAGTCATAATATGTGACCATGACAAGGTGTTGTGCCACCTATTTTGGGCCAACTTGGCCATGTATCGTGTCGGGCCTTAAGCCCATGTTGTGGACGCCCCCCCTGGTTGCCCCCAACCCTAGGACGTCCTTGTTTCGTACATAAACTCAGTAGCCACCGTCTTTTAGTTTTGGGTTTTGTTTAGTTCAGTTTTCTAGAGAGAAACTTGATCGAATTATTGTAACTGTGGCGACAAGTCCTTTTACAGTAATCCAGGGCCCCTGTTCTTGCTCTACACCACTGTGGCGATTAGTCCTTTTGTGTTCAGAGCTTGAACCTTTTCTTGTGATTCGCTTCATCCATATTTGCAATTTCAGATTGCGTGTTTATCCTCTCTTGCTTATGTTCTCGATTTCGCTTGCAGGAACAATTAAGTTGTGCTCGGTGTAATGGTTGCGGGGTTGGATCGTGTCTGATTCGAGCCAGGTCGTCGACACCGAGTTCCCCAAATTTGAGTTTATCCCCTTACCTCTTGGAAGATCGGGCCATATTCACATCAAGTGGTATCAGATTCTAGGTTCCCCGTGAGGTATTATCGTGTTCATCCCTTTAGATGCGTTTGTGTTCATCACCTTTTGTCCACGAAAAAACCTACAAAAAAAATATTTCCCCACCATCCCAGATATTGTTTAGCCTTTGCATAATTTAATTTCAGAGTCCGTAGTGTTGAGTTTGTGTCCTAGTCGAGTTTAGTTGCTGGTTTGAATTTTTACAGCAGATTCTTGACTCAAAGTTGAGGTGACCCACACTGGGCTTTGCCCTGTGTGCCCTCATTAAAAAATTCAAAAAAAAATCAGGATAAAATAGAAAAAAAAATTGTGAAGTCAAAATTAGCGCTTTCGGTGAAACTTTGTGATTTTGCCTACCCTTTGTTTTCCCTCTATTTGAGTTGAAACTTCTTGTGGTTCCTTCCTTTGTGTTCCTATATCACAGAAAAATAGTGGAAAAATCAAGATTTTGATTTGCACCCCCCCCCCCTCCCCCGCCCTGAAAATTCTAAGTCTGTGAAGTCTGTTTTGATCCTTGCTGCCTTTGCCATTGTTCTTGCTATCACAACTGTTTTTGAACACGATTCTTTTGCCAGCAATTAGGACACTGCTTTGGACATTTATTCAGTGCTACTATCTGTTATTGAATTGTGTTCCATTGACATACATATTAGCCTTCCAAGCTATACATATTGCAGCACAGGTTTCTTCCTTGCAACTGTTACACCCAAGCTCAACTATAGATTGTGTCGACCTGTTTGGCTTTGGTAAGAACACTTGCAAGATTGTGATACATTGCTTCTGATATTGTTTTCCACTTTCTACACCCTCTGCTGCCTGCTAGTTGATAGGGCTAATCTTTTTGTTTAGTCTTGTCTTTTGCTTTTAACCATGTCAGAGAAAGGGAAAGGGACACCTGGAGAGTTGGAGTCCCCTACAGACTTCAATGATTGCGTGTCCAAGGCTGAGCTCACGAAGCTTCTTGCGGACCAGCATACATTCATGGAAACAAAGTTTGCCGAGTTGATGGGTCACATCAACACTGTTGGCCACCGCATTGAGGATGTTGAACGATGACCTCCACCTTAACGAGCTGCTGCTGATGATGATGATTTTGATCGTGATGCAGATCATCTTCACCGTAATCGACACGGTATGGGAGGTAATAACAATCGTGGTAATATTGATACTTTTGTTAAGCCCAAATTTAACATACCACCTTTTGCTGGTAGTGTTGATCCTGTAGCATACTTAGATTGGGAACTTGCTGTTGAATAGAAATTTAATTCTCATTTAGTTCCTGCTGAGCATAGATTTAGACTTGCTACTAGTGAGTTTACAGGTTTTGCTCTCTTTTGGTGGAATGATCTTTGCACTACTAATGCTGCTATACCTGCCACTTGGCCTGTTTTGAAACAACGCATGAAATCTTGTTTTGTTCCTCCTTATTACCAACGTGATTTACATTTGAAATTACAATCTTTAACACAAGGTAGTAAAACAGTAGAGGAATATTATCAGGAATTGCTTATTGGTTTAGCACATTGTGATATACATGAAGATGATGTTGAAACTAGTGCTAGATTTTTTGGTGGTTTGAACCGTGATATCCAGAATATTGTTGACTATAAAGAGTGGAATAGGTTCAGCCAATTGTATCATATTGCTCTTAAGGCTGAACAAGAAGTACAGGGATGCCTTCCACAACAATCTTGCAGGTCCAACACTGAGCAATATCTCTAGCAACACACTGGAGTAGAGAACTTCAAGAGTCAGGTTGCTAAACCACCAGCAACAACTTTTCCACTTGCGCCTTCTTCTACAGCGCAATCGTCTAGTGTGCAGCACCAACACCAGAAGAAGGTTACTACTTCCAGTACTAGGAGTGGCTCTTCCACCACCATTATTTGTCACCGCTGCAAGGGCATGGGACATGTCATGAAGGATTGCCCTAGTCATCGTGCTTTCATCGCTACCGCTGATGGGTATGAAAGTTCTAGTGATGTTGAAGATGAATTTGCTTGTATGCCTAACCTTGTTGTAGATTCGACGGAGGAGCAGGAGACTACCGCCATTGATTCTATTGCTGCCACCGCGGGCTTTCCTAGCCTCATTGTACAGCGTGTGTTGACCACTCGGGTGGGACAAGAGGAAGAATAATAACGCAACAATTTATTCTACATGTACCTCATTGTTGCGGACCGCCATGTTCTCACCATCATTGATACTGGGAGCTGTAACAACTTGGTAAGTTCTGATTTGGTATGCAAACTTGGATTGACCACGCATGCAGTACATCAGCCCTACCACATCAAATGGTTCAACAATAGTGGTACGGCACAGGTAA
The DNA here is from genome assembly GCA_032690845.1 of Eleusine coracana subsp. coracana. Lineage (NCBI taxonomy): Eukaryota > Viridiplantae > Streptophyta > Magnoliopsida > Poales > Poaceae > Eleusine > Eleusine coracana. The sequence continues at coordinate 17,261,720 of CM064434.1, read as the reverse complement.
CTCGATCAGCACGCATACACTTTTCAGTAGGTTCTTATCAAGACTCTGCTGATTTTCATGTTGTACCTATGCAAGCATGTTCGCTTTTATTAGGCCGTCCATGAGAATATTATATGGATGCTGCCCACCATGGTAGAACTAATATATATACATTCATTCATAGGGACAGGAATATTACTTTGCGTCCATTATTGTCTGCTGATATTAGAAATCATTTTAAACTGCTTGCTGAAAATACTAAGAATAAACATGATAACAAACAATTTTCTGATGTTAAACATAAGGCTATTCAATTAAAGGGAGGTGCTTTTCGTGCAATGACATCTACTATTACTGATTTTTGTGATAATCATGATGCACCTTGCTATATTATGCTTTGTCATGATATATCTTCTATCGATGATCATGTATCTTGTAATTTGCATTCTGCTAGTACTAACCTTTTGCAGGAGATTGATGCTGAGATGGAGTCGAGGGTGACTCCAATTCAAGAAGGGGAGGATGATAAGGACATCACCATGCTGGATACGCGCATATCATGGCCTTCCCCAAGTTACAAGTCGTCACCAACTCAGTCGCCGCGTTCGTCTCGGATTCAGCCGACACCCCTTCACGGTTTTGATGATATCTCCCACATCCGACGTCCAAACAAGGCGTTCTTTGATGCGTTGGAAAGGGGACGATGACGCCGTTGTTTTGGTTCTGGTCCTAGCTTCAGAAGGGTCGTGAGTCATAATATGTGACCATGACAAGGTGTTGTGCCACCTATTTTGGGCCAACTTGGCCATGTATCGTGTCGGGCCTTAAGCCCATGTTGTGGACGCCCCCCCCCCCCCCCCCCCCTGGTCGCCCCCAACCCTAGGACGTCCTTGTTTCCTACATAAACTCAGTAGCCACCGTCTTTTAGTTTTGGGTTTTGTTTAGTTCAGTTTTCTAGAGAGAAACTTGATCGAATTATTGTAACTGTGGTGACAAGTCCTTTTATAGTAATCCAGGGCCCCTGTTCTTGTTCTACACCATTGTGGCGATTAGTCCTTTTGTGTTCAGAGCTTGAACCTTTTCTTGTGATTTGCTTCATCCATATTTGCAATTTCAGATTGCGTGTTTATCTTCTCTTGCTTATGTTCTCGATTTCGCTTGCAGGAACAATCAAGTTGTGCTCGGTATAACGGTTGCGGGGTTGGATCGTGTCTGATTCGAGTCGGGTCGTCGACGCCGAGTTCCCGAAATTCGAGTTTATCCCCTTACCTCTTGGAAGATCGGGCCATATTCACATCGATCACCGCTAGAAATCTAGTGACATAGGTAAGCAACACTTTGCTAATCACATCCCTATGTGACTCTTGTTTGTTGGCTAGCATCACATGCCCCGACGCCAACATCATGCCCCAAAGCCCAAAACTGTTTTGATAGCTTTGTTAATTAAACCAATACTATGCATGTAAATATCCGACATTTACCCTAATAATTAAGATAGTTGAGATACTCTACTTTGGCAGACATACCATACAACGATCATAATTTTAATAGGTGCAGCTATTGGAAGGGCATATAATTATTATTTTTTTATTTTTTTTGAGGGAACCTATTCTAACATGTTAATCATATCCAATATAAATAACACATGAAAGAATAGGATGACAGGAACATCATCACAGGCAATCATATTAACTATGAAATAGTATGGCCCTTTCAATTGGTGATCTCCATCTCCATTGCAATCGTCATGTCTCCTGTCCCTTCAACCATCATGCTTGAGACCTCCATGATTTAACATTTAGCTACTACAACTTATAGCTAGTAATAAATTACATGAGAATATCAAGCATCACAGGTCGACACGCAGGCCGTTATACAATAATATGACAGCCTCAACCCAGATGTAATTAATCATGACACGCAGGCCATGCAAATCATATACATACATCACATGCATATCTTGGACCATACCATTCACAACATTCTCTGCAAAAACAAGTTAGACGAGAAGCGAATGCTAACGTGTGGCCAAAAAGGGGTGTAACAATCTAGGTGTGTCCGTACGGCGGTCCCGCGGGTCTCAGGGCAACGCCCTGAAACCTCACCGGATTTCATAGATCGTATCTATGAAATTGCAATGAAAATCCTATCGGGATAATCATATTTGCCTGATTTCAAGTCATTCATAATGCCTCAGTTTTCCATTAGGTTTTTATGAGTAGACTGCAGTATATGATCATGATACTATTGGCTCCTCTACTGACGCACGCAGTTAGTCCCGATGGTGATTCCAGCCGGTAGGGACAAGTCGCGCCCGCACGGAGAGGAAACACAAATAAATCAATGATGCATGTATTGCTATCCGCCCATTACCTTGTGAACCTCTCTATCACCATTGATCAAATTAACCCGTACATAAAAACATGTAATAGATCTAATCTAATACATCAGCATAGCAACTATATGCACAAGATCCAGATCACAAACTATACAAGGTCGGCTCTGATACCACTGTTGGGTAACGGGTAGGCTACGATAGCATATATAATTTCTACCGTTCAACCAGGAAACCTTGCAAGAGGGGATCATGGATCGTTACCACTAGACGCGTAGGCAGAGCGGAAGCGAATGTTGGAGCAGCTCGTCCAACGTAGTCGCGCGTCGATGATGCTAGCACCGGCAACACGGTTAGGGTTGTGGGCGAGAAAGAGAGGATCACAGCGGCTAGGGTTATGGACTGGTGGGTTGCAACACTCCTTGCCCCGCCTCCACTTATATAGACCCTTCTAATGGGCCTCAACAAGTTGGCCCATTAGTGGACTAATCCCTCACGGATCAATATCCTTATGACCCTCACATACGAATCAAATCCGTAATGTCTCTTGGGCATATCTCCAACAGTTTTTTCTAGACTTCCGAATTGTGTTGCAATGAAAGCAGGATCACCGACTCTATGTCAAGATGATAAGCTTTTTTGACACCAATCAGGCTCTACCTTCCATCTTTACCTCCTCGGCCTCTGCCTCTGCTGGATCGAGATAGATGCCCATCATGCCCTTTCTTTTCCTTCACCAGTAAGTACTTCCCATCCTCGTCCCTGAGCCTGGTGTGGATGATAGCTCTTCAAAAAAAAAAAGAGAGTGAAAAAAGCATCAATATGACACATCAGCCAATACATGAAAGCACAAAGCCCCACGATCATTTAGTGCTCAAAATATGTATCAGCCTTCCAAAAGAAAAGAAGTTTCCTTTCTCGAGTTAAGATAAAGAAACTGAAAGATTTACAGAGGAAGAAAAAGCATATCGACACGGGCTTCCTACCTATTCTGGTGTTTACTTCATCATAGCTTAAAAAGAGCATTGCTGAAAACAAGTCATCTTCCGTAGTTCCACTATTAGGAGTCATTAGACCAAAGGCAGTGAAAATAGAGTCGGGCTCAATCAAATTAAAGTAAGACTGAAGAAAAGAAATTGATCCATTAAGGCAAGAAGAGTCAGGAATGGATAGAAACAGTCAGTTTAAACTGTAGAGGAACTTCTTGTGTTTACTTCCTCTGATGTGAGATAGTGACGATTAATCAGGAGTGATCTGTGCAGGATATGGTGATATGGGAAAGAATAGGCTTGTGGCATTATTCGATCCTGGCATTGTTCTTACTTGAACAATACTGCCTGGGAGTATTTGTGGCACTGTGCAACCTCGTCAACAACTCTGTCTTTCTCTACTTGTCAGCCCGTGACGGCCAATCGGCCGATGAGGATGAGGGTATGTAACTTCTTTTGGTAATTACCAAGAGACCAGCCAATAGCTTCTTTCATTTTCTTGGTCAACTCTGGTTGTCTCAATCTCTGAAGACTTTTCCTTGTAGTTCTTATGGAAAGTAAATTTGAAAAGTGATAGTGAGAAAGCCCCTTTTTTGGTGCTCCTAGTTCATGATTGAAATGTAGATGAAATTTTATTATTTTAATACAGCACTGACTGGTACTAACTAATGTGAATTTGTTCTATGGTACAGAAAAGGAAGACATGAAGGTTTCGATTGTTGCAACACTAGCATGGGCGCAAGATTTCTCGTGCAATCACTTTGGAGCTGATCCTGGTCACTAAACCTGGATTCATTCATGCAACTTATAGTATGGTTAACATTCCTTCTTAAAAAAGTAGTATCTTTAGATAATATGCTGCCTGATGTGGGAAGTTAACAATACATAAACATTTGGTTTTCGTTTTTGACTTTGGTTTCTTTACAGTAGGTATCCTTTGATGAAAACGTTATTTTCTTCTTTCAGTGTGCTTCTTGTTTCTGCTGAACCATGAAAAAAGGCAGAACAGAGCCAGACTTTAATCCTCTTCTGTGAAGTACAGTTCTCCATTTTGTATATGATGCTGCTGGACTTTATTTTCTCCGCGTTGGAAAACAGCGGCCCTATAGCAACAGAAGTTCTTTCATAGTTAGGTTTGTATCAAATTCTTTTCAACGACAACTCTTCGCATCCAAAGAACCACCTATAATTGTGCATATCTGTTTTAGAGTTTAGTGATTCCTGTAGTAGAGTGCAACAGGTGATGTCTATGGGCCTTCAAGTCAAGAGTGTGGGATAGAGGAACTAGCTTAAAAAAAATTCTATACTCGTCTGTCTCTTCTTGTAATTGCTGGTTCACGAAAGAAAGGCGCGGAGCGTTGCCGTAGCCTATTCAATCTCACTCGTAAACATTGAATCTTCAGTTGGAAAAGTTCTAAGCTTAACATGAAAAAGACCTATTTGCTAGGAGGTTTCTTTACTTCGTCGGATATGTTGCGAGCTGGACATATGAAATCCATGCTTGCTTGAAGCTATATTTCGCTTAGTGAATTGAAAGCTTTCCTTGCTAACCACTTAAATCTGTATTTCGCTTTAATTCCACTCACTCCGTATAAACAGAAAAAATTTGATTTTCCTTTTTTCTAAAGTGACCTTGGTATTTATCTGTCGATTCCTGTATCATTTGTGAAAACCAGGCAAGGCAGGCTTCCCTAACCATTGCGGCCAATGCACTATTTCATGAGCGCACCAAGCATATCGAAATTGACTGTCACTTTATTTTCCAGTACTTGGTCTGTTATACTGCCCACCCTTCTTTAATTGAGACACGTGGAAAACCGGATGTACCATCAATCCCACAGGCTATTTCCATCTATAAGCTAAAGTTCCAATCTTATCTAGAATTTCAAATGGCCATAGTACGGCTCAGTTTGTGCTGCCTTTTTCCTGACACTGTGATTTGTCAATGAGGTTGAAGTTTTAGATAGACCCTTTCACCCACCAGAAGAAATTCTCGCTCTGATTTCCCTTGATCTGTTTAACCTGGCTCGATCTCAACTATTTATGGTACACCGTTGGTAGAAAGCCTAGTACCATTCATTGTTTTCTCCCATCCTTCCAATCAGCTTTATACACTCAAATGAGGCTCTAGGCATAGTAGGTTGTAAAGTAAAGCAGTTTCTATATAGAAAGAATGATTGTACCATGAACGAGAGTAAAGAAAGAAGGTTATTTAGCCGGGAGTGGGATCAAGCTTTTGAAAGTGCCTTACGTAGGCCAGTTTGAAAGCATATCCTATTTTTTACTTGTTTCCCTAGGTAAGCTAAGCAAGCCTGGTGCAAGAAAAAAGACCAAGAAAATGGGGACCTGTGAGAATTTAGATAGATGTTTTCTGCAGACATTCTTTGAAAGCTAGCCTGACACCCTCTCTATCTAGGAGAGTATGCCTCGGGAACAGAGCCCTATATAAGCTCTTTGTGACCCTTCCCGCTTCGCTTTTCTTATCTTTTCTGTAAGACGAAGTCTATCTATCACGTTGACAAGTTATTTTTCATGACATGAACAATCTATGATATTTGGTTCTTTTTGTACATCAACCCGGCGTAGAAAACAGAAGTGCGCTCCTGCGCACGTAGGCTTGAGAGCTGTAGTTTTTTGGACAGCGAATGGAAGAAATGAAGATGTGCCACTATCCAGCCTATCTTGATGAACCAGAAGTGAGAAGGGGTAGGTGAATTAAGGGGTTCTTATGTGTCACCATCAATTGGATCTATTCTACCCAGTAGACCTTTGCAAAGAAGAAGAAATGAGGATCTACTAGCCGATCATGAAATAAGCTCACGCATGGTCCCTACTGCTTATGGGACTGTGATCAAATCAGTTCAACTGGTAGATGAAATGGGAATTTATATGGAAGCGCACGAGGGGAAGCAAAGACGGGGCGAAGGGATTACGGACCGGGCTTTCGATACGCTTGATTTGATACCTTCTGATATTGCACTAGAAATGGAATAGAGGAGGAAGAGGCTAGGTAGGCTGTAGTAGCGCATGCTGGAAAGCTAGTCAAGGTTGTTCGACAAAGCACATTAGCAAAGGTAGTTATTTCAGTAACTTTATCTGGTTTCAATCCTTCCATTACGAGATATCCTTTCGTACAACAGTAAGGTTTTCCTCGGCTACCCTTATGCCCATATAGGGCAAACAATGCAATAGCTTCGGTCCATCTTTTACCTTGGGAAAAAAATTGATTGGAACCGAAAATCCATGTTGAAGAGGAGAGGTTATTGAGCACAATAGTGAAGAGTAGAGGGCGCATGGGATGTGCGCTCGCTATGAACGATGTGGGATTAGATATGGATCTTAGAAAATATTATATATGGATCTTCGAAATAAGACTCTTTCTACTTTCGATATGTTTCTTATAGATCAAAAGATTGGTAAGAACCTCATGTTGATGGGATACTATGCTCTTTTGACCACCATCATCCACGCTATTGAAGCTGGGGTACAGGGTGTGAGTGAAGAGAAGCCTCTTATTTATTAGTTGAGCCGTGCATGTACCAGTATTCGAACACCTATCTTATAACTTTATTTATTTTATCAAGTGATGGATGTGGTGGGATATATCCTTGGGTTGATTATCCATTCCGTGAGTCTCAAAGTAGAGCTGGTCTCTTATTGATAGTAAGTACTAAAATGAAAACCCACCCACCTCATCACATCCTGTTGGAATGGTCCTAGGAAAGACTATGTACAAAAAATCATTCTCACAGTCAACTTTCCTTCTTTTGAGCAAATAAATGTAGTATTTAATCCAACCAATCATTGGGAATCTCTTGTATGTCTTTCGTGAAAAGTGGAGTATTTGTGCCCAAGATCTTTCTATCCCCTTTAGTAGGTGCACACATCTCGTATGGTAAATATACCATTGTGCCCTATAAGGTAAGATTGATTGATGGAGTCAAGAGATGGAGATCTTGGTTTAGCAGCGGCTGCATGTCCTTTTCTTTCATGAAAGGTATGATCTAGAGTGTGATTCTGATCCCGTGATTGGGTGCTTGGCGTAGAATGAGTGGAGCATACTAGGAATGTCGAATGCTCGCTCAGTGAGGGAGCTCTGTTGGAGAAGAGTGGGACTAGAAAGATGGAATACCCATGTCAGGCCATGTAAGGCCAATAGTTGAGGTACCTGGATCCAGACAAAACTCCAAACATGTAAGAAACTACCTTGAAGCAAGGTTTCTACTGGTTAATGTGTTCCACCCTATTGATGACAGCTAATGTTACTAAAAGTTTAGATGAAGAAAGAGCTTCTGAGCGAAGGCTTGTTGGCGTGGATTATCTTGTTAAGCTTTGCAGAGATGGTGAGCGTGAAGAAAGGACACTACCATCAAAGAAAGACAGCTTTCAAATGGATTTGCTGGTCTATGATGCCAAGTAGAAGCATCCGTTCCACATAGGTGAGAGCCTAGTCTTGCATATGTGCAAGCTCTTCTCAAAAGAATTTTGTTTATAGGATTCCGTCGTCCGTTTGTTTTGTTTTGAATTGACATAGAGAAATCTTTCTCATGTTCCCTTAATTCAGGAATAGGTGGCAAAGGCTACTTGTTCCTTGACGGACTATATATAAAGGAAAGGGGTAATTTTTCCTTTACAACAATAAGAGTTGATTCCCTTGCTTGTAGTTTTTGATCCATTCCATGTATTTAACATATTTAAGAGTGGTTATGAGAGAGAATCAATGTTTAGTAGTAGGCCCGGTTCACCAGGTTCTACCACTATTCACCAGGGGAACCTATGGCTAGATTGAATCCTTCACGATGGAAATGCCCTCGCCCACTTGACTAAACTAAGGACCTCAATGGAAGCTTATGTAGATTTTCTACTTTTTCATTTTCCTTCTTGTTTATCAATCACCAATCAAGACAAACTGGGCACTACGGTGAGACCGTGAAAACACCCGATCCCATTCCGACCTCGATATATATGTGGAATCGTCTTGCGCCATATGTACTGAAATTGTTCGGGAGACATGGTCAAAGCCCGGGTTGAAGCCCCTAAAGGAGATTTCTTTCAGCCAACATCCAGCCTTAGTGGCCCCTCTCTGATAAGGTTTTAAAGTTTTCAAGACAAAAAATAAAATGACAAATCTGGTCTGATGGCTCTTCTCCACTAACCACAAGGATATCGGTACTCTATATTTTATCTTCGGTGCCATTGCAGGAGTGATGGGCACATGCTTCTCCGTACTGATTCGTATGGAACTAGCCTGACCCGGCGATCAAATTCTTGGTAGGAATCATCAACTTTGTAATGTTTTAATAATGGCTCGCGCTTTTTTAATGATCTTTTTTATGGTTATGCCGGTGATGATAGGTGGATTTGGGAGTTGGTTTGTTCTAATTCTGATAGGTGCACCTGACATGGCATTTCCACGATTAAATAATATATCATTCAGGTTGTTGCCACCAAGTCTCTTGCTCCTATTAAGCTCAGCCTTAGTAGAAGTGGGCAGCAGCACTGGGTGGACGGTCTATCCGCCCTTATGTGGTATTACCAGCCATTCTGGAGGAGCAGTTGATTTAGCAATTTTTAGTCTTCATCTATCAGGTGTTTCAGCAATTTTAGGTTCTGTCAATTTGATAACTACTATCTTCAACATGCGTGGACCTGGAATGACTATGCATAGATTACCACTTTTTGTGTGGTCCGTTCTAGTGACAGCATTCCTACTTTTATTATCACTTCTGGTACTGGCAGGGGCAATTACAATGTTATTAACCGATCAAAACTTTAATACAACCTTTTTTTATCCTACAGGAGGGGGAGACCCAATATTATACCAGCATCTCTTTTGGTTCTTCGGTCCTCCAGAGGTGTATATTCTCATTCTGCCTGGATTCGGTATTATTAGTCATATCGTATCGACCTTTTCAAGAAAACCGGTCTTCGAGTATCTAGGCATGATTTATGCCATGATAAGTATAGGTGTTCTTAGATTTCTAGTATGGGCTCATCATATGTTTACTGTGGGCTTAGACGTTGATACGCGTGCCTACTTCACCGCAGCTACCATGATCATAGCTGTGGCCACTGGAATAAAAATATTTAGTTGGATCGCTACCATGTGGGGAGGTTCGATACAATACAAAACACCCATGTTATTTGCTGTAAGGTTCATCTTTTTGTTCACCATCGGAGGGCTAACTGGAATAGTTCTAGCAAACTCTGGGCTAGACATTGCTCTACATGATACTTATTATGTGGTTGCACATTTCCATTATGTACTTTCTATGGGAGCCATTTTTGCTTTATTTGCTAGATTTTACTATTGGATGGGTAAAATCTTTGGTCGGACATATTCTGAAACTTTAGGCCAAATCCATTTTTGGATCAAATTTTTCGGGGTTAAACTGACCTTCTTTCCCATGCATTTCTTAGGGCTTTCGGGTATGCCACGTCGCATTCCAGATTATCCAGATGCTTACACCGGATGGAATGCTTTGAGCAGTTTCAGTTCTTATATATCCATAGTTGGGATCCGTCATTTCTTCGTAGTTGTCGCAATCACTTCAAGCAGTGGAAAGAACAAAAGATGTGCGGAAAGTCCTTGGGCTGTTGAACAGAATCCAACCACACTAGAATGGTTGATACAAAGCCCTCCAGGCTTTCATACTTTTGGAGAACTTCCAGCTATCAAAGTAAATACAAATGAGAAAAAAAGAAAGGTCCAGCTTTCTCAGGCCCTTAGGAGTCAGCGAAAGACCATCTTTTCCGCTACTTCATCACAACAAAGAAGGATGCACACTGATCCAAGCAAACTATTTATGGCCGTAGCCCCATACCTGCCCCAAATGGCAGATCAAATCATGGAAACAGTGGATAGCCTCCCGCAGATAGCGGAAATGGTAGGCCATGACGTTCACTCAGTGGCGGAAACTACTACCGGTCTACCCCAGCTACAAAGGGGGGCTGGCCCAAGTAGTTCATCTACACTCTGTAATCTCACCGTAGAAACATTTCCTTTCCCATCTACACTAGAAATAGATGTAGTCAAAATAAAGGAAAATTTGATAAAATCTTATGGGGGTAAACTAAATGGAGAGGAAATAGTTTCACTTTCCAGTAAAACTATGGAATTAAAAAAACTAATACTTCAAAAACTAGCTCTTTTAGGAAGGGAGGACAACGGCCCCCTCCTTTTCAATACGACTGGTGCTGATGAGATTCTCACCACCCTTGAAAAGTCAGAGTATAAACGGAGTTATCTCCAACAAATCAACAAAAGTTTGATAAAAAAAGGGAAAAGAAAGTTTTTATTATCCGGAATTTTTGCAAAAGCGGTTAGAAGCCTTTCCTAATACTTGGATGCAATACTTGAAATTAGGAACTTTACCAGAAGAGGTTATCGAGAAAAAAATGATCTCTGCTACTAGTGAATTTGTAATGAAAGATGATTATATTATTTAGAGGTAGATAGGACGTAGTCTTGCTCGATGAGGACCCTTGCTTTATTGCGTGCCAAAACAGCTGCGCTATACAGTTCAACATAAAAATCTATCTAACCTTTGGTTTGGCTACTAGAGAGGGATTTGCACAAGCCGGGTCGGTTGGGTCAAGTCCATGCTTAATCCATTTCTGTAAGAATTTAGGCACAAAAAAAAAGAGAAGACAGTATCTTGGCGTAGGGTTTCTAATAGGAAAAGAGATACCGAGGCCCACCACTACCTATGGGTATGGGTAGCCGGTGGGGAAAGAAGAGAGGGTCAGCGGACTTCTTTCACGGTTCATACATCTCCTTAAGGAGTAAACCATTTCATTTGACTTCTTTACCATATCCACTCCTTCATGAGCACATAGGAGTTTCTTCCACATTTTCTGGGCATTCTCAATTCCGACAACTCTTGAATATTCCTTAGGATTCAAGGAAGAGAGAATGGTCGACATAGCTTGAGCATGGTGATGTATGTTCAGTTGATCCATGGTTGTGGGATCATCCTTATCTTCCAAGGTGAACCCTTTTTCCACAATTTCCTAAATTGGTGGACCAATGGATATAAGGTACATCTTCATCTGGTGCTTGTACCAACTAAAATCTTTGCCTTTAAAATAAGGCAATCTTCCACTTCCACTACCATGAATGTTTGCCACATCAGTATAGTTAAATGCCATGGCGGTGTGCAAACCACCTCCTTTGCTTGCCGAGGTGGGATCTTCGGGTTTTTCGTGTTCCCTCATCTTCGACATTGTTTAGCCTTCAAGCTTTTAAGATTATGGCTCTGATACCAATTGAAAGTTGTCTAGAGGGGGGGGGTGTGAATAGGCAATGTAATATTTAATCCTAAAAAAACACTAAGACTTGATCAAATACCAGACACGACAGAACTTCTGTCAGTTATTATGGAACTTCCGTCACCACGAAAGTTCTGCCAAATGACAGAACTTCATCCAACCTTCCTCTAAACAATGATTTAAGTGCGGATAACAAAGAGGAAGCAATACAATACTTGATAGAAGTGAAGCTACAACAATGCACACCTAGAGTTCTTTGTTGAATAACCAGCAACACAAATAACAAGAGATACAAGCACAATAATATGAAAGAAATACACAAGCACAAAGATAAGAGCGGGAATATAAAGAGAGACACAAGGATTTAACCCGAGGTTCGGCAACCACATTAAGTATTTCCTACGTCCTCGTTGAGGAGCCACACAAAGTGACCAGGTCTCCCTCGACCCTTTTCCCCGCCAAGCAATCATAAAGATCGTGCTCGGATTTCTTTCTCCACTTGATTCTTTTCCTCCAGAGGTGAATCACACCTTCACAAACGTCCCTGTCTCACCACAACACGTTGAGAGCTCAAGGCGACGCCTAGCCGTTTAGGAGACCAAGTCCCTAAGAGTAACAAGCAAATCAAATCTTGATGGGGAGGGAAAGATGTGCTCAAGCTTTTGAGTTGATGGAATCAATATTTGTGGTTGGATCTCTCTCACTTTGATTAGAATCTCAAGAACAAGTTTAGGAGTGAGAGGGGAGAGCTCTAGCTGAAAGTGAGTGAAATAGCAATGTGTCCAACCCTTCCCACGGGGGAAGGGGAAGAGTATTTATAGAGCCTCTTAAAAAAAAACTAGCCGTTATACAGCTTTTCTGTATCTGACGGAACTTCCGTCAGTTCAAAAAGAGTCGTTGCGCGGTCAGCTTTCAACTAGGTCAGAGTCAACGGAACTTCCATGATGGACATCATGGAACTTCCGTCGCTCTCGGGTCAGCAACAAAGAACATCCCGAGGACGACGGAAGTTCCGTGGAGGAGTCCACGGAACTTCCGTGAGTCTCGGGTTAGCTTGTGAATGAAAATCCGAGGACGACGGAACTTCCGTGGAGGAACCCACGGAACTTCCGTAGCTCTTGGGTTGGCTAAGAGTTGAAGCTGGACAAAGACGGAACTTGCGTGGTTTGCACCATGAAACTTCCGTGACTCTCTGTTTAGCTCAAAAAGGAATGGTTCTTTTTGGCTTTGGTTAGCTAACTTCTCACAAAACCTTTTGGTAGGCTTGAGCACATAAATTTCCCTTCTTAGCAAGATTGGTTTACCCCCCTTTATAGTTCGGCATGCCTATGACTCAAAATAAATTAAAGAACTACTCTTTTAAGTGTTTTTGAGTCCATTTTCTTTTCTTCTTTTTGAGAGTAAAAGTCATCTTGCAAATGTGGATTTATACAATAATTTTGATTATCTGCACATTTACTTCATGAACAAGTTAGCACAATTTTAATCTTTCGTCATCGTACACCAAAACCCACTAGGGAATTCTAGATGCATCTTCAAATTCAAAAGCTCTATTTCCAATTTATAACAAGAAATAAATTAAAATTTACGGGGGAGTGGGAGTAGCTGTTGTATAACAATCTTTGGATTCTAGATTAGATTTAGAATATGTATTCTTTTACAGGTTAAATGTGTAATAAATTCATTATCATAACTCTTGTTTCTACCAATGAACCTATGATTGTTTCAATTTTCCTTGTCTTTGGTAATTACAGTATGTTGAATAGTGTTAGGGACACACGTGTGTGAATTACAACACCGAAAAATATGACACACTCAGCCAAAACATAAACACCACCGCTTGACGATCTTGGATGTCTACACCTAGCAAGTAGCAATAGAAAATGACCAGACCTTTTTGTGTCCAAACTGGAAATTAGAGTTTTACGGCCACGGTTGAGTGGTGAAGATTTTAGGAATGTTCAAGGATAACCAATTAACACTAAGACGCAAACCCGAAGAAGCTGTCGTGGCATTTGAGCTGTTGTACTTGTATCACAATATCTATGGCTGAAAGCTCTTACCACCATGCACATTGCACACCATTGTTGTCGCCAGGATTTGACACGCCTGAGAAAAGTGCTGAAATGGACCACAGAAAGAATCGGATAAACTTGGACAAGTCAAAAGGCAAGGTTGGCAGAATGGAAGATAAAGTTGATATATTGCAAATTGGACAAGGACATGAACAGAAAACCAGAAAAGCAGAGAGGGAAGGAAAGCAGACTGTGATAGATGCAGATACACTTGTAAACTAAACAGGGCATCCGATGCAGTCCACTCCTCTTCAATACCAATATGTGTTCCGTCGACAAACTGGAGCACTGCAGAAGTCAAACTCCACTAGATTGTACAAATGGTGTACCGGATGTAGAGATTAAGCACCAATTGCTGAAATTCACACCGGTATCATAATGATATTGGCAGGTGCAGATGTCTCAAAAATGTACAGGGAATTGGGGGACACTCCAGGTTTACTTGGATATGTAACTGGACAGATTTACAAAACTTCAGAAGCCGAAGCAAAATAGAGCTCAAGTCAACGATGTTTTTGGACTATAATAATGGCAAAACAGCAAAAGTAGCCCATGCAAGTAAATTAGTACTACGGCAGAACGACATTTTAACAAACTGAAGTACACGGTGATCCATAATGCACAACTGAGTTATCTAAGGCAGTTTGGAGTCCAGTACAGGTGCACTGGAAGCTCGAAGAAATACAGGCTACTACAGTTAGTTGCTAATTACTAATAATAGAAAATCTAAAATGCATTAACATACATCAAACGACACATTAAGAACCTACAGCTGGTCCTAACTGAAAACAACTGAATGCACATCCATTGCACATTCTGTCCCATGGGGGTGTTTACAGTGGAGTCAGTCTTTTTTGGCATAGTAATGGATGTCCCCAGGATCATGCTCTGGCTCTCTTGCTACTGCTGCTGCAATTCGGACACTTATAGTGCTTGATGTGCTCGGCTTTGGCAGGAGTGATCTTGACACATTTACCATGGAACCATGTCTCGCATGCATCACAGCATATCCAAAACTCATCCTGTCCATAGTTATCACCACATGCACCACACAATGCATTTTCATGTTCTTCCTCTTCTTCCTCTTCCTCACCTCCACTATCGTCCTCATCCTTTGGAGGTGGCATCTTGGAACCTCTCAAGTTGGGTTCTGGCTGGCGTGGAGGCTGCATATACATTCAGTAGCAAAAGGAAAAGCATCATTAAGTTAACACATATATGTTAAGGCCCAACAGTTCATATAAAAAATGTAAGGAATAGTTACTTTTGTGCAAGATTTATTGCTTTTGCTGCTGCTTTTGGGTGTTTTTTCTTTACTCTGCTTCTTAGCAGTTCCCGTGACAACCTCGTATATGGTAGGGAGGTTATTAATCATGACAAAAAGCCGCTTCCTGCAAAAACAAATCATGAATGGTCTCAAACTGCAGCTATGTATAGAAAATCCATCAGATTCTTTTAGAGAATAGAATAATAGAGCAACTAAATAATCATATACATCGCATCCCTAAAAATTGGAAGGAAAATGGCCCAGTTCTAGTTCTATGGTATCATCTACATTATGAATGGAAGATGCATCAGAATTCTGTATTGGATATGCATAAGCATCAGAATACACGAAGCATCACATAGTAGTGTGACCAAAGTTGAAAAGAAATAATCAACCAAAATAACAAACACTGGTTTCAAAGCTCTGAACAGTTGGATACAGCTATGTATATACAGCCGCCATCACTTCTTAATGCACTATTGCTTATCTTTACCAATCCTATAATTGTGGTGAGGTCGTCATCCTTCACCCACCTTAACCCATCGTCCTATTATGGCTCGTCCGATCTACATCTAAGCATTCAAAGTTCATCTAGCAACAACTGTGAAAAATTGGCGCCGACAGGTGGGTCCAGCTCTCCCCCGCCGCACCCCCCCCCCCCCCCCCCCGCACAACCCCTCGCCCCCTCCCAAACCCTAGCTCGCATACCCGGCCGCCTCCGCCTCCTGCCTCCTCTCGGGCCGCCGGCGCGCCGCCGTGCCCTCCTCCCCGAGTAACAAGCACAAGATGCAGCGCCGCCACTCCCTCTCTCTCTCTCCTCCACCTTATCTCTATGGGCAGTTCGATTTGGTGGTGGCGGTGGCGCCGTTGCCGTCGAGCAGGGTGACGCGCCGAGGAAGTGGCGGCTCAGGCAGGAGGGCGTGGACTGGTTGTCCATCCTCGCTGCTGCCGCATCGCCTCTCCTCCCCAACCTAGCCACGAACAGCACGGCCTGTACAAGGTGGCAAGATCCGTGACAACCAATGGTGATTCAGCGAGGTGGAATGGAAGCCAGTGCAGGTGCTGATGCTCTCTCTCTCTCTCTCTCTCTCTCAACGTACCACTCAACCAAACGACTAGAGGAGGGAGGAGGGATGAAAAGCATGGAGACCAAGGAAGGGGAAGGCAAGGCCCAGGACGCGGAGGGCAAGATCGAAGCTGTGCAGGACGTGTCGTTGGGAGGAGCTGCACCAGTCCATGTCCTCTGCCAAGTACGCCCTCTACCATCAGCATCGGTGCTACTCATTGCTCAGGGATCTGGTGAGGTGAGTTCATCAATTCCCCATCGCATTCAATATCGTTCCTCTCCGCTTCACCATGATTTGGGTTCCAATTTGATTAATTGATATGATGTGAAGCTGCAATTAATTTTAGGTTGGAATAGGAGTTTCGATTGGATTCCTCCGATCCCTTGCTTATGTTTCATTTCTTCTTATTGCAGGTTCTTTTGCTGGAGCATTGCAGGTGAGCACATTTGACGTTGTTTATTCGATATTTACTCCCCTCACAATGCAAGTTTTCCTCTATAGAGTTTGCTGTCATTCAGAAGATATTCGGCATGGATAAATCCAATCAGGTATATACTTAATACTGAAAAATCTGAACAATTGTGCACAATAACTATTTATGATAGCCACCTGCATCTTGGCGATGGGGAGGAGGAGGAGGTCCGGGGAGGGTGGCGGAAGCAGACACAGCTGGCCGGTGGCAGCGGCGACGGCTTGGCACCCTCCTTCACCGCCGCGACGAGGTCCAGCACTTCGTTACCTGAAAGATGGTGCCTCCATTGCTAAAAATCTAAGAAATATGTTTCTATATCATAGACCATGTGCTGTTATATTCACATACAGCTCACATTTATAGATGGTCAAATAACTAGGAATGTTGTTGGCCAGAAATTGGTCACCTAAATTATGTGATGAAGTTGATGATAATGCTTTAGGCGCATCTAGGTAAATTGCTTACTCTTGCTGTGACTAATAGTTGGCCTATTCGCTTCTTAGGGCGATGAAATCGTTCCTATGGGATCGTGCGTGGCAGCTGATACATGCCAAATATTTTTTTTTAACACATGTACTCCTTAATTATTGTTGGGTGTTCAGAGATATACATGGTGGAGCCTGATGCTATTGCGTCATTTTGAATTGGTTAAGGTTTCTTTCTTTATTTACTGGAGTTTTAAGGAAGCTGCAGCAAGGGTGAGTTTAGGAAACACCTTTGAGTCTAAAGGGGGGAAATTGATTGCTAAAGCTCTACTATGGTCTTCCGAAAATTAATGTGTATTTATGCTTTTGCAATGCCATTATTTTGCACATATGGACTTCAGTTTGTCAATTTACTTTAATTTTCTGACACAGATAGCTTTGTCATGATGAATACTCAGCCTATTGTTCTTGCACCTTGATGTTGTCATGATCTGCATGAATATTCTCAATGGCATGTTGAAAGTTGTAGAAATAAATGTGGCTCATGGGATATTCTTGGAATCTGATGAGCTGAGAACAGGTTCTCTTATATATGACCATTACTTCATTATTATCCTTTATCAATTTCAGAATTTTTTTTTTGCCCAACAGTCACTCTGTAACTCTGACAAATACTTGGTTGATAATAGTTTGATTGTTGTTGTACATTTTTCTTTTGTATTCACTATACAACATCACTATATTTTTCTGTACAGTGCTCAGTTTTCAAGGTGTTAATGCCATGTTTAATGTTAGCCTCCAAGTAGGAGTTTACATATGTCACAATTATTATTATTATTATGTTCCATGCATTACTATATTTTTTCTTCATGTCATACAACATCACACAATGGTAACCAAAACATTGGATGATGTTGCAGGATAACTGTTGACAAAAGAAAATTTGTGATTTTTGACACTGGCAGAGAAGTGCAGGCGTCGTTCGATGATATGCAGTGGGCGATGACTGGCCTCATGGAGCTCACCTAGGGAAAGGCAGAACTCCCGAATTCACCGGAGCTGTCTCACGAGTTCACTACCAAATGTCCTCATGAAAATGTAGGTGTCATTGTATCTATGATTTCTTGGAATTTCCTATTGAACCTTGCTACTCTGTTTCCAACCAATTTCATTTCTTGGTGGTTTGTTCTGTTCCTCGGTGATATAATTCTCTCGGGAAACCAATCACATAGTTTCCTTCTTTATTTTTTCGGTTTAGTTGTGTGCAAGAATTGCTTGCTGTTAGTTCTTCATGGCGTATGCACTATGGTTCCAAAGAGTTGACTGAAGAATTGACTGTATTGTCTTTCCAAAGAGTTGACTGAAGAATTTGTTCTTAAAGCATTGGTACTAAAAATTACAGATAATACAATGGTATAGTTTACACTGGCGAACAAGGTTTCTTATAAATGCATGTGATCCTGTGCACTTGGTTTAGCTTCTTTATGCATTTCAGTTTTTTCAGTTATTGATTCAGTTTTTTATCCTCTTATATAGTTAGTCATGCTTATGTAAGAGAGCTTTTGGATTGTCAATGGTCACCAAACTGAAGGTTGGCTCAAATTTTTGGGCTAATTTTGCTTATCAATCACAAATGGAACACATTTTGGAGAATTTTTTTTTCTATGGACACATTTTGGGGAATGAGTTGTTGATTCAGAATAGCAAACTTCTATGCTCCAATTGTTTGGTTTCTCAAATGCACTAGCTATTTCTTGAAATGACAAGATGAAAACCACACCCACAAATTAGCTTTTTGCTGTTAACACAAACAATAACCCTGAGTGCCTCTCATTTTATTATTTTTCTTCTTTTAGATCTGCAGCTGTTCATGCAAGGAATTGCTAAATTCTACAGTATTTGCAGTTAAGTCATCAACTATCTCCTTAACTTCCAATATGCGACAGCAGTTCACTACCCAAAATGTCCGCTTGCCATTGTTCTAAACTACATAATTTTGCCAAATGTCATCGCTAAAATTTGAAGTTCAGCCTTTTAGATTTTTATGAAATACCAATATCAGCTCCCTGGAGTGGTTCTTTTAGGAGCATTTGTTCCATACATGAGCAAACAATTACAATTTTATTTAGATTATCAGTACGATCTAACTTGACTTGGGACGAGTCGGTTAAGAGAGACCTGAAGATGTGGGATATCCCTAAGGAGCTAGCTATGGATAGGAGCGCTTGGAGACTAGCAATAGATGTGCCGAAACTGTGATCTTTTTTTTCCTTCCTTCTTGCTTACTTGTTTCTTCTTTCCTTTGGCTTTTGTTCCTTTTGTTTTTGTCTCTTTTTTCTTTTTTTTTCCTTTTTCTTCTTTTTCTTTTGGCTTTTGTTCATTTGTCTCTTCTTTTTTGGGTTCCCATGGGTTTCATCTCTAACCTAACCCAACTTGCTTCGGATAAAAAGGCTTTGTTATTGTTTGTTGTTGTTGTATTAGTACGATCTACGAAGGATTCATTTGACATAAGCATTGTTTTTCTTCAGCTAGGATTTTGCCCAACTGGTTGATTATGTGTATTTAATAATTTAGGTTAACACATGACCTAAGGACCAATGGCCGTGAGGGAATAAATCTGGATGGGAAGTGGCAACAGGAGTTGGTGCAACAAGAAGGGATAAGACAATTGAGAGAACAACCTGTTTCTCTCAAAAGGTAAGCACTTCTTATAAATGTATATATTCTTCATCCTTCTAATGTTAAAACTACCTTTTTTGCTGCAATAGTGCAATCATAATTAAAAAGAATAAATATACTCAAGGAATAACATGCACATCTGCACATAAATTTCTTTACAACTTAATGCCACATATTTTGGACACCTTTGGTGCATATTCATTGATCTGAAAAAAAATTTAGCATCAGCCTATCAGGAATAGTTATCTGTCATCATTCTCACACAATCACACAATGGTGAATACATTCTCTTTTCTCAGGTTTAGTAAATAACACATTTTTTTAGATTAGTAGATAACTTACCAGTTTAGTAAATAACGCATATTTTATTTTTTAAAACAGAGTCAGTGATGTGTGTGTAGAGAGTTTAGGCTTAGATTTTATTGTTCCTAGGCTGAAACAACTTACCAGTTTAGTTCTACAATAGCTCCATGGATTGTCTGCATTATAATTATCATTGCTGACTTCCAATCAACATTTTATGTCTAAACATGAACTTTGCACATTTTCTTGGGTGGTAATATTGCAGAGCTCTGATTATTTATTGCAAAATTGCATATACTACCATAAATTAGCATCATTTTGGTGTTGCCCAATTTGTTAGAAGTTTGACACATGAGCAAGATACTGCAGGCAGTTTTTAAGAAAGTAAGGATAAACATGTTGGATCAGTTTGATTTTAATGCTGAATTAGTTTGTGATGACAGGTTCTGATCACAGGATGATGGAGAGTCGGCTACTTCAGTTATATATGAAGTTGAGTGGTTAAATACAATGTAGAGATTTCAATGCTTATATATGATTGGAACTACAACATCTCTATAAATTTATAGTACTGTCAAATAAAACTAGAATCCTTCAGGCTTCTGCTGTTAGATGCACTAATTACTATAAAGTAAAACTAGACTGCTTCTATGTCAGTGCTATGTTCCTTGATTGCACATCCTTTTTTAATATCGAAGCATATTTGTGTTATACAACTCTTGTCAATTGTTCAGTTTATTTAGAACAGTCAAGATTTTATTATAGAATGAAACCATTGCAATCCGATTATATAAGTATAATCATTCCTAGATAGAATCATATAAAAATATAACGGTACTCATTAATAGAGTGAAAGATTACAGAACATAAATATATGAATTAGACATTGGCATTCCGTCGTAGCTCCTAATCACTCTTGTAGCAACACCATTCTGCTGTTTATCACCATAACAGGCAATTTTCATTAAAGAACTATTTATTCAATTGTTGTCATAGTTATATGATACCTATTTTATACTTGTATTTAATTATATTATAATTTTACGTCCGTAGCAACGCACGGGCATTACCCTAGTAACTTTATAAGAAAGTGGACACAGGATAGACTATAGTTAAGATTTCCCAAATTAAGAAGATAATCCTTTGCCTTGATGGTAAGAGATCTTCCAACAAACTTAAAATATGAAACTATTGTTTAAGAATTGAGAAAGATTGCATCATGAAGAGAAATGAGGCAATGTACACTGCACAACTCAAACATGTCCAAATTGCCCCCCCCCCCCCCCCCCCCCCCGCGAATAACTTTGTAATCGTATACCGGTTCAATGCCAATTTGATCGGTCCAACTAGAAAACTGGAACAAACTGCGATAGGAGTTGATCCATTTTTAATTATATGATTCTACCTCCCATTTGCTGCTTTTTTTTTTTTGCCATGTGAAAGTGCATCTAGGCCCCCTAATTATGGTTTTGAGTGATTGACATCAATACAATTAAAAAGGACTAATATTTTCATTGACACGTGTATAGTTTCCAATTATTGATGAATATGAGAGCAAGGAAATTAAAAGAGAAAGGAAAAAAAACCAACAAAGTGCAAATCTTAGAAAAGGAGTATCTACGCTCAAGAACCAAGACATAATGCTTTTATCTTTTATCTTGAGTATAGAAACACCAACCTATCAAGAGGGACACAAAAAATAGTGTGGAAAGACCAAGTGCTCAAATCATATTCCAAGAGTCAAATATTCCATTTCAAATCCTTTTCATCAGACAATGTCCGGCTCCATTGGACGTTGTAGTCGGATTCCAAAACGTAGCACTCTTTTCAAATCAGAGGAGTCGGACAATATCCGACCGAGTCGGATAATCCAGTCAGACTCAAGAACGGTGCACAACTCATCAGTTCAGAAGAGCAGGACAACGTCCGACTCCATCGGACAATGGCCGACTCAATAGGAGACAATGTCTGACTAATCAATATCTAGGGCAATATCCGAGTCCATCGGATTATCCTTTCGAACTCCAGAGCTGTGCACATCGATTTGTTAGACAATGTCCAACCCCAGTCAGAAAATGTCCGACATTGATTTCTTCCAACAACTCTTTTTCAAGCCACGACTATAAAAGTGACCCCCAACCCCCTTTGATCGGTTGGCCACTCCCACATCTCAAAAATACACTCCCAACACATCTGAGCACTCCCCTTCTCCCTTGGTTCCTACTTCAATCCTTGGTGGGTTTGAGAGAAGTTGAGGAGATTTGATTGAGCAATACCTTCCACTCAAGAGCACTTGGTTCATCCTAAACACCCATGTCTTTTGTGTTAATTACTCTTGGAGATTCATCCCCTTGACGGTTAGGAGTCATCCGGAGAGCTCCCAAGTTTGTGGTTGAGACGCAGAACGTTTGTATTGGCCCCTCCTTGGTGGAGATTGATAATGAAACTCAAGCTTGCCTTGGTGGCAACTTGAAGAGGTTTAGGGTTGAAAGCCTTGTTTTTGTGGCGTCGCCTAGGCATTGTGAGGGTGGTGGGTCACCACAGGACGCCACACAGTTTTAGTTACGCCACAACACCTAGGCGTCGCCTAGTCGTCGCCTAGGCGCTGTGAGGGGGGTTGATCGCCACAGAACGCCACAACGCCACAAAAATCATGGTTGAAAGAGACCCGGTCCTTGGTGGATCCCTCAACGGAGACGTAGGTTACTTGGTGGACCTGAACTACAGTGAAATATCCTTGTGTCTCTTTGTCCCCTTTTGTTATTGATTAAATCCTGCTTGTGTGCTTAGCTTATTTTTGTTTTATCTAGCTAGTTGTAGTGCTTACTTTTCTAGATTCACTTGTGTAGGTTGCTTGCTAGCTAGTGTCCCTTTTGTCGTCGCTTTCTTACTTGTTTAGCTGCTTGCCCCTAGCTTGAATAGTGCAAACTTGTCCTTTTCGACAACCGATCTGTTTTTCCACTCGAGATCGTCGAACATTGTCCTACTCTAATCGGATATTTGAAATATCCGGACAATATCCTACTATAGTCGGACAATCTAGTCGAACAAGTTTTTCCTGTGTTACTAATTTATCAAATTAAGTGGATTTCAAAGATTATTGCCTATTCACCCCCCCCCCCCCCCTCTAGGGGGCTTCACCATGACCCCATGATAGTCACAAAAACACATGTAAAACAAACTAATTTTTAGAACTAAGGGAGATAAAGAACGCATATGGCTACTATGTTGAAAGAAAACATCACCAACCTATGAGGAATACTAGGTGATTGGTTTTAATGTTAAGAAGAAATAGGCACCCAAAGTCAAATTAAAGAAGACTCGAAACTAGATAGTATAGGTGTACATCCACACCTTCAACCGTGTCAACAACAAATAATCTATTGTTTACTCATAGTACCTCTTAATAATGATCTATGTTTTTAAGCGGCGAGTCAAAGCGTGTGACAAGCCTAGATATCGAACAAATATTTGTTCTAGTCTTTCTGATAATTCGTCCAGTATTTCAAGCAAAATAGCTATTGACATTGGTACATTTTCATGTGATGTAAAGCATGGCATGGAGGGATGGTTAGCTGTTAATGCTTTGGCATGCAAGAAAATATTTACTAGCACTAGCTATCTGTACAAGGAAGTGACACATCAAGTATTGAAGCTGAACAAATATTTATCTGTTGGCAGCAAATAGTTGGAGACGAACAATAGTCCAACATGAGTATCGTGCAGTCAGGTTAGCTTCTTTAATTAGGGAGTCTAAGCAGGTTAATTAGCAATGTTGTTGTATTATTTTATTTCTTTCTTATCTACATGAGTTTCAGTCAAGTCTTTAGGGCCTTTAGTTTGGTGCCTGCGTGCACTTGAGTCCAAGTCGGTTTTTCTTGGTTGAGTCGGACTAGAGCGGAGGCATGTGTGCCTTATACCCAGGGCAACGCCCTTGTACGAGGAGATTAGGTTTTAGCTAATTGTTTTTTTCCCTGCTGAGTGTAGCTCCAGTCAGAAGATGGCGGCGGCTCCATCTACTTTGGAAAATTGAAACCGATCCAAATCTGGGTTGTGAAGGAGGCATCATCAGGTTGCAAAATATGTGCACTTGATTCTAGTTGCTGGAATCTATCCTTCTGATTGTGATTTGAAGCATCACGAGTGGGAGAATTGGGCATTGGCATGTTGATCTCTCTGGTTTGCAAGTTAATTGCTGTTATCTACTTGTGCATTTGTGCAATTACTCTGTTATTCCGTGTAAGTACTTCATCTTGCTAGTAAGAGAAATTTAGTTGGATTTGTTTCTTTATTGGAGCTTTCGTGGACTTGGTACTGTGTTGCTGGTTATCAAATAAAATTCAGAGCAACTTATTTTTAGTACCGTGAAAGATTGGGACAGAATTTGGACACCGTCGTCGTGTCCTTATCAACGTGGCACTCTGCACCCTTCCGATAGCCTAGGCAATCATGAGGCGAGGCTAGGGGACACCATACGGTCATACTAACCTAGGAAACAGGAAAACAGAGGCAGCCAGAGGAGAGAAGACATATGGCGCCTGGTCCAAACCATTACTGCTTTCCCAGGTCATACTTACCCCCAACCCCCATGTAGCCAGATCAATGGAGAAATCAATGGAGGTATGGAGTGCCACCGCTTTTAATGGTTCAGAACCACTGCTCCTCTGCTCTCACCCACCGCCGTATCTCCTCCTCGCTCCCTTACCAGCATGCTGGCACTGACACGTCCTTCCAAATCAGCGCAGAAGCCAGCTATGGTGGAAGTTTTTTAGCCTTGCCAACGATTTCCCACCCATTCTTCCTCTATTTTCCCTTAATCCCTCTATATCACTCATCTTTAGCAAGGGAGCAGTGACGCCATAGGTTCTCTGAACGTAGACAACTAGACGACACCTTAAAAAACATGGGTAATGAACTAAATGGCTCATAGGGTACCTTTAGCCACTATTCAGATTAGAATTTATCATCCCATTACCCAAACGCCCTGCTTGTTTCAGTATTCCAATATGTACTTTCCAGCTGTACGATGGAGTAATGTCGTTTGTATTGTATTGAACACTCCCTTCCCCTCCCGACGCCCCGACCCCCAACAACCCCATGCCAGCGCCCGCTTCGGGTCCGGCGGCCACCTCCCTTGCTGCAACGGTAGTCTCCACCTCCCCTTCGGCATTGGTTTCCACCTCCTTGTCTCCTTTCACGGCTTCGTACATCTCCCGTGGCCGTTCAAAGCTGGAGCGCTGGTGTGAAGTCAGCCCAGTCAGTTTCAGCTCCGTCGGTTCTTTTTCCGGGAAAGAATCTCTCCCCTTCGTTCCGCGAAGTGGTGGCATTGGGCAAGTCCCCTTCTCTGCAGGCCCCTGCCATGCATGCCTCTTCGTTGGCCGAAGGCTCAAGGACGCAGGGTCTGGTGACCTCCTCGACTCAGATGTGTGGCGACACTTTGGCGTCTATGGCGAGTCAGGTTGCGATATTGACGGCGCCCCCAAGGAGTGGAGGGCTCATCACTACAAGTACCCTGGCGGCTGATGGCTGGCAAAAGGTGGAGTCGCGCAGTTCTCGATGACGACGTCTAAAGGTGGCTCGCCCTCGTTGGCGAGTTCCTGCTGACCTCGTCGGCAAGTGTTTTAACTTTTTGTCCTCGTCTCATCGGGCGGCACGGTACCACTGGTGAACCAGGTGCTTTCGTTGTCGGCTCCTGGGTCACCAATCCTACATGTGCCCGGGTCCGAACGGTGGCGAGCATTTGGTACCTGCTCACCGCCCTGTCACGGGCGTTATGATGTGGCGACGCCTCACGCCGACGCAGGGAGCGACGACAGCTCCTGCCGTCAAGCCGTTGGAGGCTGCTGCCCCTTAGCCTCCCCCCAAACCGGTGGATGCTGCAGCTGGAGCTGCTGCGATCTTGGGGGATGTTGGTACTAGGGGCGACAGTGGAGCGGTACCTCCTCGCCGGTGGCGCTGACACCGACATAGACAACAGTCGTCCAGGGAGGAACGTTCTCAGTCCCCGCCGGAGCCTACGGAGGACCTACGTCAAGTTGGCAGCATTCAATGTGCATAAAGTGGTTGTCGTCGAGTTCCTTCGTGTGTCATTGATTGGAGTCAAAGTTTGATGAGGGCAGAAGATGATTTGCTCAAGGCGGTGGTCGTCACGGTGGTCAATGATAGGTCAGAGGTTTCAGCAAAAGAAATTGCTCCACGACTGGAAGTCCAAGAGGGTTCACTTGTTCTTCAACAAGCCTCCGCCCCAAGCTTCCTCCTCGTCTTGCCAAATACTGACCAAGTGGCGAGGCTGACGAGTAGATGGCCCATGATCAAAGTTGCGTCTTTCTCTATCTCCTGTAGGCGATGGTCGAGGTTGATTGGAGCGTCTAGCGGTGTTCTTCTGCATCTAATCGACGTAGAACTGTCCGGGATACCCTTCCATGCCTGGGAGACCTTGATAGTGGATCATTTTCTCAACCCATATGCATGGATCCAGAAAGTGCACCCAGAAACTATTGCCTTGGTTGATCTCTCAGTGTTCAAGTTTAGCACCTGGTGCTTGGATCCAACATCTATTCCTGCGGTGCGCGACCTCTGGATTGTTGAGCCACCGGGTGCCAACGAGGAAGGTGATTCAGGAAAGCGAAAGCTGGTCTATCCGATCAATGTTGGTTTCACTATGGTGCTCCAGCCGACGTGCTCATGTCCTTCCCACCCTCCTCCACCGGATGGTAGTGATAAAGATGGCTCTCCAACCAAGCAACGGCGCCGTTTCCGTTCTCGATCCCCACCAGCTGGGAGCAGAGGGCAGGGTCATGGTGGTCGTAGCACCGCCGGCAGCGACAAGCAGCGAAGAAAGTCAGTCCATGCACGCCTTGGGCCTTGTTGGCACCAGAATTTAACTGGTCCCATTGATCAGAGGCAAGAAATTGAAATCGGCAGAAGTCAATGAAATTTAACGGCCGAAGAAAGTTAAGGGGCCCGATAGGGTTATTTTATTTCTTTCTGTTTTAGTTTAGATTTTATTTTAAAATCTAGTCAATTTGTTTAGGAGTCCTAACCGAGTCAGATCAAAACCTCTTGCAGTGCTTAACATGTGCGCTTACTCTCTGCACAGCTTGCAATGTTTTACTTAGGGACCAGATCTTCACAATCCCTTCCTCAATCTGCTCATTCTCGGACCATGGGAGAGAGAGAGAGAGAGAGGGCTTGGTTGGGCTAGAGATTAGAGAGAGAAGTGAGAAAGCTCACTGGAGGAAAGAGAGAGAGAGAGTGCTTTGATAGGGATGGTCAGACACAATGCAATGTGACGAGGATGACTGGCTGAGAGAGAGGAAGAAGATAAGTCTGTGGTGCTTGGTTTGCTGGGCAAAGCACGAAAGAGGAATGCTTTGGGAGGGGAGCTGCAAGATGCCACATAACCAAGAGCTCTACTTGCATTTGTGAAGATAGATGTTAATTAATCAACTATCAAGAACTATTGTGTTTCATCACAAAGATGTTTCATATTCCTGTGTTACGGATTCCTGCATTCCAAACACCTCATTTCATCCCACTCCTGTGTTTCTCAATCCTCTATTTTGTTACTACACTCTCATTTCATTCATGTGTATTATATTCCTCCGTTCCAAACAGGCTTTAACCTAGTTTGCTGGCTATGCCGGTCTCCAACATATATTTTGCCTGTTGATTGGCATACTGAAGTAATAAAAGAAACAATATTTTGGACCGAGATAAGACATAGTTATTAGATATAACACATTGAAGTGTTCTTGTGATTCTTTAGATAAGACATATATCTAGGAAAGTTCACACATAACTGCAACAAGAAAAGTTCAATACTTGCATTCTAAAAGTGTTCCAAAACAAATCATTTGTAATATGTTAAATTTCAGTGCAACTATTGACTTCAAGTGTAATCAATGTTTACAACAATAAGAAATGAATGCAAAACAGTAATAGTAAGAATCGAATCCCCACAACTCCAAAGCATAAGTAAGGTACGTATTAACAAGTTTTGAGTAACCACAAAAAGAAAAAAAATAAGAAACAGCCGTGAAATGAATCAAATACCTGGATTCTTTGTCAAAGCCGAATCTTGCTCCAAAGTAAAAAGCCACAGCCAGCAACCAAGCATCACTATGCACCGCAACAAGAGATAGCCAATCCTTTTCATCCATCCCGTCACGAGCAAAATTAATTCCAAGAGCTGGCTCTGGAAGTTCAGGAGGAACCTCCTCGGCAGGCAAGTTTACTTCCCATGTTTCATTGGGAAGGCCATACAAACAGAGATTCTCTTTCTCTGCAATCAAAATGATTATACTTAGGCTATTAGGTACTTTTCATGACTTTCTTCTATGCTATCAACTTAAAAGACAACAGGACCAAGAAATATTGAAAAAGCCTGCAGCTGACTGCTCACCCAATAAAAAAACCGGTAATAGAAGAGGAAGAAACTTTGGGGAAAGGAGAGGAAGAAACAGACTAATAAACTGGATCTAATTATAGATGCAATTGTAACAACACAGACAACAAAAATAAGACCACAGATTATCAGTTCTAAACTCCGTCATGAAGGAACTCAAGAGAAATTGTCATGAAGGACTCAAGAGAAACATAAAACAGTAATGGTAAAGTTTTGTTCGACCAACTGTCAACTATAAATAGTTATATTTTGTGCGTTATTTCAACGAATACCATCTCCAATCATCTCCCTGCTCTATTGTATCTTCCTAAATCCCAAAAATACCCTTCGCAAGGTGCGCAACGTGATCACTTTAGCATTACAGCTCATTTCTTTCCCCGCTGAGCTGAAAAAAGGGCAACAAACGTCATTCATTCTGAATTCAAAAAAAAAAGTCATTCATTCAGAAAAAGTTAATGCACGCCGCCGCACACAAACCCAACAAAAGAGGGGAATAATACTCTGTCGCTTATCTTCTCTTCCTTTCAGTACGACGCTCAACACCAACACAGAATAAATTCCAGAGAACCTTTTCCAAAAAAAAAAAAGTACTCTCAAATCTTGCTTTACCTCGATCGGTAAAATTCCGAGAACCAGTGAAAAGCAAATCCACCAACACTAGTCAAAGAATTATAGCGAACAGAAAAAAACAAACCATGAATTACAACTGAAACCACCAAAATCCACGGAAAAGATTCCTCATTTCATACGGAAATCCAGAAATCACACAAAGCCTCAGGTCAAAAAACCTCAAAGACCGCATCTTTCCGTAACAGAACATCGAGAACGCCACCGAATCGCACGAAATCGCGTCAGGGAACCCGAACAACGTGTTAACTCACCTGGGTCACACTGCTGGTAGAACTTCTCCACATCTGCAACAAATCCAACCAGTAAAACCAATCAGCAACCCGGAAATAATTCGACCAAAGCACCCATAGCCCCCGGAAATCGCCCATAATCATGAATTTCCTGAATGGTAGAACACAGATGGCTGCGTACCGGTGGTGAGCGCCTTAATCATGCCGGCCCGCCGCGCGCGGAAATCCCGGAACACGTCCTCCGGCGTGCGATGCGTCCCGCCGCCGTCCATCTCCTGGAGCTGGGGGTTCGGCCGGAGCTCCGGCGGAAGCTAGGGTTAGGGTTTTGGGGCCGGAACTGTGGGGAGAGAAGGGGGGAGCTTGGGGACAGCGACTCAGCGAGAGCGACCAGTGGCAAGGAAGAACGGATATTTAGAATCAGGTGGAGGGAGCGGGCAGGGGACCAGAGCGAGCATTCTGAATCAATCGAGGGTGATAATGTTCATTTCTGCGGTGCTTTTTTTTTAACATTGATTCTAAGGGTGTTTGTTTTTATGGGTTAAACGAGTAAAACTAAACTTTAGTTTAAATTTTAGTTCTAGAGAAACAAACAGAAAGACTAAAAGTAGAGCTAAATTTTAGCTCTAGAGAAAAAAATAGGCTAAAAGTAGGACTAAACTTTAATCCTTCAAGAGATGCTAAAGTTTAGCTTAAATTTTAGAAGCTAAACTTTAGGTCTTGAAGAAAACAAACACTCCCTGTCTTCTTGTAAAAATTTCATTTTCGGTTGGGCTCCTGAGGTGGAATCGGTCTTGCTAGTCAGACTCGGAAAAAGAAGCGTCAAGCGAACGTTTGAACAACAAGCCTCTGTCCCACAAGGGAGTGTTTGTAGCTGTGACATCTGTTTGTTTTTTTTTCCACAAAATATGACATCTGTTTGGCCATCCGAACATCTATTTGGCCATGTAATTAGTTTTATATTTAGTTTATATTTAATTTATGTATTTAATATTTGAATGATTAATATGATAGCACTTAAATTTAGATCCGACACCATAACATAATAAGCATTTACTGATTTACAACTGATGCTACAATGGATTAGGATCCTTTGTTGAACTGCACACGTGCAATGGTGTAAGGACCGAAGACGTACCGAGAGGGGGTGAATCGGTAAGCCACTCACAAACCCAAATACTTTAATTTACACTACTTGGGTCTAACAAGAAAAGCAACCTAAATAATTCTAGTAGGCCAAGACCCTACACATGCTAGTGTTCATGATAAGAGAAAGCGCGGAAGGCAAACGCACTAGCCTATGCAAGTCACAATTCAACCTAGTTAATAGAGCACGCAATGATAGAATAGTAAGCAGAGGGTCAAAGAATGCTCATAATTTTTTCCCGAGGTCTTGGAAGGATGGCGTTTTTCCCTACTCCTCGTTGGACCACTCCCGTCGGAGTTCCGGTCCCTCCCGCCATCAAGTGGAGTTCTCGCCCACGAGCCCGCAATCACTCCTAGAGTGAAGACATGGTGTGCGTCATCGCTGCACAAAGTACAAGCTCCTCTCCCTTGAGAACTTTTCAGACTCCCCGAGCTGACACGGGCGCTCACTAGCGATGCCCCTTTTAACGGCGGGCTCAAACCATGTATAAACGTATGATGGTCTTCACAACCGATCACGATAAGCTCGATCACAGACACCTAACCAGTCTAGGTCTCACTATAGACCAAGAGTAATAATCTAGATTACACCCTCAAGGATACTCTAGGCTTAGATGTGCAAGATGCTCAAGTTACTCTCCACTAGCACTCTCAAGATATGCAATATCTTCTTCTAGTGCTCTCCTCTTTTTCTCTTGTACCTTACTAAATGCTCTCAGGTATTTTACTAAACAAGAAAGGTCACTAAGACCCAGCAACGAAATTATATAGATTCCCAACCTCAAACTAGTCGTTACTCCATGAAATCAGCTTTCTGTGTCTACTGACCGGATAGTCCGGTCACTGCAACGCAGTGCTCCAACAGCTCTGATCTCTATTGATTCCTCTGCTGACCAGACCGTACGATCACCTAAACGGAGCGTTCGGTCTGATTCTCTCTCTAGTCCAGGAGCCTTTGCGCAACAACTTCCTCTCTACCATGTGCAAGTCCTACTAACCGGATCGTCCGATCAGTAGACCAGACCGTCCGGTCTGTACAAACTCTAGCACAGACAGATTCCTCACTTCTTGCTGAAAGTCCCAGACAACTCCCCAGAGTGACCGTACAGTCCGGTCACCTCTGACCCTTTTATCCGGTCTCTATGTCCAGAAGCTAAAACTTATCATTCTCGCTTGACTTTATTTTCTAGCTTCTCCAAATAGCTCCTTGGCTTCTGCACTGTCAACTAGTGCATGTGATTTCATTGAGCAACCTTACACATCACCGACTAGACATGACCTAAGAGAATGACCTAGACCCCTTGATAGTCCAGTTTTTCCTATGAACTCAAAGCGCTAACAACTAGACAAGTGTACTAAACATTTGCACCATAGTTTGTTCTCCGCTTTGATCCATCTTCATCAACCTTTGAACTCAATCAAGTTCATAAGCCTTCATGCTTCTGGTCATTGTCATCAATTTCCAAGGCAACCATCATCCATATGATTGATAATAGGGTTTAGAGATGATTTGTACATAAACAATACTCATGTAGATATTGGCCCACAATTTCATAGTTGTCATCTATCACCAAAATATTTATACTTTAGGGATCCAATCATCAATGGTCATGAAGCTTATAATCTCGCCCTTTTTAGTGATTGATGACAACCATAAAAACTTAATCAATAAACAATCAGGCTAAAAGAGCTACACAAAGATCGAGAGAAACCATAACAACATAGGAGAGAAACGAATAAGGTCCTACTCAATCAAACATCATCTAGAGATACAAGGAAAAGAGAGAAAAACATACTCTAGATGAAAATGCATGCATGTCATGGCAATATATTAAAGGAAAGCATAAAGACATGCAATACAAGGCATGAATGATGAGATGCAATATGTTAGCATGACTATGCATAAGAATTAAGAGCAAGCAATCATCATCATGATATCATACATAGGCATACAAGATAATTAAAGAATATAAGGCACTACATATGAGAATAAACCAAGTGAGATTAAAATGAGTCAAATACAAGCGAATGAAAACCATGACTCATCAAAATCCACGAACATCGAATAACTCCATCAAAAGAAGATCCAAATGTATCTAACTCCCAAAAATTCACAAATGCTCCCCCTAGATACAAGTTACTCTCGATCGTGAAGGATAACACTCTCACTCCCCCTATACCTAGGACTCTTCTCCCCCTTTGGTAACAAGCACCAAAAAGTGGAAAAGATGAACATCTAAGCGCTCGTGGACAAGGAAGTGGTACAGAGATGTCCTCTGAAGGCTCTGCTCCGGGCTGCTCCTGTGCTGGATCCTGCTATGCTCCCTGAGCATGTGCCGCCTGAGCATCCATCTGCTCGAAGAAGTCAAGGTCCACAAGCAACTCAGACCCTCTGTCCTGTGTTGTTGTGAAAGGATCGTAGTGACCGAGAGAGGGGGGTGAATCGGGAACTACCACTATGTACCAATTTTACCAAGTACAAACTATCGATAGCACTCAAACCAACTCCTACACAATTCTAGTGGTGATCACACTAACAATATAATCCTGTGAAAGATAGGAGCACTCTATGCATACTAGCGGATCACACAAGTCACTACAACACCTATGTATTTCTAGTGATCAAGCACACCAATGCAACTCCTA
Source organism: Eleusine coracana subsp. coracana (assembly GCA_032690845.1). Lineage (NCBI taxonomy): Eukaryota > Viridiplantae > Streptophyta > Magnoliopsida > Poales > Poaceae > Eleusine > Eleusine coracana. Next base: position 17,228,802 of record CM064434.1, on the reverse strand, counting down.
CTCATGCTAGTCAACAATTGCGGAAGTTTAAACACTACTAGTAAGTAAAGAGCCTAAACATGCAAGTCTACAAGATAGTCAACTAGAGGAACACACAAGCATGAATAGCACGGTATATAAATGCGGAAAGTAAAGCATCATAGTGAGGAGTAGAGTAAGGGTTGGCTCATGATTTTTTCTCGAGGTCTCGGAACGATGGCGCCTTCCCCTAATCCTCGTTGTACCACTCCCGTCGGAGTCCTGGTCCCTCCCGCCACCAAGTGGAGTTCTCGCACACGAGCCCGCAATCACTCCTTGAGTGAAAACATGGTGTGCGTCACTGCTGCACAAAGCACAAGCTCGCCCCCCCTCGAGAACTTGCCAGACTCCCCGAGCCAATAGGGGCGCTCACTAGCGATGCCCCTTTCAATGGCGGGCTCAAACCGTGTACAAACGTGTGACGGCCTTCACAACCGATCATGATAGGCTCGATCACCGACACCTAACCGGTCTAGGTCTCACCATAGATCAAGAGTAATAATCTAGATCACACCCTCAAGGACACCCTAGCCTTAGATGTGCAAGATACTCAAGCTACTCTTCTCTAGCACTCTCAAGATATGCAATATCTCCTCCTAGTGCTCTCCTCTTTTCCTCTTGGACCTTATCAAATGCTCTTAGGTATTCCACTGGCGAAGAGAGGTCTCCAAGACCCCAGCAATGAAGTTATATAGGCTCCCAACCTCAAACTAGCCATTGCTCCACGAAATTGCCTTTTTGGACACACTGACTAGATTGTCCGATCACTACCTAACCGGACTGTCCGGTCACTCTGTAACGGCTCTCCTCAGCCGTTGGCTTCCTCTGTCTAGGCAAATTCCTGTACTGACCGGACTGTCCGGTCCAGTGATCGGACAGCCCGGTCCACTTTCTCTCTCCATTTCAGGAGCCTCCGTGAAATGCACCTCTTCTGCCTCCCTACACTCCTACTAATCGGACTGTCCGGTCAGCAGACCGGACCGTCCGATCTGTATGGAGTCTCCTGCTAACAGAGTCCTGCTCCTCACGCTAAGTTCTGGAAAACTCCCCATAGTGACCGTACAGTCCGGTCTCCACTGACCCCTCTGTCCGGTCTCTATGTCCAGAAGCTGAAACTCGTCGTCCTCGCTTGACTTGGTTTCCCGGCTTCTCCGAACAGCTCCTTGGCTTCTCCACTGTCACCTAGTGCCTGTGATTTCACCGAGTAATCTTGCATATCACCGAGTAGACATGACCTAAGAGAATGATCTAGACCCCCTTGATAGTCCGGTTTTTCCTATGGATCCAAAGCCCTAACAACTACTCAAGTGTTTCAAACACTTGCACCATAGCTTGTTCTCCGCTTTGATCCATCTCCATCAACCCTTGGACTTCATCAAGTTCACAAGCCTCCATGCTTGCGGTCATTGTCATCCATCGCCAAGGACACCATAGACAATCATCATAAGATATAAAGGGTTTCCTACATGAACAACACTCGTGTAGATATTAGTCACATTTCATGTTTGTCAAGCATCACCAAAATACCATACCTCGGGGTGACCTCAATGGTCATGATCCTTACAATCTCCCCCTTTTTGGTGATGGATGACAACCACTACTTATGATGATCCAAAAACGGACGAGCAAGAAAGAACCAAAGGAAAAGAAAAGATTGAAGGGCATACCTTGGTCCTTACCTTGGAAGTAGTCTCCCCCTTGAGATGTGCTAGGTGTTGAGGGAGGACTACCCAATTATGTAGCGCACTAGATATTGAGCTTGAGTCGAATTTGCGCCCGCCTTGGTGTCGTGGTAGTTGATCTTGTTGATGTAGACACGTACCAAGGACGTAGATGCTCATGTCGGTGAAGGTGTTCATTGTCGCCGTAGACATGCACCATTCTTCTTCTTCTTCATGTTGGTGTAAATGTTCATCTTGGGGTGATCTTCATATTCCATCTCCCTATCTTTATATTTTTTCTTCATCTTTGACCTTGACAACTTGGCTTTTGGATCTTCATGTTTTTTTTTATCTTTGACCTTGACAACTTGGCTTTTGGATCTTCATGTTTTCTCTCCCACTTTGTCACCTATCACCAAAAACCACACAAAACATAATGAAACCAAGAGGCATAAAATAATTGTCAAGAGTTAGGATAACTCCCCCTTTTATGGTGCTCCTCCTTGGTTGTAGTGATGTTCCATCGTCGCTCCCCCTACACTCATGACTCAACAAAAAATTTTCTCCAATGTGCAAGAGTTAGTCATTAGGGAGATGGGAATGTATGAGCCACTTGTCTATGGGCCGCGCGAGTAGATTTAACCTCGGAGCTCGGTCGAACATGGCTCAATGGGCATGAAGCACAAATATCACTATTTGATCGTCTAGAGAGTCATGTACTCACACTGTAAATGAGCAACTCCCCCTAGACACATGCTTGGGAGCATGTATGGTATCATAATGCAAGGATGCACAAATGCAAAGAATGCAAATGCAACAAGTATACAATGCATGATGTGATGCTAAAGAAAAGAGAGAGAACCGCTACAAACTAAAGTGTCAATAATGAGTTGTTCCCTTCTCAAGTTTGCTCATAATGGACCTTTCTTCAAAGCCTTGGGTATACCATGAGCCACCTTCCCAAGCTTAACTCGTGTCCATTGCTATCTCAAGAAGGTCCAAAGTCAACCTACAAAAGAAGAGAAACAAGCACAAACAAGGACACAAACAAGAACTAACGAAACACCATACATATGTAAAAGGACAAGTTCAATGGTTACTCATGTGAAGTTGGAGAGGTCGAGAACATTGAGTTCTCCCCTTAGCTTATTGAAGGTCTTCTCATCAAGTGGCTTGGTGAAGATATCGGCCAATTGTTCATGAGTTCGCATGCTCACCAACTCGATGTCTTTCTTCTCAACATGGTCTCTTATGAAGTGATGCCTCACTTGAATGTGCTTTGCGTGACCATGATCTCCCATCTTGAGTGCCATCTTGATTGCCGCCTCACTATCATAATATAGTGGCATTTGAGTGTAATTGAAGCCATAGTCCGAGAGAGTTTTCCTCATGTAAAGGAGTTGTGCACAACATGCTCCCGCCGCCATATATTCCGCTTCGGAGGTAGATAGAGCCATGGAGTTTTGCTTCTTTGAGCTCCAAGATACTAGAGATCTTCCAAGAAATTGACAACCTCCCGATGTACTCTTTCTATTCACTTTGCAACCCGCAAAGTCGGAATCCGAATACCCAAGTAACTCAAAGTTTGATCCTCTAGGATACCATAAGCCTATGGTAGGTGTGTACTTGAGGTATCTCATTATTCTCTTCACGGCCTTCAAGTGTGACTCCTTTGGATTTGCTTGATAGCGTGCACACAAGCAAACACTAAACATGATGTCCAGTCTCGAAGCGATGAGATAAAACAAAGACCCAATGATTGATCTATATAGCTTGGGGTTCACTGGTTTCCCTTTCACATCATCATCCAAGGGTTTGCTTGTAGCCATAGGTGTGTGCAAGGGCTCGCAATTCTCCATGTTGAATCTTTTGAGAAGGTCCTTAGTATATTTTTCTTGATAGATGAAGTTTTCCTCTCTCAATTGCTTGACTTGGAATCCAAGGAACATGTGCAACTTTCCAATCATTGGCATTTGGAATTCCCTAGCCATCATCTCCCAAAACTCTTCATTGAACTTCTCATTGGTTGACCCATAGATGATATCATCCATATAGATTTTGCACACAAAGAGATCCTTCCCAACATGCCTCGTGAACAAGGTGCTATCAATGCTTCCAATGGTGAATCTATTTTTGAGTAGGAAGTTCCTCAAGTGTTCATACCATGCCCTTGATGCTTGCTTGAGGCCATAGAGATCTTTCTTCAATTTGTATACATGTCTTGGATGTTTTGGGTCCTCTTCAAGAAAGCACTCTTGACATCTATTTGAAAGAGCTTGAAGCCATTGTGTGATGCATAGGCAAGTAAGATCCGAATAGCTTCGAGACAGGCCACGGGAGCAAAGGTCTCTTCAAAGTCAATCGCCGCCACTTAAGAATATTCCTTAGCCACTAGGCGAGCCTTGTTCTTGACAATTGCTCTTTTCTCATCTTGCTTGTTCTTGAAGACCCACTTGGTGCCAACTACATTATGATTCTTGGGTCTTTTTCAACCAATTTCCATACTTTGCACCTCTTGAAGTTGTTCAACTCTTCTTGCATGGTAATTACTCACTTGTGATCATCCATAGCTTCATCAATGGTAGTGGGCTCAATCATAGAGACAAAAGAAAAGTTCTCAATCTCAACATTGGCCTCATCATTATTCTATTCACTCACATAGTTGGGCTTGTATTGATTCCTCCTTATCTTTATTCCTCAAGATGGATTCCCAATGATCAAGTCTTGTGAATGATCTTTATTGATGCCCTTGGGTCTAGGATGGTGTTTTCTTTATGTGGGAGAGGCTCTTGGTGAAGTGTCTTGTGTATCATGAATTGTTTGCTCTCTTGATATATGAGTGTCTTGTATCCTAAGAGAGGTGGAGGGGTTACTCTTATGCTTTCTTGTTTTGGACTTTGAGCTTGAGGTGGATGGGAGGTTATCTTGTGAAGAGCTAGGAGAAGTGGATTGTGATGAAGTATGTGGGGAGGTTTGTGGCTCACTTCTCACTTGAGATTCCTCATCATTTGGTGGGTGTACTCTCAATGAATCTTGGGAGGAGCTTGTGGGAGTATTTGTGGCATCTTGGGTTATTTGTTGTACCTCGGAGGAGAAGGTAGGTTAAGGTGGTGGAGTAGAGGGCTCATCACCATCACCATCATTGGCCTCGTGGGGTAAAACCTCGCCCACAGGCATGTTTCTCAAAGCTTCCCTCATAGGCTCATCTCCAATGCTCACTTCATGAAATTCATCCTCCCTTTGAGACCCATTTGACTCATCAAATTGCACATCATAGAATTCTTCCACACATCCTGTGGTCGAGTTGTAGACCCTATATGCTTTAGAAGTCCCAGAGTACCCAACAAGAATGCCTTCATAAGTTTTACTCTCAAACTTTCCGAGCTTTCTCCTCTTCTTGAGAATATAGCACTTGCATCCAAAGACTCAAAAATGGGAAACATTGGGTTTCCGTCCCACCAATAGCTCATATGGAGTCTTCTTCAACAATCAGTGGAGATAGACATGGTTGGATGTGTAACAAGCCATGTTGATTGCCTCAATCCAAAACCTCTCATGAGTTCCATACTCATCCAACATGGCACGAGCAAGAGTGATGAGCGTCTTGTTCTTCCTCTCCACTACTCCATTTTGCTCGGGAGTATATGTAGCGGAGAATTCATGTTTGATCCCCTTCTTGTCAGAATATTCCTCCACTATGGTGTTTTTGAATTCCGTCCCATTGTTACTCCTTATCTTCATAATGCTAGCATTGAATTTATTCTTTGCCCTCTTGGCAAACTTTCTGAAGATACCACTGGCTTGAGATTTGTCCATAAGAAAGAAGGTCCAATTGTATCTCGTGAAATCGTCAACAATCACCAAGCAATATAGATTGCCTCCTAGACTCTTGTAGTGTGTTGGCCCAAACAAGTCCATGTGCAAGAGCTCTAGAGGACGAGATGTAGACATGAATGACTTGGTGGGATATGAAGATGCAACTTGTTTCCCCGCCTGACAAGCGCTGCACAATCTATCCTTCTCAAAGGGCACATCCTTGATTCCTTCAACTAGATTCCTCTTGACAATCTTCTTGAGCTGATTCATTCCAACATGTGCTAGTCTTCTATACCACAACCAGACCTTGGATGCCTTAGTGAATAGGCAAGTGCTTGGTGGCATAGTGCTTGACTTGAAGTCCGTGACATACAAGTTCCCATGTCTTACTCCATGAAATACTAGCCCTCTCTTGGCATTCTCAATTGTTGCACTATCCTCATCAAATGTGCACTTGAAACCCATGTCACAAAGTTGACCAATAGATAGAAGGTTGAAGTTGAGGGTTTCCACAAGGAATACCGTAGAGAGATGGAGGTCATGTGTGATGGCCACCTTGCCCGAGCCTCTAACTCTCCCTTTTGAGTTATCCCCAAAAGTCACATTCTCACTATCTTCGTCTTCATCAATAGTGGTGAACATGGTTGGCTTCCCGGTCATATGTTGAGTGCACCCACTATCAAGAATCCAATGAGTGCTTCCACCCTTGTAGTTGACCCTAGTAGTAGCCATAAGACAAGCACTAGAGGAAGAGGAGTTAGTATCCAAAGCATTACTTGATTGACTAGCACTAACCTCTTGTTGTCGAGCAATGAGACCATCCTCATAGATTGGTGCGAAACCATGTCCATGGTTTTCTATATTTGTGATGAGTAGTTGACTTGAGTTGAAATGCAGGAATCCAGGGATTGCATGGGTTTGCATATCATGGTTATGACTAACCAGAGTTGGTGGAGATATTGGTGATATTGCAGGAGATGAGAAATGTGTTTGCTTGTCTCATGATGTGTAGGTCACTGGAGTCGACTTGGTGGTCAACGGCGAGAGGATCGGGCACAAGTAGGGGACTTGGGGCTAGACAATCGGGATGCCGGGTGAAGTCAAGGGTGATCCACACCATACATGCGGAGAGGCAAGAAGTACGGACAGTTTCGCGGTTGAGCCTCAAAACCATGGTGGTGATGAAGACGGCGTGTTGACCAAGTCAAGGTGAACGGGATGCCGGTGCAAGTGACAAGGGGGACCGATGGACAGGGACTGGTAGAGACTTGCCGGTGGTCAGGATCGCGGAACTAGGTGACACGCGTCGACATCGAGAAGTTGCGCTTTGAGAAGCGTGCAAGGCAATTTCTCGGTTTGGGCTTCAAAACCGGTGGCGGTGGTTGGTGGTGCACGTGACATCATCACAGAACTTGGTTCGAGATGAAGCAAAGACGTGAAGCGTCCGATGACATTCGGGCGATAAGGAAAAAGATGGATGGTTATGCCCCCGGTGGTAGGTGGGTGTGTTATGTAGGTCAAGGGTAGAGTGGTCATGTGGACAATAGACCCTAGGCCTATATAAGGAGAGGTGTGGCTAGTGGGAGAGCTGCCTCTCTTTCCACTAGCCTTGTGTTAGGACTCTATTCAAAGTGCTAGGAGAGGACTTCATGTTTGAGAGGAGAGTAGTGGGTGTAAGAGAGACATCTCTTGCTCTTCCAAATAGTGGGAGGAAGAGGGTGGCTTCCTAGTCTTGTACCTACGGACCTTGTAAGCACCTTTCCATGATATGAGAAGTATTTTCGTGCTCAAGATTTCTCTCCTCGCTTGAATCCCGAAATTCCCTTTTTCCTATTTTCAGAGCTATTTTCATGGTGATTTTCAATCTCACTTTTGGATGAATTTCTGGCCCGGATTTCTTGAGAAACTTGTTGCTAGGATGAGCTAGAATAATCCTCTATGGATCCTTGAACCATTCAATAGCTCTAGCACCTTCGATTTGAAGGATCTCTCAAGTTTCCCCTTTTTAGTGTTCTTGGCACAAGATCTAAAATTCGTGATGATTTCTTGAGCCACTTAAGTTGATATTCTAGGATTAGGGTCGTGACGTGCTGAGGATTCACTGGTCCAAATTTCGTTATTTTTGGAGTTCTTTTGGTAAGGTTTTGCAATTTTTCTTTGCGGTTCGCTGTTGCTGTTCTGAATCTATCGGGCCCGATCGGCAGTGTCGATGGCTACTGCTGGTGGCACCATCTGCCGATGGACTAGCAAGGACCAGCAGTGCCGGTGGTCACTGCTGATGACCAGACCAACACTGTCGATCGTCTGGACTAGCACCGCCGATCGGCACTGTCGATAAACTGATCGGCACTGCCGATTCTTCATCAGGACAACTCAGTTTTTGAGTCTTTCTCTACCATGTTTTGTGCCTTGGTTTTCCACCTTTGTTAATTGTTTTCTATGTGATTTTTCAGTAGATTTGTGTCTTGGCTATACTCGATCAACAGCTACAACTGGCACTGCTGATGGGTGTGACCGGCACTGCCGATGGTGTCAATCGGCACTGCCGATGGCTGTGATCGGCACTTCCGATGGTAGACCAGTAAGGTGTTTTTGTGTGTGCTTCTTCGTCTGTTTTAAGTCTTTGTTATTCTCTCTTGTTTCCACTGTTGTTGATCACTCCTAGGGTTAGCACATCACAAGTTGGTGTGTGTAGCCTTGGTGATTCGTTTAGAGGTTGGCTTGGATTGTAATTGGGACATAGGCGAAGTTCTCTTGGAAAATTTTGATTGGCTCCCATTCACCCCTCTCTGGTCGGCTTCTCGGTTCTTCAATAAGGATTCTTGCAATCCCATCCAATAGTCTCATTCTAATGGGATAGTGAGGAGCTTGATACCTCCAATGTCCATGATCATCCCCCATGTGCACATTGTCAAGGTTGATGTAGTAATGGGGAGGATCATAGAGTCCAGTGATGTGCTCAAGCACATGTCCCACTTGTGAATGGAGCATAAATATCATCTCCATTGCTCTCTCAATTGAGAGCTCATGTCTCCTGTTGACTACCTCCTCAAGTAGAAAACCCCTCTCAGGAGTTGTGATTTGTTGGAGGAGCTTGTCAATCACTTCATGTGGTGCAACCCTCCGAAGTCCCCTGAAAGAGTTAATCCTACACACAAGATCATATATGCTCAATAGATTCTCACAAAGGTCATCATTCGGATTTCTCACAAATTCACCAAGTTCAAAGAGGAGGTCTTTTTGGTGAGCTCGACGAAGATGCCAAAGATGATCTTGTGGTGGAGGGAGCGGAGGAGGTGGAGGAGCCGGAGCCGAAGCCACAAGATTGATCATCTCAAATGATCGAGCGAGCATTGTTGTTGGTGCTCCCCCTAAGCCAATACCCGGTCCACTCAAAGTGCTTGGAGTAGGACTTGGAATGACACTTGAGGTAGAGCTTGATGAAGCGCCCGATGTATGTCTTGCTCCAAAGGGGTTGTAGAAGTTGTTGCAAGACAATCTTGTGGAGGGATCAAAGAAGTTTGAGCTCGAAGCTACTTCTTTCCCTTTACTCGAGGATGCTTCATGAGTTGCCTTGAATGTCCTCTTCCATGCCATGCTCGCGGCAATCTCCTCATCCTTGAAGAGAAGCTCAATCACATCTTCTACGGAGAGACTCTTCTCCATGAGAAGGTCAAGTGTGACATAGAAGAGCTTGCTACTTGGAACCAAGGAGAGGATCTTCTCCACTATCACGATCTTGGGAAGCTCTGAAAGAAGTTGCCCCAATCCTATCCACAATACCTCGCAAGCGAATAAGAGAGTCAAGTAAGTCCTTATTATCATTAGTGTTGGGCGAAAGCCCACCCCTTAGTCTCCCCAAGGCCAAAAGACAGCCTAGCAACAAGAAAAAAGGTCCAGCTGTGCTGACGGCCCAGAAGACCTTCGGCCCGGGAGGTGGCTGAAGGCCGGTACGACCGAAGGCCATACGACACGGCGGGCCGCAGGCGTAGGCATCAGAGAATGACAGCCGGGGATAAGTACCGGATGAAGATTGAAATACTAGAATATCCTTAGATCAAGCAGTAAGATGTGTAATGTAAGGCTCGGGGCAAATCTATAAACACAGCCGGAGGGCAGGTGAGCATGGATCTACAAATGCTCACCTGCAGCCCTGACCAGGAGGAGATATCTCTCTCTGCCACCAGAACCTTCGTGTACTATTCTGACCAGATAATACAAAGTTCACTAGCCGAGGGGCGCCATTCCAAGCCCTTCGGTGTAGCGTTATTATTCAGTCTTGTTCACTCCCATGTCAGCTTGACCGAGGGGCCTTTGGTCTTACCAGCCCTCGGCTCGCCCACTACGTGATGGTTCTGGACTTGTAACCACAACAACTAGCGCCGACCGTGGGAAACTGAACATCTAAGTGCGTAGATATGGCAGGAGGCAAGAGGCCACCCGCTTCGGGTCTGTTGCAGCCGGCAACAACTCGAAGCAGGGCCGCAGTGGAAGTCGCTCGTCCGGAAACGTCGGCGGCGGCCGGGGCATGCCCATTTTGGCAAGAGGTCGAGGGGCTTGTTGAAGAGGCATCTGATGAGGTCAACGAAGGTGGGCAAGAAGCTGTGGCTGAGGAAGAGATTGCAGAAGGGAAGATCACTCAATAGGAAACAGAGTATGCGAGTCGGATGGCAGAGGAGCGTGTCAGAAAGCAGCAAGAAGAAGCACTGCGGGAGGAGGAGAATGTGACGCTAATAGAATAGGAAGTTGAGAGGCAGAGAAGGGTAGCCGAAGAACAGATACTACGGACACAAGCTCTGTAAAATCTAGCGCAGCAAGAGGCTGGCTACAACCAGAGAATAGAAGCGACCAAGAGGCGGCAGGAGCAGCTGAGCAGATAGTTGGAGATCCTTCGGAAAGGTGTGATCCCCGAAGAGCGAGCTCCAGTGTATGAGGAATTTCGCGAAGATAGGGCAAGGGCACATTCAACTGGAAGCCTTCACCCAGTGCAGCCATCGGATCCTAACTCTCCTCTGGCAGCCGAATTACAGGCGGTGCAGTGGCCTGCGAGGTTGGCTTCAGTCAAGCTTCCAACGTTTGCAGGGACTTCTGATGCTAAGTAGTTTTTCATGAGGTGTGAAACGGCAGTGGAGTCAGCCGGAGGGAACAATGCAGTAAAGGCCAAGGCTTTTCCGTTAGCATTGGAAGGAATAGCAGACACTTGGTATGCCAAGCTAGCCTCGGGGAGCATTCGGTCGTGGGCACAACTCAAGGAGGGAGTCTCGATGCATTTCAGGGGAAATCATGCCAAGCCAGTGGGAGTCCAGGACTTGGCTGCGTGTGTGCAGAGGGAAGGCGAAACACTGACCAACTATACCTGGAGGTTCATACATTTGAAGTGCCAAGTGTCTGACATTCATGAGTCTGTCATAAAGGGGCTCCGGACGGGAGCGGCCAGGAGTGCTATTCGGGTGAAGCAACCTCAGACCCTAGATCAACTGTTGAGCATCTTGGAAGGGCAGGTACGGGTGGAAGAGGATGAAGAGGAAGAGCGTTGAAAGGTGCACTCGGGAGTGATGATGGGACGAGGGCAGGGTTTGAACACCGGAGGCTGGCGCCCGAATCAGGGTGGAGCAGGCCGCGATGTTACTCGACGTGAGGTTTTTAATGTCCAGCTAGGAGGGACCTCGAGATCAGCACCCAGATGTCATCAGCCACCTCCACCACGTCCGGGACCAAGGCAGCCTCGGCCAGGCCAACTCTTCTACTGTGCATTTCATGACCTGGGATGCTCGCCCAGCTCCAATTATTGTCCTGATATCAAAGCACTATCCGAGGCAAGAGTGCAACGAGAGACTGAACAAACTAGGCCAATGCTGCACACTCAATACACACATGCTGCCACCTTCTACCCCCTCCTCCGCATTGTCACCAACCGTCATTTTCGCAATACCACCATCCTACCCCACCGCCACAAATAGTTGTACTTCCATCCCCACCGGCTCAGCTCACGCTTCCATCCCCTTCGGCAGAGCAGTTACCACCTCCACCGCAGCTGAAGTCGGATGACCGTTCGAAAAGGGCACAATCTGTACAGCACATTCAGAATCCGGGGGCATCACGTGGCATGATCTTTGCTATAACTGGAGGATCGGGTCATGAATTCCCCTCTGAGAGGCAGCGCCGAGAGCACGTTCGGCAAGTAAACCACGTGGCTACATACCCTCCGGTTGGGGTTACTCACTGGATGGACGTACCGATTTCATTTTCAGTGGCTGATTTGAGGCTGATGATCTTTCCGCATGATGATGCCTTTGTGATGGCTGTCAATATCAATGGCTTTGATGTACGGAAAGTCTTGATTGATGGATGGAGTTCGGACGATGTTATTCTCTAGAGTACTATTGAGAAGATGGGCTATAACAGGTTTGACCTACATGCTTCCTCAGTTCCGCTGCAAGGGTTTGGAGGAGAGCCCATTCATGCAGTAGTCAGTATCATGCTCAAAGTGTCATTCTCTGGGCTAGGGGGGCACCGAACGGAGGATATTCGGTTTGATGTGGTAGAGATGAATTATCCTTATAATGCCCTATTGGGCCGGAGGGTTATCAACTAATTTCTGGCTGTACTTCATCATTGTTACCTATGCATGAAAATGCCCGGATCAGAGGGTATCATCACAGTGTATGGGGATCAAGCTGAGGCTCGGAGGCTGGAGTTGGGGTCATCGCTGGGGCAACATCATATCCATGTTATAGCTGAAGAGGGCCAGACCAAAAATCTTGTGGTGGAACCACCGGCAGCACCCAATTGGGTACCGAAGGTCACAATGGTCGAAGGCACCAAAGAGGTTGTGCTATGTGCCGATCAGCCGAATGAAACAGTGTTGATTGGCAGGGAATTATCACAAGATGTAGAGGTGCAGTTAATGCAATTCTTCAGAAACAATACATATGTCTTCGCGTGGTCGCCGAAAGACCTTCCCGGTATTGATAGATGAGTTGCAGAGCATCAGTTGGATGTTGATCCGTAGGTGCGTCCAGGCTATGACACCCCACGTGTCTCACTTCTATTAACAAACATGAAAAGCACAAATCATGAATAATATAGTATGAAATGTGGAAGCCTCACTCCAATTATTTAAATTAATTCTAGGTAATTAGAAACCCTACAAAACAAATTGTGAGCCAAATGAAATTTTATTATACAACATATGCCAACTAAATTCATAATCATATTAGTAATATAAAAATATAATTTTAGGAATTTAATGAGCATTTTACTAATTGTAGAAATACCCCAAATAATTAATTAAAGTCTTGGACCCTTTCAAAATTGAATTTAAATACAAAAATCTCCAGAATAATTCTGACCAAATGGGTCCCACCAGAGCATCAAGAGTCCTCTTAGGACCTATGTGCAAAATCCCAAATCAATTGGAGGCCCCTAGCTATTTTAATTGGAAATACCATTGACCAGGGACTTGTTTGCAAGAAATCTAATAGTCCAGGGGGTGCAGTGCAAAATCCCCTTCTCCCTCACTGGCGCAGAGACTTCCCCGGTGCAGTGGCTCTCCCCGACACGCACGCCACCACCTACACCACCACCTTGGGGCTCCTCACACACAACAGTGCCGCCAGCACCTCCCCTACAACCCCGTGTTATCCCGTCCATCACCCCGCCGTGATCGCTGCCCATTGGCCTCCTCCCTCTCCTCTGCACGTCAACCCGACCTGGCCAGAAAACCTTCAATTCCCGCCGCTTCTGCCGCTCTCGTCCCCCACTTGCTCCTCTCCCCTCTACGCAATTCAAAGCACTCCGAGGAGCCTCAAACACCTCCATTCCCCGCTGCTCTCTGCTCCCTGCTCTCCCTCTCATTTTTGCCCTCTTTGAACTCTACACCCGCCATTACCGAGCCACGCTCGAGCTCGGGCCCGGCCCTCCCATTGCCACCGGAACTCCACCGACACTACCAACCCGCGCGCACTCGTTCCCTCCGCATCCCTATGCCACTCTTTCGGCAACTCCCTGTGTGAGCATCAAGCAATCAAAGAAAATCTCCATCTTCTCCTTCGGCGAACAGCTCTGACCTCATCGCAAAATTCGTCAACTCTGGTTCGTCTCGCCTCCCCATTTCCTCTTACACGTGTGCGCAACCCCCAGATGACCTCGCCTAACCTTCTTCCCGTTGTTTTCGCGCACGAAAGTCACCAGCAGTTCGCGTTTTCTGTGGCCACCGTCTCTGCCCAGCCGACCGACGCCGCCTCCACGATGAGCACTACTCTCCAGCACTTCCTGAACCGATCCGACTCGATGCCGAGCCTCCCCGAGTCACCGTGAAGCTGTAGGAGCAAGCCCCGACTGATTTGCTGCCTCCTACCGTTCCCGCGACACTGCCGAAGGCCCTCTTCCGCCGCTCCTCGCTGCCGACGGCCCTCCGGTGAGCCACTCCCCTCGTGAACCTATCCCACGTGTGCGCCTTGGTCTTCTCTACACCTCAGTGAACTCGGAGTCGAGCCCCGTTAGACCCACAGCCCGGCGGCAAGCTCGCAGTCGCTGCAGCGAGCCCCACGGCGGCGCTGACTGGCGCCTACTGGCAGCTGAGTTGGCTCCCACGTGTCACCCATGTGTCACCTATGTGGCAGTCCATAAAACCAGAAATACCCGAAAAAGCTAGAAAATGCCTAAAACATTGAAAACTCATAGTAAATCAAATTCAAATCCAATGTGGCCCAAACAAATTTTGTTGGATTCACATTTTAGTGCTCTATTTTAGTCCAATAATAAATCATTGTCTCTGTATATGTATTTTTACTAATGCATTAGTTTGTCAAAACACTAAACAATTCACCAGATATTCTAAGAACAGAATTAAATCCTGATTTTTGGCATGCTTACTAAAAACATGATATCTACCATCACTAATTTTGGTTTGGTAAAATATAAAATATTTTGTGCTCTGGAATATATTTGGTGTTTCTGCTTAAAGAAATGTTAGTAAATAATCTATAAATGTTTTGCCCATAAAACTTGGTGAAAATATTTCTCATGAGTGTCTGTGTCCACAGTAAATTACACATGTCCAGAAATCTAAATTTATTTTACTAATTAATTTAATTGCTTATATCACTCAATTACCTTGTTTAATTATATAAAGAATATATATACCTAAAATCTTAATTAACAGCCCAACTTCTCTAAAGCATATGGCTTCGAGAACATAAAATAATTTTTAATTGACATTAAAACACGATGTGCTTGCATGCATCATATCATTGCATTCAACGGTATTCCGATAATGCCGTTAATTCAATTCCGTCATATAGGTAACGACAACCAGGAGCAAGAGGAAGACTTCTAGAAGTACGTTGACCCTCAAGAGCAAGAAGTTCTAGTTGCTAGCACTAACATCGATCCAGGCAAGCCTCGGTTTACATTCGCCTCTTTACAAATTTTGCTAGTTTATATTAATACTAGTGTCTATAATTAATGTTGCATTAGGTCATAGGAGTTGATTGAAACCCACCTTGCATGATATCCAAATGACCTATGCTATTGTCTTAGAACTTGGTAGAATCGGTACTGTTATGCTATGCTTAGTAATTGCTAGTCTCGTTAAGAAAGTATTATTATTACTAAGGAATGAACTTGACCACTGGAACGGGAATTATTAAAAGAAGTTTATTTATGTTATGACCGGGCAGTGATAATGGATGGGTAGGTTTACATCAACACATGGGTGTTGACTGTGGTAGCCCTGCCTTGTCGAACCTAGGACCTGTCCGTTGTTGGCCCCTTGATCAAGTATTGAACAGTACCGAATGCATGCTAGCTTATGGGCACTAGTAAATCGATGTAGCGTTAAAAGTCACTTGCATTGAGGACGGTTAAGGTGCGTTGATCATTGACCCTCCTGCTGCTGGACTGGACGGTTCAGACCACGATGTACTGTTGGCAGAACAGGATGCCCACTCGACGTCACCACACCCGGGCTGAGGTGTAGGTGCTTTTCTTGTGAAAGGTTGCCATATACGACCTTAATTGGTGCGTATGTGTCGTGCATCTCAGGTTTTCCCAGCTGGTGGTAAATCAATTGAAATTGCTGTCCCTCGCAGTAATGAGTACCACTTGGTCACCGCGCCAATCATGTAGTTGCACCTAGTATTATGGAACGGATCTGTTGCTTACTGGTGTTGACGATCATTATTATTATCATTGCTCTTATGTCATATTAATTTTATATATTGTTTTGTTATCCCTATTGTAACTAAAGTTACTTTTCGGCTCAACCCATTTAAATTGAAAATTAAAACTTGATAGAACTAATAGGTTGCTTAGTACGAGTCCTTTAAACAAGCCACCTATTAGAGCCTTTGCATGTGTAGGTGTCCGACGGGTAAGTCTTGCTGAGTAATTAGTACTCAGGCTTTGTGCCATTGTGTTTTTCAGGTAATGAAGAAATAGAATTGCCTGTAGATGTGATGCCCTGGGACATGCAAGTCCCTGAGGGTTGGACCGCCCACTGGGAGTCCGACTCGCCGCCGCAGTGATGTTGCTTGTTGCTAGGGTGATGGTCCTTCGGGCATAGATAACCACCAGGCTATACCGTCGAGGGTAGTTCCTTTTATGTATTTGCTTTCGCTGTTTCAAAACTTTTATGAACCTATATTAATTCTGCTGCATTCTAAATCATCGTATTAATGTAATATTCAACTTAAATTTAGATAAATGTTGTATTATCAAGTGTCTGCGCTATCAGCACCGTCGGGGCCTTGATCCTCTGGAAAGGAGCGTCACAGCTGGTATCAGAGCCGTGGTCCATGATAATACAACAAATAAATTGTATTTTTAAAAACTATGATGTTTGCGAATGAGGATACATTAGTATTGCCCATGTAGATAATAAGGTGGTGACAAAGCTAACCTGGGTTATGATTGTTTATATTACTTGCATCTACGACTTCTTCAAACGAAGGTACGTGCGTGCTTAACCGTCACGCGTGATATCGGTGTCTGTGCTCACAGGCGGATATGAGACACTGTTGGCTCGTGACTTATCACGGGGCGTTCCTTTTCCATGGATCGTTACTAGTAGAATTGTGCTTATTTTTATAGTTTCTTTTGAATTTGATGTATTGTTTCTGTAATGGATCTTCTGCAGGTATACTAACGCCGTTAGTATAACACTTAGATTGACTTACGTGTTGAGTGCGGATCATCACCAAATATTCGTGCCGCTAAGTAGCGGCAAACATATGCGTTGTGTTGTGAGAAACGATAGGATCATAAAATGAGAATTTTGCATCATGCATCCCAATATAACTAAACTAAAATTTGGTTCTCTCCTTGCTCACCAACCTTTGAATAAAAATATTCATAACTATTAATTTACTCAACCAAATAAGGCATACAAATACTTTTCAGAAAGGTCTCAACATCCTCTGTCACCTAGAATTTAAATTAAAATTCGATCATAACAGTAACAACCTCAGAAACAGAGAACAAGTACAATATGTCAACTCACTATTTTCAGCATGACCCTGAACTTAAAAATTTCATAACTAAAGTTGTACTTCGAATTTACAAGAGTTTAAACCCAATCTGAAAAGTCCTTGAAGTCTATTTTCATCTCCAATAGGTTTCATAATTTTGTTGTTTTCCCTCTGTCCAGTAGAGCCAAAACACTCAACCTCTGCCATCCTGAAACAGAATCTGCCAACCTGAACTTGCAAAATTCATAAGTACAGATTTACTTGGAATTTTTAAGAATATAAATATAATATGGAAAGATATGAAAGTGAGGTATAACTTTGTTCCAACCCCCAATTTTTAAGACCTTGTTTTTTGTTCAAAATACCCACTTTTCTGACTGTGGTACAGTCAAGACAGAATCCATTTTAAAACCCATCGCCGTATTATTGCCCCTTGAGGCTGGAAAATGTAAACTAAAAACTTGGTTTATGTATTTCATAGCACTTTATATGAAATGCATCTTTACTATAGGGAAGGTTTGACTCAATCAAAGTACTTTCCTTGTAGATGGCTGAAAACACCAATCAACTGCCACCGGGTTAGGAAATCACCGATGGCCTGGAGTTCACAGGGATGGTTCACCTATTTTGGAGAGTTCTCCAGAGATTCGGATATTCCATTCCTCCCACCTATGTTGGCAAGGAATTTTAGGAGCATGGAGTCCCCTCATGTGTCATCCATGTGGCAGTTCCCGCCAATTACTATGTCATTCCCACATGGGAATCTTGTACCATTAGCGTCATTGGGACAAATCTGCCTTCCACCTGGAATGTAGCTGCATTTGAGGCACTTACTCGATTCTGTGAAGACCACAAGCATGATGTTGCTGGAACACCCGTTGCCTTGCTGCCCATTAATGATGTGACAGACTTCGAGTGGATTAGGCGTGTGGATTTCATCTTTGATCCAAACCATCGCCACCATGATCCTATGCTGCCCATAATAGAGTATTATGGCTTATCCACTTTCGCTTTATGCACAAACTTGTGCTGGCGTCTGGATGTGTTTCATGCTACACTTCGACTTTCTAAAGTCGAAAACAAGCTAAGGATGAGGCAATTGCAGAACTGAACCAACAAATTCAAGCAAAAAAATGAAGAGATGGATGCAATTATAGAAGAACGTGACCAAGCCTTGCTGGATGCAGCAGATCTTGAGCATGACATGATTGAGGCTCAAGATGACTTGGATGCATTCAAGGCTGCCCACCTTCCTATTGAAGGAAATTGGGACGAGATCATCATGGAGTATGGAGAACAAGAGGATGTAGAGATGGCGCCAGTCGGTATTAATGAGGTGGAAATGATGGATCTGGAGGAACCAGAAGAGCCGGAAGACATAGACCAGGAGTAGATGGATCGCTATACCCCGGTGTATGGTCGTGTAATATAAGTATTCCTAGTTCGATGTAGGAGTGTGAATCTTGCATTATGTGTCCACAATACCGTAGCTAGGCGTTGGCACATAAGTGTAAGAAGTCATGTGACGGTGTCCTTTTAATAACCATGTAGTCTGAACTGAATTAATGAAGATGGTTGTTACTTGTGAAATTTATCCGTGCCTCTTGCAAATTTATATTCTTGCACATGTGTTTTATGGATTATTTTGAGGAATAACTAATGTGCAACCGTATAAATTATAGCATGATGCGTACTTGGAATCAGGATGACCCTGAAAGCTCTCAGCAAGGAGCTAATGCTGAGCCCTCACTAGCTGAGGTATTGGCTGCTGCACTCAACCAACAGCAAAATGACTCTGAGATTCTTCGTCGGCTAGTGGATATCATGTCCCATCAAGCTGGACAGGAAGGCCACCATAACAACAACAATCAACCTCGATAGAGCACCTACTCAGATTTTCTAGGTACTCATCCGCCAACCTTCGAGCGTGCCAGAGAACCTCTGGATGCCGATCACTGGCTGCGCCAGACCGAGTCGAAGTTCGGTCTGCTGGAATGCACCAAGCATCAGAAGGTGCTATTCGCTGCCCAACAACTCCAGGGCTCTGCTAGTGCCTGGTGGGCAAACTATGAAGCTTCTCTGCCTACTGGACGCCGCATTGAATGGAATGAGTTCAAGACTGCATTTCATGCTCATTTCATCCTAGCTGGCCTCATGCAGAGGAAATTCCAGGAATTTATGGATCTGAAAAAGGGAGGGAGGAATGTCCTCCAATATTCTGAAGTTTTTAATCATCTGTCTTAGTATGCTACAGAGTATGTTAATACTGAGGATAAAAAGAGATATGCATTTCTACGTGGTATGAATGCCACACTTAAGGAGCGTCTGACTTGGCAGACCACCGGCACGTACAATGACTTGGTCAATACTGCTATTGTTCAGGAAGGCGCTATACGCCAAGTTGAAGAGGAAGACCGCAAGAGAAAGGCCCCTGTTAGTGTCTCTGCTGGCCTACAGACGAAGCACCGCCTGGTTTACACTTCACCTACCAAACAGTGTTTCCGGGCATCTCCGCAGTAGTAGTATCAGCGATGATATGGTCAGAACTACTCGAGGCCACCACAGCAACAGAACTTTCCACCCCGTGCACTGTACCAATAGCAGAACACTCAGTACTGTGCACCATACCAGTAGCAAGGAAATCAGACTGCTCGTGCCCCACAGCCTGCTGACCATGGAAGCAGTTATCTGTGCTACAACTACGGTCGTACCGGCCACTTTGCCAAGAACTACACCACACCGAGGCGCAACAACAACAACCACAACAACAACCAGCGTCAGAACCAGAGCAGGAATGTGAATGCACCATCTCGTGGTGCCCAAGTGAAATACACCAATGCTGAAGATATTCCTGAGGGCGAAACCGTGCTAACCGGTACACTCTCACTCTATCGGCAGCCTGTCCTTGCACTTTTTGATTCTGGTGCTATGCATAATTTCATTAGCAAAGCTTGTGTGCAAAAACATAAACTCCACACCACCATCATAAATAGATGCTACACCGTCCGCTCTCCTGCTGGACAATTTTTGCTAACGAGGTAGTGTGTAAGGCTCCTCTAGAAATTAATCAAAAGATCTACCCCACTAATTTCATCATGCTCAAGGACCAAGAGATCGACCTGATCATAGGTATGATCTGGATGAAAACCCATAGAGCCATGCTAGACATTGAGCCTCGCATCGTTCACATCAACTCTCCCTTGCATGAAAAGGACACACTTTCTCTAAATGCCAATTCATTGAAAGCCTTGGTTGTCCATCACTTGGAAGGGCAATCACTCGAGAGTATTCCCGTCATTCATGAGTATCCGAACATGTTTCCCAAGGACATCTCTGGTCTACCGCCTGACCGTGACGTGGAATTTAAGATAGAGCTATAGCCAGGAACTTCTCCGATATCCCGTCGCCCGTATAAAATGGCCCCGAATGAGCTGGCTGAGTTGAAAAAGCAATTGAATGAGTTATTGGAAAAGGGATTCATTCGCCCAAGCACTTCACCTTGGGGCTGCCCTGCTATTTTTGTGAAGAAGAAGGACAAGTCCTTGCGTCTTGTCGTTGACTATCGGCCTCTTAACGAAGTTACCATCAAGAACAAATACCCATTACCCCGTATAGATATCCTCTTCGACCAATTGGTTGGTGCTAAGGTCTTTTCAAAAATTGACCTCCGTTCGGGCTATCATCAAATCAAGATCCAAGCCGAAGACATTCCGAAGACCGTCTTCTCTACTAGATATGGATTGTTTGAGTATCTAGAATTCGGATTGACAAATGCCCCTATCCATTTCATGTACCTCATGAATTCGGTATTCATGCCCGAGTTGGACAAATTTGTGGTAGTATTCATTGATGACATCCTCATCTATTCTAAGTCCAAGGAAGAGCATGCTGAACATCTTCACATTATTCTTCAACGCCTCCGAGATCACAAGCTGTATGCAAAATTCAGCAATTGTGAATTTTGGTTGGACCGTGTGCCATTTCTTGGTTACATAGTCTCTGCGGAAGGTATCTCGGTGGATCCTAGCGAAGTTCAAGATGTGCTAGATTGGAAGTCACCAAAGACGGTTCATCCAATACGCAGTTTCCTCGGGCTAGCTGGATATTATCGTAGGTTTATTCCAAATTTTTCTCGGCTGACCAAACCCATCACGGAACTGTTGAAAAAGGACAAGAAATTCAGTTGGAACAACAGTTGTGAAGAAGCATTTCAAGCATTGAAGAAATTATTGACCACTGCCCCAGTACTGGCTCAACCAGACATCACCAAGCCGTTCGACGTGTATTGTGATGCATCTGGGATAGGACTTGGATGTGTGCTCATACAGGAAGGTCGTGTCATTGCCTATGCATCTTGACAACTACGAAAGCATGAAGAGCACTATCCAACTCATGATTTGGAACTAGCTGCAGTTGTACTTGCACTAAAAATATGGAGGCATTATTTGCTCGGAAACTTAGTGCACGTCTACATGGATCATAAGAGCTTAAAATATATCTTTACCCAGACTGATCTAAACATGAGACAGCGTTGGTGGCTAGAGCTGATTAAGGATTATAAACTGGAGATTCATTATCATCCGGACAAGGCCAATGTAGTCGCCGATGTGTTGAGTAGGAAGGTACATTGCCATCACCTAGTACTGGAATATCAGAACAACGGCAACCACATCACTGCTTTAGAACTCAGCCTTCACGTTTTGCCTGCCATAGTGATTAGCAACCTTAGTGTACATTCTACTATTCGTGAATAAATCATTGCTGCACAGAAAAATGACATTGGTATGGATCATATCCGTCAAAACATTAAGAAGGGTAAAGCAAAATGCTTCACTCAAGACTCCGATGATACCTGATGGTTCAATAACCGTTTGGTAGTACCAAAAGACTTTGAACTTAAACGGAAAATCTTGGATGAAGCACATCACTCCAAGTACTCCATCCATCTGGGTAGTAATAAAATGTACCAAGATCTGAAGAAGAATTTTTGGTGGATAAGAATGAAGCAAGAAGTGGCTTGATATGTTGCAGAATGTGATACTTGTGAGAGAGTTAAGGCTGACCATTTGAAACAAGCCGGATTGCTTCAACCATTGAGTATTCCCACTTGGAAATGGGAGGACATCAGCATGGACTTTATTGTTGGCCTACCTCTCACTTCGTGTAAGCATGATTCTATTTGGGTCATTGTGGACCGACTCACCAAATCTGCTCACTTCTTGCCGGTCAACAATAGATACAGCATACGACAATACACAGAGCTATACATTGCAAGAATTCTATGTCGTCATGGAGTACCCAAGACCATCATCTCAGATCATGGTTCATAGTTTGTAACCCGTTTCTGGGAACAACTGCATGCATCTTTGGGTACATGCCTAATCCGTAGTTCTGCTTACCATCCCACCACCGATGGACAGACAGAGCGTGTCAACCAAATTTTGGAAGATATGCTTAGGGCATGTGTTTTAACACATGGTGGTAACTGGGATGAGTATCTACCCTACGCTGAATTCTCGTATAACAATAGTTACCAGGAGAGTGTGAAAATGTCACCATTTGAAGCACTCTATGGTCGTAGTTGTAGAACACCGATAAACTGGTCTAAATCTGGAGAAAGGGTAACCTTTGGTCCTGATCTTGTCAAAGATGCAGAAGAAAAAGTTCATACCATTCAGGTAAATCTTAAGGCTGCCAAATGCCGCCAAGAGAAGTACGCAAACCGATGACGTAGACCACTGTATTTCAATAAGGGTAACTACATCTATCTTCCAGTGTCACGTATGAAGGGTATCCAATGGTTTGGAGTCAAGGGAAAGTTAGCTCCCTGTTATATTGGGCCATTCCAAATTTTGGAATGATGTATAAAGGTAGCCTACAAGCTGGAGTTACCCGCTAATCTATTGGGAGTTCATAACACTTTCCATGTCTCTCAGTTAAAGCGATGTCTCAAACCACCCATTGACAAAGTCTTGGAAGAGTATGACCAACTCAAACCCGATCTCACATACTCCGAACAACCGATAAAGATCCTCGATGAGAAAGAGCGCACAACCCATAAAAGAACACTCAAATTCTATAAGGTTCAATGGAGTAATCACTCAAAAGACGAATCCACTTGGGAATCTGAAGAATTCCTAAGTACGCATTACCCGAAATTTTGGTTGTCATACGTAGGTATGTTTTGACCACCATACTTCCCTCTAGTTTGCCTTGTTCATAATCTCAGGACGAGATTTCTTTAAGGAGGGAGGGCTGTGACACCCCAGGTGTCTCACTTCTATTAACAAACATGAAAAGCACAAATCATGAATAATATAGTATGAAATGTGGAATCCTCATTCCAATTATTTAAATTAATTCCATGTAATTAGAAACCCTACAAAACAAATTGTGAGCCAAATGAAATTTTATCATACAACATATGCCAACTAAATTCATAATCATATTAGTAATATTAAAATATAATTTTAGGAATTTAATGAGCATTTTACTAATTGTGGAAATACCCCAAATAATTAATTAAAGTCTAGGACCCTTTCAAAATTGAATTTAAATACAAAAATCTCCAGAATAATTCTGACCAAATGGGTCCCACCAGAGCACCAAGAGTACCTCTTAAGACCTATGTGCAAAATCCCAAATCAATTGGAGGCCCCTAGCTATTTTAATTGGAAATACCATTGACCATGGACTTGTTTGCAAGAAATCTAATAGTCCAGGGGGCGCAGTGCAAAATCCCCTTCCCCGGCGCAGTGGATCTCCCTGACGCGCACGCCACCGCCTGCACCACCACCTCGGGACTCCTCACGCACAACAGTGCCGCCTGCACCTCCCCTGGAACCCCGTGCTGTCCCGTCCATCACCCCGCCGCGATCGCTGCCCATTGGCCTCCTCTCTCTCCTCTGCACATCAACCCGACCCGGCCGGAAAACCTTCAATTCCCGCCGCTTCTCCCGCTCTCGTCCCCCACTTGCTCCTCTCCCCTCTGCGCAATTCAAAGCACTCCCAGGAGCCTCAAACACCTCCATTCCCCGCTGCTCTCTGCTCCTTGCTCTCTCTCTCATTTTTCCCCTCTCTCAACTCTGCACCCGCCATTACCGAGCCATGCTCGAGCTTGGGCCCTGCCCTCCCATTGCCACCGAAACTCCACCCACACTACCAACCCGCGTGCACTCGTTCCCTCCGCATCCCCATGCCACTCGTTCGGCAACTCCCTGTGTGAGCATCAAGCAATCGAAGAAAATCTCCATCTTCTCCTTCGGCGAATAGCTCTGACCTCATCGCGAAATTCGTCAACTCCGGTTCGTCTCGCCTCCCCATTTCCTCTTACACATGTGCGCAACCCCCAGACGACCTCGCCTAACCTTCTTCCCTTTCTTTTTGCGCACGAAAGTCATCGGCAGTTCATGTTTTCCGTGGCCACCGTCTCTGCACAGCCGACCGATGCCGCCTCCATGACAAGCACTACTCTCTGGCACTTCCCGAACCGATCCGACTCGATGCCGAGCCTCCCCGAGGATCTATGAAGCTGTAGGAGCAAGCCCCGACTGATTTTCTGCCTCCTACCATTCCCGCGACGCTGACGAAGGCCCCCTTCCATCGCTCCTCGCCGCCGACGGCCCTCCGGTGAGCCACTCCCCTCGCGAACCTATCCCACGTGTGGGCCTCGATCTTCTCTACACCTTGGTGAACTCGGAGTCGAGCCCCGTTAGACCCACAGTCCGGTGGCAAGCTCGCAGTCGCTCCGGCGAGCCCCACGGCGGCGCTGACTGGCGCCTACTGGCAGCTAAGTTGGCTCTGACGTTTCACCCATGTGTCGCCTACGTGGCAGTCCATAAAACCAGAAATACCCGGAAAAAGCCAGAAAATGCCTAAAACTTTGAAAACTCAGTAAATCAAATTCAAATCCAATATGGCCCAAACAAATTTTGTTGGATTCACATTTCAGTGCTCTATTTTAGTAAAATAATAAATCATTGTCTCTGTACATGTATTTTTACTAATGCATTAGTTTGTCAAAACACTAAACAATTCACCAGATATTCTAGGAACAGAATTAAATCTTGATTTTTGGCATGCTTAGTAAAAACATGATGATCTACCATCACTAATTTCGGTTTGGTAAAATATGAAATATTTTGTGCTCTGGAATTTCTTTGGTGTTTTTGCTTAAAGAAATGTTAGTAAATAATCTATAAATGTTTTGCCCATAAAACTTGGTGAAAATATTTCTCATGAGTGTCTCTGTCCACAGTAAATCACACATGTCCAAAAACCTAAATTTATTTTACTAATTAATTTAATTGCTTATATCACTCAATTACCTTGTTTAATTACATACAGAATATATATATCTATAATCTTAATTAACAGCCCAACTTCTTTGAAGCATATGGCTTCGAGAACATAAAATAATTTTTAATTGACATTAAAACACGATGTGCTTGCATGCATCATATCATTGCATTCAACGGTATTCCGATAATGCCGTTAATTCAATTCCGTCATATAGGTAACGACAACCAGGAGCAAGAGGAAGACTTCTAGAAGTACGTTGACCCTCAAGAGCAAGAAGTTCTAGTTGCTAGCACTAACATCGATCCAGGCAAGCCCCGGTTTACATTCGCCTCTTTACAAATTTTGCTAGTTTATATTAATACTAGTGTCTATAATTAATGTTGCATTAGGTCATAGGAGTTGATTGAGACCCACCTTGCATGATATCCAAATGACCTATGCTATTGTCTTAGAACTTGGTAGAATCGGTACTGTTATGCTATGCTTAGTAATTGCTAGTCTCGTTAAGAAAGTATTATTATTACTAAGGAATGAACTTGACCACTGGAACGGGAATTATTAAAAGAAGTTTATTTATGTTATGACCGGGCAGTGATAATGGATGGGTAGGTTTACATCAACACATGGGTGTTGACTGTGGTAGCCCTGCCTTGTCGAACCTAGGACCTGTCCGTTGTTGGCCCCTTGATCAAGTATTGAACAGTACCGAATGCATGCTAGCTTATGGGCACTAGTAAACCGATGTAGCATTAAAGGTCACTTGCATTGAGGACGGTTAAGGTGCGTTGGTCATTGATCCTCCTGCTGCTGGACTGGACGGTTCAGACCACGAAGTACTGTTGGCAGAACGGCATGCCCACTCAACGTCACCACACCCGGGCTGAGGTGTAGGTGCTTTTCTTGCGGAATGTTGTCATATAGGACCTTAATTGGTGCATATGTGTCGTGTATCTCGGGTTTTCCTAGCTGGTGTAAAATCGATTGCAATTGCTGTCCCTCGCAGTAATGAGTACCACTTGGTCACCGCGCCAATCGCGTAGTTGCACCTAGTATTATGGAATGGATCATGTTGCTTACTAGTGTTGAGGATCATTATTATTATCATTGCTCTTATGTCGTATTAATTTTATATATTGTTTTATTATCCCTGTTGTAACTAAAGTTACTTTTCGGTTCAACCCATTTAAACTGAAAATTAAAACTTGATATAACTAATAGGTTGCTTAGTGCGAGTCATTTAAACAAGCCACCTATTAGAGCCTCTGCATGTGTAGATGTCCGACGAGTAAGTCTTGCTAAGTAATTAGTACTCAGGCTTCGTGCCATTGTGTTTTTCAGGTAATGAAGAAATAGAATTGCCTGTAGATGTGATGCCCTGGGACATGCATGTCCCATGGTTGGACCGCCCACTAGGAGTCCGACTCGCTGCCATAGTGATGTTGCTTGTTGCTAGGGTGATGGTCCTTCGGACATGGATCACCACCAGGCTGTTTCAAAACATTTATGAACCTGTATTAATTCCGCTACTCTCTGAATCATCGTATTAATGTAATATTCAACTTAAATTTGGATCAATGTTGTATTATCAAGTGTCTGCGCTATCAGCAACGTCGGGACCTCGATCCTCCGGGAAGGGGCGCCACACGGTCAAGCAGCGAATCAGAGTTTTGAGAGCCGAAGTGCAAAAATTGTTGGATTCAAACGTCATTCGACCTATTGACAGAACCTCCTGGCTTGCAAATCCTGTGCTAGTTAAATAACCAAATGGTCAGTGGCGCATGCGTATTGATTTTACAACTTTGAACAAGCACTGCCCGAAGGATGATTTCCCGTTGGCATGTATAGACCAGCTGGTGGATGAAACGACAGGTTGTGCGCTGGTGAGTTTTTTGGATGGTTACTCGGGATTTCATCAGGTCTGGTTGGCTATAGAAGATCAGCCTCTGACAGCTTTTCAGATACCAGGAGGGACTTATTGCTACAATCAAATGCCCTTCGGTTTGAAGAATGCCGGGGCGACCTTCTCTCACACTGTTAAAACTACATTGGGTACACAGATGGGCCATAATGCGGCAGCGTATATGGATGATATTGTTGTCAAAAGTGTCGAAGAGGGGGACCATGTGGCAGACTTGGCAGAAACATTCGCAAACCTATGGAGGGTAGGAATGCGATTAAACCCGGTGAAGTGCATGTTCGGGGTGCGTTCGGGAAAGCTGCTAGGGTACCTGGTGTCGAAGGAAGGGATTAACCCAAACCCAGTCAAAATCAAGGCAATCATGGTTATGCAGCCTCCAGCCTCTATACAAGAGTTGCAGAAATTCACTGGCCGCGTTGTAGCGTTGAGCAGGTTTATCTCTAGATTGGCCGAAATGAGTTTACCTTTCTTTGAGGCACTTCGCAGTCCTCGGGCGTTCACATGGGGTGAGGAGAAACAGTTAGCGTTTGAGGCACTCAAAAAGTATCTTGTTGAACTTACCACTCTCAAGCCACCCCCACCGAAAGCTCCCCTGCTGTTATACATTGCTGTGGCGCCAAAGGCAGTGAGTGCAGTCTTGGTCTATGAGACGCCGAGGGGCAATGATGCTTTTCAGCAGTTGCCGGTGTACTATGTGTCGGAAACATTGACGGCATCATGATGTAACTACACTGTGGTAGCCAAAATGTTGTATGCTGTGGTCATGGCCTCATGTAAGTTACGACAGTATTTTGATGATCACCCTGTCACTATATCTACCAGATATCCACTGTGAGACGTCCTGACAAATAATAAGGCTTCCAGCGCTGTGTTGAAATGGGCGGCTGAGTTGGCCCAGTATAACATCACCTTTGTTGCTCGCAAGGCCATCAAATCCGGAGTGTTGGCGGAGTTTGTGGCCGAATGGACTCCTCATGGCGAAGCCGAAGAGTTAGCATAGGATGTTCCGGATGACCCAGTTTGGACTGTTCACACTGATGGGGCTTGGGGGGCCTTCGGAGCAGGGTGTGCTGCAGTTATCACATCACCCGGAGGGCAAACTATGCGATTCTCTGCCACGTTGGCCTTTCAAACAACAAACAATGCTGCGGAATACGAAGGCATATTGTTGGGCCTTCGGCAGGCTCGAGCCCTTGGGGCTAGAAGGCTGGTTATTTACTGTGACTCTCAGTTGGCGTTAGCTTAGTTAGCAAAAGGATATCAAGCTAGGGATCCGGAGATGGCTCGATATATCAGCAAGGTGAGGGAGATGGATAAATACTTCTTGGGTTTTGAAGTTTGCAATATTCGTCGTACTAAAAATAGAGAAGCAGATGTGTTGGCTAAGGCCGTGGCCGGACAACGTTCGGTTGCTGGTGATGTGCTTCATGAGGTTATGAGTGAATCAGCAACAGCGCCGGAGGTGAAAGGCCAAAGGGTGCTGGCCATCACGGCTGAGGATTGGTGGGCTCCCATTCGGGCATGTCTCGAAGGGCACTACGTTTCGGATGACAAAGAGGAGCGGCAAAGGATACTACATCGCTGTCGGGGGTACACTATTGTATATGGTATCTTATACAAGGAGGGTGTCTGTGCTACTCTGCTTCGCTGTCTCAGCCGGCCGGAGGGGCAGAACTTGTTACGAGAAATCCATGAGGGGCTATGTTCATCGCACCTGGCTCCGAGGGCACTGGTTGCCAAAGTGTTTTGTCAAGGGTTCTATTGGCCTACTGCAGTTCGGGATGCCGAAGACCTGGTAAGGATTATTCCTGGTTGCCAATGGATTGGCCGTCAATCTCACCTACCTGCCATAGCCCTGCAACCAATCCCTCCAATTTGGCCGCTTGCTCGGTGGGGGATAGACATTGTAGGGCCGCTGCCTACGACTCCAGGTGCCGTGGTGGCCATAGAATATTTCTCTAAGTGGGTGGAAGCCGAACTGCTGCTTCAGATAACAGCTGCTAACGTCAGAAAATTTTTCTGGAAAAATGTGGTCTGCCGCTTTGGGGTCCCGCTGGAGTTAACTGTGGACAATGGTAAACAGTTTGTGGGGCTTGAATTCATGGAATATTGCCTTAGTTTGGGAGTCAAGAAATGTGAAGTCTCTATCATTAACCCGAGGGCCAATGGGGCTGTGGAACGAATGAATGGCACGTTGTTCTCCGGGATTTCTCGTTCACTAATTGGCCTGCCGTAGGGCAAATGGGTTGAGGTGTTGCCGAACGTTCTTTGTTCTATCAGAACAACTGCTACAAGATCCACGGGTTTTTCACCTTTTCGGTTGCTGTATGGTGCTGAGGCAGTCACGCCAGAGGAAATACACGCCGGGTCACTGCGCTCACTCAAGCCTCATGTCAATAAAGATGATGTGGCAAAAGATATGCTGGAGGAAGTGCACATGCAAGCAGTGGCTAATTCGCACAAGTACATTGCATCCTTTGAGAAAACATACAATCGCAAGGTTCACCCTAGGGAGTTTGTGCCTGGTGACTTAGTCCTTCGGTGCAACCCTAACCCAATCAGCATCGACAAATTGTGTAGCAAGTGGCTGGGTCCCTTCATTATAGACCGATCAAACAGGTCGGGGGCCTATCATCTGCTGGAGTTGGATGGTTCCCCAATGTAGCACACTTACAATGCTGACGCTTTGAAGCGTTTCTATGTGTAAGGTGCAATCGTCTGTTCTGACAGTCACCATACCAGTTTTGCTATAGCAAAAGCCAGAGTCGAGCATATGTGCTTTTGGTGCTGCGCTTAGCTTAATTAGTGTGTCCCAGGCTGTGTCCCGAGGAGCTGTTCAGGCTGCGTCCTCAGAAGTTGTTCCGGACTGCGTCCCAAGTAGCCGTTTGGGCTGCGTCTTCAGAAGTTGTTCCGGGCTGCATCCTGAGGAGCCGTTCGGGCTGCGTCTTCAGAAGTTGTTCTAGGCTGCGTCCCGAGGAGCCATTCGGGCTGCGTCTTCAGAAGTTGTCCGGGGCTGCGTCCCTGCATAGTCCGTCGGGCTGTGTCCCGCTCACTCTTATTCGGTAGGGACTAGCTTATGTTAGGATAGCTTGCTGCCTTTGGAGTACCGACGCAGAAAGTGGGCAATGTTTAAATGCCAAGGGGCTGCGACCCTGTCTTGTGGCCCAATGTTTTTTGTACTGTGTTGTCCATAGCCGCCATTCGGGAGTGCGCCCTTCGTTTAGTGTACGCCAAGTAAGTTGAGTAAGGCAAGTATGTAAAAGCCTTGGGCATATGGTAAGGCATGGTGATGTGTCTTAAGGTAATTTTCATCCTTATAATGGCAACTACGGCCTAATGGTCCTCGAGAGGACGCAACATGTGTCATATGGGCAACTACGGCCCTCAACCGAACAACTACGATGCGATGCCGGATAACTACGGTCCGATGCTCCGGAAGGGTATGCCCAGAAAGCCGGGTGCGATGTGGGCCCAATGCCGAACAACTACGGTTCGAAGCTTGCCAAGGCCTGATGAGGCAGTTGGCACGTAGAATAGCATCTGGTATATAATTTGCCATTTCAACATACTTGGGCGTAATTTAAAATATGAATAAGTTTATCATTTATGAGTGCCACATGATCCCAAGGGCAGAGATATACAGAATTTGCCCAAAGGCGTAGGGTTTACAAAAGCCCGAAGGCATTGAACATACAGCGGCCCGAGGGCCCAATACGATAAGGAGCTAGGGGTCCTTGTACTAAGAGAATTTGTCTAGGGCAGCCATTTCAGTTCGCCGAGCATATCCGATAGCTCGAGATATTGTTCGGCCAAGTCGTCGAGGGCAGCCCTCGACAGTTGTATATGGCGATTGCCTTGCGCTATGCTTTGCCGGCGCCGTTCCAAGTCAGTAATTATTTGCAAACGCCGAAGGGTGTCTACACGGCTCGCCGGAGAGCTTCCAG
This sequence comes from Eleusine coracana subsp. coracana, assembly GCA_032690845.1. Classification (NCBI taxonomy): domain Eukaryota; kingdom Viridiplantae; phylum Streptophyta; class Magnoliopsida; order Poales; family Poaceae; genus Eleusine; species Eleusine coracana. The sequence goes on along the minus strand of CM064434.1, from coordinate 17,197,673 downwards.
GTCCAGGCCCGACGAGCTGCTAGATGAGGAATCACCATGAGAAGGGCTTGGGATGCTGCTTGAAATTTCAATTGGCTCTGCCTTCGACGCTGACAACAGGACAAGGGGTTCATCCACAATACCACCGCTCGCCCTCCGGGCATCGCGAGTTACATGACGTCGGAGTAGCTCTTCTGGGGACACGCGCTAGCATGCCGCTTTGATGTGTTCATTCCCCTCATCAATGGAGGACAAGAATTCTGCAAAACCCCCTTTGGGGTGTTTGTGCTTCCAATGCCTCCACTGCACACCACAAATCAAGTAGTCGCCAGGGGCTTCCCCGACCCCAGCACTTTGATGGACACGGGAGCTATGTCCAGTATCGTGGCGCCCGGCGGAACGGAGGTTGCATCCCCGGAAGGCGTGTTCTAGAGAAAAATAGCAAGGAAAGTCTTAGGGAAAATAAAACGGATAATTTAGGTAGATAATAAACGGGGTTTCATTCAAAATAGACACCTAGGTTACAAGGTGAAAGCCGTCGGAGCGCTAGACGCTTACGACCGCTGTACAAAATCCTACCCTTCGGAACACTAGCTAATGTAGGGGGTGCTGTGTCCTTAGATAAGGGCGAACTCACACCTGAGTCTCTGGAGCGGCTGTCGAGGATGCCTCGGGGCCGTGGGGCTGTTCAGCGCCGGAGCCCGGGACAGCAGAAGAGCTGGCATCCTGGCCCGAAGTACCAGGGGCTCCGGGGGTGGTGCCACCCGCACCACGAGTGGTTAGGCCAGGTTCCCTTTGTCCACCGGAAACAGGAGTGTTACCGGTGGGCGGGGGGGGGGGGGGGGGGGGGGGGGGCAGGCGCAGCCAAGTGAGCAGCCGCCTCGCGAGCAAGGTCTACGGCAAGATCGTTGCAGAAGGGCTGCCAAAATTCCCGCCCCAAGACATTGCCGATCGGACTCAGCCGTTCCTGCAGCTTGCTGTATTCGGCACGGTCCCCTCGGCATCAAGACAGCAGTTGGCGTGTAGCTTCACGAATCTTCGAGCGTCGGGGAGTAGCCAGCAATTCCAATGTAGCATAGGCCATCATCCAGCCTATCCAAGCGCAGATAGTGCCATACGACCGAAGGCCGTCTTTGGCGCGGTCGAGGCCTTTGCACAACCAGCTGATGCTTTTCATGCCTTCCCCCTCAGCATGCCCCGGCTCCCAGGATGCCAGCCCCATCCTAGCAAAGAAGTGGTGCAGCTGCCCTATTAAACCGAACAGGCCCCGACTCATGGTTTCAGATTCTTTGATATAGACGAAGGCCTGTTCCAGAGCTTTGGTCAGCATCTGATTGTCACCATGGGGCGCCACATTGTCCGCTCCCAGTGACCGATTGTCTTCGCGAAGAAGCTCCAACTGCTTTCCCAGGTCTTCGGCAGTCTTCTTCGCCTCTTCGGTCACTTGCTGGATTTTCTTTTCAGCCTCAGAGAGTGCGTCCTCGGCCTTTTTTAGGTCCGAGGCAGATGATTGGGCTTGCGCTTGGCTTTCGGCCAGTTGCTTCTTTAGCTCCTCAAGGGCGGCCTCCGGGGATAACTTGGCCTCGAGGTGGCGGGACAACAGGGCGGTCTGTACAAGTACGCGGCTAGTTAGAAGCTGGTGGTCACATTTTTAACGAAGGCAGAAAGGCTAAGAGCGTAGCATACCTGCACGGTAAGGCGAGCCAAATAGCTGATGGTCGTAGGCGTGTCGACATCCCTTAGCGCCTATTCACCGTTGCAGAGGTCCAGCATGCGCGATGCGTACCCCAGCACCGTTGAAGCCTCAGGGCGGCCACTGAAGTCGGTCGCGCGAAGGGACGCCCCAACATCACTCGGGTGTACGCCCGAAGGAAGCACGCCCATGAAGCCTTTGCCATGACCAACTTTCCGTGTATGCATCAGGGGAAGCTCTTCGAGCTCCTCTTCTTCGTTGTCGCTAATGTTCTCAACCTGTCACTCCTCCCCCTCCACCTCCCTTTCCTCCTCGAAGGCCTTGCTACCTTCAGTCGAGCTGCTGTTTTGGCCACTCGACCCGAAACTTTGGTCCCCGGATTCGGAGCCAGAGCATATGCTGGCGGCCGGTTCCTCAGGCTGTCGTGGTTTGGGGGCGTGCTCGGAACCATCCTCGTGTTGTCCTGGTGGAACCAAGTGAACGGATTATTAGAACACTGCAGTAAACATACGATAGCACAACGAAAAGTTCAGAAGATTCGGAGTACCTGTGTAGGCTGAGGGATTGTCGGCGCCGAAGTCTAGGGATGGCATCAGGATGCCGAGGGACCAGGGTAAAGGTGACGCTAAGCCTCCGAAACCCCCCTCCAGCCTTTCCTCGGACCTATCAAGAACGACGCCTACCAGCACATTTAGCAGGCTCTCTGCGTCCGTTGTTCTCGGGGGTGGGGTCGCCGGTGGCGTCTGGTTTGGAGTAGTGGAGGCAACCTCGTGGTCGGCGTCGCCTCACTCAGGGTCGCTGACCTCAAAGGGGTCTCCGCATATTGTTTACAGAGACGCTGATGCTTAGACCGCTTCGGCGCGGGTGAGGGCGTGTCCAGGGTGGCTCCAGAGCGCTTCTTCTCTTTCCTTCGGCCGGAGGTACCCTCATCCGGCTGAATGCTACCCCTCATATGTAGGGCGCACTTCGCCACCTGCTTCGTACGCAGCGGTGCGGGTGCCGCGCCTTCGACGTCCCCCTTCCGGGTTACAGACTGCTTGATAACCACTTTCACCCGCTTCGGTAGCGCAGCGGTGGTGGTGTCCTCCTCCTCCTCCTCCTCCGTCTGTTCCTCCTCCTCCTCCTCATCCGGACCTTTATCTGCCCTGCCCCCGGTTTGTCGAGCCTCGGTGTTATGTGGCTCCTGTGGCGGTAGAACGGCCTCCGCATTGTATAGCTGTACAATGCAGTTGGTCCAGCCCCGGCGCCCTATTTCCCCTAGCAGCTCCCATTCCTTCCAGATTAAAGGGCCAAGATAGTGGTTGGCCTGCTGTTCTATCTCGGCGAAGTTGATCCTCGGAAGCCGCTCTCAGTCAAGTTGCAGATCGCCGCTCATGGGGTCCCGGGTAATGAATTGCACATGCCAGTCGGCTCGGAGGGGTTTGATGCCCGCGGCGCAAAACTCCTCCACCAAGTCCCGCATACTAAGCCGCCCGACGATTCGGGACAATAATTGGATGCGGGTGGTAAGTCCGCTGTCCTCCAGGATCACAGGCTTCGGGACGTACAGAAACTCTGCGTTTTGGCTACGCAGGTTGCTCTCGGTACCCACATTGTAATAGAACCAACCGGAGGCAATCTGTTTCCCCCAATGTTGTCTTGACCCCTTTGCAGGCATGTCACGTTCGCGACGCGGCCGGAGGGTGATGGTAAGGTAGTTCGATACCATGGTGGGGTCCCCGGGACAAGGATGTTCTCGCTGGGACACCAAATGCGTAGCAGCAAAGGCACCGGCATGAGGTTCGGTGCCCTCCATCCGATAGGCCCACTCAAAGTAGGCCAGTCGAGTGATGCTGTTCGGCAGCACCTGCTGTATCTCGAGTCCGTAAAGGGCCAGAACATCTCCAACGAACCGGGAGTAGGGAGATCGGAGCCCTTCTTCGAAGAACCGCTCGAAGACTACTATGGTGCCGGGCCGAGGTTGGGGCACGGTTTCCCTGTCCTTCGGCGCTGACGCTTGGGACCTCTCGAACCATCGCCTAGGTTCGGTGGCCCATGTATTCAGTAGCTCTTTTGTTACAGAGCTCGACCCCAGATAGGCGCTTCCGGCTTTCTTGTTGTTGACTCGCTTTGGCTCAGATCCGGACGCGGCTTAGCTTTCCAAGGGCCCATTGTCTGCTGAGGGGCGTGATTCAGTAGCTTGAAGAAGGGATGCCGAGCAGCCTTTGGTGCGAGCGAGCGTGCGTTGAGTGGTGCACAACAAAGGGTGAGCAGCGAGGTGCTAGGGTTTCACGAGCGGTCGAGAAGTCAAAGTGAAAGTGAGAAGAGAGGGGGTGAATGGCTGGTTTATATAGCTGGCGGAGTGCGGGTCGCGCGGTGATCTCTCCTGTCTGATAGCGCACTCATTGATTTGATGGCTGACACGTGGAGCAGAGGCTGTAGTTATGACCACGCGCCCGCTCAGGTAGTGCACTGGGTAACCATGTCGGACGCATTTATAACTGTGTCGGATGCATTCATGACAAAATGACGTGGCACCTAAGGTTTGCACGGTGCAGCGGCTAGAGGCAGGGAGTTCGAAGGCCGCTCGGGCCGAGGGCAAAATAACACGACAACTAGAGTTCACATGCCTCGTTCTTGTTGATTCACTAACTTCGTCGAATACAGTTATGGTTCGCAATTTCAGGTATTCGGAGTATAGATGGCCTCCGGACAGGCCCGAAGGGGGGGGGGGAACTAGGGGTGGTCATTTCGCATGATCACGGTTTCGGTCCTGCCGAAGGCAGATCTCACCCATGAGGGGCTACTGTTGGGGGAAAGCCCATCCCTTAGTCTCCCCAAGGCCAAAAGATAGCCCAACAACAAGAAACAAGGTCCAGTTGTGCTGACGGCCCAGAAGACCTTCGTCCCGGGAGGTGGTTGAAGGCCAGTACGATCGAAGGCCGTACGGTGCGGCGGGCCCTAGGCGCAGGCATCAGAGAATGACAGCCGGGGACAAGTACCGGATGAAGATTGAAGTACTAGAATATCCTTAGGTCAAGTAGTAAGATGTGTAATATAAGGCTCGGGGCAAATCTGTAAACACAGCCGGAGGGCAGGTGAGCATGGATCTATAAATGCTCACCTGCAGCCCTGACCGGGAGGAGATATCTCTCTCTGCCACCAGAACCTTCGTGTACTATTCTGAACATATAATACAAAGTTCAGTAGGCAAGGAGCGCCATTCCAAGCCCTTCGGCATAGCGTTATTGTTCAGTCTTGTTCACTCCCATGTCAGCTTGACCGAGGGGCCTTCGGTCTTACCAGCCCTCAGCTCGCCCACTACGTGTTGGTTCTGGACTTGTAACCAGAACAATTAGCATGAAAAGCAAAGAACTCCTCAACAATAGAACTACTAGCATGATGAATAGGAGACTCACAAACATCATCAATGCTAGTAGAGCAAGCAAGATCAAGAGACACATCATTATCAATCATCATGTTAGGCATACTAGTAGAGCAACCTATCAAGCCATTGCTAGAAGAGTTTAGGCACTCACTAGTACAAGTCACATCCATACCATCATCACAATCATCATACACATGATCATTGGTAAATGTATTGACAGAGTCCACAAGAGTGTCCATAAACTCATCCGGAATCATGGCATTTAGGTAGATCTTAAAGTGATCCTTCCATGAGCCATGACCCAGCCACGAATGGGGTGACATCCCAACTCAATACGGTCACTACTCAAGGCGGTTAAGCCTTATAATGAGCACTTGACTCTTATACCACTTGAAAGGATCGTAGTGACCGGGGGGGGGGGGGGGGGTGAATCGGGAACTACCACTATGTACCAATTTTACCAATTACAAACTACCGATGGCACTCAAACCATCTCCTACACAATTCTAGTGGTGATCACACTAATAATATAATCTTGTGAAAGATAGGAGCGCTCTATGCATACTAGTGGATCACACAAGTCACTACAACACCTATGCATTTCTAGTGATCAAGCACACCAATGCAACTCCTACTCATGCTAGTCAACAATTGCGGAAGCTTAAACACTACTAGCAAGTAAAGAGCCTAAACATGCAAGTCTACAAGATAGTCAACTAGAGGAACACACAAGCATGAAAAGCACGGTATGTAAATGCGGAAAGTAAAGCATCATAGTGAGGAGTAGAGTAAGGGTTGGCTCATGATTTTTTCCCGAGGTCTCGGAAGGATGGCGCCTTCCCCTAATCCTCGTTGGACCACTCCCGTAGGAGTCCCGGTCCCTCTTGCCACCAAGTGGAGTTCTCACACATGAGCCCACAATCACTCCTCGAGTGAAGACACGGTGTGCGTCACCGCTGCACAAAGCACAAGCTCACCACCCTCAAGAACTTGCCGGACTCCCCAAGCCAACACGAGCGCTCACTAGCGATGTCCCTTTCAACAGCAGGCTCAAACCATGTACAAACGTGTGACGGCCTTCACAACCAATCATGATAGGCTCGATCACTGACACCTAACCGGTCTAGGTCTCACCATAGACCAAGAGTAACAATCTAGATCACACCCTAAAGGACACCCTAGCCTTAGATGTGCAAGATACTCAAGCTACTCTTCTCTAGCACTCTAAAGATATGCAATATCTCCTCCTAGTGCTCTCCTCTTTTCCTCTTGGACCTTACCAAATGCTCTCAGGTATTCCACTGGCCAAGAGAGGTCTCCAACACCCCAGCAACGAAGTTATATAGGCTCCCAACCTCAAACTAGCCGTTGCTCCACAAAATTACCTTTCTGGACACACTCACCGGACTGTCTGGTCACTGCCTGACCGGACCGTCCGGTCACTCTGTAACGGCTCTCCTCAGCCATTGGCTTCCTCTGTCCAGGCAAATTCCTGTACTGACTGGACTGTCCGATCACTGGACCAGACCGTCCGGTCCACTTTCTCTCTCCATTCCAGGAGCCTCCGCAAAATACACCTCTTCTGCCTCCCTACACTCCTACTCACTGGACTGTCTGGTTAGTAGACCGGACCGTTCGGTCTGTATGGAGTCTCCTACTGACAAAGTCCTGCTCCTTGTGCTAAGTCCTGGAGAACTCCCCACAGTGACCGTACAGTCCGGTCTCCACTGACCCCTCTGTCCGGTCTCTATGTGCAGAAGCTAAAACTCGTCGTCCTCGCTTGACTTGGTTTCTCGGCTTCTCCGAACAGCTCCTTGGCTTCTCCACTGTCACCTAGTGTCTGTGATTTCACCGAGCAACCTTGCACATCACTGAGTAGACGTGACCTAAGAGAATGACCTAGACCCCCTTGATAGTCCGATTTTTCCTATGGACTCAAAGCCCTAACAACTACTCAAGTGTTCCAAACACTTGCACCATAGCATGTTCTCCGCTTTGATCCATCTCCATCAACCCTTGGACTTCATCAAGTTCACAAGCCTCCATGCTTGCGGTCATTGTCATCCATCACCAAGGACGCCGTAGACAATCATCATATGATAGAAAGGGTTTCCTACATGAACAACACTCATGTAGATATTAGTCACATTTCATGTTTGTCATGCATCACCAAAACACCATACCTCGGGGTGACCTCAATGGTCATGATCCTTACTTGTTGGTGTAACTGTGGCAGTCTCCTGAGCTGAAGTCTGGAGAAAAATGAGATCTGCTATGTCCTGCTGTGAGAAGCCTCCACGGACAAGATCCTCTGCTGCCTGAGGAGTAAGAGTGGTAACTGTGGCAGTAAGAGGTGGAGCTGCAGCTGTGACTGACTCTGGAGCTGAATGGGAGTCTGCTTGAGTGGTGTGAACAATCTCTGAGAATAAGCTCCTGACTTGTAATTGCTGAGAAGTGGAGGGTCCTACCATCTATGAAGTCGAAGAGTGTGAAGGAGAAACAAATAACGTAGACACTGAGAAAGCTAACACGGGGAAGAGCTGAGCTGAATAGAGTGTCTGTCCTGCTCCCCCTGTCGGTATGACCCCTGAAAGTGATGGACTGAGCTGTCATCAAGGCAGTGAAGGGTCCTATCTGAGTCGGTAGCTGCTAGTACTGTGGAAGCACTGAAGGTCCTGGCTGCTGACTGGCCTGCGTCTAAGTCAACTCCGTCATCTGTGTCATCAGGGCGGTATGAAGTGTTGTCTGCTACCTCTGAATCTCTGCTTGACTCCTGATGACGTCCATCATCTTACGTCTATCCTCGGCTACACTCTAGATGAACTCACCCAGGCGTCCTGCAAGCGCTGTCACAGTGACAGCATCCTCTGACTGTGAACCCGTCGGCGGGGGAGGTGCTCCTGTACTGGCTGACTCAGGAATCACCGTCTCTGGCTAAGCTGCCTGCTCGTGAGGTACTGGTGGTGACTCCTGCTCCTCCCCTGTCTGCTGGCTGGAGGCTGACTGTGATCCCCTGGGGACTCGAGGTGCATAGCTGGTGGTCACCTCTAGGACTACCTCGTACTGCTCCTCCGTCACTAGGCCCATCCTCCTCAAGAAATAGCAGATATAGGGGTCGTAGACCAAGTGACGTCCTCCTATTCTCTCAGAGATAACCTCCTCCATCTCTCCAATCAGTAAGTCTACTAAGTCAAAGTGTTGTCTGAGGGTAGCTTCCCTCCCTGAGGTCTATGGGGTGGTGCAAGTGTATCGTAGGCACTCCTGTAAAGCCAGAAGTCTGAAGCCAGGAGTCCTAGGTTAGCTATCAGATCCTGTCTCGTGACCCGTTGTGGCTACCCTCTGAACAGAAACTAGAACTCTGAGTGATCTCTGGCAACCCACAGTGTAGCGTAGAACTCAAACACAACGTCCTCCCTATACCTATATGGCACAGTAACTAGCTCTGCTAGCCCTGGCAAGTACGTGAAGTACTGCTCCATCTCTGTGCTGGTGGCCCTCCTTATGGCCTCATAAGTCATGTACTACTGCGACACGAAGAGTCTGTCCTTGCCCTTCAGGCCAAGGTAGCATCTCAGACCCTCTCCGATCCTCCTTTGGACGCCAGCCCAGTACCTCTCTCTAGCAGCGGGATCTCTAGGGACTAGAACCCAATGCTCGAAAGGAACCAAGCGAAGCGCCTTAAGGTCCTTTGCAGGAACATTAAGTATGCCTAGCTCTTCGGCTACCTAAACTAGTCTCTACAGCCTCCTCGTGCACACTGCACAGGTGCACTGCGGGTCTCCTACCTGATGAGCTGTCCCCCAGGGAACAGTCTACTGCTTGGTCTCCTCAAGCTCCTCCTCCTCTGACTCAAACTCTAAGATCTCCTCCTCTGAGGTCTCCTCCTCTGACTCCTCCTCCTGCTGCCTGGAGGATCCCTTCTCCGCAATTCTCAATAACCTCTCCTGACGAGAAGTCGGAGTACGCTGCGGCCATGGCGGTGGTACAACTCCAACTACCAAAGGTGCAGTCCTCTGTCTGGTGCTCCTCCTGAGTCCCTGTGTGCACGAGACTGCTCCAGGATCAGCCATGTCCCTGCTATCCTCTGTGACTGCTTCACGGCATCTAGGTGCCTAGCAACCCTCCTGGCTCTCTCTGACTCTGGATCCAACCTCCATCTCTTCTTGCTCTTTGGCTTCTCAGACATCTTCCCTTTGCCCTTGTCCTGTCCTGACCCTGCCATCTCTGCTACTGCAAACTACTGCCACTGCACACATGTAGGTATAGACAGGATGAGCATAGACCCTAATACATCTATAAGCAAAGCACTGTTAGGAAAGAATGCACAATAGAAATCCTAGCACTGAATGAAGGACATGATCACTAAGCAAATATGCAAAGTAGCAACAGTGATCATCGACTATAAGTGGCTGGTGTGAGCCATCTAGTGTGTAGTCAATAATAGGCAATTAATCTAACTTTAGACTAAACAAGAGACAAACCCTAGACATGCAATTAACAGATAATCAATGAATCAATTGCATCTAGGTTGGGCCAATTAATTAATGTAAATAATGATGGGAATTAGTACTAATTGCATTAATTAATCAAATTGCCCGATATTAGGGCATAAGACGATGAAAGGGTGAATGGTACAATACCCTGAGGAAGTTGTTGATGAGAAATCCGGAGAACACGCAACCGATCGCCTAAAAACTAGAGCTTTAGGCTTGTCGGCAATGGGGGAAAGGGAAAAGGATCACCCTTGCCCTAGAAATTGGTGGAGCTAGGCTATGTGGACAGGGGATTGCGTGCGCATGCATCAAGGGAGAGCAGAGGCGGCGGCGCTGGGTGCAGCGGTGGCGCACAGCGATGGCGGTGAAGGGTGACGCAGCGGCACGAGCGAGGCAGCGATGGCTCTGGTGCGCGGGCGCGCGCATGAGGAGGTGCGGCAGGGGGTGAGGGCGAGCGCGGCGGCGCGGGAGGCTGTGCGGTGGCTCATCGGTGGCTACAGCGGGTCGGGCGAGTCGGTGATAGGAGAGAAGGTGACTGCGGCGAGTCGGGAGCGCACTCTCGGCTTTGGTCGCGAACGACGAAGAAAACAAGGGGCTGACGGATTTTGACCTTGGTCAAAAGTCACGGACGACCAAGATCTATCAAGGCACAATCAACGGTCACAGATCGGGATTGCATCGCGCGATCAAGCATAGTGACCGGATAGTATGGTCTCTAGACTGGACTGTCTAGTCAGTTCAGGGTTTGCTGGCCTTTGAGCAGACCGGACTATACGGTCTCTAGGACCATTCTATCCGGTCTCTACAACCAGACTTCCCCTAGGAACTATGCATAGAGCCACCGATCGGACTGTATGGTCCAGTGATCGGACTGTATGGTCACTCTAAAAATTCTATTAAATCATGGAATTTCTCCATTTTCCAATTGCCCTTGCTAATCACACAAATAAACACTGCACTTAGAATATAGAGGGAACTCTCAAACACTCTTTTTCAAATAGTGGCACTCTATGGCCTTAGAATTTTCGCAAAAGCCAAATGAAGAATCAAGCAAATAAGAACCAAGGAAATTAAGAAGCAAATGGGTATGTATGAGCTTTAGTCCATGAACCGCGTGACTAGATTTAACCTCGGAGTTCATAAGAGCTTGCTCAATGGGCATGAAGCACAATTATTTCCTTTGGTCATACTTACGTAGATGTAATCTCATATAGAGCATGAGACACAAATACCTCCAAGTAGGACAAGCCTCCTTTGTGTTTTCTATATGATGCATGCAACAAGCATTTTACATATGCAACAAAAGTAAACATGCCATATGAATGAAAGCAATATTAAAAGAAAGGCACAAAGGAAACCTAACAATGTCAAATTTGAACCCCTCCCATGCTTACTCACTATAAGACATACCCTTGCATTGAGAGAAGTCAAACCACCATCTCAAGCACTCCCCCTTACTTATAGCTATCTTGGATGGGTTAGACATTGACTAATTTTTATGTGTTTTTCTTTTAGTTATTTACACATGCATGGATGCAAAGCATACTAGTCACAAAGGAGTCCTAATTATCATACAATGCAAGAGAAAGAAAAACACACTACAACTACCAAGAACAAACACGGTTACCTCCCTCATGAGTAGATAGGTCGTTGAGGTCCATGTCACTTGTGGTGGACTTCAAATGATCTTCATGAAAGCGCTCGGTCCACCACCACCACTATTTAGGTCTTGTTCTTGGGCACCCACTTGTACGTAGCAGATCTCTCGAGATCAACAATGCACTTAGGCACCCATATGCTTTTGACCTTTCTCTTCTTGTTTGGTGGTCCCAAGTCCATAGCTTTCACCTTGCCATCCTTGTTCCTAAAAAGGTTGAAATGTGTGTTCTCATGGAACAAGTTAGTGTTAGACAAAACAATGGAACTTCTCGCCATGGGACATCCTTAGTGGCATGGCCATCCTTGCAACACCTCTTGCAATAGTAGTCGTCGGCGAGAAGGGGTTTGATCCATGCGGGGATGGAATCACTTGTTAAGAAACCATGTTGATATGTGCCATGGTTTGAAATATATGTGAATGAGTAATTGACTTGAGCGGATTTGTGTTTGAGTTGAAATGCGGGAGTCTAGGGATTGCATGTGTGTGTGCATGATTATGGTTTCGACTAACTAGAGTTGGTGGAGGTATTGGTGATGTTGCAGGAGATGGAAAATGTGTTTGCTTGTCTTATGATGTGTAGGTCACTGGAGTCGACTTGGCGGTCAACAACGAGAGGATCAGGCATGAGTAGGGGACTTGGGGCCAGACGATTGGGATGTCGGGTGAAGTCAAGTGTGATCCACACTATACACATGGAGAGGCAAGAAGCACGGATGGTTTCATAGTTGAGCCTCAAAACCGTGGTGGTCATGAAGACGGCGTGTTGACAAGGGGGCCGATGGACAGGGACTAGGAGAGACTTGCCGGTGGGCAGGATCGCGTGACAAGGTGACACGCATCAACATCGAGAAGTCGTGTTTTGAGAAGCATGCAAGGCAGTTTCCTGGTTTGGACCTCAAAACCGGTGGAGGTGGTTGGTGGTGCACGTGGCACCATCATGGAGCTTGCTTCGAGACAAAGCAAAGACGTGAAGAATTCGATGGGATTCGGGCGATGAGGCGAAAGATGGATGGTTATGCCCCCTGTGGTAGGTGGGTGTGTTATGTATGTCAAGGGTAGAGCGGTCATGTGACCCTAGGCCTATATAAGGAGAGGTAATGCTAGTGGAAGAGGTGTCTCTTCCCTTTAGCATTGTGTTAGGACTTCATTCAAAAACCTTGTATCTATGGATCTTGTAAGGATGTTTCCATGATATGAGATTTATTTTTGTGCTCAACATTTTCCTCTCTCCTTAACTCCCAAATTTCTCTTTTTCCCTATTTTCGGAGCTATTTTTGTGGGAATTTTCGATCTCCTTTTTGGATGAGTTTTTGGGGCTGATTTCTTGAGGAACTTGTTGCTATGATGAGCTAGAACAATCCTTCATAGGTCCATGACCAAATCAAGAGCTCTAGCACCTTCAATTTGAAGGATTTCTCAAGTTTCCCCTTTTTAGTGTTCTTGGCACAAGATCAAAAATTTGTGATGATTTCTTGAGCCACTTGAGTTGATCTTCTAGGATTAGGGTCGTGATGTGCCGAGGATTCACTGGTCCAAAAATAATATCATTTGGAGTTCATTTGAATAGCTTTTGGAGAAGATTTGATAAAATCCCGAAAGTTTTTCCTGTTCTGTCGGGGTTGATCGGCACTGCCGGTGGGTTGCAAAACCCCGCACCAGCACTACCGATGGTGTGTGTAGTCTTGGTGATCATCATGGAGGTTGGCTTGGGTTGTTTTGGGGATGTAGGCCAAGTTCTCTTGTAGAATTTTGATTGGCTCCCATTCACCCCCCCTTTGGTCGCCTTCTCAGTACTTCAATTAGTATCAGAGCCGGTTTGATCACTAGTTGACCTTCGTCGGCTTTGTGATCCGAAGACGACATGGAGAAGCGTGCTATTAAGCTGTGGATGTTCAATGGAGAGGACTTCCCCTACTGGAAGTCACGGACCAAGGCGTATCTACTGAGTCAAGGATGTGCAATTTAGGAGATTGTTGAGTAGGAGTATGCTATACCACAAGACCTAAACACTGCATCTACATGTGAGTTAATCAAGTATGAACACAACTCCAAAGCTGTTAATATTCTGCTCTCTACACTTGGTAGAGGTGAACATGATCGCGTTGCACACCTTGAAATTGCTCATGCAATTTGGGTTAAGCTTTGCACGTACCATGAGGGTACCAATCAAGTCAAGTCTATGCGTAAGGATTCTTACAATAGACAGTACCAAACCTTTGCACAAAAACCTAGCGAGTCACTAGATGACACCTTTTGTAGGTTTGAGGCAATTGTGTGCAACTTGCGGACTTGTGGTAACCTTGTGTACAATGACAATGATAGAGCTAAGCAACTGTTGTACTCACTTGATGAAAATGTTTGGGGGGTTTAAAATTGTTGCTCTAGAAGAAACTACTGAATTCAATACCTTGAACTGTGAGCAACTATATAGCAAGCTAAAATCTCATGAACTGTCTAGGAATTCTTGTCCTAATCTTGTTCTTCCTGCTTCTAGCATGGCTTTGCTTTCTAGCTCTCAAAAGGGTGATCACAGCTGTGCTTCTTATGGAACTAATCCCTCATTTGAAAGTCTTCTTTGGAGTTTGCTCTGTCTTCTCTTGTTGCAGCTTCCGATGAACAGATGTAGTGCATTCCTGACGAGTAGCTGTCCTTGCTCAGAAGGAAGTTCAAGAAGTTCTACAACAACCGGAAGAAGAGAAGAGGCGGTGGTTCAAGAACTTGCTTCGAGTGCGGTTACCCGGGACACTTCATTGCTAACTATCCTAAGAAGAAGAAGAAGAAGGCCGGGTACCGCGACAACAACACTGAAGACTTCAAGCTGAAGAAGAACCGCTTCTACAAGAAGGGCAAGAACTCCAAGAAGTTCACCAAGGCCATTGCACGCGCCTGCGTTGCCGCCTTGAGCGATGTCGACCTCACATGATGCAAAGGCCTTACAAGCTCGGAGGAGGAGGTTGAAAAGCCACGAGTCAAGAGGAAGGATGACTTCACCGGGCTTTACTTCATGGCAAAGAAAGACCACGACACTGACTCTAGATCCGACTCCGACACAAGTGAGGTACCTCCAACTCTCGATGAGCTCTCTTCTGAACTTGATCATTTGCACGATGTTCTACTCATGCAAGATGATAAGCTTCACAATGCTGTTCGTGAGAGTAGAGAGCTTAAGTCTAAGTTGGAGAGTGCTGATTTTGAAATTGCTTCGGTTAGGTCCAAGCTTGCTCGTGAGGACATTGTTGTTGAGTGTGAGTCTTGTCAAGTTGTGATGAGTGATCTTGCACAGAGGGAGAGTGTGCATGCTCAAGTTGCCAGTCAGCTTGAGAGTGCCCTCAAGGAGCTTGATGAGTTCAAAGCTAGACCAACTCTTTTGGGTGCATGTCAGAAGTGCCCCAAACTCACAGATGAGTTGGACGCTCAGTCCCTCAAAGTCAAAGAGCTTGAGTCCAAATTGCTTCATGATACTCGCTCTAAGATCCTTCCACCACCTTGTGAGGTGTGTGTCTCTCTTAAGGACAAGCTTGTAATCACTAGGGAGGAAAACAAAGCCCTAGTTCAGGAAAATTACTATCTTGTGACTAGGCTCCAGAGAACCCTACTGAGTGAAGAGAAGATTGAGAGTGATTTGGCAAGAGTGAAGGAGTGTGCTTCTAGATCAACCTATAACTTGGGTTTGGGATTTGAGAGGTGTGACAAGGAGAGTGAGAATGTGGGTAAGTTTGTACCTAGCTCCAGCTACAAGGATGAGGAAAACACCATTAAACCCACTGACACATACTATCCACCCAATCCAAAACCCTCCTTCAACCCAAAGCAAACAGAGAAGCCAAAACCCAAACCTGCAATGCAAGCCAAGCCTAATCCTAAGGGTGTCTATATTTGCATGTTTAAGTGCTAGATTCCCAAATCTTTTTTGCTAACCCTAGCACTGAGCCATCAACTTTTCCTTCTCGTTCTTTGTAGGCAGCAGGTGAAGGCCTGGAGAACAAATGGTTGATGGACTCCGGATGTTCACCCCACATGACCGGAGATGCAAAGTGGTTCTCCAGCCTCACTCCCTTGAAGCACCGGGAGTATGTGACCTTTGGAGATGATAAGAGAGGGAGAGTGAAGGCAAAAGACGCGGTAAAGGTAAATGAAAAATTCACTCTCAAGGATGTTGGTTTGGTTGAGTTTCTCAAGTACAATCTCCTCTCTGTCTCTCAGCTTCTTGATGTTGGTTTGGAAGTGCGCTTTAAGAAAAATGCTTCTTGTGTTCTTGATTCGAGTGGTTCCTTGGTTTGTGGGATTTCTCGCATTAGCAGAGTTTTTTAGGCTGATTTTGCTGGTTCTCCTGGTTCTTACAAGTGCTTGTTTGCTCAATCTTCTTCTGAGCTCTGGAAATGGCATAGGAGACTGGGTCACCTGAGCTTTGACTTGTTATGTCGCTTGAGTGGCCTAGGCTTGATCCGAGGATTGGCTAAGATCAAATTTGATAAGGATTTGGTTTGTGCTCCATGTCGTCATGGGAAAATGAATGCCGCTTCTCATCCACCAATCAATTTGGTGATGACTAAATGCCCTGGAGAGTTTCTTTATATGGACACTGTTGGTCCTTCCTAGGTTCGTTCGACGGGTGGGAAGTGGTATGTTCTTGTGATTGTTGACGACTATTCTCGCTATTCTTGAGTCTACTTTCTTGAGAGGAAGGATGAAGTGTTTCATCACTTTTGGAGCTTAGCTTTGAGGTTGTTCAAGGAACTCCCTGGTGCATTACGAGCAATCCACAGTGATAATGGCACCGAGTTCAAGAACTCCTCCTTTGACGCTTTCTGTCTTGAGCATGGTATTGAGCATCAGTTTTCAGCACCTCTTGTTCCCCAGCAGAATGGTGTGGTCAAAAGAAAGAACAGAACCTTGGTGGAGATGGCTCGGACGATGCTCGATGAGCATAGGACTCCGAGGCGGTTCTAGGCTGATGCCATTAGCACTGCTTGCTATGTTTTCAATTGGATTTTCTTGCGCTCAATTCTTAATGTGACTTCTTATAAGCTACGTTTTGGGAGGAAGCCATCTGTTTCTCATTTGCATGCTTTTGGCTGCAAGTGCTTCATTCTCAAGCGCGGCAATCTTGATAAGTTTGAGTCGAGATCTTCTGATGGCATCTTTCTTGGTTACTCTCTTCATGGTCATTCATAGAGTTTTGAATTTGGAGACTAACACCATTGTAGAGTCCTGTGATGTAAAACGTTTGATGAATCAAACTCTTGTGCAAGCAATGTGATTGAGACTGCAGGTACCAAGGAGATGGAGGAGAGCATCTTTGTAGAAGAGGACCTATAGGGCTTTGATGATGATGATGATGACTCATTGCATCTCTCATCTGAGCTTGTTCCTGCTGCCACCACCACTCCAGCAAAGGGTCCAGAAGTTTCTACATCTACTTCAGCAGCTATCGAGCAAGCTCCAGCTGTGGTTGAGGAGGAGGTACACACTAAGAGAGAAGCTCCTTACCACATTCAGCATCAACATCCACCTCAACAAATGATCGGTAGTCTCTATGAGAGGACAACAAGATCAAGGTCTGCACATCTCTCCTGCTTTACCAATTCTCTCTTTGTTGCAACCTTTGAACCTCGGGATGTTGGACACGCACTATCTGACGAACATTGGGTTAATACCATGCATGAGGAGTTAGAAAACTTTGAGAGAAACAAAGTATGGACCCTTGTAGAGCCTTCCAAAAATGTCAATATCATAGGAACCAAGTGGGTGCTCAAAAACAAACATGGGGAGGAAGGTGAGGTTGTTAGGAACAAGGCTAGACTTGTTGCTCAGGGTTTTAGTCAAGTGGAGGGCTTAGACTATAGGGAAACCTTTGCTCCTGTTACACGCATAGAAGCATTAGGATCTTGCTTGCATTTGCTGCCTCTAAGGGCATTAGACTCTATCAAATGGATGTCAAAAGTGCTTTCCTAAATGGTTTCATAGAGGAAGAGATTTATGTAAAACAACCACCGTGCTTTGAGCACCACAAATACCCAAACCGTGTGTACAAGCTTCAGAAGGCTTTGTACGGGCTAAAGCAAGCACCTAGGGCATGGTATGCTAGGCTTAAGACTTTCTTGCTAGAGCGTGGGTATATCATGGGGTGTGTTGACAAAACCTTGTTCACTCTCAGGCATGGCAATGACTTTCTAATGGTTCAGATTTACGTGGATGATATCATCTTTGGTGGTTCCTCTAATGGTCTTGTGTCCAGATTTCAAGAAGCCATGGAAAGTGAATTTCAGATGTCGATGATGGGTGAGCTCACCTTCTTTCTTGGGCTTCAAATCAAGCAGTGCAAGCAAGGAACTTTCATACATCAAGCCAAGTACACGAAGGATCTCCTGAAGAAGTTTGACATGGTCAATGTGAAGCCGTTGTCTACACCGATATCCACAACAACGGCTCTTGACCCTAATGAAGACTGTGAAGCGGTGGACCAAAGGGAGTACATGAGCATGATTGGCTCCCTCTTGTACCTGACAGCGACAAGACCCGACATCCACTTTGTGGTGTGTCTTTGTACTCGCTTTCAAGCTTCCCCAAGGGTGACTCATCGCAAGGCTCTCAAGCGCATCTTCTGGTATCCCAAATACACCCTTGAGTTCATTCTTTAGTAATCTACATCTTCATCTCTTGATCTTATTGGGTATTCGGATGTGGACTTTGCTGGGTGTAGAATTGATAGGAAGAGCACTTCTGGTACTTGCCATTTCTTGGGTACTTTTTTGATCTATTGGTCTTCTCATAAGCAGTCGAGTGTTGCCCAATCCACCACAGAGGCTGGGTTTGTAGCTGTTGCTAGCTGCTGCTCACAAATCCTATGGGTTGTATCTACCATGAGGGACTATGGGTTAACCTTTAAGAGTGTTCCATTCATGTGTGATAACTCCAGTGCCATATGCTTAGCCAAAAACCGAATCCAACATCGTAAGGCTAAACACATCAATGTGCAAGGGGGATGTTTAGCTCAAATACATCGGCACCAGAAACCAACTAGCTGATATCCTCACCAAGCCCCTAGATGCTACTAGACATGCTTTTCTTCGGGGGAACTTGGTGTGTGTCATCCTTATGGCATCAATTGAGGGGGAGTTAGTGTTCACTTGTATATATATATCTTACCTTTTATGCATTGCATCTCATATGTAATATATGCATTGGTAGATGAGCTTTGATTCTTATGCTTTCTTGCATTTCTCTTTGCTATGATTGAGCTTGAGATAAGTTGTGTGGATGTGATGATAATCTCTCATGCTTAGATTTCCTAGATGGCCTGTTATAGACTCATGTGAGCAACTTGCTAATCTTAAAGGTAAACTTAGCTTCTTGTGAACCTTATGAACTAATCTTGTTAAAACTTGCTCACCATGTGTATAATTGCTTTTATCCTTGTTGAAACTTGCATTGAGGCTAGTCTAGAGGATATCTTGGCTTTGGCACCTTGTGTTTGTGAAATGGAAGGCTTTGCAAATGTTTAGCTCATGATGGGACATTGTGGGAACATGTGTTCCTTTTGCCGCAAAGGCATGCTCTTTTGTCTTATGCATAAACTTGAATAATCTGCTAAGTGCTTTGATCAAGAATAATTCTGAAATGCTAAATCCAAACACTATGACTTGAATCCTCGGGGTGTTTGCCGTACCCAGCCGTGCGACCCTCCGCATGGATAAGAGGACACATGAGGATAAACAATAATCACTTGATCAATTGATTCTCTGTTGCATATGTGAGTGTTTGTAGAGCTCATTTTCTATGAATGCTTGTTGCCCTAGTTGAGATTGAAACTGGCTACATTCTTATGATTCACTTGATGCTTGTTTTGCCTTGGATGGGAGTACTTACACATATGGTGGCATATTTTCTCATGACAAGCAAATTTGATTCTATCTAAGCTAGTCAATCTTTCTGCTTAGCTTGTGTAGTTCTTGGTGTTTATGCCTTGCTATCTATTTTTGATCTTTGTATGAATGTGAGCTATTGCTTTTACACTTCATGGCTCTATGTTTATGGGTAGCAAAGTTAAATGCTTGTTTGCATAATTGTTGAAGCTCCTTAGGTTTGCATTTTCATGTTGTGCATGTTTGCTTATTCTTTTGCCTCTTTGATGAGTTCATTGCCAAAGGGGGAGAAAATATTGGGTCATGCACAAATTATGATAAGAAACTTAAAATGATCCATTTTGCACGACATGAAACCTACCACAAGTTGAGGGAGAGCTTATCATGATCTTGAGTGTTTTCTTGCTGTTTTCACATTATGTGCATCTGAAGTCGCTTTCTTTGCCAACTCTTGGGTTTGTGATCCCTACCTTGCTAGATGGCTTGTTTTCACCTTTTCTTTGGGTTTGGCCATTTGGATGTGCTTATTCGGATTCGCCTTTCACTCTCTAATCTTTGTGCATTTGAGGTTGTTAATGTACTCATCGAGGGGGAGATTGAGAAACCATGAGGATATGTGTCATGGTTTGCAATATATGTGATGAATAAATGACTTGAGCGGATTTGTGTTTGAGTTGAAATGCGGGAATCCGGGGATTGCATGTATGTGTGCATGATTATGGTTTTGACTAACCAGAGTTGGTGGAGGTATTGGTGATATTGTAGGAGATGGGAAATGTGTTTGCTTGTCTCATGATGTGTAGGTCACTGGAGTCGACTTGGCGGTCAACGGCGAGAGGATCGGACACAAGTAGGGGACTTGGGGCCGGAGGATCGGGATGCCGGGTGAAGTCAAGGGTGATCCACACCGTACACATGGAGAGGGAAGAAGTATGAATGGTTTCGTGGTTGAGCCTCAAAACCGTGGTGGTGATGAAGACGGCATGTTGACCAAAGTCAAGGCGAACGGGTTGCCGGTGCAAGTGACAAGGGGGCCCGATGGATAGGGACTGGGAGAGACTTGCTGGTGGTTAGGATCACGGGATAAGGTGACACGTGTCGACATCGAGAAGTCATGATTTGAGAAACGTGCAAGGCGGTTTCCCGGTTTGGGCCTCAAAACCGGTGGCGGTGGTTGGTGGTGCACGTGGCACCATCATGGAGCTTGCTTCAAGACGAAGAAAGTACGTGAAGCATCCGATGGGATTCGGGTGATGAGGCAAAAGATGGACGGTTATGCCCCTAGTGGTAGGTGGGTGTGTTATGTGAGTCAAGAGTAGAGTGGTCATGTGACCCTAGGCCTATATAAGGAGAGGTAAGGATAGTGGAAGAGGTGTTAGGACTTCATTAGAAAACCTTATATCTATAGATCTTGTAAGGATGTTTCCATGACATGAGATTTATTTTCGTGCTCAAGATTTCCCTCTCTCCCTAAATCCCGAATTTCTCTTTTTCCCTATTTTTGGAGCTATTTTTGTGGGAATTTTTTATCTTCTTTTTGGATGAGTTTTTGGGGTGGATTTCTTGAGGAACTTGTCGATGATACATACCATCGGGGTACCGAGTACTAATGCCGACTGTTAACCGAGTTCGGCTAAATCGGGTACTAGTAGATGGCGGCAACAGTTTGGACATCCTCTTTGTGAAAACCTTCAAGGAGCTTGGCATACCCTTGACCGACCTCAAGCCAAGTCGATCGCCATTTCATGGTGTGATCCCGAGCATGCAAACAGTCCCTCTAGGGCAAATCACTCTGCCTGTAACTTTTGGCACTCGGGAGAACTATAGGACGGAGCACGTTACCTTCGAGGTCGCCGATCTCGATTCCACCTACCACGCCATCATAGGGCGGCCAGCCATCGCCAAATTCATGGCCGTACCCCATTATCCGTATATGATGATGAAGCTACCAGGACCAAATGGAGTCATCGCACTTCACTCGGATGTGCGAACATCATACGACTCTGACAACGACAGTTGCGAGTTGACGGAGAAGATGGTGGCAACATCAGAGTTGACCGAGTTGAAGGCAGCAATCGCAATGACTAAGGAGGCCATGCTGGACCCTACTCCTAGGAAGGCGTTGGAGGCCATGGTACAGGCGAACGCCATGGAGTCCAAGAAGATTAACCTAGATGATAGTGATGTTCCAAGACCACCAATATCGGGGTCAATCTAGGTGACAAATAGGAAAGCGTGCTCATCCTTTTTCTTAGAAATAATAAAGACATATTTGCATGGAAACCTTCGGATATGCCAGGTGTTCCAAGGGAAAAGGCTGAGCACAAACTTCACGTTCATGAAAATGCCAGGCCGGTAAGGCAACGATTTAGACGATTCTCGCAGGACCGAAATGATGCGATTAGGAAGAAATCGGCCGACTGCTGGCAGCCGGTTTTATTAAAGAAGTCTTCCACCCCAACTGGTTCGCCAACCCAGTCCTGGTGCAGAAAAAAAATAAGGAGTGGTAGATGTGCGTGGATTATACCGGTCTTAATCAAGCCTATCCAAAAGATCCGTTCACCCTCCCACGTATTGATCAAGTGGTTGATTCGACGGCTGGATGCGCTTTGTTGTGCTTCTTAGATGCCTACTCAGGGTACCATCAGATTCCCTTAAATCAATCTGACCAGCTCAAAACCTTGTTCATCACACCATTCGGAGCATTCTGTTACACAACAATGCCCTTTGGTCTGAAAAACGCTGGCGCCACTTACCAATGGACTATGCAATGATGCTTGGATAACCAGATAGGAAGGAACGTCGAAGCTTACGTAGATGACGTGGTAGTCAAGACTCGGCTCTCCACCGACTTAATATCCGACCTAGATGAAACATTCGGTAACCTCCGGAAATATAATATGAAGCTGAATCCGGAAAAATGCGTCTTTGGCGTCCCATCAAGAAAATTACTCGGCTTTCTAGTATCACATAGAGGGATTGAGCTAATCTAGAGAAGGTAAATGCCATATTGTGGATGGGCCCCCCACATTCGCAAAAGGACATTCAAAAGCTTGTTGGTTGTATGGAAGCACTTAGTCAGTTTGTATCATGACTCGGTGTTCGAGGGCTATCTTTTTTCCGGCTACTCAAGAAGCAAGAATCATTCATCTGGAATGATGATGCACAGAAAGTCTTGGATCATTTCAAGGCTTACATTAGTGGTCCTCTGGTCTTAACTCCCCCAGAGCTAAAGGAACCTTTGCAGCTGTACATTTCCGTAACCAAACACGTTGTCAGTACTGTGCTGGCGGTGGAACGAGCGGAAGATGGCAAGGCTCAAAAGGTGCAACGACTAGTTTATTTCATCAGTGAGGTCTTATCGGAATCCAAGGTACGATATTTCTAGCTTCAGAAATTAATTTATGCATTACTGATGACATCTCGGAAGTTGAAGCATTACTTTGAGGATCATCCAATTGAGGTCCACACGTCGTTCGGCCTAGGCGAATTGCTGCACAACAGAGAGGCCACTGGGAAAATAGCCAAATGGGCTGTCGAGCTCGGATCATATGATATCACCTTTAAGTCACATGACTCGATGAAAGGTCAAGCTTTGTCGGACTTTGTCGCCAAGTGGACAGAATGTGAGTTACCGCCCAACCCGCAAGAATTAAGCTATTGGAGAATGGCGTTTGACGGTTCCTTACAATTGTAAGGTGCCGGAGCAGGGGTCATATTGACATCTCCTGATGGAGCCAAGTTACGATACGTTCTTCGAATGCACTTCTACGCGTCTAACAATGCCATAGAGTATGAGGCGCTATTACATGGACTTTAGACAGCTATCTCACTCGGTGTCCAAAGAATAAGTGTTTCTGGCGACTCGGTGCTAGTAATAAATCAAGTAACGAAGGAGTGGTGTTGTTCCCACAAAAGCATGACAGCCTACTGCACTGATGTTCAGAAGCTTGAAGACAAGTTTGATGGCATCGAGTATAAACATGTCATGTGCAAGTATAACAAAGAGGCGGACGAACTGGCCAAACTTGGGTGTAGTAGATCTAAAATACCTGATGGAGTATTCCTCGATGATCTGCATAAGCCATCTGTACTAACCCAGTAAATTATGGAGCAGTCGGCACTAAAGGAGGGAGCAGCACCGCAGGTAGCTGTCATTGAGGTAGATTGGCGCACTTCCTTCATTGAGTATTTGGATCATGGCACACTACCGCACGACAAAGACGAAGCCCTCCGAATCATTCGCAAGTCTCGATCTTATTGTATAGTCGATCATCTCTTGTACAAGCAAAGCCCACATGGGGTACTGATGAAATGCTTGTCACAAGATGAGGGCAGAGTTATATTAGGAAATATCCATGTTGGCATATGTGGGAATCACGCAGGCCCATCAACAATTGCGGCCCAAGCAATGAGGCAGGGGTTTTACTGGCCGACTGCGGGTGCTGATGCCAAGGAAATTGTCCGAAAGTGTGAAGGCTGTTAGTTCTTTGCACGCCAAATGCACGTACCCACCACAAAGCTTCAAAATATCCCAATAACTTGGCCGTTTTCAGTGTGGGACTTAGATATTGTTGGACCCTTCATGAAGGCTCAAGGGGGTTTTACTCACCTTTTCGTAGCAGTGGACAAGTTCTCTAAATGGATTGAAGCAAAGCCAGTCGGAAAAAAGGCCATCGAGTTCATGACCGGAATAGTCACTCGGTTCGGTGCCCCACACAAGATCATCACTGACAACGGTACTCAATTGACAGTAGAGGAGTTTAAAGAGTTTGCGGGCCGAGTTGGCTTTAAGATTGGCTATGCCTCGGCCGCCCATCCACAGAGCAATGGCCAAGTTGAGAGGGCAAACGGCCTCCTGCTTTCTAGAATTAAGCCTCGTATATTTGATCGGCTAGAAAAGTACACTCGACGGTGGGTTCGAGAATTGCCATCTATGTTGTGGGGTCTTAGAACCAACGTAAGTCGTGCCACCGGGCACTCCCCTTTTTCTTTGGTTTATGGCTCGGAAGCCATGTTACCAATCGAGATTCTGTTCGCCTCCCCACGGGTGGTAGCGTACGAAAAAAAACCCTCCAATGACCATAGGTATGACGACTTGTTATTGTTAGAGGAGCAACGAGATGCCACCTTAATTCGGTCGGCAAAGTACTAGCAAAGCTTGCGATGTTATCACGACAAAAACATTCGAACACGGGGTTTTTCCGTCGATGACTTGGTTTTGAAGCAAGTTCAGTCTAAGGTCGGTAAGCACAAGCTGTCGGCTCCATGGGAAGGACCTTTCATTGTAAACAAAATCACTCGGCCAGGCGCCTATCGATTGATGAATGAGGACGGGTCGGACCTTCAAAGTTCCTGAAATGTTTCACAGCTACGTCGTTTTTATGCCTAGTATTTATAGTTTATTGTACTTCTATTATTGAATATATATACATAATGGTCATGATATCTGATTTTGCAATTGATGATTTCTGTGAATAATTGTTGTTATTGTTTAAGTCATGGCTCAAATTCTGATACTTGGTATCACCCTAACTCGCGCATGTCGACCAAGCGGCTTACTTAGTCCCCAGGGTTCTTGCCGTCTGTTAGGGACCAAGGCAATTCTCCCAATTCGCATATGCTTGACCGAGTGAGTTCTTAGTCTCCATGGTTCATATTGGTTATTGGGAGCATTGTTTAGAGGGCTAACATGAGTTGTGTATTGGTTGTGAGTGTTTAACACGAGTTCATACAATACATATACAAAGCAGCGCGACCCAAGAATTCATTACTATACTGGTAATGAATCTAGACCTTAGCAGTCTATCGAACCTTAGTTATATTACAGCAACATAGATGTAATACAATATTTTAAGCTTTACAACTCCTTACACTTTGGGTAAGGGATCTAGCTCTATTTGGTTGGCTAATATATGCGCTGTTTTTTGCGCCTCAGCCACAAGGGCTTCATATTGCTCATTCGAGAGATCTTCGTGGAAACCTTCGGCAACCACATCTAGCTCTATGCTGGGGATGTGAGATTTTGCTATTGCTAGGACTTGTGCGCCGGCTAGCTCTGCAACATGTCGAGCATGATCTTTTAATCGGCCGGGTGCCCCTTGTAGCCTAGTCATCTGATCTCGGCACCGAGGTGGTTTTTCTTCAGGGTACACGTACTGGGCAACCACCTCTGCATCTTTCCAAAGAGCTGCAAGAGACCATCGAAGGTTTTCATGACCCTCTATAAATTTCTTCTACAAAAGCTCATAGGACCTTTTTGACCCTATAGAAGTACAACAATTACATATACCTAGGTACATATAAACTTGGGAATAAAGGTATTATGCTAACAACACTTACCTCTTAGGCGTTTCTCAGCATCTAATTTTTCAGCTACGAGGGTGGCAACCTTTTCCTTGTATTCTTCCTTAAGCTTTTCAACTTCTTTGAAGGCTTTTTGGAATTGGTTTAGCTCATCTACAACCTTTTTGAAGATCTTTTCGGGTTTGGATAGTTTGGTTTCGAGCTTTGTGTTTCTCTCCCTCTGGCTTTTTACTGTTCCTTCAGCATCTGTTAGTTATAAACATTTTAGTTTACAACTGTATTTCCATATGCATTCGTATATTGATTTTTACCTTCCGCCCTTTTCTTCCAAGAAGTTAGGGATTATTGCTTTGTCTTGAAGTCATTTTTTAGCTTTTCAAAATTATTCTTGATCTCTTTCGAGTCCTGGAGCTGCCTTTTTAATCCCTGGTTCTTGGTTTTCAAATCTTCAATAGCTTGGGCAGACGACTCCAATTCTTTTATACGGCCTTCCAGACTTGCAATTTGAGCGGCCGACTAGGCATCTTGTTTTTGCTTCAATTCCAGTGTTCGCGATACCTCTGTATGGAAGAGGTCAAATATTCATATTCTAGAGATAGCATGTGAGGTATAGGCTTTGTGGATCACTTACCTTGTAGCTCAAATTGAAGTTCATCAACATGATATGAACGGGCTTTTAGATCGACTGATAAGCGCCCGACTTCCAGTCTCTCTTTGGCAAGCTGATCTTCTAAATCTACGGCTTTGGCACAATGCCTCTCGACAAGTTGCAGAAGCTTACTCTTGTTGGCCATATGAGTTTTCAGAGCCTGCAATGATGGCGAATTATATGGTTGAAAGTTCACAGCCAGGATTGGTGATTACTAGTATTGACATTATTTTTCAAGAAGGGAGGAATACCTGGAAGGAATGGTAGGATTTTTCGATATGTTCTTCAAAATTTTTCAACTCCGCTTGTTCTGTCGACTCATCAAATCCGGTGATGGCAAATCAGCCAATATGATATACTGACCTAGTCGACGTTGGCTGCTCCGGAGCACCCTCTTTTACCACTCGGTGAATGGGAGTTGGCGTGACATTTTCTTCCGGACTGATTGGATACTCATATGATGGTTCTGGCATTTTTTCAAATACCAGTGATGGCTCTTCGGGTTCGGGGGAGGCAGGAGTATTAGCACCTGTTGCCATCTCAGACGTATTCAGGTCTGGGACATTAGGTGACTCGGCCTGGCTAGCTTCTGGCCGAGTGGATTCGGGTGCATTCTTTAAATCACTCGGCTTCTCTGCCGAGTGGCCTGGGACATCATCTCTGGATGACCTGACAGACGGTGTATCCTGATTTTTCTCAGGAACTGAACTGTGCACCGGGACTTCCTTAAATGACGTTCCCCCAGTCGACCTACCAAGATAATAGAGATTACACAAATGTTCATTGAAAAGCTGCACATCAAGCTACATTGTTTTGTTTACCTGGCGTGGCACTTAAATTTTAAGCCTGACACCTTCGGCGGGGGGCTCATTGGCCTTGGGCTGTCCATTGTGTCTGATGCCTCCCTAACGGGGTTGGTCTTGCTTGACTCACTTGGACGAGCTTGCTCTTTTTCGCTTGCATTCATGGCCTGCCGAGTGGTGGAGGACTTCTTTGAAGTCTTCTTCTTCGCTTCTCCTTGAAGTCTAGCTATTCTTTCAGCTAGAGATTCTTCTTCATTAGAGTCTTCAATGTGTGCCTTGCGACGCTTGGAGGATAATTGTTGAGTGGGAGATTTCTTTCGCGGTGTCGGTGGTAGTGGTGGATTGGATACATATACATCAAGGTTCTGCAACATATGTGATGTATAATTCGTTATTGAACATAATGAAAGAGGTGTTAATTTTTCAAGCAGAGAGGTAGATAACTTTCTGCACTCCTATTAGTCTTGGAATGATGTCCAGTTTTTGCACTCCCTGGAGTCCAACCAAGCAGTGATGCAAATATGTTCTCCAGATGCAATGTCAACTCCCTGTCTGACAATACTTCTAGCACTTCCATTGTGGGGTCTGAGTCTAATTGGAATTTCCATCCTGGAACATGGTGTTTCTTGATAGGCTGCACACGGCGATATATGAAGCTTGCGGCAACGTGTAAGTCGGTATATCCTCTAGACTTGAGATAGGCAACATGCTTTAATATATCATCAACCTGAGACTTCTTGTTTGGATGAGCCTTTGCTGACCACTCGGGTCGTGGCTTGGGGGCATCGACTGTCGTTTCTGACAATGATGGAGCGTGGTTTCCATGGTAAAACCAGTCCGCGTGCCACCCCTTGATGGTTGATGGAAGTGGCACATCAATATACTTGGATTTATTCCTTAATTGGAATCCAGCACCTCCTATGACATTACTGTTGTTTGACTTCAACACAAACAGTTCCTTGAAGGTATCGAAATGGGGATAGATACTCAAGAAAACTTCACATAGGTGAATAAATATGGCAATATGTAATATGAAATTTGGATTTAGATGACAAGGTTGATTCCATAAAAGAAAACAAGTCCCCGAAAGAAGTCGCAACATGGGATCCCAAATCCACGATAGAAAAAGGAGGAGAAAATCGTGATTTGGTCGATGGGAGGTTGGGGAAATCTCTGACCTATGGCCTCGATCCATCCTCCGGTTTGTTGATCCTGCAACACGCGATCAATCACCAATCTATTGATCTTCTCAGAATCCATGGCCGACGCGGGGAACTCCTTGATGCCGGCAGGGATGTCAAAGACTGTTTCTTCTTCCTCGCCCTTTTCAGGAGAAGATTGCCTCTCGGATTGAGACTTCGCGCTTTGACGGGTGTGTTTTGGGGCCATCGCTCTTGTTTTAGTACAGTGGACAGCGGTTGCGTGGAGTTCCTGGATGGAAATGGAGGCCCGAGATCTAGGGTTTGTTGGCGCAAGATGGAGGCAGCAGTGAAATGGAAGCCCGAGATCTAGGGTTTGTGTGCGCAACATGGTAGCAGCGGTGAAATGAAGATGAAGGGATGCGACTATTCGGGACTACTTTTATAATGGAAGGATAACCTAGTGGACAGAGGCTTCTCGTAGCCTGTTAAGTCCAGTTCTGTTAATCGGTACGTGCATTTATTATGCTATCAAGATTATTTTCAAGCGATAACCTCGGATGTTACCAATATTAATGTTAGTGGTAAATCACTTGGACAGTTACTGTTTCAATCTTGGAAATTGTACTTTTCCAGATTTCGTGAATAATCACTCGGATTGTTGCAATTTCAACCTTGGAAATTGTACCTTTTGGTATTTTGTGATAAAATCACTTGGATTATCTTGGCACCAATCTTGGGGGCTGTATTTTTGTACTATATTACTACAATTGATACATCACCAATCTTGGGGGCTATGTCAATTGAATTTTATGATAAATCATTTGGATTAAGGATGATTTGGCATTGTGGATTTCGTTATTAATTTGGTGATGCATCACTCGGTGAATGGGAGAAATTTAGCAAAATTTGTGTTAAGGGACAAGATTAATTTTGACTATTGGATATTTTTCAATAACTCAAAAGTTGCTTCGGTATAGACTCAACAACCTTCTGAGTTGGGGGCTATATTCATAGGCTATGTCTTTTTCAGGCGTTTATGAAGAAGAGTTATCAGAAGTAATAGAAAAAGCACTTCCCAATTTCATAAGATATCGAGACAAATCAAGGTGATGATTCAAAATGGAAAGTGCTTGGGGGCTACTGTGGGACATATATACCCGGGATACTTAACCACTCGGCTAACTGGCCGTGTGTGCCGGGGGCTCGGGTATGGTGTATTCGGCACAGAAGATATTTACTTAGATACTTGTTTGAGTAAGCAGCAAGTTAGGTAAGCAGATATGTTGGATAGATAGGATCTGTTGTAACCGACTAAAAGATTACCATGTAAATCCCTGCCCTTCGGATATATACGGAGGGCAGGGGGCCTTCGGCAAGACAGAGACTCGTATTGGAACCCTAATTCCAGTGCGAACCCTAGCAATACAGAAACACCAAACAAGACGTAGGGTTATTATCCTTCGGGAGGCCCGAACCTGTATAAACCTTGTGTCCTGTGTCCATCGATCTTTCATACTCATACGAATATCTAGAACTACTATCGAGAATATCTCTCGACAGAAGTCCTCTATAAGATGATGATATGCATAATTTTTGAGTTGACTCTAAAATTTCCAGAATTTAGAGTTTTAGCTGACTGATCAGTAGAGAATAATTTCTGTTCACTCGGTAGGAACAAATAGAAATCATCTTTAGTGAAGAACGGTTGTGGCTTTATTTATTATAGGATCAGTTCTGAAATTTTACTAATTGTTCATGTCAAATTTATTCCTGCCCATGCCATTAGTACATGCAAGATAAATTAATGAATTATCTGAAATTTCAGAATGGTTACCACCCGTCGAGGTGAGCCAAAGAGCTCACAACAAGGAGTTCAAAATGATGATCTTCCACCTCCGCCACCAAATCCATGGGCTCAAGTTATGTCCATGATATTTGAGTCAAGGCAGGAAGGATACTGAGCTGCTCAGACAGATAGCTCAAAATCTGAACCAAAATGGTGGACGTCGTGATGATCAGCCATGGCAAAGCATTTACCAAGACTTCCTGTCAACTCATCCACCAACTTTTGAACATGCTAGAGAACCTCTGGATGCTGATAATTTTATTTGCATCATCGAATCTAAGTTCGGGTTTCTGCAGTGCACTAATGCTCAGAAGCCACTATTCACTGCACAACAACTTCTGGGGTCAGCAAATGTATGGTGGGCAAATTATATGGCCTCACTTCCAGAAGGTCATATTGTACAATGGGAGGAGTTTAAGGATGCATTCCGTTCTCATTTTATCCCTGCTAGAATCATGGAGAGAAAACTCCAGGAGTTTCTAGATTTGAAACAAAGAGGAAGTACCGTGCTAGAATATTCTCAGAAATTTAATCATCTAGCACAGTATGCTCCTTTGTATGTGGATTCTGAAGCTAAGAAGCGTGTGACATTCCATCGTGGCATGAATCCCACACTCAAGGAAAAATTAACTTGGCAAAACACTGGAACTTTTAATGATCGAGTCAATTCTGCCATATATTATTAAGTCTCCAGGTGGACAAATTCGTGCCAACCAAATTCTGTCCAAAGCACCTCTTTCTCTAAATCAAAAAGTCTATTATGCTGATTTTATTATGTTGGATCACCAAAGCATAGATTTAATTTTGGGTATGCAATGGATGACATTTCATAAGGCCTTGTTAGATATTGCACCTCGTATTGTCCACTTAAATTCTCCAGTTCATGGTATTGACTCAATTCCTTTGCATCTATCTCCGATCACTGCAATTACTATCCATCATCTTGAGGAAAAATATATAGAGAAGATTCCAATTGTTTGTGAGTTCCTAGATGTTTTTTTGATGATCTTCCTGGTCTACCACCTGACCGTGAGGTTGAATTCAGAATTGATTCACAACAAGGGTCTTCTCCAATTTCTCGACAACCATACAAAATGGCAAAGAATGAATTAGGAGAACTCAAGAAACAAATTAAAGAATTGCATATTTCATACATACCCCGAGCGGAGAGAGGAAGACGAGGCCGACGCCTGCACCCGCTCGCATGAGTGACCCGTCGAAGTACATAACTCTTGGTCGACTGGAGCGGGCAGGAGTTGTGCCTCGGTTCACTCCGCCATGAAGTCGACGAGGACCTTGGACTTGATGGCTGCTTGAGGCTGGTACGTGATGTCGTGCCCCATCAGCTCTAGCGCCCACTTCATCGCCTTACCCACCAAGTCCCTTTTCAAGATAATTTCTTGAAGCAGAAAGTAACTTATGATGTGTACCAGATGGGAGTCATAGTAGTGTCAAAGCTTGCATCGTGCGACCATCACCGCGTAGAGAATCTTCAAGATCTATGAGTACCTGGTCTTGGAATCGGACAGGACCTCACTGACGTAATAGACAGGGTGCTGGACCTTGAGGGCGTGCCCCTCTCTTTCGCGCTTGGCCACGAGCGCCGAGCTCACGACCTGAGTTGTCGCCACTATGTACAGAAGCAGCACCTCTCCCGGGACTGGAGGTGTCAGTATGGGCATGGTGCTCAAGATGCGCTTGACATCATCAAGGGTGGACTGTGCCTCGAGGGTCTATTCGAACCGGTCAAACTTCTTCAGAAGCCTGTACAACGGGAGGACTCTCTCGCCAAGGCGTGATATGAAGCGGCTCAATGCCGCCAGGCAGCTCATAAGTCGCTGCAACCCTTTGAGATTTTGTACCGGACCAATACGCTCTATCGCTGAGATTTTCTTCGGATTGGCCTTGATGACGCGCTCAGAAACAATGAACCCGAGGAGCATGCTCCTTGAGGCCCCTAAAAACCCACTTCTCGGGGTTGAGTTTGACGTCGTTTTCCCATAACTCCACGCGGGTGTCCGCCTTTTTGGACTTGACGATTAAGTCATCCACATAGGCCTCGACCGTGTGGTCGATTAGATGGTTGAAGCAGCATTACATGCAACATTGGAACATCACACCGATGTTTTTGAGCCCGAAAGGCATCGCTATATCGTAGTAGGAACCAAATGATGTGATGAAATTTGTCGCGAGTTGGTCGGATTATTTCATTGCGATTTGGTGGTACCCCGAGTATGCATCAAGGAAGCAGAGGGGTTCGCAGCCCGCCGTCGAGTCAACTATTTGGTCGACGCGTGGCAAAGGAAAAGGATCCTTGGAACATGCCTAGTTCAGGCTCGTATAGTCAACACACATCCTCCATTTCCCATTCTTCTATCGTACAAGGACAGGATTAGCTAACCATTTGGGGTGAAACACCTCCTTGATGAACCCGTAGGCCAGCAGCTTTGCGATCTGCTCCCCGATTATTTTGCGCTTCTCCTCATCGAATCAATGCAAACGTTGCTTCACCGTCTTGGAGCCCGGCCTGATGTTCAAGGAGTGCTCGGCGACTCCTCTCGGTATGCCAGGCATGTCCGAGGGTTTCCACGTGAAAACATCGGTGTTCGCGTAGAGGAAGTCGACAAGCTTTCTTTCCTATATGGAAGTGAGGGACGTCCCCACTCTCACCATCTTTTCCTTGTCACCCTCGAGGTCGATCTTGAGAAACCATGTGGATATGTGCCATGGTTCGCAATATATGTGATGAGTAATTGACTTGAGCGGATTTGGTGTTTGAGTTGAAAAGCGGGAATCTAGGGTTGCATATGTGTGTGCATGACTATGGTTTCGACTAACCGGAGTTGGTGGAGGTATTGGTGATGTTGCAGGAGTTGGGAAATGTGTTTGCCTGTCTCATGATGTGTAGGTCACTGGAGTCGACTTGGCGGTCAACGGTGAGAGGATCAGACACAAGTAGGGGACTTGGAGCCAGACGATCGAGATGCCGGGTGAAGTCATGTGTGATCCACACCGTACACGTGGAGAGAAAAGAAGCACAAACGGTTTTGCGGTTGAGCCTCAAAACTATGGTGGTGATCAAGACGGCGTATTGACCAAGTCAAGGCGAGCGGGATGCCGGTTCAAGTGACAAGGGGGCCCGATGGACAGGGACCAGGAGAGACTTGTCAGTGGTCAGGATCACGGGACAATGTGACACGCGTCGACATCGAGAAGTCATGCTTTGTGAAGCGTGCAAGGCGGTTTTCTGGTTTGAGCTTCAAAACCAGTGGCGGGGATTGGAGGTGCACGTGGCACCATCGCGGAGCTTGCGTCGAGGCGAAGCAAAGATGTGAAGGGCCCGATGGCATTCGGGTGAAGGAAAAAGAGTTGGACAAGTTTGCCCCTTGTGGTAGGTGGCAATGTTATGTAGGTCAAGGGTAGTGTAGTCTTTTGGACAATAGGACCCTAGGCCTATATAAGGAGAGGTGTGGCTGGTGGGAGAGATGCTTCTTCCCATTATCCTTGTGTTAGGAACTCATTTCAAAGTGCTAGGAGAGGTCTTCATGTAATAGAGGAGAGGAGAGGGTGTGTGAGAGACATCTCTTGCTCTTCCAAATAGTGTGAGGAAGAGGGTGGCTTCCTAGCCTTGTATCCATGTATCTTGACTTGATGAATCAATAATATGAGATTCAAATTTGTGCTCAAGTTCTTCTTCTCTCCCTAAATCCTGAATTTCTCTTTTCCCTATTTTCAGAGCTATTTTCATGGTGATTTTCGATCTCGATATTGAGTGAGTTTTGTGATGGATTTTGTGGGGGATCTTGGTGCTATGATGTGCTAGAACAACCCTATATAGGTTCTTGACCGAATCAAAGGCACTAGCACCTTCGATTTGAAAGATTTCTTAAGTTTCCCCTTTTTGGTGTTCTTGGCACAAGATCTGAAATTCATGATTATTACTTGTGCTTTTTGAGTGGATGTCTTTAGAGGAGTGTCATGATGTATTGAGGATGATCTGGTCCAAATTTCATGATTTTTAGAGTTTGTTTGATAGGGTTTTGGCAATTTTATTTTCCGAAGGGAGCTGCTGTTTGCCCAGGACAGATCTTCCATGGACAGGACAGAACTTCCGTGACCATGACAGAACATCCATAAAAAACCACGGAACTTCCGTGAGTGACAGTTCTCCCGTCACCCGGAACTTCCGTGATTGACATAACTTTCGTCGGGGGCCTCGAAACTTCTGTCGGGCACCACAGAACTTCTGTCAGGCTAAGTTTTGTGATTTCTCGGATCTTCCTTGTTTCCCTTTTTGTTCCTCTTGTGCTTCCGCTATGTGTCCTTTTGGTTTGAGTCATTCCTAGGGTTAGCACATCACAAGTTGGTGTGTGTAATCTTGGTGACTCGGTTAGAGGTTGGTTTGGGTTGTAATCTGGACATAGGCCAAGTTCTTGAGAAGAATTTTAATTGGCTCCCATTCACCCTCCTCTAGTCGCCTTCTCGGTCCATCAATTGGTATCAGAGCCGGTTTGATCACTAGTTGACCTTCACCGGCTTTGTGAGCTGAAGGCGACATGGAGAAGCGTGCGATTAAGCTCTGGATGTTCGATGGAGAGGACTTCCCCTACTGGAAGTCATGGACCAAGGCTTATCTCCTGAGTCAAGGATGTGCTATCTAGGACATCGTCGAGCAAGAATACAACATACCTGCCGACCTCAACACTGCTCCTATATGTGAGTTGAACAGGTATGCACACAACTCCAACACTGTCAACATTCTGCTCTCTGCACTTGGTAGATATGAACATGATCGCGTTGCACACCTTGACACTGCTCATGCTATTTGGGTTAAGCTTTGCACATACCACGAGGGTACCAATCAAGTCAAGTCTATGCGTAAGGATTCTTACAATAGACAGTATCAAACCTATGCACAAAAACCTGGCGAGTCACTAGATGACACCTTTCATAGGTTTGAGGCAATTGTGTGCAACTTGCGGGCTTGTGGTAACCATGTGTACAGCGATAATGATAGAAGTAAGCAAATGCTGTACTCACTTGATAAAAATGTTTGGGGGGTTAAAATTGCTGCTCTAGAAGAAACTGCTAACTTCAATACCTTGAACTGTGAGCAACTATATAGCAAGCTGAAATCTCATGCTTTTCTTCGGGGGGAACTTGGTGTTTGTCATCCGTATGGCATCATTTGAGGGGGAGTTGGTGTTCACTTGTATATATGTATCTTACCATTTTCGCTTTGCATCTCATGTATAATATATGCATTGGTAGATGAGCTTTGAGTCTTATGCCTTCTTGCATTTCACCTTGCTATGATTGAGCTTGAGCTAAGTTGTGTGGATGTGATGGTAATCTCTCATGCTTAGATTTTCTAGATGGCCTGTTATAGACTCATGTGAGCAACTTGCTAATCTTAAAGGTAAACTGAGCTTCTTGTGAACCCTATGATCTGATCTTTCTAAAACTTGCTCACCATGTGTATAATTGCTTTTATCCTTGTTGAAACTTGCATTGAGGCTAGTCTAGAGGATGTCTTGGCTTTGGCACCTTGTGTTTGCGAAATGGAAGGCTTTGCAAATGTTTAGCTCATGATGTAACATTGTGGGAACATGTGTTCCTTTTGCCGCAAAGGCATGCTCTTTTGTCTTGTGCATAATCTTGAAAAATCTGCTAAGTGCTTTGATCAAGAATTACTCAATAATGCTAAATCCAAACATTGTGACTTGAAGCCCCGGGGTGTTTGTCGTACCTAGTCGTGCGACCCTCTGCATGGATAAGAGGACACATGAGGATAAACAATAATCACTTGATCAAACTGTGTCTTTGTTGCATATGTGAGCGTTGGTAGAGCTCATTTTCTACGAGTGCTTGTTGTCCTTGTTGAGATTGAAACTGGCTAGATTCTTATGATTCACTTGGTGCTTGTTTTGCCTTAGATGAGAGTACTTACACATGTGGTGGCAGATTTTCTCATGATAAGCAAAATTTGATTCTATCTAAGCAAGTCAATCTTTCTGCTTAGCCTGTATAGCTCATGGTGTTTATGCCTTGCTATCTATTTTTGATCTTTGCATGATTGGGAGCTATTGCCTTTACACTTCATGGCACTATGGTTATGGTTAGCAAAGTTAAATGCTCGTTTGCATAATTGTTGAAGCTCCTTAGGTTTGCATTTCCATGCATTGCATGTTTTCTTGTTCTTTTGCCTCTTTGATGAGTTCATTACCAAAGGAGGAGAAAATTTTGGGGTCATGCACTAATAATGCTAAGAAACTCATATGATCCATTTTGCACTACATGAGACCTACCACAACTTGAGGGTGAGCATATCATGATCTTGAGCGTTTTCTTACGCTTTTCACATTCATGTGTCTCAAGTTGCTTTCTTTGCCAACTCTTGGTTTTGTGATCCCTACTTGCTAGATGGCTTGTTTTCACCTTTTCTTTTGGTTTGGCCATTTGGATGTGCTTATTCGGCTTCACATTTCAATCTCTAACCTTTGTGCATTTGGTGTTGTCAATGTACTCATCAAGGGGGAGATTGAGAAACCATGTGGATATGTGCCATAGTTTGCTATATTTATGATGAGTAATTGACTTGAGAGGATTTCATGTTTGAGTTGAAATGCGGGAATCCAGGGATTGCATGGGCTTGCATATCATGGTTATGACTAACCGGAGTTGGTGGAGATATTGGTGGTATTACAGAAGATGGGAAATGTGTTTGCTTGTCTTATGGTGTGTAGGTCATTGGAGTCGACTTGGCAGTCAACGGCGAGAGGATCGGGCACAAGTAGGAGACTTGGGGCCAGACGATCGGGATGCCGGGTGAAGTCAAGGGTGATCCACACCGTACATGTGGCGAGGCAACAAGCACAGACGGTTTCGTGGTTGAGCCTCAAAACCGTGGTGGTGATGAAGACAGCGTGTTGACCAAGTCAAGGCGAACGATGGACAGGGACTGGAAGAGACTTGCCAGTGGTCACGATCATGGGACAAGGTGACACGCGTCGACATCGAGAAGTCACGCTTTGAGAAGTGTGCAAGGTGGTTTCCCGATTTGGGCCTCAAAACCGGTGGCGGTGGTTGGTGGTGCACGTGGCACCATCACGGAGCTTGCTTCGAGATGAAGCGAAGACGTGAAGCGTCCGATGGCATTCGGGCGATAAGGAAAAAGATGGACGGTTATGCCCCCGGTGGTAGGTGGGTGTATTATGTAGGTCAAGGGTAGAGTGGTCATGTTGACAATAGACCGTAGGCCTATATAAGGAGAGGTGTGGCTAGTTGGAGAGGGGCCTCTCTTCCTATTAGCCTTGTGTTAGGACTCTATTCAAAGTGCTAGGAGAGGACTTCATGTTTTAGAGGAGAGTAGTGGGTGTGTGAGAGACATCTCTTGCTCTTCCAAATAGTGGGAGAAAGAGGGTGGCTTCCTAGCCTTGTACCTATGGATCTTGTAAGCACCTTTCTATGATATGAGAAGTATTTTCGTGCTCAAGATTTCCCTCTCACTTGAATCCCAAAATTCCCTTTTTCTTATTTTCGGAGCATTTTTCGTGGTGATTTTCAATCTCACTTTCGGACAAGTTTTTGGCCCGGATTTCTTGAGAAACTTGTTGCTAGGATGAGCTAGAACAATTCTCTATGGATCCTTGATCGAATCAATAGCTCTAGCACCTTTGATTTGAAGGATTTCTCAAGTTTTACCTTTTTGGTGTTCTTGGCACAAGATCTGAAATTCGTGATGATTTCTTGAGCCATTTGAGATGATCTCCTAGGTTTAGGGTCGTGATGTGATGAGGATTCACTGGTCCAAAAATTGCATCGTTTGAAGTTCGTTTGATTAGTTTTTGGAGAAGTTTTGACAAGATCCCGAGTGTTTTTCTGTTCTGTCGGTGGTCAACCGGCACTGCCGATGACCAGGACCGGCACTGCCGATTGGTCCTATCTATAGGTTCCAGAGACCCTGTATCCCGCACCGGCACTGCCAAAGGATATGACAGGCACTACCGATAGGTGTGACCGGTACCACCGATACCAACCGGCACTGCCGATGGCAGGGAACGGCACTACCGATGGGTGTTCAGTTCTGAACTATTGAGAATTGCTTCTTCCCTTTTTGCTTCCGCCGTGTTTCCTTGTTGTGGTTGATTATTCCTAGGGCTAGTACACCACGAGTTGGTGTGTATAGTCTTGGTGATCGGTTCGGAGGATGGCTTGGGTTGTTTTTGGGATATAGGCCAAGTTCTCTTGGAGAATTTTGATTGGCTCCAATTCACCCCCCCCTATGGCCGCCTTCTCGGTCGTCCACATGTTAATCCTGCTTCTAGCATGGCTTTGCTTTCTAGCTCTTAGAAGGGTAGTCATAGTGATGCTTCTTATGGAACTAACCCCTCACTTAACAAGTCTTCTTTGGTGTTTGCTCTGTCTTCTCTTGTTGCAGCTTCCAATGAACAGATGGAGTGCATTCCTAACAAGGAGTTGTCCTTCCTCACAAGGAAGTTCAGGAAGTTCTACAACAACCGGAACGAGAGAAGAGGAGGTGGTTCAAGAACCTGCTTCGAGAGTGGTGACCCGAGACACTTCATTGTTGACTGTCCTAAGAAGAAGAAGAAGGTCGGGTACCATGACAACAACACTAAAGACTTCAAGCAGAAGAAGAATCGCTTCTACAAGAAGGGCAAGAACTACAAGAAGTTTGCCAAGGCCATTGCACACGCCTGTGTTGCCACCTTGAGCGATGTCGAACTCACATCAAGCGAAGGCCTTACAAGCTCGGAGGGGGAGCTTGAGAAGCCACGAGTCAAGAGGAAGGATGACTTCACCGGGCTTTGCTTCATGGAAAAGAACGACCATGACACCGACTCTGGATCTGACTCCGACACAAGCGAGGTACCTTCCACTCTTGATGAGCTCTCTTCTGAACTTGATCATTTGCGTGATGTTTTGCTTTTTCAAGATGATAAGCTTCATAGTGTTGTTCGTGAGAGTAGAGAGCTTAAGTCTAAGTTGGAGAGTGCTAATTTTGAAATTGCTTCGCTTAGGTCTAAGCTTGCCAAAGAGGACATAATTGTTGAGTGTGAGTCTTGTCAAGTTGTGATGAATGATCTTGCACAGAGGGAAAGTGTGCATGCTCAAGTTGCCAGTCTACTTGAGAGTGCCCTTAAAGAGCTTGATGAATTCAAGGCTAGACCAACTCTTTTGGGTGGATGTCAGAAATGCCCCAAGCTCACAAATGAGTTAGAAGGTCAAACCCTCAAAGTCAAAGAGCTCGAGTCCAAGCTGCTAAATAAGACTCGCTGTAAGGTCTTTCCACCACCATGTGAGGTGTGTGTGTCTCTTAAGGATAAGCGTGTAATCACTAGGGAGGAAAACAAAGTCCTAGTTCAGGAAAATGACTATCTAATTTGTAGGCTCCAAAGAACCCTAGTGAGTGAGGAGAAAATTGAGAGTGACCTAGCAAGAGTCAAAGAGAGTGCCAGTAGGTCAACCTACAACTTGGGTTTGGGATTTGAGAGGGTTGACAAAGAGGGTGAAAATGTGGGTAAGTTTGTGCCTAGCTCTAGCTACAAGGACGAGGAACAATCCATCAAACCCACTGATACATACTATCCACCAAACCCCAAACCTTCCTTCAACCCAAAGCAAACAGAGAAGCCAAAACCCAAACCTCCTGTGCAAACAAAGCCTAAACATGAGAGTGTCTACATTTGCATGTTCTGTGGGCGTCACTTGGATGAATATTGTTATAGGCTTAAGAGGATTAAGAGGATGCAAGCTGAGTTAACAAGGAATGTGCATCATGATGATTTTGATGGTTTTCAGCCTCGCTCTTTTTCTTGTGCCTATCATGGACAGGGTCATCCCTCATATGGCTTTGATTCACGAAACAAAGGCTTTGCGCAGCAACGCTTTGGCGCCCCATGTTTTCCCCATCGTGGTGAGCGTCACTCGTATGGATTTGGGTTTCACACAAATAATTTCTATCCTCACAACCCAAGATTCGAGTCGAGACGCTTTGACAGGCCACGCTTTCCCCATCGTGGTTCTCGTCCCATGCGTTGAAATGATAATATGCAAGGAACAGTGATGACTACGACCGTTCGTATGGTTAAGTGCTGGATTACCAAATGCTTTTTGACTAACCCCAGCACTGAGCCATCGACTTTTCCTTCTTGTTCTTTATAGGTAGCATGTGGAGGCTTAGAGAACAAATGGTTGATGGACTCCGGGTGTTCGCACCACATGACCGGAGATGCAAAGTGGTTCTCTAGCCTCACTCCCTTGAAGCGACGGGAGTATGTGACCTTTGGAGATGACAAGAGAGGGAGAGTGAAGGCAAGAGGCGTGATAAAGGTAAATGAGAAATTCACTCTCAAGGATGTTGGTTTGGTTGAGCATCTCAAGTACAATCTCCTCTCTATTTCTCAGCTGCTTGATGTTGGTTTGGAAGTGTGCTTTAAGAAAAATGCTTCTTGTGTTCTTGATTCGAATGGCTCTTTGGTTTGTGGGATTTCTAGCACTGGGAAAGTTTTTCAGTCAGATTTTGCTAGTTCTCCTTGTTCTCACAAGTGTTTGGTTGCCCAATCTTCTTCTGAGCTCTGGAAATGGCAAAGGAGACTGGGTCACATGAGCTTTGATTTGTTATGTCGCTTGAGTGGCCTAGGTTTGATCCGAGGATTGCCTAAGCTCAAATTTGATAAGGATTTGGTTTGTGCTCCTTGTTATCATGGAAAATGATTGCCGCTTCTCGTGCACCAATCAATTTGGTGATGACTGAACACCCTGGAGAGTTGCTTCATATGGATACTGCTGGTCCTTCTCAGGTTCGTTCGGCGGGTGGAAGTGTTATGTTCTTGTGATTGTTGACGACTACTCTCACTACTCTTGGGTTTGCTTTCTTGAGAGCAAGGATGAAGTGTTTCATCACTTTCGGAGCTTAGCTTTGAGGTTGTTTAAGGAACTCCCTAGCGCATTACGAGCAATTCGCAGTGATAATGGCACCGAGTTCAAGAACTCCTCCTTTGATGCTTCCTATTTTGAGCATGGTATTGAGCATTAGTTTTCAGCACCTCGTGCTCCCCAGCAGAATGGTGTGGTCAAAAGAAAGAACAGAACCTTGGTGGAGATGGCCTGGACGATGATCAATTAGCATAGGACTCCGAGGCGGTTCTGGGCTGAGGCCATTAGCACTGCTTGCTATGTTTCCAATCGGAATTTCTTATTCTCAATTCTTAATGTGACTTCTTATGAGCTGTGTTTTTGGAGAAAGCCCTCGGTTTCTCATTTGTTTGCCTTTGGTTGCAAGTGCTTTATTCTTAAATGTGGCAACCTTGATAAGTTTGAGTCGAGGTCTTCCGATGACATCTTTCTTGGTTACTCTCTTCATGGTCATTCCTACAGAGTGTTGAATTTGGAAACTGACACCATCGTAGAATCCTGCAATGTAACCTTTGATGAATCAAACTCTTGTGCAAGGAATGTGATTGAGTCTGCAGGTGATAAGGAGCTGAAGGAAAGCATTTTTGTAGAAGAGGACCTACAGGGCTTGGATGATGATGATGATGATTCACGTCATCTCTCATCTGAGCTTGTTCCTGCTGCTACCACTACTCCAGCAGAGGGTCTAGAAGCTTCTACATTGACTTCAGCGGCTATCGAGCGAGCTCCAGCTGTGGTTGAGGGGGAGGTACAATCTGAGAGAGAGGCCCCCAGCCACATTCAGAGTCAACATACACCTCAACAAATGATCGGTAATCTCTATGAGAGGACAACAAGGTCAAGGTCTACACATCTCGTTTGCTTTACCAATTCTCTCTTGTTGCAACCTTTGAACACC
Source organism: Eleusine coracana subsp. coracana (assembly GCA_032690845.1). Lineage (NCBI taxonomy): Eukaryota > Viridiplantae > Streptophyta > Magnoliopsida > Poales > Poaceae > Eleusine > Eleusine coracana. Next base: position 17,156,034 of record CM064434.1, on the reverse strand, counting down.
GGGATGTTGGACACGCACTATCTGATGAACATTAGGTTAATGTATGAGGAGTTGGAGAACATTGAGAGAAACAAAGTTTGGACCCTAGTAGAGCCTCCTGTTGGTGTCAATGTCATAGGAACCAAATGGGTGTTTAAAAACAAGCATTGGGGAGATGGTGAGGTTGTTAGAAACAAGGCTAGGCTTGTTGCTCAGGGTTTCAGTAAAGTGGAGGGCTTAGACTATGGGGAAACCTTTGCTCTTGTTGCACGCATAGAAGCCATTAGGATCTTGCTTGCATTTGCTGCCTCTAGGGGCATTAGACTCTATCAAATGGATGTCAAGAGTGCTTTCCTAAATGGTTTCATAGAGGAAGAGGTTTATGTAAAACAACCACCTGGCTTTGAGCACCACAAATACCCTAACCGTGTGTATGGGCTAAAGCAAGCACTTAGGGCATGGTATGCTAGGCTTAAGACTTTCTTGCTAGAGCGCGGGTATGTCATGGGGTGTGTTGACAAAACTTCGTTCACTCTCAGGCATGGCAATGACTTTCTAATGGTTCAGATTTAGGTGGATGATATCATCTTTGGTGGTTCCTCTCATGCTCTTGTGTCTAGATTTCAGGAAGCCATGGAAAGTGAATTTTAGATGTCGATGATGGGTGAGCTCACCTTCTTTCTTGGGCTTCAAATCAAGTAGTGCAAGCAAGGCACTTTCATACATCAAGCCAAGTACACAAAGGATCTCCTGAAGATGTTCGACATGGTCAATGTGAAGCTGTTGTCTACACCATTGTCCACTACAACGGCACTTGACCCCGATGAAGACTATGAAGCGGTGGACCAAAGGGAGTACAGGAGAATGATTGGCTCCCTCTTGTACCTGACAGTGACAAGACCTGACATACACTTTGAGGTGTGTCTTGGTGCTCGCTTTCAAGCTTCCCCAAGGGTGACTCATCACAAGGTTGTCAAGCGCATCTTCAGGTATCTCAAATACACCCTTGAGTTTGGTCTTTGGTACTGCATCTTCATCTCACGATCTCATTGGGTATTCGGATATGTACTTTGCTGGGTGTAGAATTGATAGAAAGAGCCCTTCTGGTACTTTCCATTTCTTGGGTACTTCTTTGATCTGTTGGTCTTCTTGTAAGAAGTTGAGTGTAGCCCAATCCACCACAGAGGCTGAGTATGTAGCTGCCGCTCACAAATCCTATGGGTTGTATCATGAGGGACTATGGGTTAACTTTTAAGAGTGTTCCACTCATGTGTGATAACTTCAATGCCATATGCTTAGCCAAAAACCCAATCCAACATGGTAAGGTTAAACACATCAATGTGCGATTCCACTTCTTGAGAGACAATGTTGAGAAGGGGGATGTTGAGCTCAAATACATCGACACCAGAAATCAACCAGCTGATATCCTCACCAAGCCCCTAGACGCTACTAGACATGCTTTTCTTTGGGGGGAACTTGGTGTGTGTCATCCTTATGGCACCATTTGAGGAGGAGTTGGTGTTCACATGTATATATGTATCTTACCTTTTATGCATTGCAACTCATATGTAACATATGCATTGGTAGATGAGCTTTGATTCTTATGCTTTCTTGTATTTCTCTTTTCTATGATTGACCTTGAGCTAAGTTGTGTGGATGTGATGGTGATATCTCATGCTTAGATTTTCTAGATGGCCTGTTATAGACTCATGTGAGCAACTTGCTAATCTTAAAGGTAAACTTAGCTTCTTGTGAACCTTCTAAACAAATCTTGTTAAACCTTGCTCACCATGCGTATAATTGCTTTTATCCTTGTTGAAACTTGCATTGAGGCTAGTCTAGAGGATATCTTGGCATTGGCACCTTGTGTTTGTGAAATGGAAGGTTTTGCAAATGTTTAGCTCATGATAGGACATTGTGGGAATGTGTGTTCCTTTTGCCGCAAAGGCATGCTCTTTTGTCTTGTGAATAAACCTTGGATAATCTACTAAGTGCTTTTGATCTAGAATAATTCTAAAATGCTAAATCCAAATATTGTGACTTGGGGCTTCGGGGTGTTTGCCATACCTAGTCGTGCAACCCTCCGTATGGATAAGAGGACACATGAGGATAAACAATAAACACTTGAGCAAATGAGTCTCTATTGCATATGCGAGCATTTGTAAAGCTCATTTTCTATTACTGGTTGCCCTAGTTGAGATTGAAACTGGCTAGATTCTTATGATTCACTTAATGCTTGTTTTGCCTTGGATGAGACTACTTACACATATGGTGGCAGTTCTCATGATAAGCAAAATTTGATTCTCTCTAAGCTAGTCAATCTTTTTGCTTAGCTTGTATAGCTCTTGGTGTTTATACCTTCCTATTTATTTTTTATCTTTGTATGATTGTGAGCTTTTGCTTTTACACTTCATGGCTCTATGTTTATGGGTAGCAAAGATAAATGCTTGTTTGCATAATTGTTGAAGCTTCCTTAGGTTTGAATTTTCATATTTCCATGTTTCCTTGTTCTTTGATGAGTTCATTGCCAAAGGGGGAGAAAATATTGGGTCATGCATAAATTATGCTACGAAACTTAAAATGATCCATTTTGCACTACATGAAACCTACCACAAGTTAAGGGGGAGCATATCATGATCTTGAGCGTTTTCTTGCACTTTTCACTTCTTTGCGTCTCAAGTCGCTTTCTTTGCCAACTCTTGGTTTTGTAATGCCTACTTTGCTAGATGGCTTGTTTTCACCTTTTCTTTGGGTTTGGCCATTTGGATGAGTTTATTCGGTTTCACATTTCACTCTCTAATCTTGTGCATTTGAGGTTGTCAATGTACTCATCAAGGGGTAGATTGAGAAACCATGTGGATATGTGCCATGGTTCGCAATATATGTGATGAGTAATTGACTTGAGCGGATTTGGTGTTTGAGTTGAAATGCGGGAATCCGGGGATTGCATGTGTGTGTGCATGATTATGGTTTCAACTAACCGGAGTTGGTGGAGGTATTGGTGATCATGCAGGAGCTAGGAAATGTGTTTGCTTGTCTCATGATGTGTAGGTCACTGGAGTCGACTTGGCGGTCAACGGCGAGAGGATCGGGCACAAGTAGGGGACTTGGGGCCGGATGATCGGGATGCTGGGTGAAGTCATGGGTGATCCACACCGTACAGGTGGAGAGGCAAGAAGCACGGACGGTTTTGCGGTTGAGCCTCAAAACCGTGGTGGTGATGAAGACAGCATGTTGACCAAGTCAAGGCGAGCAGGATGCCGGTGCAAGTGACAAGGGGACCCAATGGACAATGTGACACGCATCGACATCGAGAAGTCATGCTTTGAGAAGCATGCAAGGCAGTTTTTCGGTTTGGGCTTCAAAACTAGTGGCGGCGATTGAAGGTGCACGTGGCACCATCGCGGAGGTTGCATCGAGGCGAAGCAAAGATGTGAAGGGCCCGATGGCATTCGGGTGAAGGAAAAAGAGTTGGACAAGTTTGCCCCTAGTGGTAGGTGGCAATGTTATGTAGGTCAAGGGTAGTGTAGTCTTTTGGACAATAGGACCCTAGGCATATATAAGGAGAGGTGTGGCTGGTGGGAGAGATGCTTCTTCCCATTATCCTTGTGTTAGGAACTCATTTCAAAGTGCTAGGAGAGGTCTTCATGTAATAGAGGAGAGGACAGGGTGTGTGAGAGACATCTCTTGCTCTTCCAAATAGTGGGAGGAAGAGGGTGGCTTCCTAGCCATGTATCCATGTATCTTGACTTGATGAATCAATGATATGAGATTCAAATTCATGCTCAAGTTCTTCCTCTCTCCCTAAATCCTGAATTGCTCTTTTCCCTATTTTTGGAGCTATTTTCATGGTGATTTTCGATCTCGATTTTGAGTGAGTTTTAGGATGGATTTTGTGGGGGATATTGGTGCTATAATGTGCTAGAACAACCCTATATAGGTCCTTGACCGAATCAAAGGCACTAGTATCTTCGATTTGAAAGATTTCTCAAGTTTCCCCTTTTTGGTGTTCTTGGCACAAGATCTGAAATTCATGATTATTCCTTGTGCTTTTTGAGTGGATCTGTATAGAGGAGTGTCATGATGTATTGAGGATGATCTGGTCCAAATTTTGTGATTTTTGGAGTTTGTTTGATAGGATTTTGGCAATTTTCTTTCTCCAACGGAGCTGTTGTTTTGCCCAGGACAGAACTTCTGTGGCCAGGACAGAACTTCCGTGACCATGACGGAACTTCCATCAAAAACCACGGAACTTCCGTGAGTGACAGTTCTCCCATTGCCTGGAACTTCCATGATTGACAGAACTTCTGTTGGGGCCTTCGGAACTTCCATCGGGCACCACAGAACTTCCGTCAGGCTCAGTTTCGTGATCTCTCGGATCTTCCTTGTTTCCAATTTTGTTCCTCTTATGCTTCCTCTATGTGTCATTTTGGTTTGAATCATTCCTAGGGTTAGCACATCACAAGTTGGTGTTAGTAATCTTGGTGACTCGGTTAGTGGTTGGTTTGGGTTGTAATTAGGACATAGGCCAAGTTCTTGAGAAGAATTTTAATTTGCTCCCATTCACCTCCCCTCTGGTCGCCTTCTTGGTCCTTCAGATCTGCACTTCCCTGTTGTCTTCTGCTGGCTTGAACGAGGCATTCTTATGGCTGGCGTCAGCAGTCCCCTCCTCGAGGCGCAGATAGCCTCGAGCTCCCTGGTGGAGGCCAACATTGCCACTACAAGGTCGTTGTTTGTTCGTCGTAACTATGCACCCACTTATATACCATAAGAGGATGGTGTACGATTGTAGCACTTTTTTCCTTGATTTGAGTATTCGAAGGTTTACCGTATCCACTGGGACCTTAGGGATTATTAAACAATGTTAACAGTAGAAGATCTAGTCAAGGCTACTATTGAGTTCTAGTTGCATGAGAGGAGACTGGCCATCGCAAAGGTATGCCAGACAACAAATCTGCCGTTTGTGCCAATCGGCGCAGAAGTTGAGCCGATCAGCACACTACCGAATTTGTGATTGTGCCGATCGACGCTGGATTTGAGCCAATCGGCACACAAACCAATCTAAGCCAAAGTGCGCCAGACACCTCGTAAGCCTAAGCTGTTAAGTGAATAGCCAGATATCTACTAGTGAGATCGTAACCAGATAGTCTAATCAAATAGCATCATAATGGTAATTACATGGATCAATGAAAACCTATAATGAACAAGACCACCCACCTTTCTGAGCGTCTCTCGATTTATCGCTGCCGAGAGGAGACCCTTAATCACGTAGGTATCTAACCCTACTCAACTATCCAATAGTGCTGCGCAGGTTTAGTGCTGTCACCGCTAAACCACACTACTAGCATCATCAAGCAACCATAGTCAATACAATGTCCGAATACTATCCTGATCACCACATCAAGATAATATCAATCTACTTAGCCTAGAACAAAGCAATTGGAATAAGCACATGCATGATTACAGAATCAAGAAAGACAAATCACCAAAACCATCATCAACATAATAGATTATCCTTGAGATATATAGAGTGAGATTCATCACCGCCGAGATGGCCTACCTTTACGGATCAACTCTTACTCCAATGGTTCTTGAAACTCAACTAGAGATCTATTCTAATGGGGCAAAGCCCGGTGGCTCTAACTCACGGATTTGTTGTCCCTCCGACGCCTCCTCTTTCGCGACCAGGGGTTTTCAAGTGTTTATAAGGGTTCTACTCGTAAAGGACTCGATTTCTAGCAAATAAGTCGGTTGCGCCAATCGGCGTAGGATTGCGTCGATCGACGCAAGCCGTGTCTCCATTGGTTTCTGCTCCGAGTCAGTTCCTTTGTCCTCCACAGCTGCCATGTGGGCCTTTTCCTTCGAGATAAAGTCTTGTACTGCATGTCAAGATCTTGAAGTTCCATAAATCTTCCAGGCAAATATCTTCAAGTGTCTTGCGCAGATAAACTTCCATAAGCATGTGGAATGGGCCTCGATCACTTCTGTGGGCCAGAACACCCTTGCGCCGATCGGCTCATAGGTTGCGCCGATCGGCACATTGGGCTTCTTCAGTGCTTTTCATTGCTTCTAGACTCCTGCCCTCTTACAGCATCACTTTAATCACGAATTTTACCTATTTCTACAACATAGCTCCAAAACACCGTATATACAAATATGTAGGCAAAATCACAGTTAAATGGCCTAAATTGGCATCAATTATGCTCTAATTGGGGTCATATTCACATATAAAAGGGGCACTTAGGGAGTGCCAATAGTTCCCCCATACTTAAACCTTTGCTCGTCCCGAGTAAAGTAAGAGAAAGAAAAATTAAAGAACCTACACTCTCTATCATAAAAGATATCTTAAATCAGCAAATGTTGAGCATTGTTCTATTGTGGTGTATTTTATATTGGTATTCAGCAAAATAGTTCAAATATGGGCATAAAGCTATAAAGTTTCTCCCCAAAGCAAAGGATCATGTCCAACTCGCAAAATACAACTTTTCCACACATGAAAATCACTTAAAAGATTGTTGTGAACATAAAGAATCTATCTTCCAAATAATCCATAGTAACAACTCATCTTTCAAATCACTCAACCTATATCTACATCATAATGATCAAATAATATTTGTGTAAGGCTTATATGAGTAGCTTGGTGAGGTAATTCAAGGATTGCAAACATAAACCAACAATATATTGTAAAGCTAGGAGATTATTCTTTACTAGAATTACAGAAGCTTAACAAGATGGCCATTTCAGAAAGAAAAATTTAAGAATGGACACAAACTTTGGATATGTGGACATGTGCATAGCAAAAATTTTATCTTGGAAGAAAAAGGAACTCCCATTATTAGATTGCACATGGTTGGAATGATTCATGGCTATATTAGAATGAATTTCAAGAATGAGTATGTCATATACCATCCCCCACACTTCAAATTTTGCTAGCCCCTTAGTAAACAGCAGAGCTTTTCCTCTCTCTTTTTTTAACCCTTTTTTTTAACTCTGCTGCACCGATCAACACCTGCAGTGCACCGATCGGTTCTCAACCCGAACACCAATTACTTGTTGGTATTTCATTCGTTTGGCTTCAACATTTATTCTAGAATTAAATATAGCTAGAAATATAGGATATGGTCAAAGAATGATATTGAACAAGATATTTTGGGTTTATTGTGGAATACTCAGCGGAATTGAATTTTTGCATGAGTAATTCAAGGCTTCAAAAAGATACACAAAGATTTGGCCATCTTAGTAAAGTTCATACCAACAAGAATTAAATCCTAACCGAACTCAACCATCAGTTTAATGTTTATCTATATATCAAAAGGCTCATGAGTATTGCTCAAAATATGGCATTGATAGGTAAGGATCTTGAAAACAATAAATTCTATAGTTCACAACATGAAAATTTATTTATAAAAAGATTGGTACTAAGTTATCATCACGAATTGGACAATGCAAATGAAGCACATGGGTACTCAGAATTGCTCCACATAAAACATATTTGCCGAATAATTGTTAACTGTAAGTTCGAATTTTATTCAATGCTCAACATTATTTGGTCTTCATCGACATTTTTCAAAAAAGGATAAGTACTTCAATTCTCCTAAAAGAGCATAACCGCCACCATTATATTAAGATCAAAACTCGAATACATGGTGATGATTTTTGCACACACTTGTATGAAAATAAAACTACTACTAACACACTTGCATGAAAGTAAACACACTATTAACTACTAGTAACACACTTGCATGAAAATAAACACACCCTAAACATGGTTTCCCAACCCGCTCACACACACATAATCAAATAAAGAAAAAGATTGCAAAAGATAAAAGAAAACACAAACCGGGAAACCGATACATGTGCCATCTCCTAGGCACTTCTAGTCAAGTGGAGGTGGAGACGGTGGCTGATCGTAGCCATAGCACCGTGCCTTGAGTCGCTCGAACTCCTCCACCATCGCCTCCTGGTTGTTCCTCCATTGGGACGTGGCGTCCTCCACGTGCACGATGTGATGCATGTTATTGTAGAGGTACCCCTGCATGGGCACGAAGAAATCTGCACCGGGCACTGGTGGCAACATAGGTACCCCTGCATGGGCACGTGGAGTCAACGCCTGCACTAAAGTAGGTGGCGCCGAACAGCGCGCTGCCTGCGCCGACCGGCGCAGAGGGTTAGGAACCACCCACTGTGTCGCTCCACCCTGACTGGTACTGTTGAGGCTCTTGGCGTGACTCCCAGGAGCCCCACTCGCTGCCGGCCACAGCAAATGTCACCGATTGTCGAAATCACCCACGGCGATCCTTGGAAATTCGGCCCCCCTCCAGGAGACCTTCTTCAAGCCAAGTTCCTCTCTCCAGCTTACGAGGGAGAAAAATTCCTAACTTCGTACATGGGAGCCTAATGTCAGTGCCGCCAACATGAAAGCCGGCGCGAACACTTCCCATGACAATATTGCCACGAGCCATATTCTCATCGATCTCCGTCGCGAACTCCCACTTGTCGTCACGCCCTCCCGGCCCGTCGCCGTCACAGATGAGGGCTGCTAGGCACTGAAGATAGGCCCCGAAGGCCAACTTGCTCTTCTTGCCCCTCTTCTCGAACCAACCCCACACCATCACTGTCATGGGGTTGTAGTGAGACGGGCTCATGATGGCGTTGGACAGCCACCGCAAGTCCGCATCGATGATGTTGCTGGAGTCGACCTTGCCGCATGTGCACGCTGCAAACCACCGGTGGAAGACTTGGATAGTCGGGTTGCGGATGTTGCCGCGCTTCAACTCCTCCATGGGCGAGAGCCGCCTCCAAAAGGAGTCTAACTCCTCATGTCCCAATACGCCAGCGACCTCGGTGTCGGGATTGAAACCGAAGGCTTGAGCCACCGCCTCCATGGTCACAGCGTAGCTGATGTCGCGGACGCGGAAGTTGATGGCCTTGTCACTGTAGTCGTTGGTGCCGATCCTCATCAGAGAGGCAACCTCAGTGACAATGTCGAGGTTGCAGTCCATGGGAAGTTGGTGGAAGGCCACCCAGCCGAGGTTGCTGAGCATCCTCTTCATGTCCTCCCACATGCCGATTGAGGTGAGGAATGTCTCGTCCAAGTCGAAGTTGGGGACAAACCTTCCCCTCACCACGTGGTAGTGCCCTTGTTCTTCCATGCTGAGGAGGGTGAAGCCCTCCTCCACCGTGCGCGGCGTGAATGCCGGCGGTGGTGGTGATCTGGGAACCCCACGGCTTGTCGCCATTTGTCTCCTTGTAGCACGCCCCATCGGAAGGGGCGCGCTGGAGACGGAGTGACGGGCGTGGATCGCTACCGCTGAGCCGGTGGATGCATCACCCACCGACATGTCATCATGAGTGCCAGAGCTCCCCCTCGCCAAGGAGTCACTGCTCGACTCGCTGCCGCCGTCGGAACCGCTTCCCCAACGCAGCCTCTTGCCCAACTTGCCGACGGAGGAACGGAGATGATCCATCTACGAGGAATGCGGAACGTGTGCGAGATCATGGGTAGTGGGGAAGGTGGAGAGATTACCAGGATGGTGTGCCGAAGTGGGGGCGCCTGGCCTCCCTTTAATAGCATAGGAAACTTCCAGGAGAAGGACCCGCCTTGATATTTCAAAATTTGAGGGCCGCGCCGATCGGCTTAATTCAAATTTTGAATCTTCTGAATTGTGGTTCCTGATTCCCCTCCTTTATGTCGTTTCCAGGTACATCATGCCGGTTGGCAGGGGAACAACACGGAATCCCGATGTCTTGATTGACTGCGCCGATCGGCTCAGGCCTGTGCCAATCGGCACACTGTCTCTTTTCCAGCTTTTGGTCAATTTCTTGTCTCCCCTGCACTAAACATCTGCATAGAAATCATACCTGTTCCTTAAAATCAACACCTGCCACTTTTGTCACCCATTTGGGAAACGTATGGGTACCCGCGCCGGTCGGCGTAGTGGTGCAGCAAACAGTGCTAGTCCCCTGCATCTCGTGTTCGGGTCCAGCACTGATCCTGATGCCTCGTGCTCATCTCCATCACCTAATTTCCACTTTCCCACTGTTCCTGTAGCATTGCCACACATAGAGGGGCCCATCTGGTAGTTGCACCGATCGGTGCTGTCCTACCCCGATCAGCACCTCGTCCATTTTTGCTCCTAGCCCCTCGCTTCTTCGCTAGATGTTGTCCTTCCTTCTGTGCTGGTTGTCTTCTAGCACCCCTTTCTAGGTGTTGTCAGCCTTCTGTCCCGACCTGGGCAATAGTGCGCCGATCGGCGCGAGCTTTGTTTCTTCCTGTTTTTGGTCTTTTTCCTTTTATACTCCTGCGTTGTTAGTCGACAATATATATATACATAATTTTGCACCCATAAACAGACAACACAAGAGCACACAAAAATTAAGCACACACTTTTTTTAATTTTTTTATTCAGGAGATTGTTTTTATTACAAGCAAGCAAATTAATAATACCGAGTTGCCCTCCCGGCCAGCATTAACTAAATAAAGTGGGTTGCCATCCCATAAGCACTAAGCAACTTCTAAATCCCCTGATCATTGGGTTGCCTCCCCAGAGCGCTCTAGTTATATAGAGGTCAAAGAGCTTGACCTCCGAGCAAACAATCAATCCTTAGTGTCACGGTGTGGGATGTGAAGCCGCGACACTACAAGGTTTTCTCATCTCTATGGCTCATATACCTTTGACGTCCCATCCATACATTCCCTCCAATTACTCTCGATCCCACGTTGCCACGGTGTCTTGTATCTTTTCACTTCATCAATAGCACGGCACTCTTCTCCTTTTGGGCGGAATTTGAAAGAGTAGGGAGTCCCACTTATATCAAGGCTTATCTCACCACTTTCAACATGAATACTTGTCTTTGCTATTCTCAAGAAGGGTCTTCCTAAGATCAACGGAGTCCTCGTCCTCTTATCCATATCAAGCACAATAAAATCAATAGGGACGATGTGATCTCCAATTTGAATAGGCACAACCTCAACAATTTCATCAAGGAAGCGTACCGATTGATCAACTAACTCCAAACACATACATGTAGGCTCCAACTCAGGCAAACTGAGACTTGTGAATATATGACGGGGCATAACACTTACACTTGCTCCAAGATCGCACAAACACCTATCAAATATCCTTGTTCCAATCATGCATTTGATGCTTGGTGATCCAGGGTCGGGTTTCTTCTCTAGTGCAACATCATTGATTACCGTCGTAAGTTCCTTAGTAGCCCTCACAACCTCCTCAGAAACCAATGATTTCTTGTTTTGCATCATGCCCTTGATGTACTTGGCTTAGATAGGCACTTGAATAGCATCAACAAAAGGGACATTGATATAAAGCATCTTCATAATATTGACGAACCTTGCGAACTGCTCGTCGTGTTACCACGCTCTTTCTGTCTTGGTCAGCAGTTGAGTATCCAAGAACGTGCCAGGGCCATGCTCCTCTATTTCCATGCCCCTTTTTCAAACCAGAGAGGTCAATATCCTCCTCGTGGTGATCGGCGCTCTCACTGAGCCGATCGGTGCCTATAGTACCTTCGCGCCGATTGGCGCTTGGTGTGAGCCGATCGGCAGTCTTCCTTGCTCCCGCAGAGTGCTCTGGATCTTCTGTTTGCTTTCCTGACCATGTAGCTATTGCCTTCAACTATTCTACAGACATTGTATTGCCAGGAATAGCCCCCTTGTTACTTTGAATGGCTTGTGATAATTGTCCCATCTGTTGCTCCATAATCTTGGTATGCTTCAAAATCTGCTCATTGGAGCTCCCAATCTCTATCACCTTGTCATTGATCCCCCCAAGGATATGATCAATCTGCTTGAATTTAGCTTGGTTGTCCATATTGATCCTCTCTTGATCTTGGAAGAACTCATGACATTGGAGATGAAGTGGGATAGAGTTTTGCATGGACGAACTAGGAGAGAAAGAACTCCTTTGGTGCTAAAATTGAGGCTTCCATCCACTATTCTTCATATATTCTAGCACCTTCATCTCTTCAGGGCAATCTTTCTGCACATGACCAAATTCCCCACACTCACTACAAGTGGAGCGTGATTCCGCTAGCTTGAGTGACTCTTCCTTAGGGATATGATGATTATTGTCCAACCTTCTTTGAATAGCATCAAGGTGATCCATAACTAAGTCTTCATGAGTCCTCTCAATCACACTTTTTGCCACTCCTTTTGAAGGTTGTATATTCCTTGAACTTCTCTCACTATCCCATGATTGATTTTTGACTAACAACTTGATGAATTCCTTAGCTTGGTTGGGAGTCTTTGCCATGAATGAACCCGCAGCTGAAGCATCGAAGTGTTGACGAGATTGAAAATTCAATCCCATGTAGAATCTCTTAATAATTTCTCTAATCGTTAGACCATGATGAGGGCATGCATTAGTATATTCGCTGTATCTTTCCCATGCTTCTCCAATGCTCTTATCAACATTCTGCGTAAATTCAAGAATCTTATTCTTCAAAGCTTGTGTCTTACCCAGGAGGGAAATATTTGGCTAAGAATGCAGCTGCTAAAGTGTCCCACACAATTTTTATGGCGTTTTCCAATCCATTGTACCACCGCTTGGGGCGTCCAACTAGAGAGAAGGGGAACAACCACACACATGCTTGATCTCCGATCAATCCATTTATCTTGAATGTACTGCAAACTTCAAGGAAGTGCTGCAAATGGTGATTGGGATCTTCTGAACCCGTGAACGGTTGTTGCGCCACTAATCCAACATATCTCTCCAGTTGATATGGATTCTGATCTTGAGCTTCATGGAAATCTGTCTTGACAACATTAGTAAGTTGAGGCTTGAAACGATTAACCAAGGGTAATTCTGCCATCTCCTCTACTTCTGGATCTGCGATTGTGAATAATACTCGAGGGTTGGCATGGACTGCTTCTCCAGCTAAATCTCCAAGTGACTTGCTTCTCTTCTCTGTTGTTCTCTTGTTGCGTAAGAGCCTTTCTGGATCATCGGTGTAATTAGAAGGTTTGTTTGACTTAGGACCGTCCATACCTATTAGTTTCACTTAACAGAATATATGTACTAAAGAGACAAGTCAAGCACAATGACTAAACACTAATACATCAAACAATGTTTAAAAACCTGCTATGGTCCCCAGCAACGGCGCCAGAAAAAGGTAGCTTGTTGGTCATAACTACGCACCCACTTATATACCGCAAGATGATGTTGTACGATGGTAGCACTTTTTCCCTTTATTTGAGTATTACAAGGTTTATCGTATCCACTGGGACCTTAGGGATTATTAAACAAAGTTAACAGTAAAAGATCTAGTCAAGGCTACTGTTGAGTTCTAGTTGCATGAGAGGAGACTGGCTAGTGCAAAGGTGTGCCAGACAGCAAATCTGCCGTTTGCGCCGATCGACACAGAAGTTGAGCCGATCGGCACACTACCGAATCTGTGATCGTGCCGATCGGCGTTGGAGTTGAGCCAATCAGCACACAAACGAATCTAAGCCAAAGTGCGTCAGACACCTCGTAAGCCTAAGCTATCAAGTGAGTAGCCAGATATCTACTAGTGAGATCGTAACCAGATAGTCTACTCAAATAGCATCATAATGGTAATTACATGGATTAATGAAAACCTATAATGAACAAGACCATCCACTTTTTCGAGCATCTCTAGATTTATCGCTGCCGAGAGGAGACCCTTAATCGCGTAGGTATCCTACCCTACTCAACTATCCAATACTATCCCGATCACCACAATCAAGATAATCAACCTACTTAGCCTAGAACTAAGCAATTGGAATAAGCACATGCATGATTACAGAATCAAGATAGACAAATGACCAAAACCATCATCAACATATTAGATTATCCTTAAGATACATAGAGTGAGATTCATCACTGCTGAGATAGCCTACCTTAACGGATCAACTCTTACTCCAATGGTTCTTGAAACTCAACTAGAGATCTATTCTAACGAGGCAAACCTGGGTGGCTCTAACTCACGGATCTGTTGTCCCTCCGATGCCTCCTCATTTGTGACCAGGGGTTTACAAGTATTTATAAGGGTTCTACTTGTAAAGGACTCAGTTTCTAGCAAATAAGTCGGTTGCCCCGATCGGCGCAAGCCGTGTCTCCTCTGGTTTCTGCTCTGAGTCGGTTCCTTTGTCCTCCACAGCTGCCATGTGAGCCTTTTCCTTCGAGATAAAGTCTTCTACTGCAAGTCAAGATCTTGAAGTTTCATAAATCTTCCAGGCAAATATCTTCAAGTGTCTTGCGCAGATAAACTTCCATATGGATATGGAATGGGCCTCGGTCACTTCTGTGGGCCAAAACACCCTTGCGCTGATTGGCTCATGGGTTGCGCCAATCGGTGCACTGGGCTTCTTCAGTGCTTTTTATTGCTTCTAGACTCCTGCCCTCTTCCAGCATCACTTTAATCACCAAGTTCACCTGTTTCTGCAACATAGCTCCAAAACACCGCATATACAAATATATAGGCAAAATCATAGGTAAATGGCCTAAATTGGCATCAATTATGCTCTAATTAGGGTCATATTCACATATAAAAGGGGCACTTAGGGAGTGCCAACACCGTTCTCCGTCTCGCACTGGAAGGTGTATTGGAGAGATGCGCTCACAGTGATCACCCCCTTCAGCCCCGGCATCTTGAGCTTCAAGCAGGTGTAGTTGGGGACGGCCATGAACTTGTTGTAGCATGGACGCCCCAAGAGAGCATGATACACTCCTGCAAAGTCGACAACCTCAAAGATGAGGGTCTCGGTGCGGATGTTGGATGGGGTCCCAAACGTGATAGGAAAGCTGATCTGCTCAAGAGGCATGACCTGCTGCCTAGGGATGATCCTGTGGAAGGGGGCATCGACCGGCTAGTGGCACGATCAGTCGATCCTGAGCAAGTCGAGCGTGTTGGCATATAGGATGTTGATGCAGCTAGCCCCATCCATCATCATTTTAGTGAGACGGACCTTGACGGTGATGGGGTCGACCATGAGCGGGTATCGACCCGATTGTGGAACGTGTGATGGGTGGTCCAACCGGTCGAACATGATCGGTAAATTGGACCTTTTGAGGAATGCTGGTGTGGCGGGTTCCGCGGTGAAGACCACGCAATTCTCGACCTTGATGGTGCATCGGCCCTCTCGGTACTCGGGCCCTGTGAAGATCATATGGTAGGCTTTGGTGTTGGGGAACACTAGTCCCCCCCCTCGTCGTCACCATCCGTGGGGCTCTGGGCCCCTGGCTCTAACGCTTTCTCCGGGTCCCCCTTCTTCGCCTCCTTCGGGATGAATTTCTTCATCATGGAGTAGTCCATAAGGAGGTGTTTGACGGGGAACCCGTGGTTCGGGCATGGGCTGTTCCACTTCTTTTCAAAGTGGTTCAGCACCTCCCCTGCAACAGGCCTTGGCAGCTTGCGCTCGACGGCAGCTACGACGGGGTTGCGTCCAGCCCGTGACTTATTCTTCCTCTTTTTTGGGCGGTCGGAGGTACCATTGCCGGCTCCCTCTTCCTGTTTGCCTTTGCGCTTGCCCTCCAACGTGCGCTGGAGGACTGCTCCATGCACTCCTCAACGGAGGCGAAGCTCGTGGTGATGTCCAGGAGTTCGCGAGCCCTTTTGGCCCAGCTCGTGGATGAGCTGGTCCGATGTCATGGCGGAGATGAAAGCCCCGATGATGTCCGCGTCACCCATGTTGGGAAGCTCGTTGCACTTCTTGCTAAAATGCCGGATGTAGCCTCAGAGTGACTCGCCAGCTTTCTGCCAGCAGTTTTTGAGGTCCCAGTGATTGCCCAGTCGAACATAGGTCCCCTGGAAGTTCCCAATGAAGATATTCCTCAGTTCTCCCAGTTGTAGATTTAGCCCTCGAGGACATGCTTAAGCGAAGCCCAGGCCAAGTCAGCGAGGTGCAGTGGGAGATTGCAGATGATGGCGAGGTCATCGATGGCTCCCCCAGCTTGACACGTGAGGTGGTAGTCCTCAAGCCAAAGGCTGGGGGTCCGTCTCGCCCGCATATTTGGTGATGGTCGTGGTGTTGGTGGTTCCTATGTACCGGTTTTATATGCCAACAACCACCAACATCGTACCATATTCTCATCATAATTATGTGTTTTACCTCTAATATTGACGATTTCCATATGTAGTGTCATTTTAATACTTTATTGCAGAAACAGGTGAAAAGACGACAAAATGACTCTTATATGAGAAGTACCGACATGAAGCCCGACTAGCCATACAAGGAGGGCTTCACACAAGCCCATGAAGCTTACAAGACATACCTGGACGTCCATGAGGTCCAATGTGCAAGCCCAAGATCGTGGCCCAATGCCTAAGGATTTGTAGAAGGTTTATCCGGAAGGAAAGTTCAATTCGCGGAGTCCAGAAACAGCACTGTATTGTCACACGATTTCGGAGCCTAATACCTGGTCTAATGGGAAACCTTAGAATACCAAAGTTGAAGATCTCGTCGAGGGCTTTCCGAAACATATATTATTCACATTTATTGGACTCCTGCAAGGCAGACTGCACAAAGGAATCTGAATCAGGACAGATATTTTGGTATCGCAATTTTGGGTATCTAAATGTCCAAATCTGAGGATCCAAATAATACCAAAGATGTAGATCTTTTCGAGGACTATGTGATAGATTTTGGGTTTGCCTCATTTGGACTACGAAAGCATCAGTTATGATTAAAGTAAGTTGGTGCAGTTTATGGAAGGTACGAAACCGACTTGGATTCAATCTCTATGAGCTAAACTTGGAGGCCAAGCAAGGGAGAACGTGACCAGTGGCTATATAAACACCTATATGACGTCCAAGGCTGGGGGCACGATGAGACAAGAGGGGAGAATTAGGCTATAGGAGCCGCTGCATATCACCAGGAAGCCGCCGGAGTTGAAGAGCCACCAAATTGAAGAGATGTAGTCTAGTCGGGTAGGGACTCTGCGTGGTGCACTACACCGGAGCTAGGAGAAGTAGAGCCATGTACCTTAGGAGTCATCAACGATGCATCATGGCTGTCACGATTGGTGCACCAGTTGCAATTTGTACAGTTATCAATTCATGTTATCTATCTTGATTCTATTCTTGGCTACAATTTGTATTCGTCTGGATTGATTGATCTTACATGTGCTTATTTAATTGCTTAGATGTACATCTAAGTATTTAGATGCTCTCTTAATCGTGGTGATTAGGCTAGTGTCTAGATCTTGTATGAATCATGATTGCTTGATGATGCTAGGGTGTGGTTTAGTTGTGATAGAGCTAAGCTTGCGCAACACTTTTAGATAGTCAAGTAGGGTTAAGATACTCACGTGATTAAGGGTTTCCTCTCGACAGCGATAAATCGAGAAGCATGGTGGTCTTGCTCATCTTCGATGTTTACTGATTGTTTAAAGTGCCAAGTAAGCTAGGATTAAGATAATAACGACTACTGCTTCAGTGCTGATCGGCACACCAATTGCGCCAATCGGCACAACCTTTCTCCGACCGCTAGATGCATATAGGCTAACTCTAGGTGATACTCCTTGGTCGATGTGTATGCTCCTACTCCCCAAGCTTTGGATCAGGCACACTTTGGCTTAGGTAAGACTTTGCACCGATCGCGCACCAGTTAAGCCGATTGGCGCAACCTCCAATTTCCATCTTCTTTTCATGCTCACGTATGTGCATTATGTACTCCATGATAGGATTGATTTGCTAGATGAAATAGTAAACTCTAAACACGGTTCTCTTTCGATCCCTATGGATTTGATTAAACCTTGGAATATTGTAAGGGAAAAAGTGCTACAATGTATACTGTCCTCTTGCGGTATATAAGTGGGTGCGTAGTAACGACCAACAAGCATCTTTTTCTGGCGCCGTTGCCGGGGATCGGCAACTCGAACCTGTTTAGGGGGATCTATCTAGTTTATCAAATTAATCCTTTATCTTTTTATTGCACATACCCTGTTTTTCTTTGTTTGTGTGTCCATTGAAAATTAGGAACAAAGTTAGGCACACAACCTCGACTGGAGCATGGCGACATAGCTGCTTGCGCCGATCGGTGCCGCATCGATGCCAACGCTGATGACCTTGCTCTTCATCGACTCTGTTGCTCTGTAGCAGTAGGTGCTAACTCTGTTAGTAGCCCATCATCTGCTATGGAGTCCATGTCCACGCAAGACTTGCTTGTGCCGATCGGCATAACGCCCATGTCGATCGACACCTCGCCACTCCATGAAAAGGGAGGTACGCTTCTTGTGTCAACATTTTGTTTAACTAATGCTTTGCAAGGATTCTATCTTGTTCACGGCAACAAATAATGGGAGAAAAGAATCATGAAGATCAAGAATTTCAATTGCAAAGAATGAAGACACGATGAATACATTGTTGATCATGAGTAGATATGCTGTCCACTGACCAAAAGATGGTGTACGAAATTCTACAGAGGATTGAAAGACCTACAAATTTGATATTGTGGAAGAGCATCAAGTCTTGTTTCCAACGGTTTAAACCTCACATCGTTTGGAGTTTCCTACAAGGATTTATGGCTAGAACAAGAGACGCTGCACAGACTGTTTGAATATCTCGCGAGAGTTGCAAACAATTGGAAGTTTGAGCCAAATATGGAATTAATGTCCTATATCCACGTGATATATGGGCTTCCAGACATTTAAGAGGCTTCCTTTTGGTGATTGACATGGATTCAAGTCATTCCAAACACGGAGTTTGAATATTTAGAAAGTTTGAATTCAATTCAGATTCATCGCGAGACAGCCTGACATACCATTAGAAAAAAGGCCATATCTCCCTTATACGGAGTCCGATTGGGACGCATGAGCACTGCTTGGAAAGATAATTTGATGGCTGATGCAATGGCTCAGGTTTCAGCCTCTAATTGCACTCTTCATCATCAATACTTACTGGTGCAACAAAGATTAAGATTCACATGTCAAAGGACAAGCCGACATATGCTCCAATGCTTAAAAGATGAAGTCATCAAGATTCTTCGGAAAATGAAGCTAGAAGCTGAAATCATTGGTAACTCTATATAGTTCCTGTGCTGACCGTTGGATAAAAATCTTATATCTGAATAGAGCTACAAGTCTTCTTTCCAATGCAATAAACAGTGCTAGATTTAGATTTTTCTACAAGGATTTATGAGCACATCATTCGATGCTGTGCAATCTGTTAACAGCACATAGCCCTAGAGCAAAAAAATCATAAATCCCACATACCGTGTCTGTTTAAAGTGTATGAGCACTCGTTGGGAAGATAATTTTGCAACCTACAAGATGGTATAGGTCTTTGGTCCTGTTCTATCCTGTTGGTAAGGTGAAATTCAGAGAGAAGAGGATCTGCAGATTATCAATGACAAAATTGGAGATGAAGATGACAACAAGGATAGCTCGAGCAATTCTCCTACAAGCAAATGATTAGAAGTTGAACAAGATTGAAGACTCCAGAGCATTATATCACATACATACATTGAGAATTATGCAACACAATGAAAACGGGTAATGAGCGAAGCACGATAAAGATTGCATAAGTACAAGCTACATGGAAATCTTTGGATCTTACACCAAGAACCAGGGTTTCGCGACAACAAGGTATGTAAGAGGTCTAGCTACATGACACTAATTGAAGCGCTTTTCGGGAGGCAACCCATGTTTTTGTGTTTCTTTTTGTTTTGTTTGGATTGACTAGTGCTACTAGGAGGGCAACCTAGAATTTTTGCATCGCCCAACTCAATTGATTCACTTGTGGCAAATTAGTTCTAGATTAACTTTTTATGTTTAGACCTCCACCACCATCATTTTGTGTTTCGTTTGCAAAAATCATCCACTGCACGCATATTTGTGAGCACTTGCTTTGTTTTTGTTTTTATTTTTGCATGATGATTTCGCATGCATGCATTTAACCATCTAACTTCAGCCCATCTAAGCCTCCCACCCTTCATTTTCCATCAAATTCTATAGCCAATTCCAAATGCGCTGATCGGCACATATCCATTGTCGATCGGCACAACACCCAAATGCTTTTCCAAGCATTCCTTCACTGCCGCCTAACATGTTTTTGTTTTGATTCGCCCAAACCTCTAACTTTGCATGTTCATATTCACCTTCCCACTCATAATATCTTGGTTTGAACTTGATAATTAGCACTTAATTGGCTTGCACACAATATCCTTAGCAAATTTAGGTGTAAATGTGGTGTTTATGCTTATTTGTTGAACAACATTGGATAGTTTATTTGCCTTGCTCTATTTTGCATCATTTGCATTGGTTGGTTGCTAATCTTTTTCATTGCGCTATCTCTCTAGTCCAATGGGGTTTTGCAATAGCTAAGTCACATAAACATGGTGTTTAGACTTTGGTTATTAACAAAATTCGTTTAGATTGCTAGCAATCTAGTTGTAAGCATGGTGCTTAGAGCTAGGTGTAAACATTGTTGTTGTTTAGCTTCCACACCGCGAACCTTCGTTGCTAACATTCTCGTTTGCTTTGCTTCAAGACTAAATGATGAAAGCATTTTGATCCCAGAATTGTGTACTTGACATATTCATTTAGCAATTTTATGTGAACGTGGTGTTTAGATGAAATTGTGGAACAACATTGATTATAGTCTTGTTTCTTTGCTAACATTGTGATACTAACTCCATGCATCCACACTTGTGCACACAAGTACACCCATTAGGATTTTGTTTTCTTTTTGCTACTAGAATTAAAATGCCACAAGTTGAACTTTTGAGGTTGTTGCTAGACGGTAGATATTGTTCTATCCCCGACCATCATATCTGGGGTAGTTGTGCATTTCAATGTTTTGCAAGAATGAAAGAAGTACTCTTGAACGAGGACAGTAAAAGGAAACGAGGTGACAATAGCTACGTATACAAGAGGGAGCATTGGGACAGCACATCAAGGCTGGAGATGGAGGTGACGAGAGGCACAACCATCTACGCCGATCGGCGCATCCTCGTGCCGATCGGCGCACCCTCTCTGCCCCTGCTATCGCCCTTCTCTCATGCAATCCAGCAAGATTTTAAGCATGGGGGAGGCACAAACTGAGCTTCAATCGATTAAAATGCAGTAACATCCCTTTGATTCTTCACTTCTCTTAATCTTATTTTCTTCTCAAACCTGTACTTGCTGTCTGCTTCAACTTGGGAATTTTCTCTCTTTTTCTTTTTGTGATACCCTTTTTGTTTTGTTCATGCGAAAGGTTATTTGTAATTTGTCACTTAGAACATAGAATGGACAATGACATATCTCTAATAGCTACCTTAGGGTGACCAAATGTCATTAATTTATCTAGGGGAGCTTGCCTGTATCAACACCATTGTCTTATAATGCTTTTACGATGACTAAATGTATAACTATGATGAGGATCTTTGCTAGAGATATTATTAAAGTTGCTATTGTTATTGGAACTTGCATGATTCATTGCACATAATTATCCACCGCTTAATTTTCAACTAAGCACCAATTCTATGAACTCTATTTGTTGACAGATGTTTTGATAAAGACACCATATGGTTGAATTGTTCTTCATGACAATATGCTTTGCTCTCTAAGAAGAAAACTCCAACATAGCTAGTGAACTTAATAATTTTTGGAAAATTGTTACATGTGTTCTCTAACCCTTGCAAATTTTGCTCTCTTGTATTGATCATACCTACCAAAAGCCAAATCTGCTACACTTATATGATAAACCTGTAGATTGCAACATGTAATTTGGTGAGTCGTTTCAAGTTTGTGTTCTTTTGGTATGAGACTTAGAAGTTGGCCATTTCGTTTACGTAACTATCACTTGTTTGCTAGCCTCTTCATATTTAGCAATGCTCGCTGAATATTCTCACCTGTGAACCCATATTTCTTTTGGTGATGTCCTCTCCTTCTCCACAACCTATGATATGAGTTTCTCGTCGAGCCATTGCACTATTTATATAGTTTTATGCACAAATTATCAAGACCTCTTGCTGAAGACAATGATTTTCATCAATAAACACCTCTGAAGACTCTCTGAAATGCAAAGCATCAATAGAAGGAGAAGACAAGGCAGAATCATATGTGTGCCGATCGGCGCAGGTGTCGTGCCGATTGGCGTAGGGAATAAAAAGCGCTCTGTTATCTCCAAAAATTAATTATATGTGTTCCAGATGGTTGAAGAGAAGAAATAAAGGATTTAGCTAGTGCTTATCTTTTGTCACTCCCTTTGCTCGAGGACGAGCAACGTTTAAGCATGGGGGGATGGATGTCATTCATCATTCCGAAGCACTAGCTAATGGACTTCAAATATTGTTGAAGGAAGATCAAGGATGTTTCAAGTTATATCAAGTTGCAAGAGAGGAATTCACAAGATTTGTGCATGAACCATTATTCTTCAAGTAAGTGCATTCAAATTGGCTGAAATTCTATCACTCCAACCATGTGCAATCCGATTTCGAGAACTTCATTTGTGTCTTGAGATCATTCTTTGCCTTTTGCACATGTCCACCTTTCAAAAGCGTGTGTTTTTCCTCTTCTTCATAATGTTTTCCAATGGCCTTTTTGACAAGTCTTCGTAAAACCAATTAGAATTATCTCTTGATTTGATAATACTCTAAGTTACATTGTTGCTAGTTGTTTTCCTACCAAGCTACACATAAAGCCTTCCACCAAATATTTGTAGATAGGATCACTTCTAGTTGTTTGGCTTGTGAGATTTGCAAAATGAGTGTTGCCTTGATTCTTTGCAAGAGAGCATTTTTGTTTGGATAAATGAGACTAAATTTTTGGGAAAACTTTATCATTTAAGGCCTAGTTTGTGGAGCAATCTGATTTGAGAGTTGAAGCTACTTTATTTGATCATTATGGCCGGATCTTAATCATTTTCTGTTCCCCACTAGTATCTTTGAGTAGTAGAATTGGTGCAACATAAAAAATTTTGTACTACACTTTTAAAGCGGGTTATATATGCATGTGCCTTGATGAATGCAAGTGAAGATAATATGATTGCAATGCTGATCTCTCCTTGAGGGTGATTTATTTGCTCGAGGACGAGCAAAGGTTTAAGCATGGGGAACTGTTGGTGGTTCCTATGTACCCGTTTTATATGCCAATAACCACCAACATCGTACCATATTCTCATCATAATCATGTGTTTTACCTCTAATATTGACGATTTCCATATGTAGTGTTGTTTTAGTGCTTTATTGCAGAAACAGGTGAAAAGAATCAGTTATAATTAAAGTAAGTCGGTGTTTTCCATAATCATAATCATGTGTTTTATTGCAGATATTTTGGTATTGCAATTTTGGGTATCTAAACGTCCGAATCTGAGGATCCAAATAATACCACAGTTGTAGATCTTTTTGAGGGCTACGCGATAGAGTCCGGGTTTGCCTCATTTGGTCTCCGGAAGCATCAGTTATAATTAAAGTAAGTCGGTGCAGTTTATGGAAGGTACGAAACCGACTTAGATTCAATCTGTACGAGCTAAACTTGGAGGCCAAGCAAGGGAGGACGTGACCAGAGGCTATATAAACACCCACATGACATCCAAGGCTGGGGGCACGATGAGACAAGAGGGGAGAATTAGGCTATAGGAGCCGCTGCACATCGCCAGGAGGCCACCGGAGTTGAAGAGCCACCAAATTGAAGAGATGTAGTCTAGTTGGGTAGTGACCCTGCGTGGTGCACTACACCGAAGCTAGGAGAAGTAGAGCCATGTACCTTAGGAGTCGTCAACAATGCATTATGGCTGCGTCGATCGACGCACCAGTTGTGCCGATCGGCATGTCCCTGACGGTGATGAATATCAGTACAATTATCAATTCATGTTATCTATCCTGATTCTATTCTTGGCTGCAATTTGTGTTCATCTGGATTGATTGATCTTACATGTGCTTATTTAATTGCTTAGAGGTACATCTAAGTATTTAGATGCTCTCTTAATCGTGGTGATTAGGCTAGTATCCGGATCTTGTATGAATCATGATTGCTTGATGACGCTAGGGTGTGGTTTAGTTGTGACAGAGCTAAGCTTGCGCAACACTTTTAGATAGTCAAGTTGGGTTAAGATACTCGCGTGATTAAGGGTTTCCTCTCGGCAGCGATAAATCGGGAGCCGCTTGGAAAGCAGGATGGTTTTGCTCATCTTCGATGTTTACCGATTGCTTAAAGTGCCATGTAAGCTTGGGTTAAGATTATAACGACTACTGCTTCAGTGCCGATCGGCACACCAGTTTCACCGATCGGCACAGCCTTTCTCCGACCGCTAGATGCATATAGGCTAAGTCCAGGTGATACACCTTGGTCGATGTGTATGCTCCTACTCCCTAAGCTTTGGATCCGGCACACTTTGGCTCAGGTAAGACTTCACACCGATCGGCGCACTAGTTAAGCCGATCAGCGCAACCTCTAATTTCCATCTTCTTTTCATACATCATGATAGGATTGATTTGCTAGATGAAATAATAAAATCTAAACATGGTTCTCTTCCGATCCCTGTGGATTCGATTAGACCTTGGAATACTCTAAGGGAAAAAGTGCTACAATGTACACCGTCCTCTTGCGGTATATAAGTGGGTGCATAGTAATGAGCAACACGTGGTTGCCCTGAAGTGCTGAGGGAACTCGGCGCTACAGATTTACGAGCGAAAGACCCGTGGTCTAGGAGGGCTCGGGCTCCGGCTCCGCTCCTCATCGGTATCATCGTACCGGCCCCAGTGGCGTGGTTGATGGCCCCTTTCTTGGTTCAGTCGCTCTCTCTCATGGCGGTACAGCTTGAGAGTGTGGCGCGCGTCGCAGTGAGGTCTGACTCGGTTGTGGACCGAGGCTATCTTAAGCGTGCCTCTAGCCATAGCTGGTTGCCGAACCGAGTGATGTTGCAAGCCGGCGGTGTTGCCCCCTCCCACATGCCTGGATGTAGAGATCTATTGGCTGGATTGAGTGACACGTCGTTGCGAGCTCGCCACCTGGAGCTCGGTGGCCTTGGTTAGAAGAGCCGCGATTTATCGCTTGGCCTGCTGGGCCTCCGATGTTGCGGGCTCAGGGAGAATACTAAGTAGGTCAATGGCCACCTTTATGTTTTGTCCCGCTCGAGCGAACTGCAAGGGCCCTTGGTTGTCAGTGATGCTGTGCTGATGAATATCGTGGGCCATGGCGCGAGCGCGTCTGCCCATGGCAGGATGTGCTAGCTCGTGATCTATTTCCTCCTTTTCATGCTCTAGCTGGTGCCGAGTCTCTTCTAGCTCCGCTCGCCTTTCCCTCTGCCGCTGCTAAAGGTCGTCCAGGTGAGGCACGGTCTACGGCTCCCCGACCATGGTGATAGGGATGTTAACAGTGGTGCCTCCTGCCGCCACACTGGTCTCCGGGTTTTCCAGGGTTGAAGTCCTGGGATTCGCCATTGCCCTAGCAGCTGAGGTCCTGGCGCCCCCCATAGCCGGTGTGGGTGCAAGTTGCACCATGTTGCACCCTCGCGGTGTGCCGCAACTTCCCACACAGCTCCCCGACCCGGAGCTGGAGTCTCCTGCTGACGAACCCAGAGCCCGCAAAGGCGGGAACCATGAGTTGAGCAGTCGCAACTCGGAAACATTCCGTGGCGTTCCACAGGCCATCTAGGCATCCTTCCAAGGGGGTTTTGGCGAGCCCGTCCGGGCAGAGAGGCTCTCCTTTGAGGAGCTGCCCATGGACATTCACCAGCACAAACGTGAAGTGTTGGAGATCTTCTAGGTCAGGCATAGGGCTCAAGTAACGCTCCAGATGGAGCCATAGCTGGTATCCGTAGCCGTACGACACCACAGAGCAGCTAGGAATGTGTGGCCTGGGCAGCCTGGGCCGGACCGTGCGTATCGCCTCATCATCAACTGTAATGGCCGCTGTGATAGGATCCAGGAGTGACTTGTTGACGAGTTTCAGGGTCCTGTCTCCTGTGACCGTGAAGTCGTTCGCGTCGCCCATATCCTCCAGCCACCACGGATGCGCCGCCGCGGGGGCGGGTGCCTGGACTAGGGGAGGCAAGGACGTCGGAATGCTGACACATACCAGCTTCCGGTCTGCAGTAGCAACAAACTCTAGGCTTTCGAAGAAGACGCTGCTACTGGGAGCCTAGAAGGTGGAGGGAGTGACCATCCGAACCGTGGAGTGGTGAAGTGAAAATGCGCAAATCCCCTTCCTAGTGGGTCAATTTTCGGTGTTTAGATCACCGGCTAGTAGAATTTGTTCACAGGGGAGCGCGTTTTGGGTTTGGCAATGGCTAAGCAAGAGGACACGAGGATTATATTGGTTCAAGGAGGTCCCCTACGTCCAGTTCTCAGGCCAGCCTATGTTATTTGCTCTGGTTGCATGGTAGAATGGTGGTGAGAAGGAGAGGGCTCCAAGTCTCGGATGTGAGTGGTGTGTGTGTGTGTCTGTGTGTGGCGATGCCTAGAGAGGAGCGTGGACCTCCCCTTTTATACTTCAAGGGAAAAGGACCCACGTTACAGAGAGGGAGAGAGAGAGATTTTCTTCACATGAGGAGTCGGTAGAGGCGTGCTAGAGAAGGTGAAATCCATGGTCAGCGACGTGACCCGTGTACTTGTGACCCCCTTCGGTCCTGTCCGAGTGTCAGAGGGGAGGATGGCGTGTTGGGCGTTCCCTCGTTTTGTGTCATCGAAACGAGCTGCCCTCGCTTCTGTAGATGGCCGTTTCCACCGTACGCAGGATGGTTCATCATGGGCGCTGTCACATTAGCCATGTGGAGAGCAATCCTACTGTCCATCGAGCCGCCCTGCATCACCTTAGTTAGGGGTGTCATCGAGAGATGGCATCACATACTGTCCTTCCACGCCTGCTCCTAGCAGCAGACACTGATGATGACGAGGGGAGTTGGTTTGATGAGAGATTTGTCCTCTTGGCACTATTCGTGTGCAATGGGCATGGCATTTAAGGCCAGGTGGTTGGCGATTGTTGATCGTACTCGCTCGACCCCCTTCGTTAGGGGTCTTCGTATAGGGTTGCGCCTGTCCGGGCCTGTTTGCACTGGGAATCCATCCTATCCTGATAGGGCAATCGAGTTTCTCTACTCCGTTACTCCTGGTTCGGTCAGGGACTCGTCGTCCCATCCCGTTGTGGTTCAGGCCCCACTGAGGAGAGTTGATGGGGCAGCCCCTATCTGTGCCACCGGGGGGGGGGGGGGGGGGGACCGCACTGTCATCATGGCCATAGTGTGAGTGAAATGACTGTCCTTGCCCTGGAGCGGATCATTTCAGATGAGTGGTTGGGTGGTCCAACTGGGAGGGCATGCCGCGTATTGGATACACCAGGCGGAATGATTAATCCACGACTCCCTTTGAGGGGTCGAGCGGGGCGCAGCAAGCCCTCGACCACTCGAAGGTCGAGCGAAGCATAATCGGCCTTCGACCCCTGTGCGAGGGAGAGGGTCGAGCGAGTCGGGGGAGCGGTGCGACCTTCATGGCCAAGTTTTGACAGTCGGGGGGACGTCCCCTTTTTGGTGTGGGCCTATGCGGGTGACGCCTTGCTGGTAATCCAGTGGGCCCTCCAGGCCGGATGTGGGTGTAGGCCCCTATGTGGTGCCATGTTGCACCTTGTTTTCCACCCTCGACACCTACCTTGAACACATCCTTGCCGCCGAGCTCACAGGCGAAGGACAGGCAGAGGCCCCGGCAGCCATAAGACTGGACATGCAGCATGTCAAGAGGGTGACACCCAGAGAAGTCAGCAGCAAGAAGATCTCATTGGATGCCTCTGGGTCCAAGAACACCGCAATTAGGGGCAACCTCGACCCAAAATAGGAAATTGAGCTCATCACCTTTTTATGCGACGACGTCAACATCTTTGCTTGACAGTCTTCCAACATGCCGGGCATACCTGGTGTGGGATACTTGCCTTACGAGTATCCTCATACAAGACTAAGTCAGTAGCTAACCAATACTTCATTAACAAGGAAGCCGACCGACTCAACTTGGAGTGCAAGGCATGTAGAGATAGACTTTCTATGTAAACCCTAAGGGGTTATGACTAGGACTCTTCATGTACCACCCTGCCGACCTGATATATAAGGCGACAGGGTACC
The DNA here is from genome assembly GCA_032690845.1 of Eleusine coracana subsp. coracana. Classification (NCBI taxonomy): domain Eukaryota; kingdom Viridiplantae; phylum Streptophyta; class Magnoliopsida; order Poales; family Poaceae; genus Eleusine; species Eleusine coracana. The sequence goes on along the minus strand of CM064434.1, from coordinate 17,128,044 downwards.
CCTCATCGAGGGAGAAGTCTCATAACATCAATACAATACACAGAACATAGAACGTAGGGTTTTTACACTCATCGAGAGGGCCCGAACCTGTATAACTCGGCATCTTGTGTTACCATCGTAGTTCTTAGTCTCGATGTAGCCTTATACATTTTACTGCCGATCTCAAGCTTCGACAGTTGGCACGCCAGGATGGGGGATAAGGCTCGCCAGGATTCTCCGTCGACTACGATGGCCGAAATTCGCATCATCCAGTACTCACCGGACCTCAAGATCTCCTTTGGATAACTCAACTTCACAGTCGGCGACAACGGAGCCCTAGGTCTGGAAAACCACAGATCCGACTCAGCCGCATCCGTCTCCATGGCGTGATCACCGAGTTCGTCTGGCATGATCCCCGCGCTGGTTCCACTCGGATCTGAGGAAGAAGATCCTTCCTTCGGGAATGATTCAAGATCGGATCGGTCTTTTGATGAGGACTAGGTCGGATCCACTTACCCATATCCCCATACTGTCAACATGGTGGATATAGCAGATCCCGTGGATGGAGATTAGGATGGTGACCAAAATGGTGAACATAAAGATAACCCCGTTGATGGCCACCCGAATCAACTAGCCGAAGAAGGTCAGCAGGCGGAGGACCCTCCAGCTGATGACTTATCGGTCGGACACCACTGTCGACCAAGAGGGTCGTGCGGTTCACACGCCGACAGGATCTCGGTCCAGAACTTGAAGTGGATGGCGTCAAGGTCTACCACACTCCTCAGAATAACATCATAGGGGCCAAAACTTTGCTCGACACTCTAACGATCAAAGCAAATTATTAGACCCCTGCGATGCAGAAGGCGGTGGCTATGCTTAAGGCAGATGCGGCTCAAGAGGCCGTAAAATCTCAGTTGGTCACAAGCTCTAGTCACGTATCTTCACGAGGTCGGCAAAGGCGTGAAGATCTAAGAAATTCTCTCAACCTTCATGATGGATGAGATACCATCAACTCTCACTATGAAGAACGTGCTCCAGACAACCGACGCTATGAGGTAGAACGCCGTGATTGGAGAACGGATAGCCGACGGGACGACCGATGGGACGACCGACGAGAGGACCGTCAAGATCCTCCTCCAAGGCACAACCGCGATGACCGACATCGACGAGACGATCGGGATCGGCGCGATAATGATGATAACAACCATCGACGTCGTCGACATGATGACGATGTTGGATTGTGACACGACCGTCGTGCAACCCCGTCTCCAGACTGGCATAGGTGGTCGATGACACCGATCGACGATGAGATCGATGGCATCATGGCTTACATCCCTAGGCTTCGCATAGCTCGATGGCCAAAAGGATTCAAGCCGGTCCCCATAAAAAAATACGATGGTCAGACCAATCCACGAGAGAGGCTGCAGCTTTACAGCATGGCGATTCGGTCAGCTAGAGGTGATTCCTGTGTAATGGCTAATTACCTCCCGGTCGTCCTGGATCCAGCTGTTCGGATATGGCTCACATCTCTTCCAGAGGAGTCAATCACATCTTGGGGAGACCTCAATAGGAAGCTCATAGAAAGTTTCCAAGCTACATGCAATCAACCGGGCAACCACTTCGATCTCACTCGGATCAAGCAGAAGACTGATGAACCTCTTCGTGATTACATCAAGTGATTTTGCGCTAAGAACACTGAGATCCCCAATGTCCCGGACCAACAAATCATTGCCACCTTCCAAGGAGGGATCCGTAGCGATGATTTGGTTCATGAGATCGGTCGGAGGAATCATGACCTCAAGCTGACTGCTCAAGAGTGCTTCGAGATCGCTGACAAGTTCGCGTCTGGTGAGTTGGTGTTGGATGACATCCGGGGAAAAGGCAAAGAGAAGCGGTCGGACAAGCCCGAGTCCTCCAAGAAGGACAAGAAGAGGAAGCCTGATAACGTGGTTCACACGGTGGACTGACTTCAGAAGAACCCTCGAACAAGCCAACCGTCCATGGACGAGCTACTGAGTGGCCTATGCCTTTGGCACCCAAAGGGAAACCACAAAGCAAAGGATTGCTATCGACTGATGGGTTTTGCAACAGCTGCGCTCAAGGTGGCTAAAGATTCCGCGAGGAGCAATAGCAAAGACAAGACCAATGACGATGGCAACAAGGACGAACCAGGAGAGTTCCAGGAGCCCCGCAAGGAAGTCAACTTCATCTTCGGTGGCCCGGATGCCTATGTGTCCAAGCGCAAGTAAAAGATGGAACTTCGGGAGATTAGCTCGATGGAACCGACTGCACCTCAATTCATGAGGTGGTCTGAGATGCCAATCTCCTTTGATCGGTCGGATCACCCCAAGCACGTCCTGATGTCGGGTCGATTCCCGCTGGTGCTTGCTGCTACGATGAAGGAGGTGAAGTTCAACAAAGTAATCATTGATGGAGGAAGTAGTTTGGACTTAATCTTCACCAAGACTCTTAAAGAGCTCGGTCTGTCAATCAATGATCTTTAGCCTAGTTCTTCACCTTTCCATGGGATTGTACCTGGCAAGACTTCAGTTCCAATTGGACAGATCAGTCTGCTGGTCACCTTCGGGACCCATGAGAATTTCAGGATCGAGCGCATTCTCTTCCAGGTGGCAGATTTTGACTCAGCATATCATACTATCATCGGTCGATCGGCTATGGCTAAATTCATTGCTATCCCGCATTATCCATATCTCACCCTCAAGATGCCAGGCCCGAACGAAATAATCTCCCTCCACTCTGATCTTTGGAATTCTTTCGATTGCGATGTACAGAGTTGTGAGATGGCCAATAAATAGTCGATGTTGTCCGACCAGAAGGAGATCCAGCAGGCAGTCAGCACGGAGGAGCAGACCGGAGCGAAGGTTCCAACAAAGAAGCCTACCAAAGACAAGATTCAGACCGATGACATCTAAACCAAGGAAATCCTGCTCGATCCTGAGGACCCCGATAAGGTAACTTATGTTGTGGCCAACCTCGATGAGAAATAGGAACTCGCGCTCACCATTTTCCACCTGGAAAATAGGGACATCTTTGCATGGAAACCATCTGACATGCCGGGAGTTCCGAGGGAAAAGATTGAGCACAAGTTAAGGGTACCCCCAGGGGCTACCACCGTTCGGCTGAGGCTTAGAGGATTTGCGCAAGATCGCAAGGATGCCATGAAGAAGGACATAGTTGGACTCTTAGATGCTATGTTTATAAAGGAGGTGTATCGTCCCGACTGGTTAGCAAATCTGGTCCTTGTACCCAAGAAGAATAAAGAATGGAGGATGTGTGTTGACTATACTGATCTCAACAAGGTCTGTCCTAAAGACCCTTTCGCTCTTCCTCGTATTGATCAGATTGTAGACTCGATAGCCGGGTGTGAGCTCTTGAGCTTTCTGGATGCATATCTAGGCTATCACCAGATCCCACTGAAGGTCGAAGATCAGATTAAAACTTCCTTTATAACACCCTTCGCGCCTATTGCTATATCACAATGCCTTTCGGTCTGAAGAACGCTGGCGCGACTTACTAATGAGGTATTCAACGCTGCCTTGCTGCTCAGATCGGTCAGAACGCAGAAGCATATGTTGATGACATCGTCATCAAGACTTGGAACGTCAAAGAGCTTATTTCTGACCTGGCAGAAACCTTTGACAATCTGAGGCATTATTCAATAAAGCCGAATCCCAAGAAGTGTGTTTTTGGGGTTCCTTCGGGAAAGCTACTCGGTTGCATCATTTCGAAACGGGGCATAGAAGCCAACCCGGAGAAAATCAAGGTGATCCATGGTATGGGGCCACCTAATTCTCAAAGGGATGTATAGAAGCTAACCGGATGCATGGCGTCTTTGAGTCGCTTTATTTCCCGACTGGGGGTTAGAGGGTTACCACTTTTCCGACTGCTTAAAAAGTAGGAAGACTTCGTTTGGACCAAAGAGGTGCAGTTGGCGTTGGACAAGTTGAAGGTTTACCTTAGCAACATTCCAGTATTGGTGCCTTTGGAGCCACGAGAAAACTTCAGCTTTACATATTGGCCACAACTCAGGATGTGAGTACTGTTTTAATAGTCGACCAAGAAGAAGAGGGGCATATACAAAAAGTACAACACCCGGTCTATTTTGTGAGTGAGGTCCTTGGAGCCTCTAAGGTAAAATACCAACAGATCTTGATGTTGTTGTATGCATTGTTGGTCACCTCTAGGAAGTTGAAGCATTACTTTCAAGCTCATCCGATCGAAGCCTAGACCTCCTTCGCACTTGGCACAGTGCTACACAACCGAGAAGCCGAAGGTAAAATTGCCAAGTTGGCAGTCGAACTTGGTCAATATACCATCATGTTCACGCCTCGGTCGGCTATAAAGGGACAAGCGCTAGCTGATTTCATTGCTGAGTGGACAGAGATTCAAAACCCACCTACTGCACAAGACATCGAGTATTGGAAAATGTACTTCGATGGGTCTCTTAAATTACAAGGAGCGGGTGCGGGAGTCGTGTTTATCTCACCCACTGGAGAGAGGCTTTGATATGTCCTTCAGTTAATGTTTCGCGCATCTAACAACGCTGCGGAGTATGAAGCCCTTCTACACGATCTGCGCATTGCCTCGTCACTCGGCATCAAGCGCCTTGACATCTTTGGTGACTCGGCTTTGGTTATTAATCAGGTCACTAAGGATTGGAACTGTGTGGATGACAATATGAGTGCTTACTGTCAAGAAGTATGAAAGCTCAAAGACAAATTCGATGGATTGAAGTTCACGCATGTTCTTCAAGACAATAACCAAGCGGCTGATGAATTGGCCAAAATGGGATCATCCCGGTCTATGGTCCCACCAGATGTTTTCTTACACACTCTGGATTCCCCCACGATTTCTCCTTGGTCGGATGTATTAATGAATGATGAGGCGCCCCTTCCCAGAGGATCGAGGTCCCGAAGGTGCTGATAACGCAGACACTTGATAATACAACAATGATCCAAATTTAAGTTTAAGTATTACATCAAAGTGCAGTGGAATTACAAGTTCATGATGTTTTCGAAAACAGCGGAAGTGAAATAACGATAAGATCTACGAGCTCGACGATACAACATAGTGATTATTCATGCCCGAGGAACCATCACTCTAGCAGCACACAACAATCACTGCGGCGGCTGGTCAGCCTCCCAGTAGGCAGTCTAACCCTCAGGGACTTGCACGTCCCAAGGCAACACATCTACAGGCAATTCTATCTCTTCAGTACCTGAAAACCACATAAGCATAAAGCCTGAGTACAAATTACTCATCAAGACATACCCGTCAAAAACCTAGACATGCAATGGCTCTAATAGGTGGCTTGTTTAAAAGGACTCGCACTAAGCAACCTATTAGTTCTATCAAGTTTTATTTTTCAGATTAAATGGGTTGAGCTGAAATATAACTTTGGTTGCAACAATAAGATAATAAAACAATACATAAAATAAGTTCAACATTAGAGCAATAAAATATATCAGTAATAACCAATACAAATCCATATCCATGATATCATGTGCAAGTACGTGATTGGCGCGGTGAACAAGCGGTACTCATTACTGCGAGGGACAGCAATTGCAATTGATTTACACCAGCTGGGAAAACCCGAATAGCATGACACATACGCAACAATTATCGGAAGCAAAATAACGATAAAATCTACGAGCTCGATGATACAACATGGTGATGATTCATGCCCGAAGAATCAACACCCTAGCAGCACTCACAATCACTGCGGCGGTAGGTCAGACTCCCAATGGGCAGTCCAACCCTCAGGGACTTGCACGTCCCAAGGCAACACATCTACAGGCAATTCTATTTCTTCAGTACCTGAAAACCACATAAGCATAAAGCCTGAGTACTAATTACTCAGCAAGACTTACCCGTCAAAAACCTAGACATTCAATGGCTCTAATAGGTGGCTTGTTTAAAAGGACTCGCACTAAGCAACCTTTAGTTCTATGAAGTTTTATTTTCAGATTAAATGGGTTGTGCGGAATATAACTTTAGTTGCAACGATAAGATAACAAAACAATACATAAAAAATAAGTGCAACAATAGAACAATATACTATACCAGTAATAACCAATACAAATCCATATCCATGATATCATGTGCAACTACGTGATTGGCGCAGTGAACAAGCGGTACTCATTACTGTGAGGGACAACAATTGCAATTGATTTACACCAGCTGGGAAAACCCGAATAACACGACACATACGCAACAATTAAGGTCGTAGATGGCAACCTTTCACAAGAAAAACCACCCACATCCAGGCCCGGGTATGGTGACGTCGAGTGGGCATGTCGTCCTGCCAGCAGTACTTTGCGGTATGGACCGCCCACTCCAGCAGCCGAGGGGTCCTAAGTCCAACGCACCTTAACCATCCTCGATATAAGCGGCCTTTAATGCTACATCGGTTTACTAGTGCCCATGAAACTAGCATGCATTCGGTACTGTTCAAAACTTGATCAAGGGGCCGACCACGGACGGGTTCTAGGGTGGGCAAGACAGGGCTACCGCAGCCAACACCCATGTGTTACTGCGAACCTACACATGCAAATTCCCTGCCCGGCCATACATAAAAATAAACTCCTTTTATAAGTTCCATTTTAGTGATCAAATCTATTCCATAGTAATCATGATAACTACCGAGACATATTAATTACTAAGCATAGCATTTAGTACCGATCCTACCAAGGTTGTAATAATAGTAGCATAGATCGTTTGGGATAACATACAAGGTGGGTTTCAAGCAACTCCTATGACCTAATGCAACAAATAAACATATACACTAGTAGTGATATAAACTAGCAAAACTTTATAAAGAGGCTAATGCAAACTGGGGCTTGCCTGGATCCACGCAAGTGTTAGCTACTACAGTCTCTTGCTCCTCAGGCTCTTGGTCCTGCTGGACGTCGGGCTCCTGCTCCTGAGTGTCGTTACCTATTGATGAACAAAGGTTTAATTTTAGTGTTGAAACACCGTTACATGCAATGACATGATAAATGCAACGAAATGATGGATGCATATTGCATTAGTGTTTTGATGCTAACAACATTATTAACAAGTTCTCGAAGCCATATGCTTCAAAGAAGCAAATTGGACTTTTATTATTTTATGTGTGTGAATCATTTAATGGTTGTAATAGCTTTGAGAACAATTAAAAAATTGAAATAGTAACCAAATGAATTGCATTTTCACCAAGTTACAGCCTCTGGATAGTATTATTTTATTTACTAACATTTATTCAAGTTAAAGCATTACTTACTCAATAGAGTATGAAATACTACAGATTTAACTTAACCAAAAATCCAGGTGATGTATTAGTTTGAATTAATAGTACATGCAAAAGATTGGAATTAAATTGCTTTCACAGAATTAATAAGGATTAATTTAGTGTTTACACAAGTTATTTAATTAACTAAAATATATGAACAGAGACAGATTGTTATTAACTTACTAAAATAAAGCACATCAAAATGAAGCTAACAAATTTTGTTTGAGGTCATTTGGACTTAAAATGATTTTACTATGCATTTTAGAAGTTTTAGCAGTTTTCTGTAAATTTTTCTGCTATTTCTGTTTTAAACAATGCCACGCAGGGCCAGGTCAGTAGCTACGTGGCGACACATCAGTGCCACGTCGGGCCACGTAGGAGCCAGCTGTAAATGCCAGTGGGGGGGGGGGGGGGTCGCCGGAGAGAGGCGGCACACGGCCGGAGGGCTCGCCGCAGGGCACTAGGGTGGCCGAAAGCTTGCCGCAGGAGAGGGGAAATGATGCGCGCGGCTAGGCAGGGAGGCTAAGGGGGTTCGCGAAGTGGAAAACCCACCGGAGGGTAGTCACTGATGAGCGGCGGTGGAGAGGCAAGGTTCGGCGGCTTCGTATTTCTGCTTCGAGGCACAAACTCGGACTCCGACTTCGCCTGGAGCTTCACGGGGGCACGACGGGGATCAGCATCAGGTCGGCGACCATTGGGGAAGGCCAGAAGATGGAGCTCACTATGGAGGCAGATCGGACACGCTGGCGCAGAGGGAGGTCAGCCAGGGAAAAGTTCGGTTCCGGCCACCTCAAGTTGTGGAACAAAGAGAGGGGGCGTTAGCTAGATTCGTAGAGGAGTTGAGCATCGTTGCGTGTGAAAAGGAGAGGAGAGGCTCACCGGAGAGGACGAATCTCGAGGTTTGGCCGAGGTTGATCAAGAACAGGACCGTCGGCGTTTCTTCAAAATTAAGTGGGACTCAGGACATGGCTGATCTTGGAATGGCTCGGGGAGGTAGAGGGAGTTGAGGCACGGCTGAAAGTGCTCAGGGTTCAGGGCGAGAGGTAGTGATGGCCGGGTATGGAACTCGAGCTCACAGCTTGGTAATGGCGCGAGAGCGGGTGCGGAAAATGATAGAGGGAGGGGGGTGGGGCGGGGGGGGGGGGCGTTTATAGGCGGAAAGACCAGAAAGGGGGCCAAGGAGAAGTGGCAATGCTGCGCGAGGTCTGTGCGCAACGGGTTAAGTTTTGTCGGACCGGCGGGAGCCGTTGGGCGGATGGGGAGCAGCGTGGGCGCGGCAGGAGAGAGCACAGGGGGGGGGGGTCAGTCGGCATTGGGCAGGGCAAAAGCAACTCAGGCGCTTAGCTGGTAGCAGCATGCGGCGCGGGGGAGGCAGAGTGAGGTGACCAGTCATGGTCGCGCAGGCGGGAGAGGCTGGGTGCGTGGGAACCGGTCGGAGCATTGGCCGGTGGCCTTGGCGGCAGGACTGCGCCGTCTTCGGGTAGGGCAAAAGGGACTCGGGCGTGCGTTGGCTAGCAACCAGACGACAGTGGGGTGCGGCGACGACAAATGCGGAGGCACGGGAGTGCGGGGTCGAGTACCGAGGCGGCCAGGCGGACGCGACGGCAGAGACGCGGGCGCGCGGGAAGCTGATTCGCGCGAGCATGCACGACGGGAGAAAGAAGACAGGAGTTTTGTAGAGGGGTCCTCAAGTTTTCAAAAAGATTGCAAAGAAGTCCCTGATTCTATTTTAAAAGATTTAAAAATTTTAAAAGTGGGTTAATTAGGATATGGACAAATTATTAGTGAAGTCTTCTTGACCAGAAAAGAAATAATTTAATTACAATAATTAATTAAAGGTTAATCTATTTTGGGTTTAAACCATTTAATTGATTGATTTCTTAATGGAATAAAGTTCTGATTTTTGGCCCAAAATTCTATTTTATTATTTTGCTAATTTTGATGTAATTATTTGGCCTATGATTTATAGAAATTTAATTTTCTTCAAAGTTTTTGTTTGTACGGTTTTAGTTTAGCTTTGAGGAAATTCCATTTTTAACTTGTCCCTATTATTTTATGCTCCTTACTTGAGCTCAAAAATTGTGGCAATTTGTGCTTAAGCAAGAAAAGAGACACCTAGGTGTCACATCCCTCCCTCCTTAAAGAAATCTCGTCTCGAGATTAAGAACAAAGCAGACTAGAGAGGGGCAAAAATTTACCTGTGAATGAAGACCAGAATTCCGGGTAATGAGTACTCAGAAATTCTTCCGATTCCCAGGTGGATTCATCTTCTGAGTGATTACTCCACTGCACTTTATAAAATTTGTGGGTTCTTTTGTGGGTTGTGCGTTCTTTTTCATCAAGGATTTTTATTGGGTGCTCGGAATATGTGAGGTCTGGTTGAAGATGATCGTACTCCTCCAAGACAACATCAATTGGAGGTTTGAGACACCGTTTCAGTTGTGAAACATGAAACGTGCTATGAACTCCAGATAGATTAGCAGGTAATTCCATCTTGTAGGTGACTTGACCACATCTTTTCAAGATTTTAAAAGGGCCAATATAGCGGGGTGCTAATTTTCCTTTGATTCCAAAACGCTGAATGCCCTTCATTGGTGACACTCGGAGATAGACAAAATCATCCATGTTGAAAAACAATGGCCTATGTCGTCGGTTTGCATACTTTTCTTGATGACATTTAGCAGCCTTGAGATTTGCTTGAATTGTCCGAACCTTTTCTTCTACATCCTTGACGAGGTCAGGACCAAAAGTTACTCTTTCTCCAGATTTAGACCAATTCAACGGTGTTCTACAACTCCGACCGTAGAGTGCTTCAAAAGGGGACATTTTTACACTCTCTTGGTAACTATTGTTGTATGAGAATTCTGCATACGGTAAATACTCATCCCAGTTACCACCATGTGTTAAGACACATGCTCTAAGCATATCTTCCAAGATTTGGTTGACACGCTCAGTTTGTCCATCAGTAGCGGCATGATAAGCAGAACTTCGAATCAACTTAGTACCCAGAGATGCATGTAGTTGCTCCCAGAAATGAGCGACAAACTACGAGCCACGATCTATAACAATGGTCTTGGGTACTCCATGGAGACACAATATTCTTGCTATGTATAGTTCTGCATACTGCCGTACGCTGTATCTGGTGTTGACTGGTAGAAAGTGAGCAGATTTTGTGAGTCTGTCAACAACAACCCAAATCGAATGGTCGGCCTTTCGAGATGTGAGAGAGAGGCCAACAATGAAATCCATACTTATATCTTCCCATTTCCAGGCGGGGATACTGAATGGCTGAAGTAGTCCGGCCTGTTTCAAATGGTCGGCCTTAACCCTCTGACAGGTATCGCACTCCATGACATATCGAGCAACATCTCACTTCATTCTGGTCCACCAGAAATTCTTCTTCAGATCCTGGTACATCTTGTTACTTCTAGGATGAATGGAATACTTAGAGTGATGTGCTTCATCCAAGATTTTGCGACAAAGCTCAAAATCCTTGGGTACTACTAGACAGTTATTGAACCACAGAGTACCATCCGAATGTGCTTCATTCCAACGTCTCTTTTCTGTGCAGCAATGACCTCATCACGAATAGTGGAATGAATACTGAGATTGCTGGTCACTAGGGCAGGCAATATATGTAAGCTGGGTTCTGTGGTACTCGCTTCAATGCTGCGGTCTATCACTAGATTATTGTAGTGTATCTTTCGACTCAGAGCGTCGGCAACCACATTAGCCTTGCCTGGGTGATAATGAATCTCCAGATTATAGTCCTTAACTAATTCTAGCCATCGATGTTGTCTCATGTTCAGATCAGTCCGAGTAAATATATACTTTAAGCTCTTGTGATCTGTATAGATGTGCACTAAATTACCGAGCAAATAATGCCTCCATATTTTTAGTGCAAGGACAACGGCAGCTAGTTTCAAATCATGAGTAGGATTGTGCTCTTCGTGTTTCCGCAGTTGTCGAGATGCAAAGGCAATGACACGACCATCTTGCATAAGCATGCATCCAAGTCCTGTCCCAGATGCATCACAATATACGTCGAACGGTTGGGTGATGTCTGGCTGAGCCAATACTGGGGTAGTAGTCAACAATTTCTTCAATTTCCAAAATGCTTCTTCACAATTATTGCTCCAATCAAACTTCTTATCCTTTTTCAACAGCTCGGTGATGGATTTGGTCAACTGAGAAAAATTAGGAATGAACCTCTGATAGTATCCAGCTAGTCCGAGGAAACTGCGAACTTGGTGGATAGTTTTCGGTGGCTTCCAATCTAGCACATCTTGGACCTTGCTTGAGTCAATGGAGATACCTTCGGCTAAAACTATGTGACCAAGGAATGGCACACGGTCCAACCAAAATTCACACTTGCTGAATTTCGTAAACAGCTTGTGATCTCGTAGACGCTGAAGAACAATACGAAGATGTTTGGCATGTTCTTCCTTGGACTTCGAATAGATAAGAATGTCATCAATGAATACTACCATGAATTTGTCTAGCTCTGGCATGAAGACTGAATTCATGAGATACATGAAATAGGCAGGCGCATTTGTCAATCCAAAGGACATCACTAGATATTCGAATAATCCGTATCTAGTAGAGAATGCAGTCTTTGGAATATCTTCCGCTCTGATCTTGATCTGATGATAACCCGACCGAAGGTCAATTTTGGAAAAGACATTGGCACCAAACAATTGATCAAAAAGAATATCAATACGGGGCAGCGGCTACTTATTCTTGATGGTGTCATTAAGAGGCCGGTAATCAACAACAAGACGCAGAGACTTGTCCTTCTTCTTCACAAAAATGGCGGGACAGCCCCAAGGTGAAGTACTTGGGCAAATAAATCCTTTTTCCAGAAACTCATTCAACTGTTTCTTCAATTCAGCTAGCTCATTTGGAGCCATTTTATAGTGACGTCGGGATATGGGAGAAGTTCCTGGCTGGAGGTCAATCTTGAATTCTACTTCACGATCAGGTGGAAGTCCAGAAATATCTTCAGGGAATACGTCGGGGTACTCACAGACAATAGGGATGTTCTCAAGTGATGGTCCTTCCAAATGATAGACAACCAGATCCCTCGGGGAGATGGTACTAAGAGAAAGAGTGTCTAGACCATGTAGGGGAGAGTTCAAATGAACCACACGGGGCTCTATATCCAACATGACCCTATGGTTTTCATCCACTTCATGCCAATAATTAGGTCAATCTCTTGATTATGGAGCATGATAAAATTAGTGGGGTAGATTTTCTGATAGATTTCTAGTGAAGCTTTGCTTACTATTTCATTAGCTAGAATTTGTTCAGCTGGGGAACGACAGTAAAGCACTGATTTATAGTGGTGGTGGGGAGGTTATGTTTTTGCACACAAGTTCTGCTAATAAAATTATGAGTAGCACCAGAATCGAAAAGAGTGAGAACAGGCTGGCGGTAAAGTGAGAGCATACCGGTCAGCACGGGATCTCCCTGAGGAATATATTCAGCGCGGGTGTAGTTCACTTGGGCACCACGAGACGGTGCATTCACATTCTTGTTCTACAGAGGGTGCTGATTGTTATTGTTGTTGTTGCGCCTAGGTGTTGTACATTCTCTGGCGAAGTGGCCGATGCGACCACAGTTGTAGCACTGGTAGTTACCTCCACGACTAACAGGCTGGGGAGCACGTGCATTCTGACTTCCCTGCTGCTGGTAGGGTGCACGGTCCTGAGTGTGCTATTGTTGCTGCTGCGGCTGAGGTGCACGCGGTAGAAAGTACTGCTGCTGCTGTGGCCTCGGGCGCTGAAATTGCTGCTATGGGGACGTCCGGTACCGCTATCTAGACGGTGAAGTGTACACCAGGTGATGCTTCGCCTGTGGGGCAGCAGAGGCACTAGCAGGGGCCTTCCTCTTGCACTCATCTTCCTCAACTTGGCGCATGGCGCCCTCCTGGACAATAGCAGCATTGACCAGGTCATTGTAGGTGCGGGTCGTCTACCAGGTCAGACGCTCCTTCAGGGCGGCATTCATGCCACGCAGGAAAGCATACCTCTTCTTCTCCTCAGTGTTGACATACCTCTTCATCTGAGCAAGGTGGTTGAACGCCTCAGAATACTGGAGGACATTCCTTCCTCCTTGTTTCAGGTCCATGAACTCCTGAAACTTCCTCTGCACAAGACCGACTGGTATGAAATAGCTCGAAAGGCAGTTCAAAACTCATTCCACTCGACGCAGGTTCCAGCAGGTAGTGAAGCGACGTATTTCTCCCACCAGGCAATAGCAGGGCCCTGGAGTTGTTGGGCGGCGAATAGCACCTTCTGGTGCTCAGTGCAGTCAAGCAGACCGAACATAGACTCGGTCTGACACAGCCAGTGGTCGGCGTCCAGGGGCTCTCTGGCATGCTCGAAAGTCGCCGGGTGCGTACCCAGAAAGTCTGAGTAAGTGCACTGTCGGAGCTGGTTGTTGTTGCGGTTTCCCCCATGCCTAGCCATGTGGGACGTGATATCAACTAACTAGTGGAGCAACTCAGAGTCGTTCTGCTGTCGGCTGAGTGCTGCAGCCAGAACATCTGCTAGCGAAGGCTAAGCATTAGCTCCCTGCTGAGAGCTCTCAGGATCATCCTGATTCCGAGTTCGCACCATGCTGCAAATTACACCCTACACATTAGTCATTCTTCCAAGTTTTCCATAAGACATGTGTGTAAAAACTTGCAAGGGTGCTCTAAGGGTTTAAGAAATGACAACCATTTTAACAAATTAAAGTTGGGTACATGGTCATTAAAAGGATAATCATCACACTAACTCATCCATACATTCATCGACGCCTAGCTATGGTATTGCGGACGCACTATGGCTCATACACGACCAACTCATCTACTCCTGGTCTATGACTATCGGCTCATTGGGTTCTGGCAATCCCAACGGTTCTTCTAGATCTCCTGGTTCCATCAGCTCTACATCAACATTTTCTGCTTGCTCCATCTCTTCATCCACTTGCTTTCCATACTCCATAGGGATCTCATCCCAGTTATCTATGATGGGGAGGTGGGTAGCCTTGAAGGCGTCAAATTCGACTTGAAGCTCCTGCAGTTCAGATTCCATGATGTTTGCATCTCCAATAGCTTGGTCACGCTCTTCGATGATCATATCCATCTCTTCATTCTTCGCTTGTACTTGTTGGTTCAATTCTGCAATTTACAGAATCTTGGCTTGCTTTTCGGCTTCGGAAAGCCAAACTACAGCCCGAAACATGTTTTGATGGTACAAGTTCTTGCATATGCCAAATAGGGGGAGTCCATAACACTCTGCCACATGTAGCGCTGCGCGATACAGTGGGTGGTTTGGATCGAAGACAAAATCCAGACGACGGTTGCACTCAGGATCTTCCATATTGTCAATGGGTATCAAGGTTACCGGTGTTCCAGTGACCCTATGCTTGTGGAGTTCGCAAAACAGAGTGAGGGCTTTGAGGGCAGCAACTCCAAGTAGTGAGTAGGTTCACGCCAGTGACACTGATAGTCCATGACTCCCATGCCGGTAAGAAGGAATAGTTGGTGGGAACTGCGACATGGACTACACAGGAAGTGATTCCATTCTTCTCAATGGTCTTTCCAATGTAGGTGGGAGGGATATCATGTCCATAACCCTGAAGGACACTCCAAAAGAGTTGAGTCATCCCAGGGATCTCCAGACCGTCGGTGATTTCCCAACCGGGTGGAGCTTGGAAATTGTTTTCAGCCATCAACAAGGGTGAAATCTGAATGAGTCAGAATCTTCCTTAAAGTGAAGTGCATTTCATGTACAACTTCATGAAATACAGAAACAAATTTTTAGTTCCCATTTTCCAGCCTCAATGGGCAATAATACGGAGATGGATTTTCAACAGATTCAGTTTTGACTGTGCAGCAGTCAGCAAATTGAGTACTGTATCTAGAAAACAAAATCTACAGAACTGGTACTTGGCACACATTACAGTAGACTTTTATAGCTTTCCAGATTGTATTTGTACTCCTAAAAATTCCTAGTAGAACTGGACTTATGATTTTTGCAAGTTCAGGGATGTGTTGAAAACAGAGAGTTGACAGATTGTTGTTAACTTAACAATTTAGGCTTGTATTTTGAAATTTTATACTTATCGAACTTGCAAATTTTTATTTTAGAGGGGGGTAAGTAAGGAGAGAACAAATTTTAGTTAAGTTATCAAGGGATGCATGATGCAAAAGTTCAATTTAATTACCTATCGTTCCTCACAATACACACCTATATTGCCGGTACTTAGCGGCATGAAAATTTGGTGACGACCCGCACTCATCATGTAGTCACTAAGTGTTGTACTAACGGTGTTAGTGTACCTGCAGAAAAACGCATTATAGAAACATTACATTAAATTAAGAGAAACTTACAAAAATAAGGGTAATTCTACAATGGTTCATGGAGCAAACTGCCTTGCGAAACCATGGTTCTCGCAAGCGAACCAATGCTCATAAACCTATTCTGATGAGCATTACTAATGAAAAGTTGGCACGGTTTATGGAAGAAACCGTCTCGTGAAACCATAGCCCTCGCGAGTGAACTCTAGGCTCCAACACTTGTCAACGAGCCAAAAATGAAAAATGTTGGCAACGATTCATGGAAGGAATCGTCCTGCAAAGTCCTTGTGAGCGAACTTTAACTGCCAAGAGAAAAACCAATTAAAAGCCAACTCAAGCATAACCCGTTAGTATTGTCACTAACCTAAATAACAACTAGGGGCAATACTAACGTATCCTCACACGCATCGTCATAGTTTTTGAAAATACATTTTAATTGTTGTATTATCATGGATCACGGCTCTGATACCAGCTGAGGCGCCCCTTCCCGGAGGATCGAGGTCCCGAAGGTGCTGATAACGCAGACACTTGATAATACAACAATGATCCAAATTTAAGTTTAAGTATTACATCAAAGTGCAGTGGAATTACAAGTTCATGATGTTTTTGAAAACAACGGAAGCAGAATAATGATAAGATCTACGAGCTCGACGATACAGCATAGTGATGATTCGTGCCCGAGGAACCATCACTCTAGCAGCACACAACAATCACTGTGGCGGCTGGTCAGGCTCCCAGTGGGCAGTCCAACCCTCAGGGACTTGCACGTCCCAAGGCAACACATCTACAGGCAATTCTATCTCTTCAGTACCTGAAAACCACATAAGCATAAAGCCTGAGTACTAATTACTCAGCAAGACTTACCCGTCAAAAACCTAGACATGCAATGGCTCTAATAGGTGGCTTGTTTAAAAGGACTCGCACTAAGCAACCTATTAGTTCTATCAAGTTTTATTTTTCAGATTAAATGGGTTGAGCTGAAATATAACTTTAGTTGCAACAATAAGATAATAAAACAATACATAAAATATACAACAATAGAGCAATAAAATATATCAGTAAGAACCAATACAAATCCATATCCATGATATCATGTGCAACTACATGATTGGCGCGGTTAACAAGCGGTACTCATTACTACGAGGGACAACAATTGCAATTGATTTACACCAGTTGGGAAATCTAGAATAACACGACACATACGCACCAATTAAGGTCGTATATGGCAACCTTTCACAAGAAAAACCACCCACATCCAGGCTCGGGTGTGGTGACGTCGAGTGGGCATGCTGTCCTGCCAGCAGTACTTCGCGGTATGGACTGCCCACTCCAGCAGCTGAGGGGTCCTAAGACCAACACACCTTAACCATCCTCGATATAAGCCGCCTTTAATGCTACATCGGTTTACTAGTGCCCATGAAACTAGCATGCATTCGATACTGTTCAAAACATGATCAAGGGGCCGACCACGGACGGGTCCTAGGGTGCGCAAGACAGGGCTACCGCAGCCAATACCCATGTGTTGCTGCAAACCTACACATGCAAATTCCCTACCCGGCCATACATAAAAATAAACTCCTTTTATAAGTTCCATTTTAGTGATCAAATCTATTCCATAGTAATTATGATAACTATCGAGACTTATTAATTACTAAGCATAGCATTTAGTACCGATCCTACCAAGGTTCTAATAACAGTAGCATAGGTCATTTGGGATAACATACAAGGTGGGTTTCAAGCAACTCCTATGACCTAATGCAACAAATAAACATAGACACTAGTAGTGATATAAACTAGCAAAACTTTATAAAGAGGCTAATGCAAACTGGGGCTTGCCTAGATCCACGCAAGTGTTAGCTACTACAGTCTCTTGCTCTTCAGGCTCTTGGTCCTGCTGGACGTCGGGCTCCTGCTCCTGAGTGTCGTTACCTATTGATGAACAAGGGTTTAACGGTAGTGTTGAAACACCGTTACATGTAATAACATGATAAATGCAACAAAATGATGGATGCATATTGCATTAGTGTTTTGATGCTAACAACCTTGTTAACAAGTTCTCGAAGCCATATGCTTCAAAGAAGCAAATTAGATTTTTATTATTTTATGTGTGTGGATCATTTAATCAGGGTTGTTATAGCTTTGAGAACAATTAAACAATTGAAATAGTAAGCAAATGATTCTGGACTTGAGTGATCTATCAGGCACAGAGACATATATGAATTGCATTTTCACCAATTTACAGCCTCTGGATAGTATTATTTTATTTACTAATATTTATTCAAGATAAAGCATTACTTAATTAATAGAGTATAAAATACTACAGATTTAACTTAACCAAAAATCAGGGTGATGTATTAGTATGAATTAACAGTACATGCAAAAGATTGGAATTAAATTGCTTTCTCAGTATTAATAAGGATTAATTTAGTGTTTACACAAGTTATTTAATTAACTAAAATATATTAACAGAGACAACTGGATATTAATTTACTAAAATAAAGCACCTCAAAATGAAGCTAACAAAATTGGTTTGAGGTCATTTGGACTTAAAATGATTTTACTATGCATTTTAGAAGTTTCAGCAATTTTTTGTAAATTTTTCTGGTATTTCTATTTTAAACAATGCCATGTAGGGCCAGGTGTAAATGCCAGGGGGGGGGGTCCCCGGAGAGAGGCGGCGCGCGGCCGGAGGGCTCGCCGTAGGGCACTAGGGTGGCCGAAACCTCGCCGCGGGAGAGGGGAAATTGATGCGCGTGGCTAGGTGGGGAGGCTAGGGGGGTTAGCGAAGTGGAAAACTCATCGGAGGGTAGTCGACGACGAGCGGCGGTGGAGAGGCGAGGTTCGGCAGCTTTGCGTTTCTGCTTCGAGGCACAAACTGGGACTCCGACTTCACCTGGAGCGTCACGGGGGCACGACGGGATTGGCATTAGGTCGGCGACCGTCGGGGAAGGCCAAAAGATGGGGCTCACCGTGGAGGCAGCTCGGACACGGCGGCGCAGAGGGAGGTTAGCCAGGGAAAAGTTCGGTTCCGGCCACCTCAAGTCATGGAACAAAGAGAGGGGTCGTTAGCTGGATTCGCAGAGGAGTTGCGAGCGAAAAGGAGAGGAGAGGCTCACAGGAGAGGGTGAATTTTGACGTTTGGCCAGGGTCGATCAAGAACAGGACCGTCGGTGTTTCTTCGAAATTAAGTGGGACTCAGGACATGGCTGATCTTGGAATGGCTCGGGGAGGTAGAGGGAGTTGAGGCGCGGCTGAAAGTGCTCTGGGTTCAGGGCGAGAGGAAGCGATGGCCGGGTATGGAATTCGATCTCATAGCTTGGTAATGGCGTCAGAGCGGGTGCGGAAAATGACAGAGGGAGGGGGGATTTATAGGCAGAAAGACCAGAAAGGGGGCCGAGGAGGAGCGGCACTGCTGCGTGAGGTGTGTGTGGAACGGGTTAAGAGTTGTCAGACTGGCGAGAGCCGTTGGGCGCATGGGGAGCAGCGCGGGCATGGCAGGAGAGAGAATGGGGGGGGTCAGTCGGCATTGGGCAGGGCGAAAGCAACTCACGCGCTTGGCTGGTAGCAGCATGTGGCGAGGGGGAGGCAGAGTGAGGTGACCGGTCATGGTCGCGCAGGCGGGAGTGGCTGGGTGCACGGGAACTGTCGGAGCTTTGGCCAGTGGCCATGGCAGCGGGACTGCGCCGTCTTCGGGCAGGGCAAAAGGGACTCGGGCGCGCGTCGGCTAGCGACCGGACGGCAGCGGGGTGCGGCGACAGCAAATGTGGAGGCACGGGAGTGTGGGGTCGAGTACCGAGGCGGACGCGACGGCAGAGACGCAAGCGCGCGGGAAGCTGATTCGCGCGAGCGCGCGCGACGGGAGGAAGAAGACAGGAGTTTTGCAGAAGGGTCCTCAAGTTTTCAAAAAGATTTAAAATACTTCCTTAAGTCCAATTAAGATGAAATTTTAAAAGTCGGTTAATTAGGATATGGACAAATTATTAGTGAAGTCTTCTTGACCAGAATAGAAATAATTTAATTAGAATAATTAATTAAAGTTAAATCATTTCTGGGTTTAAACCATTTAATTGATTGATTTCTTAATGGAATAAAGTTCTGGTTTTTGGCCCAAAATTCTATTTTATTATTTTGGTATTCTGATGTAATTATTTGGCCTATGATTTATAGAAATTTAATTTTCTTCAAAGTTTTTGTTTGTAGGGTTTTAGTTTAGCTTTGAGGAAATTCCATTTTTAACTTCTCCCTATTATTTTATGCTCCTTACTTAAGCTCAAAAATTGTGGCAATTTGTGCTTAAGCAAGAAAAGAGACACCTGGGTGTCACAAATGATGTTACTGATCTCGTTGGTGATGACAACATGGAGACTGATTGGCGCGACCCGCTCATCCAATATTTGGATAAGGGAACGAAGCCTTCGGATCCTAATAAGCAACGAAGGTTGGAGACCTGATGCACAGGGTATTTGTTAGTGGGTGACCAACTCTATAAAAGAGGAGATTCAAACATCTTGATGAGATGCATCTTGATACCAGAAGGCCAAAAGTTGGTAGAAGAAATTCATTTCGGGATATGTGGCAATCATGTAGCTTCCAAGACTTTGGTCGGCAAAGCTTTCTGGCAAGGGTTTTATTGGCCCACGGTGGTTGAAGATGCACACCGGGTTGTTCGGACAGGTGAAGGTTGTCAATTCTTCGCTCAACAAATGCATGTGCCTTCACAACAACTTCAGATGATACCTTTGACTTGGCCCTTTGCTGTTTCGGGGCTCAATATTGTCGGTCCTTTGAAAAAGGCGCCAGGTGGTTTCACTTATCTGTTTTTTGCTATTGACATATTCACCAAGTGGATTGAAGCAAAGCCGGTTGGCAAGATTACATCAAAGAAGGCTATCGAGTTTGTCAAGGATGTCTTCATTCGGTTCGGGGTTCCTCATGATATCATTACCGATAATGGCACTCAATTCACTTTAGTGGAGTTCCGTGACTTTGCCGATGAGATGCGAATAAAAATCCACTTTGCATCAGTGGCTCATCCTCAAAACAATGGGCAGGTCGAACGGGCCAATGGTATGATTCTCCAAGGATTGAAGCCTTGGATATTCGACAGGATTAAGCCTTATGCCGGTCGGTGGGTCAAAGAATTGCCTTCAGTTCTTTGTGGGCTTCGCACAAACACCAGTCAGGCAACTGGTCAGTCACCTTTCTCATTGGTCTACGGCTTAGAGGCTATGCTGTCGATCGAAGTCAGCCTTGTTTCGGCATGGGTTCAGGCGTACGATGAACAGCTTTCTGAGGAGAATTGAGAGATTGATTTGATTGCAACAGAGGAGTTGCATGATCACGCTCTGTTTCAGTCGGTACTTTACCAACAAGGCTTACGTCATTATTATGATAAAAATGTACATAATCGCCACTTCCAAGTTGGAGATTTAGTGCTTCGCCGAGTGCAGTCAACGAAGAACCAGCATAAGCTTTCTCCAAAGTGGGAAGGACCATATGTTGTGAAGGAAGTCACTCGCCCAGGGGCTTACCGACTGATGTATGAAGATGGTGATGATATACCAAATTCTTGGAACATAAATCAGCTATTTCGTTTCTATACTTAATTATTCCTTTGTATACTTATACATTATTCATGAATGAAACTTCGGTCTTTTTTATGAAAGATTTCTTTGATGATTTTCATTCTATATTGTCTCGATTCCTTAATTTATTTTATTAAACAATCGAGCCAGGGGGCTAGTAATAATGTCCCACTTCAGTCTAACCATATTTTGGTTTTGGACTACTTTCTGACCGATTTCTTCTCTTTGAATACGGTCTTCATGTTCTTGGTCTAACGTCTATACATTATGGTTATATACTTTATACTGCACATCAGACTACCACTACACTAAACCTAGAGCCAAAGTTCGAGAGGTCATGTGTTGATTGGCCGACTCTGCTTGTTACGCGGTTACGAGTCACAACCTAAAATGCTAATGCAGACCGATACAATTTGAGTTTCTCAATGACAGAAACATAATTATGACATTTTTATTAATCTTTTAAAGTTGATAAGCATGAAACTAGATTACATACAGGTAATATTGTTTCATTACATAGAAATTGCTAATGATCTCTAATATTACAGGATTTACAGCTCCTTTGAAGTAGAGGAAGATTCAGCACAAAGCTCAACTTCAGGAGTTGCTGGAGGAGTAGGCACGGTCGGATTGATCTCTATATTGTCGACCAAAGCTCGGGAAGTCTCCAGCATGGAATCCAAAAGCAACTGGCATTGGTCATCAGTCAAGTCTGGGATGAAGCCCTCCTTGGTCTTGTCCAATGGCAGAGCAGGAAACTAAGATTGGCAAATAGCCAGAACCTGACTCCCGGCTTCGGTCACCACTTGTCGAGTGTGATGAGAAATATCTTCTGATGCATGCTCCAGCAAGTACTCCAAGGAATGGCCAGACTGCTCCACTTGGTCGGCATGTACATAGTCCATTGCTTTTTGAGCGGCGTAAGATAGAGCTGCTAATGATAATTTGTTGGTCAGTATGATCAAAAGAGGAATCAAGCAGATGTGAGAAATAACAAAGGGCTTACTGGCAAGTTTACATTTGAAGGATTTGGAGGTGCTATTAGCTTCCTCTATCTTGGCGTCAGCCTCCTTCAGCTCCTTCTACAGCCGAGTGATCTCGGCCTTCTGGTCCTCGACCGACTTGGTGAGGTTTTCCTTCTCAGTATTTAAGGCATTGACAGACCTTTGCTGATTAGAAGTCAACTTCTCCAGGTTGGCAACCTTCTGGTCATGAGCTAAAGGACAAATATTTGAATCTTTAGCGCTAGAGTGATTGGTTGGTTATTTAAACACAGGTGGTGAGTGATCTTACCAGCTAAATCTTCTCGGCCTTGGTTTAAGGCCTTGGTCATTTCTCTTTGCTCGGTCTGTAGCTTTTCAATCTCCATCTGCGCTTTGGCAAGCTGCTGACCGGTGACTAGCAAAACACCAGCAAAGTGTTAGTCTTATTTAAAGACTTGAAGACCAAAGAGTTTAGGACATACCAAAAGTCTCGGCTTCAAGGTATTCTACCCAAGCCTGTTTTCTCTCTACGAGAGCATACATTTTCTGTATACAGAATGGGGTTAAGCTTAAAGGCAAGATTAAGACAAAGCAAAAGCAGAGTATTGAAGTACCTTGCTAGCTTCTCGATGTTGATGCATGATTTCCACGTCCTCCACTTCGGGCCGACCGAGTAAATCTGTAGATAATGTCGCCTTACCTTTGTCAAGAGGCGAAGGGACAACAGTAGGAGCAGGTTGGGGTACAGGCGATGGAATGGGGGCAGGAATTGCCTTGTTGACTGGCTTATCCACCTCGGTCAGCGTGTTTGATGACTTGCCGACCGACTTGGGCAGATCAGTCGGGAGAGGAGGAGGTTTAGACCGAGTGTCTCCGGACTCTTGGGCATTCTAAGAATCACTCGTCTGACCACTGTTAAAATGAATATGGAAGAGATTAAGATGTGTTACGGATGGCAATAAGATACAAGGAGCATAATGGTAAAGAATTAACCTAGGAGCCTTCTTGAGCTTAATTCGGCACAACCTCTTCTTTGAAGAAGTCGACTGAAAATCAGTCTCCTTCCTCTTCTGCGTAGATTTTTCTGCCTTGTCAGTCTGATCCACCCTCCCAGCATCACTCTGAGTTTGTCTTGGGGGCCCTAACTGGCCTCAAGGTCGGTCAGAGGGAGTGGGGATGAGATGACCAGCGTTAGCAGACGACAACTCTTCATCATCATCCTGATCTCCTATATATTGCCGATGGTGCCCAATGGTTTGCTTTACTCGTCGATCGGGGGGAGGCAGGATGGAGACCGGGTCAGGACGAGCGCCTGCAGAAGAGCTCGAACCTCTAGTGCCAGTCTGCTGTGTCGTGTCAACATAATCCAGTCCCTCGGAATCGGTCGGAGGGAGCAGAGGATGAGAAATATAAGTATCCAAAACCTGCACAAGAATCAAAATATCAAGCAGGGCATTAAGACAATAACATAAAGGATTGCTCAGACAATAACTGAGGCTTACTCGGGCCCGTATAGTGCCCTTGTTATACGCCTTCTTGATCAGCAAGTCATCCTGAAGGATATCTCCTTCAAACATTTTTGACAGGCATTTCTTATGGAGCTCACCATTCGGCGATCCAGGCACCTCCCTGGTTTCATCATTATTGACGTAGTTCCATGCTGGATGACTCTGTAGCTTCAGGGGCTGCACTCTACGTACTATGAAGCTCTTGCCAACGGTAATTCCGTCAATACCTTCAGCCTTCAAGTCGGCTATCTTCTTCAGCAGAGTGACCACCTGAGGATCGGTCGGATCGGGCTTCTTTGTCCATTGCGCCAGAGGAATCGCCTTGGCACCAGTGAAATCGGCAAGAACAGGGGGAGGGTTGTCACAGTAAAACCACTCATCCTTCTAGTTCTTGTTCCCGGTCTTCAATGGCATGTTGATGTAGGCCTCCTTCTTGCACAATTGGAAGCCAACGCCGCCTATAACTCTTGATTGTCCTTGGTCAGCAGCGGACGGAGGACAAACAAATGGCGGAATAAATTGAAATGGGGGAGGATTCCCAGGAATGCTTCGCACATGTGCACGAAGATGGTGACGTGAAGGATGGAATTAGGATTGAGGTTGACAAGCTCAATCCCATAAAAGAAAAGGAGCCTGCGCAAGAAGCTGCAGCAGGGGACTCCAAAGCCATGCTCGAAGAACGAGCGGAATACAATTATCTATTTATGAATAGGGCTGGGGCAAGATTCATGGGGTACATTCCAGTTGATTCGCACTTGCTCTGGAACGATGTCGTCGACCACCATCTGATTCATGTCGGCCTAGGAGAGGTTGCTCTTCGAGAACTCCCGAAGCTGCTGCGGGATGTCGATCTCCGATGAGGAGGATGTGGAGGTGGTAGTGGGAGTGGCAGGGATCGAGGTGGAAACCTTCTTGCGACCCATGGCGATGATTGTTTCAGGCGTAGCGGATCGATTGCTGAACCCTAGCAAAGGCTTGGGTGCAAAGCGCGGCGAGATCTGCGGTGGCCGGAAGTGGTGGTGCTAACCCTAACTAGAAAGCTGAGGAGTCGAGAACAAAGGAGGCACGAGGAAGACACAAGGTTTGTGCTCAAGTGCGGCGTGGACTGAGAGTCAACTCGACGCTGCCTTTTATACTCCCGCTTTTTGACCTAAGGGTCCCATGGGTCGGGGTGGGCCATACGGTGAAGATGATTTTTTGCTTAAGCAAAGATTAATTAAGGGCCTTAAAATATGATTAGGGTCTAAAACCTTGAGAAATAAAGCTCGGGGGCTTCTTTGATGATAAGCATTTGAAAATTATTTAGCCATATCTATATGATTTGATGATCATGTAGCAAAGGACTTGATGGTCATATGTGTGACACCCCAGGTGTCTCACCTTAATTTGGCAAAAATGAGAAGTACAAATCATGGAAATGATGGCATAAAATGATAGAGCCTATCTATTAATTTAATTCTAGGCAAATAAATACCCTGCAACCAAGTTATTGAAGCAACTTAAGAATTTCAATACAACTCATGCCAAATAAATTCATCATCAGTTTGGTAATAATAAAATAGAATATTAGGAATTTATTTGGTATTTTATCTGCTTGGCAAAAACCTTAATTAATTAACTGATTCTTAAGTAACTAATTAATTCATTTAATAAATTCTAAAAATATGTTTATGGAAATTTCAAATAAAATTCACCAGAGTGTTTCCCACCATTTAAATATCCAGTCCACCAAATTTCACAAATTTAGAAAGTCCCTAGCTATTTTATTTTGATTTATTAAAAACCAGCTTTGACCAAGGACTTGTTTGTAAGAAATCCAAAACTTGGAGGGCTACAGCGCAAAATCTTTCTCTTCTCCCTCCCACTGGCGCAGAGCCCCCCCTTGACAATGTCGGTGCACCGCCCGGGCCGCCTTCACCCCTCCACCCCGAGACCGTGCATGCGCAACAGTGCGTCAACGCCTGCACCTCTGCTCCTCCACTCTATCCCCTCACCGCGCGCTCGCCCAACGGTCGCCTTTCTCCCCCTTCTGTACGCCATCGCCATGACCAGCAACCCTCTAATTCCTGCCGTGTCTCCCGCTCTTATCCCCACTCACTATTTTCCCCTCTACGCAACTAGTTGGCGCAATCGCGAACCCTCAAGCTCACTTATTCTCTCTCACCCTGCACTCTCTCCCATTTCTTCACTTTCCCTCCCCACTCTGCCATTGCAGAACCAGCCAAACTCGAGCTTGCATCGCCGTCGCTCCACTGCTTCCCGAGCCCAGCCGAGAGCACTCACGCAACCGCCCATTTCCCTTCTAGCTCCCAGGCAACTTCTCCGGCAACTCCCTGCATGTGCTCAATCAATTTGAAAAAAACCCGAAGCAAGCAACTCCGGTGAGCCCTACGCCCCTGTCCCAAATTCTTGGTCTCTGGTAAGCCTCGTCCCCTTGTTCCTCCTCTCACGCATGCGCAACTCGTCCACGCGTCTCCCTGACCCATTTCTCCTTTGTTTCCTCCACTCAAGTCACCGGAAATCACCGCCCCTGCTCCGCTAAAACCAGGGCCGCCTCGCCAACGAGCACTACCCCCCGCTCCTTCCCGAAGCACGCCGACTTGATGCCGAGCCTCTCCGAATCGCCATGAAGCTATAGGAGCAAACACCGACTGATTTCTTGCTCTGGAGGCGAAGCGCGACCTCGCCGAAGACCACCTCTCCGCCGCTTCTCACCGATGACCACCTTCTGGTGAGCCTCCTTCCTCGTAAACTTTCCTAACGTGTTTGCCACGACGTACGCGTCATGATTTTAGTGCCGCGACAAGCTTTCATCCCGCGCAGCCACCGGCAGTGAGCCCTCCGGCCACGCGCCACCCCGCTTCGACGTGCCTACTGGCCGTCCTCCTGGCCATGCATTTTTGTTCATGCCACGTATTTACAAAATTTTACAAAAAATCATAGCCTCTGTTCATGCATTTTTGTTAATTCATTAAATTGTGAAAACACAAATTAATTCATCAAAAATTCTAGGAATGAAATTAAATCCTGATTTTTGGTATGCTTAGTAAATACATAATTATCTATCACCACAAATTTTTGTTTGGCAAATTATGAATTATTTTAGGCTCTAAAAATTATTTAGTGAGTTCACTGAAATTAATTCTAGTAATTATTTTATAATTAATTGGCCCTTGCCACGTGGCAGAAAAATCACTCACACAAGTCTCTGTGCTCATTAAATTACACATGTCCAGAAACCTAAATTTACTTAATTAAATTAAATTAATTGCTCTTACCACTATTTTACTTTAATAAATGCTAGTAAATAGAATAATAATATCCAGAGGCTGTAAATTGGTGAAAATGCAATTCATCTATGTCCCTGTTCATGATAAATCACTCAAGTCCAGAATCGATTGGTTACTATATTAATTGCTTAATTGTTCTGAAAAACTATAACAATCCTAAGTAAATGATTAACACACATAAAATGATGAAACTCTAATTTGTTTCTTTGAAGCATATGGCTTTGAGAACATAGAAGCATATGGCTTTGAGAACATAATAATAATTTATTGACATCAAAACACAATGTGCTTGCATGCATCATATTATTGCATATAACGGTGTTACGACAATACCGTTAACACCTTTGTCATCATATAGGCAACGACAACCAGGTGCCCGAAGAGGATCAGAAGGAGACTGAGTCTCAGGAACAAGAGGTTGAAGTCGGTAACACTAGTGTCGTTCCAGGCAAGCCCCGGTTTTCATTCGCCTTTTTATAAAGTTGCTAGTCATCAATATTACTAGTGTCTATGATTATTGATGCATTAGGTCATAGGAGTTGATTGGAACCCACTTGCATGATACCTAAACGACCTACGTCTTTGTCAGTAGAACTTAGTAGTATCGGTACTGTGTTGCTATGCTTAGTAATTGCTAGACGCGATAGATATCAGTACTAAGAATGAACTTGACCACTAGAACGGGACTTATAAAAGAAGTTTATTTTAATGTCATGAACGGGCAGGGATGATGCATGTGTAGGTTTGTAGCAATACATGGGTGTTGACTGTGGTAGCCCTGCCTTGTCGAACCTAGGACCCGTCCGTGGTTGGCCCCTTGGTCAAGTATTGAACAGTACCGAATGCATGCTAGTCTATGGGCACTAGTAAACCGATGTAGCATTGACACGGCAATGAGGACGATACCTAGTACAGTGGTCGTTGACCCTTCTACTGCTGGAGTGGGCGGTTCATACCGTGAAGTACTGTTGGCAGGACGGCATGCCCACTCGCTGAGACTGGACCCGGACCAAGTTGTTTTTCGTCCTTGCGAAAGGTTGCCATATACGACCTTAATTGGTGCGTATGTGTTGTGTACCTCGGGTTATCCCAGCTGGTGTAAATCAATTGCAATTGCTGTCCCTCACAGTAATGAGTACCACTTGGTCACTGAGTCGTCACGTAGTTGCACATGGTACTTGGGAATTGATTATGATGCTTATTGTTGACAATACTCTTATGGCTCTTATGTTGTACTTACCCTATGTATTGCTTTATTATCCTATTGCTGCAACTAGAGTTACATTTCGCTCTACCCAATTAACTTGATGAATAAAACTTGATAGAACTAATAGGTTGCTTAGTGCGAGTCTTTAAAACAAGCCACCTATTAGAGCCATTGCATGTCTAGGTGTCTTACGGGTAAGACTTGCTGACTAATTAGTACTCAGGCTTTGTGCCACTGTTGTTTTCAGGTAATGAAGAGGTAGAGATGCCTGAGAATGTGCTGCCCTAGGACATGCAAGTCCCTGAGGGTTGGACTGCCCACTGGGAGTCCGACTCGCCGCCGCAGTACTGATGTGTGATGCTAGAGTGATGGTTCTTCGCGCAGGAATCATTGCTATGCTGTATCGTCGGGCTCGTAGCTCCTTATCGTTAATCGCTTCCGCTGTGTTTTCAAAAACATTAAGAACTTGTAATATTCCGCTGCAATCTGAGGACCTATTGATGTAATATTCAACTTAAATTCGAACCAATGTTGTATTATCAAGTGTCTGCATTATCAGCACCGTTGGGACCTCGATCCTCCGGGAAGGGGCGCCACAATATGGATATAAGTTCAAAGGTTGTGGTATTGATTGAAGTCAATAACCAAATTGTCAAAATTGGACTTATGGATAATTAGAGTGACTAATTATTAGGGAAGGGCTGTATTATGATTGATGTCATTTAGCTTAGTACCATTATATGATTGATGTCATATTGGTCCACATGAATTGAATATGATTGAAATCATAAAATTCAGATCGACCAGTCACTCGGACATGGTGAATGTCACTCGACCTATTTAATAATTGGTCGGCAAGGCTGAAGCTTTGCAAGTTAATTTACTGGTTTGATGACCAGAGGTCTATTAGACTCAAGCTTGATGGTTTGAGTAAAATATATACAAAATAATAAGAGCTAATATAATTAGACTCTTGCATTATTTGTTAAGTCTCCAAATTATACAAGAGTCGGGGGCTACACCTGATCAGGTGCACCTAACCGGTGCACCAGATCTATCAGGAACTTCGATAAAGAGGTCTTTCTAATTTATGATCTACATTGAAGATTGTTTTTAGAGTTGAAGCTCAAAATCAGGAAGCACTCGGGGGCTGCTGTGGGATACATGCCTTACGAGTATCCTCATACAAGACTAAGTCGGTAGTCGACCGGATACTTCATCAACAAGGAAGCCAATTGACTCAACTTAGAGCGCAAGGCATGTAGAGATAGACTTTCTATGTAAACCCTAAGGGGTTACAACTAGGACTCTTCATGTACCCCCGTACCGACCGGATATATAAGGCGGTAGGGTACCCCTCATCGAGGGAGAAGTCTCATAATATCAATACAATACACAGAACACAGGACGTAGGGTTTTTACTCTCATCGAGAGGGCCCGAACCTGTATAACATGGCGTCTTGTGTTACCATCGTAGTTCTTAGTCTTCACGTAGCTCTATATATTTTACTGCCGATCTCAAGCTTCAACACCTAGGAAGGTGATAGGTCACAAGCTCAAGGTAGACCTGACAATCTAGCCGGTAAAGCAGAAGGCTCGACGACAAGCCGTAAAGCAAGAAGAATTCATAGGGGCTGTCACACCTGGTTTCAAAGACAAAACCTAGTGCTTATCATATGTGAGCCCAAGAACAAGTTTCACACATATCGATAGTAAAGTGAATAACAGTATAACCTATGTCATTATTAAAGTGTACCATTATTACATAAATAATTGTCTTTAAAGACCAAAGTCGACTCCTCGTAGAGTGACAGCAGAAGACACCATAACACCACAGGCAATCGACCAGAGACACGCAAGCCTAATAGTAGTCCTCATTGATGTAGTCCATCTCTCCATCATCTTCTGAGCAGCAGTTTATAGTACAACAACAAAGGAAAATAGCAAGGGTGAGTACATGCCATACTCACCAAGTGGGGGGAAACTATGACATGCAAGCTTAATAGAAGAAAGTCTAACATAATGGTTCATTTGCATAAAAGAGCACTACACCTACGACTATTTCAAAAGCCATCATATTGACTAAGTGAGTTGAACTACAAAACCCTGTTAATTTTAAATAGTTATAGCCCACAAAGGACTGCAATTCACATAGAATCCAGAGCCACCAACTCAAACAGAGTTGAAGAGTTCACATAGAACACTATTTACTAAGAAACCAGTCAATCCCAACCAAACCAAACTTGGCTACCCACCAATTTCACCCAACCATTCCCCCTAATCGTGTGAAAGGTCCGTGCCTCTTGTAACTGTGAGCATAACTGTTGTACTAGTTTGACACTCTAAAGAGGTTGCACAACTTTACCCACAGGTCGGTGATTTCATCACTATGCAGTGACTAAAGTCTCCACGTTGTCCAACTCACACTGCTGTAGGTATGAGACTAGGAGATCACCGCAATGGTCTTTTAAAAGTGCCCTGCAGCTTGCAAACAATCCATGCTAAGGTTTCACCACTGCATAAATACTCTTTTAGAACCCTCCTCTAGCTCCATGGTTAAGAGCTACACTGCTATGCCCCCTAGGTTTGGAAGTCTATCCTTCATCCCTTTCCCTCGAGAGCTCGCAAAGTTGGAAGGAAAACTAGCTACTAACCAAGCCTACCCATATCAGCCCTGTGCTTTGTGCTGTTTTCATAGTTACACATTCCATGAACCGGTCCTTGTGATCCCAAGTAGGTACCACCACAATCCCATAGTACTGTACAGAGTACACGTGCATACCCGTATCATCATCATCATCATCATCATCATCATCATCATCCTGCTTAGATCAACTAAGTTTCATGTTGCTAAAATGGATTACCCATCCCTCATGATTATGTTAAAGCGAACCATTAGTCAAGATTAACATTAAACACTTGATAAACTATGTGGATATGTGTCGTGGTTTGCAATATATGTGATGGGTAATTGACTTGAGTAGATCCGGTGTTTGAGTTGAAATGCAGGAATCTGGGGATTGCATGAGTTTGTGCATGTCATGGTTTTGACTAACCGAAGTTGGTGGAGGTATTGGTGATGTTGCAGGAGTGGAGAATTGTGTTTTCTTGTCTCATGATGTGTATGTCACTGGAATCGACTTGGTGATCAACGGCGAGAGGATCGAGCATAAGTAGGGGACTTGGGGCCAGACGATCGGGATGCTGGGTGGAGTCAAGGGTGATCCACACCGTACACATGGAAAGGCAAGAAGCATGGACGGTTTCGCGGTTGAGCCTCAAAACCATGGTGGTGATGAAGATGGAGTGTTGACCAAGTCAAGGCGAGCGGGATGCTGGTGCAAGTGACAAGGGGGGCCCAATGGATAGGGACCGGGAGAGACTTGCCGGTGGTCAGGATCAGGGGACAAGGTGACACGCGTTGACATCGAGAAGTCATGCTTTGAGAAGCGTGCAAGGTGGTTTGGGCCTCAAAACCGATGGCGACAATTGGAGGTGCACGTGGGACCATCACGGAGCTTACGTCGAGGCAAAGCAACATCATGAAGGTCTCGATGGTATTTAAAAACGATTCCTGAAACTAGCCATTGGGGCTGTCAGGCACACACCGGTCTGACCGGTATGACACACCGGTCTGACCGGTTGGAGAGAAGCCACCCAACCAAACTAGTCAAAAAGGCTCCACAAGCTACCCACTAGGTTGCTAAATAACTCAAACTAATTACCCAATTAAATTTGTAGGCCAAACACTCAGTAACCCAAAACTAGACCTAAGAACTCTATTCAAACCGGTGTGACCAATTGACACAACCGGTCTGACCGGTTGAAGCATTGTTGCACACTCAAGGCTAGGATTTAGGTCTCTCAAAAGGTTTATCTTTGGGTTTTGAGCACTTTGACTTTTGTCATGAACACATGTTGCATCCCTCTTAGTAGAACGGCAATCTATACTCAAGAAACAAATGAATGACACTAAAACCATTGCTTGAGCTTGAGATAATTCCATTTGCCGATATTCTTCATATTTCATTTCATGAGGGTGATCAACATTTTCAGCACTTGAGCATATCCACCTTGAGCTGATGACTATGGAGGATTACTTCATATGGTCAAAACTCCACTTTTCATCCATGTCACCTTTCTTCTTGATTCATAAATAATTGACACTTAGAAACATGTGAGTCTTCATGGCATCTTTGATTCGTTGGATTCAAGCATCGACTTACTCTTCTCCATCACAAAGGTCCTTCGGCACCAAGCCTCATGCTTGCCCTTCTCCAAAGTATGGTCCATCGCAGCCAAGTCCTTGCCAACCCCTCATCAACTTACCATCATGATTCACATATCTCCTTGTGTCATCCATAAGCACGTGATTAATATTTTGTTTAGATGTGTTTGATTTCATTTTGATGTGTAGCAAACAATAAGGTCAATATCAATGACCATAGTGAAAATATGCTTGACACATCCACTCGCTTCTTTTGTTCCTTGTGAAATTTCTTGATCATCAACAATTGCTTAGTCATATATGTCACTTGATGTGTAATAGAGAATATCCATATAGAGAAATATTTCTTCTCATTCATTACAATCTTTGTCATATGGCATATATCATGTGCACTTAGAATATATCCATATACATCCATGTCTTGATACACAAGTTCTTATTAGTATCATCATATTTCCTATTACAACTCAACAAACGCATTAGCTCTTTAATCGTTTTGTCATTCAAACACCAAAACCCTTGCCTTAGGTTTTCATTCAAAGTGCTAGGAGAGGTCTTCATGTAATAGAGGAGAGGAGAGGGTGTGTGAGAGATATCTCTTGCTCTTCCAAATAGTGGGAGGAAGAGGGTTGTGACACCCCAGGTGTCTCACTTCTAATTAACAAACATGAAGAGCACAAATCATGATCAATATAGCATGAAATGATGAAGCCTCACCCCAATTATTTAATTTAATCCTAGGCAATTAAAAACCCTGCAAACCAAATAGTGAGCCAACTGAAATTTTTATTATAAAACATATATCAAATAAATTCATAATCATGTTAGTAATATTAAATTAGAATTTTATGAATTTAATGAGCATTTTACGAATTATGGAAATACCCCAAATAATTAATTAAAGTCTAGGAACCTTTATAAATTGAATTTGAATACAAAAATATCCAGAACAATTCTGACCAATTGGGTCCCACCAGAGCACTAGGAATATCTCCAAGGACATTTGTGCAAAATCCCATAAATTTAGGAGCCTCCTAGCTATTTTTTTTGGGAATATCTTTGACCAAGGATTTGTTTGCAAGAAATCAAATTGTTTAGGGGGTTCAGAGCAAAATCCCCTTTCTTCTTCCCCATTGGCCTGGTGCGGCACTGTTCTCCCCCGACTCCTCCTCCTCCTCTGCACGCCACTACCGGCCTTCATTTCCTCGGGACTCCACGCGCGACAGTGCCGCCTGCACACCTTCTGCAACCCCGTGCTGTCCCGTCCATCAACCCGCCACGATCATTGCCCACTGGCCTCCTCCCTCTCCACTGCACGTCAACCGGGCCAGTCGGAAAAACTTCATTGCTGGGCGCTCCTTTCGCTCTCCCCCTCGCTCGACCGCACGCAACCGAGTGCGCCCACCCCCGCGACCCCTGTCGTGCTCCCTCTCGGCCTTTAAACCTCTCCTTCTCTGCCCTCCGCTCTCTCTCTCATTCTGCTTTCTCTCTGTCTGCCATAGTTAAGCAGAGTTGAAGATCAAGCTTGAGCGCCGCACTCCCACTGCTTTTCGAGCCAGCCGACAGCAACCACGCACCCATCCACTTTCCCTCTAGCTTCCCAGGCCACTCGACCGGCAACTCCCTGCGTGAGCATCAAGTAATCGAAGGAAATCTTCATCTTCTCCTTCGACGAACAGCTCTAACATCGCCATGAAATTCGTCAACCCCGGTTCATTTCGCCTCCCCCTTTCTTCTTGCTCGTGTGCGCAACCCCCAGACGACCTCGCCTAACCTTCTTCTCCTTGTTTTGCGCACAAAGTCATCGGTAGTTCGCGTTTTCCTCGGTCGTCGTCTCTGCTCCGGCCAGCCGACGCCGCCTCCACGATGAGCTCCTACCTCTGACCCTTCTCGTCCGACTCCGAATCGATGCCAATGATCACCTCGCTCTCGTGAAGCTCTAGGGCTTGACCGCGACGGGATTGGTGCTCCCTACCGTCCCCGCAATGCCGCCAAAGACCGTTGCTCCACTGTCCCCCGCCGATGACCAATCTCCGATGAGAAACCAACCCCCGCTTGGTCACCGCGCCAATCATGTAGTTGCACTTGATGCTTGGAAATTGATTATGATGTCCATTGCCGATTATGATTATTGCTACTCTTCTGTTGTACTTACTTTATCTATTATTCTATAATCTATTTGTTGCCACTAAAGTTACATTTCAGATCAACCCATTAAATTGGCAACTAAAACTTGATAGAACTAATAGGTTACTTAGCGTGAGTCCTTTCGAACAAGCCACCTATTAGAGCCTGTGCACGTCTAGGTGTTCGACGGGTAAGTCTTGCTGAGTAATTAGTACTCAGGCTTTGTGCCAATGTTGTTTTTAGGTAATGAAAAAATAGAGTTGCCTATAGATGTGCTGTATTGGGACATGCAGGTCCCTGAGGGTTGGACTGCCCACTGGGAGTCCAACTTGGCGCCACAGTGATGTTGTGTGTTGCTAGAGTGATGGTTCTCGGGCATGAACCATTACTATGCTGTATCGTCGAGCTCATAGTTCTTAACATTATTGCTTCCACTGATTTCAAAACATTCATGAACCTGTAATATTCTGCTGCATTCTGAACCATCGGATCTATGTAATATTCAACTTAAATTTGGACCAATGTTGTATTATCAAGTGTCTGCGCTATCAGCACCTTCGGGATCTCGATCCTCCGGGAAGGGGCGCCACAGCTGGTATTAGAGCCGTGGTCCATGATAATACAACAAATAAATCATATTTTCAGAAACTATGACGTTTGTGAGTGAGGATACGTTAGTATTGCCCATGTAGATAATAGGGTGGCGACAAAGCTAACCTGGGTTATAATTGTTTATATTACTTACATCTACAGCTTGTTCAATGAAGGTACGTGCGTTCTTAACCGACACGCGTGATATCAGTGTCTGTGCTCGCAGGCGGATACGAGACACTATTGGCTTGTGACTTATCACGGGGCAATCCTTTCCATGGATCGTTGCTAGTAGACTTGTGCTTATTTTTGTATTTTCTTTTGAATTTGATGTATTGTTTCTACAATGGATCTTCTGCAGGTACACTAACACTATTAGTATAACACTTAGATTGACTTACGTGTTGAGCGCGGGTCGTCACCAAATATTCGTGCCGCTAAGTAATGGCAAAAATATGCGTTGTGTTGAGAGGAACACTAGGATTATAAAATGAAAATTTTGCATCATGTATCCCAATATAACTAAACTAAAATTTGGTTCTCTCCTTGCTCACCAACCTCTGAATAAAAAAAATTTCTAAGCATAATAAGTATAAAATTCTGAATAACAAGGTTAACAAGAATCTGTCCTATTTTTAGCTGCCAACTTCAAAATTTCATAACTATTAATTTACTCAACAAAATAAGGCATACAAATACTTTTCAGAAAGGTTTCAACATCCCCTGTCACCTAGAATTTAAATTAAAATTCGATCATAACAGTAACAACCTCAGAAACAAGGAACAAGTACAATCTGTCCAATCACTGTTTTCAGCAAGACCCTGAACTTCAAAATTTCATAACTAAAGTGGTACTTCGAATTTGCAAGAGTTTGAACACAATCTGGAAAGACCTTGAAGTCTATTTTCATCTCCATTAGGTTTCATAATTTTGTTGTGTTCTCTCTGTCAAGTAGATCCAAAACTCTCAGCCTCTGTCATCCTGAAACAGAATCTGCCAACCTGAACTTGCAAAATTCATAAGTCCAGATTTACTTGGGATTTTTGAGAATATAAGTACAATCTAGAAAGCTATGAAAGTGTATTATAACTTGGTTCTAGCCCCCAATTTTTCAGTCCTTGTTTTCTGTTCGAAATACCCACTTTTCTGACTGTTGTACAGTCACAACAAAATTTGTTTTAAAACCCATTGCCGTATTATTGACCCTTGAGGCTGGAAAATGTGGACTAAAACTTTGTTTCTGTATTTCATAGCACTTTATATGAAATGCATTGTTACTCATGGAACACTGTACTCACCACTGGGTTTATGTTCTAGATGGGTGACCACGATTTTGAGGAGCTTTCACACGACGGGTGGCGCTACACCACCGGTCTCCACCACCGTGGCTTTCCTACACTTTTGTGGTATCTGCTACACTTGTTGGGCTACAACAAGCCGCCCTCCTACAAGGGCCGCGAGATCCACCGCCATGGGGTGACCCTTGCCGAGGTGCACATTAGCGTGCCCACTCACCCGCGCAACCTCGACATAGCGGGGATGGAGAGCACGATGACTTGTGGGAGCCTCCGTGAGGGCTTGGAGAGAGTCACCCATAGGGCTCCCACTCACTTCTGCGGGCGCCACACAGCAGTGCTCTCTGGGACTCCGTTTGAGATGATTCCCATCTGGCATCAGGCCAACCCGGTCTAGTAGAGGCGCATGAGGCGCATCGCCCGCGACGACTACCCGGCGTATCACACGGGGTACCACCGTGTGTCCCACTACTCCGAGTACCTCCTCAACTTGGATAAGGAGGCGAGCAGCCACATCAGGATTTTGCTGGCTGATGTTGAGCAGGCCTGGGTGCAGAGGAATGATCTGCAGGCATAGGTTGATGCACAACAGAGGAAGATTTAACGGCTGACCGCTGCTCTTGAGGTGAGCGAGACTCGCGTTACTGAGGTCATTGGACAGCGTGACACCCTCGCGCAGGAGGTTGACAGGCGCGACGTGATTATGTAGCAGCGCACCAACCCTAACGAGCACGTGCAGCATCAGTTGACGGCTGCACAGCACGAGACGGAGCTCATGGGAGAGGATCTAGAGACCCTGGCTTACAAGAACAAGGGCCTGCAGCAACAGCTAGAGGCGGTCCTGGCGCCACCGGCAGCACCCGAGGAGGATCCGGACGAGGACATGGACGAGGAGTCTGATGTAGACTACGAGGCACCAGCCAGAGACAGGACTTAGGGGATCGTGATAGACCGGGCTAGATTGAGTAGGCAGGACAAGTTGGGAAGGTAGCTTTTGTCAACCACGCGAGGTTGTGGTATTTTGGGGGATCACTGTGTGAGATGCTTTTCTAACTCGATGGTCGCATATCCTAAGTTCATGTACTTAAGACTATATTGACTTATGATATATATTGGTTGTACCCTTTTCCGCTACTGTTGTTGCACCAGAGTTTCATAAGAATTCTAGCTTGATTGTACTCTTTGACTCAATCAAAGTACTTTCCTTGTAGATGGCTGAAAACACCAATCAACCACCACCAGGTTGGGAGATCACCGACGGCCTGGAGTTCACAGGTTTGGTTCACCTATTTTGGAGAGTTCCCCAGAGATTCGGATATTCCATTCCTCCCACCTATGTTGGCAAGGAATTTCAGGAGCATGGAGTCCCCTCATGTGTCATCCATGTGGTGGTTCCCGCCAATTACTCGGTCATTCCTGCATGGGAATCTTGGACCATTAGCGTCATCGGGACACATTTGCCTTCCACCTGGAATGTAGCTGCATTCAAGGCACTTA
Source organism: Eleusine coracana subsp. coracana (assembly GCA_032690845.1). NCBI lineage: Eukaryota > Viridiplantae > Streptophyta > Magnoliopsida > Poales > Poaceae > Eleusine > Eleusine coracana. The sequence continues at coordinate 17,090,115 of CM064434.1, read as the reverse complement.
CTCAGTTTTGTGAAGACCACAAGCATGATGTTACTGGAACAACCGTCGCCTTGCTGCCCATTAATGATGTGATGGACTTTGAGTGGATTAGGCGTGTGGATTTCATATTTGATCCAAACCATCGCCACCATGATCCTATGCTGCCCATAATAGAGTATTATGGATTATCCACTTTCGCCTTATGCACAAACTTGTGCCAGCGTCTGGATGCATTTCTTGCTGCACTTTGACTTTCTGAAGTCAAAAAACAAGCTAAGGATGAGGAAATTATAGAACTGAACTAATAAATTCAAACAAAGAATGAAGAGATGGATGCAATTTATAGAAGAACGTGACCAAACCTTGCTGGATGCCGCAGATCTTGAGCACGATATGATTGAGGCTCAAGATGACTTGGACACATTCAAGGCTGCCCACCTTCCTATTGAAGGAAATTGGGACGAGATCATCATGGAGTATGGAGAACAAGGGGATGTAGAGGTGGCCCCGGTCGGTATTAATGATGTGGAAATGATGGATCTGGAGGAACCAGAAGAGGCTATGGAACCCGAAGAATTAGAAGAACCAGAAGACATAGGCCAGGAGTAGTTGGATCGCTACACCCTGCTGTATGGTCATGTAATATGAGTATTCCTAGTTCGATGTAGGAATGTGAATCTTGCACTAAGTGTCCATAATACCGTAGCTAGGCGTTGGCACGTCTGTGTAAGAAATCATGCGATGATGTCCTTTTAACAACCGTGTGGTATGAGTTGAATTAATGGATATGGTTGTCATTCTGAAATTCTATTCGTGCCTCTTGCAAATTTGTATTCCTGCACATGTGTTTTTATGGATTATTTTGAGGAATAACTAATGTGGAACCGTATAAATTGCATCATGGTGCGTACTAGGAATCAGGATGACCCTAAAAGCTCTTAGCAAGGAGCTCATACTGAGCCCTCACTAGCTGAGGTGTTGGCTGCTGCACTCAACCAGCAGCAAACTGACTCTGAGATTCTTCATCGGCTAGTGGGTTTCATGTCCCACCTAGATGGACAGGGAGGCCACCATAACAACAACAATTAGCCTCAACAGAGCACCTAGTCAGATTTTCTGGGTACTCATCCGCCAACCTTCGAGCGCGCCAGAGAACCTCTGGATACCGATCACTGGCTGCGCCAGACCGAGTCAAAGTTCGGTCTGCTGGAATGCACAGAGCACCAGAAGGTGCTATTCGTCGCCCAACAACTTCAGAGCTCTGCTAGCGCCTGGTGGGCAAACTATGAAGCTTCTCTGCCCGCTGGACGCCGTGTTGAATGGAATGAGTTCAAGACTGCATTTCGTGCCCATTTCATCCCAGCCGGCCTAATGCAGAGGAAATTCTAGGAATTCATGGATCTAAAACAAGGAGGGAGGAATGTCCTCCAATATTCTAAAGCTTTCAATGAGCATCCTCAGTATGCCACTGAGTATGTTAATACTGAGGAGAAGAAGAGATACCCATTTTTGCGTGGGATGAATGCCACGCTCAAGGAACGTCTGACTTGGCAGGCAACCGGCACGTACAATGACTTGGTCAATGCTGTTATTGTCCAGGAAGGTGCCATGTGCCAAGTTGAAGAGGAAGATCGCAAGAGAAAGGCCCCTGCTAGCACCTCTGCTGCCCCACAAGCGAAGCATCGCCTGATTTATACCTCGTCGACCGGATAGCATTTCCGGGCATCTCCGCAGCAGCCATATCAGCGGCGATATGGACAGAACAATTCAAGGCCACCCTAGTAGCAGAACTTCCCACCTCGTGCACCGTATCAATAGCAGAACAAGCAGTACCATGCACTATATCAGCAACAAGGAAATCAGACTGCCCGTGCCCCACAGCCTGTTGATCATGGGAGCAGTTATCCGTGCTACAATTGTGGTCGTACCGGCCACTTTGCCAAGAACTGCACTGCACTGAGGCGCAATAACAACAACCACAGCAGCAACCAGCATCAGAACCAGAGCAGGAATATGAATGCACCGTCAGGTGGTGCCCAAGTGAACTACACCAATGCTGAAGATATCCCTCAGGGTGAACCTGTGCTGACCGGTACGCTCTCGATCTATCGCCAGCTTATCCTTGCACTTTTTGATTCTGGTGCTACGCATAACTTCATTAGCAAAGCTTGTGTGCAAAAACATAAACTCCACACCACCGTCATAAATAGATGCTACACCGCCCGCTCTCCTGCTGGACAAATTCTTGCTAACGAAGTAGTGTGTAAGGCTCCACTAGAAATTAATCGAAAGATCTATCCCACTGATTTTATCATGCTCGAGGACCAAGAGATCGACCTGATCATAGGTATGATCTGGATGAAAACCCATAGAGCCATGCTAGACATTGAGCCTCGTATCATTCACGTCAACTCTCCCTTGCATAGGAAGGACACACTTTCTCTCCAAAATAGGTGGCACAGCACCTTGTCATGGTCACATATTATGACTCACGACCCTTCTGAAGCTAGGACCAGAACCAAAACGACGGCGTCGTCGTCCCCTTTCCAACACATCAAAGAACGCCTTGTTTCGACATCGGATGTGGGAGATATCATCAAAACCGTGAAGGGGTGTCGGCTGAATCCGAGACGAACGCGACGACCGAGTTGGTGACGACTTGTAACTTGGGGAAGGCCATGATATGTGCATATCCAGCATGGTGATGTCCTCATCACTACACACTTGGTGATCTATTTTTGGTGGCTTCCAATCTAGCACGTCTTGAACTTTGCTAGGGTTTACCAAGATTCCTTCTGTAGAGATTATGTGACCAAGGAATGGCACACGGTCCAACCAAAATTCACACTTGCTGAATTTTGCGTACAACTGGTGATCTCATAGTCGTTGAAGAACAATGCGAAGATATTCAGCATGCTCTTCCTTGGACTTAGAATAGACGAGGATGTCGTCAATGAATACTACCACAAACTTGTCCAACTCTGGCATGAATACCGAATTCATGAGATACATGAAATGAGCTGGGGCGTTTGTCAATCCGAATGACATTACTAGATACTCGAATAATCTGTATCTAGTAGAAAAGGCGGTTTTCGAAATATCTTCTGCTCTGATTTTGATTTGATGATAACCCGAACGGAGGTCAATTTTTGAAAATACCTTAGCACCAACCAATTGATCAAAAAGGATATCAATTCGTGGTAATGGGTATTTATTCTTGATGGTAACTTTGTTGAGAGGTCGATAGTCAACAACGAGACGCAGAGATTTGTCCTTCTTCTTCACAAAAATAACAGGGCAGCCCCAAGGTGAAGAGCTTGGGCGAATGAATCCCTTTTCCAATAACTCATTCAACTGCTTTTTCAATTTGGCCAACTCATTCGGGGACATCTTGTAGGGTCGATGAGATATCAGAGAAGTTCCTGGCTGTAGCTCTATCTTTACTTCTACTTCACGGTTAGGTGGTAGGCCAGAGATATCTTTGGGGAATACGTCCGGATACTCGCAAACAACAGGGATGTTCTCGAGCGACTGCCCTTCCAAGTGATGGACAATCAGGGCTTTCGACGAATTGATGATTAGAGAAAGTGTGTCCTCTCCATGCATAGGGGAGTTGAGGTGAACGATATAGGGTTCGATGTCTAGCATGGCTCTATGGGTTTTCATCCAGAACATGCCCAAGATCAAGTCAATTCCCAGGTGGCTAAGCATGATATAATCCGTGGGGTAGATTTTCTTGGATATTTCCAAAGGGGCTTTGCATACTATTTGACTGGCACTAATTTGCCCAGTGGGGGAACGAATTGTGTAGCATCTTTCTATAGTCTGGGGTTGAAGATTAAGTTTTTGCACACACGCTTGGCTAATGAAATTATGCGTAGCACCAGAATCAAAAAGCGCAAGGACAGGCTGGCGATAGAGCGAGAGCGTACCGATCAGCACGGGTTTGCCCTGAGGGATATCTTCCGCATTGGTGTAGTTCACTTGAGCACCACGTGATGGTGCATTCACATTCCTGCTCTGGTTCTGGCGCTGGTTGTTGTTGTTGTTGTTGTTGTCGTTGCGCCTTGGTGTAGTGCAGTTCTTTGCGAAGTGGCCGATACGACCACAATTGTAGCAAGGGTAGTTGCCTCCATGATCAGCAGGCAATAGGGCACGAGCACTCGGGCTCCCTTGTTGCTGATACGGCGCACGGTGATGAATGTTCTACTATTGATAAGGTGCACGAGGTGGAAAGTTCTGCTGTGGTGAAGAACTTGAGTAGTTCGGGCCAAATCGTCGCTGAAACTGTTGCTGCGGTGCTGCCCGAAAACGTTGTCCGGTGGGTGAAGTATATATCAGGCGATGCTTCGTCTGCGGGGCAGCAGAGGCAGTAGCAGGGGCCTTTCTCTTGCGGTCTTCTTCTTCAACATGACGTATAGCGTCTTCCTGGATAATAGTAGCATTGACCAGACCATTAAATGTGCCAGTCGTCTGCCAAGTCAGACGTTCCTTGAGCGTGGCATTCATCCCACGCAAGAATGCGTATCTCTTCTTTTCCTCAGTATTAACATACTCTGCGGCGTACTGAGCGAGATGATTGAAATCTTCAGAATATTGGAGGACATTCCTCCCTCCTTGTTTTAGACCCATAAATTCCTGGAACTTTCTCTGCATGAGACTAGCGGGGATGAAATGATCACGAAAAGCAGCCTTGAAGTCATTCCATTCCACGTGGTGTCCAGTGGGCAGAGAAGCTTCATAGTTGGCCCACTAGGCACTAGCAGAGCCATAGAGTTGTTGGGTGGCGAATAGAACCTTCTGTTGCTTGGTGCACTCTAGCAGACCAAACTTAGACTCGGTCTGGCACAACCAGTGGTCGGCGTCCAGCGGTTCTCTGGCACGCTCGAAGGTGGGTGGATGGGTACCCAGGAATTCTGAGTAAGTGCTCTGACGGGGCTGGTTGTTGCGGTTGTTGTGGTTATCTCCACGTTCAGCCAGGTGAGTTGTGATGTCGACCAACCGACGGAGCAGCTTGGAGTCATTCTGCTGCCTATTGAGTGCAGCGGCCAGGACTTCAGCCAAGGAAGGCTCAGCAATCGCTCCTTGCTGAGAGCTCTCCGGATCTTCCTGGTTCCGAGTTCGCACCATGCTGCAATTTATACGGTTGCACATTAGTTGGTTCTCATAACATTCCATAAAATCACATGCACAAAACGTAAATTTGCAAGTGGTACGATAAATTCTCAGAATGACATCCATCTTCATTGATTCAATCCAGTCTACATGGCTGTTAAGGACATCATCACACGGTTCCTTGCATATATGTGCCATCGCCTAGTTACGGAATTGCGGACACAATATACAAGACTCACACTTTTACATTGAACTAGGGATACATATACTACACAACCGTACACAGGGGTAGCGAATCATCTACTCCTGGCCTAAGTCTTCCGGCTCTTCCGGTTCTTCCTGTTCCATAGGTTCTCCTGGTTCCTCCAGATCCATCATTTCATTGTCATCAACACCGGTAGGTGCCATCTCCACATTGTCTTGTTCTCCATACTCTATGAAGATCTCATCCCAGTTCCCTTCAATAGGAAGATGGGCAGCCTTGAATGCGTTCAGGTCATCTTGAGCCTCAATCATGTCATGCTCAAAATCTGCTGCATCCTACAAGGCTTGGTCATGTTCTTCTAGAATCGCTTCCATCTCTTCATTCTTGGCTTGGATTTGCTGGTTCAGTTCTACAATTTCTTCATCTTTAGCTTGTTTTTCGACCTCAGAAAGTCTTAGTGCAGAATGGAACACATCCAATCGCCGGCACAAGTTTGTGCACAAAGCGAACATGGACAGACCATAATACTCTATTATGGGCAGCATAGGATCATGATGGTGGTGGTTTGGATCAAAGATGAAATCCACACGCCTCATCCATTCGAAATCCATCACATCATTAATGGGTAGCATGGCAATGGGTGTTCCAGCCACATCATGCTTATGGTCTCCACAAAACTGAGTAAGTGCCTTGAATGCATCTACATTCCAGGTGGAAGACAGATCGGTCCTGGTGACACTAAGGGTCCAAGATTCCCATGCAGGGATGACGGAGTAATTCACGGGAACCGCCACATGGATGATATATGAGGGGACTCCATGCTCCTGAAATTCCTTGCCAATATAGGTGGGAAGAATGGAATATCCGAATCTCTGGAGAACTCTCCAAAACAGGTGAACCATCCTTGTGAACTCTAGGCCATCGGTAATTTCCCAACCTTGTGGTGGTTGTTCATTGTTTTCAGCCATCTACAAAGAAAGTGCTTTGATTGAGTCAATGAGTACGATTAACTTTGTTGTAACAACAATAGCTACTAATGGTACATCCAATGCACAGCGCAAATCATCATAGTTTCCATTCATGACTCGGAATATGTAGCCCTCGAGTTACAAAAACATCTCACGCATCAACCCCAAAATACAACAACCTCGCGTGGTTCGACAAAAGTTACCTACCCACTGATCTTGACTACCGAGACTAGGCTAGTCTACCCTCATCCTCCTGGGTCCTGCCTCGGGCGGGTGCCTCGTAGTCCATATCAGACTCCTCATCCATATCCTGGTACTGCTGGTGGTGCAACGGCTGCCTCAAGCTGCTGCTGCAGGCCCTGGTTCTCCTGGGCCAGGGTCTCCAAATCCTCTCCCATAAGCTCCATGTCATGCTTTGCAGCCGTCAACTGATGCTGCAGGTGCTCGTTGTGGTTGGCGCGCTACTGCATAATCACGCCACGTCTATCCACCTCCTGCACGAGGGTGTCGCGCTGTCCAGTCACCTCAGTAACACGAGTCTCACTCGCCTCAAGAGCAGCTGTCAGCCACTAAATCTCTCTCTGCTTTGCGTCGACCTATGTCTGTAGGTTATTCCTCTGAACCCAGACCTGCTCGGCCTCAGCCAGTATGATACTGCTGTGGCTGCTAGCCTCCTCATCCAAGTTGAGGAGGTACTCGGAGTAGTAGGACACACGGTGGTACCCTGCGTGGTACGTTGGGTAGTCGTCACGGCCAATGCGCCTCACACGCCTCTGCCAGACCGGGTTGGCCTGGTGCCAGATGGGAATCATCTCAAACAGAGTCTTGGAGAGCGCTGCTGTGTGGCGCCCGCAGAAGTGGGTGAGAGCCCTGTGGGCGACTCTCTCCCAGCCCTCACGGAGGCTCCCACAAGTCATCGTGCTCTCCATACCCGCCATGTCGAGGTTGCGCGGGTGGGTGGGCACGCTGATGTGCACCTCAGCAAGAGTCATGCCATGACGACGGATCTCACGACCCTTGTAGGAGGGTGGCTCATCGTAGCCCAACAAGCGTAAGAGATCCCATAACAGTGTAGGAAAGCCACGGTGGTGGAGTCCGATGGTGTAGCGCCACCCATCGTGCGAAAGCTCCTCAAAACTGTGGTCACCCATCTGGAACATGAACCCAATGGTGAGTACAATGTTCCATGAGTAACAATGCATTTCATATATAGTGCTATGAAATACAGAAACAAGGTTTTTGTTCACATTTTCCAGCCTCAAGGGTCAATAATACGGCAATGGGTCTCAAAAAAAATTTAGTTTCAGATTGACATAGGCTTAATGTTTTGGCTCTACTAGACAGGGGAGAACTAGAAAGATGGTGAAACCTATTGGAGATGAAAACAGACTTCTAGGGCTTTCCAGATTGTATTTAAACACCTAAAAATCCGAAGTATATCTTTAGTTATGAATTTTTAAAGTTGGCAATTAAAAATAGGACAGATTCTTGTTAACCTTGTTATTCAGAATTTTATACTTATTATGTATAGAAAATTTTTATTCAGAGGTTAGTGAGCAAGGAGAGAAGCAAATTTTAGTTTAGTTATAATGGGATGCATGATACAAAACCTTCATTTTATTAACCTATCATTCCTCACAACACAACACCTAACTTTTCGAGACTTAGCGGCACGAATATTTGGTGACGACCCGCACTCAACACGTAAGTCATTCTAAATGTTATACTAACGGTGTTAGTGTACCTGCAGAAGATTCATTGCAGAAACAATACATCAAATTCAAAATAAACTACGAAAAAGAAGCACAGTTCTACTAGTAACGATCCATGGAAGAAGGATCGCCCCGTGATAAGTCACGAGCCAACAGTGTCTCGTATCCGCCTGCGAGCACAGACACCGATATCACACGTGTTGGTTAAGCACGTACGTACCTTCATTTGAAGAAGCCATAGATTCAATAATGAAAACAATCATAACCCAGGTTAGCTTTATCACCACCCTACTATCTATAGGGGCAATACTAACGTATCCTCACTCGCAACGTCGTGGTTTTTGAAAATATGATTTATTTGTTGTATTATCATGGACCATGGCTCTAATACCAGCTGTGGCGCCCCTTCCCGGAGGATCGAGGTCCCGACGGTGCTGATAACGCAGACACTTGATAATACAACATTGGTTCAAATTTAAATTTAATATTGCATCAATTGGTCATCAGAGTGCATCGGAATATTACAAGTTCATAATGTTTTGAAACACAGCGGAAGGAATTACGATAAAGCTACGAGCTCGATGGTACAGCATAGTAATGGTTCATGCCCAAAGAACCATCACCATAGCATCACACATCATCACTATGGTGGGAAGTCGGACTCTCAGTGGGCAGTCCAACCCTCAGAGACTTGCATGTCCCAAGGTAGCGCATCTACAGGCAATTCTAGTTCTTCATTACCTGAAAACAACAGTGGCACAAAGCCTGAGTACTAATTACTCAGCAAGTCTTACCCGTCGGACGTCTAGACATGCAATGGCTCTAATAGGTGGCTCGTTTGGAAAGACTCGCACTAAGCAACCTATTAGTTGTATCAAGTTTTATTTCTCAAAATTAACTGGGTAGAGCAGAAATGTAACTTTAGTTGCAATAACAAGATAATAGAGCAATACATAAAGTAAGTGTAACATAAGAGCAATAGTTGCAACATCAATGATAAACCTCATAGTTAATTTCCAAAACCAGGTTCAACTAACGAAATGACCAAGTGGTACTCATTACTGTGAGGGACAGCAATTGCAATTGATTTACACCTGCTGGGATAACCCGAGATACATGACACATACGCACTAGTTAAGGTCGTATATGGCAACTTTTTAAGTTGGAGGTGGGGTGAAGGGGGGCCGTGGCATGCACCAGCGATGGAGTCAGTAGGATCTGCGCGTTGGAGGGAGAAGAAAGGAATTTTTACACTGCGCCCCCTGATCTTTTAAGATCCTCACAAAAAGGTCCCTGGTCAAACTTGTTTCTTAATAAATCAAAATAAAATAGCTAGAGATTTCCTAAAATGGTGAAAATTGGTGGACTGACTATTTAAATGGTGGGAAACACTCATGGTAAATTTTATTTGAAATTTCCATAACCATATTTTTCGATTTTATTAAATGCATTAATTAGTTACTTAAGAATCAATTAATTAATTAAGGGTCTTGCCAAGCAGATAAAATGCCCAATAAATTCCTAATATTTTATTTCATTATTACCAAACTGATGATGAATTTATGTGGCATGAGTTGTATTGAATTTCTTAGGTTGTTTCAATAACTTGGTTGTAGTGTATTTATTTGCCTAGAATTAAATTAATAGATAGGCTCTTTCATTTTATGTCATCATTTCCATGATTTGTGCTCCTCATTTTTGCTAAGTTAAGGTGAGACACCTGGGGTGTCACATTAATACAATTCTATCATATAGGCAACAACGACCAGGAACCAGAAGATGACTCTCAGAAGGACGTTGACCCTCAAGAGCAGGAACTAGAAGTTGCTTACACTAGAGTTGATCCAGGCAAGCCCCGGTTTACATTCACCTCTTTACAAATTTTGCTAGTTTATCTTACTAGTGTCTATACTTATTGTTGCATTAGGTCATAGGAGTTGATTGAAACCCAATTGCATAATACCCAAAATGACCTATGTTACTATCTTAGAACTTGGTAGAATTCGTACTGTTATGCTATGCTTAGTAATTGTTAGTCTTGTTAGATACCATTATTACTAAGGAATGAACTTGACCACTGGAACGGGAACTAATAAAAGAAAGTTATTTTGATATTATGACCGGGAAGGGATTAAGCATGTGTAGGCTTGCAGCCACACATGGGTGTTGATTGTGGTAGCCCTGCCTTGTCGAACCTAGGACCCGTCCGTGGTCGGCCCCTTGATCAAGTATTGAACAGTACCGAATGCATGCTAGCCTATGGGCACTAGTAAATCGATGTAGCATTAAAGGTCACTTGCATTAAGGACGATTAAGGTGCATTGGTCATTCACCCTCCTGCTGCTAGAGTGGGCGGTTCAGACCATGAAGTACTGTTGGCAGAACGGCATGCCCACTCGACGTCACCACACCCTGGCTGAGGTGTAGGTGCTTTTCTTGCGAAAGGTTTCCATATACGACCTTAATTGGTGCGTATGTGTCGTGCATCTCGGGTTTTCCCCAGCTGGTGTAAATCGATTGCAATTGTTGTCCCTCGCTGTAATGAGTATCGCTTGGTCACCGCGCCAATCACGTAGTTGCACTTGATGCTTGGAAATTGATTATGATGTCCATTGCCGATTATGATTATTGCTACTCTTCTATTGTACTTACTTTATGTATTATTCTATTATCTATTTGTTGCCACTAAAGTTACATTTCAGTTCAACCCATTAAATTGGCAATTAAAACTTGATAGACCTAATAGGTTGCTTAGTGTGAGTCCTTTCAAACAAGCCACCTATTAGAGCCTGTGCATGTCTAGGTGTTCGACGGGTAAGTCTTGCTTAGTAATTAGTACTCAGGCTTTGTGCCATTATTGTTTTCAGGTAATGAAGAAATAGAGTTGCTTGTAGATGTCCTGCCTTGGGACATGGAGGTCCCTAAGGGTTGGACTGCCCACTGGGAGTCCGACTTGCCGCCAGAGTGATGTTGTGTGTTGCTAGAGTGATGGTTCTCGGGCATGAAACATTAGTATGTTGTATCATCGAGCTCATAGTTCTTAACATTATTGCTTCCGCTGATTTCAAAACATTCATGAACCTGTAATATTCCGCTGCACTCTGAACCATCGGATCTATGTAATATTCAACTTAAATTTGGACCAATGTTGTATTATCAAGTGTCTGCGCTATCAGCACCTTCAGGACATCGATCCTCCAGGAAAGGGTGCCACAAGGGTGGCTTCCTAGCCTTGTGCCTATGGATCTTGTAACCATGTTTCCATGATATGAGATTTATTTTCGTGCTTAAGATCTTCCTCTCTCCCTAAATCCCGAATTTCTTTTTTCCCTATTTTTAGAGCTATTTTCGTGGGAATTTTTTATCCCCTTTTTGGATGAGTTTTTAGGGCGGATTTCTTGGTGAACTTCATGCTATGATGAGCTAGATCAATCCTACATAGGTCCAAGACTAAATCAAGAGCTCTAGCACCTTCGATTTGAAGGATTTCTCAAGTTTCCCCTTTTTGGTGTTCTTGGCATAAGATCTGAAATTCGTGATGATTCCTTGAGCCAATTGAGTGGATCTTCTAGGATTAGGGTCCTGATGTGTTGAGGATTGTCTGGTCCAAAAATTGCATCATTTGGAGTTTGTTTGATTAGGTTTTGGTCAAGTTTTGCTGAATCCTGAATCTTTTTCTATTCTATCGAGGGTCGATCAGCACTGCCGATGACCAGGACCAGCACTGCCGGTGGGTCAGAACTCTGATTGCCACAACTAATATCTTGAGTCCAAACCCCTGAAAGGGCCGAGTGACCGTGAGGGGGGGGGGTGAATCGGGAACTCGCATTATGTACCAAATTTGGCACTTGCTAAAACCGACCACTCAAATCAACTCCTACACAATTCTAGTGGTGATCACACTAGCAAGATAATGAACCAATGAAAGGAACAACAACCTAAGCATACAATTGGATCACTCAAAGGCAATACAACTCCTAACATGTTAGTGATCAAATGCTGAAGCTCAAGTACTACTAACAAGTAAGGAGCCTATTCATGCAAGTCTACAAGGTAATCAACTAGAACAAGACAAGTACACAAGCATGAATAGCACGGTATGTAAATGTGGAAAGTAATGCATCAAAGTAAGGAGTAGAGTAAGAGATGGCTCATGATTTTTCCCGAGGTCTCGTAAGAATGGCGCATTCCCCTACACCTCGTTGGACCACTCCCGCCGGAGTCTCGGCCCCTCCCGCCTCTAAGTGGAGTTCTCGCCCATGAGTCCGCAATCACTCCTAGAGTGAAGACAAGGTGTGTGTCACCGCTGCACAAAGCACAAGCTCTCCTCCCTCGAGAACTTGCCGGACTCCCCGAGCCGACACGGGCGTTCACTAGCGATGCCCCTTTCACCGACGGGCTCAAACCGTGTACAAACGTGTCACGGCCTTCACAACCGATCACGATAGGCTCGATCACCAACACCTAACTGGTCTAGGTCTAGGTCTCACCATAGACCAAGAGTAACAATCTAGATCAGACCCTCAAGTACACCCTAGCCTTAGATGTGCAAGATGCTCAAGTTACTCTCTACTAGCACTCTCAAGATATGTTGTATCTCCTCCTAGTGCTCACCTCTTTTCCTCTTGGAGCTTACCAAATGCTCTCAGGAATTCCACTAGCCAATAGAGGTCACAAAGACCCCAACAAAAAAGTTATATAGGCTCCCAACCTCAAACTAGACATTGCTCCATGAAATCAGCTTTCTGGGCCTTCTGACCGGACAGTCCAGTCACTACCTGATCGGACAGTCCGGTCACTGCAACATAGTGCACAAACGGCTCTGACCCCTGCTGATTTTCCTGTTGATCGGACCGTACGGTCACCTGACCGGACCATCCGGTTCATTTCTCTCTCCAATCCAGGAGCCTTCGCGCAACTGCTTCCTCTCTGCCCTGTGCAAGTCTTACTGATCGGATTGTTCGGTCTGTACAGACTCTGGCACAGACCGATTCCTTGCTTCTCACTGAAAGTCCCAGACCACTCCCCATAGTGACCGTACAGTCCGGTCACCTCTGACCACTCTGTCCGGTCTCTATGTCTAGAAGCTGAAACTTGTTGTCCTCGCTTCACTTTATTTCCCGGCTTCTCCGGACGGCTCCTTGGCTTCTCCACTGTCACCTAGTGCCTATGATTTTACCGAGCAACCTTGCACATCACCGACTAGACATGACCTAAGAGAATGACTTAGACCCCCTTGATTGTCCGGTTTTTCCTATGGACTCAAAGCCCTAACAACTAGTCAAGTGTACCAAACACTTGCACCATAGCTTGTTCTCCGCTTCGATCCATCTTCATCAACCCTTGGACTCCATCAAGTTCACAAGCCTCCATGCTTGTGGTCATTGTCATCAATTACCAACGACGCCGTTGACAATCATCATAAGGTAGAAGAGGTTTCCTACACAAACAACACTCGTGTAGATATTAATCACATTGCATGTTTGTCATTCATCACCAAAACATCATACCTTGGGGTGACCTCAACGGTCATGAACCTTACAATATCCCCCTTTTAGTAATGGATGATAACCTCTACTTATGATGATCTAAAATGGACGAGCAAGAAAGAACCAAAGGAAAAGAAAAGATTGAAAGGCATACATTGGTCCTTATCTTGGAAGTAGTCTCCCCCTTGAGATATGCTAGGTGTTGAGGGAGAACTACCCACTCATTAAGCACACTTGGATTTCAATCTTGAGCTGAAATTGCGCCCGCCTTGGTGTCATGGTAGTCGATCTTGTTGATGTAGACACGCACCAAGGACGTAGATGTTCATGTCGGTGAAGGTGTACATTATCACCGTAGACATGCACCATCGTTGTTCTTCTCCATGTTGGTGTAGATGTCCATCTTGACGTGATCTTCATTTTCTTCCCCATGTTTGCTATTACAGCTTTTGGATCTTCATGTTCCATCTCCCCACATCTTCACGTTCCTTCTTCATGTTCTTGTCCCTCTTTGTGATATTGATCATCTTCATGTTTCATCTCCCTCTTTGATCTAGACTTGGCTTTTGGATCTTCATGTTTCTTCTCTCCCTTTGTCACCTATCACTAAAAACCACACCAAAATGTAACGAAACCAAGAGGCATAAGATAGTTGGCAAGAGTTAAGATAACTCCCCCTTTCATGGCACTCCTCCTTTGTCGCAATGGTGTTCCACCGGAGCTCCCCCTACACTTATGACTCAACAAAATATTTTCTCAAGTATGCAAGGGTTAGTCATTTGTGAGGTGGGAATGTATGAGCCACTTGTCTTTGAGCCACGCGAGTAGATTTAACCTCGGAGCTCGATTGAACATGGCTCAATGGGCATGAAGCACAAATATCACTATTTGATCATCTAGAGAGTCATGTACTCACATTGTAAATGAGTAACTCCCCCTAGACACATGCTTAGGAGCACGCATGGTGTCACAATGCAAGGATCCTTGAATGCAAAGAATGCAAATGCAACAAGTATACAATGCATGATGCCATACTAAAGAAAAGAGAGAGAGAACCGCTACAAACCAAAATGTTAACAACGAGTTGTTCCCTTCTCAAGCTTTCTCACAATGGACCATTCTTCAAAGCCTTGGGTACACCATGAACCACCTTCGCAAGCGTAACCCATGGCCATTGCTATCTCAAGAAGGTCTGAAGTCAACCTACAAAAGAAGAGAAACAAGCACAAACAAAGATACAAACAACAAAACAAACAAGCACTATACATATTTACAAAAGACAAGCTCAAGGGTCACTCATGTGAAGTTGGAGAGGTCGAGAACATTGAGTTCTCCCCCTAGCTTGTTGTAGTTCTTCTCATCGAGTGGCTTGGTGAAGATGTCCGCCAATTGTTCATGAGTTCACATGCTCACCAACTCGATGTCCTTCTTCTCAACATGATATCTTATGAAGCGATGCCTCACTTGAATGTGCTTTGCATGACCATGATCTCCCGTCTTGAGGGTAATCTTGATTGCCGCCTCACTATCACAATATAGTGGCATTTGAGTGTAGTTGAACCCATAGTCCGAGAGAGTTTGCCTCATGTAAAGGAGTTGTGCACAACATGCTCCCGTCGCCATATATTCCGCTTTGGTGGTAGATAGAGCCACCGAGTTTTGCTTCTTTGAGCTCCAAGACACTAGAGATCTTCCAAGAAATTGGCAACCTCCCGATGTACTCTTTCTATTGACTTTGCAACCCGTGAAGTCCGAATCCGAATACCCAAGTAACTCAAAGCTTGTTCCTCTAGGATACCATAAGCCCATGGTATGTGTGTACTTGAGATATCTCATTATCCTCTTCACGGCCTTCAAGTGTGACTCTTTTGGATTTGCTTGGTAGCGTGCACACAGGCACACACTAAACATGATGTCTGGTCTCGAAGCGGTGAGATAGAGCAAGGAACGAACTATAGATCTATAGAGCTTGGGGTTCACTGGTTTCCCTTTCACATCATCATCCAAGGGTTTGCTTGTAGCCATAGGAGTGTGCAAGGGCTTGCAATTTTCCATGTTGAATCTCTTGAGAAGATCCTTGGTATACTTCTCTTGATAGATGAAGTTTCCCTCTCTCAATTGCTTGACTTGGAAACCAAGGAATACATGCAACTCTCCAATCATTGACATTTGGAATTCCCTAGCCATCATCTCTTGAAACTCTTCATTGAACTTTTCATTGGTTGACCCATAGATGATATCATCCACATAGATTTGGCACACAAAGAGACCCTCCCCAACATGCCTCATGAACAAGGTGCTATCAATGTTTCCAATGGTGAATCAATTTTTGAGTAGGAAGTTCCTCTAGTGTTCATACCATGCCCTTGGTATACATGTCTTGGATATTTTGGGTCCTCAAACCAAGGAGGTTGTTCCACATAGACTTTCTCATTGATCTCTCCATTCAAGAAGGCACTTTTGACATCCATTTGAAAGAGCTTGAAGCCATTGTGTCATGCATAGGCAAGTAAGATCCGTATAGCTTCAAGACGGGGCACGGGAGCAAAGGTTTCTTCAAAGTCAATCCCCGCCACTTGAGAATATTCCTTAGCCACTAGGTGAGCCTTGTTCTTGACAATTGCTCCTTTCTCATCTTGGTTGTTCTTGAAGACACACTTGGTGCCAATCACATTATGGTTCTTGGGCCTCTCAACTAATTTCCATACTTTGCACCTCTTGAAGTTGTTCAACTCTTCTTGCATGGCAATAACCTACTTGTGATCATCCTTAGCTTCATCAATGGTAGTAGGCTCAATGTCACCCCCCAAAATTTCAAATTTTGGTTTATGACTTAATTTTCACTAAATTTTAAAACTTTTTATAATAGATTAAAATTTAACCTAAATTAAATAGAGCATTATCATTTATTCTAGGCAAAAGAACTATTTTCTAAGGTAATTAAATTAATTTAGATTATTATTATTATTATTTACTATTATGTGATTGTTGCATTCATGCCTATTAGATGCATTAGGCTTCTATTGTTTGGAAAAGTGTTTGAAAATCCATTTAGAAATCGATTTTTAATTTGATTTTGGAAAATAAAGAAGGAAGGAAAATCAGGTTAGCTTTTGGGCCAAATCCCCTCTCCCTCGGCCCAGTTCTCCCCCTCTCTCCTTCCCCCTTCCCGGCCTGCCCTGGCCTAGGCCGAAAGTTTCCCGCGCGGCCCACTCCCCTTCCCCTCTCCCTCTTGGCCAGTCTAGCCCAGCACGCCGCAGCACCGCCAGCCTGCTCACTCCCGCTCGGTCCAGCCGCGCCCCGCGTGCATGCAGCCCATGCCCCGTTGGCCTACTCGCGCGCCCCTGTGCCCACTTGAAACCCTAGCCGCCAGCACCACCACCACCTCCTTGGCATGCGCGCCAAGGCGCCTCGAGCCCCGCGCCTTTGAATAGCGGACCCCGTGGCCCCGCGCTGCCTTTTCTTGCAACCCGCCGTCTTACGCGTGCTCTACCGCTGTTGCCGCGTCTTGTCGTTGCCACCAGAGACCGCTGCCTTTAGCCAAGCCGCCTCGGCCCTCCCCGCCCGCGTGCGACCTCGCTGGTGAGCCCCTCTCCTCGCGGCGCCCCCGTCACCCCCTTTCTTGGATCTCCTCATGCTCCGTAGTGCTCCTTGATGAGCTCCGGCCGCCTCTATTGGTGCCGCCGCCAGCAACCCCACCAGAACCCCTCTTGGCCGCATGATCCCGATCCAACGACCAGGATTAGAACCCCGAAGGGGTATGAACCCCGGTCCACGGTGGACCGGTGGACCAACGGTCAACCCCAGTCCATGGACCCCATGGACCCAGTCCACGATGATTTTAGGGTTTAAATTAAATAGATTAATTCCCAGTAAATGCCAGTTTTGTGATTAGGCCCCTCCTCTTTATTCTAATTATAGTTTAATCCTAAATTTTTTCATAAATTATAGTTTAGCCCCTAAACTTTTTATAAATTACATTTTGGTCCCTAAAATTTTCATATATTATATTTGATATGTGTATTTAATAGTTTAGCCCTTATACTTTTCTAAAATTACATTTTGGTCCCTAAAATTTCTATTTTTAATGTTTTAGCTCCTAAAACTTCAAATTTCCGTAACATTTTCCTCGTAGCTTGGATTGAGGTGATTCTTGCGCTCACATGATCGTATTAGCACATGCTTTTTCGTAGCTTTGTTTTCATTGTTGTTTGTTATTGTGTGGTGTGTGTTTCTTAGTTTGTTTGTATGCTTGTGTTTCTGGTGTGACGTTGAGTAGACGAACCGCTATTAGATATCTTCCGGGATCTCCATCTTGAAGACTTCGAGCAACAGCAAAGGGAACCAGGCAAGTGTCCTTGATGCATTTTGAACCTATGTTTTATATTCCTCTCTATCTCTATGCATGCTTGTTAATATTGAATCCTATGTGTCATTATCATGTTCCATATTATTTCCTTGTCGCCTAGGTTTTGGTGTAGTATACTAGGATGGGTACGTCATGCTTAGTTTGCTATGTCGGGAATGGAAGTGTCTAATGTTAATCTTGACTAATGGCTCACTTGAACATAATTATGAGGGATGGGTAATCCTTTTTAGCAACATGGAACCTAGGGTGATCCAAGCAGGAGGATGATGATGATGGTGCGGGTATGCACGTGTACTTGGTACAGTACAAGCGGGTATGCATCTATACTATAAAGATTAAACTTCAACCCATCTAAATACACCCACAATTCTATCCACCCATCCAATCCTAGCCTTACATTGCCAATCCAATTTAAATCTGGCCATTAGATTCCACCCGGACCCACAATCAAATATGACATTACATCTCCTACCGTCCTAATTCCCCCTCGTCTGCCACCAATTTGGGTATTTTTTTCACCAATGCAGATCGACCCGCCCGCACAACCCACTTCCTGGTGGATGGGGGAGGCAGGAACAATGCGGCAAGCCATCAGTGGGGATGAAGTGCCTCAACACCCCCCCCCCCCCCTTCTCCACTTCCAGCTCCGGGAAGACCTACATGGTGGCCATGGTGCAGCCTTCCCCTTCCGCCTCTACAAGCTCCTGAACCGAGAAGATGAACAACGCGGCCTCTGCGCCATTGCTGAGGTCGCTACAAGCTCCTGGGTGGTCCTGCTGTTCGAAGGTTATGCTCTTACCTAGATACAGTATCATTTGGTGATTCTCTGTGCATCGCGGATATATGATTGTAGTCACTATCACATCTGGATGGGCTTGCCTTGGACATGTGTTCGAATGTGACTGAAGTGATTACCACCCTACATTGCATCATGAAAGCAGCGGAAAGTTTATTACTCTTTCGTGCTGTAGTATTTGGGGCTTCAGGGGATATTAATACTTTTAGCTAATTAATCTGGTAATAGTCGCGCTTTGTGTCCATCATTTATAAAGCAAATAGGTCACTCTGTACCAACTATAATTTATTGCCTGATAAACCTTGATTATAAACTTCTGATGTGCTTCTGGTTGGCTACATTACCTGCATTGCCTTTATTTGGTTTAGATTTGTTTTGATTGGGCTGGACCGATGAGTAGTTTATTGATTGAGTTACTTTTTAGGATGCTCTCTTCGTCATCTATGCACCCTTTGTTAATTCCTGGTTTGTTTTCTAGGGCGTGCTATGGTGTTCCCAGATTTGTAATGGAGAATGGTGTCAAGGGCTGTGAGGTGTGTTTCTGCTCCACGTTTGGAGCTGTAATGATTTTGATTAGACCAAACCATTGCTATATAAGTAGTGTTGATGAATTTTTATAATCAGGTCAATGTAAGTGGGAGGCTTAGGGGCTAGCGTGCAAAATCTATGAAGTTCAAGGATGGATACATGATTATGTCTGGTCATCATCTTAACCTTTACATTGACTCGGCTGTGAGGCACTGAGGCGTGTTCTTCTGCGAGAGCTATGATGTGCTAACTTGATCAAATTATTTGCTATAACTCCTAACAATTGTCTATATATTATTTATTTATTTCATTATTGATTTAATTTGGTTTTCCTTCAGGGTGTGCTGGGTAATGGCTACCAAGGTTAAGACTATGCTTACTGTGATCCAAAGGGAAAACAAGGACGAAGTAAGCCTTTACCTGATCTCGTTACCATCCATCCCTCGAAGGAAGAGGATGAGTTACTTAGGTCAGTCATACCAGAAATTCCAGGCTTAACCAAGTTTAGTGATCAGATGTTTGTGAATCAGTTTTGCATTAGTGAATTGTTTATTGTTACCATTGTCGGAAGAAAAAAGTGTTTTACTTTTAAAATTACAAACAGTGGCATTCAATAAAAATTTCCATCTGTTTACCTAGTGTTCTAATACTATCTTTATTGATGCTATCTGATTTATGGTGATTCACTTAACATGGCAAGTCGTCGATATTCTTAGGTGACAATAAACAAAACATAACATGTTTGCTATAATAGTTTTTTTTCCAAGGCCTTGGTACACTCATGGTGGATTGGTTAACATATTCTTTTCTCATGCTTACCAGATACCCTCATTGTTGGCTGTATTTAGCAGGATAGTGTGTATTGGCTTAACGCTCTTTCATGCGTTTTTTTGCCTCCTGCTATACTAATTTGAGGAAAGTGGGCAGTTGGTCAAGTAATGTAAGTATGGTTGACCAAAACAGTATTCTTAAGTATGCAGGCTTCAGAATCATGCACATCTTCATTATCACATTATTTTTTTTTGTAAGGGAGTTATTACATTATTCTACTCATAACAAAATACTTATTTCCTCAGCAATATGTATGAGTGACCTTGATTTACGCTACAACATTCTACTTCTTTTACCATTTACCATTGTTCAAATTCCGGAAATTTTGGTCTAGGCTATCTTCAATCACTACAGTCCAAAAGTTGCAAAACATATATGATGTGAATCTTGTTTGTAATGACCATGAAAAATTAGTCTTCTACAATTTTGAAAAGTAATTGTATTATTTCTTGCATGCACTTTGTATCCCTAGGTAATAATTGTAATTTTTTGTGAAGTCTAATATGCATTTAAAAAGAAGAGCCTTTGCTTGGCATGATGTTATTGAAGGACCGAGAAGGCGACCAGAGGGGGGTTGAATGAGAGCCAATTAAAATTCTCCAAGAGAACTTGGCCTATGTCCCAACTATAACCCAAGCCAACCTCTAACCGAGTCACCAAGATTACACACACTAACTTGTAATGTGTTAACCCTAGGAATGACTCAAACCAAAAGGACACATAGCGGAAGCACAAAAGAAACAAAAACTGAAACAAGGAAGGTCCGAAAGGTCACAAAACAGAGTCTGATGAAAGTTCCGTGGTACCCGATGAAAGTTACGTGATGTCCGACGGAAGTTCCGGGCGATGGGAACACTGTCACTCACGGAAGTTCCCTGGTTCTTGACGGAACTTCCGTCATGGTCATGGAAGTTTTTACATGGTCAAACAGCAGCTCCGTTCGGGAAAGAAAATTACCAAAACCCTATCAAACAAACTTCAAAAATCACGAAATTTGGACCAGATGATCCTCAATACATCACGACCCTCCTCTAAAGAGATCCACTAAAAAAACACAAGGAATCATCATAAATTTCAGATCTTGTGCCAAGAACACTAAAAAGGGGAAACTTGAGAAATCCTTCAAATCAAAGGTGCAAGAGCTATTGATTTGGTAGGATCCATAGAGGATAGTTCTAGCTCATCCTAGCAACTAGTTTCTCAAGAAATCCGAACCAAAAACTCATCCAAAAGTGAGATCGAAAATCACCACGAAAATAGCTCCGAAAATAAGAAAAAGGGAATTTCGGGATTCAAGTGAAGAGGGAAATCTTGAGCACAAAAATACTTCTCATGTCACAGAAAGGTGCTTACAAGATCCATAGGTACAAGGCTAGGAAGCCACCCTCTTCCTCCCACTATATGGAACAGCAAGAGATGTCTCTCACACACCCTTTCCTCTCCTCTAAAACATGAAGTCCTCTCCTAGCACTTTGAATAGAGTCCTAACACAAGGCTAATAGGAAGAGAGGCACCTCTCCCACTAGCCACACCTCTCCTTATATAGGCCTAGGGTCTATTGTCCACATGACCACTCTACCCTTGACCTACACAACACACCCACCTAGCACCGCCACCGGTTTTGAGGCCCAAACCGGGAAACCGCCTTGCACGCTTCTCAAAGCATGACTTCTCGATGTCGACACATGTCACCTTATCCCGCGATCCTGACCACCGGCAAGTCTCTCCCAGTTCCTGTCCATCGGGCCCCCTTGTCACTTACACCGACATCCCGTTCGCCTTGACTTAGTCAACATGTTGTCTTCATCATCACCACGGTTTTGAGGCTCAACCGCGAAACCGTCCGTGCTTCTTGCCTCTCCACGTGTACGGTGTCGATCACCCTTGACTTCACCCGGCATCCCGATCGTCTGGCCCCAAGTCCCCTACTTGTGCCCGATTCTCTCGCTGTTGACCGCCAAGTCGAGTCTAGTGACCTACACATCATGAGAAAAGCAAACACATTTCCCAACTCCTGCAACATCACCAATTCCTCCACCAACTCTGGTTAGTCATAACCATGATATGCAAACCCATGCAATCCCTGGATTCCCGCATTTCAACTCAAACACCAAATCCGCTCAGGTCAATTACTCATCACAAATATAGCAAACCATGGCACACCACATGGTTTCTCAATCTCCCCCTTGATGAGTACATTGACAACACCAAATACACAAAGCTTAGAGATTGAAATGCGAAGCCAAATAAGCACATCCTAATGACCAAACCAAAAGAAAAGGTGAAAAGAAGCCATCTAGCAAAGTAGGGATCACAAAACCAAGAGTTGGCAAAAAAAGCAACTTGAGACACAAAGAATGTGAAAGACGAAAGAAAACGCTCATGATCATGAAATGCTCCCCCTCAACTTGTGGTAGGTCTCATGGAGTGCAAAATGGATCATATTAAGTTTCTTAGCATGATTTGTGCAATGACCCAACAATTCTCCCCTTAAGCACTTATTACTCCCCCTTTGGCAATGAACTCATCAAAGAGGCAAAAGAACAAGCAAACATGCAATGCATGAAAATGCAAACCTAAGGAGCTTCAACAATTATGCAAACAAGCATTTAACTATGCTAGTCATAAGCATAGAGTCATGAAGTGTAAAAGCAATGGCGCACAACCATACAAAGATCAAAAAGAGATAGCTAGGCATAGACACCAAGAGCTATACAAGCTAAGTAGAAAGATTAACTAGCTTAGATAGAATCAAATTTGCTTATCATGAGCAAAACTGCCACCACATGTGTAAGTACTCCCATCCAAGGCAAAACAAGCACCAAGTGAATCATAAGAATCTGGCCAATTTCAATCTCAACAAGGGCAACAAGCATTCGCAGAAATTGAGCTCTACAAACACTCACATATGAAACAGAGACTCAGTTGATCAAGTGATTATAATTTATTCTCATGTGTCCTCTTATCCATGCGG
This sequence comes from Eleusine coracana subsp. coracana, assembly GCA_032690845.1. Lineage (NCBI taxonomy): Eukaryota > Viridiplantae > Streptophyta > Magnoliopsida > Poales > Poaceae > Eleusine > Eleusine coracana. The sequence continues at coordinate 17,067,149 of CM064434.1, read as the reverse complement.
AGGGTCGCACGACTAGGTACGGCAAACACCCTGAGGCTTCAAGTCACAATGTTTGGATTTAGCATTATTGAGTAGTTCTTGATCAAAGCACTTAGCAGATTTTTCAAGATTATGCACAAGACAAAAGAGCATGCCTTTGCGGTAAAAGGAACACACGTTCCCGCAATGTTTCATCATGAGTTAAACATTTGCAAAGCCTTCCATTTCGCAAACACAAGGTGCCAAAGCCAAGACATCCTCTAGACTAGCCTCAATGCCAGCTTCAACAAGGATAAAAGCAATTATACACATGGTGAGCAAGTTTTAGCAAGATTAGATCATAAGGTTCATGAGAAGCTCAGTTTATCTTTAAGATTAGCAAGTTGCTCACATGAGTTTATAACAGGCCATCTAGAAAATCTAAGCACGAGAGATTACCATCACATCCGCACAACTCAGCTCAAGCTCAACCATAGCAAAGAGAAATGCAAGAAAGCATAAAAATCAAAGCTCATCTACTAATGCATATATTACATATGAGATGTAATGCGAAAATGGTAAGATACATATATACAAGAGAAAACCAACTCCCCCTCAAATGATGCCATAGGGATGACAAACACCAAGTCCCCCCCGAAGAAAAGCATGTCTTGAAGCATGTAGGGGCTTGGTGAGGATATCAGCTAGTTGGTTTTTGGTATCAATGTATTTGAGCTCAACATCCCCTTTCTCAACATTGTCTCTCAGGAAGTGGAATCGCACATTGATGTGTTTGACCTTATCATGCTGAATTGGGTTTTTGGCTAAGCATATGGCACTGGAGTTATCACACATGAGTGGAACACCCTTAAAAGTTAACCCATAGTCTCTCATGGTGGACACAATCCATAGGATTTACGAGCAGCAGCTACATACTCAGCCTCTGTGGTGGATTGGGCAACACTCGACTGCTTATGAGAAGACCAACAGATCAAAGAAGTACCCAAAAAATGGCAAGTACCAGAAGTGCTCTTCCTATCAATTCTACACCCAACAAAGTACGCATCCGAATACCCAATGATATCAAGAGATGAAGATGTAGAGTACCAAAGACCAAACTCAAGGGTGTATTTGAGATACATGAAGATGTGCTTGACAGCATTGCGATGAGTCACCCTTGGGGAAGCTTGAAAGCGAGCACAAAGACACACCGCAAAGTGTATGTCAGGTCTTGTTGTTGTCAGGTACTAGAGGGAGCCAATCATGCTCCTGTACTCCCTTTGATCCACCTCTTCACAGTCTTCATCAGGGTCAAGAGCCGTTGTTGTGGACATTGGTGTAGACAACGGCTTCACATTGACCATGTCGAACTTCTTCAAGAGATCCTTCGTGTACTTGGCTTTATGTATGAAAGTGCCTGGCTTGCACTGCTTGATTTGAAGCCCAATAAAGAAGGTGAGCTCTTCCATCATCGACATCAGAAATTCACTTTTCATAGCTTCCTGAAACCTGGACACAAGAGTATGAGAGGAATCACCAAAGATGATATCATCCACGTAAATCTGAACCATTAGAAAGTCATTGCCATGCTTGAGAGTGAACAAGGTTTTATCAACACACCCCATGACATACCCACGCTCTAGCAAGAAAGTCTTAAGCTTAGCATACCATACCCTAGGTGCTTGCTTTAGCCCATACAAAGCCTTCTGAAGCTTGTACACACGGTTTGTGTATTTGTGGTGCTCAAAGCCAGGGGGTTGCCTCACATACACTTCTTCCTCTATGAAACCATTTAGGAAAGCACTCTTGACATCCATTTGATAAAGTCTAATGCCCTTAGAGGCAGCAAATGCAAGCAAGATCCTAATGGCTTCTATGCGAGTAGCAGGGGCAAAGGTTTCACCATAATCTAAGCCCTCCACTTGGCTAAAACCCTAAGCAACTAGCCTAGCCTTGTTTCTCACAACCTCACCATCCTCCCCATGTTTGTTTTTGAACACCCACTTGGTTCCTATGACATTGACATTTTTGGGAGGCTCTACAAGGGTCTAGACTTTGTTTCTCTCAAAGTTTTCCAACTCCTCATGCATAGCATTAACCCAATGTTCATCAGATAGTGCGTGTCCAACATCCCGGGGTTCAAAGGTTGCAACAAAGAGAGAATTGGTAAAGCAAGCTAGATGTGCAGACCTTGACCTTGTTGTCCTCTCATAGAGATTACCGATCATCTGTTGAGGTGGATGTTGACGCTGAATGCGGTGAGGAGCCTCTCTCTCAGAGTGAACCCCACCCTCAATCACAGCTGGAGCTCGCTGAACAGCAGCTGAAGTCGATATAGAAGCTTCTGGACCCTCTGCTGGAGTGGTGGTAGCAGCAGGAACAAGCTCGGATGTGGGATGGAATGACTCATCATCATCATCATCATCATCCAAGCCTTGTAGGTCCTCTTCTACAAAGACGCTCTCCTCCATCTCTGTGGTACCTCAAGTCTCAATCACATTCCTTGCACAGAGTTTGATTCATCAAAGGTTACATCACAGGATTCTACGATGGTGTTAGTCTCCAAATTCAAAACTCTGTAGGAATGACGATGAAGAGAGTAACCAAGAAAGATGCCATCGGAAGATCTTGACTCAAACTTATCAAGATTGCCACGTTTAAGAATAAAGCACTTGCAACCAAAGGCACACAAATGAGAAACCGAGGGCTTTCTCCTAAAATGTAGCTCATAAGAAGTCACGTTAAGAATTGAGCGCAGGAAAATCCGATTGGAAACATAGCAAGCAGTGCTAATAGCCTCAGCCCAGAACCGCCTCGGAGTCCTATGCTCATCGAGCATAGTTCGGGCCATCTCTACTAAAGTTCTGTTCTTTCTTTCAACCACACCGTTCTGCTAGGGAACATGAGGTGCTGAAAACTGATGCTCAATGCCATGCTCAAGACAGAAAGCATCAAAGGAGGAGTTCTTGAACTTGGTGCCATTATCACTGTGAATTGCTTGTAATGCACCTGGGAGTTCCTTGAACAACCTCAAAGCTAAGCTCCGAAAGTGATGAAACACTTCATCCTTGCTCTCAAGAAAGTAAACCCAAGAGTAGCGAGAATAGTCGTCAACAATCCAAGAACATACCACTTCCCACCCGCCAAACGATACCGAGAAGGACCAACAGTGTCCATATGAAGCAACTCTCCAGGGCGTTCAGTCATCACCAAATTAACTGGTGGATGAGAAGTGGCAATCATTTTCCCATGATGACACAGAGCACAAACCAAATCCTTGTCAAATTTGAGCTTAGGCAATCCTCAGATCAAACCTAGGCCACTCAAGCGACATAGCAAGTCAAAGCTCATGTGACCCAGTCTCCTATGCCATTTCTAGAGCTCAGAAGAAGATTGAGCAAACAAGCACTTGTGAGAACCAGGAGAACCAGCAAAATCAGCCTGAAAAACTCTGCCCATACGAGAAATCCCACAAACCAAGGAGCCACTCGAATCCAGAACGTAAGAAGCATTCGACTTAAAACGCATTTCCAAACCAACATCAAGAAGCTGAAAGACTGAGAGGAGATTGTACTTGAGATACTCAACCAAACCAACATCCTTGAGAGTGAATTTTTCATTTACCTTTATCGCGCCTCTTGCCTTCACTCTCCCTCTCTTGTCGTCTCCAAAGGTCACATACTCCCGCCGATTCAGGGGAGTGAGGCTGGAGAACCACTTTGCATCTCCGGTCATGTGGCGCGAACACCCGGAGTCCATCAACCATTTGTTCTCCAAGCGTCCACATGCTGCCTACAAAGAATGAGAAGGAAAAGTCGATGGCTCAGTGCTAGGGTTAGTCAAAAGAGATTTGGGAATCCAGCACTTAACCATACGACCGGCAGTAGTCATCACAGTTCTTTGCACATTGTCATTTGAACGCATAGGATGAGAACCACGATGGAGAAAACGTGGTTTGTCAAAGCGTCTCGACTCAAACCTTGGGTTGTGAGGACAGAAATCATCAATGTGAAAGCCAAATGCATGCAAATGTTGCTCACCACGATGGGGAAAATGTGGGGCGCCAAAGCGCTGCTGCGCAAAGCCTCCGTTTTGTCAATCAAAGCCATATGGGGAATGACCCTGTCCATGATAGGCACGAGAAGAAGAGCGAGGCTGAAAGTCAACAAAATCATCATAAAAAGCATCCCTAGTCAACTCAGCTTGCTTCCTCTCAATCGTCTTACGCCTATAACAGAATTCATCCAAATGGCCCTTGCGACCACAAAACATACAAATGTGGACACCTTTAGGATTAGGCTTGGTTTGCATTGCAGGCTTGAGTTTTGGCTTCTCTGTTTGCTTTGGGTTGAAGGAGGGTTTTGGATTGGGTGGATAGTATGTGTTAGTGGGTTTAATGGTGTTTTCCTTATCCTTGTAGCTAGAGCTAGGTACAAACTTACCCACATTCTCACTCTCCTTGTCACACCTCTCAAATCCCAAACCCAAGTTATAGGATGATCTAGAAGCACTCTCCTTCACTCTTGCCAAATCACTCTCAATCTTCTCTTCACTCGCTAGGGTTCTCTGGAGCCTAGACACAAGATAGTCATTTTGCTGAACTAGGGCTTTGTTTTCCTCCCTAGTGATTACAAGCTTGTCCTTAAGAGAGACACACACCTCACAAGGTGGTGGAAGGACCTTGGAGCGAGTCTCATGAAGCAACATGGACTCAAGCTCTTTGGCTTTGAGGGACTGAGCGTCCAACTCATCTGTGAGTTTGGGGCACTTCTGACATGCACCCAAAAGAGTTGGTCTAGCTTTGAACTCATCAAGCTCCTTGAGGGCACTCTCAAGCTGACTGGCAACTTGAGCATGCACACTCTCCCTGTGTGCAAGATCACTCATCACAACTTGACAAGACTCACACTCAACAACAATGTCCTCACGAGCAAGCTTGGACCTAAGCGAAGCAATTTCAAAATCAGCACTCTCCAACTTAGACTTAAGCTCTCTACTCTCATGAACAACATTGCAAAGTTTATCATCTTGCATGAGCAGAACATCGCGCAAATGATCAAGTTCAGAAGAGAGCTCATCAAGAGTGGGAGGTACCTCACTTGTGTTAGAGTCGGATCCAGAGTCGGTGTCGTGGTCGTTCTTTGCCATGAAGCAAAGTCCGGTGAAGTCATCCTTCCTCTTGACTCGTGGCTTTTCAACCTCCTCCTCCGAGCTTGTAAAGCCTTCACTCGATGTTAGGTCAACATCGCTCAAGGCGGCAATGCAGGCGCGTGCAATGGCCTTGGTGAACTCCTTGGAGTTCTTGCCCTTCTTGTAGAAGCGGTTCTTCTTCTGCTTGAAGTCTTCAGTGTTGTTGTCGCGGTACCGGCCTTCTTCTTCTTCTTGGGACAATCAGCGATGAAGTGTCCCGGGTCACCGCACTCGAAGCAGGTTCTTGAACCACCTCCTCTTCTCTCCTTCCGGTTGTTGTAGAACCTCCTGAACTTCCTTGAGCAAGGACAACTCTTCGTCAGGAATGCATTCCATCTATTCATCGGAAGCTGCAACAAGAGAAGACAAAGCAAACTCCAAGGAAGACTTGTCAAGTGAGGGGTTAGCTCCATAAGAAGCATCACTGTGACTAACCTTCTGAGAGCTAGAAAGCAAAGCCATGCTAGAAGCAGGAATATCAAGATTAGGACGAGATGTCCTAGACAGTTCATGAGATTTCAGCTTGCTATAGAATTGCTCACAGTTTAAGGTGTTAAAGTCAACAGTTTCTTCTAGAGCAGCAATTTGAACCCCCCCCCCCCCCAAACATTTTCATCAAGTGAGTACAGAAGTTGCTTAGCTCTATCATTCTCATTGTACACAAGGGTACCACAAGCCCGTAAGTTGCACACAATTGCCTCAAACCTATGAAAAGTGTCATCTAGTGACTCGCCCGAGTTTTGAGCAAAGGTTTAGTACTGTCTATTGTAAGAATCCTTACACATAGACATGACCTGGTTGGTACCCTCATAGTAAGTGCAGAGCTTAACCCAAATAGCATAAGCAGTGTCGAGGTGTGCAACCCTATCATGTTCACTCCTACCAAGTGGAGAGAGCAGAATATTGACAGCTTTGGAGTTGTTCTCATACCTGACTAACTCACCTACAGAAGCAGTGTTCAGGTCTTGTGGTATAGCATATTCTTGATCAACAATCTCCCAAATTGCACGTCCTTGACTCAGCAGATACGCCTTGGTCCGTGACTTGCAGTAGGGGAAGTCCTCTCCATCGAACATCCACAGCTTGACAGCACGCTTCTCTATGTCGCCTTCGAATCATAAAGTCGGTGAAGGTCAACTAATGATCAAACTGGCTCTAGTACCAACTGAAGGACCGAGAAGGCGACCAGAGGGGGGGGGGGTGAATGGGAGCTAATTAAAATTCTTCAAGAGAACTTGGCCAATGTCCCAACTACAACCCAAGTCAACCTGTAACCGAGTCACCAAGATTACACACACTTACTTGTTATGTGTTAACTCTAGGAATTACTCAAACCAAAAGGACACATAGCGGAAGCACAAAAGAAACAAAAACCGAAACAAGGAAGGTCCGAAAGGTCAAAGAACAGAGCTTGACGGAAGTTCCATGGTACCCGACGGATGCTCCGTGATGTCCGACGGAAGTTCCGTCAATTACGGAAGTTCCGGGTGACAGGAACACTGTCACTCACGGAAGTTCCGTGGTTCTTGACGGAAGTTTCGTCATGGTCACGGAAGTTCCGTCACGGTCAAAACAGCAGCTCCATTCGGGAAAGAAAATTACAAAAACCCAATCAAACGAACTCCGAAAATCACGAAATTTGGACCAGATGATCCTCCATACATCACGAGCCTCCTCTAAAGAGATCCACTCCAAAAACACAAGGAATCATCATGAATTTCAGATCTTGTGCCAAGAACACCAAAAAGGAGAAACTTGAGAAATCCTTCAAATCGAAGGTGCTAGAGCTATTGATTCAGTCAAGGATCCATAGAGGATAGTTCTAGCTCATCCTAGCAACAAGTTTCTCAAGAAATCCGAACCAAAAACTCATCCAAAAGTGAGATCGAAAATCACCACAAAAATAGCTTCAAAAATAAGAAAAAGGGAATTTCAGGCTTCAAGTGAAGAGGGAAATCTTGAGCACGAAAATACTTCTCATATCATAGAAAGGTGCTTACAAGATCCATAGGTACAAGGCTAGGAAGCCACCCTCTTCCTTCCACTATTTGGAAGAGCAAGAGATGTCTCTCACACACCCTTTCCTCTCCTCTAAAACATGAAGTCCTCTCCTAGCACTTTCAATAGAGTCCTAACACAAGGCTAATAGGAAGAGAGGCACCTCTCCCACTAGCCACACCTCTCCTTGTATAGGCATAGGTTCTATTGTCCACATGACCACTCTACCCTTGACCTACATAACACACCCACGTACCACCGACACCAGTTTTGAGGCCCAAACCGGGAAACCGCCTTGCATGCTTCTCAAAGCGCGACTTCTCAATGTCGACACGTATCACCTTGTCCCGTGATCCTGACCACAGGCAAGTCTCTCCCAGTCCCTGTCCATCGGGCCCCCTTGTTACATGCATTGGCATCCCGTTCGCCTTGACTTGGTCAACATGCTGTCTTCATCACCACCATGGTTTTGAGGCTCAACCGTGAAACCGTCCGTGCTTCTTGCCTCTCCATGTGTATGGTGTGGATCACCCTTGACTTCACCCGGCATCCCGATCGTCTCGCCCCAACTCCCCTACTTGTGCCCGATCCTCTCGCCGTTGACCGCCAAGTCGAGTCTAGTGACCTACACATCATGAGACAAGCAAACACATTTCCCAACTCCTGCAACATCACCAATTCCTCCACCAACTCTGGTTAGTCATAACCATGATATGCAAACCCATGCAATCCCTGGATTCCTGTATTTCAACTCAAACACCAAATCCGCTCAGGTCAATTACTCATCACAAATATAGCAAACCATGGCACACCACTTGGTTTCTCAGTTATAAATAGTGACAGGGAATTTATGTTAGATTAGAAACAAAGGTAATTAAATTAAATGAATCTGATTGCATATTACATGAAAATGTGGTCTGAAATGCTACCTTATGTGTTTTGATGCTGACTTCAATCATTGTTGGCGGTTCTTAAGCCTAACAGGTAATATCAGCAAGCGTACAAATGCCGACGTAGCCTTCGCCCGGGAGTATTCCAGAGTATCGATTTCCATAGGGAACGAGTAGAGTGTCACTCCTAATCTTTCAAGTCCTAGTGATGAAGGGGAGCAGAACTAAGTGTACTCCATAGGGAGAAGAAGTCCCCGGGCTAGGCAATTTAATGTCGGGAACCTTCTCCAAGTAACTTAGTGAGAATTCTATTTCCAAATATCTGCTTCGAGGCACGATAACGATCCACAGGTAAGAGTCGGTAACTAACCTCATGTACTAGTGGGCACGTTCACGCTAGACAACCCTGCTTGAGACTTCCCGAACGTGGTGGAATTCAATATTGGACGGACAGGGCTGTCACCACCTGTCGCCTACCACACAGCCCGTGGGGATGAATGTAATCCCATGAAAGCTATGTCTAAACACCACGTCTAAACATAGACTTTCATACTAGTTCTAAAATTGGTAAATATAACAAGATAATGCTGCAAAGCAATAAAAAGTTATGCACAAGGATCCCGCAGAATAAAAGGATAGAAATACTCACTTTATTACTTGGGCAAGAATTCCACTACATGTTACCCGGCCCCAAAGACGAGGTAGATTACTCACGCAGGAGGTCCAATCCCCGAGGCACAAGTTGAAGGAGCCAGCATCCCGAACTCCTCCTCCTACACCCCTATTCTTCTACTTGGGGATAACTTGGGACTAATGGTTATTTCTTCTCTATTCCCCTCTACTTCTGCCGAATTCCCCCTCTATTTATAGGTGGCGAAGACTTGGCGGGTACTTCAAGGTGGAGGAGAGTCGGTGGGCAAAATTTCCCCCGCCGAGCGGCGAGCCACGCCGGGCGGCATGCATCGCCGGGCGGTAGGCTAGGCCGGGCGGCTGTTGGATGAAGTCGGTTCCCGATCGCCTTCTCTCAGATGACTTAGATTTGGTCTAGATGACGGTTGTTAGGTCGGTTTTCAACTGCCTTATCCACTTGGTGTCGGTTGGCATGATGGGCCAAGTGGGCTAGACACCCCGGGAGGAAATTCCCAGGCCGGGCGGCGGCCTATGCCGGGCGGTGGCCCCTTTTTGTTGCTGACCCCCTCCGGGTCATGTCTTTACTTGTCCAAGTTGTGCCACGTGGATGCCTCCTTTACTTCTTCACTTTTTACTCTCCTTAGTCAGGGGATGGAAAACGGCCTCATGATGGAGTGTTTTGCAGGGACGGCTGGGTCGGATTGGTTCAGCCTGATGAGACTCTGTTTTGATTAGCTGGTTGGCTGATTTCAGCCTGATATGATCTTGTTGGCTAGGTCCTGATTTCAGCTGTCACGACCCTGCCCGGGCCCTGATTTCAATCTCATACGACCCTGTCGGCCGGCTGTTTTACGACAGTATCGGCCGATGGGGCATTTCTTCATGTTTTTACTTATTTTTAGCCCTTTTGAACCTGCAAACACATATTTCACCAAAGCTTGTGGAACTTTATTAGTTTAAACAAATATTCATGAAGCTTTGGTCTTTACCTTGCATTTCCCGACCGGTTGGTGGCCGATATTGGGTTTTAAGGGCCACCAACACCTTCCCAAGCTTAAGCCTTTGCTCGTCCCGAGCAAATTAAAACTTAGAAGTGATGGATCAGGAGTTGCTTCAATATTAGAGCCCTGCAAGGATCAAGTGCACAAACACATACTCCTACAACATAGGGGTAATGGTAAACCAGCACAAGTTGATCACTAAGTCTTTCTCATTGTATGTGGGGCTCTTAAGCATTTTATGACCTTGTCATGAGCGGTTGGAACTCAGAACAACTAGTTTAGATTTTGTCATTCAACCTCCTACATGATCATGAGTCCAAAGTTTTCGTAATGCTGCATAAGATTGAAAATTTTCCCTCTTGGTGCAATCCTTCACTATGATTCTCATCTCTCAAAAAGTGTATTTCCTCACCAAGTGCTCATCATACTCTATGAAATTTGGCTTTATATGTGGAGCTTGGTAGGATGGCACATCTAGTATGCATATTTCGTTAAGTTAAGAGATGGTCTTAGCACAAAGACTTTGCACTTTCTCATTCCAACCATTTGGAAATAATGTCCAGGGAAGAGGGAGAGAATGGACTCACACGAAGGAGTGGACTAGCACAATAGAAAAAATCTTTATCAAAGATTGGATTTTTGTGCTAGAGTGAAAGGATGGTCCTTTATTTTTGCTCAATGAATTTAATGAACCTTAAAACTTGACATTTGTACATCTATGAGGGCTGATAATTTTTTTCTCATTTTTTTCTTTCTTTCTTCTTTTCTTTCTTTCTTTTTCAGCTATCATAGTGTAGGGAAGCTAGTTCAATGGTTCAAATATTTTTGCAAACTTTTTTTGAGCATTTATTTTGGGAGAACCAAAATCTTTCTTGTAGGATCAAGGTTTTTGCAAAGGAGAGATTTTTGGCTAACATGCTTGGTGAAGTGGATGCTTGAATCCAATGAGGAAACCACATAACCAAGCATGATTATTTGAGAACTCAAAGATTACACGAAGGAAAATGATTGGCTTTAAAAGTGCAAGTCCCTCATAAGGATCAAATCCTAACCAAGCTCAATGCATACATGGATGGCATAAAAGTGGGCTCAATGCATATCTGGCACTAGTAGGAATTTTTCTATCATTGGAAAGACATACACCAAGTAGGAGGGGTTTTATTGCAGCATGGTTTTGAAAGAAATCATTGGACTCTAATTATGAGGAGATCATAGACTCGTCCAAAACATGCTATATCGTGATTTCCAACAACTAGACTTGGTGTTTATTAGCCATTTTGCACCCACTAAAACATAGAGGGACTAGCTTGTCATCATGCCGGTCTACCATTACTCACCAAAATGAAGAGTAGAGGTTGTATACTTGAGACTCACAGGGAGCTAACGGAACAACTATTCATCATTTCCATAGGCAAGGTAGAGACTAAGTTCTCAAATTTTATTTGAAAAGGGAAATATTTTTGTTCTTTTTGGTTATGCAAATTTTTATGGTTTTTCTTCGAAAACTAAAAAATGTTTTTGGGTTTTCTTAAATTTTCTCAAAAAAAAAAATGAAAACAACTCAACTAGAGAAAGGGGGAAGGAGGATAGAACAAGCAGCACACCTTGGTTTGGGTACCTCCCCAAGCTTAGGTCTTTGCGATACTTAAGCTTAGATGACTTTCACTACGGCTGTTGATACTCGATCTTGAAGTGGCTGAACAGTTGGTCCATCATGGAGAGGTTTGTCTCAAGTTGTTCCAACATTTGTTGCTGCCATTCTTGTCCATCCCTTATGGCTGCTTGTATTTCTTGAGTTCATTCGTTGGTTTCATAAGCATTGGCAGCCAAGTATTGCATGTCTTCTTCCAACTCCGAATAGTTGTACGATGTGAATCAGGTGGAACGTGAAGTGCCTATGCCTCCATGAGATTGGTGGTAGCTCCCCGTCCCATAAGGATTATACGGTTCATATTCTTCCTGGGATGAACTAGTGTAGTATGATGAGCTAGTAAATCTGGTGACTTGTGGTTGCTCCCAATGGTATTGTGAACTTTCCGAAGCACCTGTTAGAGGTGGTCTTGTCCCTGGCCTATACCCTGAAACACTGTGCCATGCATCCGGCCGTGTTGAGTGCGTACTCAAAATCAGCGAGGAGGCCGATTTTCTTGAGGAAGTTGTGGTCGAACTTGCGCACGGATGTGAACTCCTGGCCCCGAATGGCGGTGAGTTTGCTTCTCTCATCATAGTCATTGAACACCATATTCTCTTCACTCTCCATGAACTTGTCAAACTCTTCGTCTTGCATGCTTTGCACCGTTGGAGCTTCGGATATGGACATTGAGTCTGAGAGGTACCTCGGGGCATACCCATGTGAAGCTCCCGAGTGCTCGTCTTCTGAGCGCTCACTTGGCGTGCGCCTCCCATGGCTCGAGCCGCTGCTGCTTGGTGTAGAGGCCTCTCCAAATATTTGCCATTCCTGCAAAAGGGGTTACTTGGACACAATACCCGAAGGACAAAATGATGATAATGGTTAGTGGTTAGTCGCTCGGTTAGTAGTCCAATTGTTTGTCATTCAAACATGCAAGGGTGACAACAAATTCTCTCTAGTTGGTTTTATTGTAGCCCACTTTTATTGCTAAGTGCAAAGTGCACTTACTAGAGAGAATTGGTGAAGTGAGAAAAGGAATGCAAAGGGAGAGAGTTTGTGAGGGAGAGAAAATGTTTTTAGCTGAGGGTGGAGAAGCAAAGGAGAGTGAGCCCTCTATTTATAGGCTCAAGAGGAGCCTTGGGGGGGGGGGAGGAGTGGCCAGGCCGGGCGGCAACCCACGCCGGCCGGCAAGCCAGGCCAGCAGCGTCCCATGCTGGCCGACAAGCCAGGACGGGCGGCGCCCTATGCTGGCCGGCACTCCCTTTTCCTCCATTTGCTCTATTATTGCTCTAGTGGTGATGGGAGATGGCTAAGCCCAAGTGCCATGTGATCCACTTGCTCAATTTGTCCAAAAATTTGCTAAGAGTGTAGGGAGCAAGGATTGAGTGATGGGATTGCCAAAGTTGTATGTTTGCAATGAGTGTGCTGCCACTCATGAGGCCTAGGTGAGTAGGGTGCTAGGTGAGTGTGAGTGGTGAAAGAGTGAGGTGAACGGGTGGCTCTCATTCATTCACTTTCATTCATAGTGGGTTTTGATGAGCATTTTCTTCAAGGTAAGGCTGGCCACACCTTCACCACTCTTGGCCATCATCTCTGCATTAGAAGTGCCAATAATCTGAGAAAAATTTGTGCCAGGCGGCATGGCCTCCCGGGCGGCAGAAACGACCCAGCCGGTGGTCGTTTTCATGAAAAATGACCCCCAGGGTGGTAAAACTGGAGTGGGTTAATTCAGGTTAGGTGGCTCAAGATTAGCTAGCCGGGTGATCATATTTCACCAAATATGACCTCCTGGGTGCTAAAATTTGATAAAATCTGACCTCCCAAAATTTTACCCAGCCGGGTGGTCATTTTCATGGAATATGACCTCCCGGTTTGCTGAAATCCGACTAGCCGGGTTGGATGATCAGACCATCACCCGAAGGGTTGTTTTTGCTGAAATTTGACCTCCCGGGTACTAATAGATGACTGATCAGGTTGGATTCTGGGTACTTGAATATTACCTAGCCGGGTGGTCATTTTCATGAAATACGACCTCCACGATGCTGAAAACTGACTAGTTGGACAGGAGCCTCAGATTATCACCTTAGTGGTCGTTTTTTATGAAATTTGACCTCCCGACCAGTAAACTTGGCGGAGCCATCACCAATAAATTTTTTTTTTTCAAAATTGTAACTTTAAATTCTTTTCTTTTATAGCCTAATTTAATGGTTAAAGATGAAACTAAAAACAACCTAATTTAGTGGTAGGGTGAAAAACAAAGAAAAACTAGCGGACGAGATGGAGTTTGGAATGCGCCAGAAAGCTTGTTGGCGGTTCTTAAGCCTAATAGGTAATATCTGCAAGCGTAAAGATGCCGACGTAGGCTTCACCCAGGAGTATTCCAGAGTATCGATTTCCACAGGGGATGAGTAGAGTGTCACTCCTAATCTATCAAGTCCTAGTGATGAAGAGGAGCAGAACTAAGTGTATTCTATAGGGAGAAGAAGTCCCCGGGCCAGACAATCTAATGTTGGGAACCTTCTCCAGGTAACTTAGTGAGAATTCTATTTCCAAATATCTGCTTTGGGGCGTGATAACGATCCACAGGTAAGGGTCGGTTACTAACCTCATGTACTAATGGGCACATAAACGCTAGACAACCCTGCTTGAGACTTCCCGAACATGGTGGAATTCAATATTGGACGGATAGGGCTCTCACCACCTGCCGCCTACCATACAGCCCATAGGGACGAATGTAATCCCAGGAAAGCTAAGTCTAAACACCATGTCTAAACATTGACTTTCATACCAGTTCTAGAATTGGTAAACAAAACAAGATAATGCTGTGAAGTAATAAAAAGTTATGCACGAGGATCCCACAGAATAAAACGATAGAAATACTCACTTTATTACTTGGTTAAGAATTCCACTACATGTTACCCGGCCCCGAAGACGAGGGTTACTCACGTAGGAGGTTCAATCCCCGAGGCACAAGTTGAAGGTGCCAGCATCCCGAACTCCTCCTCCTACACCCCTATTCTTCTACTTGGGGAAAACTTGGGACTAATGCTTATTTCTTCTCTATTCCCCTCTACTTCTGCCGAATTTCCCCCCTATTTATAGGTGGCAAAGACTTGGCGGGTACTTCAAGGTGGAGGAGAGTCGGTGGGCAAAATTTCCGCCGCCGGGCGACGGGCCATGCCAGGTGGCCGAGCATGCCGGGCGGCCGTTGGATGAAGTCGGTTCCCGACCGCCTTCCCTTGGATGGCTCAGATTTGGTCCGGATGACGGTTGTTGGGTCGGTTTTCAACCGCCTTATCCACTTGGCGTCTGTTGGCATGATGGGCTAAGTGGGCTGGACACCCCGGGAGGAAATTCCCAGGCCGGGCGGCCGGGCATGCCGGCTGGCGGCATAGGCCGGGCGGCGGCCTGTGCCGGGCGGCAGTCCCTTTTTGTTGCCGACCTCCTCCGGGTCATGTCTTCACTTGTCCAAGTTGTGCCACGTGGATGCCTCCTTTACTTCTTCACTTTTTACCCTCCTTAGTCTGGGGATGGAAAACAGCCTCATGATAGAGTGTGTTGCAGGGTCGGCTAGGTTGGATTGGTTCAGCCCGATAAGACTCTGTTTTGACTAGCTGGGTGGTTGATTTCAGCCTGATATGACCTTGTCGGCTGGGTCCTGATTTCAGCTGTCACAACCCTGCCCGGGCCTTGATTTCAGCCTCATACAACCCTGTCGGCTGGCTGTTTTATGGCAGTGTCGGCCGAAGGGGTGTTGCTTCATGTTTTTACAAAATTTTGGCCCTTTTGAACCTGCAAACACATATTTCACCAAAGCTTGTGGAACTTTATTAGTTTAAACATATATTCATAAAACTTTGGTCTTTACCTTGTATTTCCCGACCGGTTGGTGACCGATATTGGGTTTTAAGGACCACCAATAGTTATGCTGTGTTAAACAGTATATGTTTCTTGCAGCTTTTTCACTCTTAATATTTAAGGACATTTCAAAAAAAATCAAGTGTTTTGATATGTGATTTTTCCATTTCCATGCTTCTACAGATATTTACTTGTTATTTTATTTTCTGACAAGTTTGTGTTCCAGGGTTTATACATAAGGATTACACAACCACAAGCATTTTAGTCATGTTGTCTCTGTAGTAACTAACTCTATTCAAATGATTCTTGCAGGGATCTCAGTATTTATGAAGCCGAACTCATTGCATATGAAGTTGCTCTTCTGAAACAATTATTTAGTTGGGCAGTCGTGCTAGAAAAGTAACTTTGATTATTCAGGCAATAAAAGCAAGGTCAAAAAGTTGCGTCAAAGGTTTTTCAGCATCTCTAAGTCAGAAACACTTTTGGAATTTTACGTGTACCGCAGTTTGGGTAGGATGTAGTGGACTTTCTCTTGCTCGAAGACTAGCAGTGGGGTTCTGAGTGTGACTTTAAGCATTGAATGTCTTTATTGTACCGAGCAGCCGTAGCCTGTAGTGTTCTGCTCTCTATAATGTACTATTCTACGTGCCAGCATTGTAGTCAGAGTATACAATGTGTAAATTACATGTGGTGGTAGTAAATATCCATGATTTGTTTACTTTTACAAGCTTTGTCTGGTTAAACAGCAAAATTCAGTTTGTGATCATTTATAATCAAACTACTTGTGGCACGATATATTATCTTAATTTTCATGTGTACGGTCCATGTATTGAAAATAAAAAGATGTGTTGCGAATAGCTTGCTTGTTATTTGAAATCTAATTGCATTAATCAATCAATGGTTCTAATAATAATATTTAGGTTTGTTGTATCCACAATACTATTCCTCTAACAGGATATGGCTATGATGATGGACTTTCAGCATGTTATGTTTTGGCATGCATGGAATAGTATTTCAAGTGGTTTTTTTAGTAGGACATGGGAAGCATGCGATTGTGGTTGCTGTTTTCATGGAATATGAGATATCAATGACATGTCATATGGTTAAGATTTTATATGGAATTCAAGTTTTAGGTGTTTGAACCCAATCTGGAAAGCCCTTAAAGTCTATTTTCACCTCCAATAGGTTTCATAATTTTACTAGTTTTCCTCTGTCCAGTAGAGCCAAAACACTAAGCCCCTGTCATCCAGAAACAGAATCAGCCAACCTGAGATTGACAAATTCATAAGTCCAGATTTACTTGGAATTGTTGAGAGTATAAATACAATATGGAAAGCTATGAAAATCTACTATAACATGGTTCCAAGCCTCAATTTTGAAGACCTTGTTTTCTGATCGAAATACCCACTTTTCTGACTGTTGTATAGTTAAGACAGAATCTGTTTTAAAACCCATTGTCGTATTATTACCCCTTGAGACTGGAAAATGTAAACTAAAACTTTGTCTCTGTATTTCATAGCACTTTATATGAAATTCATTTTTACTGTAAGGAAGGTTTGACTCAATAAAAAATAGATTCCTTGTAGATGGCTGAAAACAATGAACAAGCCCCACCGGGTTGGGAGATAACCGATGGTTTGGAATTCACTGGGATGGTTCATCTATTTTGGAGAGTTCTCCAGAATTTCGGATATCACATTCCTCCCACTTATGTCGGCAAGGAATTTCAGGAGCATGGAGTCCCCTCTTGTGTCATCCATGTGACAGTTCCCGCCAACTACTCGGTCACTCCCGCATGGGAATCCTGGACCATTAGCATCACTGGGACAGATTTGTCTTCCACTTGGAATGTTGCTGCTTTCAAGGCACTCACTCGATTCTGCGAAGACCGCAAGCATATGTTGCTAGAACACCCGTCGCCTTGCTGCCCATCAATGATGTGACAGATTTTGAGTGGATTAGGCGTGTGATTTCATCTTTGATCTAAACCATCGCCACCATGATCCTATGCTGCCCATAATAGAGTATTATGGCTTGTCCACTTTCACCTTGTGCACAAACATGTGCCGGCGTCTGGATGTGTTTCATACTACACTTCGACTTTCTAAAGTCGAAAAACAAGCTAAGGATGAGGAAATTGCAGAATTGAACCAACAAATCCTAGCAAAGAATGAAGGGATGGATGCAATTATATAAGAACATGACCAAGCCTTGCAGGATGCAGCAGATTTTAAGCATGACATGATTGAGGCTCAAGATGACTTGGACGCATTCAAGGCTACTCACCTTCCTATTGAAGGGAATTGGGATGAGATCATCATGGAATATGGAGAACAAGAGGATATAGAGATGGCACCTGCCGGTATTAACGATGTGGAAATGATGGATCCGGAGGAACCGGAAGAGCCTATGGAACCAGAAGAACCAGAAGAGCCAGAAGATATAGATCAGGAGTAGATGGTTCGCTGCACCCCTATGTATGGTCATGTAGCATATGTATCTCTAGTTCAATGTAGGATTGTGAATCTTCCATAATATGTCCGCAATACCCACTGATGAGGACATCACCATGCTGGATACACGCATATCATGGCCGTCCCCAAGTTACAAGTTGTCACCAACTCGGTCGCCGCGTTCGTCACGGATTCATCCGACACCCCTTCACGGTTTTGATGATATCTCCCACATCCGACGTCCAAACGAGACGTTCTTTGATGCGTTGGAAAGGGGACGACGACGCTGTCATTTTGGTTCTGGTCCTAGCTCCAGAAGGGTTGTGAGTCATAATATTTGACCATGACAAGGAGTTGTGCCACCTATTTTGGGGCAACTTGGCCATGTATCGTGTCGGGCCTTAAGCCCATGTTGTGGGCGCCCCCCCTGGTCATCCACAACCCAAGGACGTCTTTGTTTCCTACATAAACTCAGTAGCCGCTGTCTTTTAGTTTCGGATTTTGTTTAGTTCAGTTTTCCAGAGAGAAACTTGATCGAATTATTGTAACTGTGGCGACAAGTCCTTTTACAGTAATCCAGGGCCCCTGTTCTTGTTCTACACCACTGTGGAGATTAGTTCTTTTGTGTTCAGATCTTGAACCTTTTCTTGTGATTCGCTTCATCCATATTTGCAATTTCAGATTGCGTGTTTATCCTCCCTTGCTTGTGTTCTCGATTTCGCTTGCTGGAACAACCAAGTTGTGCTTGGTGTAACGGTTGCGGGGTTGGATCGTGTCTGATTCAAACCCGGTCGTCGACGCCGAGTTCCCCTAATTTGAGTTTATCCCCTTACCTCTCGGAAGATCGGGCCATATCTACATCAAGTGGTATCAGATTCCTAGGTTCCCCGTGAGGTATTATCATGTTCTTCCCTTTAGATTCGTTTGTGTTCATCACCTTTTGTCTGCGAAAAAGCCTACAAAAAAAATTTCCCCACCATCCTAGACACTATTTAGCCTTTGCATAATTTAATTTCAGAGTCCGTAGTATTGAGTTTGTGTCCTAGTCGAGTTCAGTTGCTGGTTTGAATTTGTGTTTCGATTCGGTTTGTGTTTTGATCTCCGCTGCACACCACCATCACCATCGTGTTTTCTATTGGATTCACCATCGTGTCACCCACCCACCACACCCACAATCTGTTGCCAACAAAAAAACTCTACCTGATTCGGTTCCCCCCCCCCCCCCCCCCCCGTCACCCCTCCAACCCTATCTTGACATACCTTCGGTAAAACAGGCATAACTTTTCGCTCGTTGCTTCGATTGGGCTGAAATTTTTACAGCAGATTCTTGACTCAAATTTGAGGTGACCCACACTTGGCTCTTCCCTGTGTGCCCTTGTCAAAAAATTCAAAAAAATCGGGAAAAAATACAAAAGAAATTGTGAAGTCAAAAATAGCGCTTTCGGTGAAACTTTGAGATTTTGCCTACCCTTTGTTTTTCCTCTGTTTGAGTTGAAACTTCTTGTGGTTCCTTCCTTTGTGTTCCTATATCACAGAAAAATAGTGGAAAAATCATACAAAAAAATCAAGATTTTGATTTGCACCCCCCCCCCCCCCCGCCCTGAAAATTCTGAGTCTGTGAAGCCTGTTTTGTGTTCCTTGCTGCCTTTTCCATTGTTCTTTGCCATTGTTCTTGCTGTCACAACTGTTTTTGAACATGATTCTTTTGCCAGCAATTAGGACACTGCTTTGGACATTTATTCAGTGCTACTATCTGTTATTGAATTGTGTTCCAGTGACATACATATTAGCCTTCCAAGCTATACATATTGCAGCACAGGTTTCTTCCTTGCATTACACCCAAGCTCAACTACAGATTGTGTGGACCTGTTTGGCTTTGGTAAGAACACTTGCAAGATTGTGATACATTGCTTCTGATATTGTTTTCCACTTTCTACACCCTCTGCTGCATGCTAGTTGATAGGGCTAATCTTTTTGTTTAGTCTTGTCTTTTGCTTTTAACCATGTCACAGAAAGGGAAAGGGACACCTGGAGAGTTGGAGTCCCCTACAGACTTCAATAATTGCGTGTCCAAGGCCGAGCTCACGAAGATTCTTGCGGACTAGCGTCCATTCATGGAAACGAAGTTTGTCGAGTTGATGGGTCACATCAACACTGTTGGCCACCGCATTGAGGTTGTTGAACAACGACCTCCACCTCAACGAGCTGCTGCTGATGATGACTTTGACCATGATGCAGACCGTCTTCACCGTAATCGACACGGTATGGGAGGTAATAACAATCGTGGTAATATTGATACTTTTGTTAAGCCCAAATTTAACATACCACCTTTTGCTGGTAGTGTTGATCCTGAAGCATACTTAGATTGGGAACTTGCTGTTGAACAAAAATTTAATTCTCATTTAGTTCCTGCTGAGCATAGAGTTAGACTTGCTACTAGTGAGTTTACAGGTTTTGCTCTCTTTTGGTGGAATGATCTTTGCAATACTAATGCTGCTATACCTGCCACTTGGCCTGTTTTGAAACAACGCATGAAATCTCGTTTTGTTCCTCCTTATTACCAACGTGATTTACGTTTGAAATTACAATCTTTAACACAAGGTAGTAAAACAGTAGAAGAATATTATCAGGAATTGCTTATTGGTTTAGCACGTTGTGATATACATGAAGATGATCTTGAAACTAGTGCTAGATTTTTTGGTGGTTTGAACCATGATATCCAGAATATTGTTGACTATAAAGAGTGGAATAGGTTCAGCCAATTGTATCATATTGCTCTTAAGGCTGAACGAGAAGTACAGGGACACCTTCCACAACAATCTTGCAGGTCCAACACTGAGCAATATCTCCAGCAACGCACTAGAGTAGAGAACTTGAAGAGTCATGTTGCTAAGACACCAGCAACAACTTTTCCATTTGCGCCTACTTCTGCAGCGCAATCGTCTAGTGTGCAGCACCAACACCAGAAGAAGGTTACTACTTCCGGTACTAGGAGTGGCTCCTCCACCACCATTATTTGCCACCGCTGCAAGGGCATGGGACATGTCATGAAGGATTGCCCTAGTCGTCGTGCTTTCATCGCTACCGCTGATGGGTATGAAAGTTCTAGTGATGTTGAAGATGAATTTGCTCGTATGCCAAACCTTGTTGCAGATTCGACGGAGGAGCAGGAGACTACCGCCATTGATTCTATTGCTGCCACCGCGGGCTTTCCTAGCCTCATTGTACAACGTGTGTTGACCACTCGGGTGGGACAAGAGGAAGAACAACAACACAACAATTTATTCTACATGTACCTCATTGTTGCGGACCACCATGTTCTCACCATCATTGATACTGGGAGCTGTAACAACTTGGTAAGTTCTGATTTGGTAAGCAAACTTGGCTTGACCACGCATGCACTACATCAGCCCTACCACATCAAATGGTTCAACAATAGTGGTACGGCACAGGTAACTCGATCAGCACGCATACACTTTTCAGTAGGTTCTTATCAAGACTTTGCTGATTTTCATGTTGTACCTATGCAAGCATGTTCGCTTTTATTAGGCCATCCATGGGAATATGATATGGATGCTGCCCACCATGGTAGAACAAATACATATACATTCATGCATAAGGACAGGAATATTACTTTGCGTCCGTTATTGCCTGCTGTTATTAGAAATCATTTTAAACTGCTTGCTAAAAATACTGAGAATAAACATGATAACAAACAACTTTCTGATGTTAAACATAAGGCTATTCAGTTAAAGGGAGGTGCTTTTCTTGCTATGATATCTACTGTTACTGATCTTTGTGATAATCATGATGCAACTTGCTATACTATGCTTTATCATGATATATCTTCTATCGATGATCATGTATCTTGTACTTTGCATTCTGCTAGTATTAACCATTTGTAGGAGATTTGATGAGGACATCACCATGCTGGATACACGCATATCATGGCCTTCCCCAAGTTACAAGTCGTCACCAACTCGGTCGCCGCGTTCGTCCCGGATTCAGCCGACACCCCTTCACGGTTTTGATGATATCTCCCACATCCGACGTCCAAACGAGGTGTTCTTTGATGCATTGAAAAGGGGACGACGACGCCGTCGTTTTGGTTCTGGTCCTAGCTCCAGAACGGTCGTGAGTCATAATATGTGACCTTTACAAGATGTTTTGCCACCTATTTTGGGCCAACTTGGCCATGCATCATGTCGGGCCTTAAGCCCCTGTTGTGGGCGCCCCCCCTGGTCGCCCCCAATCCTAGGACGTCTTTGTTTCCTACATAAACTCAATAGCTGCCGTCTTTTAGTTTTGGGTTTTGTTTAGTTCAGTTTTCCAGAGAGAAACTTGATCGAATTATTGTAACTGTGGCGACAAGTCCTTTTATAGTAATCCAGGGCCCCTGTTCTTGTTCTACACCACTGTGGCGATTAGTCCTTTTGTGTTCAGAGCTTGAATCTTTTCTTGTGATTCGCTTCATCCATATTTGCAATTTCAGATTGCGTGTTTATCCTCTCTTGCTTGTGTTCTCGATTTCGCTTGCAAGAACAATCAAGTTGTGCTTGGTGTAACGGTTGTGGGGTTGGATCTTGTATGATTCGAGCCGTGTCGTCGACGCCGAGTTCCCCAAATTCGAGTTTATCCCCTTACCTCTCGGAAGATCAGGCCATATCTACATCAAGATTGATGCTGAGATGGAGTCGAGGATGACTCCAATTCGAGAAGGGGAGGATGATGAGGACATCACCATGCTGGATACGCGCATATCATGGCCTTCCCCAAGTTACAAGTCGTCACCAACTCTGTCGCCGCGTTCGTCTCGGATTCAGCTGACACCCCTTCAAGGTTTTGATGATATCTCCCACATCAGATGTCCAAACGAGGCGTTCTTTGATGCGTTGGAAAGGGGATGACGATGCTGTCGTTTTGGTTCTGGTCCTTGCTTCAGAAGGGTCGTGAGTCATAATATGTGACCATGACAAGGTGTTGTGCCACCTATTTTGGGCCAACTTGGCCATGTATCGTGTCGGGCCTTAAGCCAATGTTGTGGACGCCCCCCTGGTCGCCCCCAACCCTAGGACGTCCTTGTTTCCTACATAAACTCAGCAACAGCCGTCTTTTAGTTTGGGGTTTTGTTTAGTTCAGTTTTCCAGAGAGAAACTAGATTGAATTATTGTAACTGTGGCGACAAGTCCTTTTACAGTAATCCAGGGCCCCTGTTCTTGTTCTACACCACTGTGGCGATTAGTCCTTTTGTGTTCAGAGCTTGAACCTTTTCTTGTGATTCACTTCATCCATATTTGCAATTTCAGATTGCGTGTTTATCCTCTCTTGCTTGTGTTCTCGATTTCGCTTGCAGGAACAATCAAGCTGTGATTGGTGTAACGGTTGCGGGGTTGGATCATGTCTGATTCAAGCCGGGTCGTCGATGCCGAGTTCCCCAAATTCGAGTTCATCCCCTTACCTCTCGGAAGATCGGGCCATATTTACATCAAGTACCATGCACCATATCAGCAGCAAGGAAATCAGAATGCTCATGCCCCACAGCCCACTGATCATGGAAGCAGCTATTTGTGCAATAACTGTGGTTGTACCGGCCACTTTGCTAAGAACTGCACTACACCCAGGCGTAATAACAACAACAATAGCAACCAACGTCAGAACCAGAACTGGAATGCGAATGCACCATCTCATGGTGCCCAAGTGAACTACACCAATGCTGAAGACATCCCTCAGGGCGAACCCGTGCTGACCGGTACGCTCTCACTCCATCGCCAGCCTGTCCTCGCACTTTTTGATTCTAGTGCTACACATAATTTCATTAGCAAAGCTTGTGTGCAAAAACATAATCTCCACACTACCACCATAAATAGATGCTACACCGTCCGCTCTCCCGCGGGACAAATTTTTGCTAACGAAGTGGTATGTAAAGGCCCACTAAAAATAAATCAAAAGATTTACCCCACCAATTTCATCATGCTCAAGGATCAAGAAATTGACCTAATCCTAGGAATGATCTGGATGAAATCCCATAGAGCCATGCTAGACATCGAGCCCCGAATTGTTCACATCAACTCTCCCTTGCATGGAAAAGACACACTTTTTCTAAACACCGATTCATCGAAAGCCTTGGTTGTCCATCACTTGGAAGGGCAATCACTAGAAAGTATTCCTGACATTTAGGAGTATCAGAACATGTTCCCTGAAGATATTTCCAGCCTTCCGCCTGATCGTGAAGTGGAATTTAAGATAGAGCTACAGCCAGGAACTTCTCCGATATCCTATTGTCTGTATAAAATGGCCCCGAATGAGTTGGCTGAATATAAAAAAACAATTGAATGAGTTATTGGAGAAGGCATTGTCGCCCAAGCACTTCACCTTGGGGCTGTCCCGCCATTTTTGTGAAGAAGAAGGACAAATCTCTACGTCTCGTCGTTGATTTTTGACCTCTCAACGAAGTTACCATCAAAAATAAATATCCAATACCCCAAATTGACATCCTTTTTAACCAATTGGTTGGTGCTAAGGTCTTTTCAAAAATTGACCTTCGTTCGGGTTATCAACAAACCAAGATCAGAGCAGAAGCCATTCCTAAGACTGCCTTTTCTACTAGATATAGATTATTTGAGTATCTAGTAATGTCATTCGGATTAACAAATGCCCCTGCCCATTTCATGTACCTCATGAATTCGGTATTCATGCCAGAGCTTGACAAATCTGTGGTAGTATTCATTGATGACATCCTCATTTATACCAAGTCCAAGGAAGATCATGTCGAACATCTTTGCATTGTTCTTCAACGTCTCTGAGATCACAAGTTGTATGCAAAATTCAGCAAGTGTGAATTTTGGTTGGATCGTGTGCCATTTCTCGGCCACATAGTTTCAGGTGAAGGAATCTCGGTAGATACCAGCAAAGTTCGAGATGTGCAAGATTAGAAGCCACCGAAAATAGTTTATCAAGTTCATAGTTTCCTCAGATTAGCTGGATATTATCGTAGGTTCATCCCTAATTTTTCCCAGTTATCCAAGCCTATCACAAGATTACTGAAAAACAATGTGAAGTTCGAATGGAATGATAAATGTGAAGAAGCATTTCAGAAGTTGAAGGAACTATTAACCACTGCCCTAGTATTGGCTCAGCCGAACATTACCAAACCGTTTGACGTATATTGTGATGCATCTCGGACAGGACTTGGATGTGTGCTTATGCAAAGCGGTCGTGTCATTGCCTATGCATTGCGACAACTAAGGAAGCATGAAGAACATTATCCAACTCATGATTTAGAACTATCTGCAGTAGTGCTTGCACTAAAGATTTGGAGACATTGCCTACTTGGGAATTTGGTGCATATCTACACGGATCATAAGAGCTTGAAATACATTTTCACTCAGACCGATCTGAACATGAGACAACATCGATGGCTGGAATTAATCAAGGATTACAATCTGGAGATTCATTATCATCCAGGCAAGGCCAATGTAGTAGCCGACGCACTAAGCAGAAA
The DNA here is from genome assembly GCA_032690845.1 of Eleusine coracana subsp. coracana. Lineage (NCBI taxonomy): Eukaryota > Viridiplantae > Streptophyta > Magnoliopsida > Poales > Poaceae > Eleusine > Eleusine coracana. The sequence continues at coordinate 17,042,040 of CM064434.1, read as the reverse complement.
AATCCACTGCAATAACTTGGTGCTAGAATCTCAGGACAGCAGCAACCACATAACTATTTCAGAACCTAGCCTTCGTGTTTTGCCTGCTATAGTCATCAGCAACCTTAGTATACACTCCACCATCCACGAAGAAATCATTGCTGCACAGAAGAATGACATTGATATGAATTATATCCGTCAAAACATTAAAAATGGTAAAGCAAAATGTTTCACACAAGACTCGGACGGTACCCTATGGTTCAATAACCGTCTAGTGGTACCAAAGGACTTTGAACTTCGATAAAAAATCTTGGATGAAGCACATCACCCCAAATACTCCATCCATCCGGGTAGTAACAAAATGTACCAAGACTTGAAGAAGAATTTTTGGTGGACATAAATGAAAAGAGAAGTTGCTCGATACATCGTAGAATGTGATACTTGTCAGAGAGTTAAAGCTAACCATTTGAAACCGATCGGACTACTTCAGCCATTGAGTATTCGTGTCTGGAAATGGGAAGATATCAGCATGGATTTCATTGTTTTCCTCCCTCTCACTTCTTGGATGCATGATTCGATTTGGGTCATTGTGGACAGGCTCACGAAATCTACCCACTTCCTACCAATCAATAACACATACAAGATAAAGCAATATGCAGAACTATACATAGCGAGAATTATGTGTCTTCATGGAGTACCCAAGACCATTGTTACAAATCGTGGCTCACAGTTTGTTGCTCGTTTCTGGGAACAACTGCATGCTTCTCTGGGTACCAAGTTGATTTGGAGTTCTGCTTACCATGCCGCTACTGATGGATAAACAGAGCGTGTCAACCAGATTTTGGAAGATATGCTTAGAGCATGTGTTTTAACACATGGTGGTAACTGGGATGAGTACTTACCATTTGCGAAATTCTCATACAATAATAGTTACCAAGAGAGTCTAAAAATGTCTCCATTTGAACAACTCTACGATCAGAGTTGTAGAACACCGTTAAACTGGTCTGAATCTGGAGAAAGAGTAACCTTTGGTCCTGACCTTGTCAAGAATGCAAAAGAAAAAGTTCGTACCATTCAGGCAAATCTTAAAGCTGTGAAATGCCGTCAGGAGAAGTATGCAAATAGACGATGTAAACCACTATATTTCGATAAAGGTGACTACGTCTACCTCAGAGTATCACCTATGAAGGGTATCCAACGGTTTGGAGTCAAAGGAAAGTTAGCTCCCCATTATATTGGACCATTCCAAATTCTAGAATGATGTGGAAACATAGCCTACAAGCTGGAGTTACCCACTAACTTATCTGGAGTTCCTAACACCTTTCACGTCTCTCAACTAAAGCGGTGTCTCAAACCACCCATTGACAAAATCTTGGAAGACTATGACCAACTCCGAACAACCAATAAGGATCCTCGATGAGAAAGAGAGCACAACCCATAAAAGAACCATCAAATTCTATGAAGTTCAGTGGAGTAATCACCAGGAGGACGAATCCACATGGGAATCTGAAGAATTTCTGAGTACACATTACCCAAAATTATGGTCGTCATACGCAGGTATACTTTGACTGCCGTACTTCCCCCTAATTTGCCTCGATCATAATTTCGGGACGAGATTTCTTTAAGAAGGGAGGGCTGTGACACCCAGGTGTCTCATTTTTGCCTAACAAGCGTAATTGCACAAATTATAAGTAATTATATCATGAAATAATAAAGCCTCACTCAAATTGGAATTAATTCTAGGCAATTCAAAAACCCTACAATCAAAATATGGAAGTATCTTAAAAATTTCAATGTAACATATGTCAAAAAAAAATTCATAATAAGATTGGTAATAATAAAATAGAATTTGATGAATTGAATGAGCATTTTACCAAATGTGGAAATACCCCCAAATAATTAATTAAACCATAGAAACCTTTCCAAATGGGGAAATAATTATAAAATAATTATAAATATTTTGACCAAGTTGGTCCCACCAGATCAACAGGAATATCCCAAAGGACCTTTGTGCAAAATTCCATGATTTTAGGAGCTTCCTAGCTATTTGTTTTAGAATTACCATTGACCAGGGACCTTTTTGTGAAGATCTTGAAAGATCGGGGAGGGGGGGGGGGGTCAGAGCAAAATCCCCTCTACTTCCCCATTGGCGCAGGCTCCTTTCTTCTCCCCCCGACAACTCTGTACCAGCGCACGTCTTCTCTCCCGGCCACGCCACCTCCACCTCAGGACTCCTAGCGCGCACAGTGCCGCCTGCCCCTCTGCTCTCTCCCCGTGACGTCCCATCCTGCCGCCAGCGCGCACCAACGGCCTCCTTATTCCCCCCTCTCCTCTCTGCACCATCGACATGACCGGCCATCAAATTTCAATTCGGAGCGCCCTTCCCACGCCTATACCCCAACCACTCCTGCCCCCTCTACGCGACTTGAAAGCGCACCCAAGATGATGTGGACAAGTGTTCCCGATCTTCCTATAGGTTCTGATAATCTTGATTAAGGTGGAGGCGATACACAAATCGATCCGGCTTCCGAACGACACGTTCTGAACCCCGCAATCGCAGCACAACGTCTCCTCTGGTTATCAACCGTTCAAGAACGATTGACCTCACCGAGAAGGCTTATCCTTGCCTGCAAATCAAGAACATAATCAAGAACAAAGAAGAATGCAACCAAATTTGCAAGTATATAATGAATCTCACAAGTTGGGGTCTCACAAACCGATCAAACGGCAAAACTGTTATCAACAGCATAATCTAAGCAAAACCCAAAACCTAATGAACAGGCGGCGGATGTATATGAGGACCCTAGGGTCGTGCAAGACCCGCTGGATGCAGCCCTAAGTGGGCTCAACTCGATACATGGCCCAAAGACCAATTACGGTGTCGCATCACCAGGACAGATTCTGTACATCGACTTGTTTTGATGATTGCCGATGGCTCGCGATGAATTTTGATATGGGACCAGTTGGGTTGGAAAGACCTTTTCGTTATATTTCCAGGCATATGTAGAGCGTCCAAATCCAAGTCCGTAAGCATCTTGAGCGTCCGTTTTAGTGCAGACTGGTCCTAGGCTCCAAAACAGACTTGAAGTCGGTTTTGGATTGGGCTTCCACCTTGGCTTGGACGTCCTTGCTGGCCCATCACGCCTCCAATCACCTCCTCAGCTATATCATCATCATCTTCATGGTTCCTAACAATAATTAAATCATTAGGTAGCAATCTATTCTCAAAATTACATAAACAAAACATTAGAAACGAAGTCACCTGTAAATTCAGGTGATGCACATGAACTTTCATCTTAGTTGGAGGAGTGTTGCGTGTATCCATAGGTGTGATGTTCTCATCATTCTCCCCCTTTTGAATTAGAGTCGTCCTCAACTCGATCCCATCTCTTTCTCCGAATATTTTTCTCAAATCTGAAATATGAAATATAGAACTATTCCCAAACTTGGGATGCACCTCATGTTTATATGCATTATAAAAATATCATTAGAATGTGAAACTACAGTAGAAGGCATGTCACACAACTGAACAACATCTTTAAAAAATTGGCCAGTAGTATGAACATCATCCTCACTCTTATGACAAGTTGGAAAATGTGTGATCTTAGAAACAGTAGAAAAACTTGACATGACATGACAATTTTTATTGCAGTTTTCTAGTGTCTCATTGAGTTGCACAACACAAGGAGGTTTCAATGTTGAAGAAATATCAACTCTATGCACCATAAACAAACCTCTATGATCATAATAGCCAATAGCATAAAAATTATTTCTTGTCAATAAAGGAAATTCAGTTTGAGAAAAGATTTTCTTCTCAACGGCATTTAGATCACAAAGAACATCAAATTCAATATAACCCAAAGTGTTTAGAGAAGTCAACAATTTCTGCTCATCCTTTTCGCATGTAACTAAAATCAAATGTTTTATTTCAGCACCATTAGGTGAATCATAAGCAAAAGCATCAAGCTCATTCATTTGTTGTGGCAAAGGTATAAGTGAAGCATTGGATCACAACTCCTCTTTATCACAAGGACCAATAGATAAATCAACTTATAACAAAGAAACATCATCATAAGGTTCCAATACAGCAAGATTATTCCAACATTTCATCACATCAAGAAAGCTTTTACCTGAAGCAACAACCTGTTCTTTATCTTTCCCACTATCATCTTCTTTATGTAGATGTTCAAATATATTAGTTGCAACAAGAGGCAAAGAAATATGTTCATCCTCTAGTAATTCAGATTTTGATGGAAGTGTTGCAACATTTGAAATAGCCCATTCTATCCTAAATGGTTTATTCTTTCTTCTCTCAAATCTTTGTTGGTCCTCTTCTAAAATTTCAGCAGCAGTCATAGGTTTAAGAGTAACCCTTCTACCATTGTATTTAAATGAGTAGCTATTAGCAATGGCATTATGTGAAACATTATTTGTAGAAATCCAAGGTTTACCTAATAACATATGACATGCTTGCATAGGTACTATATCAAATTCTGCACTATCCTTGTAAGAACCAATAAAAAATTCAATGCGTGCAATTTGATCTACCTTTATCTTACTACAAGAATTTACCCATTGGATGTAGTATGGACATGGGTGTGGTTGTGTGGTCAAGCCATGCTTCTCGACCAACTCCAAGCTTGCAATGTTGTGGCTACTCTCTCCATCAATGATGACACGACAACGTCGATCCTTCACAACAAAGTGAGTCTGGAATAAATTGTTCAATTGATTTTGCTCTACCTTCTCCATTTGAGAACTGAACACTCGTTGTGCTACAACACTCTTATCATCATGAGATGCCATCAATTCATTCCCATGAGTATTGGAACCTGTCATTGTTAGTAGCAAACAAAAAAACACACAAGAGTATATTTTCCTATCACTACTATGTAATAACGGTGAAAACTCTCAACAAGAAAATGGAAGCATCACACCAAGCTCTTACAAAGTTCTTAATTATAGCAAGCAAAGGATACCTTAGAGAGTGTGAACTGACAATTGCGAGAGTCAAAAATTTGTGCCTGTTCAGAAGGATATATATGGAGCTTGGATAGGCAATATTAGGTAGCAAGGATTAGCAAGATCTCAATTCAGAAATTGCAAAACTGAATAATAGTCCCAAGCTAGTCTATGTCACCGGCCTAAACTTGTCTCGGACCTAGTTCAAGCAAGCAAGCGAATGACTTAACAAAGAATGCAAAGGCTGCAAGCAATTCTGAATTTTTATCTTTGCCTTTTTCTACTTCTCTTTTTTTTCTGCGGCTTTTTCCTCTTGTGCACTTTTGCCTTTTTCTTTTCTTTTCTTGTGAATCAGAACTGCAGCAAGGTATTAGTACTAGAAAGAAAAAGGAAAATATATTCTAGCATAAGCAATATTATGATCTGAATATGATAGTCACAGAGATAGATAATATATTATTCCAAAACTCTCAATGTGTGCAACAAACTGATTTTTTTTCTCTTGATTCTCTATGAACAAGGACATGCACCACTCAAACAAGACCAAACAACAAGCACTAGACCAGCAGTATAATGACCTTGTAGGGACAAAAATTCAGAGAAGCAAACTAAACTGAAAATTGCATAGCACAAGGGGGATATAGGACAGCGGAAACACGACGAACAAATATTTTTGTAGGGTAGTTTTCTGGAGTTTAGGACTGAACAAAATAACAGAGATAAGGGTGAACCTAACGGTGTACCTGAAGCTTTGATTACCACTTGATATGGACAAGTGTTCCCGATCTTCCGATAGGTTCTGATAATCTTGATTAAGGCGGAGGCGATACACAAATCGATCCGGCTTCCGAACGACACGTTCTGAACCCCGCAATCGCAGCACAACGTCTCCTCTGGTTATCAACCATTCAAGAACGATTGACCTCACCGAGAAGGCTTATCCTTGCCTGCAAATCAAGAACACAAGCAAGAACAAAGAAGAATGCAACCAAATTTGCAAGGATACGATGAATCTCACAAGTTGGGGTCTCACAAACCGATCAAACGGCAAAACTGTTATCAACAGCATAATCTAAGCAAAACCCAAACCCTAATGAAGAGGCGGCGGCTGTATATGAGGACCCTAGGGTCGTGCAAGGCCCCCTGGACGCTGCCCTAAGTGGGCTCAACTCGATACATGGCCTAAAGACCGATTACGGTGTCGTAGCACCAGGACAGATTCTGTACATCGACTTGTTTTGACGATTGCCGATGGCTCACGATGAATTTTGATATGGGACCAGTTGGGTTGGAAAGATCTTTTCGTTATGTTTGAAGGCATATGTAGAACGTCCAAATCCGAGTCCGTATGCATCCTGGGCGTCCATTTTGGTGCAGACTGGTACTGGGCTCCAAAACAGACTCGAAGTCGGTTTTGGATTGGGCTTCCACCTTGGCTTGGACGTCCTTGCTGGCCCATCACGCCTCCAATCACCTCCTCTGCTATATCATCATCATCTCCATGGTTCCTAACAATAATTAAATCATTAGGTAGCAATCTATTCTCAAAATCACATAAACAAAACATTAGAAATGAAGTCACCTGTAAATTCAGGTGATGCACATGAACTTTCATCTTAGTTGAAGGAGTGTTGCGTGTATCCATAGGTGTGATGTTCTCATCATGTATCCATAGGTGTGATGTTCTCATCACAAGAGCCTCACCAACACACTCCGCGACCAGTCGCTGCTCTCTGCTCTCCCCATTTTTCTCCTCCCTGCACTTAGCTCCTCCCCGCCATGACCAAACCAAGCTAGAGCTCGAGTGGCAGCCGCTCCTTCTTTTCCCTCCCCATGCTAAGAGCACGTCGAAGTGCGTCTCACCCTCCTATGCATTTCCCTGCCCCCGCCAGTTCAAACCTGTGCGCGCATTTGGCCGAATCAAAGAAATTTTGAATCAAGCACCTCCGACAATCTTCCCCGCCATCGGCCAAAATTGGCTACACTTGGTGAGCCTCATTCCCATGTTCCTCGTTGCTCGCGTGCGCGACTCAATGCTGAATGCTCCTAACCATTCCTCCTCTAGTTTTCATCGCGAGATCGCCGCCACCCTTTCTTTTCCCTGACTGCTCTCGCCTCCGCCGGCAAAACAAAGCTGCCTCCACAGTGAGCCCCACCCTCCGGTCCTCCTTGACGCCAGCGAACTCGGTGCCGATGGTCGCCCGGTCACAATGAAGCTCTAGGGCTTGATCGCGACGGATTTGGTGCGCTAGACCTCCTCCGCGACATCACCAAACCCCTCCCATCCATCGCCTCTCCCGACGGCCAGCTCCGATGAGCTACCCCTCCCCCGAACCCCCCCCCCCCTGTCGTGTTTGCCATGTCACGCTCATCACTCCTGCACTAACGCGGCGAGCTTCTGCCGCTCACAGCCGCCGGCAGCAAGCTTTGACCGACTCCGACGAAGTCTCCGACGCCGCTGACCCCATGCACACTGGCATCCCACTGGCCTCTACCTGGCCTGGCGTGGTGCTGAGCTGTCGCTGACATGGCGCATACGTGGCCTTCCCTAAAACCAGAAATACCAGGAAATTACAAGAAATTGCTTAAACCTTTTGAAAAACCATATAAAATAGAATTCAAATCCAATGAGGCTCTAACAAATTTTGTTAGATTCATTTTGAAATGCTCTATTTTAGTAAAATGATAAATCACTGCCTCTGTACATGTATTTTTATTAACTCGTTTAATTGTCAAAACACTAAATAACTCACCAGAAATTCTAAGAATCAAATTAAATCCTGATTTTTGGCATGCTCAGTAAACCCATGATTATCTACCATCACAAATTTTGGTTTGGTAAAATATGAAATATTTTAGGCTCTGGAATTTATTTAGTGTGTTTGCTTATATTAATCGTAGTAAATAATATATAAATAATTTGCCCATTCCGCTTGGCATAAAAATCACTCATATATGGTTCTATTCACAATAAATCACATATGTCCAGAAACATAAATTTACTATACTAATTAATTTAATTGCTCATATCACTCATATACTATATTTAATTGCATAAATCATATATATACTACAAATCTTAAATAACAACCCCACTTCTCTGAAGCATATGGATTCGAGAACATAATAATAATTTTGATTGACATTAAACATAATGTGCTTACATGCATCATACCATTGCATTAAACGGTGTTCCGACAATACCGTTAACTCGATTCCATCATATAGGTAACGACAACCAGGAGCAAGAACAGGATTATCAGAAGGATATTGACCCTCAAGAGCAAGAAGTTGTAGCTGCTAGCACTAACACTGATCCAGGCAAGCCCCGGTTTGCATTCGCCTTTTATAAAGTTTTGCTAGTTTACAATATTACTAGTGTCTATGTTTATTGATGCATTAGGTCATAGGACTTGATTGAAACCCACTTTGCATGATACCCAAATGACCTATGATACTGCCTTTAGAACTTTGTGTCGATGCTATTATCGGTAGTGGATCATAGGGCTACCCATGATCGTTGTTTATCGGTAAAGGCATGCGCGAGACCGAGAGTCGATGGACACACAAGACGCAAGGTTTAGACAGGTTCGGGCCTCCCGAAGGATAACAACCCTACATACTGTGTTATGTGGTGTATTATGCGGTATGATGCGTGTCTATGAGAGAGCCCTTGCCCCTCCATATACATCCGGGGGGCAGGGTTACATGGCAAGTCTCCTATTCGGTTACAATATGATTTTCGGCTAGGATTCTATCTCTAACTTTCTATCTCTAGTATCAACTTGTCATCTACTCCAAGTAATAATCCGAGCAGTTATCTTCATGGGCTTTATCTTTATTGGACCCCAGTCCACTCGGCAATATATCCGAGTGGTGAGTTATCCCTGGTATATATATCCCACAGTAGCCCCTGAGAGATTTGCAAGTTAGTTGTTGATCTTCAGTTGATTGACTAATGCTTCGCCATGAAAATATGATTAACTTTTTCATGTACAGCAACAAACTTGTAAAGGTCTCCAAGAATCTTCAAAAAGGATTATGCACCAAATAATATCCATATGCAGGGAAAAATCCACCTAGGTGTAGGTATAGCCCCCGACTCAGAAGGTATTTAGATCACAAAATATCTTGTGAGTCAAAAAGAATAACACCATATATAAATCTTGGATCTACCACTTTCCCCGACTAATTCGATGAGGAGTTTTAATACGGTAGCCCCCAATATTGGTTCTACCACTCCCTCCAATTAACAAAAGGAACCATTGGTACTAATGAATCCGAGTGATACTTGATCAGATATATCAAGCATAGCAGTCATCAAAATATCCGGATGATACTTGATCCAATATAACAAGTATAAGAGCCATCAAAAATATCCAAGAAATACTTGATTAAATACAACAAGTATAGCAGCCCCCGGGCGATAGCAACTCTTGCAGGGCTCTCCAATATTAAGTAGAATCATAAGCAATTAATAATGGCCGAATGATTCAATAATATAGCCGAATGATATAACGACTCGAAACAAGAAGGCCGAGTGATCCAATAATGAAGCTGAATGATCCAATAAAAATAACCAAGTGATTTTAAAATAAAGTGTCTCTAGGTGATATAACCACTATATTCCAAGAAAACTAATGTATTCAATATGTAATACATTGACAAAATAAATAATGTATTCAATGAATAATACATATATAAAACAAACAATGTACTCAAGAGATAATACATTGATAAAACAAACAATGTATTCAAAAGGTTATACATTGATAAAACAAATAATGTATTTGATATGTAATACATATAAAACAAACTTGATCCGTTGTCAGAAATGCAATAGATGCTTGGGTTGTATTGGGTGATTAAGTACTGTATGAACTCGAGCCTAACTCTCACAACCAGTAAATATCAGGTACCAATACTACTAAATGACTTCCTTAACGTTCAACATGAAGCATGGAGACTAAGAACTCACTCGGATGAACATGTGAGTCAAGGTAAAAAGCCGCCTCGGTCCTCAACAAACGATATGAACTATGGAGACTAAGAACTCCCTCGGTCAATCATATGCGAGTTAAGGTAATACCGAGAGTCTAATGCATCAAGATTATGCAGAGAGAAATCATCCCTAAGTTAAAGAACCTATGGCCTTTAATTAGATGAACAAAACTGAAATTATAAAAATACATAGCTACTTAATATCCATCGAGCTAAAGATGAACCCTCGACATAATATCTCAAAAGGTCTGAGGGATCAAAATTCCAGAAACCATGAGTAGTTGATTATGGCCGAGTGATCCAATGACTCGGCGCTCCGTGATCGAGTGATCCAATGACTCGGCGCTCCATGATTGAGTGATATTGATGAGATAACTGTAATACAAGAACACAAATAATGTAGTTATATGTAAAATTAATATAAAGCATTGATGAAACAAGGCCTTTAATATCTAAGTCTGTTGGATTTCTGTATTCATTTAAGGCTTATGTTTGCTTAGAGTACTAGCAGAAATAATCGATCATTCAACCAAGAAACATAAAAAACAAATAAGGTTCATTAGACATGAGCCATGAGCCATGGAGCTAGACTGACCAACTTGGGTAATGGGAATCAGACGGGCAACTAAGCAAAACAGCTAAACTCTCCCTAATACCACTTATGTACTGCTAAAACTTATTTGGCCAAACATGTACGAGTCGAAATCAATCAAGAAAAATTATTGACCAATATTGTCAAGGCAAGAAGATGAGTTCAAAAGAAACTCAAAACTATCACCATAAGATGAAGAACCCACAACCTTCAAATTGAGTTGATATGAGAAAAAAACTATAAAGTTTACTTAGCTTTGTGATAGTAGATGAATTGTAGACAAGCCATATGCAAGCCATAGACAAGCCCCTGAGCATGCGGCTTGATTGTCGATGCGAGTAACCCAATCACCGTGTTGCCTCGCCGAGTGATTAAATCGAGTCATAAAATAGCTAAGTTGTTGGAACATCAAAGTGCCGATTCATTGGTTGAATAGTTACGTCATCGGCCGAGTGGCCAAGTCAACCCCCAAGTCTCCAACACGATCAAGAGTATGAACTCCATGTCACACACGTCCATGCAAAAGAAACCATGAAACGTGATGAGATTTAAATAACCAGACCAATTGGTATAATGTGTAAATAATAAAATACTATGGAAGATTAAAGATGAACAAAAAACATCCCTGATGTGTACTCAATCCGAATTCCTTCAATATTGGAGCAACTTGGCAAGACGATTGTGTTGATTGGTTAATCACGTGCAGTGGCACACATCGGACGCTGCTGCACTACACGCAACATATATATAGATTCCTGGGTGTCTACAAAACTAGGATCGACTCTCCACAGCCTCAAGTTAACTGACTGATTCATGCCGAGTCACCGATTAGCCGTGTTCTCGAGTCAACCAGTGGCTTCGAATGCTTGAGTGACTCAAAGCGTCACTAGTGTGCTTGTGCCTTCAACTGTTTAGACGAGCCATTGCGTCGCCGAGTTGCTGCGCCATCAGCCGGGTGGACAACCGGCCTCGCCATCTTGATCACCCGCCTTTTTCACAGCAACAAACACCTGATTTGATCTGACAAATGCGATATAGCTAACCTATGGTGCCCCTTCCCACAGGATCGGGGTCCCGACGGTGCTGATAACGCAGACACTTGATAATACAACATTGGTTCGAATTTAAATTAAATATTACATCAAATAGTTATCAGAGTGCAGTGGAAATAGTACAAGTTCTTGAATTGTTTTGAAACAGCGGAAACAATTACGATAAATCTATGAGCTTGACGATATAGCATAGTAATGGTTCATGCCCTAGGAACCATCACTCTAGCATCACACACCATCACTGCGGTGGGAAGTCAGACTCCCAGTGGGCAGTCCAACCCTCAGGGACTTGCATGTCCCAGGGCAGCACATCTACAGGCAATTCTAGTTCTTCATTACCTGAAAATAACAGTGGCACAAAGCCTAAGTACTAATTACTCAGCAAGTCTTACCCGTCGGACTCCTAGACATCTACAGGGCTTGTTTGAAGAGACTCACACTAAGCAACCTATTAGTTCTATCAAGTTTTATTCTTCCATTTAATTGAGTATGGCAGAAATGTAACTTTAGTTGCAACAATAAGATAACAAAGCAATGTAGAAAGTAAGTGCATCATAAGAACAATAATAGTAACACCAATCAATAAGCATCATAGTTAACTTCCAATCCAGGTTCAACTACGTGACGACGCAATGACCAAGTGGTACTCATTACTGCGAGGGACAGCAATTCCAATTGATTTACACCAGCTGGGATAACCCGAGATACACAACACATACGCACCAGTTAAGGTCGTACATGGCAACTTTTCGCAAGGACGAAAACAAACTTGGTCCAGGTCCAGTCTCAGTGAGTGGGCACGCCGTTCTGCCAACAGTACTTCGTGGTATGAACCGCCCACTCCAGCAGCAGGAGGGTCAACGACCACTGTACTGGGTATCATCCTCATTGCCGCGCCAATGCTACATCAGTTTACTAGTGCCCATAGACTAGCATGTATTCGGTACTGTTCAATACTTGACCAAGGGGCCGACCACGGACGGGTCCTAGGTTCGACAAGGCAGGGCTACCGCAGTCAACACCCATGTATTGCTGCAAACCTACACATGCATCTTCCCTGCCCGATCATAACAGTAAAATAAACTTCTTTTTAGGTTCCCGTTCTAGTGGTCAAGTTCATTCCCTAGTATTAGTATCTATCGGGCCAAATAGTTACTAAGCATAGCGACACAGTACCGATACTACCAAGGTTCTAATGACAATGGCGTAGGTCATTTGGGTATCATGCAAGTGGGTTCCAATCAACTCCTATGACCTAATGCAATAATCACAAACAGTAGTAATATTGAAAACTAGCAACTTTATAAAATGGCGAATGAAAAACCGGGGCTTGCCGTGATCGATGTTAGTGCTAGCAACTACAACGTCTTGCTTTTATGGATCAAGGTCCTTCTGTAGATCTTCCTCTTCCTACTCCGGGTTGTTGTTGCCTATATGATAGAATTGAATTGTCGGTATTATCAAAATACCATAGAAAGCAATGGTATGATGCTGAACATCTTTAAATGTTGATTATTATTATGTTCTCGAAGCCATATGCTTCAATGTTCTCGAAACCATATGCTTCAAAGAAATAAATTAGAGTTCCTTTATTTTATGTGTGTTAATCATGTATTTAAGGTTGTTATAGTCCTTCAAAATAATTAAGCAATTGTAATAGTAACCAATAGATTCTGGTCTTGAGTGATTTATCATGAACAGGGACATAGATGAAATGTATTTGTACCAATTTACAGCCTCTGGTTAAAATTACTCTAATTACTAATGTTTATTAAAGTAAAATAGTGGTATGAGCAATTAATTTAATTCAATTAAGTAAACTTAGGTTTCTGGACTTATGTAATTTACTGGGCACAGAGGCTTAGGTGAGTGATTTTTGTGCCAAGTGGAAGGGGCCAATTAATTACAAAATAATTACTAGAATTAATTTAATTGAACGCACTATATAATTTCCAGAGCCTAAAATAATTCATAATTTTCTAAACCAAAAATTGTGGTGACAGATACTTATGCAATTATTAAGCATGCCAAAAATCAGAATTAAATTTGGTCCCTAGAATATCTGGTGGATTAATTTGTGTTTGGACAATTAAATGAATTAATAAAAATCCAAGTACAGAGGCTAAGGTTTATCATTTTACTAAAATAGAGCTCTCCAAGGTGAACCTGTCAAATTTTGTTTGGGCTTCATTGGAGTTAAATTTGATTTACTAGGAGTTTTCAAAGTTTTATACATTTTTCTGGAATTTCTGGTATTTTCTGGTTTAAAGGGGGGAGCCACGTAGGCGACACGTGAGCGACACGTAGGCTACACGTCAGCTGCCAGTAGGATGCCAGTTTGCAGGGGGGGGGGGGGGTCAGCGGCACCGGGCTCGCCGGAGGAGGGTCAATCCTCACCGCCGGTGACTGCGTGCGATGGAGGCTCGCCGTGAGACTACACACGTGACGCACACGTCGAGGCGAACTCATTTTGGTGGTTGGCGAGGACGGAGGCTTACCAGAAGGGGGTCGGCGACGAGAGGCGGCGGAGCGGAGGTATTTGGCGGAGTCGCGTCTCAGCTTCGGTGCACGGATTCGATCGCCGTCTTCGCCTATAGCATCGTGGGAACGAGGTGGCGGTCGGCATCTCGTCAGAATCGAGTGATGGGGTTCGGAGGTAGGAGCTCGTTGTGGGGGCGGCTTCGGTTGGCCGGAGTAGAGGCGGCGGCCGGGGGAAAAAGGAAATACCGACGTTCTGGTGCACGGAATCGAACGAGAATGACTCAGGGCTGCGGGGGAAACTTGCGCTCACGAGTGAAAAGGAAAGGGGACGATGAGACTAACCGACGACAACGAATTCCGGTGAGTGGCAGAGGACGTCTCCGGGAAGTTCACTCCTGGTTTTCCTCCAATTCGCTCTAGTTGTGCATGCTCTTGGCTAGGCAGGTCAAAAGAGAGTAAAGGTGAAGTACGCGAGTGCTTTACGACTCTCTGTTTGGGCTAGAAGGCAAAGGAGCATTGGTTGCGCGAGGTCGGCTCAGGTTCGGCAATGGCGGGGAGGGCAAAGAGAGGAGAAAATAGAGAGAGAAGAAGACTGAGAGCGAGAGAGAGTGGTTTTGTGAGTTTGCAGGTTCGCTCCCAAGTTGCGAAGAGATAAGAGTGAGTGGGGAGAAGCGGGAGCGGAGAGAGTGGGCGGAATTGAAGTTTTGCCGGTGATCATGGCACGGTGCAGAGGGAACAGAGAGGGTTGGGCGTGTGAGCGGCTGAGGCAGAGGGTATGGGACAACACGCGGAGGTCAGCTGCGCTGTCGCACATGGAGTCCCAAGGCGGGGGTGAAGGCTGGCCGCACGGTGCGCCGACGTCGGTAGTAATGGGCCGAGAATCGGCTCTGTGCCAGTGAGAGGGAAGAAGAAAGAGATTTCACGATGCACCCCCTGAAGTTTTTGATTTCTTACAAATAGGCCCTCGGTCAAAGCTAATTTTTATAAAATCAAAATAAAATAGCCAGGAGTTTCCAAAAATAGTGAAATTTGGTGGGTGGGCTATTTAAATAGTGGAGAACACTCTGGTGAATTTTATTTGTGATTTTCATAAAAATATTTTTAGAATTAATTAAATGCATTAATTAGTTATTTATGAATCAATTAATTAATTAGTTATTTATGAATCAATTAATTAATTAAATACCCCCTGAAGTTGTATTGAAATTTTTGAATTTCTTCAATAACTTGATTGCAGGGTTTTTATTTGCTTGGAATTAATAAAAGGGAGTGAGTCCTAATATTTCATGCTATGTTGTTCATAACCTAAGCTCTCCATTTTGGTTAAATGAAGTGAGACACCTGGGGTGTCACAGCCCTCCCTCCTTGAAGAAATCTCGTCCCGAGATTATGAATCACGGCAAACTAGAGGAAAGTGCGGGGGTCAAAGCATACCTGTGTATGACGACCAAAATTTCGGGTAGTGAGTTCTCAGAAACTCTTCCGATTCCCATGTAGACTCATCTTCTGAGTGGTTACTCCATTGAACTTTGTAGAATTTGAGGGTTCTATTACGGGTCATGCGTTCCTTCTTGTTGAGGATCTTCACGGGTTGTTCGGAATACGTGAGATCGGGTTGGAGTTGGTCATACTCCTCTAAAATTTTGTCGATGGGTGGCTTGAGACATCGCTTAAGCTGAGAGACATAGAAGGTGGGGTGAACTCCAGATAGGTTGGTGGGTAACTCCTACTTATAGGCCATGTTTCCACATCGTTCCAGAATTTGGAATGGTCCGATATAACGGAGAGCTAACTTTCCCTTGACTCCAAACCGTTGGATACCCTTCATGGGCGACACCTTGAGATAGACGTAGTCGCCCTTGTTGAAGTACAGTGGTCTACGTCGTTTGTTTGCATACTTCTCTTGATGGCATTTAGCGGCTTTAAGATTAGCTTGGATGGTACGTACTTTTTCCTCAGCATCCTTGACAAGATCAGGACCAAAGGTTACTCTTTCTCCGGATTCAGACCAGTTTAGTGGCGTTCTACAACTGTGACCATAGAGTGCTTCAAATGGCAATATTTTTAGACTCTCCTGGTAACTGTTGTTGTATGAGAATTTCGCATAAGGCAAATACGTATCCCAATTACCACCATTAGTTAAGACACATGCTCTAAGCATATCTTCCAAAGTTTGGTTGACACGCTCAGTTTGTCCATCCGTGGTCGCATGGTAAGCAGAACTCCAGATAAGCTTGGTACCCAAAGATGCATGCAGTTGTTCCCAAAAACAAGCAACAAACTATGAGCCGCGATCCGTAACAATGGTCTTGGGCACTCCATAGAGACATAGAATTCTGGCTATGTATAGCTCTGCATATTGTTGTACATTATGTCTATTGTTGACAGGTAGGAAGTGGGCAGATTTGGTGAGTCTGTCCACAATGACCCAAATTGAATCATGCTTTCGAGAAGTGAGAGGGAGACCAACAACAAAATCCATGCTGATGTCTTCCCATTTCCTAGCAGGGATACTCAATGGTTGGAGTAATCTGGCCTGTCTCAAATGATCAGCCTTAACCCTCTGACACGTATCGCATTCCACGACATACGAAGCAATTTCTCGCTTCATCCTTATCCACCAGAAAGTCTTCTTCAAGTCTTGGTACATTTTATTACTACCCGGATGGATAGAATATTTGGAGTGGTGTGCCTCATCCAAGATCTTCCATCAAAGTTCAAAGTCCTTTGGTACTACTAAACGGTTATTGAATTACAGAGTACCGTTCGAGTGTTGGGTGAAGCATTTTGCTTTGCCACCCTTAATGTTTTGTCTGATGTGATTCATACCAACGTCACTTTTCTGTGCAGCAACAATTTCTTCATGGATGGTAGAATGCACACTTAGGTTGCTAACCACTACAACGGGTAAAATGTGAAGGCTAGGTTCCGAATTTGTTTCATGGCCAATTCGGTCCTGAGCTTCCAGTTCCAAGTTGTTGCAGTGGACCTTTCTGCTTAACGCATCGGCGACTACATTAGCCTTGCCGGGATGATAGTGAATCTCCAGGTTACAATCCTTAATCAGTTCTAGCCATCGACGTTGTCTCATGTTTAGGTCAGTCTGGGTGAATATATTTTTCAAGCTCTTATGGTCTGTGTAGATGTGCACTAAGTTGCCGAGCAAATAATGCCTCCATATTTTTAGTGCAAGTATAACTGCAGACCTTCTTGCATGAGTACACATCCAAGTCCTGTCCCAGACGCATCACAATATACATCGAATGGCTTGGTGATGTCGGGTTGAGCCAGTACTGGGGTAGTTGTCAATAATTTCTTCAGTGCTTGGGTTTGGTTAGCCAAGAAAAATTTGGAATGAACTACGATAATATCCAGCTAGCCCGAGGAAACTGCGTACTTGGTGAACTGTCTTTGGTGGCTTTCAATCTAGCAAATCTTGAACTTTGCTAGGATCTACCGAGATTCCTTTTGCAGAGACTATGTGACCAAGGAATGGTAAACGGTCCAACCAAAATTCACACTTGCTGAATTTGGCATACAATTTGTGATCTCGGAGGTGTTGAAGAACAATGCGAAGATGTTCAGCATGCTCTTCCTTGGACTTAGAATAGACGAGGATGTCGTCAATGAATACTACCACAAATTTGTCCAACTCTGGCATGAATACCGAATTCATGAGATACATGAAATGAGTAGGGGCATTGGTTAATCCAAATGACATTACTAGATACTCAAATAGTCCGTATTTAGTAGAGAAGACAGTCTTCAGAATGTCTTACACTCGAATCTTGATTTGATGATAACCCGATCGGAGATCAATTTTTGAAAATACCTTAGCACCAACTAATTAATCAAATAGGATATCAATTCGTGGTAAAGGGTATTTGTTCTTGATGGTAACCTCGTTGAGGGGTCGATAATCAACAAGGAGACGCAGAGACTTATCCTTCTTCTTCACAAAGATAGCTGGACAGCCCCAAGGTGAGGTGCTTGGGCGAATGAATCCCTTTTCCAATAACTCATTCAACTGCTTTTTCAATTCGGCCAACTCGTTCGGGGCCATTTTATAAGGTCGACGAGATATTGGAGAAGTTCCCGGTTGTAGCTCTATCTTAAATTCCACTTCACGGTCAGGTGGTAGGCCAGAGATATCTCCAGGAAATACGTCCGGATACTCGTGAACAACGGGGATATTCTCGAGCGACTGCCCTTCCAAGTGATGGACAATCGGGGCCTTCGATGGATTGATGTTTAGAGAAAGTGTGTCCTCTCCATGCAAAGTGATGAGGACATCACCATGCTGGATACGCGCATATCATGGTCTTCCCCAAGTTACAAGTCGTCACCAACTCGGTCGCCACGTTCGTCTTGGATTCAGCCGACACCCCTTCACGGTTTTGATGATATCTCCCACATCCGACGTCCAAACGAGGCGTTCTTTGATGCGTTGGAAAGGAGACGACGATGCCGTCGTTTTGGTTCTGGTCCTAGATCCAGAAGGGTCGTGAGTCATAATATGTGACCATGACAAGGTGTTGTGCCACCTATTCTGGGCCAACTTGGCCATGTATCGTGTCGGGCCTTAAGCCCATGTTGTGGCCCCCCCCCTGGTCGCCCCCAACCCTAGGACGTCTTTGTTTCCTACATAAACTCAGTAGCCGCCGTCTTTTAGTTTTGGGTTTTGTTTAGTTCAGTTTTTCAGAGAGAAACTTGATCGAATTATTGTAACTGTGGCGACAAGTCCTTTTACAGTAATCCAGGGCCCCTGTTCTTGTTCTACACCACTATGGTGATTAGTCCTTTTGTATTTAGAGCTTGAACCTTTTCTTGTGATTCACTTCATCCATATTTGCAATTTCAAATTGCTTGCAGGAATAATCAAGTTGTGCTTGGTGTAATGGTTGCGGGGTTGGATCATGTCTGATTCAAGCCGGGTCGTCGACACCGAGTTCCCCAAATTCGAGTTTATCCCCTTACCTCTCGGAAGATCGGGCCATATCTACATCACAAAGGGGAGTTGAGGTGAATGATACGGGGCTCGATGTCTAGCATGGCTCTATGGGTTTTGATCTAGAATATGCCCAAAATCAAGTCAATTTCCTGGTGGCTAAGCATGATAAAATCCGTGGGGTAGATTTTCTTGTTTATTTCCAAAGGGGCTTTGCACACTATTTGATTGGCACTAGTTTGCCCAGCGAGGGAACGAATTGTGTAGCACCTTCCTATAGTCTGGGGTTGAAGATTAAGTTTTTGCGCACACGCTTGGCTAATGAAATTATGCATAGAATCAGAATCAAAAAGTGCAAGGACAGGCTGGCGATAGAGCGAGAGCATACCGATCAGCACGAGTTCACCCTGAGGGATGTCTTCAGCATTGGTGTAGTTCACTTGGGCACCATGAGACGGTGCATTCACAGCCTTGTTCTGATTCTGACGCTGGTTGTTATTGTTGTTGTTGTTGTTGCACCTTGGTGGCCGGTACAACCACAATTGTAGTAGGGGTAGCTGCTTCCACGGTCAGCAGGTTGTGGAGCACGAACATTCTGGCCCCCTTGCTGTTGATACGGTGCACGGTACTGGATGTTCTGCTGCGGGTATGGTGCACGAGGTGGGAAATTCTGCTGCTGCGGCGGCCTTGAGTAATTCTGACCATACGGTCACTGGTACTGTTGCCGCGGTGATGCCCAGAAACGTTGTCCGGTGGGGGAAGTGTAAATCAGACGATCCTTTGCCTGTGGGGTAGCAGGGGCAGTAGCAGGGGCCTTCCTCTTGCGGTCTTCCTCTTCAACTTGGTGCATAGCACCCTCCTGGACAATAGCAGCATTGACCAGGTCGTTGTATGTGCCCGTTGTCTGCCAAGTCAGACGCTCCTTAAGCATGGCATTCATCCCATGTAGGAACACATATCTCTTCTTTTCCTCCGTATTGACATACTCATTAGCATACTGGGCCAGGTGATTGAAAGCCTCAAAATACTGGAGGACATTCCTCCCTCCTTGTTTTAGATCCATGAACTACTGAAACTTCCTTTGCATGAGACCCGCGGGAATGAAATGAGCTCGGAAAGTAGCCTTGAACTCATTCCACTCAGTGCAACGTCTAGTCGGCAGAGAAGCTTCAAAATTGTCCCACCAGGCACTAGCAGAGCCCTGGAGTTGTTGGGTGGCGAACAACACCTTCTGGTGTTTAGTGCACTCTAGTAGACCAAACTTAGTCTCGGTCTGACGCAGCCAATGGTCAGCGTCCAGCGGCTCTCTGGCACGTTCAAAGGTTGGTGGGTGAGTACCCAGAAAATCTGAGTAAGTGCTCTGACGGGGCTGGTTGTTGCGGTGGTTGTGGTTATCTCCACGCCCAGCCAGGTGAGTCATGATGTCGACCAACCGACGGAGCAGTTCTGAGTCGTTTTGCTTCCTGTTGAGTGCAGCGGCCAGAACCTCGACTAGAGATGGCTCAGCAGTAGCCCCCTGCTGAGAGCTCTCAGGATCCTCTTGATTCTGAGTACGCACCATGCTGCAAATTATGCGGTTGCACATTAGTCATTTCTCAGATTACTCCATAAAGACACATGCGTAAGAATATAATTTGCAAAAGGCTCGATAACAATTCAGACACGGCAACCAACTTCATTGATTCAATTCAGTCTACAAAGTTGTTAAAGGACATCCTTATACGATTTCCTACACATACGTGCCAACACCTAGCTACGGTATTGCGGACACGTACTGCAAGGTTCACACTCCTATATTGGACTAGGGGTACATATTTTTCACGACCGCACATAGGGGTAGTAAAGCATCTATTCCTGGCCTAATCTTCTGGCTCTTCCGGTTCTTCTTGTTCCATAGGTTCTCCTGGTTCCTCCAGATCCATCATTTCCTTGTCATCAACACCGGCAAGTCCCATCTCCGCAGCGTCTTGTTCTCCATATTCTATGAAGATCTCGTCCCAATTCCCTTCAATAGGAAGATGGGCAGCCTTGAATGCATTCAGGCCATCTTGAGCCTCAATCATGTCATTCTCAAAATCCGCTACATCCTGCAAGGCTTGGTCACGTTCTTCTAGAATTGCTTCCATCTCTTCATTATTGGCTTGGATTTGTTGGTTCAGTTCTGCAATTTCTTCATCTTTAGCTTGTTTTTCGACCTCAGAAAGTCATAGTGCAGAATGGAACACATCCAATTGCCGGCACAAGCTTGTGCACAAAGCGAACATGGACAGACCATAATTATTATGGGCAGCATAGGATCATGATGGCGGTGGTTTGGATCAAAGATGAAATCCACATGCCTCATCCATTCGAAATCCGTCACATCATTAATGGGTAGCAAGGCAATGAGTGTTCCAGCCACGTCATGCTTGTGGTCTTCACAGAACCGAGTAAGTGCCTTGAATGCAGCTACATTCCAGGTGGAAGGCAGATAGGTCCCGGTGACACTAAGGGTCCAAGATTCCCATGCGGGGATGACGGAGTAATTGGCGAGAACCACCACATGGATGATACATGAGGGGACTCCATGCTCCTGGAATTCCTTGCCAACATAGGTGGGAGGAGTGGAATATCCGAATCTCTGTAGAACTCTCGAAAATAGGTGAATCATTCCCGTGAACTCCAGGCCATCGGTAATTTCCCAACCTTGTTGTGGTTGTTCATTGTTCTCAGCCATCTACAAAGAAAGTACCTTGATTGAGTCAACGAGTACGATTAACTTTGTTTGTAACAACATTAGCTACTAATGGTACTTTCAATGCACAACACAAATCATCATAGTTTTAATACATGACTCAGAATAGGTGGCCCTCGAGTTACAAAAATATCTCACGCATCAACCCCAAAATACCACCACCTCGCGTGGTTCGACAAAAGTTACCTACCCACTGATCCTGACTACCGAGACTAGGCTAGTCTACCCTCATCCTCCTGGGTCCTGCCCCAGACGATGCCTCGTAGTCCATGTCAGACTCCTCGTCCATATTCTCCTGCGGGTCCTCCTCCTCCGGTACTGCCAGTGGTGCAAGGGCTGCCTCAAGCTGCTGCTGTAGGCCCTGGTTCTCCTAGGCCAGGGTCTCCAAATCCTCTCCCATAAGCTCCATCTCGTGTTGTGCAACCGTCAACTGATGCTGCAGGTGCTTGTTATGGTTGGCGCGCTGCTGCATAATCACGCCACGTCTGTCAACCTCCTGTGCGAAGGTGTCGCGCTATCCAGTAACCTCAGTAACACGAGTCTCACTCATCAAGAGCAGCGGTCAGCCGCTGAATCTCTCTCTGCTGCGCGTTGACCTGTGTCTGCAGGTCATTCCTTTGAACCCAGACATGCTCTGCCTCAGCCAGTATGATACTACTGTGGCTGCTAGCCTCCTCCTCCAAGTCGAGGAGGTACTTAGAGTACTAAGACACATGGGGGTACCCTGTGTGGGTAGTCGTCGCGGCCAACGCGCCTCACACGCCTCTGCCAGACCGGGTTGGCCTGGTGCCAAATGGGAATCATCTCAAACGGAGTCCCGGAGAGCGCTGTTGTGTGGTGCCCGCAAAAGTGGGTGAGAGACCTATGGGCGAGACTCTCCAAGCCCTCATGGAGGCTCCCACAAGTCGCCGTGCTCTCCATACCCGCCATGTCGAGGTTGCGCGGGTGTGTGGTTGCACCTCAGCAAGAGTCATCTCATGACGACGGATCTCGCAGCCCTTGTAAGAGGGCGGCTTGTCGTAGCCCAACAAGCGTAGAGATCCCACAACAGTGTAGGAAAGCCACGGTGGTGGAGTCCGGTGGTGTAGCGCCACCCATCGTGCGAAAGCTCCTCAAAACCGTGGTCACTCATCTGGAACATAACCCAATGGTGAGTACAATGTTCCATGAGTAACAATGCATTTCATATACAGTGCTATGAAATACAGAAACAAGGTTTTTGTTAACATTTTCCAGCCTCAAGGGTCAATAACACGGCAGTGGGTCTCAAAATAAATTCGGTTTCAGATTGACATAAGCCTAATGTTTTGGCTCTACTGGACAGGGGAAAATTGGGAAGATGGTGAAACTTGTTGGAGATGAAAATAGGCTTCTAGGGCTTTCCAGATTGTATTTAAACACCTCAAAATCCGAAGTAGAACTTTAGTTATGAATTTTTGATGTTGGCAGCTAAAAACAGGACAGATTCTTGTTAACCTCGTTATTCAGAATTTTATACATATTAGGTTTAGAAAATTTTTATTTAGAGGTTGGTAAGTAAGGAGAGAACCAAATTTTAGTTTAGTTATAATGGGATGCATGATGCAAAACCTTCATTTTATTAACCTATCGTTCCTCACCACACAACACCTAACTGGCCGAGACTTAGCGGCACGGATATTTGGTGACAACCCGTAGTCAACACGTAAGTTATTCTAAAGGTTATACTAATGGCGTTAGCGTACCTGTAGAAGATTCATTGCAGAAACAATACATCAAATTCAAAAGAAACTACAAAAAGAAACATAGTTCTACTAGTAACGATCCATGGAAAAAGGATCGCCCCGTGATAAGTCACGAGCCAACAATGTCTCGTATCCGCCTGCGAGCACAAACACCAATATCACGCGTGTCGGTTAAGAACGCACGTACCTTCGTTTGAAGAAGCCATAGATGCAATAATGTAAACAATCATAACCCAGGTTAGCTTTGTCACCACCCTACTATCTATAGGGGCAATACTAACGTATCCTCACTCGCAACATCATGGTTCTCAAATATACGATTTATTTTTTGTATTATCATGGACCACGGCTCTGATACCAGCTGTGGCGCCCCTCCCAGCAGGATCGGGGTCCCGATGGTACTGATAACACAGACACTTGATAATACAACATTGGTTCGAATTTAAATTAAATATTACATCAAATAGTTATCAGAGTGCAGTAGAAATAGTACAAGTTCTTGAATTATTTTGAAATAGCAGAAGCAATTATGATAAATCTATGAGCTCAACGATACAACATAGTAATGGTTCATGCCCGAGGAACCATCACTCTTGCATCACACACCATCACTGCGGCGGGAAGTTGGACCCCCAGTGGGCAGTCCAACCCTCAGGGACTTACATGTCGCAGGGCAGCACATCTATAGGCAATTCTACTTCTTCATTACCTAAAACAACAGTGACACAAAGCCTGAGTACTAATTACTCAGCAAGTCTTACCCGTCGGACTCCTAGACATGCAACGACTCCAATAGGTGGCTTGTTTGAAGAGACTCGCACTAAGCAACCTATTAGTTCTATCAAGTTTTATTCTTCCATTTAATTGAGTATGGCAGAAATGTAACTTTAGTTGCAACAATAAGATAACAAAGCAATGTATAAAGTAAGTGCATCATAAGAACAATAATAGTAACACCAATCATTAAGCATCATAGTTAACTTCCAATCCAGGTTCAACTACGTGACGACGCAATGACCAAGTGGTACTCATTACTGCGAGGGACAGCAATTGCAATTGATTTACACCAGCTGGGATAACCCGAGATACACGACACATACGCACCAGTTAAGGTCGTATATGGCAACTTTTCATAAGGACGAAAAACAACTTGGTCCGGGTCCAGTCTCAGCGAGTGGGCATGCCGTTCTGCCAATAGTACTTCGTGGTCCGAACCGCCCACTCCGGCAGCAGGAGGGTCAATGACCACTGTTCTAGGTACCGTCCTCATTGCTGTGCCAGTGCTACATCAGTTTACTAGTGCCCATAGACTAGCATGTATTCGGTACTGTTCAATACTTGACCAAGGGGCCGACCACGGACGGGTCCTAGGTTCGACAAGGCAGTGCTACCACAGTCAACACCCATGTATTGCTGCAAACCTACACATGCATCTTCCCTGCCCGGTCATAATACTAAAATAAACTTCTTTTTAGGTTCCCGTTCCAGTGGTCAAGTTCATTCCCTAGTATTAGTATCTATCGGGCCTAATAGTTACTAAGCATAGCGACGCAATACCGATACTACCAAGGTTCTAATGACAATGGCGTAGGTCATTTGGGTATCATCCAAGTGGGTTCCAATCAACTCCTATGACCTAATGCATTAATCATAGACACTAGTAATATTGAAAACTAGCAACTTTATAAAATGGCGAATGAAAAACCGGGGCTTGCCTGTATCGATGTTAGTGCTAGCAACTACAACGTCTTGCTCTTGGGGATCAAGGTCCTTCTGTAGATCTTCCTCTTCCTGCTCTGGGTTGTTGTTGCCTATATGATAGAATTGAATTGTCGGTATTATCAAAATACCATAGAATGCAATGGTATGATACTCAACATCTTTAAATGTTGATTATTATTATGTTCTCGAAGCCATATGTTTCAATATTCTCGAAGCCATATGCTTCAAAGAAACAAATTAGAGTTCCTTCAATTTATGTGTGTTAATCATGTATTTAAGGTTGTTATAGTCCTTCAGAATAATTAAGCAATTGTAATAGTAACCAATTGATTCTGGTCTTGAGTGATTTATCATGAACAGGGACATAGATGAAATATATTTTTACCAATTTACAGCCTCTTGTTATAATTACTCTAATTACTAACATTTATTAAAGTAAAATAGTGGTATGAGAAATTAATTTAATTTAATTAAGTAAACTTAGGGTTCTGGACTTATGTAATTTACTGGGCACAGAGGCTTGGGTGAATGATTTATGTGCCAAGTGGCAGGGGCCAATTAATTACAAAATAATTACTAGAATTAAGTTAATTGAACACACTAAAAAATTTCTAGAGCCTAAAATAATTCATATTTTTCTAAACCAAAAATTGTGGTGACAGATACTTATGCAGTTACTTAGCATGCCAAAAATCAGAATTAAATTTGTTTCCTAGAATATCTGGTGAATTAATTTGTGTTTGGACAATTAAATGAATTAATAAAAATGCAAGTACAGAGGCTAAGGTTTATCATTTTACTAAAATAGTGTTCTTCAAGGTGAACCTGTAAAATTTTGTTCGGGCTTCATTGGAGTTAAATTCGATTTACTAGGAGTTTTCAAAGTTTTATGCATTTTTCTAGAATTTATGGTATTTTCTGGTTTAAAGGGGGGAGCCACGTAGGCGACATGTGAGCGACTCGTAGGCTACACGTCAGCAGCCAGTAGGATGCCAGTGTGCAAGGGGGGGTCAGCGGCGCCGGGCTCATCGGAGGAGGGTCAAACCTCACCGCCGCCGGCTGCGTGCGATCGAGGCTCGCCGCGAGACTACACATGTGACACACACGTTGAGGCGAACTCATTTTGGAGGTTGGCGAGGACGGAGGCTCACCAGAAGGGGGTCGGCGACGAGAGGCGGCGGAGCAGAGGTCTTCGGCGGAGTCGCGTCTCAGCTTCGGTGCACGGATTCGGTCGCCGTCTTCGCCTACAGCATCACGGGAACGAGGCGGCAGTCGGCATCTCGTCAGAATCGGGTGAGGGGGTTTGGAGGTAGGAGCTCGTCGTGGGGCGGCTTCGGTTGACCGGAGCAGAGGCGGCGGCCGGGGGAAAAAGGAAATGCCAGCGTCCTGGTGCACGGAATCGAATGAGATTGAGTCAGGGGTTGCGGGGGAAACTTGCGCTCACGAGTGAAAAGGAACGGGACGATGAGACTCACCGACGGCAGCGAATTCCGGTGAGCGGCAGAGGTCGTCTCCGGGGAGTTCACTCTTGGTTTTCCTCCAATTCGCTCTGGTTGCGCACGCTCTTGGCTAGGCAGGTCGAAAGAGAGTAAAGGGGAAGTACGCGAGTGCTTTGTGACTCTCGGTTTGGGCTAGAAGGCAAAGGAGCAGTGGTTGCGCGAGGTCAGCTCAGGTTCGGCAATGGCGGAGACAGGAAAGAGAGGAGAAAATAGAGAGAGCAGAAGACTGAGAGCGAGAGAGAGTGGTTTCGTGAGTTTGCAGGTTCGCTCCCAAGTTGCGGAGAGATAAGAGTGAGTGGGGAGAAGCGGGAGCGGAGAGAGCGGACGGAATTGAAGTTTTGCCGGTGATCATAGCACGGTGTAGAGGGAATGGAGAGGGTTGGGCGCGTGAGTGGCTGAGGTAGAGGGGGTGGGACAACACCGGGAGGTCAGTGGCACTGTCGCACGTGGAGTCTCGAGGCGGGGGTGAAGGCCGGCCGCGCGGTGCACCGGCATTGGCAGAAATCGGCCAAGAATTGGCTCTGCGCCAGTGAGAGGGAAGAAGAAAGAGATTTCACGCTGCACCCCCTGGACTTTTTGATTTCTTACAAATAGGCCCTCGATCAAAGCTGATTTTTATAAAATCAAAATAAAATAGCTAGGAGTTTCCAAAAATAGTGAAATTTGGTGGGTGGGCTATTTAAATAGTGGAGAACACTCTGGTGTATTTTATTTGTCATTTTCATAAATAAAATTTTAGAATTAATTAAATGTATTAATTATTTATTTAAGAATCAATTAATTCATTAGGGGTCTTGCCAAGCAGATAAAATGCCCAATAATTTCATAAAATTCTATTTTATTATTAGTAACATGATTATGAATTTATTTAGCATAGGTTGTATTGAAATTTTTGAATTGCTTCAATAACTTGTTTGCAAGGTTTTTATTTGCCTGGAATTAATAAAAGGGAGTGAGTCCTAATATTTTGTGCTATGTTGTTCATAACCTAAGCTCTCTAAGTTGGTTAAATGAAGTGAGACACCTGGGGTGTCACATAACCATAGTATAGATGGTCAACTCATAGATGCAAAAGGATAAGTGCAAAATAAACTCAAACCTATCACCGCAAGATTAAGAACCTACGGCCTTCAATTTGAGTTTGTATGAAAAAAAATTATAAAAATAACTTAGCTTTTCAATAGTCGACGATCCATCAAAGTGCAAGTCGCCGAATTGGCACGCCGAGTGATTGGTCGCCACACCGAGTGATTGGTCAAGTCAACTAAGGCATCAAATTGGCCGAGTTGCCGAGCTATTGTGTTGCCCAGTCGCCGAGTCATTGCCTCATTGGATAGTTAACTCGAAGTTAACTGGTTGCCGAGTGCACCAATATTGTGGCTGATGGAAATCTCTAGGAGACAACCAGGCGTGATTATGATCTGGAAGCGCGCAGCACCGGCCAACTTTGAAAACGTCTATGCCGCAGATCAGTCTCCACTGATGGACACGAAAAGTGTAACAACTCGTACATGCAAAGGGATCAATCATGTCATGAGTAGTATACTAACCAGATTGATTAGGAAATTAAATAATGCGGAAGGAAATAATCAAGGTAAATAGGTTTCCGGCCTTCCGGCACATGCCATGTTCAGATCCGTACTTGTTTGCAAGGTTAGCATGTAGGAGTTGTATACGAGATAAACTAAGAAAAAAGGAAAAAGAAAACTTCCCTCGTGTGACATGCGCGCCTCCAAAACCTGGTTGCTCATGAAATTAATTCACAACAGATTCGGCGAGCCGGTGGAAGTAAGACTTCTTGATTGACTTCAATGATGAACTTGTCGACTTCCTAAAACCAGTGGCATATTAGTATCGATTTTGTCTAGATAAAATCGGCAGGGAATCCACACAAGCTGGCAACATATTCTTCAACGTGGGCAATCAATGCAAGCCCCTGGCAGATAAGAAAACTTCGTCGAGTCAAAGTGACCCAGCATCCATCCGCCTGGTCATCACCGTCAAAGTGTGTCTTGACACCAGCACATGAAGCACTTGGCATCTTCTTAGCTTTCATGCAACTCAGGCACATGCAAAAAAGAAGTCGCATCAATCAAACCATCAGATCGATTAGCATATAATAATACATAAAGAACAAATAAAGAAAGAAATATTTCTTGATGTCACGTGAATGCCATGTTACCACGCGGCCGAGTATTTGACTCGGACTTGCCTTCGAATACGGCGGTACGTGTACAATCAAAACTCGATCCTTGGACTTGCTTCGACTGGACTCACCGACTTCACATACAACATGATCGACCGACGACAATCACGCGGTAATCTTGCTACCCCGTCACGGTGGTGATCCAACTCCAAATCTTGTAGCCAGCAATTTTGACGGAGTACGAGAGAGATATGTTGACTTCTCACCGCAGGCCGCCGCGTGAAACAATAATTCAAACTTGACGAAGAAAAAGCCATTGAACTCGACAAGCCGATCTCAACGCCAGCCCCTACCTGGCACGCCAACTATCGATACTATTATCGGCAGTAGATCATAGGTCTATCCATGATCATTGTTTATCGGTAAAGACATGCGCAAGACTGAAAGTCGATGGATACACAAGACACAAGGTTTAGACAGGTTCGGACCTCCCGAAGGATAACAACCCTACATCCTGTGTTCTGTGGTGTATTATGCGGTATGATGCATATCTATGAGAGAGCCCCGGCCCCTCCTTATATATCCGGGGGGCAGAGTTACATGGTAAGTCTCCTATTCGGTTACAATATGATTTTCGACTAGGATTCTATCTCTAACTTTCTATCTCTAGTATCGACTTGTCGTCTACTCCAAGTAATAATTCGAGTAGTTATCTTGATGGGCTTTATCTTTATTGGACCTCAGCCCACTCGGCAATATATCGAGTGGTGAGGTATTCCTGGTATATATATCCCACACTTTGGTTGTATTGGTACTGTGCTGCTATGCTTAGTAATTATTAGTCTCGGTAGATATTATTACTAAGAAAAGGCTTGACCACTGGAACGGGACTTAATAAAAGAAGTTTACTTTTAATGTTATGACTGGGCAGAGATGATGCATGCGTAGGTTTGCAGCAACACATGGGTGTTGACTGCGGTAGCCCTGCCTTGTCAAACCTAGGACCCCTCCGTGGTCGGCCACTTGATCAAGTATTGAATAGTACCGAATGCATGCTAGTTTATGGGCACTAGTGAACTGATGTAGCATTAACGGTCACTTGCATTAAGTACGATTAAGGTGCGTTGGTCTTTGACCCTCCTGCTACTGGAGTGGGCGGTTTATACCACGAAATACTGTTGGCAGAACGGCATGCCCACTCAATGTCACCACACCCGGTCTAAGGTGTGGTTGCTTTTCTTGCAAAAGGTTGCCGTATACGACCTTAATTGGTGCGTATGCGTTGTCTACCTTGGGTTTTCCCATCTGGAGTAAATCGATTGCAATTGCTGTCCCTCGCAGTAATGAGTACCACTTGGTAACTGAGTCGTCACGTAGTTGCACTTGATGTTATGAATATGGATTTATGTTGGTTATTATTGATTATTATTATTTCTCTATTGTTGTATTTATTTTATGTACTATTTTACTAGTTTATGATGCCTCACTAAAGTTACATTCCGCTCTACCTAATTAAATTGAGAAAATAAAACTTGGTAGAACTAATAGTGATGTAGATATGGCCCGATCTTCCGAGAGGTAAGGGGATAAACTCGAATTTGGGGAACTCGGGGTCGATGACCCGGCTTGAATCAGACACGATCCAACCCCGCAACCGTTACACCAAGCACAACTTAATTGTTCCTGCAAGCGAAATCGAGAACACAAGCAAGAGAGGATAAACACGTAATCTGAAATTGCAAATATTGATGAAGCGGATCACAAGAAAAGGTTCAAGCTCTGAACACAAATGGACTAATCGTCACAGTGGTGTAGAACAAGAACAGGGGCCCTAGATTACTGTAAAAGGACTTGTCGCCACAGTTATAATAATTCGATCAAATTTCTCTCTGGAAAGCTGAACTAAACAAAACCCGAAACTAAAAGACGGCGGCTATTGAGTTTATGTAGGAAACAGGGATGTCCTAGGGTTGGGGGCGACTAGGAGGGGCGCCCACAACATGGGCTTAAGGCCCGACACGGTACATGGCCAAGTTGGCCCAAAATAGGTGGCACAACACCTTGTCATGGTCACATATTATGACTCACGACCCTTCTGGAGCTACAACCAGAACCAAAACAACAGCATCATCGTCCCCTTTCCAACGCATCAAAGAACACCTCGTTTGGACGTCGGATGTGGGAGATATCATCAAAACCGTGAAGGGGTGTCGGCTGAATCCGAGACGAACGCGGCGACCGAGTTGGTGACGACTTGTAACTTGGGGAAGGCCATGATATGCGCGTATCCAGCATGGTGATGTCCTCTTCAAATAGGTTGCTTAGTGTGAGTCCTTTCAAATGAGCCACCTATTAGAGCCATTGCATGTCTAGGTGTCCGACGGGTAAGTCTTGCTGAGTAATTAGTACTCAGGCTTTGAGCCATTATTATTTTTTATGTAATGAAGAATAGAATTGCCTGTAGATGTGATACCTTGGGACATGAAAGACCCTGAGGGTTGGACTGCCCACTGGGAGTCCAACTTGCCGCCGCAATGATGTTGTGTGCTGCTAGAGTGATGGTTCTTCGGGCATAAATCATTACTATGTTGTATCATCGAGCTTGTAGTTTGTTATCATTAATTGTTTCTGCTGTTTCAAAACATTCATGAACTTGTATTATTCCGCTGCACTCTGATCACCTTAATGATGTAATATTCAACTGAAATTTGAACCAATGTTGTATTATCAAGTGTCTACGTTTTCAGCACCTTCAGGACCTCGATCCTCCGGGATGGGGTGCCACACGGACGATGCTCGATGAGCATAGGACTCCAAGGTGGTTCTAGGCTGAGGCCATTAGCACTTCTTGCTATGTTTCCGGATGAAGACATCAACGATATACGAACAATGACGACGGAAGATGGCGCGCCAAACCAAGCTATCACGCCACCACCTCTCATCGTCGTGCCTCCTCAAGTCATGGACCCATCGTCCGACGAGACAATGACGTACATGGGAGCAATCACTAGAGCTCGAGCCCAGGAATTGACGATGGTTTTGATGCTAAGGAACGATGGTCCAGGATGATGCTGCCCGAAGGACCAAGTCACGTGACCACCTCTCCACCACGTGCCTCTCCACTTCAGCCGGCCCTAGATGCCCCCCCCCTTATTTAGTCAAGGGCTGTGCCCCTTGTAATCTTTGAGTTTTGTTTTAAGATTAGCTTAGCTATTCATCCGTCTCTCAATGTGAATTCAGAACTCCACCTTCATGCAATACATCAGATTGCTCGCCTCTAATTCTTGCTCGTTCTTTGATTGCGTATAAAAATTGATCCTCGTGATCAGGTTGATCTTGTTTACCGCAAGGTTAATATCCTCCGGAAGTTGGTTCAGCAATTGCATTGGTGCTTTGGGCTTGCTCGTCGTAGTCGGATCGTGAGGGTTGACATCCACCAAATCGAAGTTATCTACACTTGCCGAAAGATCGGGCACTCTACACCTATCAAGTGGTCTCAGATTCCAGTGTTTCTCTGTGAGTTTATCCAAGTTCACATAAACCAAAAACTACAAAAACTTTTTACCCTAGTACGGTTTTGAGCCTCGCACTTTCGTTCAATAATTTGCATTGTTGAGTTTTTGTGCAATCGCTTTTGATCGTTGCTGGTACATGGTGTTTCATCATTTTCTCCCCATCATCATCATATCCTTCCACCACATCTTGTGTTTTCACCACCGCAGTTTGCTTTAATGCACATCTATTTTCTCCGCCTCGCTCTGCTACTTGGCCGCGCATAACGAGTCTTACTTAGTTGCGTTTTGGTCAGCCGATCACTTGCCAAGTTTTTCTGCTGCACCGTGAGTCCGGGTCAATCACGTGACTCGTTGAGTCCTACTCGGTTACGTCTCAAACCACCCTGCCTCGCCTTGTGTTGTGATCTCCTCAGCCTAGCATCCGACTCGGTTACGTGGTAAACCACCTCGCCTCGCCTTGTGTTGTGTTCTGCTCAATTTCCGTGTTGTGTTCTGCTCAATTTCCGTGTTGTGTTCTGCTCATTCTTTTAATTACCATTTTACCCCTGCCTCAAAAAAAAGTGTGTGTGCATCATTTTCTCTTCACACTCCCCTGAAATAGGTTAAAAAAAAAGAGGGGCAGAAGTAAAAAAAAACGAACAGAAAAAAAAGAAAAAAAGAGTGGTCGAGCAACATAGGCGACACGCTAGGGTTCTTTACCCTTCTTCTGATCCGTTTGTTTCGATCCTTCTTCTTTCCTCTTCCACTTGTGCTAGCAGCAATCTTTTCACATTTAGCACCTTTATTCAGCTTTGCAGTTATTGTTTGAATTGTGCTAACCCTTGATTGAGTGTAGCCTCCTAGCCCCACAAATTTTCTACTACGAGCAGGTTTTTGTTTCACCACGCAATCGCTCCTCCAATCTTCCACCAGTTTTACCTATGGTTGCAGTTCACACTTGGTTGCTTGGTAAGGATGGGTAAGGATTTGATAACAGCTTTTTGATATAGCTTTTCATCCATCACTCACCTCTCGTCGTAGGATCTTTTTCTGTGTTGCTTGTGTTTCTATGGCAGAAAACAATACAAAGTCAGAGGAGCTCACCCTCCAGGAAGTCCAGGCGTAGGTTGAAGGTCTACAAAATAACATGAAGACGATGCACGAGAGACTTGACTCTACGATCACTTTGTCAAACGAGCGTTTTGATCAGCTCGACCTTGCTAATACGGCTGCCCACACCACGCTCGTGACGATCATGACTCATCTTCAGGCCATGTCAACGCAACTTGGGACCATGATGACGCAGCTCACGGAGTTGCAGACTACGGCGTCGACACCGAGCAGGATGTCGACAATCATCATGGTCGTGCACGTAGGGTACGTGTTTCTACAAATGATTCTTTTGGCAAAATTAAATTTCGTATTCCCACTTTTACTGGCAAATATGATCTGGGTGCTTATCTTGATTGGGAATTAGAGGTCGAACAAAAATTTGCATGCCATGATATCCCTGCTAATTTACAAGTTTAGGCTGCTATTAGTGAATTTACTGAATTTGCTTTACTTTGGTGGCATGAGTATAGACAAAAATATCCTAATAATGTTCCAGCCACTTGGATGGCATTAAAAGCTGCTATGCGTCGTCGTTTTGTGCCGTCATATTATGCTAGAGATTTTCTTAATCAAATGCAGCGCTTTCAACAAGGTTCACTTTCTGTAGAGGATTATTATCAAGCTTTGCAAAAGGGTATGATTCGCTGTGGTTTAGTTGAACTAGAGGATGCTGCTATGGCTCGCTTTAGGGGTGGGTTAAATCATGAAATTCAGAACATTCTTGATTATAAGAATTATGATGATATGACCACCTTGTTTGAATATGCTTGTAAAGCTGAACGTGAAGTGCAGGATTGACAATCTTCGTCAAGACCTAACACTTTTGCAGGGTCCAAAACGCCTTCATCTCCACGGTCGGCGCCTCCTTCCACATCGCGCGACCACACCACGACCACGTCCAAGTTGAGTGCTCCACCCATGGCCAAATCTACCTCGACCGCGCCGTCCTCCTCGTCGTCTAGACGAACTCGTGATATTCAGTGTTACCGTTGCAAAGGATTTGGTCATGTGATACGCGATTGTCCAAAGAAACGAACTATGGTGATTCATGACGACGGTGAGTATTCTTCTGCTAGTGATTCTGAGGATACTCTACAGACTATGCTTGCGACTAATCATGCAGATAATATAGAGCTTCATGTCGACTCTAGTATCGCCGATAGGTATGCAACTCTGGTTGTGCAGTGTGTTCTTAGTACACAGGTGGTGCCGGATGAAAAGAATCAGTGCCACAACATTTTTCATATCAAAGGTGTTGTGCAAGAATGAGTGGTCAGTATAATCATCGATGATGGTAGTTGCAACAATTTGGCTAGTGTGACCTTGGTGGAGCAGTTATCATTACCAACAAGGAAGCATCCACGTTCTTATCACGTTCAATGGCTTAACGATGGCGGCAAAATTAAGGTAACGCGCTCGGTACATGTTCCTTTCTCCCTTGGTGTCTATTCTCATTTTGTGGATTGTGATGTTGTTCCTATGGAAGCATTCTCTTTGTTGCTTGGACGTCCTTGGCAATATGATGTTGATAGTGTTCATCATGGTCGCTCCAATTATTATTCCTTCATGTCTAAGGGTCAGAAAATTGTTATTCATCCTATGACACCTGAACAAATTCTAAAAGATGATATTGCTAGAGCGGCAAAAGCTGCAAAATTGATTCAATCACCGCCTATTACACCTGTTCAACCTGAGATCAAATTGCATAACCCTATCTTGCTTTCTACATGTGCTGATTTTGATGAATTACATGATGACAATCTGCCCTACTATGCGCTAGTTTGCTCTCGCATGCTTGTTTCACTAGATGAGGCGCCTATGTTGCATATTCCTCCTTGTCGAGACTTAATCTCGGCATCAGACATAGGGTAGTTCATCTATGATGATTTATATATAGGATAGGGGTATGCGTGAGATCGAGAGATGATGGTAACACAAGATGCCAATTTAGACAGGTCCGGAGGATAATAACACTACGTCTTGTGTTCTATCGTATTTGTATTGATATGTCTAGATCTAAAGATCTAGACAAGGAGGGTAAACCTAGATGATGATGTCTAGTCCTATCTAATTGTGTCCCATTGCGGGATCTTATCTCTCATGCTTGTCTACTGTTCTTATCCTATTAGGAGTCTATCTTGCTTTCCTTTTCTATGAGGTACCCCGATCGTAAGTATCATCGACACTCCTGCTGTTGCTAACCTTTTGCAAGACTATAGACATGTTTTTCCCGCTGAATTGCCACCGGGTCTTCCTCCTATTCATGGCATAGAACATCAGATTGATTTAATTCCAGGCGCACAGCTTCGTAATCGTGCCCCGTACCGCACGAAACCTGAGGAGACAAAAGAAATTCAGCGTCAAGTGCAGGCATTGCTTGATAAAGGTTACATTCATGAGTCTCTCAGTCCTTGTTCGGTTCCTGTTTTGCTTGTTCCTAAGAAAGATGGTTCTTGGCGTATGTGTGTAGATTGTCGTGCAATTAACAATATTACAATTCGTTATCGATATCCTATACCACGCCTTGATGATATGCTTGATGAACTTATTGGTGCCACGATTTTCTCTAAGGTTGATTTGCATAGTGGTTACCATCAGATAAGAATGAAATTAGGAGATGAATGGAAAATGACTTTTAAAACTAAATTTGGCTTGTATGAATGGTTGGTTATGCCATTTGGATTGTCTAATGCTCCTAGCATCTTTATACGCTTAATGAATGAAGTTCTTCGACCTTTCATTGGAATATTTGTTGTTGTCTATTTTGATAAAATCCTTATATACAACAAATCCATGAATGAGCATTTAGATCATTTGCGTGCTGTTTTTGATGCTTTGCGTGCTGCTCGCTTATTTGGGAACATGGAAAAATGCACTTTTTGCACGCAACGTGTTTTGTTTCTTGGCTATGTTGTTACTCCACAGGGCATTGAGGTGGATAGCAGCAAGGTGGACGCCATTCAGAGTTGGCCACAACCGACGACGGTCACACAGGTTCGTAGTTTTCTTGTTCTTGCAGGCTGCTATCGTTGTTTTGTGCAAGATTTCAGTTCTATTGCTGCACCATTACATGAGCTGACCAAGAAGGGTGTGCCATTTGAGTGGGGTGCACCACAGGATGATGCATTCAACACTTTAAAGGAACGGTTAACTCATGCTCCTCTCTTACAATTGCCTAATTTTGATAAAGTGTTTGAACTGGAATGTGATGCTAGTGGAATTGGTTTAGGTGCTGTTTTGTTACAAGATCATAAACCCATTGCTTATTTTAGTGAGAAGTTAAGTGGTGCTGCTCTTAAATATTCCACTTATGATAAAGAACTTTATGCTTTTAGTAAGAACTTTGCAAACATGGCAGCATTATTTATGGCCTCATGAATTTATTATTCATTCTAATCATGAGGCTTTGAAACATATTAGAACCCAGACTAATCTGAACCTTCGGCATGCTAAATGGGTTGAATTTATTGAATCTTTTCCATACATCATTAAACATAAAAACGGGAAGGAAAATGTGATTGCCGATGCTTTGTCTCGTCGTTATACGATGTTGTTCCAATTAGAGTTTAAAATCTTTGGTTTGCAAGCTTTGAAAGATCAATATGTGAATGATGCTGATTTTCATGATATTATGATGCATTGTAAGGATGGCAAACCTTGGGGGAAATTTCATATGTAGGATGGGTTCCTGTTTTGTGCTAACAAGCTATGTATTTCAGCTAGCTCGGTTCGTCTTTTGTTGTTACAGGAGGCGCATGGAGGTGGTCTTATGGGTCACTTTGGCGTTTTCAAGACACATGAAGTGTTGGCCGACCACTTCTTCTGGCCAGGGATGCCCTGTGATGTTGAGTGCCTTGTTGCCCACTGTACTACATGTCAAAAAGCTAAATCTCGTTTGGGTAATCATGGTTTGTATATGCCCTTGCCTGTTCCCTTTTCTCCTTGGCATGATATTTCGATGGATTTTGTTTTGGGATTGCCTTGCACTAAGAAGGGGAGGGACAATATTTTTGTGGTTGTTGATCGTTTCTCTAAAATGGCTCACTTTATACCTTGTCATAAAACTGATGATGCCTCCAATGTTGCTGAATTGTTCTTTGGAGAGATTGTTAGATTGCATGGAATTCCTATAACAATTGTCTCTGATCGTGATGCTAAGTTTCTTAGTCACTTTTGGCGTTCTCTTTGGAATAAATTAGGAACTAAGCTGCTGTTTAGTACTAATTGTCATCCTCAAACTGATGGGCAAACAGAGGCAGTAAATAGAACTTTGTCTGCTATGCTTAGAGCTGTTCTAGATAAAAATTTGAGACGTTGGGAAGATTGTTTACCTCATGTTGAATTTGCTTATAATCGTGCTACACATTCTGCCACTAAGATGTGTCCTTTTGAGGTTGTTTATGGCTATGTTCCTAGGGCGCCTATTGATTTGTTTGCTATTGATGCTGAAGATAAACCACATGTTGATGTTATTGCTCACATTGATCACGTGAAACAATTGCATGAAGAAACACAACACAACATTGCAGTTGCTAATAAGAAGTATCAAGTTGCTGGTAGTAAAGGTAGAAAACATGTTTCTTTTGAACCTGGTGATTTGGTTTGGTTGCACTTGCATAAAGATTGATTTCCTACTTTGCGTTGTTCTAAATTGATGCCTTGTGCTGCTGGTCCTTTTAAAGTGCTAACCAAGATTAACAATAATGCTTATGTTCTTGACTTGCCCATGGAGTTTGGTGTTTCCACTAGTTTTAATGTTGCATATTTGAAACCATACTTGGGTGAGGATGATGAGTTGCCATCAAGGACGACTTCGCTTCAAGAAGGGGAGGATGATGAGGACATCAACAATATACTAACAATGACAACGGAAGACGGCACGCCAAACCAAGTTGTCACGCCTCCACCTCTCATCGCCGCACCTCCTCAAGTTATGGACCCATCTTCCGACGAGACGATGATGTACAGGGGACCAATCACTAGAGCTCGAGCCCAGGAATTGAAGATTGTTTTGATGCTAAGGAATGACGGCCCAGGATAATGCCGCCCGAAGGCCCAACTGGCCCAAGTCACGCGACCACCTCTCCACCGCGTGCCTCTCCACTTCAGCCGACCCTAGATGCCGCCCCCCCCCCCCCCCCCCGCCCCCTATTTAGTCAAGGGCTGTGCCCCTTGTAATCTTTGAGTTTTGTTTTAAGATTAGCTTATGAGAAACTATGTGGATATGTGTCATGGTTTGCTATATTTGTGATGAGTAATTGACTTAAGCAAATTTGGTGTTTCAGTTGAAATGCGGGAATCCAGGGATTGCATGGGTTTGCATATCATGGTTATGACTAACCGGTGTTGGTGGAGATATTGGTGATGTTACATGAGATGGGATATGTGTTTGCTTGTCTCATGATGTGTAGGTCACTGGAGTCGACTTGGCGGTCAATGGTGAGAGGATCGGGCACAAGTAGGGGACTTGGGGCCAGAAGATCGGGAAGTCGGGTGAAGTCAAGGGTGATCCACACCGTACACGTGGAGAGGCAAGAAGCACAGACGGTTTTGCGGATGAACCTCAAACCGTGGTGGTGATGAAGACGATGTGTTGACCAAGTCAAGGTGAACGGGATGCCGGTGCAAGTGACAAGGGGGCCCGATGGACAGGGACTGGGAGAGACTTGCCGGTGGTCAGGATTACGGGACAAGGTGACATGCGTTGACATCGAGAAGTCACACTTTGAGAAGCGTACAAGGTGGTTTCCCGGTTTGGGCCTCAAAACCGGTGGCGGTGGTTGGTGGTGCACGTGGCACCATCACGGAGCTTGCTTCGAGATGAAGCAAAGACGTGAAGCGTCCGATGGCATTCGGGTAATGAGGAAAAAATGGACGGTTATGCCCCCGGTGGTAGGTGGGTGTGTTATGTAGGTCAAGAGTAGAGTGGTCATGTGGACAATAGACCCTAGGCCTGTATAAGGAGAGGTGTGGCTAGTGGGATAGGTGCCTCTCTTCCTATTAGCCTTGTGTTGGGATTCTATTCAAAGTGCTATGAGAGGACTTCATGTTTGAGAGGAGAGTAGTGGGTGTGTGAGAGACATCTCTTGCTCTTCCAAATAGTGGAAGGAAGAGGGTGGCTTCCTAGCCATATACCTATGGATCTTGTAAGAACCTTTCTATGATATGAGAAGTATTTTCATGCTCAAGATTTCCCTCTTTACTTGAATCCCAAAATTCCCTTTTTCCTATTTTCGGACCAATTTTCGTGGTGATTTTCGATCTTACTTTTGGACAGATTTTTGGCCCGGATTTCTTGAGGAACTTGCTGCTAGGATGAGCTAGGATAATCCTCTATGGATCCTTGATGGAATTATTGGCTCTAGCACCTTCAACTTGAAGGATCTCTCAAGTTTCCCCTTTTTGGTGTTCTTGGCACAAGATCTGAAATTCGTGATGATTCCTTGAGCCAATTGAGATGATCTCCTTGGATTAGGGTCGTGATGTGATGAGGATTCATTGGTCCAAAAATCGCATCATTTGGAGTTCGTTTGATTGAGTTTTGGAGAAGATCCCGAGAGTTTTTCTGTTATGTCGGGGGTCGACCGGCACTGCCGATGACCAGGACCGGCAATGCCGATTGGTCTAGTCTGTAGGTTCTAGTTCGACAGCATCCCGCACCGGCACTGCCGATAGGTGAGACCAGCACTGCCGATGACGCGCACCAGCACTGCCGATAGGCGTGATCGGCACTGCCGATGCTGACCGGCTCTACCGATGGCAGGGATCGGCACTGCCGATGAGTGCTCAGTTCTGGACTGTTGAGCATTTTGTCTTCTCTTTTTGTTTCCGCTGTGTTTCTTTGGTGTGGTTGATCACTCCTAGGGCTAGTACACCACAAGTTGTTGTGTGTAGTCTTGGTGATCGATTTAGAGGTTGGCTTGGGTTCTTTTTGGGATATAGGCCAAGTTCTCTTGGAGAATTTTATTTGGCTCCCATTCACTCCCCCTCTGGTCGCTTTCTCGGTCTTTCAATTGGTATTAGATCTGGTTTGATCACTAGTTGACCTTCACCGGCTTTGTGATCCGGAGGCGACATGAAGGAGCGTGCTGTCAAGCTGTGGATGTTCGATGGAGAGGACTTCCCCTACTGGAAGTCACGGACCAAGGCGTATCTGCTGAGTCAAGGATATGCAATTTGGGAGATTGTTGATCAGGAGTATGCTATACCACAAGACCTGAACACAGCTTCTGCAGGTGAGTTAGTCAGGTATGAGAACAACTCCAAAGCTGTCAATATTCTGCTTTCTGCACTTGGTAGGAGCGAACATGATAGGGTTCCACACCTTGACACTGCTCTTGCTATTTGGGTTAAACTCTACACTTACCATGAGGGTACCAAACAGGTCAAGTCTATGCGTAAGGATTCTTACAATAGACAGTACCAAACCTTTGCTCAAAAACTAGGCGAGTCACTAGATGACACTTTTCGTAGGTTTGAGGCAATTGTGTGCAACTTGTGAGCTTGTGGTACCCTTGTGTACAATGACAATGATAGAGCTAAGCAATTGTTGGACTCGCTTGATGAAAATATTTGGGGGGTTAAAATTGTTGCTCTAGAAGAAACTGCTGACTTCAACACCTTGAACTATGAGCAACTGTATAGCAAGATGAAATCTCATGAACTGTCTAGGAAATCTCGTCCTAATCTTGCTATTCCTTCTTCTAGCATGGCTTTGCTTTCTAGCTCTCAGAAGGTTAGTCACAATGATGCTTCTTATGGAACTAACCCCTCACTTGACAAGTCTTCCTTGGAGTTTGCTTTGTCTTCTCTTGTTGCAGCTTCCGATGAACAGATGGAGTGCATTCCTGGTGAGAAGCTGTCCTTGCTCACAAGGAAGTTCTACAACAACCAGAAGGAGAGAAGAGGAGGTGGTCCAAGAACCTGCTTCGAGTGCGATGACCCGGGACACTTCATCGCTGATTGTACTAAGAAGAAGAAGAAGGCCAGGTACCGCGACAACAACACTGAAGACTTCAAGCAGAAGAAGAACCGCTTCTACAAGAAGGGAAAGAACTCTAAGAAGTTTGCCAAGGCCATTGCACGTGCTTGCATTGCCGCCTTGAGCGATGTCGACCTCACATCAAGCGAAGGCCTTACAAGCTCGGAGGAGGAGGTTGAAAAGCCACGAGTCAAGAGGAAGGATGACTTCACCGGGCTTTGCTTCATGGCAAAGAACAATCACGACACCGACTCTGGATCCGACTCCAACACAAGCGAGGTACCTCCAACTCTTGATGAGCTCTCTTCTAAACATGATCATTTGCGCGATGTTCTACTTTTGCAAGATGATAAGCTTCGTAGTGCTGTTCGTGAGAGTAGAGAGCTTAAGTCTAAGTTGGAGAGTGCTGATTTTGAAATTGCTTCACTTAGGTCCAAGCTTGCTCGTGAGGACATTGTTGTTGAGTGTGAGTCTTGTCAAGTTGTGATGAGTGATCTTGCACAGAGGGAGAGTGTGCATGATCAAGTTGTCAGTCAGCTTGAGAGTGCCCTCAAGGAGCTTGATGAGTTCAAAGCTAGACCAACTCTTTTGGGTGCATGTTAGAAGTGCCCCAAGCTCACAGATGAGTTGGAAGCTCAGTCCCTCAAAGTCAAAGAGCTTGAGTCCAAGTTGCTTCATGAGACTCGCTCTAAGGTCCTTCCACCACCTTGTGAGGTGTATGTCTCTCTTAAGGACAAGCTTGTAATCACTAGGGAGGAAAACAAAGCCCTAGTTCAGGAAAATGAATATCTTGTGTCTAGGCTCCAGAGAACCCTAGTGAGTGAAGAGAAGATTGAGAGTGATTTGGCAAGAGTGAAGGAGAGTGCTTCTAGGTCAACCTATAACTTGGGCTTGGGATTTGAGAGGTGTGACAAGGAGAGTGAGAATGTGGGTTAGTTTGTACCTAGCTCTAGCTACAAGGATGAGAAAAACACCATCAAACCCACTGACACATACTATCCACCCAATCCAAAACCCTCCTTTAACCCAAAGCAAACAAAGAAGCCAAAACCCAAACCTGCAATGCAAGTCAAGCCTAATCCTAAGGGTGTCTACATTTGCATGTTTTGTGGTCGCAGGGGCCACTTGGATGAATTCTGTTTTAGGCGTAAGAAGATTGAGAGGAAGCAAGCTGAATTGACTAGGGATGCTTTTTATGATGATTTTTTTGACTTTCAGCCTCGGTCTTTTTCTCGTGCCTATCATGGACAGGGTCATTCCTCATATGGCTTTGATTCACAAAACAGAGGCTTTACGCAGTAGCGCTTTGGCGCCCCACGTTTTCCCCATCGTGGTGAGCGTCGCTCACGTGGATTTGGTTTTCACACAGATGACTTCTATTCTCACAACTCAAGGTTTGAGTCGAGACGCTTTGACAAGCCACATTTTCCCCATCGTGGTTCTCGTCCCATGCGTTCGAATGATAAAGTGCAAAGAACTGTGATGACTACTATCGGTCGTATGGTTAAGTGCTGGATTCCCAAATGCTTTTTGACCCAGCACTGAGCCATCGACTTTCACTTCTCGTTCTTTGTAGGCAACAGGTGGAGGCTTGGAGAACAAGTGGTTGATGGATTCCGGGTGTTCGCGCCACATGACTGGAAATGCAAAGTGGTTCTCCAGCCTCACTCCCTTGAAGCATTGGGAGTATGTGACCTTTGGAGATGACAAAAGAGGAAGAGTGAAGGGAAGAGGTGCGATAAATGTAAATGAGAACTTCACTCTCAATGATGTTGGTTTGGTTGAGTTCCTCAAGTACACTCTCCTCTCTGTCTCTCAGCTTCATGATGTTGGTTTGGAAGTGCGCTTTAAGTCAAATGCTTCTTGTGTTCTTGATTTGAGTGGTTCCTTGGTTTGTGGGATTTCTCGCATTGGCAGAGTTTTTCAGGTTGATTTTGCTAGTTCTCCTGGTTCTCACAAGTGCTTGTTTGCTCAATCTTCTTCTGAGCTCTAGAAATGGCATAGGAGACTAGGTCACATGAGCTTTGACTTATTATGTTGCTTGAGTGGCCTAGGTTTGATCCGAGGATTGCCTGAGCTCAAATTTGATAAGGATTTGGTTTGTGCTCCTTGTCGTCATGGGAAAATGATTGCCGCTTCTCATGCACCAATCAATTTGGTGATGACTGAACAACCTGGAGAGT
Source organism: Eleusine coracana subsp. coracana (assembly GCA_032690845.1). Taxonomy (NCBI): domain Eukaryota; kingdom Viridiplantae; phylum Streptophyta; class Magnoliopsida; order Poales; family Poaceae; genus Eleusine; species Eleusine coracana. Next base: position 16,998,429 of record CM064434.1, on the reverse strand, counting down.
TGCTTCATATGGACACTGTTGGTCCTTCTCGGGTTCATTCGGTGGGTGGGAACTGGTATGTTCTTGTGATTGTTGATGACTCGCTACTCTTGGGTCTACTTTCTTGAGAGCAAGGATGAAGTGTTTCATCACTTCCGGATTTTAGGTTTGAGGTTGTTCAAGGAACTCCCTAGTGCATTACGAGCGATTCGTAGTGATAATGGCACCGAGTTCAAGAAATCCTCCTTTGATGCTTTCTGTCTTGAGCATGGTATTCAGCATCAGTTTTCAGCACTCGTGTTCCCCAGCAGAACAGTGTGGTTGAAAGAAAGAACATAATCTTAGTGGAGATGGCCCGAATGATGCTCGATGAGCATAGGACTCTGACGTGGTTCTGGGCTGAGGCCATTAGCACTACTTGCTATGTTTCCAATCGGATTTTCTTGCGCTCAATCCTTAATGTGACTTCTTATGAGCTGCGTTTTGGGAGAAAGCCCTCAGTTTCTCATTTGCGTGCCTTTGGTTGCAAGTGCTTTATTCTCAAGCGCGGCAATCTTGATAAGTTTGAGTCAAGGTCCTTCGATGGAATCTTTCTTGGTTACTCTCTTCATGGCCATTCCTACAGAGTTTTGAATTTGGAGACTAACACCATCGTAGAATCCTGCGATGTAACCTTTGATGAATCAAACTCTTGTGCAAGGAATGTGATTGAGTCTGCAGGTGACAAGGAGATGAAGGAGAGTATCTTTGTAGAAGAGGACCTACAGGGCTTTGATGATGATAATGATGATTCACTTCATCTCTCATCTGAGCTTCTTCTTGCTACTACCACTACTCCAGTAGAGGGTCCAGAAGCTTCTACATCGACTTCAGCAGCTGTCGTGCAAGCTCCAGCTGTGGTTGAGGGGGAGGTACACTCCGAGAGAGAGGCTCCTCACAACATTGAGCGTGCAAGCTCCAGCTGTGGTTGAGGGGGAGGTACACTCCGAGAGAGAGGCTCCTCACAACATTGAGCGTCGACACCCACCTCAATAGATGATCGGTAATCTCTATGAGAGGACAACAAGGTCAAGGTCTGCACATCTTGCTTGCTTTACCAACTCTCTCTTTGTTGCAACCTTTGAACCCCGGGATGTTGGACACGCACTGTCTGATGAACATTGGGTTAATGCCATGCATGAGGAGTTGGAATACTTTGAGAGAAACAAAGTCTGGACCCTTGTAGAGCCTCCCAAAAATGTCAATATCATAGGAACCAAGTGGGTGTTCAAAAACAAACATGGGGAGGATGGTGAGGTTGTGAGAAACTAGGCTAGGCTAGTTGCTCAAGGTTTTAGCCAAGTGGAGGGCTTAGATTATGGTGAAACCATTGCTCCTGTCACTCGCATAGAAGCCATTAGGATCTTGCTTGCATTTGCTGCCTCCAAGGGCATTTGACTCTATCAAATGGATGTCAAGAGTGCTTTCCTAAATGGTTTCATAGAGGAAGAAGTGTATGTGAGGCAACCCCCTGGCTTTGAGGACCACAAATACCCAAACCGTGTGTACAAGCTTCAGAAGGCTTTGTACGGGCTAAAGCAAGCACCTAGGGCATGGTATGCTAGGCTTAAGACCTTCTTGCTAGAGCGTGGGTATGTCATGGGGTGTGTTGATAAAACCTTGCTCACTCTCAAGCATGGCAATGACTTTTTAATGGTTCAGATTTACGTGGATGATATCATCTTTGGTGGTTCCTCTCATGATCTTGTGTCCAGGTTTTAAGAAGCTATGGAAATTGAATTTCAGATGTCGATGATGGGAGAGCTCACCTTCTTTCTTAGGCTTCAAATCAAGAAGTGCAAGCAAGGCACTTTCATACATCAAGCCAAGTACACGAAGGATCTCCTAAAGAAGTTCGACATGGTCAATGTGAAGCCGTTGTCTACACCAATGTCCACTACAACGGCTCTTGACCCTGATGAAGACTGTGAAGCGGTGGATCAAAGGGAGTACAGGAGCATGATTGCCTCCCTCTTGTACCTGACAGTGACAAGACCCAACATACACTTTGTGGTGTGTCTTTGTGCTCGCTTTCAAGCTTCCCCAAGGGTGACTCATCGCAAGGCTGTCAAGCGCATCTTCAGGTATCTCAAATACACCCTTAAGTTCGGTCTTTGGTACTCTGCATCTTCATCTCTTGATCTCATTGGGTATTCAAATGCGGACTTTGCTGGGTGTAGAATTGATAGGAAGAGCACTTCTGGTACTTGCCATTTCTTGGGTACTTCTTTGATCTGTTGGTCTTCTCGTAAGCAGTCGAGTGTTGCCCAATCCACCACAGAGGCTGAGTATGAAGCTGCTGCTAGCTGCTGCTCACAAATCCTATGGATTGTATCTACCATGAGATTATGGGTTGACTTTTAAGGGTGTTCCACTCATGTGTGATAACTCCAGTGCTATATGCTTAGCCAGAAACCCAGTCCAACATGGTAAGGTCAAACACATCAATGTGCGATTCCACTTCCTGAGAGACAATGTTGAGAAGGGGGATGTTGAGCTCAAATACATTGTTACCAAAAACCAACTAGCTGTTATCCTCACTGTTGACTTTTGCTAAGCCATATTAATAAATCATTCCCGGCACGGGGCCAGAAACGGTTCACTAATATGTCCCAGAGTCAAGTAGGTAAAATCCGCAAGCGCACGGAGAATACCGCTGTAGTATTTCACCCGGAAGTATTCAGGGTATCGTATTTGTTTATCCCAAAGGAAGGGTATGATCAAGAAGCGTTACTAACATATAAGATCATGTTAACAATTAGCAAGGATATCTAACCAAGACAGGAGGGTACATGATAATAACCGGGTAGTGTGACACACACAGAAGATTCCTACTAAATAAATAAAGTCTAGTGGAGGAAAGACTAGGCTAAGCTACTCCTACTATACATTCCTATACAGTTGCATAGCCTAAGTAGAATATATACAGACCCACACTCAGGTTCAGCAGTCAATAATATAGCACTTCAGGCACGGACTTACCCCTGCATCCACAGGCGACTTCCGCCAAGAGCCTACGCACTAGCCTAGAGGGGAGGATTTCAAAGGACGGACAGGGCTGTCACCACCTGCCGCCTACCTCAACGAACCAGTAGACTAACGAATAATTGATGCAAATCAGTCACCCAAATACCATACTTGCATGACCAAAGAGCACTCTGCCCCTCCGCGATTACTATTAACGAGGCAGAGCTACCGTACGAATACGATCACCAAACCCATGCTATACTTTATCAGCTAAAACTAAGCATAGAGACTATAACATATAAACTAGACTATAGTGACGGTATATAACTAGCATGACAATAGTAGTATAATAAATATAAACTACTATCACACAAGTAGACTATACTATCACATATATGGATCACAATATCAAACAAGAAACTCATGACCCAAGCACAACTATATAGAAAAGATATATATATTGATAAGAGCAAAGTCTTACAAAAGGGAAAAGATACAAGAGCCATACCAATTCCAAGTGAAGACTTGGGACTAGAGAGCTCTAGACTCAGCCTAACTCCACTAAAACTCCAAGAACTACTACTAGCAAGAGAGAAATGCTTCTTGTGGTGTGTGTTGAGTGTGAAGGCACACCCTCCTATTTATAGCCTCAATAGGTCTGCAAGGGAGCGTAACCGCCACGGAAGGCATCTCAAACCGTCATCAGGAGTCGTGGAGGAGCCAACACGTGGAAGCCCAGGCGGAGAGGGCGCCCGGCCGGGTCGGCCGACCTGACCAGGTCGGCCGACCTGGGGGTGGCCCCTCCTGGCCTGTGCTTTCTCCAGGTGGCTGTCCTATGGGCCCTGACGTCGGGTTGCGCGGTATTACAGGGAGTTACGTCGGTTAAATGCTGAAAATGGGCCCTTCAATCCGTGTGACGTCCATGTGGCACTCTCTGATTGGTCGAAAGTGTGTTTTCTTGCCTTTTGAGGTGTTTCCTTCACATTTCCTCCTGCATGCACAAAATTCTCCAAGTACAAGTGGAACTATATTATTGTGCTAAAGCATGCGTGTATGAAATGCCAAATTCTCCTTTATTTGAGTATAGTTGACGGTAAAAAATGGTACTTAACAGCCGTCAACAAACTCCCCCAAGCTTACCCTTTGCTCGTCGCGAAGCAAAGATAAACTTAAGTTGTTGATCAGGAGTTGCTACAATGTCCTACTCCTCAATAATACTATGCGCATAACAAAGTACTCTTCCTAGAATTAAATATGTTGGCACTTAACTTTACCCATTTACCTCGATCCATGGGGCTTTTACACCTCATTGTCTTGGGCGGTTGAGAGATAGAACAATTGCAGGGCACCAATCACTTGCTCTAGATTCCGCTATGTTATTCCGGAGGTTTTCAAAAGATTTTGAAAATAAAAACCAAGTTCCTCAAATGATTCTCTCGGATTACTCAATATGTGTATGATTCCTCACCAAGGCAAAGTGCTGCCTATAATCACCTATTTCTAAATAAGGCTTTATGTGGAGCTCAAGGTAGGGATATATGAGGCACTCATTTTCACATAATATTGCTATGTCAAAAGACCAGATCCAAGAAAAACATCAATTCAAACAATCTTGATCAAGATGTGCAAGTGTGTGGGAGAACGGAGGAATGGTGGATGGGAAGAAATAACTCCTTTTTGAATTTTCCTTCTCTCTTTTGGAGTTTCTAGGCTATGGCTATCTTTTACTTGCTCTCTTTTTGGACCATTTTTTTTTTCTTTTCTTTTTGCATAGCCATAGTCCTAGTTTGCAATGAATACTTTGAGAGAGGAATTTTGTAATGGATATATGGAGTGTTTCTTTGGATGGATGGATGGATAGTGACTTTCTTCCGGTGTAGAAGAATAGCTCACGGTGGATATGGTGGATATGGTGGATGCTATCTTCTTGATTTAGAAGGATAGCTCATGGCGGTGGATGTGTGTATATGATCTTGATCAAGAAAGCATGAAAAGAGTTTTACTAGGGTCACATCAATTTTGACAAAGCTCAATGTGAAACAAGCAGCATATGTGTAAAGGTTTTCAAATGTAAACACTACATATGGCTGTGGTGGGAATTTCATCATTGAGGAACTTGTCATTTTGAAAAATAAAACTCCGAAATTCAAGCTTTACGTTGAGCAAGATCATAGCAGCCCTATCTATCATATCATACCTCTCAACAACTTAGAACTAGAGAATGCATATGCTACCCACAAAATTCAAGTTCAAGGCAAGATTTACCAACAAACCTAACTCTTGAGAGAGTACTAAGTTGTAAACTAGCATTAGAGAGGAATAAAGGACAGAGCAACTATTCATCATCTCAACATAGGAAAATTATACACATTCATACCGCGCATGAAAAAGGGAAATATTTTTGTTCTTTTTATGTTTTGCAAATTTTTATGGATTTTCAGATTTAGCAAATACAAGAAATAAAGGGAAGGGGAAAGATACAAGTTACCGTGAGAAGGGGGGTCCTCCCCCAAGCTTGTTCTTGCTCATATCTGCTGGTTCGGGTCGTAGCCTTGGGAGCGGAAGAAGGCATCCCAATTGTTCTGATTCTGAGCCATCATCGCGTTCAGCTGGCGGAATTGGTTGTCACTGAAATTCTGCCATTGCTGGGTGTCGGTGACATGTTGCGTGAGAGTTTGTTGCATGCTCTCGGTGCGCAAATCAATGTCGTTCACCCTCCTTGTCAACTCGGCCATCCCATAGTTGAGTTCACGGAACCCACGGGATGAGAATGACCGAGTGGCAAAGGATGGCGGTCCGCTTGAACTTGATGACGTCTGCATGGGGTAATCGTACTGAGATTCCCATGCTCCGGCCTGCCATGTTGATGCACCCGCCTCGTCCTATGGCGGGGGCTGCTCCCATACCGGATCTCCGGTCGGAGTGTGAAACTCCGGTGTAGGCTCCATATGCCTACGGGAACGTGTCGGTCGCCCTGAAACACTATGCCTGCGAATTTCTCCCACTGGCTCAAGTGGGAGGGTTAGTGCCCGATAGTGATACAGATGAAGACCCGGGTTAGGTAACGGGAATTCATTTGTATACCTGGGAAAGTGATAGATCAAGGTATTATTTGGACCATGTTTCAAAGTATGTCCTTGCACAAAATAGTCCTCGCCTAGAAATTCTCTATCTACCGTCAAATATTCAACATGAACATTCTCAAGCAAACCACACTTCTGCGCAATGCGAGTAACTAAAGAGGTGCACTCAATTGGTCCTGTCAACTTTATATTGTCTAACCATTGATCAATCATGCATTCCGCGGGTGGCACCCTAATTTTCTTAACCATGGCATAAAGTATTTTCAATTCATCTTGCCGGACAACCCTAATGTCACCTCGAGGAAACAAGGTCATAGCCAACCACACATGCATAAATCTAAGTGTAGGATTATGGATGGCACTTGTTCTAGGCTTGGGACCCCACTCGTTTCCGGAAATCTTTTTCCAAAAACTTTCTTTATGGAACCCCTTTAGCGCTTTATCTAAGTCTAGCCTACATTTAGGATTTAGACCTAGCATAGCATGAAGATCACCCCATGTGACCAAGCGCTTTTGCCCAAACAAGCGAAAAGAAATGCCTTCATCATACTTTCTAAGGGTGCATAAAAACTGCATAGTAAGTAAACAAGAACCCGGCTCATCTACTTCTACAAAATTTAGCCAACCCATAGTGCGAAAAATAGAGGCAAATTCTTCTCTCATACCTATTTTCTTGAGGAAGTCCGGATCGAAGCGTCGGGTGTGGGCGAATGGCCGTTCTCTCATGAGCGCGATGGCTTGGCCCTCGCGGTTGTCCTTGATGTCGAGATGCTCCTCGGTGATGAGCAAGGCCGGCCTTTCCTCCGGAATTTCAGCTTCGGGGTCACCATGCCCCGGACTTGGTGTGAGCTCGACGGAGGATGCTTGACTCGTGCTTGCACGAGTGCTTTTTCCCCGCTTGATTCCGGCGACTTGCTTCATTCGGTTGAACATGGCTGCACACAAGAACAAACACAAGACAAAAACAAGATCGAACAAGTGTTCGGGTGAGCGTTAGTGAAAACGACAAACCCGAGCTTCTCCGAAATTGGTTTTCTTCTCACAACAACTTGCAAATGCACTAAAACAGAGGGGAAATTTTTTTGGGTTTTTGGGGCTGTAGTAAAGTTGAAGAACACGAAATTTTGGGAGAGCAACAAGTGAGCAAAGGAGGGGAGTCAAAGATGAACTTGGAATGGTGAAGCTCCTCCTCCTGGGCGGTTTTTATAGCAAGATGGCCGTTAGAAAGGGACAGAGCAACGGCCATATAGCCGTTTGGAGAAAGGAGCACAGGAAAAGGTGGGGCCAGGGGGTCGGCCGACCTCACCAGGTCGGCCGACCTGGCAGGTGGGCCTCCTGGCAGCCCCCTTTTTCCTATGTGTTCCCCAACGGCTAGGGGATTTGTCCCCTGCTGCCTTTTTGCTCAAAAAGCTCGACAAAAAATCTTTTCAAAATGGAAAGCCCAAAAACCTATTTTCTAAATTTTCAGAAATGCAAATGAGTTTTGAAAAATTTCAAGGTGGCTGGAAAAATTCAAAAAATGCAGAAATGCAGTGGTCGGAAAAATTCAAAATGTGGTGGAAAGCAAATATGCAATTAAAAGAGCAAATATGGATAACTACCGGTTTAACCTCCCGGCGAGGACTCACCTTTTAAAGTCCGACGAGCGGGACTTTTCTCCGGCGTTCAGCTCGATGAAGCGTTGTCCGGTCCCGGAGATGAAGACACGGATGATGCTTCTTGTTTCACTCGCCACACCTTCTTGGTCTTTGTTGCGGCCGGTGGCTTCTCGGGCTTCGGAGGCTGCGGTTTTGCAGGCTTCACAGCCTGTTTCTTTGCAGACCTCGGAGGTTGCTGCCTTGTGGACTTCGGAGGCTGTTGCTTAATGTGTGACCTTTGCCCCCTTGCCTTCATCAGTTGTTGCTGTGCAACCTTTTCCTTCTCAAGGAAGTTCTTCATGAATGTGATGAGGCTGTCCTTCTTCTTTCAGGAAACGGCATGAGGTTCGTGTCATAGAACTCATGTGGGGCTGTTTTCCTGGGCGGCAGTTCTTCTTCTTCTGCCGGCTTCTCAACTGATGTGTCCTTTCCTGCATGGTTAGGGTATGGCGGATCCCGAGTGGACTTACCTCCTCTCATGGTAACCGCATTAACATATTCTAAGGGGGTCTTGGGTTGCCCCGGGATTTTCCCCGACTCAGCAGTAGGAACAGCAGCAACTAACTGAGCTAATTGTGTTTCTATCATTTTATTAAAGCTCAGCTGATTCTTGAGAGCAGAGGAAACACCCTCTATCTTAGTGTGGATGCTCTCAAGAGTCCTATCAGTGGTGGCAAGCTTTTTACTGATGTTATCATTAACCTTAGCTTGACCAAGCACAAGATCTTTCAAGGAGGGCTGATTATAACCGGAATTAAAACCAGAGAAGTTGCCAGAGTTACCTCCTTGGTAGTTGGGACGTGGTGGACCCCAACTTTGACCTCCTTGTGGACGGTAGCCGTTGTTGTTGTTGTTGCCCATGAACATTGCGTCCTCACGGGTCTCAGGGCAGTCATTGCCCGAGTGTCCCGTGTTGCCACAGACCTCGCAAGTCATATGAGCGTCTAGGGCTTTCACTTCTCCATTGGCTTGGTCGTCCATCTTCTTCATGAGAAGGTCAATCTTGGCGGCGAGCATGTCAACCTCCTTGACGGAGTGCATGCCTCGCTGGCGAGGTTGGAGGCGCTCTTCATTCCAACCTTGGCTGGACACCATCTTCTCGATCAAATCTTTTGCCTTGCTCACAGTGAGCGAGAAGAAGGCTCCACCAGCAGCAGCGTCGAGGTGGTCGCGGGCCGACGGAGTAAGCCCGTTGTAGAAGTTCTGGATGATCAGCCAATCATCCATCCCGTGGTGGGGACATGCCAGGATGTACTCCTGGAGCCTCTCCCATGCCTCAGGAATCGACTCCTTCGACTCCTGCTGGAAGCTTGAGATCTTTCCGCGGAGGGCATTGGTCTTGCCCAGCGGGAAGAACTTTGCAAGGAACGCAGCTGAACACTTCTCCCAAGTGTTCACAGCTTCAGGGTTTGCGTAGAACCACTGTCTCGCTCTCCCAAGGAGAGAGAACGGGAACAGTCGACGGCGAACAACGTCGGGGGTGACGTCCTTCATTTTGAACGTGTTGCAAATCTCCAGGAATTGCTGGAGATGAGCACTAGCGTCCTCATTGGCTTTCCCACAGAATGGGCTAGCCTGCACCATGGTGATGAGACCGGTCTTGATCTCGAAGTTCGCATCTCCCACATTGCCAGCTGGTCCCGTAGGGATGTTGGCAGCGGAGGGAGCGGAGAACTCGCGGAGGGTCTTGTCGGCCATTTGCTCAGAGCTTGATGGTGCGGGAATGACAGGTTCGATTGGCTGAGTCTCCTTACGAGGAGGGGTGAGCCTAGCTCGTGTCCTTCTCAGGAGTGACTCAGGATCTTCAGTGAAGTTTGTCGGCAAGTCGAAACCAGTCATACACTACCCTGTTTTCATACAAAATGCAGAAAACAAAGCAAGGTTAACCTGCTTAGGAGATAGCCTTAATAATTGCAACACTACTATATACATTAGTAATTTTTCTTGAATCATACGCCTTCCCCGGCAACGGCGCCAGAAATGCTTGTTGACTTTTGCTAAGCCATATTAATAAATCATTCCCGGCACGGGGCCAGAAACGGTTCACTAATATGTCCCAGAGTCAAGTAGGTAAAATCCGCAAGCGCACGGAGAATACCGCTGTAGCATTTCACCCGGAAGTATTCAGGGTATCGTATTTGTTTATCCCAAAGGAAGGGTATGATCAAGAAGCGTTACTAACATATAAGATCATGTTAACAATTAGCAAGGATATCTAACCAAGACAGGCGGGTACATGATAATAACCGGGTAGTGTGACACACACAGAAGATTCCTACTAAATAAATAAAGTCTAGTGGAGGAAAGACTAGGATAAGCTACTCCTACTATACATTCCTATACAGTTGCATAGCCTAAGTAGAATATATACAGACCCACACTCAGGTTCAGCAGTCAATAATATAGCACTTCAGGCACGGACTTACCCCTGCATCCACAGGCGACTTCCGCCAAGAGCCTACGCACTAGCCTAGCAGGGAGGATTTCAAAGGACGGACAGGGCTGTCACCACCTGCCGCCTACCTCAACGAACCAGTAGACTAACGAATAATTGATGCAAATCAGTCACCCAAATACCATACTTGCATGACCAAAGAGCACTCTGCCCCTCCGCGATTACTATTAACGAGGCAGAGCTACCGTACGAATACGATCACCAAACCCATGCTATACTTTATCAGCTAAACTAAGCATAGAGACTATAACATATAAACTAGACTATAGTGACGGTATATAACTAGCATGATAATAGTAGTATAATAAATATAAACTACTATCACACAAGTAGACTATACTATCACATATATGGATCACAATATCAAACAAGAAACTCATGACCCAAGCACAACTATATAGAAAAGATATATATATTGATAAGAGCAAAGTCTTACAAAAGGGAAAAGATACAAGAGCCATACCAATTCCAAGTGAAGACTTGGGACTAGAGAGCTCTAGACTCAGCCTAACTCCACTGAAACTCCAAGAACTACTACTAGCAAGAGAGAAATGCTTCTTGTGGTGTGTGTTGAGTGTGAAGGCACACCCTCCTATTTATAGCCTCAATAGGTCGGCAAGGGAGCGTAACCGCCACGGAAGGCATCTCAAACCGTCATCAGGAGTCGTGGAGGAGCCAACACGTGGAAGCCCAGGCGGAGAGGGCGCCCGGCCGGGTCGGCCGACCTGACCCCTCCTGGCCTGTGCTTTCTCCAGGTGGCTGTCCTGTGGGCCCTGACGTCAGATTGCGCGGTATTACAGGGAGTTACGTCGGTTAAGTGCTGAAAATGGGCCCTTCAATCCGTGTGACGTCCATGTGGCACTCTCTGATTGGTCGAAAGTGTGTTTTCTTACCTTTTGAGGTGTTTCCTTCACATTTCCTCCTGCATGCACAAAATTCTCCAAGTACAAGTGGAACTATATTATTGTGCTAAAGCATGCGTGTATGAAATGCCAAATTCTCCTATATTTGAGTATAGTTGACGGTAAAAAATGGTACTTAACAGCCGTCAACACTCACCAAGCCCCTAGATGCTTCGAGACATGCTTTTCTTCGGGGGGAACTTGGTGTTTGTCATACCTATGGCATCATTTGAGGGGGAGTTGGTTTTCTCTTGTATATATGTATCTTACCATTTTCGCATTGCATCTCATATGTAATATATGCATTGGTAGATGAGCTTTGATTCTTTTGATTCCTTGAATTTCTCCTTGCTATGATTGAGCTTGAGCTAAGTTGTGTGGATGTGATGGTAATCTCTCATGCTTAGATTTTCTAGATGGCTTGTTATAAACTCATGTGAGCAACTTGCTAATCTTAAAGGTAAACTGAGCTTCTTGTGAACCTTATGATCTAATCTTTCTAAAACTTGCTCACCATGTGTATAATTGCTTTTATCCTTGTTGAAACTTGCACTGAGGCTAGTCTATAGGATGTCTTGGCTTTGGCACCTTGTGTTTGCGAAATGGAAGGCTTTGCAAATGTTTAGCTCATGATGAAACATTGTGGGAACGTGTGTTCCTTTTGCCGCAAAGGCATGCTCTTTTGTCTTGTGCATAATCTTGAAACATCTGCTAGGTGCTTTGATCAGGAACTACTCAATAATGCAAAATCCAAACATTGTGACTTCAAGCCTCGGGGTGTTTGTCGTACCCAGTCGTGCGACCCTCCGCATGGATAAGAGGACACATGAGGATAAACTATAATCACTTGATCAACTGAGTCTTTGTTTCATATGTGAGTGTTTATAGAGCTCATTTTCTGCGAGTGCTTGTTGCCCTTGTTGAGATTGAAACTGGCTAGATTCTTATGATTCACTTGGTGCTTGTTTTGCCTTGGATGAGAGTACTTACACATGTGGTGGCAGATTTTCTCATGATAAGCAAAATTTGATTCTATCTAAGCTAGTCAATCTTTCTACTTAGCCTGTATAACTCATGGTGTTTATGCCTTGCTATCTATTTTTGATCTTTGCATGATTGGGAGCTATTGCCTTTACACTTCATGGCACTATGGTTATTGTTAGCAAAGTTAAATGCTTGTTTGCACAATTGTAGAAGCTCCTTAGGTTTGCATTTTCATGCATTGCATGTTTGCTTGTTCTTTTGCCTCTTTGATGAGTTCATTGCCAAAGGGGGAGAAAATTTTGGGGTCATGCACAAATAATGCTAAGAAATTCTTATGATCCATTTTGCACTACATGAGACCTACCACAACTTGAGGGGGAGCATATCTTGATCTTGAGCGGTTTCTTGCGCTTTTCACATTTTTTGTGTCTCAAGACACTTTCTTTGCCAACTCTTGGTTTTGTGATCCCTACTTGCTAGATGGCTTGTTTTCACCTTTTCTTTGGGTTTGGCCATTTGGATGTGCTTATTCGCCTTCGCATTTCAATCTCTAATCTTTGTGCATTTGGTGTTGTGAATTGACTTGAGCGGATTTGGTGTTTGAGTTGAAATGCGGGAATCCAGGGAGTGCATGGGTTTGCATATCATGGTTATGACTAACCGGAGTTGGTGGAGATATTGGTGATGTTGTAGGAGATGGGAAATGTGTTTGCTTGTCTCATGATGTGTAGGTCACTGGAGTCGCGGTCAACATCGAGAGGATCGGGCACAAGTAGGGGACTTGGGGCCAGACGATCGGGAAGCCGGGTGAAGTCAAGGATGATCCACACCGTACACGTGGAGAGGCAAGAAGCACGGACGATTTCACGGTTGAGCCTCAAAACCGTGGTGGTGATGAAGACGGCATGTTGACCAAGTCAAGGCGAACGGGATGCCGGTGCAAGTGACAAGGGGGCCCGATGGATAGGGACTGGGAGAGACTTGCCGGTGGTCAGGATCGCGGGACAAGGTGACACGCGTCAACATCGAGAAGTCATGCTTTGAGAAGCGTGCAAGGCGGTTTCTCGGTTTGGGCCTCAAAACCGGTGGCGGTGGTTGGTTGTGCACGTGGCACCATCACGGAGCTTGCTTCGAGATGAAGCAAAGACGTGAACCGTCCGATGGCATTCGGGTGATGAGGAAAAAGATGGACGGTTATGCCCCCGGTGGTAGGTGGGTGTGTTATGTAGGTCAAGGGTAGAGTGGTCATATGGACAATAGACCCTAGGCCTATGGATGAAGAGGTGTGGCTAGTAGGAGAGGTGCCTCTCTTCCTATTAGCCTTGTGTTAGGATTCTATTCGAAGTGCTAGGAGAGGACTTTATGTTTGAGAGGAGAGTAGTGGGTGTGTGAGAGACATCTCTTGCTCTTCCAAATAGTGGGAGGAAGAGGGTGGCTTCCTAGCCTTGTACCTATGGATCTTGTAAGCACCTTTCTATGATATGAGAAGTATTTTCGTGCTCAAGATTTCCCTCTTTACTTGAATCCCGAAATTCCCTTTTTCCTATTTTCGGACCTATTTTTGTGGTGATTTTCGATCTCACTTTTGGACGGATTTTTGGCTCGGATTTCTTGAGGAACTTGTTGCTAGGATGAGCTAGGATAATCCTCTATGGATCCTTGATGGAATTATTGGCTCTAGCACCTTCGATTTGAAGGATCTCTCAAGTTTCCCCTTTTTGGTGTTCTTGGCACAAGATCTGAAATTCGTGATCATTCCTTGAGCCAATTGAGATGATCTCCTAGGATTAGGGTTGTGATGTGATAAGGATTCATTGATCCAAAATCGCATCATTTGGAGTTCGTTTGATTGGGTTTTGGAGAAGATTTGAGAAGATCCCGAGAGTTTTTCTGTTCTGTCGGGGGTCGACCGGCACTGCCAATGACCAGAACCGACACTGCCGATTAGTCTAGTCTGTAGGTTCCAGTGCGACAGCATCCCGCACCAGCACTGCCGATAGGTGGGACCAGTACTGCCGATGATGCACACCGGCACTGCCGATGCTGACTGGCACTACCGATGGCAGGGATCGGCACTACCGATGAGTGCTCAGTTCTGGACTGTTGAGCTTTTCGTCTTCTCTTTTTGTTTCCGCTGTGTTTCTTTGGTGTGGTTGATCACTCCTAGGGCTAGTACACCACAAGTTGGTGTGTGTAGTCTTGGTGATCGATTTAGAGGTTGGCTTGGGTTGTTTTTGGGATATAGGCCAAGTTCTCTTGGAGAATTTTATTTAGCTCCCATTCACCCCCCCCCCCTCTGGTCACCTTCTCAGTCCTTCAGCTTAGCTATTCATCTGTCTCTCGACATGAATTCACAACTCCACCTTCGTGCAATACATTAGATTGCTTTCCTCTAATTCTTGCTCGTTCTTCGATTGCACGTAAGAATTGATCCTCATGATCAGATTGATCTTGTTTACCGCAAGGTTAATATCCTCCGGAAGGTTGTTCAGCGATTGCATTAGCGCTTAGGACTTGCTCGTCGTAGTCGGATCATGAGGGTTGACATCCACCAAATCGAAGTTATCTACACTCGCTGAAAGATCGGGCACTCTACACCTATCATTTCCAATTGGGTTTTCTTGCACTCATTTCTTAATTTGACTTCCTATGAGTTACATTTTGGGAGGAAGCCATCTATTTCTCATTTGCATGCCTTTGGTTGCAAGTATTTCATTCTCAAGCGTGGCAATCTTGATAAGTTTGAGTCGAGATCTTCTGATGACATTTTTCTTGGCTACACCCCTCATGGCCATTTCTACAGAGTTTTGAATTTGGAAACTAACACCATCATAGAGTCCTACGATGTAACCTTTGATGAATCAAACTCTTGTGCAAGCAATATGATTGAGACTACAGGTACCAAGGAGATGGAGGAGAGCATCTTTGTAGAAGAGGACTTACAAGGCTTGGATGATGACAATGATGAGTCATTCCATCTCACATCCGAGCTTGTTCCTGCTGCTACCACCACTCCAGCAGAGAGTCTAGAAGCTTCTACATATACTTTAGCAGCTGTCGAGCGAGCTCCAGCGGGGGAGGTACGCTCTGAGAGAGAGGCTCCTCACCACATTCAGCATCAACATCCACCTCAGTAGATGATCGGTAATCTCTATGAGAGGACAACAAGGTCAAGGTCTGCACATCTTGCCTGCTTTACCAATTCTCTCTTTGTTGCAACCTTTGAACCTCGGGATGTTGGACACGCACTATCTAATGAACATTGGGTTAATGCCATGCATGAGGAGTTGGAAAACCTTGAGAGAAACAAAGTATGGAACCTAGTAGAGCCTCCTATTGGTGTCAATGTCATAGGAACCAAATGGGTGTTTAAAAACAAGCATGGGGAAGATGGTGAGGTTGTCAGAAACAAGGCTATGCTTGTTGCCCAAGGATTCAGTCAAGTGGAGGGCTTAGACTATGAGGAAACCTTTGCTCCTGTTGCACACATAGAAGCCATTAGGATCTTGCTTGCATTTGCTGCCTCTAAGGGCATTAGACTTTATCAAATGGATGTCAAGAGTTCTTTCCTAAATGGTTTCATAGAGGAAGAGGTTTATGTAAAATAACCACCTGGCTTTGATCACGACAAATTCCCAAACCGTGTGTACAGGCTTCAGAAGGCTTTGTATGGGCTAAAGCAAGCACCTAGGGCATGGTATGCTAGGCTTAAGACCTTCTTGCTAGAGCGCGGGTATGTCATGGGCTATGTTGATAAAACCTTGTTCACTCTATAGCATGGCAATGACTTTCTAATGGTTCAGATTTACATGGATGATATCATCTTTGGTAGTCCGCATCTTCATCTCTTGATCTCATTGGGTATTCAGATGCGGACTTTGCTGGGTGCAGAATTGATAGGAAGAGCATTTCTTGTACTTGCTATTTCTTGGGTACTTCTTTCATCTCTTGGTCTTCTCGTAAGCAGTCGAGTGTTGCTCAATCCACCATAGTGGTTGAGTATGTTGCTGCTGCTAGCTGCTGCTAACAGATCCTATGGATTGTGTCCATCATGAGAGACTATGGGTTAACCTTTAAGATTATTCCACTCATATGTGATAACTCCAGTGGTATATGCTTAGAAAAAAACCCAGTCTAGCATGGTAAGGTCAAACACATCAATGTGCGATTCCACTTCCTGGGAGACAATGTTGAGAAGGGAGATGTTGAGCTCAAATACATTGACACCAGAAACCAACTAGCTGATATCCTCACAAAGCCACTAGATGCTTTGAGACATGCTTTTCTTCGAGGGAACTTGGTGTTTGCCATCCTTTTGGTATCATTCGAGGGGGAGTTGGTGTTCTATTGTATATATGTATCTTACCTTTTATGCATTGCATCTCATATGTAATATATGCACTGGTAGATGAGCTTTGATTCTTATGCTTTTTTTGCATTTCTCTTTGCTATGATTGAGCTTGAGCTAAGTTGTGTGGATGTGAAGGTAATCTCTCATGCTTAGATTTTCTAGATGGCTTGTTAGAGACCCTTTTAAGCATCTTGGTAATCTTAAAGGTAAGCTTAGCTTCTTGTGAACCTTATGAACTATTCTTGCTAAAACTTGATGTCGAAGCTTGAGAGTGGCAGTAAAATGTATAAGGCTACATCGAGACTAAGAACTACGATGGTAACACAAGACACCGAATTATACAGGTTCGGGCCCTCTCAATGAGAGTAAAAATCCTACATACTGTGTTCTGTGTATTGTATTGATGTTGTAGAAAAACCTCTGTCTACTTGTCCCTCGATGAGGGGTACCCTGCCGCCTTATATATCCTGTCGGCAGGGGGGTACATGAAAAGTCGTAATCGTAACCCCTTAGGATTTACATAGAAAGTCTATCTCTACATGCCTTGTGCTCCAAGTTGAGTCGGTCGGTTTCCTTGTTGATGAAGTACCCGGTCAGCTATCGACTTAGTCTTGTATGAGGATACCCGTAAGGCAAGTATCCCACAGCAGCCCCCGAGTGCTTCCTGATTTTGAGCTTTAGCTCTCAAAATTGATCTTCAATGTAGATCATAAATTAGGAAGACCTCTTTATCGAAGTTTCTAATAGATCTGGTGCACCGGTTAGGTGCACCTGATAAGGTGTAGCCCCCGACTCTTGTATAATTTGGAGACTTAACAAATAATGCAAGTGTCTAATTATATTAGCTCTTATTATTTTGTATGTATTTTACTCAAACCATCAAGCTTGAGTCTAACAGACCTCTGGTCATCAAACCAGTAAGTTAACTTGCAAAACTTCAGCCTTGCCGACTGATTATTAAATAGGCTGAGTGACATTCACCATGTCCGAGTGACTGGTCGGTCTGAATTTTATGATATCAATCATATTCAATTCATGCGGACCGATATGACATCAATCATATAATGGTACTAAGCTAAATGACATCAATCATAATACAGCCTTTCCCTAATAATTAGTCACTCTGATTGTCCATAAGTCCAATTTTGACAATTTGGTTGTTGACTTCAATCAATACCATAACCTTTGAACTTATATCCGTATGACCATCAAGTCCTTTGCTACATGATTATCAAATCATATAGATATGGTTAAATATTTTTCAAATGCTTCTCATCAAAGAAGCCCCTGAGCTTTATTTCTCAAGGTCTTGGACCCTAATCATATTTTAAGGCCCTTAATTGATCTTTGCATAAGCAAAAAAAATCATTATCACTGTACGGCCCACCCCGGCCCATGGGACCCTTAGGTCAAAAAGCGGTAGTATAAAAGGCAGCGTCGAGTTGACTCTCAGTCCAGGCCGAATTTGCGCACAAACCGTTCATCTTTCTCGCGCCTCCTCTGTTCTCAGTAACTCCTCAGCTTTCTAGCTACGGTTAGCACCATTACTTGCGGCCGCCACAGATCTCGCCGCGCTTAGCCCCCAAGCCTCTGCTAGGGTTCAGCATTTGATCCACCACTCCCGAAACAATCATTGCCTTGGGTCGCAAGAAGGTTTCCACCTCGATCCCTGCCACTCCCACTGCCACCACCGCGTCCTCCTCATCAGAGATTGACATCCTGGAGCAGCTTCGGGAGTTCTCGAAGAGCAACCTCTCCCAGGTTGATATGAATCTGATGGTGGTCGACGGCATCCTTCCAGAGCAAGTGCGGATCGACTAGAAGGGACCCCATGAATCTTGCCCCATCCCTATTCATAAACAGATAGTTGTATTCCGCTCGTTCTTCAAGCATGGCTTTGGAGTCCCCTACTGCAGCTTCTTACGCGGGCTCCTGTTCTTTTATGGGATTGAGCTTGTCAACCTCAATCCCAATTCCATTCTTCACATCACCATCTTCGTGCACATGTGCGAAGCATTTCTGGGAATCCTTCCCAATTTTAATTTATTTCGCCATCTATTTGTCCTCCGTTCGCTACCGACGAAGGACGATCAAGTAGTTATAGGCGGCATTGGCTTCCAGTTGCGCAAGAAGGAGGCCTACCTCAATGTGCCATTGAAGACCGGGAACAAGAACTGGAAGGATGAGTGGTTCTACTATGACAACCCTCCCCCTATTCTTGCCGACTTCACTGGTGCCAAGGCGATTCCTCTGGCACAATGGACGGAGAAGCCTGATCTGATCGACCCTCAGGTGGTCACTCTACTGAAGAAGATAGCCGACTTGAAGGCTGAAGGCATTGACGTAATTACCTTTACCAAAAGCTTCATAGTACGTAGAGTGCAGCCCCTGAAGCTATAGAGTCACCCGGCATGGAACTATGTCAATAATGACGAAACCAGGGAGGTGGCTGACCCACCAAATAGTGAACTCTGTAAGAAACGCCTGTCGAAAATATTTGAAGGAGATATCCTTCAGGATGACTCGCTGATCAAGAAGGCGTATAACAAGGGCACTATGCGGGCCTGAGTAAGCCTCTGTCTGCTTTGAGCAATCCTTTATGTTCTTGTCTTGATGCCCTGCATGATATTTTGATTCTTGTGCAGGTTTTGGATACTTATATTTCTCATCCTCCGCTCCCTCCAACTGATTCCGAGGGATCGGACTATGTTGAGAAGACGTAGCAGACCGGCACTGGAGGCTCAAGCACTTCTGCAGGCGCTCATCCTGACCAGGTCACCACCCTGCCTCCCCCCAGTCGGCGAGTAAAGCAGACTGTTGGGCGCCAACGGCAATATATAGGAGATCAGGATGATGATGAAGAGTTGCCATCTACTGACACTGATCACCACCCCACTCCCTCTGACTGACCTTCAAGCGAGTCGGAGCCCCCGAGCCAAACTGAGAGTGATGCCGGGAGGGTGGATCAGACCGACAAGGCAGGAAAATCTACCAAGAAGAGGAAGGAGACTGATACTCAGTCGACTTCTTCGAAGAAGAGGTTGTGCCGAATCAAGCTCAAGAAGGCTCCTAGGTTAGTTCTTTAACCTTACGCTCCTTGTCTCTTATTGCCATCCATAACATATTTTAATCTCTTTCATCTTTGTTTTGACAGTAGTCGGACGAGTGATTCTCAAAGTGCCCAAGAGTCCGGAGACACTCGGTCTGACGCCAAGATAGAGGAAGCTAAGAGCACCTCCAAATTCTTCAAATGTAAACTTGCCAGTAAGCCCTTCATTATTTCTCACATCTACTTGATTCCTCTTTTGATCATACTAACCAAAAATTATCATTTGTAGCTCTATCTTATGCCGCTCGAAAGGCAATGGACTATGTTCATGCTGATCGAGTGGAGCAGTCTAGCCATTCCTTGGAGTACTTGCTGGAGCATGCGTTGGAAGATAATGCTCATAACACTCGACGAGTGGCGACCGAAGCCGGGAGTCAGGTTCTGGCTATTTGCCAATCGTGGTCTCCTGCTCTGCCATTGGACAAGACCAAGGAGGGCTTCAACCCAGACTTGACTTACGACCAATGCCAGGTGCTCTTGGATTCCATGCTGGAAACTTCTCGAGCTTTGGTGGATAATATAGAGATCAATCTGACCGTGCCTACTCCTCCAGCAACTCCTGAGGTTGAGCTACGAGCTGAATCTTCCTCTCCTTCAAAGGAGCTGTAAATCCTATAATATTAGAGATCATTAGCAATATCTATGTAATGAAACAATGTTACCTGTATGTAATCTAGTTTCATGCTTATCAACTTTAAAAGATTGATAAAAATGTCATAAGTATGTTTCTGTCATTGAGAAACTCAAATTGTATCGGTCTGCCTTAACATTTTAGGCTGTGACTCGTAACCGCGTAACAAGCAGAGTCGACCAATCGACACATGACCTCTCACACTTTGGCTCTGGGTTTAGTGTAGTGGTAGTCTGATGTGCAGTGTAAACTATATAACCATAATGTATAGATGTTAGACCAAGAAAATGAATATCGTATTCAAAGAGAAGAAATCGGTCAGAAAGTAGTCCAAAACCAAAATACGATTAGACTGAGGTGGGACACTATTACTAGCCCCCTGGCTCAATTGTTTAATAAAATAAATTAAGGAATCGAGACAATATAGAATGAAAATCATCAAAAAGACCGAAGTTTCATTCATGAATAATGTATAAGTATACAAAAAAGGAATAGTTAAGTATAGAAATGATGTAGCTGATTTATGTTCCACGAATTTGGTATATCATCACCGTCTTCATACATCAGTCGGTAAGCCCCTGGGTGAGTGACTTCCTTCACAACATATGGTCCTTCCCACTTTGGAGAAAGCTTATGCTGGTTCTTTGTTGACTGCACTCGGTGAAGCACTAAATCTCCAACTTGGAAGTGGCGATTACGTACATTTTTATCATAATAACGACATAAGCCTTGTTGGTAAAGTGCCAACTGAAATAAAGCGCAATCATGCAACTCCTCTGTTGCAACCAAATCAATCTCTCAATTCTCCTCAGAAAGTTGTTCATCATATGCCTGAACCCGTGCCGAAACAAGGCTGACCTCGGTCGGCAGCATAGCCTCTGAGCCATAGACCAATGAGAAAGGTGACTGACCAGTTGCCCAACTGATGTTTGTGCGAAGCCCCCAAAGAACTGAAGGCAATTCTTTAACTCACCGACCGGCATAAGGCTTAAGTCTATCGAATATCCGTGGTTTCAATCCTTGAAGAATCATACCATTGGCCCGTTCGACCTGCCCATTGCTTTGAGGATGAGCCACTGATGAAAAGTGAATTTTTGTTCCCATCTCATCGGCAAAGTCACGGAATTCCACTGATGTGAATTGAGTGCCATTATCGATGATGATATATGAGGAACCCCGAACCGAGTGAACACATCCTTGACAAACTCGATAGCCTTCTTCGATGTAATCTTGCCGACTGGCTTTGCTTCAATCCACTTGGTGAATTTGTCAATAGCAACAAATAGATAAGTGAACCCGCTTGGCGCCTTCTTAAAAGGACCGACAATATCGAGCCCCCAAACAGCAAAGGGCCAAGTCAAAGGTATCATCTGAAGTTGCTGTGAAGGCACATGTGTTTGTTGAGCGAAGAATTGACAACCTTCACACGTCCGAATGACCCGGTGTGCATCTTCAACCGCCGTGGGCCAATAAAACCCTTGCCGGAAAGATTTGCCGACCAAAGTCTTGGAAGCTGCATGATTACCACATATCCCGGAATGAATTTCTTCTACCAACTTCTGGCCTTCTGATATCAAGTTGCATCTCATCAAGATGTTTGAACCTCCTCTTTTATAGAGTTGGTCTCCCACCAACAAATATCCTCGGTATCGGGTTTTTGAAGGACCGAGAAGGTGACCAGAGGGGGGGTGAATGGGAGCCAATCAAAATTCTCAAAGAGAACTTGGCCTATGTCCCAATTACAACCCAAGCGAACCTCTAACCGAATCACCAAGGCTGCACACACCAACTTGTGATGTGCTAACCCTAGGAGTGATCAACAACAGTGGAACACAATAGAAACAAGAGAGAACAATCAAAGACATGAAACAGACGAACAAGCACACACAAAATCACCTTACTAGTCTACCACTAGAAGTGCCGATCATAGCCATCGGTAGTGCCGGTCACACCCATCGGTAGTGCCAGTTGTAGTTGTTGGTCGAGTACAACCAAGACACAAATCTACTGAAAAATCACACAGAAAACAATTAACGAAGGTGGAAAACCAAGGAACAAAACATGGAAGAAAAACACTCAAAAACTAAGCTATCCTGATGAAGAATCAGCAGTGCTGATCAATTTATAGGCAGTGCCGATCTGTGGTGCTGGTCCAGGCCATCGGCACTGCTGGTCGGGCCCGACAGATTCAGAACAGCAATAACGAATCGCAAAGAATAATTGCAAAATCTTATCAAACAAACTCCAAAAATCACGAAATTTGGACCAGTGAATCCTCAGCACATCACGACCCTAATGCTAGAAGATCAACTCAAGTGGTTCAAGAAATCATCAGGAATTTTATATCTTGTGCCAAGAACACCAAAAAGGGGAAACTTTAGAAATCCTTCAAATCAAAGGTGCTAGAGCTATTGAATCATTCAAGGATCCATAGAGGATTGTTCTAGCTCATCCTAGCAACAAGTTTCTTAAGAAATGCGGGCCAAAAATTCGTCCAAAAGTGAGATCGAAAATCACCACGAAAATAGCTCCGAAAATAGGAAAAAGGGAATTTCGGGATTCAAGTGAAGTGGGAAATCTTGAGCACGAAAATACTTCTCATATCATAGAAAGGTGCTTACAAGATCCATAAATACAAGGCTAGGAAGCCACCCTCTTCCTCTCACTATTTGGAAGAGCAGGAGATGTCTCTCACACACCCACTACTCTCCTCTAAAATATGAAGTCCTCTCCTAGCACTTTGAATATAGTCCTAACACAAGGCTAATGGGAAGAGAGGCACCTCTCCCACAAGCCACACCTCTCCTTATACAGGCCTAGGGTCTTTTGTCCACATGACCACTCAACCCTTGACCTACATAACACCCCCACCTACCACCAGGGGCATAACCGTCCATATTTTTCCTCATCACCTGAATGCCATCGGACGCTTCACGTCTTTGCTTCATCTCGAAGCAAGCTCCATGGTGGTGCCACGTGCACTACCAACCACCACCACCGGTTTTGAGGTCCAAACCAGGAAACCGCCTTGCACGCTTCTCAAAGCATGACTTCTCGATGTTGACGCGTGTCACCTTGTCCCGCGATCTTGACCATCGGCAAGTCTCTCCCAGTCCCCGTCCATCGGGCCCCCTTGTCACTTGCACTGGTATCCCGTTGCCTTGACTTTGTCAACATCCCATCTTCATCACCACCACGGTTTTGAGGCTCAACCGCGAAACCGTCCGTGCTTCTTGCCTGTCCACGTCCACGATGTGGATCACCCTTGACTTCACCCGGCATCCCGATCGTCTGGCCCCAAGTCCCCTACTTGTGCCCAATCCTCTCGTCGTTGACCGCCAAGTCGACTCCAGTGACCTACACATCATGAGACAAGCAAACACATTTCCCATGTCCTGCAATATCACCAATATCTCCACCCACTCCGGTTAGTCATAACCATGATATGCAAACCCATGCAATCCTTGGATTCCCGCATTTCAACTCAAACACCAAATCCTCTCAAGTCAATTACTCATCACAAATATAGCAAACCATGGCACATATCCACATGGTTTCTCAATCTCCCCCTTGATGAGTACATTGACAACACCAAATGCACAAAGATTAAAGATTGAAATGTGAAGCCAAATAAGCACATCCAAGTGGCCAAACCCAAAGAAAAGGTGAAAACAAGCCATCTAGCAAGTAGGGATCACAAAACCAAGAGTTGGCAAAGAAAGCGACTTGAGACGCAAAGAATGTGAAAAGCGCAAGAAAACGCTCAAGATCATGATATGCTCCCCCTCAAGTTGTGGTAGGTCTCATGTAGTGCAAAATGGATCATATGAGTTTCTTAGCATTATTTGTGAACTCATCAAAGAGGCAAAAGAACAAGCAAACATGCAATGCATGAAAATGCAAACCTAAGGAGCTTCAACAATTATGCAAACAATTATTTAACTTTGCTATTCATAACTATAGTGCTATAAAGTGTAAAAGCAATAGCTCCCAACCATGCAAAGATCAAAAATAGATAGCAAGGCATAAACACCATGAGCTATACAAGCTAAGAAGAAAGATTGACTAGCTTAGATAGAATCAAAGTTCCTTATCATGAGCAAAACTGCCACCACATGTGTAAGTACTCTGATCCAAGGCAAAACAAGAACCAAGTGAATCATAAGAATCTAGCAAGTTTCAATCTCAACAAGGGCAACAAGCATTCGTAGAAAATGAGCTCTACAAACGCTCACATATGCAACAAAGACTCAGTTGATCAAGTGATTATTGTTTATCCTCATGTGTCCTCTTATCCATGCGGATGGTCGCACGACTGGGTACGACAAACACACCGAGGTTTCAAGTCATAATGTTTGCATTTTGCATTATTGAGTAATTCTTGATCAAAGCACTTAGCAGATTTTTCAAGATTATACACAAGACAAAAGAGCATGCCTTTACGGCAAAAGGAACATATGTTCCCACAATGTTACATCATGAGACTCAGCTCAAGCTCAATCATAGCAAAGAGAAATGCAAGAAAGCATAAGACTCAAAGCTCATCTACCAATGCATATATTACACATGAGACCATTTAGGAAAGCACTCTTGACATCCATTAGATAAAGTCTAATGCCCTTGGAGGCAACAAATGCAAGAAAGATCCTAATGGCTTCTATGCGAGCAACAGGAGCAAAGGTTTCACCATAATCTAAGCCCTCCACTTGGCTAAAACCTTGAGCAACTAGCCTAGCCTAGTTTCTCACAACCTCACCATCCTCCCCATGTTTGTTTTTAAACACCCACTTGGTTCCTATGACATTGACATTTTTGGGAGGCTCTACAAGGGTCCAGACTTTGTTTCTCTCAAAGTATTCCAACTCCTCATGCATGGCATTAACCCAATGTTCATCAGATAGTGCGTGTCCAACATCCCGGGGTTCAAAGGTTGCAACAAAGAGAGAATTGGTAAAGCAAGCAAGATGTGCAGACCTTGACCTTGTTGTCCTCTCATAGAGATTACCGATCATCTATTGAGGTGGGTGTCGACGCTCAATGTTGTGAGGAGCCTCTCTCTCGGAGTGTACCTCCCCCTCAACCACAGCTGGAGCTTGCACGACAGCTACTGAAGTCAATGTAGAAGCTTCTGGACCCTCTGCTGGAGTAGTGGTAGCTGTAGGAACAAGCTCAGATGAGAGATGAAGTGAATCATCATCATCATCATCAAAGCCCTGTAGGTCCTCTTCTACAAAGATGCCCTCCTTCATCTCCTTGTCACCTACAGACTCAATCACATTCCTTGCACAAGAGTTTGATTCATCAAAGGTTACATCGTAGGATTCTACGATGGTGTTAGTCTCCAAATTCAAAACTCTGTAGGAATGACCATGAAGAGAGTAACCAAGAAAGATTCCATCGAAGGACCTTGACTCAAACTTATCAAGATTGCCGCGCTTGAGAATAAAGCAATTGCAACCAAAGGCACGCAAATGAGAAACCGAGGGCTTTCTCCCAAAACGCAGCTCATAAGAAGTCACATTAAGGATTGAGCGCAAGAAAATCCGATTGGAAACATAGCAAGTAGTGCTAATGGCCACAGCCCAGAACCACGTGAGAGTCCTATGCTCATCGAGCATCATTCGGGCCATCTCCACTAAGGTTCTGTTCTTTCTTTCAACCACACTGTTCTGCTGGGGAACATGAGTGCTGAAAACTGATGCTGAATACCATGCTCAAGACAGAAAGCATCAAAGGAGGATTTCTTGAACTCGGTGCCATTATCACTACGAATCGCTCGTAATGCACTAGGGAGTTCCTTGAACAACCTCAAACCTAAACTCCGGAAGTGATGAAACACTTCATCCTTGCTCTCAAGAAAGTAGACCCAAGAGTAGCGAGTCATCAACAATCACAAGAACATACCACTTCCCACCCACTGAACGAACCCGAGAAGGACCAACAGTGTCCATATGAAGCAACTCTCCAGGTTGTTCAGTCATCACCAAATTAATTGGTGGATGAGAAACGACATTTTCCCATGACGACACGGAGCACAAACGAAATCCTTATCAAATTTGAGCTTAGGCTATCCTCAGATCAAACCTAGGCCACTCAAGCGACATAGCAAGTCAAAGCTCATGTGACCCAGTCTCCTATGCCATTTCTAGAGCTCGGAGGAAGATTGAGCAAACAAGCACTTGTGAGAACCAGGAGAACCAACGAAATTAGCCTGAAAAACTCTGCCAATGCGAGAAATCCCACAAACCAAGGAACCACTCGAATCAAGAACACAAGAAGCATTCGACTTAAAGTGCATTTCCAAACCAACATCAAGAAGCTGAGAGACAGAGAGGAGATTGTACTTGAGATACTCAACCAAACCAATGTGGCACCCCTTCCCGGAGGATCAAGGTCCCGATGGTGCTGATAGCACAGACACTTGATAATACAACATTGGTCCAAATTTATGTTGAATATTACGTGGATACGATGGTTCAGAGTGCAGCGGAATATTACAAGTTCATGAATGTTTTGAAAACAGTGGAAGCAATAACGTTAAGAACTATGAGCTCGACGATACAGCATAGTAATGGTTCATGCCCAAAGAACCATCACTGTAGCAGCACACAACATCACTGCAACGGCAAGTCGGACTCCTAGTGGGCAGTCCAACCCTCAGGGAGCTGCATGTCCCAAGGCAGCACATCTACAGGCAACTCTATTTCTTCATTACCTGAAAACAACAATGGCACAAAGCCTGAGTACTAATTACTCAGCAAGACTTACCCGTCGAACACCTAGACATGCACAGGCTCTAATAAGTGGCTTGTTTGAAAGGACTCGTGCTAAGCAACCTATTAGTTCTATCAAGTTTTAATTGCTAATTTAATGGGTTGAACTGAAATGTAACTTTAGTGGCAACAATAAGATAATAGAATAATACATAAAGTAAGTACAACAGAACAGTAGCAATAATCATAATCAACAATGGACATCATAATCAATTTCCAAGTATCAAGTGCAACTACATGATTGGTGCGTTGACCAAGCGGTACTCATTACTGCGAGGGACAGCAATTGCAATCGATTTACATCAGTTGGGAAAACCCGAGATGCATGACACATACGCACCAATTAAGGTTGTATATGGCAACCTTTCGCAAGAAAAACACCTACACGTCAGCCTGGGTGTGGTGACGTCGAGTGGGCATGCCGTTCTGCCAACAGTACTTCATGGTCTGAACCGCCCACTCCAGCAGCAGGAGGGTCAAATGACCAACGCACCTTAACCGTCTTCAATGCAAGTGACCTTTAATGCTACATCGGTTTACTAGTGCCTATAGGCTAGCATGCATTCGGTACTGTTCAATACTTGATCAAGGGGCTGACCACGGACGGGTCCTAGGTTCGACAAGGCAGGGCTACCACAGTCAACACCCATGTGTTGCTATAAACCTACACATGCATCATGCCTGCCCGGTCATAACATCAAATAAACTTCTTTTATTAATTCATGTTCCACTGGTCAAGTTCATTCCTTAGTAATAATAATACCTTCTTAACGAGACTAGCAATTACTAAGCATAGCGTAACAGTACCGATTCTACCATATTATAAGACAATAGCATAGGTCATTCGGATATCAAGCAAGGTGGGTTTCGATCAACTCCTATGACGTAATGCAACAATAAATATAGACACTAGTAAGATAAACTAGCAAATTTTGTAAAAAGGCGAATGAAAACCGGGGCTTGCCTGGATCAACACTAGTGTTAGCAACTTCTACTTCTTGCTCCTGAGGGTCAACGTCCTTCTGAAAATCCTCTTCTGGCTCCTGGTTGTCGTTGCCTATATGATAGAATTGTATTAACGACATTATTGAAATACCATTGATTGCAATGATATGATGCATGCAAGCACCTTGTGTTTTAATGCCAATTAAAATTTATTATTATGTTCTCAAAACCATATGCTTCAGAGAAGTTGGGTTGTCAATTAAGAGTTTAGGTATATATATTCTTTTATGCATTTAAACAAACTAAAAGAGTGATATGAGCAATTAAATTAATTACTTAAGTAAATTTATGTTTCTAGATATGTATGATTTACTGTGTACAGAGACTTATATGAGTGATTTTTAGGCCAAGTGGCATGGGCAGATAATTTACAGAATAATTACTAGAATTAATTTAAGCAAAGACACTAAATAAATTCTAGAGCCTAAAATAATTAATATTCTGCCAAAGCAAAATTTAAGGTGGTAGATTTTCATGTGTTTACTTAGCATGCCAAAAATCAGGATTTAATTCCATTCCTAGAATTTCTGGTGAATTAATTGGTGTTTTAACAATTTAAAGTATTATTAAAATAAATGTACAAAGACAGTGATTTGTCAATTTACTAAAATAGAGCTCTTTAAGATGAACCTAACAAAATTTGTTTGGGCAAAAAAGGGTTTGAATTCGATTTACTATGAATTTTGAAAGTTTTAGGTATTTTCTAGGAATTTCTGGGCATTTAACCTAACACATCAGTGCCACGTAGGCGAAATCTAGGATCCACGTTGGAGCCACGTCGGTTGCCAATGGGATGCCAGTCAGCGCCAAGTCAGTGCCGCCGGAGGCTGCAGAGCCGGCCGGAGGGCTCGCCGGTGGGTGCTACGCAGGGAGGAAGCTCGCCGCGGGAGCAATGAAACGACCTGCGCACCGAGCCGGAGGGAATGGAGGGGTTCGCGAGGTGGGGTTCTCACTGGAAGACCATCGGCGGCGAGAGGCGGCAGAGGGAAGGTCTTCGGTGACGTCGTGACGATGGCTCGGAGCAGGAGATCGGGCTCCGTTTTCTCCCAGAGCTTCAGGGAGACGTGCAGAAAAGCGACATCAAGTCGAAGTTCGTTGAGGATGGCCGGAGGTATGAGCTCATCAGTGAGGCGGCTCAGTTCCGTCGGAGCAGAGGTGGCGTCCGGGAAAAAGTGGCAATGTGCCTAGCTCGCATCAAGAATCAGAGAGGAAAAACGTCAGAGGGTTTGCGGATTGGTTGCGCACACGTACGATCAAAACAAGCAAAAGATACTCTCTCTCTCTCTCTCGAGTAAGATCAAAATAAGAAAAAGATACTCTCTCTCTAGAGTAAGATCAAAACAAGCAAAAGATACTCTCAGTCTCTCTCTTGAGTAAGATCACACAAGCAAAAGATATTCTCTCTCTCTCTCTCTAAAGTAAGATCGAAACAAGCAAAAGATACTCTCTCTCTCTCTCTCTTTAGAGTAAGATTGAAACAAGCAAAAGATACTCTGTCTCTTCCTCCCTCTCTAGAGTAAGATCGAAACAAGCAAAAGATACTCTCTCTCTCTCTCTCTACAGTAAGATTGAAACAAGCAAAATATGCTCTCTCTCTCTCTCTCTAGAGTAAGATCAAAACAAGCATACGATACTATCTCTCTCTCTCTAGAGTATGATCAAAACATGCAAATGATACACTCTCTATATCTCGCTAGAGTAAGATCAAAACAAGCAAAGGATACTCTCTCTTTCTCTCCAGAGTAAGACCGAAACAAGCAAAAGATACTCTCTCTCTCTCTCTAGATTAAGATCGAAACAAGCAAAAGATACTCTCTATCTACAGTAAGATGAAAACAAGCAAAAGATACTCTCTCTGTCTCTCTAGAGTAAGATCAAAACAAGCAAATGATACACACACTCTCTCTCTAGAGTAAGATTGAAACAAGCAAAACATACTCTCTCTATATATATAGTAAGATCGAAATAAGCAAAAGATACTCTCTCTCTCTCAAAAGTAAAATCGACCAAGCAAAAGACATCTTTCTCTCTTTCTCTCTAGAGTAAGATCGAAACAAGATACTCTCTCTCTCTCACTCTCTAGAGTAAGATCAAAACAAGCAAAATATACTCTCTCTCTCTCTCTCTCTCTCTCTCTCTCTGATAGGTGTAAGTGCCCGATCTTTCGGCGAGTGTAGATAACTTCGATTCGGTGGATGTCGACCCTCATGATCCAACTACAACGAGCAAGCCCGAAGCGCCAATGCAATCGTTGAACCAACTTCCGGAGGATTTTAACCTTGCAGTAAACAAGATCAACCTGATCACGAGGAACAATTCTTACGCGCAATCGAAGACTGAGCAAGAATTCGAGGCGAGCAATCTGATGTATTGCATGAAGGTGGAGTTCTGAATTCACGTTGAGAGATGGATGAATAGCTAAGCTAATCTTAAAAAAAACTCAAAGATTACAAGGGGCGCAGCCCTTGACTAAATAAGGGGGGAGGGCGGCATCTAGGGCCGGCTGAAGTGGAGAGGCGCGCGGTGGAGAGGTGGTCGCGCGACTTGGGCTACTTGGGCCTTCGGGCGGCATCATCCTGGGCCGTCGTTCCTTAGCATCAAAACCATCTTCAATTCCTGGGCTCGAGCTCTAGTGATTGGTCCCCTGTACATCATCGTCTCGTTGGAAGATGGGTCCATAACTTGAGGAGGCGCGGCAACGAGAGGTGGAGGCGTGACAACTTGGTGTGGCGCGCTGTCTTCCGTCGTCGTTGTTTGTATGTCATTGATGTCCTCATCATCCTCCCCTTCTTGAAGCGAAGTCGTCCTCGATGGCAACTCATCATCCTCACCCAAGTATGGTTTCAAATCTGCAACATTAAAACTAGTGGAAACACCAAACTCCATGGGCAAGTCAAGAACATAAGCATTATTGTTAATCTTGGTTAGCACTTTAAAAGGACCAGCAGCACGAGGCATCAATTTAGAATGACGCAAAGTAGGAAATCTATTTTTATGCATGTGTAACCAAACCAAATCACCAGGTTCAAAAGAAACATGTTTTCTACCTTTACTACCAGCAACTTGATACTTCTTATTAGCAACGGCAATGTTGTGTTGTGTTTCTTCATGCAATTGTTTCATGTGATCAATATGAGCAATAACATCAACATGTGGTTCATCTTCAGCATCAATAGCAAACAAATCAATAGGCGCCCTAGGAACATAGCCATAAACAACCTCAAAAGGACACATCAAAGTGGCAGAATGTGTAGCATGATTATAATGAAATTCAGCATGAGGTAAACAATCTACCCAACGTCTCAAATTTTTATCTAGAAGAGCTCTAAGCATAGCAGACAAAGTTCTATTTACTACCTCAGTTTGCCCATCAGTTTGAGGATGACAAGTAGTACTAAACAGCAACTTAGTTCCTAATTTATTCCAAAGAGAACGCAAAAAGTGACTAAGAAACTTAGCATCACGATCAGAGACAATTGTTTTAGGAATTCCATGCAACCTAACAATCTCTCTAAAGAACAATTCAGCAATATTGGAGGCATCATCAGTTTTATGACAAGGTATAAAGTGAGCCATTTTAGAGAAATGATCAACAACCACAAATATTGTCCCTCCCCTTCTTAGTGCGAGGCAATCCCAAAACAAAATCCATCGAAATATCATGCCAAGGAGAAGAGGGAACAGGCAAGGGCATATACAAACCATGATTACCCAAACGAGATTTAGCTTTTTGACATGTAGTACAGCACGCAACAAGGCACTCAACATCACGGCGCATCCGTGGCCAGAAGAAGTGGTCGGCCAAAGTGACCCATAAGACCACCTCCATACGCTTCCTATAACAACAAAAGACGAACCGAGCTAGATGGAATACACAACTTGTTAGCACGAAATAGGAACCCATCCTTACAATGCATCATAATATCATGAAAATCAGCATCATTCACATATTGATCTTTCAAAGCTTGCAAACCAAAGATTTTAAATTCTAATTGGGACAACATCGTATAACGACGAGACAAAGCATCAGCAATCACATTTTCCTTCCCGTTTTTATGTTTAATGATGTATGGAAAAGATTCAATAAATTCAACCCATTTAGCATGCCGAAGGTTCAGATTAGTCTGGGTTCTAATATGTTTCAAAGCCTCATGATTAGAATGAATAATAAATTCACGAGGCCATAAATAATGCTGCCATGTTTGCAAAGTTCTTACTAAAGCATAAAGTTCTTTATCATAAGTGGAATATTTAAGAGCAGCACCACTTAACTTCTCACTAAAATAAGCAATGGGTTTATGATCTTGTAACAAAACAGCACCTAAACCAATTCCACTAGCATCACTAAAATTAGGCAATTGTAAGAGAGAAGCATGAGTTAACCGTTCCTTTAAAGTGTTGAATGCATCGTCCTGTGGTGCACCCCACTCAAATGGCACACCCTTCTTGGTCAGCTCATGTAATGGTGCAGCAATAGAACTGAAATCCTGCACAAAACAACGATAGCAGCCTGCAAGAACAAGAAAACTGCGAACCCGTGTGACCGTCGTCGGTTGTGGCCAACTCTGAGTGGCGTCCACCTTGCTGCTATCCACCTCAATGCCCTGTGGAGTAACAACATAGCCAAGAAACAAAACACGTTGCGTGCAAAAACTGCATTTTTCCATGTTCCCAAATAAGCGAGCAGCACGCAAAGCATCAAAAACAGCACGCAAATGATCTAAATGCTCATTCATGGATTTGTTGTATATAAGGATTTTATCAAAATAGACAACAATAAATTTTCCAATGAAAGGCCGAAGAACTTCATTCATTAAGCGCATAAAGATGCTAGGAGCATTAGACAATCCAAACGGCATAACCAACCATTCATACAAGCCAAATTTAGTTTTAAAAGCCGTTTTCCATTCATCTCCTAATTTCATTCTTATCTGATGGTAACCACTAAGCAAATCAACCTTAGAGAAAATTGTGGCACCACTAAGTTCATCAAGCATATCATCAAGGCGTGGTATAGGATATCTATAACGAATTGTAATATTGTTAATTGCACGACAATCTACACACATACGCCAAGAACCATCTTTCTTAGGAACAAGCAAAACAGGAACCGAACAAGGACTGAGAGACTCATGAATGTTACCTTTATCAAGCAATGCCTATACTTGATGCTGAATTTCTTTTGTCTCCTCAGGATTTGTGCGGTACGGGGTGCGATTAGGATGTTGTGCGCCTGGAATTAAATAAATCTGATGTTCTATGCCACAAATAGGAGGAAGACCCGGTGGCAATTCAGCGGTAAAAACATCTCTATAGTCCTGCAAAAGGTTAACAACAGCAGGAGGAATATGCAACATAGGCGCCTCATCTAGTGAAACAAGCATGCGAGAGCAAACTAGCGCATAGTAGGGCAGATTAACATCATGTAATTCATCGAAATCAGCACGTATAGCAAGCAAGATAGGGTTATGCAATTTGATCTCAGGTTGAACAGGTGCAATAGGCAGTCGTTGAATCAATTTTGCAGCTTTTGCCGCTCTAGCAATATCATCTTTTAGAACTTGTTCAGGTGTCATAGGATGAATAACAATTTTCTAACCCTTAAACATGAAGGAATAATAATTGGAGCGACCATGATGAACACTATCAACATCATATTGCCAAGGACGTCCAAGCAACAAAGAGCATGCTTCCATAGAAACAACATCACAATCCACAAAATCAGAATAGACACCAAGGGAGAAAGGAACACGTACCGAGCGCATTACCTTTATTTTGCCGCCATTGTTAAGCCATTGTACGTGATAAGGATGTGAATGCTTCCTTGTTAGCAATGATAACTGCTCCACCAAGGTTGTACTAGCCAAATTGTTGCAACTACCACCATTGATGATTATATGGACCGCTCATTCTTGCACAACACCTTTGATATGAAAAATGTTGTGGCATTGATTCTTTTCGTCCGGCACCACCTGTGTACTAAGAACACGCTGCACAACCAGAGTTGCATACCTGTCGATGGCACTAGAGTTGACATGAAGCTCCGTATTATCTGCATGACTAGTGGCAAGCATAGTCTATAGAGTATCCTCAGAATCACTAGCGGAAGGATACTCACCGTCGTCATGAATCACCATAGTTCGTTTGTTTGGACAATCGCGCATCACATGACCTAATCCTTTGCAACGGTAACACTGAATGTCGCGAGCTCGTCCAGATGACGAGGAGGACAGCGCGGTCGATGCAGATTTGGCCATGGGTGGAGCACTCGACTTGGACGTGGTCGAGGTGTGGTCGCGCGACGTGGAAGGAGGCGCCGACCGTGGAGCTGAAGGTGTCTTGGACCCTGCAAAAGTGTTAGGTCTTGACGAAGATTGTCGATCCTACACTTCATGTTCAGCTTTACAAGCATATTCAAACAAGGTGGTCATATCATCATAATTCTTATAATCAAGAATGTTCTGAATTTCACGAATTAACCCACCCCTAAAGCGAGCCATAGCAGCATCCTCTAGTTCAACCGAACCACAGCGAATCATACGCTTTTGCAAAGCTTGATAATAATCCTCTACAAATTGTGAACCTTCTTGAAAGTGCTGCACTCTCTCTCTCTCTACAGTAAGATCGAAACAAGCAAAAGATACTCTCTCTCTCTCTCTAGAGTAAGATCAAAATAAGTAAAAGATACTCTTTCTCTCTTTCTGTCTAGAGTAAGATCGAAACAAGATACTCTCTCTCTCTCTCACACACACTCTCTAAGTAAGATCAAAACAAGAAAAATACTCCCTCTCTCTCTATCTAGAGTAAGATCGAAACAGGCAAAAGATATGATACTCTCTCTCCATATTGAGGTCGAAACAAGCAAAAGATACTCTCTCTCTCTAGAGTAAGATCGAAACAAGCAAAAGATACTCTCTGTCTCTCTCTTGAGTATGATATAACAAGCAAAAGATATTCTCTCCCTCTCTCTGTCTCTCTAAAGTAAGATCAAAAGAAGTAAAACATACTCTCTCTCTCTCTCTCTCTTGAGTAAGATCAAAACAAGCAAAAGATACTCTCTCTCTCTAGAGTAAGATCGAAACAAGCAAAAGATACACACACTCTCTCTCTCTCTAGAGTAAAATCAAAACAAGCAAATGATACTCTCTCTCTATATATATAGTAAGATCGAAACAAGCAAAAGATACTCTCTCTCTCTCTCTCTTTAGAGTAAGATCAAAACAAGGAAAAGATACTCTCTCTCTCTCCCTCTCTCTCTCTCTCTAGAGTAAGATCGAAACAAGCAAAAGATACTCTCTCTATCTACAGTAAGATCACAACAAGCAAAAGATACTCTATCTCTCTAGAGTAAGATCGAAACAAGCAAAAGATACACAGTCTCTCTCCCTCTAGAGTAAGATCGAAACAAGCAAAAGATACTCTCTCTCTATATAATAAGGTCGAAACAAGCAAAAGAGACTCTCTCTCTCTAGAGTAAGATCCAAACAAGCAAAAGATACTCTTTCTCTCTAGAGTAAGATCAAAACAAGATACTCTCTCTCTCCTTCTCTCACTCCAGAGTATGATCGAAACAAGCAAAAGATACTCTCCCTCTCTCTACGGTAAGATCAAAACAAGAAAAATATGCTCTTACTAAAGCAAGCAAAATATGCTCTCTCTCTCTCTCTCCAGAGTAATATTGAAATAAGCAAAACATACTCTCTCACTGTCTCTAGAGTAAGATCAAAATAAGCAAAAGATACTCTCTCTCTAGAGTAAGATCAAAACAAGCAAAAGATACACACTCTCTCACTCTCTAGAGTAAGATCAAAATAAGCTAAAGATACTCTCTCTCTAGAGTAAGATTGAAACAAGCAAAAGATACTCTTTATCTCTCTCTTGAGTAGGATCAAACAAGCAAATACTATTCTCTCTCTCTCTCTCTAAAGTAAGGTCGAAACAAGCAAAAGATACTCTCTCTCTCTCTCTTTAGAGTAAGATTGAAACAAGGAAAAGATACTCTCTCTCTCTCCCTCTCTCTCTCTCTCTAGAGTAAGATCGAAACAAGCAAAAGATACTCTCTCTATCTATTGTAAAATCGCAACAAGCAAAAGATACTCTCTCTCTCTAGAGTAAGATCAAAACAAGCAAAAGATACACACACTCTCTCCCTCTAGAGTAAGATCGAAACAAGCAAAATATACTCTCTCTCTCTATCTCTAGACTAAGATCGAAACAAGCAAAAGATACTCTATCTCTCCAGAGTAAGGTCGAAACAAGCAAAAGATACTCTCTCTCTCTCTCTACAGTAAGATTGAAACAAGCAAAAGATACTCTCTCTCTCTCTCCCTACAGTAAGATCGAAACAAGCAAAAGAAACTCTCTCTCTCTCTAGAGTAAGATCGAAACAAGCAAAAGATACTCTCTCTCTCTCTCTCTAGAGTAGGATCAAAACATGCAAAAGATACACACTCTCTCTCTCTAGAGTAAGATCAAAACAAGCAAATGATACTCTCTCTCTCTCTGTAGTAAGATCAAAACAAGAAAAAGATACTCTCTCTCTCTCTAGAGTAATATTGAAATAAGCAAAACATACTCTCTCTCTCTCTAGAGTAAGATCAAAATAAGCAAAAGATACTCTCTCTCTAGAGTAAGATTGAAACAAGCAAAAGATACTCTTTGTCTCTCTCTTGAGTAGGATCAAACAAGCAAATACTATTTTCTCTCTCTCTCTCTCTAAAGTAAGATCGAAACAAGCAAAAGATACTCTCTCTCTCTCTTTAGAGTAAGATTGAAACAAGGAAAAGATACTCTCTCTCTCTCCCTCCCTCTCTCTCTCTCTAGAGTAAGATCGAAACAAGCAAAAGATACTCTCTCTATCTATTGTAAGATCGCAACAAGCAAAAGATACTCTCTCTCTCTAGAGTAAGATCAAAACAAGCAAAAGATACACACTCTCTCTCTCTCTAGAGTAAGATCAAAACAAGCAAATGATACTCTCTCTCTCTCTCTGTAGTAAGATCGAAACAAGAAAAAGATACTCTCTCTCTCTCTCTAGAGTAATATTGAAATAAGCAAAACATACTCTCTCTCTCTCTCTCTCTAGAGTAAGATCAAAATAAGCAAAAGATACTCTCTCTCTCTAGAGTAAGATTGAAACAAGCAAAAGATACTCTTTGTCTCTCTCTTGAGTAGGATCAAACAAGCAAATATTATTCTCTCTCTCTCTCTCTCTCTCTCTAAAGTAAGATCGAAACAAGCAAAAGATACTCTCTCTCTCTCTATTTAGAGTTAGATTGAAACAAGGAAAAGATACTCTCTCTCTCTCCCTCTCTCTCTCTCTCTCTAGAGTAAGATCGAAACAAGCAAAAGAAACTCTCCCTCTCTCTAGAGTAAGATCAAAACAAGCAAAAGATACTCTCTCTCTCTCTCTCTAGAGTAGGAACAAAACAAGCAAAAGATACACACACTCTCTCTCTCTAGAGTAAGATCAAAACAAGCAAATGATACTCTCTCTCTCTGTAGTAAGATCGAAACAAGAAAAAGATACTCTCTCTCTCTCTCTCGAGTAATATTGAAATAAGCAAAACATACTCTCTCGCTCTTTAGAGTAAGATCAAAATAAGCAAAACATACTCTCTCTCTAGAGTAAGATCGAAACAAGCAAAAGATACTCTTTGTCTCTCTCTTGAGTAGGATCAAACAAGCAAAAACTATTCTCTCTCTCTCTCTAAAGTAAGATCGAAACAAGCAAAAGATACTCTCTCTCTCTCTCTTTAGAGTAAGATTGAAACAAGGAAAAGATACTCTCTCTCTCCCTCTCTCTCTCTCTCTCTAGAGTAAGATCGAAACAAGCAAAAGATACTCTCTCTATCTATTGTAAGATCGCAACAAGCAAAAGATACTCTGTCTCTCTAGAGTAAGATCAAAACAAGCAAAAGATACACACTCTCTCTCCCTCTAGAGTAAGATCAAAACAAGCAAAAGATACTCTCTCTCTCTATATAGTAAGGTCGAAACAAGCAAAAGAGACTCTCTCTCTCTCTAGAGTAAGATCCAAACAAGCAAAAGATACTCTTTCTCCTTCT
This sequence comes from Eleusine coracana subsp. coracana, assembly GCA_032690845.1. Lineage (NCBI taxonomy): Eukaryota > Viridiplantae > Streptophyta > Magnoliopsida > Poales > Poaceae > Eleusine > Eleusine coracana. Next base: position 16,960,447 of record CM064434.1, on the reverse strand, counting down.
CTCACTCTCTGGAGTAAGATTGAAACAAGCAAAATATACTCTCTCTATATCTAGACTAAGATCGAAACAAGCAAAAGATACTCTATCTCTCCAGAGTAAGGTCGAAACAAGCAAAAGATACTCTCTCTCTAGAGTAAGATCGAAACAAGCAAAAGATACTCTCTCTCTCTCTCTCCCTACAGTAAGATCGAAACAAGCAAAAGAAACTCTCCCTCTCTCTAGAGTAAGATCAAAACAGGCAAAAGATACTCTCTCTCTCTCTAGAGTAGGATCAAAACAAGCAAAAGATACACACTCTCTCTCTCTCACTTTCTAGAGTAAGATCAAAACAAGCAAAATATACTCTCTCTCTCTCTCTCTGTAGTAAGATCGAAACAAGCAAAAGATACTCTCTCTCTCTATATAGTAAGAGCAAAACAGGCAAAAGATACTCTTTCTCTCTTTCTCTAGAGTAAGATCGAAACAAGATACCCTCTCTCTCTCTCACTCTCTAGAGTAAGATCAAAACAAGCAAAATATTCTCTAGAGTAAGATCGAAACAAGGAAAAGATACTCTCTCTCTCTAGAGTATGATCGAAACAAGCAAAAGATACTTTCCCTCTCTCTACGGTAAGATCAAAACAAGAAAAAGATACTCTCTCTCTCTCTCTCTACAATAAGACCAAAACAAGCAAAATATGCTGTCTCTCTCTCTCTCCAGAGTAATATTGAAATAAGCAAAACATACTCTCTCTCTCTCTAGAATAAGATCAAAATAAGCAAAAGATACTCTCTCTCTCTAGAGTAAGATTGAAACAAGGAAAAGATACTCTCTCTCTCTCCCTCTCTCTCTCTCTCTAGAGTAAGATCGAAACAAGCAAAAGATACTCTCTCTATCTATTGTAAGATCGCAACAAGCAAAAGATACTCTCTCTCTCTAGAGTAAGATCAAAACAAGCAAAAGATATTCTCTCTCTCTATAGTAAGATCAAAACAAGCAAAAGAGACTCTCTCTCTCTAGAGTAAGATCAAAACAGGCAAAAGATACTCTTTCTCTCTTTCTCTCTAGAGTAAGATCAAAACAAGAAACTCTCTCTCTCTCACTCTCTAGAGTAAGATCAAAACAAGGAAAATATACTCTCTCTCTCTCTAGAGTAAGATCGAAACAAGCAAAAGATACTCTATCTCTCTAGAGTAAGGTCGAAACAAGCAAAAGATACTCTCTCTCTCTCTCTAGAGTATGATCGAAACAAGTAAAATATACTCTCCCTCTCTCTACGGTAAGATCAAAACAAGCAAAAGATACTCTCTCTCTCTCTCTCTACAATAAGACCGAAACAAGCAAAATACGCTCTCTCTCTCTCTCCCTCTAGAGTAATATTGAAATAAGCAAAACATACTCTCTCTCTCTCTCTAGAGTAAGATCGAAATAAGCAAAAGATACACTCTCTCTAGAGTAAGATCAAAACAAGCAAAAGATATTCTCTCTCTCTCTCCAAAGTAAGATCAAAACAAGCAAAAGATACTCTCTCTCTCTTTAGAGTAAGATCGAAACAAGGAAAAGATACTCTCTCTCTCTCTCTCTCCCTCTCTCTCTCTCTCTCTAGAGTAAGATCGAAACAAGCAAAAGATACTATCTCTATCTACAGTAAGATCACAACAAGCAAAAGATACTCTCTCTCTCTCTAGAGTTAGATCGAAACAAGCAAAAGATACACACTCTCTCTCCCTCTAGAGTAAGATCGAAACAAGCAAAAGATACTCTCTCTATATATGTAAGATCAAAACAAGCAAAAGAGACTCCCTCTCTCTCTAGAGTAAGATCCAAACAAGCAAAAGATACTCTTTCTCTCTAGAGTAAGATCAAAACAAGATACTCTCTCTCTCCTTCTCTCACTCTCTAGAGTAAGATTGAAAGAAGGAAAATATACTCTCTCTATCTCTAGAGTAAGATCGAAACAAGCAAAAGAGACTCTATCTCTCCAGAGTAAGGTCGAAACAAGCAAAAGATACTCTCTCTCTAGAGTAAGATTGAAACAAGCAAAAGATACTCTCCCTCTGGAGTAAGATTGATATAAGCAAAATATACTCTCTCTCTCTCTAGAGTAAGATCGAAACAAGCAAAAGGTACTGTCTCTTTCTCTCCAGAGTAAGACCGAAAACAGCAAAAGATACTCTCTCTCTCTCTAGAGTAAGATTAAAACAAGCAAAAGATACTCTCTCTCTCTCCCTACAGTAAGATCGAAACAAGCAAAACATACCCTCTCTCTCTCTCTCTAGAGTAAGATCAAAACAAGCAAAAGATACACACTCTGTCTAGAGTAAGATCGAAACAACCAAAATATACTCTCTCTCTCTCTCTCTGTCCATAGTAAGATCGAAACAAGCAATAGAAACTCTCCCTCTCTCTAGTGTAAGATCGAAACAAGCAAAAGATACTCTCTCTCTCTATAGTAAGGTCGAAACAAGCAAAAGAGACTCTCTCTCTCTAGAGTAAGATCCAAACAAGCAAAAGATACTATTTCTCTCTAGAGTAAGATCAAAACAAGATACTCTCTCTCTCCTTCTCTCACTCTCTGGAGTAAGATTGAAACAAGCAAAATATACTCTCTCTATCTCTAGACTAAGATCGAAACAAGCAAAAGATACTCTATCTCTCTAGAATAAGGTCGAAACAAGCAAAAGATACTCTCTCTCTAGAGTAAGATCGAAACAAGCAAAAGATACTCTCTCTCTCTCTCTCCCTACAGTAAGATCGAAACAAGCAAAAGAAACTCTCCCTCTCTCTAGAGTAAGATCAAAACAAGCAAAAGATACTCTCTCTCTCTCTCTCTCTCTAGAGTGGGATCAAAACAAGCAAAAGATACACACTCTCTCTCTCTCTAGAGTAAGATCAAAACAAGCAAATGATACTCTCTCTCTCTGTAGTAAGATCAAAACAAGAAAAAGATACTCTCTCTCTCTCTCTCTAGAGTAATATTGAAATAAGCAAAACATACTCTCTCTCTCTCTCTAGAGTAAGATCAAAATAAGCAAAAGATACTCTCTCTCTAGAGTAAGATTGAAACAAGCAAAAGATACTCTTTGTCTCTCTCTTGAGTAGGATCAAACAAGCAAATACAATTCTCTCTCTCTCTCTAAAGTAAGATCGAAACAAGCAAAAGATACTCTCTCTCTCTCTCTTTAGAGTAAGATTGAAACAAGGAAAAGATACTCTCTCTCTCCCTCTCTCTCTCTCTCTCTAGAGTAAGATCGAAACAAGCAAAGATACTCTCTCTATCTATTGTAAGATCGCAACAAGCAAAAGATACTCTCTCTCTCTAGAGTAAGATCAAAACAAGCAAAAGATACACACTCTCTCTCCCTCTAGAGTAAGATCGAAACAAGCAAAAGATACTCTCTCTCTCTCCCTATAGTAAGATTGAAACAAGCAAAAGAAACTCTCCCTCTCTCTAGAGTAAGATCAAAACAAGAAAAAGATACTCTCTCTCTCTCTCTCTAGAGTAGGAACAAAACAAGCAAAAGATACACACACTCTCTCCCTCTAGAGTAAGATCAAAACAAGCAAATGATACTCTCTCTCTCTGTAGTAAGATCGAAACAAGAAAAAGATACTCTCTCTCTCTCTCTCTAGAGTAATATTGAAATAAGCAAAACATACTCTCTCTCTCTAGAGTAAGATCAAAATAAGCAAAACATACTCTCTCTCTCTAGAGTAAGATCGAAACAAGCAAAAGATACTCTTTGTCTCTCTCTTGAGTAGGATCAAACAAGCAAATACTATTCTCTCTCTCTCTCTCTAAAGTAAGATCGAAACAAGCAAAAGATACTCTCTCTCTCTCTCTTTAGAGTAAGATTGAAACAAGGAAAAGATACTCCCTCTCTCTCCCTCCCTCTCTCTCTCTCTCTAGAGTAAGATCGAAACAAGCAAAAGATAGTCTCTCTATCTATTGTAAGATCAGAACAAGCAAAAGATACTCTCTCTCTCTAGAGTAAGATCAAAACAAGCAAAAGATACACACTCTCTCTCCCTCTAGTGTAAGATCGAAACAAGCAAAAGATACTCTCTCTATATATAGTAAGGTCGAAACAAGCAAAAGAGACTCTCTCTCTCTCTAGAGTAAGATCCAAACAAGCAAAAGATACTATTTCTCTCTAGAGTAAGATCAAAACAAGATACTCTCTCTCTCCTTCTCTCACTCTCTGGAGTAAGATTGAAACAAGCAAAATATACTCTCTCTATCTCTAGACTAAGATCGAAACAAGCAAAAGATACTCTATCTCTCTAGAATAAGGTCGAAACAAGCAAAAGATACTCTCTCTCTAGAGTAAGATCGAAACAAGCAAAAGATACTCTCTCTCTCTCTCTCCCTACAGTAAGATCGAAACAAGCAAAAGAAACTCTCCCTCTCTCTAGAGTAAGATCAAAACAAGCAAAAGATACTCTCTCTCTCTCTCTCTCTAGAGTAGGATCAAAACAAGCAAAAGATACACACTCTCTCTCTCTCTAGAGTAAGATCAAAACAAGCAAATGATACTCTCTCTCTCTGTAGTAAGATCAAAACAAGAAAAAGATACTCTCTCTCTCTCTCTAGAGTAATATTGAAATAAGCAAAACATACTCTCTCTCTCTCTCTAGAGTAAGATCAAAATAAGCAAAAGATACTCTCTCTCTCTAGAGTAAGATTGAAACAAGCAAAAGATACTCTTTGTCTCTCTCTTGAGTAGGATCAAACAAGCAAATACAATTCTCTCTCTCTCTCTCTAAAGTAAGATCGAAACAAGCAAAAGATACTCTCTCTCTCTCTCTTTAGAGTAAGATTGAAACAAGGAAAAGATACTCTCTCTCTCTCCCTCTCTCTCTCTCTCTCTCTAGAGTAAGATCGAAACAAGCAAAAGATACTCTCTCTTTCTATTGTAAGATCGCAACAAGCAAAAGATACTCTCTCTCTCTAGAGTAAGATCAAAACAAGCAAAAGATACACACTCTCCCTCCCTCTAGAGTAAGATCGAAACAAGCAAAAGATACACACTCTCTCTCTCCCTACAGTAAGATTGAAACAAGCAAAAGAAACTCTCCCTCTCTCTAGAGTAAGATCAAAACAAGCAAAAGATACTCTCTCTCTCTCTCTAGAGTAGGAACAAAACAAGCAAAAGATACACACACTCTCTCTCTAGAGTAAGATCAAAACAAGCAAATGATTCTCTCTCTGTAGTAAGATCAAAACAAGAAAAAGATACTCTCTCTCTCTCTAGAGTAATATTGAAATAAGCAAAACATACTCTCTCTCTCTCTCTAGAGTAAGATCAAAATAAGCAAAAGATACTCTCTCTCTAGAGTAAGATTGAAACAAGCAAAAGATACTCTTTGTCTCTCTCTTGAGTAGGATCAAACAAGCAAATACTATTCTCTCTCTCTCTCTAAAGTAAGATCGAAACAAGCAAAAGATACTCTCTCTCTCTCTCTCTTTAGAGTAAGATTGAAACAAGGAAAAGATACTCTCTCTCTCCCTCCCTCTCTCTCTCTCTCTAGAGTAAGATCGAAACAAGCAAAAGATACTCTCTCTATCTATTGTAAGATCGCAACAAGCAAAAGATACTCTCTCTCTCTAGAGTAAGATCAAAACAAGCAAAAGATACACACTCTCCCTCCCTCTAGAGTAAGATCGAAACAAGCAAAAGATACTCTCTCTCTCTCTCCCTACAGTAAGATTGAAACAAGCAAAAGAAACTCTCCCTCTCTCTAGAGTAAGATCAAAACAAGCAAAAGATACTCTCTCTCTCTCTCTCTAGAGTAGGAACAAAAAAGGCAAAAGATACACACACTCTCTCTCTCTAGAGTAAGATCAAAACAAGCAAATGATACTCTCTCTCTCTGTAGTAAGATCGAAACAAGAAAAAGATACCCTCTCTCTCTCTCTCGAGTAATATTGAAATAAGCAAAACATACTCTCTCTCTCTTTAGAGTAAGATCAAAATAAGCAAAACATACTCTCTCTCTAGAGTAAGATCGAAACAAGCAAAAGATACTCTTTGTCTCTCTCTTGAGTAGGATCAAACAAGCAAAAACTATTCTCTCTCTCTCTCTCTAAAGTAAGATCGAAACAAGCAAAAGATACTCTCTCTCTCTCTCTTTAGAGTAAGATTGAAACAAGGAAAAGATACTCTCTCTCTCTCCCTCTCTCTCTCTCTCTCTAGAGTAAGATCGAAACAAGCAAAAGATACTCTCTCTCTCTAGAGTAAGATCAAAACAAGCAAAAGATACACACTCTCCCTCCCTCTAGAGTAAGATCGAAACAAGCAAAAGATACACTCTCTCTCTCTCCCTACAGTAAGATTGAAACAAGCAAAAGAAACTCTCCCTCTCTCTAGAGTAAGATCAAAACAAGCAAAAGATACTCTCTCTCTCTCTAGAGTAGGAACAAAACAAGCAAAAGATACACACACTCTCTCTCTCTAGAGTAAGATCAAAACAAGCAAATGATTCTCTCTCTGTAGTAAGATCAAAACAAGAAAAAGATACTCTCTCTCTCTCTAGAGTAATATTGAAATAAGCAAAACATACTCTCTCTCTCTCTCTAGAGTAAGATCAAAATAAGCAAAAGATACTCTCTCTCTAGAGTAAGATTGAAACAAGCAAAAGATACTCTTTGTCTCTCTCTTGAGTAGGATCAAACAAGCAAATACTATTCTCTCTCTCTCTCTCTAAAGTAAGATCGAAACAAGCAAAAGATACTCTCTCTCTCTCTCTCTTTAGAGTAAGATTGAAACAAGGAAAAGATACTCTCTCTCTCTCCCTCCCTCTCTCTCTCTCTCTAGAGTAAGATCGAAACAAGCAAAAGATACTCTCTCTATCTATTGTAAGATCGCAACAAGCAAAAGATACTCTCTCTCTCTCTAGAGTAAGATCAAAACAAGCAAAAGATACACACTCTCCCTCCCTCTAGAGTAAGATCGAAACAAGCAAAAGATACTCTCTCTCTCTCTCCCTACAGTAAGATTGAAACAAGCAAAAGAAACTCTCCCTCTCTCTAGAGTAAGATCAAAACAAGCAAAAGATACTCTCTCTCTCTCTCTCTAGAGTAGGATCAAAACAAGCAAAAGATACACACTCTCTCTCTCTCTAGAGTAAGATCAAAACAAGCAAATGATACTCTCTCTCTCTCTGTAGTAAGATCAAAACAAGAAAAAGATACTCTCTCTCTCTCTAGAGTAATATTGAAATAAGCAAAACATACTCTCTCTCTCTCTCTAGAGTAAGATCAAAATAAGCAAAAGATACTCTCTCTCTAGAGTAAGATTGAAACAAGCAAAAGATACTCTTTGTCTCTCTCTTGAGTAGGATCAAACAAGCAAATACTATTCTCTCTCTCTCTCTCTAAAGTAAGATCGAAACAAGCAAAAGATACTCTCTCTCTCTCTCTCTTTAGAGTAAGATTGAAACAAGGAAAAGATACTCTCTCTCTCTCCCTCCCTCTCTCTCTCTCTAGAGTAAGATCGAAACAAGCAAAAGATACTCTCTCTATCTATTGTAAGATCGCAACAAGCAAAAGATACTCTCTCTCTCTAGAGTAAGATCAAAACAAGCAAAAGATACACACTCTCTCTCTCTCTAGAGTAAGATCAAAACAAGCAAATGATACTCTCTCTCTCTGTAGTAAGATCGAAACAAGAAAAAGATACTCTCTCTCTCTCTCTAGAGTAATATTGAAATAAGCAAAACATACTCTCTCTCTCTCTCTCTAGAGTAAGATCAAAATAAGCAAAAGATACTCTCTCTCTCTAGAGTAAGATTGAAACAAGCAAAAGATACTCTTTGTCTCTCTCTTGAGTAGGATCAAACAAGCAAATATTATTCTCTCTCTCTCTCTCTCTCTCTAAAGTAAGATCAAAACAAGCAAAAGATACTCTCTCTCTCTCTATTTAGAGTTAGATTGAAACAAGGAAAAGATACTCTCTCTCTCTCCCTCTCTCTCTCTCTCTAGAGTAAGATCGAAACAAGCAAAAGATACTCTCTCTATCTATTGTAAGATCGCAACAAGCAAAAGATACTCTGTCTCTCTAGAGTAAGATCAAAACAAGCAAAAGATACACACTCTCTCTCCCTCTAGAGTAAGATCAAAACAAGCAAAAGATACTCTCTCTCTCTCTATAGTAAGGTCGAAACAAGCAAAAGAGACTCTCTCTCTCTCTAGAGTAAGATCCAAACAAGCAAAAGATACTCTTTCTCTCTAGAGTAAGATCAAAACAAGATACTCTCTCTCTCCTTCTCTCACTCTCTGGAGTAAGATTGAAACAAGCAAAATATACTCTCTCTATATCTAGACTAAGATCGAAACAAGCAAAAGATACTCTATCTCTCCAGAGTAAGGTCGAAACAAGCAAAAGATACTCTCTCTCTAGAGTAAGATCGAAACAAGCAAAAGATACTCTCTCTCTCTCTCTCTCCCTACAGTAAGATCGAAACAAGCAAAAGAAACTCTCCCTCTCTCTAGAGTAAGATCAAAACAGGCAAAAGATACTCTCTCTCTCTCTAGAGTAGGATCAAAACAAGCAAAAGATACACACTCTCTCTCTCACACTTTCTAGAGTAAGATCAAAACAAGCAAAATATACTCTCTCTCTCTCTCTCTGTAGTAAGATCGAAACAAGCAAAAGATACTCTCTCTCTCTCTATAGTAAGAGCAAAACAGGCAAAAGATACTCTTTCTCTCTTTCTCTAGAGTAAGATCGAAACAAGATACCCTCTCTCTCTCTCTCACTCTCTAGAGTAAGATCAAAACAAGCAAAATATTCTCTAGAGTAAGATCGAAACAAGCAAAAGATACTCTCTCTCTCTAGAGTATGATCGAAACAAGCAAAAGATACTTTCCCTCTCTCTACGGTAAGATCAAAACAAGAAAAAGATACTCTCTCTCTCTCTCTCTACAATAAGACCAAAACAAGCAAAATATGCTCTCTCTCTCTCTCCAGAGTAATATTGAAATAAGCAAAACATACTCTCTCTCTCTCTCTAGAATAAGATCAAAATAAGCAAAAGATACTCTCTCTCTCTAGAGTAAGATTGAAACAAGGAAAAGATACTCTCTCTCTCTCCCTCTCTCTATCTCTCTAGAGTAAGATCGAAACAAGCAAAAGATACTCTCTCTATCTATTGTAAGATCGCAACAAGCAAAAGATACTCTCTCTCTCTAGAGTAAGATCAAAACAAGCAAAAGATATTCTCTCTCTCTATAGTAAGATCGAAACAAGCAAAAGAGACTCTCTCTCTCTAGAGTAAGATCAAAACAGGCAAAAGATACTCTTTCTCTCTTTCTCTCTAGAGTAAGATCGAAACAAGATACTCTCTCTCTCTCTCACTCTCTAGAGTAAGATCAAAACAAGGAAAATATACTCTCTCTCTCTCTCTAGAGTAAGATCGAAACAAGCAAAAGATACTCTATCTCTCTAGAGTAAGGTCGAAACAAGCAAAAGATACTCTCTCTCTCTCTAGAGTATGATCGAAACAAGTAAAATATACTCTCCCTCTCTCTACGGTAAGATCAAAACAAGCAAAAGATACTCTCTCTCTCTCTCTCTCTACAATAAGACCGAAACAAGCAAAATACGCTCTCTCTCTCTCTCCCTCCAGAGTAATATTGAAATAAGCAAAACATACTCTCTCTCTCTCTCTAGAGTAAGGTCGAAACAAGCAAAAGATACTCTCTCTCTCTAGAGTATGATCGAAACAAGTAAAATATACTCTCCCTCTCTCTACGGTAAGATCAAAACAAGCAAAAGATACTCTCTCTCTCTCTCTCTCTACAATAAGACCGAAACAAGCAAAATACGCTCTCTCTCTCTCTCCCTCCAGAGTAATATTGAAATAAGCAAAACATACTCTCTCTCTCTCTCTAGAGTAAGATCGAAATAAGCAAAAGATACACTCTCTCTAGAGTAAGATCAAAACAAGCAAAAGATATTCTCTCTCTCTCTAAAGTAAGATCAAAACAAGCAAAAGATACTCTCTCTCTCTTTAGAGTAAGATCGAAACAAGGAAAAGATACTCTCTCTCTCTCTCTCTCTCCCTCTCTCTCTCTCTCTCTAGAGTAAGATCGAAACAAGCAAAAGATACTATCTCTATCTACAGTAAGATCACAACAAGCAAAAGATACTCTCTCTCTCTCTAGAGTTAGATCGAAACAAGCAAAAGATACACACTCTCTCTCCCTCTAGAGTAAGATCGAAACAAGCAAAAGATACTCTCTCTATATATGTAAGATCAAAACAAGCAAAAGAGACTCCCTCTCTCTCTAGAGTAAGATCCAAACAAGCAAAAGATACTCTTTCTCTCTAGAGTAAGATCAAAACAAGATACTCTCTCTCTCCTTCTCTCACTCTCTAGAGTAAGATTGAAAGAAGGAAAATATACTCTCTCTATCTCTAGAGTAAGATCGAAACAAGCAAAAGAGACTCTATCTCTCCAGAGTAAGGTCGAAACAAGCAAAAGATACTCTCTCTCTAGAGTAAGATTGAAACAAGCAAAA